>OY282470.1:17385617-18775117 GCA_958295575.1 Leucania comma
GTTCCAGTTAAAAAGATCTATCCAATGACATATTTGTCTTTGGTATTGGAGGGGTGTACCAATTAGTACCTAACCTAAACTAACTTTTTTTTAACCTACAACTCAGAACGGACAAACATTTCAACAAAGCTGTCATAGTAAATGTTGTTCCTGTTAAAAAGACCTATCCATCGACATATATGTCTTAGCTATTGGTGGGGTATACCAATTACATTGTTTTTAACATCTAACCTAACCTAACCTTTGTTTTTCACCTAAAACTTAGAACGGACCAAACTTTCAACAAACCTGTCATAGTAAATGTTGTTCCAGTTAAAAAGTCCTATCCAACGACATATATGTCTTTGCTATTGGTGGGTTGTACCAATTAGTACCTAACCTAACCTAACTTTTGTTTTTAACCTAAAACTCAGAACGGACAAACATTTCAACAAAGCTGTCATAGTAAATGTTGTTCCAGTTAAAAAGACCTATCTAACGATATATATCTCATTGCTATTGGAGGGGTGTACCAGCTTCCATACATTTTTGCCCATTGTCCTTTACGCAAAAAAAAGATACAACCATTTATGTCGCAAAAAAAACGTATAGGTATTTCGAAACTCAAGGGAATCAAAATTCATTCATTCATTTAATTCATTCATACTTCCCGTTGACCTAGAACTTTGAAATTTGGCTTGAAGCAAGATCTTATTGTACAAGTACAGGAATAAATATAAAAACCGTAAATTTGTAGTTACGTCACAAAAAAAAAATCGATGCGGAAAAAACTTCGAGACTCGATTCAGGAATTGAACCATTTACATAAGTTAATTTGTACGGAACCAGTGTCCAGTTTTTTACTATTGTTAAATTATACACCGTTAAATTTTCATAGTTTTAATCCCGTGGTGGGTCGATTCGGTATATGAAACACTAGCCATTTATAAAGATAAAATTAAAAAATAACGTGCTTTTTTTTAAAGTCGAATTAATTTACGCATGTTCGAAATTAATTTCTTCAAGTAAATGTCAGCTGAGCGAGGCCAATGAACTGTAGGTTTTTAGTACCCAACGACCGACAACTACCTACAAGGTTATTGACTCGTTTAATTAAAGAAATTAATTTCGTACATGCGTATATTAACTCGAGTTTTAGAAAAAAAGTACTTTATTTTTTAATTTTATCTTTACAAATTGATAGTGTTTCATGTACCGAATCGACCCTCCGCGGGAATCAAACGACCAAAATTTAACGGTGTATATTGATGTTTCAACCCAGATTTCAGGGTGTTTCACCGTTACGGTTATTATATGAAATTATATTGCACAGAATTTGAGTTAAGCTTTGCTAAGGGACTTACTGGGTAATCGGTTTATTTACAGGAAAATCTACTTGATAATGCTTATATGATCTGCAAATAGATAGATACAAGTGAAACCCTAACTACTTTCGTTTACATAGGTAGTACGTAGAACGATATGAATGAGAGTCCTTTGAAATATCTGCCTTTGTATTGTATATGTATCGCGGCAAATAGACCCGAAAATCGGTTACGGCATATTAAAAGTCGACCGTCATGATGGTTCGACTTGTGTGCCGAGGATTATAACCGATTTTGGGACCTCAATCGAAGTGGGGTGGCTGCTTATTTGCCGCGTGCTATACCTATGCTGAAAAGTTGGGTACTTAACGAGCTCAGTAATTTAAGCAATCTGCTTCAAATACGTTTGATTTTCTATTGGCAAACAAGAACTGCGCGTAACTAAAGCAAATCGATTCCAATATATATATTTTTCAAACATATTTAAAAAAGGTCCTAATTAAAAAAGGACATCACAAGTTGGACACCAGTGAGACTAAGTAAAATACAGGTGACGGAAGGTCATAGCGGGTATTAGACACCAGCGTTTATGGGTGCAGGAGTAAAACAACCCCTCAGTGGCTCGGATGGCCTGGTGACCATGTGTTTGTGTGCAAAACCAGGTAAAATAACAAGCATATAACTTTCTGATCTTTCATGATACCTACAGTTATGAAATATTGTACATAGCTTCTTTGCTTAAAAATACTAGACACGTGTTTCAGGTTTTACTAAAAATAAGGTTGTATATGTATCTATACTTTGGTCTTTGGTGTCTTGACAATAAATCGTCACCTAAGAATTTGCGCCGGGAAATAGGTAGGCACTGCAAGATTTAGTATGCCACTATAAATAAAAAAGTTCTGCCACCCTGAAAGCTAGTGTAATCTATCGTAAAAACACGAACCTCGCTCCATACAGAAACACTTCATATTTTATCCCACGTATGTTTCCCATTACCTCCACACCATAACCATATATTTTTCTCTGAAATTTTGTTCAATGCACACAAAGTTATATGGAGTGTTGGGTTCGATTTATTAAGGCACTATGTTTTTTCTTGTGGCTTCAGTCTCGTAAGATTTACAAGATATTGGAAATATTGCTTTATTTGTTACCTAAGAAATGTTGGCCTATAAAGTTGTTTTCCTTGTGTAATATTTCTACAGGAATAATTGTAGGTTTTATTTAATAATCGCCGGCGTTCGCGCACCTATTGTCTTTCTATTGTGTCTCTAATTACGGTATTCAAAAGATTAAAATTGTCTCCTATTGTCCTGCAGCTTAATATTCATGTTAATCTGAGTACCCGTGATAGTCTGTATGTGTCGATGTTTGTACTTGTTATATAGATAAAACATTTATTCAAGATAACATACTGGAAAATAAATATACAACACACTAGAGCACAATGAAATTATAGAAAATAAGTATCTAAACAAAAAAAAAATATTCAACTGTGAGTCGGAGACGCACTCTGAGGGTTCCGTACGAACTAACCTATCTAACTTATGTATTGAATATTCGAAGACTTTTCCGATCGCAAAAAAAGTTTTTTTGTGACGTAACAATAAAACTTTTTTCAGATTTATTCCTATACCTGTGGTATAAGACTTAGTTTTATACCATATTTCAGGATTCTGAGTCAACTGGATTTACCCAATTTTGATTTCCTTGAGAGTGTCGAACGAAATATACGTTTTATGCGACACAAACGGTCGTATTTTGTTTTTCGTTAATATTAGTAGTTTGATTTTTTCACAACTTCAAGGGACCGCAGACTCAGGTCTGCGATACTCAGGTGTGTTACAGAGATAAAGGGTCTCGACAAACAGATAGACAGACAAACAAACGTACAACAAAGTGATTCTACAATGTTTCCGTATATTCTTTTTGAGGTACTGAACCCTAAAAATAGAAAAATTCTCCATTTTTCTTTTGGTAGTATAAAGAAAGATACTATGAAACTTGTTTACGTCAATTACGCCTCAACAACTGACCCGATTTGGATATAATTTGACACACGAGTAAGCCAGTGAATAAGGGTATAAATATTATTTTTGATTCGGTAGATAACTTCATGGGCTATAATTCGACTTTCATACGAGCTTGCTGTTGCTAGGAGTTACTAATTACGCGTTTATTATAAATTCACGTTTATGATTTCCATAGCTACATGCGTAAGTAAAAAAAACTGGGCAAGTGCGAGCCGGACTCGCATACCGAGGGTTCCGTATTAACTAACTTATGTTAATGGTTCAATGACCGAATCGAGTCTCGAAGATTTTTCTGAAACAAAAAAACTTTTTTTTTGTGACGTAACTACAAATTTACAGATTTCAGATTTATTGCTATATTTGTGCAATAAGACCTTGCTTCATGCCACATTTCAGGGTTCTAGGTTAACGGGAAGTACCCTATTAATTTTGATTCCCTTGAGATTGTTGCAATGTACATTTTTTTGTGACATTAACGGCCGTATCTTTTTTGTTGTTAACTTAGAAGTTTGATTTTTCACAACTTCAAGGGACCGCAGACTTGAGTTGTAAAGTATCGAATTTTCAA
Organism: Leucania comma; assembly: GCA_958295575.1. Lineage (NCBI taxonomy): Eukaryota > Metazoa > Arthropoda > Insecta > Lepidoptera > Noctuidae > Leucania > Leucania comma. Next base: position 17,389,526 of record OY282470.1, read on the forward strand.
TTCGATACTTTTTTTTCATTTTTGTCTTGACAGACAGACGGATCACTTTGTTAGTGGCCCGTATTTTTCTTTTTGAAGTGCGGAACCATAAAAATAAAAATTGTGGGTAGAAAAAATAAAATTATAATATATTCCCATCCGGATTACCACAGATGCGTTTTCATACGTCCATAATTTAAATGTGTCGTGAGCTTCGAGTTATGACGGGCAGCCCTGGCGGCTAACCCACGCATATAATTATAAATTCTAAATGGGCGCCCTGAGAGTATCATGATAAGCGACATCACCCTGCCAGCGATATAAAGTGGTGACACTTTTATTGACATGCAAATTTTATATGTAGCTACCGAAACACAATGTACCAACCTAATAAAAACTACATATTATACCTATGTACCTACTGTATAATACATCGGTCTACCTTGTGACAATAGGTTATAAAAAAGGTAGACAAAAACGTTCAACAGATGGAACAATTTCTAAGGAAATCTCACATGATCGTGAAACATCTTTTTGTTAGAACCTTTACACTCGCGTATATTATAGTACGCGACAAAGCTGAACTAAAATGGCCGTCTTAGCGAGGGGCGTAGCACCCTTGCTTTGATTGAGAACAGAAATCTGTTACTGCCAATTGGTTCAACTTATATGCCGCTGGTTTACTGCGACCTGCAGGCGAAGGGTAACTGAAGGAACATGAGTGGTTCTTAGTCAGTAAAAGTCTGATATTCCTCGCTCCACCCGGAGCGGGAGAAGTTATTTTATGAGTGACTCTCAAAAAAGGACACTTCGACCCTATTATTACTCGTTTATGGCGTAAACTTAATAATATTTTACACGAAAATAAAATGTGTTTCAGGTAATGTGCCTCTTTGTAATGGGATCATACCTGAGTTGCTTCTACACAGCAAGGATCTGCAGCAACTATTTGCTATCCACACACAGAAGGTTAAAATTCAAGGTACGAAAACAATTTTTAATTCAAATAGCTCGAAAACTCATTATTTTTCCGTTGAAAATTCCAATCGGTATTACCTACTTGTTAATTCATGCTTAGAACGTGATTAAAAAACAGGTTCGATTTTATTCTAATGGATTCGAATTTAGAAGGATCTTCCCTAAAGCTGGGTACAGACTACTGTAAAGTAACATGAAATGTAACACGAATAAAAGAATTTACCGTCCATATTGTCACAATGTATAGGAAGGTTGCCTATAGTGTACCAGTTAAAGAACTTTAGTAGCTGCCACAAAAACTATACAACTCAAGAAGATTATATTACTACCAATAAATCAGTTGTTCTATTAGTGTTCATTTTTTATTACTAGAACATGAGGAAGCATAAAAAAATTACGACTTTTAAAAAATGTCTGAAAAAGTACGATTTAGGAAACCGGTAATAGAAATGGTATGTTCATTCGCATATTTGTTTAAAATTGATAAATTAACCGGTATATTTTAGGGTTACCCTACCTGGTTCAAATTAGGCAGCACTAAAAACCAAATAAATAAAAAAATAAAATACAAATAATTTATTTAAATAGACTAGTGCGCCTCACCGTTAATGATTGCATCACTGCTTACCATCAGAAGAAAAATTTAGTACAACATGTAGTATCAACACCGAGTTATTTTTCACTTAAAAAAAAAAAAACACTAAGTTATTTTTATGCGAGCCGGCATCATATCCTCATTTCGAGGAACTAAATTCTCAAGGAAGAATAATTCTATATATTTTCAACATATCACAATGTATTTATTTCAATATTTCATATTTATACTAAACCTATGTACACAAAAACTAAACTAAGAATGTAAACTAGACATAACTATGTACAAATATAATACAAAAACACCAAATACACTCAGGCGTCGAAGTATTCCTCCACATCGCTGTCATCCGGAAACGTACCCAGAAGACTGGCAGCATTGCCACGTTGAATGGCAATGCTGATTCTTTGGGCAAAAAATGAGCCAGCCCTCTGGTCACGCAAAGTGTCGATCAAGCGACGTGAAATTTCCTTGAAAAGGATACGCGCACTCGGACCCCATGAACCAAGCGTTTCGACCCCAAACGGCTCAAAACTGTAATTACCAATAAGGTTACAGTATTTGCGCCGTTTGAGGGTCTCAGCAGCCGCAGCGGCAGCGCCGGCACATCCTGCCGAACTAGGAACATGGGATGGCGCAAGGGTGTCGACACAGGTTGCGTCCCACACCAAAGGCCTACCCACCTTCCACGGCACCAACGTCATACCATCTGGTCTCTTCCCATCGTCACGCACCAACCCATTAGGTTCTAATACAGCAGGTACGCCGGCGGTGACAAGAGCTCGACGAATAATGTCATTGATACTAGCGTGCCGTGCTATGCGGCCTGCGCTCCTGCAGCAGGACAGGCCATGGTGTCCGAGGCTACCGACAGCTTCGCCACAGTGACACCGATGTGGAGCAACACAAGGTGCGCCTTAGCGTAAACAAGTTGCGAGCCGAAACGAGGCGTCATCCATCATAGTACCTAGGGTGGATGACGGAAGTGCCTGAAGCCACAAACCTGACTCCCATTCCCCCACAGCCAGTAGACGCGCACGCTCAGCAGTACTTGAAGACGTGTTTATGAGCTTGTTACGTATAATACTGCAGAGCGGTACATCCCACTGTCTCTGTGAGGACAGGTTGTCAGGCAAATCTGTGTTGGGACAAGCCATTTTCCAAGCGATCAACGCATCGGACAAACACGGTACCTCAACATCAACCAGTGACGAAGATAAAATATTCCTGGTTAATATTTCAGTACTGTGCACCGAGGAGAGGAAAGCTGGTAAACTTATACTTGAAATTTTGCGGACGCCGAGGCCGCCCAGCCGGATGGGAAGAGTGGCTTGCTGCCAAGCTCGGTCGTCCAAGGCCACATTTATGATCGAAGACAGTGTGTTCCTAATGATTTGATCGACTTTCTCCAAAAGTTGTGGGTGTTTCCAAAGATGGGAGGAGCGAAGGCTATATGTAAATTTTGGCCCAAAACAACAATATCGAATAAGTGTAAAAGCCGAATGAATGTTAATTTTGAAAAGTCTTTCCGAGACATCATTAAAATTTTGTATTTTCTGTTCAATAAATGTTGGAAAGGATTCATCAAAAATTGGGGAGCCCAGGAGGTGAAGAGAATTTCTGTCAGTTATTTGAATATTTGGTGCTATTTCGTTAAATTTTGCTAAAGTCGTCCGTCTGTCAGTCGATTGGGGAAGGTAAATTTCGGATTTGGAAAGGTTAAGTTGTAACCCAATAGAACTTAGTTCATTTTTCAAAAAAGTTAAATCTTTCAATACGGTCTCTACATCACCTCCTAAAGTACCGTCATCCAAATACCAAACATTAAATTTAGAATTTAGCTGCCGAATGATTGGATTTATTGCCAGACTGAAAATGACTGGCCCAAGAGGGTCACCCTGTTGACAACCGACGGCTGATTCTAAAAGGTTTTCCTTATACAATAATTTAGATGGGTGTCTGTAACACTGGTAAAGAAAACTGTAAATTTTGGGTATTTCTTTTTGAGCTTCTGTCAACAAAGTGTCCCTGTTCACAGAATTAAATGCATTCTTGATGTCAACCTTAAGAATGACCTCACCTTCATTGCTATTGAGGTAAGTGGACAGGGCATGTACCGCAGCCTCACAGCCCCCTTTGGATCCAAAACCTAACTGTAGGGGCTGGAATTTCCTGGCAAGTGCTTCGCTATAAAATGCACAGCAAATTTTGGCTGCGATACGTCGGTAGGTAGACCCTACGGCAATGGGACGAATGCCGCCATCTTTTTTGCGCAAAGCACATAGATTTGCCCCATACAGGACATCGATGACGGCTTCGTTCACATTGCCGGAGAGCATAAGATTGATAAGGGCCGTCAGCTCCTTCAGAAGGGACTCACCGGCTTCCCCGGCGCCTGCGCACATCAGGTCCTTCAGGTGTTGAGGTGTCAGGCCGTCGAGACCGCCGGCGGAGCCACTCCGAAAGGAGCACACGGCCGCACATACCTGTTGGGCTGTAATTTGAAGGCAGTTGGTTTCTGGATTGGGAGGGTCAGGGAAGGTGAGATCATCCGCCGGGGCGGGGTGTTTACTTTCCAGAGCCAGAAGTGTCTCTGGAGAGTACGGCGCAACCACATCGCTGCTAAAGATAATCCTAGCAGCCCCTCGGATGTCACCCTCGCCTAGTTTGGACTCCACATGATGCAATAAACCTCTTTGAGGGAGGTGTGATGTTAATTTAGGTTCGAAACTTTGGGCCGAAATATCGCAGTTGTCTTTGATTTGTGCTGTTAATGTTTTTTTTGTTGCCAAATTTTTTTGCACATTTAGAATCCTAAACGGGAAGGTCAGAAGTTGTTCCCAAGCACTCAGTGAGTTCTCCCGGACGGCGAGGCGGACACATCGTGCTAAGCTAGAAGCTACGGATGGTCTCGCACCACGAGGAACTCTTTTTAAAACAGGAGTAGAACTTTTAAATTTAGCTAGAGTTTTCCAAAAGGGTTGGGAGGTAGAATCAGGTGTTAGGGGAGGAGGTATTATTGGGCATGTTGAAGGTACATTGTTTACTTTGTGTTTCTTACCCAAATGTACCTTCAAGCCTCGTTCACCCTTAAAAAAACGTGCTTGGGAACAGTGCGGACATCTCACTAGGACATCCAGCGATGTGGCAGGTTGACTGGCTCCTCGTACGGCATCGCTACTGTCGTCATAAGTAAATGGCATAAAAATACTATTACTAAAACACAGTACTTACAGGCAAAAATCACTTGTAAACAGACTTGATAAAAAAAAAAAAGATATACACTTATAACTATATGTACACTGCACTTCAACTAAATATAATTATTTACAATGCCTAAAAACTGATTTATAAAAAATCTACAGTAAAACAAATATAACACCAAAAATTAAAAATGTCACTGTCATAGTCACAAAATGTCAACTGTGGCGCAGTCGCCCTGGGAACCAGAGGCTCCCCACGCACGCAGGGCAGCCTCCTTAATCGTTGACCGGTTGGGCTGGGCTGCAGGAGTTTTTTACAAAAAATAACCACGACGCACTATGTAAGATTGCGTTTTCCGTTTATTGCGTGCCGTTTACACTTAGTGACAGCTGATGTCATGAGAAGTAGGTAGAACACTTTTTCTACGTAAAACAATTAAAGATTTTCCTCTTCCTCTCATATGAAAATAATATAAATTTACTACATATAAACATTCGTAGCGTAAACAAGAATTTTCCGCACCTTCAAGTACGGTTGAATTTATTAATTGCGTGCCGTTTACACTTAGTGACAGCTGATGTCATGAGAAGTAGGTAGAACACTTTTTCTACGTAAAACAATTAAAGATTTTCCTCTTCCTCTCATATGAAAATAATATAAATTTACTACATATAAACATTCGTAGCGTAAACAAGAATTTTCCGCACCTTCAAGTACGGTTGAATTTATTAAATAATTAATTTTCTTTTAGAAAATTGTCCATTGTCTTTGAGTACCGTAGTATTCTATATATTTAGTTTCCAAAAACATACATAATAGCTGCGGTGTACTAACAATTGCCACAAGAAATCTTTAGGTAAACCTCGTTAAAACAGTATTAGAACGCCGTTAAAATTATTTTTGTTCACCTCACTTTACTATGTTGTAACATCGAATCCAAAATGGCGGCTATTGCGTTATGTTAGTACTGCTTTTTAGCGTTTCCAATTCAAAACTAAACATTATGGTTTGGCAGATTTTGAAGTGGTACAAATTACGAGCTGGTCCAATTGAGGCAAGTCGGTTTTATTATGCAATGCAACAGAATTCCTATAGAGTGGACACTCATACTCATACGCTGGACGCCTTGCGCGCGCGAACTGTTCACACTACGCGGGCGAACAGAGCATTTCAAATATGTGAGTAGGTACTAACCGAGACCACATTAGGGAGACGACAGTACATGCTCGGTTCGTGTGCATGCTGCTTCCACTCTTATGGAATACTTCTTTTCGGTTACCTAGCAAGTTACGATAAAAGAGTCTGTTCCCGGCTTAAAGAATGTTAATGAAAACAACCTTCGTAAATACCTGAAGTTAATCAACATTGAAAATACGAGAAATACGATTTTAATCAGTATCGAAAACAAGAACAATATCCGAATCTTCTGAATCAGTGAACATAAATGATAGAGATAGAATTGATTGTTTTTGAACTGTCCATTGGCCCAGATTTTTTAACTGATGTTAAGTTACTCACTCGATAATATTTCCATAATTAAATTCTTGTCTACAAATTTCTCGTTAAACATTCAATCTTACACACAAGAATCGCCAAACTTAGACTGGCCTGTTCGTCTAGTGGTTAGTGATCCTGACTGCAATGTTGAAGGTCATGGGTTCGATTCTAACCTAAGACAAGACAGTGTTGTGAGAAAGTAGTGGCATAAAAAAATAATCACCAAACTTAAGTGACAGTGGACAGGGCGCATTGTTCGCAAAACAGATGATTGATAGAACAGAAAGGTTCTGGAGTGACGACTTCCACAAAGTGGACAGATGAGGTTTGCGACACGCGCTAGTGAAATAGGAAGGTCTATGTCCAACAGTAAACGTCTTTCAGTAAAATAACTTAATGAGTGATCATCATCACAATTTCAGCCGAAAGTCATCCACTATTGGACTTAGGCCTCCCCCAAGTGGCGCCATAATGTTCCAGTGCGTCTTGCATTCATCGGATTCCTGCAACCCTTACCAGGTCATCGGTCCACCTTGTAGGAGGTCTTCTAACGCTACGTTTTCCAGTACGCGGCCGTCACTCCAGAACCTTTCGGCTCCAACGGTCATCTGTTCTGCGAGCAATGTGCCCTGACCATTGGCACTTAAGTTTGGCGATTTTTCCTACTATGTCGGTAACCTTGGTTCTCTTGCGGATATCCTCATTCCTGAGTTGATCAAGCACGGAAACTCTGAGCATAACCCTTTCCATTGCCCTTTGGGTAATGAGTGATTCAACCTTTAATAAATGCTCGGCACATAGGTAGACCATATCTTGGAAAAGTAATAATGGTGTACGAGATAGATAACATTATAATGATATGATGACTTTTTATCATCATCATCATCATCATCATTTCATCCAAAAGACGACCACTGTTGGACATAGGCCTCCCTTAAGTGTCGCCACAATGGCCGGCCCTATGCGTCTCGCATCCATCGGACTCCAGCAACCCTGACCAGGTCATCGGTCCACCTTGTGGGAGGCCTGACTTTTTATAATTATGTTTTATTGGGACAATTTCAACTTTCACGCGGATGAAGCCATTGGCAGCAGCGAATGATTCTAAATATACCTATAAATAACTCCAATTAGCCTTCTATGACAGATTCTTCCATCTTTCATTATAATGTTGGAACTAAATATTTCCAGGACTTTATTTATTACTCCATCCATCTTTCGTAGGAATCCATGAGGGAGTTGTTTTATTTCCTCTCCGTAAATCACGTTAGTGGAAAAATCAAAGCGCGGGTGAAAAAGTTCTTCGGTGTGCAATGGTGAGCGAAGCTTTTAGATTCATTTTGTAACTAAAGTGTTGTCTGAAGTGGATTAAGAGTAAGCTTATTTTACTTTAGGATCCTCATAGTAAAATATAATTTAAAGCTTCAAAAAATACAGACAAAAGAATTCACCATAGTTTTGTTTCTTTCTGATATGAATCAGAATTAATCACAAATAAATTCGCTGCATTAGAATCATTGATTATGCTGGCTTGAGACGTTCACTTACGTCAACAAATATATGTCTGTCAATTTGATATATTTGTCAACAAAAATCTGACGTTATCATTACGATCCCTGATCCCTTTAACTTAGACAGAGGAGGAATGTCGGCACGAATGGCGCAGGAGTTAAGCTAAAGACTGCCTACATGAAACTAATTGTATATTTTTTGGTCTTACAAATAGGGCGGGTCGATGTTGACAGTTTGTGGCGGCCATGTTGTTTTGGAGGCATCTGTCAAATGCTTTTTTTTTCCTCAGTTACTGACGCCAAATCACCATGGCAAGTTACACAATTGAGCAGCACGTTCAAATGATAAAACTTTATTATCAAAATGAGTGTTCGTTAGTGCAAACGTTGCGCGGATTACGTCCATTTTATGGCAGACGCGGTGGCCCTTCAAAGTCGACTCTCCAACGTTTGGTGACTAAATTCGAGACAACTGGTTCTTTAAACAACCAACCAACACCTTACGTCAAAGGAACGCCAGATCGGCTGAGAACATCGCTGCTGTCCGTGAGAGTGTGCAGGAGACTCCGAGGCAGTCGATTTCTCGCCGTGCATAAGAACTCGGCCTTTCGCAGACTTCAACTTGGCGAATTTTGCGTCGCGACTTGGGCCTACACCCGTACAAGATCCAACTGACCCAGGTGCTCAAAGTGAATGACCATAGACAATGCAGATTTTTGGCTGACTGGGCTACAGAACATTTGGAAGAGGACCCCGATTTTAGCCGAAAAATCATCTTTAGCGACGAGGCGCATTTTTGGATGAATGGTGTTGTTAATAAGCAAAATTGCCGTATATGGGACGACCACAACCCACATGAGGTTCACCAGGTGGTAATGCATCCGCAAAAAGCCCTAAAAGTCAACGCAGGCCATCGTTCAGATTCAGCCGGATCTATGCAGTAGAGTAATTGAAAATTGAACCTCTCGGATCCGTGCCACCGTTCGAAGCCACGGTAGACATTTAAACGATGTCATATTTCATAAATAATGGCATAAATGGGACTTTCAAATAAAAAAATAATTTCTTTAATATCTCACATACAGCTTGTTTTATTTAATTTCAACATCGACCCGTCCTTGTTGAAAGACCCTATATTTATATTTTCAAGTCAAGTAATATCAATGCGGTTCCCCGCGTCCTTCATACTTCAACTATTACGGTTGGCCAGTTAATGAACAATATTTTACATACCTATAATATACCGTTAAATTTTAATCATTTTGATCCCGTAGAGGATCGATTCAGTACATGAAACACATTCGATTTATCAAGATAAAATAAAAAAATAAAGTACTTTTTTTCTAAAACTCGAATTAATATACGCATGTACAAAATTAATTTCTTTAAGTAAACGAGTCAATGACCTTGTTGGGAGCTGTCGGTCGTTGCGTACTAACTACCTACAGTTCATTGGCCTCGATCAGCTAACGTTTATCAATTCGTAAATACCGTGTATAAATCAATTTCGAACATGCTTAAATTCACACATGCATGATCTACGCGTGGAGATGCAACGTCGGGGCGAAACCCCGCTGCCGCGACAAGTCGCGGCATGGCGGACAGAGCTCCGGCGGGATCTCATGGTGAAATGGCGAGAGCGACTGTCGCAACCTCGTGCTGGGCACGCCACGATCGAGGCGGTAAGGCCCCTCTTTGAGGCGTGGCTGGAAAGGCCCCACGGCGTCGTCACCTTCCGTTTGGCGCAGGTGCTGACCGAACACGGCAAGTTCGGTCCGTACCTGTACAAGATTCGTGCGGAGACGACGCCCGGGTGTCGCCACTGTGCGGACCGCCCGGTGGACACGGTGGAGCACACAGTCGAGGTGTGCCCCGCTTGGGAAGAGCACCGCCGTGTCCTCGTGGGGGCGATCGGCGGCGATCTCTCGCGCCGGGGCTTGGTTCAAGCCATGCTCCGGAGCGAGGAGGAGTGGCAGGCGGTCGCCTCCTTTTGCGAAGCAGTGATGCTAGTAAAGGAGGAGGCCGACCGCATTAGGCAAAGGCGCACACGCCGCCGCCGCCGCCGGGTTTCCGATCCCAATTTCCGGCCACCGTAGGCGCGGGCTCGCGGACGGTGGGCAATGGGTAGCTCGCTGTCCGTCCGTCCGGTAACAGACCGGTCCGAGCTCAGGTCGTCTACGGCGCGCACCGTTCCCGCGCGCCTCAAGGAGTTGTCAGCAAACTGTAGGGGTCCAGCAGGGCCGAAGCCTACTGGGGCCCAAAGGTTATGTGAGACTGTCACCACGGGCCCCAGGATAAAGGCAAGGAATGGAAAGGTAGGTTTTTAGTCAGTAAAAGTCTGACACTGTTTCCCGCCCCACCCAAGGGCGGGATTCGTCATTGGATGATTTTACCTACGTTAAAAAAAAAAAAAAAAAAAAAAAAGACATGCCTAAATTAATTCGAGTTAAAAAAAAAGTATTTTATTTTTCATTTTTATCTTTAGAAATCGATAGGGTTTCATGTACCGAATCGACCCTCCAAGGGATTAAAACGACCAAAATTTAACGGTGTATAGTATTTAGAGTAATCACATTTTCTTATCATAAAACAGGTACTACAATCACGCGGTGTCTACACAGGAAATATTTTCAGACATGTCCACAAACATCCAGCAAGAAGTACTTTCTATAGAAATGGTCGAAACTTTGCGCTCCTGTCCTCTATTCCAGGTATATTTCAGTCAAATTCAGTTAGATCTACCACAGACTGAGCAAGGAGACTGCTCGGCGCCTACTGTTACATACAGTTTTATCTACACTTCCTAAACAAATTAAGCGTTATAGTAAATTCCACCACTTATCCATCCTGGGCTAACGGTCGATGACCAATGGGTAGCTCAGGTCGACATCCTTCCGAACACAGCCCGAGGCGTTGCGGCCTCAAAGAGATGTTAGCAAAACCGTAGGGGCCCAGCAGGGAAGCCTACTGGGGCCATGGGTAATCCGAAAAGGAACCCCGCATCCTGGAACGTAAGACAAAGAAGGAACACAGGTGTGGTTTTATTCAGTAAAAGTCATGACGACATGATAGGCGCTACGCGTCTTGAACGCTAATAAATCGTTAATGTGTGGTTAGACTCATTAAAATTTATATTATGTGAACTGCTCACTATTTATTTCATATATATTAGCATAACATCACAAAAAACGGACCATGAAATTGTCACTTGCCGTTGAGAGTCATTGTCAGCTGCACGCTTTATAATGAAGTCATGACAAAGTTATTCACTTTCGCTGCTTACAGGTCGGATACAATTCGAGTTAAATTGACATGAACAAACTGACGCTAATCTCAATTTTCGAACACTATAATTATATTATTGGCAATGCCATCTATATCCGCCTGTAACTCGGTGATCCCGAGTTCTGTGGTACCGACTGTATTCCACTCGAGCCGAACTGTATGCCTCGCATAGTGATTACTGTTTCTGAGAATGTACTAACGTTGTGACTACAATACTGTTAGTCTCTTATTTCCTTGTTACAGTCGCTTTTGCCAAGCGCAACTGAAAGGTAGTTAGAAGAACCTTTTCACACTTTTCAGTTACCGGATAAACGGTGCCATGCACCCGGTGGCTATTTCGTAGTGGCCACTAGCGTGCATGTACATACTTGGTGGCGACCTGCATGGTACCTGGTGGAACAATATAGTAAATTATGTGACTAGGGGTTTAAATAATGTCTTTAGGTCGCGGGCTGCATGTTGAATCCCAAACTCAACGAAGGTTGCTAAGTTTGAATCCCGAAGGCAGTGACGGATTAATATAATTACTTCCTGAGCGCTACGAGGGAGTTAATATAATACCTGAGTGAAGTGAGGAATTCAAGCCGCCCACGACAAAGACAGTTAATCTCCGTGTTAGATGCTCTACTTTTTACACTTTCTGTGAGATAATAAGAAGACAACATACTGAACAACTGACTTAATATTTTTGAGAATTTAGTTACTATCATTTTCACTATCACTCGATAATAAGTTTTGTGATTTGAAACAAACAAAATTCACAACTAAATCAACTATAGTTTTAATTTTCTATATCGCTCCCGCCCTTTCATTTTTTTTTTTATAGAGACACAATACATTTTATTCTTTTTTTTTATTAGTGGCCATCAACCAAAAAAGTTTGTTTTTTGAATAAACTCGTTGGATGCACAAATTTTTAAATCAATTAATAAGTTTTTGTTAATGGTTTGACGTTCTAAATTTAAATCACATATTTCATTGAAACGCTTTTATTACATTCAATTCCAAAAGGATTCCTAGGAACGAAAGACTTGAGTTAGGTGATGGTTATATGACATAATTAAAGGGCATTATCGAGTAGGTGCTGTAGTACATTTGCTACCGGGTTCCCGGTGCCAAGTATCTGACAGCCGGAGCGTGTAAAATTGTTCTAACAACACTGCGTTTGGTGTTTAGTTTCACTCCTTACAAAGGCGCTATAGAGTTTATTCGCAGGAAAATTCTTAGTCCCAGGGTGAAGTTTACTATTTTGTCAAAGCTATTTTGCTTCATAAATTGTTATCAGCTCGTTTTCTGTCTCCTACAACTATGCGCTATCGGATAAGGTTTACTTGAATTATTTTGCCTTCGTTAATCTCAAGAATGACAGTTTTGTTTACTTACTTATATATTATTTTTAAAATAAAATCGCCCCCTGTGTTTGTCTGTCGGTCTTTTCGCAATAAACTCAAAAAGTACACAGCGGATTTTCATGCTGTTTACACCAATGACAAAATGATTGATGTGGAAGGTTCAAGTGTGTAATATAATAATAATACACAGTATTTCAAAGATTTGTTATAGGTACCAATGCCAAACTATACTCCATTTGTTTAGGTACTTAAATGTAAAGAATTTTTAAATGTCTATTTATCTAAAAAATTGTATCTAATATCGGTTAAAATTAATTAGTTATTTACCTAATCCGATGTTAGGTAATTAACTAAATTTAAATAATCTTTACATGTCTTTTACACGATTACAAAAAAGACATTATCAAGATTGATGTCTTTTTGTTTTTGATTTACGTTTAGTTAAGTACCTAAACAGATTTTTTTTTGTGGTAGGTAAAATCATCCAAAGACATCTGTGAGAGAATCATACTGACTAAAAACCTACCCCGTTCCTTCATAGCCTTGGTTTCAGGACCTTGATATACATTTTCATACTATCCCAAACCTAAACAGATGAAGCATAGTTACAAAAAAAATCTACAATCTTTTTTGCTTCATACATCAAGAACTAGATGATGCTATAATGAGAAAGTATAGTAGAAAATGAAACCAGATATTTTTATTCATCAGAATAATCTTCGTCGTGATTAAAAATGTGAACAAAAGCAAGTTTGTATTAAATAGAGCGTTCAAGACAGATGTAGGGCATTCTTATATGTTTGTAGGTATTGAATCGGGACTTCCTTCAAACCGTGGCCAGCAATACGAGGAAGTTGGTGCTGCCTGACAACGAGGTGGTGCAACATGCTGCTGATATCGGACGGGATATGTATATCTTGCAAAAAGTAAGCATATTTACCTTACAGCAGTTTATGTAGATTTGTTGTGCGTAATAAATAGGTGTATATTATACCTACGAAATTGCCGTTTTTAGGGTTCCGTAGCCAAATGGTAAAAAACGGAAACCTTTTGGATTCGTTATGTCTGTCTGTCCGTCCGTGTGTCACAGCCACTTTTTTCTGAAACTATAAGAACTAAACTGTTGAAACTTGGTAAGTAGATGTATACTGTGAACCGCATTAAGATTTTCACACAAAAATAGAAAAAAAAAATTTTTGGGGGTTCCCCATACTTAGAAATGAAAGTCAATTTTTGTTTTCTTCAAACCCATACGTGTGCGGTATCTATGGATAGGTCTTCAAAAATAATATTGAGGTTTCTATTATCATTATTTTCTAAACTGATACGTTTGCGCGAGAGACACTTCCAAAGTGGTAGAATGTGTCCTCCCCTGTAACATCTAAAATAAGAGAAAGATAAAACTAAAAAAAATATATGATACCTGTAGCATACACGATCATAACAAACATACAAACAGACACACGCACAACTATACAACCACACACACACAATGTCAAACATCTGTCGTCTCGTTCCTACACTCCACGCAGCGTGCGGGGTGGGGAGAGTCAGTCTGCGTCCCACCGCCGCAGAGTGAAGACGTGTTCTAGTGAGGATAGCGAGCCGATATATAAACTTAGCAAATGGTTCATTACATCATCATACATAGTTATTTCATTGTAGATTAGTGTCTACTACATTTTGGCGACGAGGAAAACTGTAAGTAATTTGTTTGACCTATTCAAATAAAAAGAGAAAAGTAATTCGTTTGGTTTCTTAATTAAACAAACATATTTATTCTTTTAATGTAAGACCCTTTTTAGATCCGTAGCAATTTTTATTTATTTCAACCGCCAATAAAGTATAATCAAACAAATGCTCAGATAGGTAGTTAAAATTTCATGAACCTACCTTTTATTATTGTACCGTAGCTTCAAAAAAAAAAAAGAAAAAGAAAAAAAAAAAAACAACCGTTTTAAACTGTTTTTCTTTGTTCCACTGTATGTACTTTTAATTGCAATAAAGAATATAATAAATAATTTTTGCATACCTACTTACCCATCATTTTACGAAATAATTATCCATGGTGGAAAATGAACAATGTATCTTTGTTTTGTTTACCTACTGCTTGTGCACTTTAGACACGGGTACATATTTTGATTTGCATAATGTTCCAGTGATCTAAGGGATATGTGCAAGGTTGCCTATCTTCATGTTTTAGTTATGTAAGTACCTCGATAACCGCGCATTACCAGAGCGTATTAATGACAAATAAACTTACAATGTAACTTGCCTAGTCAATCAAAAAGATGGTAGATATTATGGCAGGCAAATAACGCACAGCTGCTACTTTTGCGTAGGGATTGTTATTGTTAGTTATTTAATGATATTATAGGTAAAACATAAACAGAAATTAAGTTTTAACGTATAACGCTACGCGCGTAGGTATTTTAACAGTAAGAAGTAGTACGATTACGACATATCGTAAACAAAGCCGCATTTTGATATTTATGACTACTTGTATGTAACATGTAGGCTTGCCAGATGGCCGGGAGGTCCGGAATTGCCCCGGAATTTCGCCTCTTATCCCGTGTCTAGTAATTAGACCTTGCTGTCCCGGATTCCGAAATTATTTACTACTAAGGTTTTGGTCTGGGCTTCATCTTAAAATTATAACTAGCGTTAATTACCTACAGTGAATGTAGATTACTATTTAATAAAAGTATGCATTTAAAAATAAATGTTAATTTCCTCTTTAAGTACAAACATAAATATAAAAAAAAAAAAAATACTATGGCCACGGCCCGACACTGTTGTCCTGGAGTGGTCCCGGATTTGATAGGGTTCTATCTGGTAACCCTAGTAACATGGCATTAAATTGCGAATAAAACAGTTATGGCATTAAATTGCGAATAAAAGAGTTATGGCATTAAATTGCGAATAAAAGAATCATGGCATTAAATTGCGAATAATAGTGTTGTGGCATTAAATTGCGATGACATAATAAGACTATGCATTTGATTGCGTTAATAGTATTAATAATTGTGCATTCGACTGCGATGTAAGGAATTAAGCATTAAATTGCGGGCCATTGAGCTAGTAATAAACATGGGAATTTATGAAATGCATTAAATTGCGTAATCCAGCCGTCGCGGAGTCAAGACGTTGTGGGGCTGTCCGTTTTGTTGTTTGTACCTGCCTAATAGTGGTGCACTGTGCCGAAATGTATTGAGAAGTGAACTGATTCGGTTCCTAACCGTTTTTATTCATTACACGATGACCGCTTGGGCCCGCCTGGTAGATGATCAGAGCTCGAACCATCCTGAACGGGCCGTCGTCGGAACTGGGATAAAATCGTGCAAATGATTCGACAAGCTGTGTGAGCAACAGTCGCGAGACGCTGTGAAGAGGGTTGGTGGTTATTATTCGAAGTGCAAAGATTCATAAGTGAAGGCCCGGATCGAGGCATGCATAGGCTTGAGTGGTCTGATTAGGTTTTTCTGGGGTTTTTCCCTAATCCTGAGCAACAAATGTTGGACCATAGTGACGCTGTGTCCCCAGAGAGCGAGTTGCAGCGTTCTTTCCAGATTGTGAGTCTGCCCGAATTCGATCTGGAGAGACGGGTAGCGGGTCGGGGGTCGCTATGGAAAATTTGGACGTAGGCAGGCTGAAAATAAGAATATTCAAGCTTCAAGACCTCCAGTAACGAGGCAGCAAGATTGGCCAGGATTAGCCTTGGCGGAAAAGGTCACATGGAGATGTCTGGGTGGAGACCCGGAGCCCTGATGGAAGAGGCGCGTTAGTAACAGTGGCGCCAAGGCATTACGCAGCGAGCAACGGGTGTTTGGGGGGTTATGGAACAGAGAGTAAAGTCCCACATACCTCCGTTGAAAAGGGAGGATCCTCCGACCAGACAGGTGTTATGTCTGGTGGGCTATTGCCCGATAGATGAATTCGGGTTTGTTCTATATGTTCCAATCGCGCTGCGAATCTTACTTGCGCGATGCAGGATTAGTTCATTTGTGACGACATAGATGTCGCTACATCACTCCCCTCCGGAGATCGGAGATCGATGGTTCTTGATGCTTCTTGAGGCGTCGTGATGCGTGCCAGGCCAATGGAGGTTGGTTCCAGTGAGTCGGAACCGGATTCCGCATAGTTCTCGGTGAGTCGGAACTGTCTGCGGTGATGCCCCAGTGAGTCAGGGTGGTGCTATCCCAGTGAGTCGGGATACGATGCTGCAGGCTCCAGTGAGTCGGAGTAGTGCGCCTGGCTCCAGTGAGTCGGAGCGGTGCTGTGCGACGTAGGGCTTGACTGCTGTCGTCGACCAGGAGAGGTTCTTCAAGGCTCTTCATGTGACTGGCCGAAGGTGCAGGTGTTTAGCCAAGGTCGCTGATGAGGCTGAGGGTGATGACCAGGTATGACCAAGTAGGCATGCTGGTGGTCAGGATACCCATATAGCCGTGGGTGCTGGCTGTATGGCTCGCTGCTCGAAAGCTTGAGGAAGTGATGATGACGTCACGATGTGGTGTGGCTGCGCTGACGTTCTTTGTCGAGGGTCACCAGTTTGGGGGTTTTGGGTCGTCGATACTTCATCAGGAATTCAGGAAAAGATCAGGTATTCACATTCAATTTTGATTCTGTAGCTGAGTGTTAAAGTTTACACCCTCTGTCATATAAATTTATCGGTAGACGTAAAACAAAGGATGGCAACATTGACAGGTTTAGATAACGTATGACAGTCTAGTGTAGGTACTCGGTACTATTAATTAATTTTGTAGTTAAAATGATAATAGCTTAATCGAGTTTTATTGCGATTTGCCCAACATCCATTTGCGAGATGATATCTTAGGCCGTGGAAAATTGTCGCAAGGGTTTAGTTCCAGAAGTGTGACCGCGATACATTTTAAAATTGCTTAGTTCACGACGTTAACAATATAATCAAAACAACCCTCATGCTCGTGAAAAAAAAAAATGAGTGAGCGGGTAGGCCAATTATTTGTGTGTAATTATTATAAATTATTTGACCATGTAATGTGGTGTTTGCTAGTCCAGCTCTTTCGGTTAAAAACAAACGTGATAGTCCGTGACGTTATTGACTTCTACGTGTCGTAGAACATAAATCTGCGGTTGTTTCGGTGTTGAATCGTCGGTTATTTGGATTATTTTATAACCGGTAGGCGTTAAAGCGTGTATCAAAAAGTGAACCTATTCGTTTAATTGGTTCATCTATGACTGTATAAAGACGACCACCGCGGTTATGTGTGAAGGTTTGCGTGAGGGGTTAGATAAATTAAAATTAATGCCTGAACGGGTGATGAATTATTGGGTGCAAAGATTATTCGATTAAGTAATTCGTTGTTTGTTAGTTTAGTTCTCGGATCAGATATCGGATCTGGTGAAAAGATTGCTGTAAACTAAATAAAATCGTGCATAACCGGTATTCATTACCAATGATCTCAGACAAAATAACTCGTTTACATAGTGCGCCTTATTTTACAAAATTAGATTTCGTATCAGGCTTTCAGTAGTGCTTATGACGGCGGACGGCCAGTACAAACATTTGAAGTTTAGAAATGCGATCTGAGTTTTCTAACGGACAATTTTTATTGTCCTAAGCTAATCGGTAAATACCTACTACATAGTTTGAGCAGTCGATATTTTGATTATGTTGGAAACTTTTGAGTTCGCGATCGCGTCGGGAGACTTGAAGTAGTTTTGAGGACGTCGACTAAAGCCGGATTAACGTTACATTTTAAAAAAGTGGAACTTTGTTTTGATAATGAAATTTAAGTTGCGAGGCTTGATCCGTGGCGGATGATGCCATTCGGCATGGTTGGATCCTAGGCGGGTGACGTCAGGTGTGGCTAGATCCTATGCGTGTGATTTCACTGTGTGTGACTAGATTTTCAACTGGTGATGCCAAGTAAGGAGACTAGATCCAAGGCGGGTGAGACCATGGGATATGGCTGGATCCAAGCGGATGAAGCCCTGTAATAGTGCTACATGGAACCTCTTGTCACGAAATCATTTCTCATCGATTTTAGTCGCGTATTCTCTACTGTTGATGACGAAAGATGATGTAGACCGCTAGGTTGATTTAAATATCGTGAGAGATTATGCGTTACGCAATATAAAATGTGTAGTTTCCTATTAAAAGGGTATGTTTGATCTGACGAATGACGAGTAAGGACCTTTGTTTAGGTTTGAAACGAAGAGATCAATTAAACTAAGTTAGATTCATTTAAAAAGTCGAGATTATGAGATAATTAAGTTCACACGATGATTGGACTTTAGGAGGTTTGATTTATAGCGTAGCTGAAATCAATATCTAGTGGTCACATTAGTCTGTGAGTACGCAGTACTGCGATTAAATCGGTGACTTGGCGATCCTGGAGGGATGCGCAAGTATGGTTGGGTAACTAGTTACCCAACCATACTTGCGCATCCCTATGCCCAGTAACCTCTAGAGGTTACTGGGCTATGAGTAGCCAGAAATCACACGTAAAGCTAAATGATTAGGGTTTTGGATCCGTTCGATTGGTTGTGTGTATTGTAAAGGTACCACGTTGGTTAAGAAAGATGTCAGAAAGTCATGTACCAGTCGAAGTAGATAGTGATCACAGTGGTGATGAGCGAGTGCCTAAGTTGTATGGAGCACGCGAGTAAAGTAATCTATCGGCCGCAGTAAAGTTGACGGTTCCAGTTGTAATGTTTGTAATGAAAGACTTGATGTGGAGAATGCTTGGTTTATTACACTTAGAACAAGTACATGAGATTACAGTATAAAGACGATATTCAGTCCGTCACACCTATATCGACAAATGACCATAGAACTCACTAGGGTTGTGACAATTAGTATTACTGTCTAGTGGTGTGATATTACAACATCCCCCCTGTTAAGTTCAAATTAACCTTTAACAAGCAATATAACATAGGCTGTGCACGGACTTGAATACACTAATACACTTTAGTACATTCAATCAATTTCATCAATTAGCCTTCTAGTTGGCTTTACAATTCTACAAAAACGGATTGACCTTTGACCTAAGGATTGAGATGAGTATTCTTAAGGGGCTGACTCCTGACTATCACCTTCCTCTCTCCCCTGCGATGAGTTGGATAACATAGGAGAATATTTGTGCCTTAGGTGAATTCTGTTTCTCTTATACCTAACTCCATTGACATCCTCAATGACATATGACCTTATTACCTGACAGCCTTTGTTTGGCCTGGAATGGCCCGTTCCCAATTATATGGGTCAGACGAATTTTCTCTACATTTTTTAACTACGCTTAGCTCTGCCGGAAGTCATGGTCTGTAGTGACCGTTGTGAGTAGTGGACGTGGTCAACAGGATGGTTCTAGTAGCTAGTACGTGCGCGTTTAGCTCTGATGGAAGTCATAATGAGTGATACACAATGTGATCCACGGCGTTGGCCGGTGGTGGATGCACAGGTGAGAGAGCAATTGTGATTGGTGTTCGGCAATGAGTGCCGTGGCGTTAGAGTAGTTTACTTGTGGAGGCCCCGGTGAGCACTGGCTGGCTGGTTGGCGGCGGCCAAGTGGTTAGACGAAACATTCTGCAACTAAAACGAGTAGAAGGTAGAACGGGTAGAAGGACTGTGGAAGGTAGATAACGAGTGTAGATATAGGCGGAGACGATTCTAGCAGTAGTGAAACCGATTCTAATAATTAATATTATATACAGGAATTAAAACAAATACTAATGATTTGAAAATATATAAATAAAGTTACGAATACATAAATGGGTATTAATAACACCAAAAAAAAAAAAAAAAAATAAGGGAGAGATGTAGCATACACGATCATAACAAACACACAAATAGACACACGCACAACTATACAACCACACACACACAATGTCAAACATCTGTCGTCTCGTTCCTACACTCCACGCAGCGTGCGGGGTGGGGAGAGTCAGTCTGCGTCCCACCGCCGCAGAGTGAAGACGTGTTCTAGTGAGGATAGCGAGCCGATATATAAACTTAGCAAATGGTTCATTACATCATCATACATAGTTATTTCATTGTAGATTAGTGTCTACTACAATACCTATACATTACCATGCAAACTTCCACCGAAAATTGGTTTGAACGAGATCTAGTAAGTAGTTTCTTTTTTATTACGTCATAAATCGTAAACCGCAATTTACCAAGTTTGTACGGAACGGAACCCTCAGCGCGCGAGTCCGACTCGCACTTGCCCGGTTTTTAAAACGGGTGCCTTTAAAGTGGATCTCATCTTTGGATTGACTTGGAATTATAAGTTAAACTTTATATTAAAGGTAAGTTATTCTTTTTTCGAAATAGATATTTATTGTTTCTTTTTTTTTGTGTTTTGTATTTTCTGTAATAACGCAGTACCTACTTATAATCATTTTTCTCGGCCGATCACCTAATAGATAGACTTCTTCTTCTTAGTCGGTACACTCTTGTCAGAGTGGTCGTGGTCATCACTGTGAATCACGATGAGTGATCATCCCGGTCACACGGCGCCATTCATCGCGGACTGCAGCTTTCCGGGTACATTCGTAGACCGAGCACTTAGTTGCGGCCTTGATCTGGTCTGTCCATCTCATGGGTGATCTACCACGTGGCCTGGTGCCCTCAACTTTGCCCTGCACTACGAGACGATAGAACGAACGACGATACGACGATAGACGATAGACGAATAGATAGACAGATTTCATTAAATCATCTTTGAAGTGTTCTCTCATTCAATATACACGAAGTGCTACGAATAGAGAGAGATGGAGAAGTCTCGCAAAAGCCGTGACCAACCTACCAGACGATTCATGACCACGACCACTCCGCCAGGAGTATACGATTGAGAAGATGTTGTGCATATCATTCTGTTGCAGCGGTTAATATACTGAGCTAGTTTTGATGAATGAGGTGTATGTAACAGTTTATATGAGTGCGTGTTAGTTAATACTTCACGCTTTAAAATCACTATCATCATCATTTCAGCCGAAAGAGGTCCACTGGGATATAGGACTACCCCAAGTGTTGCCACAAATACTGGACCTTCGCGTCTCGCATCCATCGGTTTCTCGAACCCTCAAAAAAAAAACCCGTTCAGTGGTGCACCTTGTGGGAGGTCTCGAAAGGCTGAACGGATTTGGATGAAACTTGTTAAGGCAAAAATATCTTTTCCAAGATTACCAGTTAAATATTTAGTCTATCACCAGGACCAGGACCAGGATGAAAACCTTGTATGTTTAGACCGAAATTTTAAATATTGTCCTAAACATTATAATATGGTAATACAGAGGCACAAACTATTCCAGTGCCTAACGTTCCACTAGAGTAATTACGTGATCAAGATCTAAGCACCTAGATCGTTAAGGACCGATTAAAGATGAACGCAGACTTATCCGAGCCGAACGCGTCAAACGAAACGAAAGAAAAGAATTTTGGGATTTTTTATAAGAAATATTATGCTCATCTAACCGTGTCGAATCGTCCGAATCTGGAAAGACTTCAGGAAAAAAAAATTGATTCGTTCGGCGCGTTCGATTTGGATATGTGTGCGTTCACCTTAAAGCGACCATTGCTTACAGGGCCACTGCTATATGTTGAATAATCTCGGCAAAAGAGAACGGATCATTGGACCTGGCTCTCATTTCGGTGTTGCGGAAATGCTCTTCGGTTTGCCTAAGGTAAAATAAATTCAAGTTTATCTACATTTTTAGTGTTCCAGACTTAAGTTGGCAAAGACAAAACCCTTATAGGATCACTTTGTTGGCTGTCTATCCGTCTGTCATGACCCGTTTTCTCATGAAAGCGTAGAGGTGTAAAGCTGGAATTAAAATCAAATACTCAGGGCTACTATACCTTGAAGCAGCGAAAAAATTAAACTTCAAAGACAACGCAATCTAAAGATTGTTTTGACACTCGCTAAGAAATCCATGCTTATAGGGTGCTTCCCATTGACTTAGAATCCTGAAATTTAGCATGAAGCTAAGGTATCATAGCGTGTAGTTACGTCACGATAAAATTACTTTTTTGCGATTTGAGAAATAACTGGGGAACTAAACTATGTACAAAGGTGAATTTGTACGGAAACCTCGTTGCCGGGATTCGACTCGCACTTGACCGGGTTTTTGTAAAAGGCTCAGTTTACCTCACGATTTTTCGTCTTTATTTTACAAAACAGAAATCTCTTTCATTTATTACCTTAATTTTTAATTAAATAATTTCAAAAGCTACCCTGATTGTTTAAATACAAAAATATCCATCTACACCATTAATGGGATTCCGGGATGGCTTGATTTGTCTCTTTTTTAATTAAATTTTACAGGTTTTTTTTTTGTGTAAAATATTGCAGCAGTGCAGTGGTTAAGTGTTTAGCTGCTGCGCTGTGTTTCGTGGTTTCGATTCCCAAACGGAACGAAATATTTGTGCGACCTAAGGGCGCCTACAAATTAGCGCGGTGGCAGCGTTGCCATCGCGCAGAAATAAATGACGCGCGGCCGCAGCGCGGTTGTAGCGCGGCAGTCGCACGTTTTTTTGATATGGAATAACAAAGCAGTATGAAAGCAGCGCTGCAACCGCGCTGCTGTCGCGCAGATCTTTGCGACTAATTTGAAGATGCCCTAATAGATAGGTAGTTGTTCTGAGTTTGGGTGATTTGTTTATGTGAGTTCACGTGCTTCCACAATACGGGCGAAATTTCTAGTGTGGGGTAACAAATAAATCTGTTATACAATAACATCATCTTCAATCGCGTATTTAATATTCTGCCTTAATGTTCTATGCAGATCAGTGCCAACAAAGGCAGTTCTCATTAACATTTCCGTGCTGAAAATATAATTTGTCCAGGTATACACGGTGGTGACGTCAACAAACTGCATATTACTGCATGTGGAATACAGTGCCCTGGTGCAATGCTGGGGAACGTTCCCGGACATTAGTCACCCCATTATCACGGTGATTCATGCATTTAATATCGTTGTACAACAAGAGAATGAGCCATAGAATAGATAGATACAGAAGGTCGGTTCTATACAGCGAGCAAAACGCATGCATGCATGTATAAGTACGCGGCAAATAATTTGAACCATTTGCTATAGTTACGCGCACCCCCACTTCGATTGAGTTCCGAAAATTGGTTATAATCCTCGTTACACAACTTGAACCATAATGGCGGTCGACCTTGAATCAGCAGTAACTGATTTTCAGATCTCAATCGAAGTGCGGGGCTGCGCGTAACTATAGCAAATGACTCAACTTATTTGCCTCGTACTATACACGGTTCACGTGTAGTAGGTAAGTACAAGCGCAATAGATTTGCGGGCGTTATTAAGACCCTACAGTACATTGCTTGTTGCTGTAGCGGGCAATAGAGGCAAGATGTGTTTCCTTAGTGCTCGATTACGGAGACGCGGCGCGTTGGGCGGTCTGTCGTACATTGCCATATGTTTGTGTTTGCGCGAGCGATGACGCGGCCCGCTGCTGCATGTACGACGAACGCCCAACGCGCCGCGTCTCCGTAAACACGGCCTTAGAGTAAAACGATAGACGATCGATCTCAAGCGTCGCCACTCCGTCACGTTGCTTTAGCCGCCCGCCATAGTCAAGTTACTGAAGTCAGTATGAACGCAATCTGTGTGATCACCTGTATGTGTATTGTACATGTACTAGTTTGGATGCCTGCGCCTGTTTCGTCTCGTTGTATAGAACTGGCCTTCTGTAGGCTCTTATGTAGTTTGTGAATGGACGAACCTTTGTATGCAGGCGTCTGTGTCTGATGAATTAGCGTCTGGGTGTGTTGGCGATGTTGTATATAGCTGTTTGTTGTTCTAGTTTTATGTAGTTAAGTATGTAGCGAAAGATTTGTTAGTTTTGGGAATTGATGGGTGAAAAAATGCCGAGAATGCGAAGTAGGTCTTTGACTTATAGTAAGAAGCCGATGGGACGTATTCTGGAGGCGGTCACCCCGCTTTGCAGAAGAAGCAGTAATGCGCGTAAAATAGGGGGTCGAAAGCGTGAGATGGAGACAAGCCTTACGTCCCACGCCCCGGGCCTCGCTGGAGACACCCCGGGCGTTGGGAGTCATGGGGCGATTTCTGGTCATAACAGGCACGACAAGCACCAAATCCAGGTTGACGGAGTGTCGTGTTCCACGCGTTCCTCAAAAATATGTTATAAAAATTTACTAATTTAGGGCAACGGGTTCTAAAGAGCATCGTTAAGGGTAACAGAAAGAAAAAGAGAAAAATTTTGACGCTCTCTGTCGCTTCACCCAAAGCGGGAAAAGTCATTTGATAATTTCTCACGAAAAAAGGAGGATGATTCAGCTTTGATTTGACTCAGAGGCTGGCTGTTTTGAAAGACATCAAAATCAAAGCCAGTGGAGTGAAAAAATTACAGGGACGCAGCAAAACTGATAGACATCGTGCTCTTTTCTATTAAATCTATGCCTCATTTAGCCATGAAATAGCTCAACTAACTTCAACTCTGAAGGGGTCCACCAGACCAGTAAGGTATCATCCTGCTTGGATTGCGGGAATGTTCGAATGGCTTTGGAACGCAAAAAAGCAACTGAAGGAACACAAATTAATTTTAGTCAGTAAAATTCTAACATTCCCTTTCTCTCCACCCAGAGATGGTGACGTTTGATGAATTACCACCTCAAAAAAAGCTAATTTCAACTTGCTGACAGAACGAATCCGATTTCTTGAAAATTAAAAGTCCTGAAAAGTATTTTTGGAATAAATGCTTTCGAGTTTGGATAATGATTAAACTTAATATAATTTTCAAACTGGGAAAACAATACGCTGTTACATGAAACCAACCAGCCTTTTAATCTAACAAGTACTAAGAATTCGATATTTCATCCGAAATTAAAATTACGCTCACAGAAATACAATTTGAGTGTAAACTCGTTTATCGTTCTTAAACTTCATTTTCCTCATCGATTACTCGCCCACTCAATTCCCTTTGGCGTTTTTTGTAAGCGTTTATTTACGTAGAAGTAGGATTTCTTAATGCTAGCCTATATTTAGAAGTAGGTTCTGTATAATTTCAACGAAGAAATGACAGGTTACTGAAATAACAAGACATAATTTCGTAAATCGGTTACTGCACATTAAAGTTCGACCGCCATGATGGTTCAACTTGTGTGCCGAGAATTATAACCGATTTTTGGGTCTCAATCGAAGTGGCTGCGCGTAACTATAGCAAATAGTCCAAGTTATTCGCTGCGTACTATATTTCGCTGGATTCGGCTAGGCTGGCCGCCCAAAACATAGTTGAAAAATTATAGACACATGATGAATGGTTTTATTAGAAGCTTGATTTGTTGTTTAAACTGATTTATTCTTATTTTAATGTGCTATTTTCTCTGATGCTAAAATTCTACTTAATAAAATACACAGGCATTAGAAGACAGGGAACTTAGAGATCTGGCCGCTGCTTACGAAGATGCGAAACCTCTAACCGGACGACTGGACACGAAAACGAATAGAATCGCCGTAAGTATTTCAAAACACCTGACCCCTAGCCAAGTTACAATCGTTTCGTTTACCGTGAACGCTTGGAGTTGGCAACGCCCCTAATTCCTTTGTTCTGACCACGTGACTGAGCGTTGATATGAAGTCAGAACAAAAGGAATTGGGAGCGCCAACTCCAAGCGTCGACGCTAAACGAAAAGATTGTAACTTGGCTAGGGGGACTGGCTATACACATGCATTTTATCTGTCTGTATGCAGTTTTCACTAATATACAGTGTGATTATCTAATCCTATATAACTGATTTCATCATCTTGGAAAACACGACATATCTGTAGAAAACACAAAACCTATCGCTGTAGCAACGTTTGAAGGGCGCAGTCCGCAGCAGTAGTCATTTTTTATCTGAAATTATAGTGATTGTCAAGGTTGATGGAAGACGCCAAACTTAAGTGATAGTGGGCAGGGCACATTGCCCGCAGAATAAATGGCCTATGTGACTAAAACGTTCTAGAGTGAAGATCGCAGAAGACGCAGCGTTAGAGAGCCTATTACCAGGGGGACCGATAAAGTTGGTGAGGATCGTGAAAATCTGCGACTCACAGGACCGTTCGTTGTGGTGACATTTGGGAGAGGCCTATGATCAACAGTGGACGTCTTTCGTCTAAAATGATAATGAGATTGACAAACCATACGAAATAAAATCATCTTCAAATACTTAATAAAGAAATCGGGAATACCCATGTACATATTGTATTATGAGTAGTGTAAGCAAAACTGAGACATAACAAAGTTTTATAAGTAAAGCATACAGAAAACATGAAACACAATGCTAGTTTAGTTACCGCACTAGTTTGAAAAGTAAATAATTTGTTCTTAGCAAGAGATAAAGGAAAGTTTCGTGCTGTTTACCACAAGAGAACAGAGGACCCATTACGTGAAGACATTCAACAAGTTGGGGGTATTGAGGTATGTAAGTCTTTGTGCTACAATGTTAGTAGATTAATTAGCTCTATTATTTTCAGAACAATACTTGTTAAAACAGGCATACTTGTGCCAACAAGCTTTAATTGGGAACAATTCATTATTAAGTTGCCTTTCATAAATAGGGATGAGTTTCTGAAACGATATTGTGCTTTTGATATTTTAATTGACAAGGTAGTCGATCGGAACCGTTTTGGGTTTGGATCTTTTTTTTATTATTGATAGGCTCGCGCTTGACCGCTATCTCACCGGTAAGCAATGATGTGGCCGGCGATAGAGCATGTTTGCCTCGAAGTAACCTATCCCCTAGGTTGTAGCTATTAGGAAACACAGACTCCGGCAGGGATTTCCACTCCTTAACTGTACGCATAATGAATGTGTTCTCAAAACGGATCTGGAAGTTATTTCCGTCAGTATCGTATCACAAATATTACAAGATGTACAAAGCATCACGCTAACATTTTAAAGGCAAAAGTTTAGGTGTATGTTTGTAACATTATCACGCACAAACAGCTGAACGAAGTTCAATGAAATTAGGCACACGTATAAACCATATCTAGTAAAAGCACAAGGGATACGATATGTTAGTAGTAGATAGTGGGAGTATGTTCGCTTGGGTAAATTTTCTACTACTACGGGGGCGTAGCCGCTGGCAGCAGATAATACTATAATAACCATTTTACTAACTAATACACACAAAAAAGGCAAAGATTTGTGAGTTTATGAGTATGTTTGTTGTTTCTTGACGCCAATTACTGAACGGATTTCGATGAAACTTGATACACGGGTAGACCATGTCTTGGAATAACACATAGGATTAGTGACATAGCTAGTCCCACACCCCTTATAAAAAATGGTGTTTTCTTACAAATGCTTGGCTACGAGACAGTTGTGGACAACATGTTACGAATTTTTGCCTATTTCGGGGCCCCATATAATTGATACGGCAGATTCGGTGGTAGCTACACGCATAGGATACAGTTTTTATCCCCGTAAAAGTTCCTTCGGGATTTTCTTTCATGAGGATAAAGCCGCTAGCAGAAGGTGATTAATAATAATAATCTTGATCATATTCTCTTTCAAACCTTTTATTTTCACCGAAGACATTAATATCACTTTGCATAACATCCACAGTAAACTGGTTAATGTATTCGCGCATATCTCATGCCCATTTTACAGGGAAGCTAATTTATTTATACTAGAATAAAAAAGCAGAAAAAAAGCAAGGGCAAGGGCTCCCAGACACTCGGCTTTATTAGTCGTTTTAGAAAAACTATGGTCCATTCCGAAGAAATATATTCTAAGATTCCAGATTAATTTGATAGTTTTAAGCTAATATACTGATAAAGTTGTAACAGTATTTAAAACTATTCTGAATATGCTAGAAACTTCACTACAAGAATTCTCATTGGCAGGACTTTTGTGCTATCTTTTTCTATTTTAACTCTAACTTCAGTGTTTTTTTTAAATTCTAAGCTTTGGATAGCATTTTTTGAATTCCAAACATCTGTGATATTTTATAGTCACATTGCAACCATAGTAATAAATAAAACTAGTCGAGTTGTGAGCCGGACTCGCGCACCGAGAGTTCCGTACACACACTTATGTAAATAATATAAATTGAACATCAAAGATTTTTCCAAATCGCATAAAGTATGTTTTCAGACGTTTTCCTTCAATTTCACTGTGAGACTTTACTTCTTTCGTATCAGAATTCTAGGCCAACGGAAAGTACATACCCTATTTTCCCCGCTCCAAGGGGCAGCAAACCGGAATATTTGATGTTAATTTTAGCTTCATATCTCCACGCGTTCTTGAGAAAAAGGGTCTTGAATGACGGACAAACAAACAATAAAGTATCCTATAAGGGTTCCGGTTTTACTAACTGAAGAACAGAACCCTAAAAAGAAGTTTCCCCCCTCATATATTCCAGTGTTCTTATTAAGGCAGTAACACAATTTAAAAATATGATTCATGTGTGTATTCTAGTTGGTGTCTTGTATCTCGTGTGTTCCAGACACCTCAGGTATCTGTTCGTGCCGGGATGCATCACTCCCCATGGAATGTTCCTGAAGTTCTGGTGCGCTGTTCGCTTCATAGTCGCCGTGTTTTACATATTCGCTGTGCCGTACGATATTGCTGTAAGTTTGAATGTTTTATTCTCCTACGTGGAGTACGTCGTGGGAATATGTGTGCTAAAGTTTTAAGAAGTGTCGAGTGAATAGGAGTTTTATATTAGGTTATTGGAGTGGTTTAGGCTAGTTGCCGAATTTTATAAGGAAGAAAATCGTTTATTTGTGATTAGTACTGGAAAAACAAATAATAAAAAAATAAAATCTTTAACATATAGGACTGCACCGCGAATATTTCATTTCTACCGAAAAAAAACCATAAAGAATTAAAATGCTCTCTGACCAGTATTAAAAAAACAATTATTTTGATAAGGCTTTTTCCAATGTATTTTTGAAAGACATTATCAACGTCAAATAATCGTTGATTCGGTCACTCGATGCTGATTGTATTGACTTCTTGATTTTTGATTGACCCCCGATTTTTGAAATGATAGTAGAATCTATTTTACATCACAATAGCTAGATAGACACTTATATGGCAGCGTCACCATCAGAGAGCAAACGCAAAGCCACCTATATGTGGCTTTTAGCCAATAAAAGTTTCGCTCCACTATAGAGCGAGAGAAGTAATTTGATGATTTCCCACCTAAAAAAAAAAAACCGTAGTAAAGTTGATTGATTGATTTATATTTTGACTTCTCACCAAATTCCAATATGGCTTCCTTTTTCGCTAAATGTAAGTTGCGTAATGGCATTAAGAATGAAGATATCCGTAGGGTTGTGACGGCAGTAGGGGGATACCTATGTCCAGCAGTGGACGTTTTTCGGCTGAAATATTTTTTTTTCATCTTCCTCTCCTGTGACACTATTTTTTTATATTATATAAAACATGCCTCAATTTTACTAGCAATTTATTGTAGTATACATTTATAATTTTATTGACAGGTTTATTTTTATTTTTGTATAGCTTCTTTTTAAAATGTAAATATGAGAACACCGTAGACTCTGCGGATTCAAGGATTACAATTTTTATCGTGCTTTTGGGTATAAAGCTGACCGGTGTACATGGTCCTCTCATATCTATAAATGTTGTAATATGGAAATATTGTAGAAACAATCATTTTTTTAAAAGAGTGACCATGGAGTTTCTTGCCGGTTCTTCTCCATAGGAAACGACCAATTGGAGCCGTGCGCTAGCGTCTGACCTATGTGAAATAAACGATTTTGAGTTGGAGTTTCAAATGATGATGATGATGAAATATATGTATAAGTTAAGCAAGTCCTGTTTCATTTAATTTCAGTCAAAACAGCACAAACATGGTGGTCCATACAACTGGTCGGATATCGTCCTGTACCTAGATATACTCATAATGGCGTATGTGGCATACTACAATGAAAAATCCTTGTTGGTGACCCATCCATTGTTGACCGTGTCAAGATATTTGAAGCATGCCTTCCTGTTGGATATTATAAGCGTGTTTCCGTTTGAAGAAGTTGTAAGTATTGAATTTGATATTAATATTCTACAATTTTCATATAACGTCATCCAGCCCTAAACTAAGCAGAGCTTATGCTATAAGTATTAGACAACTGATAAACGCAGGTACTTACATCGACGCTTGTAAGGCAAAAATTACTAAGCGACATCGAGTAAACTTATATAATTTGTTTTTACAGCTATTATTCAAATTATCCAAAATAGGTATAAAAGTTAAATATATAAGTATGTTAATAGCATCTAAATCCAACTATTTTGTAATTTTTTTTTTTTTGTAGACTCCTGTTTAATCAATGTCGCTTAGCAATTTTTGCCTTTCAAGCATATGATACATATTTCTAAATACATATGTTAGACTATAGATAAATTACGCTCAGACAAAGAGCTAATGTTCAACTTCCAAATATTTGTCTTCGATGGGAATCGAACCCACGACCCCGGCATAGCAATAAGGACCATTAACCACTAGACCAACAGTCCAACTAGATTTAATGACTTGTTCTTTTAGTTATTTAAATTGATTGATGATTATTTTCTGTTTCAGTTTAAAATAGTAAATGATAACACCGATATGGATCTTTATAGACTGAATCGAATGCTTTTGGTAAGTTTTCATGATTTTGTTTTACAGTAGTTTTTTAGGGAATATGAATGCAATTTTTTTATTTGTTAAATGAAATACTGTCTAAGTTTAATTAACAAATATGAAAGGACTAGCTTCTGTCAGTAGCTTCGTCCGCATGAAAAGGGGTTTCTCCATACAAACTTGCAACCTCCGTTTTAGGATGGAGTTTCGTAAAATCCGTTCTTAGCGGACATCTATACCCTATAGGTAAGGAACCTACTCATCTACTTTTAAGTTTGTAGGTATTATAGATTTTTTTTTTGGTAGGTAAAATCATTCAATGACGAATCCCGCCCTTTGAAGTAGTGTCAGACTCTTACTGACTAAAAACCTACCCTGTTCCTTCGTTGCCTATCGTGCCGGGGCCGGGTATTCCTTTCGGAAGCTGACCCATGACCCCAGCAGGCTTCCACCCTGCCTGCCTGCAGCTAGCAGGCTGGGCCTCTACGGTTAGGTATTATAGTTTAAGATTTCGTAATTAATCAGTGAGTGGTATTTGGTATTACTTTAGAGAGATTTTAACGAAGTTACAAAGTTTCAAAGCTGCTAATAAGAAAGAGAAGTCTGACGTAGACTTTGACGTTAAAGTAGGTACGTGCTGCTCATACGGCCGCCATAAAAAAAAATTCTACCCGTTTTGATATATGTAAGAAGAAACTGACTGACTGACATATCTACGCACAGCCAAAACTGCCTGAACAAGGAGCGTGAAATTTTGCACCAAGGTTCCTTTTATAACATAGGTGAGCACTAATGTGCTATGGGCGCGCCATGGTGTTGACACTTATACACGGTCTCCTTATTTTTATTTTATTTATCTAAAATTCATTTATGTATTTTTATTTTTTTTCAATCTTTTTGCACACTGTACCGTTCCGGCGTCTTTCTGTCAGCACTGGCCAACGCTGAAAACCAGCGCTGTGTGCTCATCGCTTTGTGTATGAGAGCACAGCTTTATGCTAAGCGTTCGGCCGTTTTGCACGAATGTGACGCATATCTTTTCTTTAAAATGTTATGTTTGTCTAGTTTTTAGTTGCGTCATTCCGTGTAAATAAACTGTTTTTCTTTCTTTCTTCTTTCTTTCACTACGAGAGGATTTTTCAAAATTGACAATTGAAAGGGATGAAACAGGGGTCTAAAGTTCGTATGGAGAAACCTAATGACACGCGGGCGAAGCTGCTGGCAGAAGCTAGTTTATTATATCTACAAACTGACCCGGCAAACGTTGCTCTACTATACACCCCTATTTTTTAATTAGTGCACAAAAAAATGGGCCTCAATCAGTACCCGTTATTGATCATATTTGTGTAGTCAAAAGTAAAAAAAAACACGAAATCTCAAAATTGTCCACGAAAATTTGTCATTATTAGTAAATTCATAATTGAATCATCATTCATAACAAATACTACTAGAAAATACTAAGCGCAGTGTTTTTAAATTTTTATTGACATTCTTTCATTCATAAACATTAACCTGTCCAATGTTTCCATAAATTGAGTGAGATTTTGGGATATAAACAAACGATCATAACTTAGCTGTTTATGAGTATTATGCATTGACTTAAATAATAACAAGACCTTTCTAATAAGCCCTTTAAGTATTTGTCATAATTAAAAAATAGTGGTGTATAACTTTATCAAATATAAATAGGGGTGGAGGTAGGAATAAATAGCCTTAGGGTGTTTTTAATATCGTGCGGATTTCACCACGCGTGCGGGATTGGTCCGCACGTGTAGCATCCCCAAATGTCCTTTTTATACAAGTATTTATTGTAAAGCGCGGAATACGCACGCAGGATGCGCGGCGTGATTTCTGGCAGTAGTCCTGCATGCGGAGCAATTCCGCATGCGTGATGAAATCCTCACGATATTAAAAGCACTGTAAGACTTATTCTCAAACTAAGCAAATATACAAAAAAAATATATGTAAAAATAGGTCAAGCCGTTTTGGAGGAGTTCGTTAAGAAGCACTGAGACATGAGATTTTTATATCTTTATTAGATGTTCGTGACACAAAGATTACAAAAAAAACTATAACATGCACTTATGTGTGAGCAAAGTTTATTTGCTTCAGTGCACCAGACATAATATTGGAGAAACGATTTATGACAGTAGACCAGCCTATCAGTAATTATACCTAATGTAAACTTGCACGTTATTCTTTTAAATAATTAAAAAATACCTAGGATGCTGTTGGAACTCGCTCGCACTCAGGGCACCAAGGATGCACATCTTTTACGTAAACGCATTGAAGTAATCAATGCACATTTCTGTAAACATTCCTGATGCCCGACGAAAGCGTGACAGACACATCAGCCCCAAGAAAGCGATTTTTAATCTTAATTTTTTAGGGATTTTTAACTCATAGCATGTCAGTCCCATTGTAAACTAACGTATGTTTACAATAACAACTTGAATTAGCAACAATGGATTGACTATTTTTTACGAAAGTAGAGCTACCAGCATAGCATAGCATCAGCCTTATAATAATCCCACTGCTGGGACTCAGGCCTACTCTCTAGGAGAGGGTATGGGCCGTAATCTACCAAGCGGGCCCAGAGCGGATAGGTGGTTACAATTTTTCAAATTTCTGGTTCACCCTTTTGAGAGCAGTGGTGATGAAATAAATTACACAAAGTAATGCACCTGGCTGGGTTTGAACCCGCCACCTACAACTCGTTAATCGGGGCCGTTACCACTCAGCCACCACTGCTCTAGAGAGCTACCAACACATTGCCAAATCAAACGTAATCTTAGCAGCATCTCTCCAGGATTTTTTATTGATATTTCGTCATCAGTAGCTCCCCTTCTGATTCTTGACTTCATACTGAACGCTGGAAGGACGCTGTATGATTTCTGCGAAAAATCTTCTCTATAAAGCAAAGAATTTTTTTAAGTTTTGAAACCAAAGTAAATAACAAACTACACAACTGATAAAAAGTAGATGTTCACAAGCTTAAATAAATCTAGAAAAAAAAGGTCTGATCACAAAATAACACACATCGCACTACAACAAATAACAAAAGGCTGTATCTAATAGTATCTAGATAGATTCAGTGCCGATTTTCACACAATAGTGTTCAGTGAACATTTCTTTTTGTTCGGGAAGTGCTAGGCTTGATCTAAATAACTCGATAAAACACTTTTTATTTATTTATTTATTCTAGAGAAAGCTTACTACAGACTAATAGAAATATGATATAAAGAGTGTAATATTGTAAAATCGCTAATTACAAGACTCCATACTTCGAATAAAATATATAAAATATAGTTATACACCGTTAAATTTTAGTCGTTTTAATCCCGCGGAGGGTCGATTCGGTATATGAAACACTATCTATTTGTAAATAGAAAATTAAAAAATAAAGTTCTTTTTTTTAAACTAGAATTAATATACGCATGTATGAAATTGATTTCTTCAAAATCGATAGTTTTTTTTTTTGTGTATAGTTAGTAATCAATTAGCACTAATTGATTACTAACTATAGAAAAATTCTGTGCCTTTGCCGACGTAATGTCGCCATATTGGTACAGAACAAGTCAGTGTCAAGGTCCCTAGAAAGTCTATTAAAAACAAAGTGATTGTCCTTATTGAAAAAACATTTTTCACATAATTGATCAATGCGAAAGGTACACTTAATATTGGTTGGATATAATCCCAATAAGTTTTAATTTATTTTAAATTCTTAATTGATTTTTAGAGTCGATATTCTTTTATCACGATGTACTATACTGATTTTTTTAACGCATTATTATTCATAATTTTCTGAATTTTACTTTAATATTTGCTATGTTGGGAGTACTTTATTTGAATAGCAACCACTAAGAAAAATAATACATACATATCGATATTTTCGAGCAATAAACATCAATAATCAAATTAAATTGTATTATTTATTTTTTGAGCACACCTACCACAGTGTTGTCTTTCTTAACCCCAAGGTTGACTGGTAAAGAATGTCTTGTTGCATTAATTCCGCCTATGTACCACTGAACATGAATTTTAAATAAATAATCTCTCTAAAACCGATTCGATATTTATCGATAACTTTTTTCTTTTGCCCATCCCTAGGTGACGAGAATAACAGGTGCTTTCTCGTACTGGGAGGGAGATATAATGCGGGTAAATCCGGCTGTGGCGTTACTGAAGTTCCTGCCCATAGCCGTGACGATCGTGAACTTTACTACGGCGTTCATTTTCATGAACGCGTGTCAACCTTACTGCCCTCCTAACTCGTATTATATTTTGGTTAACTGTACCAAGATTTTGATCCTTTCGAGCAACAAGCATGAGATTAGATGTAAGTTAATTTTGCTATATTTACTCTTTGCTTGCTGTATAAAGAGTATCCCTCGATATCTGAATTTAGAGTTAAAATCTAGTCGTTTTTTTCTGAAGACCTTCCGGGACTGTTTGAAAAAGTTACCGCAGCCTTGGGACGTAAAAAGTAACTGAAAGAACACAGGTAGGTTTTAATCAGTAAAAGTCTGACACTCTACTCATAGCGGTAGAAGTAACTTTTTGTTTCCCCACCCTAAAAAAAGTTGGCCAAGTGTGAGTCGGACTCGCGCACTGAAGGTTCTGTACAAACTTGCCTATGTAAATAGTTTAATTCCCGAATGGAGTCTCGGAGATTTTTCCAAATCGCAAAAATGTTTTTTTTTTTTGTGACGTATCAACAAATTATACTACGCGGCAAATAAGTTAAACTATCTGCTATGGTTACACGCAGCCCATTTCTATTGAGACCCAAAAATCGGTTACTGCGTATTCAAGGTTGACCGACATGATAGTTCAACTTGTGTGAAGAGTCGACGTTTAAAAGTGTTTTTAAACCCTACTTGCAAAATAAACATCATTTACTTATACGTTTTTTGCGACATAAACGGCCGTATCTTCTTCATTCGCTAACTTAAAAATTTGATTTTTCATAGCTTCAAGGGACCGCAAACCTGAATTATACTTAGGGCATACTGAATGTTTTCGGATTCTGATAAATAAGACTAGTTAAAAGACTTACGATACATTTATTGTTTTTCAAAGTATATTCCCTCGCAATTAATGCATTTTTGCATTCGCTGAAACCACTGCACAAAGCTGTTGGACCAGTCTTCTTTAGGGACCTCTTCAATAGATTTATGGAACGCATTCACCGCCGATTCAGGGTTAATATCATGCGGATTTAATCACGCATGCAGATTCGCTCTGTGTGCAGAAAATTTCAAAAGGCAAAAAAACGCGTCCCGCGTGCGTATTTGACGTATTACAATAAATACTAGTATGAAAAGGACATCTAAGATTACGCATGTGGAACAAATCCGCATGCGTGATAAAATCCGCACGATATTAAAAACACCCTAAGACCTATTTTCAAACTAAGCAAATATACACAAAAAATATGTAAAAATAGGTCAAGCCGTTTTGGAGGATTTCGTTACGAAGCACTGTGACATGAGATTTTTATATCTTTATTAGATGTTCGTGACACAAAGATTATAAAAAAACTAACAGCAAAGTTTATGGTTGAAGGGTGCATTTTGTCAGCAGCACTTTTGATGTCACGGCAAAACGGTCGGCTAGTAGTATCACCCACCTGTGTATCTTGAGTCGGCCTTTTGCATTTTGGTAACTCTTTCAAACATTCTTAATTTTTAACCGACTTGGAAAAGGAGGAGGTCCTATGTTGGGTTTTATATATATTTTTTTTTAAGAGACCAAACTATTATGGAAACACCGACTTCCGAAATTAAAGTTATTAAGCATTATTTTGTGTTTTTTTTTTTTAAATTGAAGTCGGTTGTATTATTTTTGCAAAAAGTTTTTTTTTTTTTATAATTTAGTGTACTTAAGTACAGATACACCACATTCAATTTCTTCATATATCAGCATGATCATA
Source organism: Leucania comma (assembly GCA_958295575.1). Classification (NCBI taxonomy): domain Eukaryota; kingdom Metazoa; phylum Arthropoda; class Insecta; order Lepidoptera; family Noctuidae; genus Leucania; species Leucania comma. Next base: position 17,426,461 of record OY282470.1, read on the forward strand.
ATTCATTATCCATCTTTCTCCAAATGTGTGGTCTCACTGCTTCGTATGCTTGTCCCAGATGCAGTCACCGAATACGTGTACACGTTCTACTGGGTTTACGAGATATTCGTGGGTTAGTACTTCTCGTAATTGATACTACGGTTACAGGTAATGTATGGAGCGCTATGTTTCGAGTTATGTTAACGACTAAAGCCGATCGTCCACTGCTATAAACCGTTATATTTTGATCGTTTTAATCCCGTGGAGGGTCGATCCGGTACATGAAACACTATCGATTTATTAAGATAAAATAAAGTACTTTTTTTCGAAAACTCCAATTTTAATATACTTACGCATGTACGAAATTAATTTCTTTCAGTAAAAGTCAGCTGAGCGAGTAAAACGAACTGTAGGTAGGTAGTACGCAACGACCGACAACTACCTTCAGGTCATTGAACTCGCTCAGCTGATCTTTACTTAAAGAAATTGATTTCGTACATCCTTATATTAATACGAGTTTTAGAAAAAAATACGTTATTTTTTTAATTTTACGAGTATCTTTACAAATCGATAGTGTTTCATGTCCTGAATCGACCCTCCGCGGGACTAAAACGATCAAAATTTAACAGTGTAGTTGTTGCGTTTTAGCACGGCAATTAGTTGGTTTTTAATATCGTGTAGATTTCATCATGCATGCGGAATTGCTCCGCATGCGTGGCTACTGCCCGATATCACGCCTCACATCCCACGTGCTTATTCCACGTATTACAATAAATACTTGTATGAAAAGGACATTTGCGAGGGCTACGCGTGCGGAGCAATCCCGCATGCGTGATGAAATTCACACGATATTTAAATCACCCTTACAATAGCTGTCATTAACCTACATACAAATATTGTCATTATTTATTTTGTATTTATTAGCGAGTAAAGTAGGTGGCAAATAACTTGACTAGAAAATTTCGTGGTGTGGGTAGCTCGATCATGTCAAAATTATTGAATTATGGCTGGTGGAAGCTCCCCATCACAAAATCTCGAGTCAAGTTATTTGCCGTCTTCTGAGCCCAGCGTGTGCTACGACGATAAACAGAAATTTATTTTGTTTATATTTGTTACCTTTTTTAAATGCATTATTTTAATGGTCTAATACGAGATTCGTATTATTGGCTCCTCATATGAAACCGGTTGTATGATTTATGAAGTTTATTTTTGTGTTTCATATATTCAGAATTGGCTGCTGAATCGAATTCGGTTTATGAAGCTACGCGTCGTTGGCCATTAGGCCTAAGTAGTGTGTATGCGTAGCTTAGCCGTCGGCCTCAGTGGAGAACTACCTTAAAACTGTTAGGTTGTGAGACCTATTGGTTTTAACGTATGTTGAATTTACGTGTGGTTGTCTAATTTGAATATACTTCTTAATCGTCGTAAGTACCGACGACGTGTGGTTTAACAAACAATTTTAAGAAAAGGCTCTCGTAACACTTACTAGCTTACTGAGAGAAATTAATATTACACGCGTTAAGTTAAAGCTGTGGTCTTTCGCTGTTTATGAAATACGCTTTTCAAACAACGGGATTATTAAATAAATGAATTTCATTTGTTTTAAATGAAGTCTCTATGTTACAAGCCGATTCACATTGCGGACTATTCACTGTGAAACTTTTTTTTTTTTTAAATATTGATAGGCTCGCGTTTGACCACTATATAATTTGATGGTAAGCGATGGTCGACAGTGAAGCACGCTTGCCTTGAAGTAATGTATTCACTCTTGACTTAAAGACTCTTAAATAAATTGTAGCTATCAGGGTATTACACTCCTTACCTGGACGCACAATTAATTACTATCGTAAATAAATCCCAAAACTGTTTTGTGCATTTAAGTCACTAGCACTTTTCCAAGTTTAAGGGGATTACATCGTCCAAATCCAAAAAAAAACACCTAGGTTGATTGAAGTTTATAGATTATTCCTTATGTACGATTACCATATAAAAAATGAAGGGGATACTTAAGGACATTACTAATAAATTGTATTGATTACGTTTCTCAAAAAAAAACCCTAACTGTAGAAAAAAAATCTGGTAAATAGGCCTTTTTTGAACATTAATTCCATATTTTCTCGAAAACGGCTCTATATTTATACATTGAATTTATACCAAAATATATGTTACGATAAATTGAATAACTTGTATTGATTTTTTTTCGAATTTCATTGAATATCGATAAGTAATCAAGAAAAAACTCGAATCAGTACTAACACCCCGCGCGCAGCACGTGCAATGCCTGTTTAGAGGTCAATTCTTCTCTACTAGTGTAGAGGTAAATTCTTGAAGGTCATTGAGCGATGTAATACCCTTAACTTAATGCAGAATTAACTCATTTTATATGAGAGATTAAAAACTAAAGTCTAAAAACCGAACTAAACACCGGGGAAGGCTTCCGTGCTGTCCGAAGTAAAAAAAAACAGCAAAAATCACACTTGCCGTATGGAAGCCCCGTTTAAATATTTATTTTATTTCTTTTTTGCTGTTATAGCGGCAACAGAAATACACAATCTGAGATTTCAACTGTTTAGCTATCACGGTTCATGAGATATAGCCTAGTGACAGACAGACGGACAGCAGGATAATAGCAATAGGGCCTCGGCTTTTTTCTTTGGGTTTGAAACTCTAAAAAACAAATCATTTTTCTTTGCTATTTATAGGTATGGGTTGCACTCCGGTAGGCATGTTTAACTCCGTGGACAAATGGCTAGTGATGTGCCTGAAGATCACCGGCTTTATGTACTTTGCCTTCATGTTTGGATACGTAGCCTCCACGCGGTCGGCCGCCGCTCATGCTTTGTTGGAACATAATGTAAGTGTACCTACTCATTATAATTTAGGGCGCCTTCAAATCAGCCGCAACGAGCATTGGCGCTGTCGCCGCGCTGTTTTGAAAGAAAGAAAGAACGAAAAATATTTTATTTGACACAATATAGACACACACAATGCAGGAACAACATGTAGACACTTAAGATAAAAAAAAGAATAAAACTAACATTGTGTGTCTCACGGTTGCGCCAAATAGGTCCAGTTCAGCAAAAATGCTAGACAGCTACGTGGTAGTTGCCTGACGCTGGTTTTCAACTGAACCTTTGTTATTCCATACAGGGGCGTAGATGCCGCCGTATCTGCCGTATGAATTATACGGGGCCCCCACCCTAAGGGGGCCCTGACGTACACAAAAATTCGGAAGATATTATCCACAACCGCCTCATAGAGTAAACCAAGCTTTTGTATAAAATACCATTTGTTTTATACGGGGCCCCTGTGGGACTAGCTACCCCACTGATTCCATATAAATAAAAACGTGCGTCTGCCGCGCTACAGCCGCGCGACATTTTTCAGTAACAGTTCACCATCTATAAGTACTGTGTTGGTGTGTATTTGTTCACCAGAGGCAAAGTGTTTATTTAGGTCCCACATGACCGTTTTCTCTATCATTATCATCATAATTTCAGCTGATCGACGTCCACTGTAGGACATAGGCCTCCAGCGAGTGGGTTTGTCGATACTTATCAAGTAATGTTGGATTCGATGAATCCTAATTCTAATGCATACCAGGGCCCTGGAACCAAGGCAAAGGAGGAACGGGGTAGTAATAGTTTTTAGTTAGTAAGAGTCTAACACTATCTCCCGCTCCGCCCAAGAGCGGGGGATGTCATTGGATGATCATTAAAACTAAGCTTCACCAATTAATGCTTCAACAAAAGCGTGCTTTAGGACTTTCAACGCTCGGCGTAGTGCCGAGAGTAGAAATTCCAACAGCGTAATAATTGTCACTAAGCGAAAACAGTCAAGTTTTAATTAAATATAAATCACACTAATATTATAAAAGCTAAGCTCGAACGGCTGAACAGATTTCAAAAATAGACCAAGTGAATCATTATATTTGTGTGTACATGAAATGTTAAATAAATAAATCATGAAGAAGGTTTGAAGTTTATAATTAATGCATATTATAGTAGAGGGAAGCCCAGAATTTATAAAATCTCTAACACCCGTGCGAAGTTTAGGCGGGATGCTAGTTAATTACGTTTTTTTTTTTAAATCTTTATAAAATATATTTAATATATATAAAAAAATAAAAATGTCCTGGTATCTAGCTACCAGTAGTTAGGGCTCCAGAGGCAGCAGAAACCTCGTCACAGTGCGTGTGGCATCATGGAGCATTGCCTTCTATATCAGGCCTTTGATCTAACCGCGCAGTGACAGCTTCGACAGGTGTTTGTCGAGGTTTTTAGTCATCAGGCCGTTGGTGGTAACAACAATTGGCATATTGACAGCCGAATCCACATCCCACATGTTGACCACCAATATTTAGATTATCGATTCGGTACATGAAACACTATCGATTTGTAAAGAGAAAATTAAAAATAAAGTACTTTTGTTTTAAACTCGAATTAATATACGCTTGCACGAAATTAATTTCTTTAAGTAAACGTTAGCTGAGTGAGGCCAATGAACTGTAGGTAGTTAGTACACAACGACCGACAACTACTTACAAGGTCATTGACTCGTTTACTTAAAGAAATTAATTTCGTACATGCGTATATATTAATTCGAGTTTTAGGAAAAAGTACTTTATTTTTTAAATTTATCTTTACAAATCGAAAGTGTTTCATATACCTGATCGACCCTCCACGGGATAAAAAACGATCAAAATTTAACGTTGTATATTCAGACATCTTAACGGTTTACATATCTCTCAAACGAATTGTGAACTACAATAATTGATGTAAAGTATTTAAAAAAATCTCTAGCTAGGTACTAATAAACAACTAAAATTAAAACTAACGTATTAGGCTCGGTTATATGTTGTGATTATTTGAATTCAACCAGGTCAACAATAATTAATACTTACGAATAAGTACAGGGTATTATGGCTCCCGTTATCTCCTTTTGTGGGCAACTTTGGCTAAAGGTTCCGCCCTAGTGGAACATTAACAGGCGGACGCTATTGTTACTAGCAAATAAAAAGTTATCGCTTTTAAGAGGCCACTTAAAGCCACAGAAATGTTGAAGCTATTTCAAGTCATTTGCCCTTTCAACAATACAGCAAAAATACGTATCTCTATTTCATTAGCAATTTTTTTTGACAATTCCCGCCTTTGGGTGGAGCGGGAGATAGTGTCAGACTTTTACTGACTAAAAAACCCATCCCGTTCCATCATTGCCTTCGTACCAGGGCCCTGGTGTACACTTTCACATTTACCCAAGATTTCATTAGCATTTAAAAGAGCGTATTGATAAGCTACGGCAATCAGTACCCTGAAATAAAATAAGGTGAGTACCTACTTCAGGAAACTCATTTCATATTGTTTCTTATTGTTGTATTGTAAGCAATATTTCAATTGTCTTCAAAGCCGATCAAATAACAATAAAGTTAATAAAATGAATATGAGAGGAAATCAATACACTATTATGGAACGGTTGCTAACAGGAAACACGATCTCATTTATTTGTAAAACCAATATCAAACCGATCCTATATGTGTACATGTATGCCGGTCACACATATGACCAAGTTTGTAAAAATTACGTGAAGTAACAATGAACAAAATCTAATTAAGCCCGAGATAGACCATACAGTTAGTCTCCTACTACGTATTACAGCTAAAGTTCCGTCATTAAAAATATTACGACTTCGCAGTTCCAGTACAGTAATTATATTAGTTTTAACGAGCTCAGACCTCGTTTGTTTCATAGGAAAAAACAAAGGATCTAGCCAACTTTCTGTATCAAGAGAACGTGGATCCTATGCTCACTGCGAAAACGTTGAAATATTTTGAGTACGTGTGGAAACGAACCAACGGCAGTAATCCGCAGGTAAGTCATAATACATGCTCTATTTACAATGTGTTACAAACTGAATGTTGTATAAAATTCTGTAAACAATGGAGAAAAGCAAGTATTTCACTGGTCACGTAGTCGTAAAATATTGCGTTATGCACTTTTTGCGGAGAGTACATTCATTCTGGTGAAACGCTGACGGCTGTTGTGGTGAAGCACTTTTTACGTTTGTGTTTGTTTCATTTTTGCATTTTTATCACGTTCCAACAGCAGAATTACATACATAGTTTTGATATCCCGTGCAATATTCAATAAATTATCAGGAAGTTTTACAAAACTCTCGTTCTTTTCAAGAATAAAATAGTAAAATTGTTGCAGAGATTTTTTCCTTTCCTAATTAAAAAATATCTATCACAAAAATGTTAATATCTAGAACCTATTAAAATAGGTTTTTAGAACCTATTAAAAAAGAAGCTTTCACTCAGACAAAAATGTTGCTGCAAAGCAAAAATATTTAGTTTATTTTTATACAAAATATTGAATGGCTGTTGACCCGTCACACCAGACAAAAATATTGCACAAATCGTGAGAATAAACATTCGCGATGGAAGTACGGCGCATCACGTTGTACTCGGGTACAGCCGCATATGATTTTTTGCCCATGGCAAACCCAGAAGTTGATAGTTGCGTTGTAGTGTGCAGTGAAGGAGTTTGACCGCCCCACAAAATATTGATTTTTTTTTCGCTGGCTCTCTCAATATTTTTGCATAGAAATCGACAAGTTTTTGTGAAAAAAAAATTGCCTTTTTGTCTGAGGCCCACCTTAAAAGGTCAGTGGAGTCGATGATAGAATAAACAAAATAATAACAAGTCATTTTTCCGACTATGGCAAAGCCATTTTTTTTTATTTTGCCAGACTATGTAGATATGTTTGTGTGTATATAAGCTGTGTTCATAAGCTCCTAATCTGCTTATCGAAACTCGACGTATGAGGTATTGTTATAACCGTCTTAATCGTCCGCTAAACATAGGCTACGTGAAGTGTCACTAAACTCGATGTGGCGCCATCTAGCGGACAAAAAGTAGTAGTGTGTTAAAAAATAAAAATAAGATAAATATGTTTGGTATCATTTGAAAGGGCTTAACTTTTATTTACATATTTTTTTTACTCTTGTTTCATACTTTTTTTGAAAAAGTATAAAACAAGATTTTCAAGATGCTGAAATAAATAAGGTTACTGGAGAAACAATATGACGTGTGACTACCGCTTTTATTTTTTTCCAGTAACCTAGTTCATTCCAACATCCTGAAAATCTGGTTTCATACTTTTTCAGCGTGTTTTTTTTTCGTAGCCGGTTTTTATTTTATTTTTTAATAATATAAAAAAGTATTTTTCAATTCGGAAAAACAAAAACTTCTTTGTGCAAAAAACGCAAATTGTAGCTGACAACAACGACATTCTTCCTAGTAAGAGAAAAAAAATCGATATGTATAAAAGAAAAGTGAACATGCGATTCAAAATTTTACCTTCCACTTTAATATCGGAGCTCAGCAAGAATATCTAGATAGCACCTACTTTCTTTAAAGTACCCTGTTATACGGATGCTGACTCCACATACAATATAATATCGGATCTCCATCAGCCGCGACCGCAGGTGGTATTCAGTGGTGACAGGTGCGGTGCGCAATGTCGCTTCATCATTTTGTCACTAAATTAGATCTTGGGTCACGATGATATATTATTTAATTAATACTTGAATAATCTGCTCTGTCTAGTTTCATTGTTATGCCTTTACAGGGCTTATGTTTTCGGCCACTAGTTGATTGTAGCTCGTATTTATTAAATACGTGTTTTGCCTGTATTTTATTTAATCAAAGAAAAAGTCGGCTATTCTTAAGACATTGTCACTTAAAGAAATTATATATTTTAATTTGTGATATCTTCAGGTTGACTTGGAATTATAATTTCAAATAAGCTTTAGATTTAAAGGCTATATTCCCGTTTTAAAAATAGTAGGAGATTCGTTTTTTCTTTGAATTTTATTTTTACTGTGTAATGCTTTTTAAGTTTATACCAGAATAACGTTTTGTATGAATCTTAAGAACTTTTCTGTTTAAGGAATAAGTGTCTTAACGTGAAAACTATGCTGCTCAAGCGGTATGCAATAGACAAACAAAAGACAGTAACAGTATAAGATAGATGTTAATGACGTAGAACTGTCAACAAACAATATATTTTTCACGTCTTTTCAATCAATTAAAACAGTGCACTAGCTTCTGACGGTTCATAACTGACCATGTAGCTCTAAGTGAAATAAAAATATTTAAATTTATTTACACAGCAAAATTTTGATCGTTTTAATCCCGTGGAGAGTCGATCCGGTACATGAAACACTATCGGTTTGTAAAGATATTTTTTTTTTCTAAAATTCGAATTAATAGACGAGTACAACACCAAATAATATACAACAGTTGTCGGTCGTTGCGTACTATCTACCTACAGGTTATTGCACTCGATCAGCTGATGTTTACTTAAAGAAATTAATTTCGTACATGCGTATATTAATTTGACTTTTAGAAAAAAAGTACTTTATTTTTTAATTTTATTTTTACAAATCGATAGTCTTTCATGTACCGGACCGACCCTCCACGGGATTGAAACGATCAAAATTTAGCCGTATAGATTATATAATCGGTTTTATTTGGGTTTTCACAAATAACAGTTCCTCTCCGGACGGTTACGAAACGAAAGGTTTATCCACACTAGCGCACTAAGTGTTAGAGGTTTGACCATAGTATGTTTGTGTGCTTAGTAAGTACTTGTTAGGTATAGGTCATTGATATCGTGTACCTTTTCAAGTGGGTATATGTAGACTCAGGGTTGCTACTCTGAGATTGGATACAAAATACCTCTTCTATACTTATTCTTTTTCATAAAGAAAAGTTACTTAATTTACTCACGTTAGTAATCTAGTTCATATTTATATCTCCTTTTAGGATCTGCTCAGACATTCATTTAACATAATAACTTTTCTTTCAGAAAATATGCCGCCGTCTCAACTCAGCCTTAATGGAAGATACATTAGTATTTATGTATGAGCGAGCCTTACGCGAAGTTCCTCTCTTCGGGAAGGTGGAGAGGTCCTTCATCAGGGTTATCACGCAGCACCTGCATGAGATGTACTTGCTGAAGGGAGACACGGTTATACAGTGCAGAGATATACAGCCCTACATCTATATTATATATCGTGGGAAGGTGAGGCCTGATGTATCAAGCTACTTCATTCTTCTACTGCCTGTCTGTATGTTTGCGATAAACTCATAAACTGCTGACCAGATTTTCATGTGATTCACACCAATAGACACAGTGATTCATTAGGTCGGTTTAGTTGTATAATACATGTACATTATTTCTCCAAACAAGTACCATGACTGGCTTTGTCATTTTCTATACAGTTTTGAAATTTTGTACATAGATTCTTTAAATAAAAATACTTGACAGGTGTTTCAGGTTTCGCATATACTAATGTATAATGTTGTATAAGTATAAAGTTCTCAATTCAGATTCAGAGTGTTCATATTCAGAGTATGGATCAAGACTTGATGAACTCGAGAACATTATATTGTCATACTATAACGCCATATTTTTTACATTACCCTTTACAAAACCCTTCATTCCAAACCAGAGAATCGTGAAAGAGTTATATAGTATCTTATTTATATTCATAGCATTTTTTTATTACGCATAAGTCCCTGTCCACAGTCAATCTTTCAAGTCAAATATCTTTCGAGGTAAATGATCAGGGAGGGCCGTATCCTGGAGACATATAATTATTAGGGATGTAGAAAAGGCCTTTTAGCGGAGGATGAGGCGGATGTGAAATAATAATAAATATTTTTTTTTTTGTAATACACAGTACACGATTTTTTTTTATTTGTCCGATCGTCCGGTAACCGACCCGACCGAGCCCAAGTCGTCGACGGCGCGTTCTGTTCCTGCTAACTGCAGGCAGGCAGGGCCGAAGCCTACTGGGGTCATGGGTTACCTTCCGAAAGGAATACCCGGCCCCGGCACGATAGGCTACGAAGGAACGGAGTAGGTTTTTAGTCAGTAAGAGTCTGACACTACTTCCCGATCCGCCCAAGGGCGGGATTTGTCATTGGATAAGTACACGATTTTTTTTATTTGCTCGGTGAATAGTTATTATCACAAAATATACGTGGTTATGTAGATAACCACAAAAACAAGTTGAAGGGATTCAGATTCCGATTTCCGGTCATTGTAGGCGCGGTTTTGCGGAAGGCAAACGTTGACCGTCCGGTAACCGCCGGGAACGCGCCCAAGTCGTCGACAGCGCGTATCGTTACACGTGCGCCTCAAAGAGATGTCAGCAAACCGTAGGGGCCTAACAGGGTCAAAGCCTACTGGGGACATGGGAATGTGAAAATAAAACCCTAGGGCCCTAGAACGAAGGCAAAGAAGGAACAGGAGTGGATTTTTTGCTGCCCAATGGCGCGGAGATGTCGTTGGATGATTTTCCCACCAAAAAAAAAAGTAACGTTACAACCACATTTTAATGTAATCTTGTGAGCGGCCCGTAGCGCCCACAGCTGAGCTAGGCAAAGGCATCTCTCTCAGTTTCTCCGCTAAAAATCAACTCTCCACTTTCGTCTTAGTTTGCCATGATGTCGCCAAGTATTTAATAAGAACCAAAAGAAAGTTTTTTTTTTAGCCCATCTGACATTTTAATCGACTAGGAATGTTTAAAATCGATTTGGGTTTTTGTTTGTAATGAAGAAATTGTTGAACCAAGTTTAATAATTTTTCATCAGTAAAATGTTAATGTTTTCACTGAGTGACTGTTATATATATATATATTTCCTACTTCGGCCGAAGCCGCTGGTAAAAGGTAGTGTGATTATACATTCTTAGGTTTACCGCACTAACTATGTATGTGGAGTCGATTTCTTTTCTTGAACTTACGTTCGAACGCCGTTAAAAACATACAGTGCGATTTGGACCCTGGTACAGTCGGGCTATTCTCTAAGAAAACGCAGCGCTGCCTCAACGACGAACGCCCAAATAGGATACATTGGATTGTCAACCTAATATACATATTACATTGGATTGTTAATTCAATGTATCCTATTTCGATGTTCGTCGTTGTGGCAACGCTGTTTCTTTTTTTTGTTTCTAGTTTCTTAGAGAATAGTACCACAGGCCATGGTCCGGGCGAGGAGGAATGGTAAGCGGTCATCTCCTTCTGCAAAACAGGAAGCATTGCATTACATTACGTGTGGGAACGGTCGTCCTCACGCCCCAGCCGTCAGGACCCTGACCTCTATTTCCAGCCACCGTAGGCGTGGAACGAAGAGCAATGCGTAACTAGTCGTCCAGCCGTCCAGTAAACTCCGGACCAAGCCCAAGTCATCGACGGCGCGTAGTGTTCTACGCTCACCTCAAGGAGATGTCAGCAAAACCGTAGAGGTCCAGTAGGACCAAAGCCTACTGGGATCATAGTTTTATTTATCTAAAATTCATTTATGATTTTTTATTTTATTTTTATCTTTTTGTACATTGCACCGTTCCGGCCTCTTTCTGTCAGCACTAGCCAACGCTGAAAACCAGCGCTGTGTGCTCATCGCATTGGGCCGTTTTGCACGGATGTGACGCATATCTTTCCTTTTAAATGTTATGTTTGTCTAGTTTTTATTTGCGTCATTCCGTGTAAATAAACAGTTTTTCTTTCTTTCTTTTTTCATTGGCTGATTTCTTACCTTAAAAAAACGAGTTGCGATTTCTTGCGGAAATTTTGTCTCTGTGGAAACGGAGGCAAAGTTCTGTCACAACCCTAAAACTGATTCACTGAACAGGAACAATAGGAAAAGGTTTTTTGATTATTCCGCTTTTGCACAACTCACTAAGTTTGTATAGTAAACATGATGAAGGATATGTACATACAATGTAATGTTCGATGGGATCCCTGACCCTTTTCCTGTTCGTTGACAATACATGTTTTGGATCGGTTCCCTCCCGTGTTATGAGCTTGAAATAGAACATTTTATAATATTGTATTTCAACCTTTTGTCTTTAGAACATTTTCTATGTATGTATATTTATACAGCATTAGTTTTAGTATATGTGAAAACCGATACACGTGTCCAATATTTTTATGTAAAGAATCTATGTTCAAAATTTCGTAACTGTATAATGAAAAGTCACAAAGTAATAAGTTTGTTAAGGCACCTGGTTGTCCGCGCAAATGTATGGTCACCTGGCCATTCTGGTAAATGGTGACTAGGAACTGAGGGGTTGTTTTGCTCCCGCACGCAGTTGTACGCTGGGTCTTAATGCCTGCTGTGACCTGCTGTGTCCTGTGTTGTACTAAGTGTCAGTGGAGTCCAACTTGACTTGTTTTAAATATTTTTGGAAAAATAACCTGAATCGATTTTGTCAGTGATTTTAATCAAACTATATTCAGGTTTAGTATACTATATACATAATGTTGTATACAGTATGTATACGACACATGGGCAATAAATGAAATCACATGCGTTTTTTAGCGTTTACTAACGATATGCAGAAAATTAACAAAATCAGTCCAATAGTTTAGAAAAAAATTGAGTTTTAATTTTAAGTAAATATTGTGAAATTACAATAAAAACGCCGCCCGGTACCGCGCCGCGCCACGCCGTCTCGTCTGCATTTAAGCTGTTGCCATTCTGTACTCAAGGTAAGTAAGTACTGTACCTACGTATTCTAAACAGAGTGTTTGACTTTTACAGAATTTATTGGATATTTATTTTGTTTGAAAGTTTAAGTTTGTTAATTTTTTGATTTTTAATTTAATAATCAATTTAGTTATGCTTCTGTGGACGAGTATTACCAATGATTTCATTTACTGCCCATATGTATTCGATACATACTGTATAAGGAGAAACTGACTGACTGCCATATCAACGCACAACCGACACTACTCACTGGGACTAGGAGCGTAAATTTTGCTCAGGGTTATCTATTACAACGTAGGCAAGCGCTAGAGAGGATTTCCCAAAATTCACCCCCTAAGGGGATGAAAGGGGGTCCAAAGTTTGTAAAGAGAAACCTATTTTCACTCGGGTAAAGCCGCTGCTGGTAGAAACTAGATTTAGTTATAATGTATATTTAATTACAGGTCGATGTTTTGACGTCGTATAATGAAATGATTACCTGTATGGGCCCAGGCGGAATGTTCGGGAATTTTACAGGCGTAAGTACCTACCACAATATGTACCTATGTAATTTTTTGAAGGGAGGCCTATGCTGGAAAGCAACACAGTCTTAGTAAATCTGGTATCCGATAAGGCGATAATGAAACTTAGCATGTAAGAAACAAATGTAAATAAGATTGTTGAATAAAGGTTATTAAAAAAAAAAATTTTTTTTTGAAGATCGAGTTTCTGATTGGTTGGTCTGTCGAAACGTGTAAGGTACACAAAGCTGAGCGTGAAAATCAAAATCATGGACGTTATAAGGAAAACTGTTAAGCTTAAGTGGGATTGGGCGGGATATGTTTGACGCATGTCAGACAAGAAATGGGCAAAGAGAACCAATGTCCCATACATTGGTCTTTGCCCATTTCTTGAATATCAGGCCAAAACATAACGGAGTAGTAGAAAGTTAAAATGTCAGGACGAGTTCAACTATTATTTATTTGAATATAAATAAAAGTTATTACTACAGTATGACAATTATAACATAAATTATTACTTAATAAAAGGACTGGCGCAAATAATAAGCTAGATTTTTGTTAAAACGGAGATTCTAGCAGTATTAGTCATACTGCTAGAATCTCCGTGTTTTTAACAGGCCACAAATTTTTTGTATTCATTTAATTTGTCTATTTCTTTTAAATTAAATTATCTTGATTTCGCCTTCCCCTTTTTTCTAATGGTACGTTTGGTAGAGTGGTTGAGTGATTGGCCGCTGCACTCCGTGTCGCAGATTCGATTTCCGCATAGAACAATTTGTATGGCCTACAAATAATTATTTTGGATCAAGATCCAGAATAATTATTAATTATTTATGAAATTAAAAATTAGAAATTATTTATGAATCTCACATACAAAAGACACCAAGGTGTCTTTTGTATGTGAGATTCATAAATAATTTCTATGGTGAGATTACATGTTTCTGAACACACCCCGATAAAGGAGTAATTCCTAGTACGGGGTGTCCTCTTCTAGAGAGGAGGCCTGATTCCCAGCAGTAGGAGCAATCTGAGGGTGTTTTTAATATCGTGCGGATTTCATCACGCATGCGGGGATTCGCTCCGCATGCGTAACCTCTGTAAATGTTCTTTTCACACAAGTATATATTGTAATGAATGCAATTCGCACGCGGGAAGCATAATTTTGCCTTTTGAAATTTTCTGCATGCGGAGCAAATCCACATTCGTGATGAAAACCGCATGATATTAAAAACGTTATGTAGGCCCTACATTATTTCACTTATTTTTTGGTCAAAACAATATAAATAGTAGGTAAGTATTTTCTTAAATCTTTCAGCAACCAATTTCATGTTCGGAAGTGACAATATACGCAAGTCGGAGTCTCGATTTATTGGTAATACCCAGTGTGACGTTTTTCAACTTGGTCAAATACTACCCCAAGATCCAGGAACCTTTGAACAAAGCTTTCGAAATGTCTCGGGATTACATCTTGCCTATTAATATGGAGATAGATGACAATGACTCTTCAGCAGGTAAGATATTTTGTAAAAAATGTGATCAATTTTTTTTTCGGTGGGTAAAAATCATCTAATGACATCTCCCACTCTTGGGCGAAGCGGGAGGTAGTGTCAGACTTTTACTGACTAAAAAACCCACCCCGATTTTTTGTAGCCTTTTACCCGTGGCCCCATAGTAGGCTTCGACCCTGCTAGCCCCTACAGTTTGCTGACAACTCCTTGAGACATTTAAACACGTCATGGTATGGCCCAGGGTGGCCGATTTCCGTTAGAGCCATGGAAGATTTCTAAAAAGAAAACCTGTGGTCTTAGAACGCAAACGACAACTAAAGGCTGAACAATTTTCTACAGCCAAGGCTTTTTTCTAGGCCTTAATCGGTCAGAGTGAAGAGTGAGTTAGGACTCATATTTTTCAACTAATTGGTAAAATCTGTCAAATAACTTGCATATCCTTCATATCTCAAAAGATTGAAACATTTTTTTTAATGATAAAAACTTGCTTGACTGCAATCCCACCTGATACCCACCCTGAACCCCACCTGACCGGGCGTGATTTTCAGATAAAATTTGTGATATAAATATACATATACTATGGAACAGACGAGTTCTATTTTTAAATTTTATAAAACACAGATGAAATAGGAGTATCGTAAAAAGTTTCAGATAAAAAATAAACCTTGAAAGTTGCCATTTTTATATCGGATGAGCTGAGACACGCAAAAAACCGGCTTTAGGATTAACCGTAACTTTACCAGTGGACTGGAGAGATTAATAACTTCCGGCACCAGCTTATGGCATTATTGCCATGACTGAAAAGGGTCCAAAATGAAGAGTACCGTATTAAGCTTTTTCTCTTGATCGTAGATACAATATGATCGTCTAAAAAACTGACTAAGTGTGAGTTGGACTCGTTCACGAAGGGTTCCGTATTAAAATATTAAAATCAAGCATTTCGATCAAGATGTAGTAGGTATGCGGCAAATAAGTTGGACTATTTGCAATGGTTACGCGCAGCCCTCCACTTCGATTGAGACCCGAAAATCGGTTATAATCCTCGTCACACAAGTCGAACCATCATGGCGGTTTTTTTTTATGGTAGGTACAATTCCCGCGATTGGGCGGAGCCGGAAATAGTGTCAGACTCTTACTGACTAAAAACCTACCCGGTTCCTTCGTTGCCTATTGTGCCCGGGCCGGGCCTTCCTTTCAGAAACTGACCCATGAGCCAACATGGCGGTTGACCTTGAATGCGCAGTAACCGATTTTCGTGTCTCAATCGAAGTGGACGGCTGTGCGTAACCATTGCAAGTAGTTCAACTTATTTGCCGCATACCTCCTACATCTTGATCGAAACGCTTGATTTTAATATTTTAATACGGAACCCGTGCTACAGACACAGTAAGTAACCTTACCTACATACGTACCATTCCCTTTACAGAGAACTCAACGCTTGACTTGACGTCATTGGAATCAGGAGACGATGCAAAGAGTGGTTCAAGTAGATACGAACTGTCAGGTATGTTAAAATAGGTTATCGTACTACATCCACCATCCATCATCTAACGTACTTCACATCCTATACATCATTAAATCATCACTGTATTAGTTCTTCAAAATAATCAGACAACATCAGTGGACAAATATCTTGCTGTCAAAAACTCGTGTCATAAGAACATAAAACCTTTTTTTTTAATGTAAAATACGCAGATAATCTTGATCTACTTTTTAATTGGTAACTTTTAAAAGTCTAACCGAATTTCATAGATCGAACAGTTTTATCCCTGTCCAATAGCTCAAATCAAAATCAGTTCTGCAATTTATACAGAACGGACATTTTAGAATGTAACTTGGAACAAAACCGAAAGAAACACAATGAAATATAATATAATAATATAATATTCCACAACTATCACACAACGCCCTCTAGTCCGCTGCCACGACAAGTCGAGGCATGGCGGACAGAGCTCCGGCGGGATCTCATGGCGAAATGGCGTCAGCGACTATCGCAACCTCGTTCGGGGCGCGCCACAATTGGGGCGATAAGGCCCATCTTTGAGGCGTGGCTGGAAAGACCTCACGGCGCTCTCAACTTCCGCACGACGCAGGTGCTTACCGAACACGGAAAGTTCGCTAAGTACCTGTTCCGGATTCGTGCGGAGGATTCGCCCGGGTGTCGCCACTGCGCGGAACACCCGGAGGCCGGAGGACACGGTGGAGCACACTGTAGAGGTGTGCCCCGCCTGGGCGGAGCATCGCCGTGTCCTCGTGGGGGCGATCGGCGGCAGCGATCTCTCTCGCCGGGCCTTGGTTCAGGCCATGGTCCGTAGTGAGGAGGGATGGCAGGCGGTCGCCTCCTTCTGCGAAGCAGTAATGCTAGCAAAGGAGGAGGCCGACCGCATCAGACAGAGGCAACGGGGCGCTCGCCCCAGCCGCCGCCGGGATTCCGATCCCGATTTCCGGCCACCGTAGGCGCGGGTTTGCGGACGGCGTGCAATGGGTAGCACGCTGTCCGATCGTCCGGTAATCAGCCGGACCGAGCCCAAGTCGTCGACGGCGCGTTCTGTTCCCGCGCGCCTCAAGGAACTGTCAGCAAACCGAAGAGGCACAGCCTGCTAACTGCAGGCAGGCAGGGTCGAAGCCTGCTGGGGTCAAGGGCCGTTTTCTGAGAGGAAGGCTCAGCCCCGGCACTATAGGCAACGAAGGAACGGGGTAGGTTTTTAGTCAGTAAGAGTCTGACACTACTTCCCGCTCCGCCCAAGGGCGGGATTTGTCATTGGATGATTTTAACTACCATAAAAAAAAAAAAAAAAAAAGCTAAGCAGAGCTTGTGTTATGGGTACTAGAAAACTGATATACATACTTATATATTTCTAAATACATACATATTATAGATAAATTACACCCAGACACAGAACAAATGATCGTGCTCATCACACAAACATTTGTCCTGGGTGGGAATCGAACCCACGACCTCCAGCATAGCAGTCAGAGCCACTAACCACTAGATCAACAGGCCAGTCGAATAATTCTTAATTATAAAAATACATAGATACATTTAACTCGTTAAATAATATGATGCAATATATTGAGAGTTATTACGTCGCGACGACTAATGTTAAAAAGGGCATTTTATTTTTTGTCAACTTTAAGAACATCGCAAAAAAAAAATCTGCTTTCATCCAAATCAGTTCACCCGTTTAAGAGCAGCGATGCCAGACAGACACACACACCGCTGTAAAACTTAAAGCACCCTTCTTTTGCGTCGGGGATAAAAAAAAAAAAAAACACGGAGACGCGACAAAACCTTTCCAGACGTGTGCACCATTACGCCGTACAAAGGTGTCTTTTTACCAAGATAACAGGCAGCCACCGAAGCAAAAGGCAGCATTTTCCTCTGCGCGTTCAATCAGGGCTGTCATCAAACTATCGTATTCCTAATCCGCAGGGTCTCTGCCGATGAGCCAGTCACAATCAAACGTTAGCCAGGCGAAGTCGTCAGTCAGCGTTTCCACATATCACAGCTACACTCACGCCTCTAATCTGTTGCGGCCCGGAACGCTCATGTTTCAGGTAAATTGATACCGCACTAATGAGGCCTTGTGGCTTACGAAACGGGTATTTGTTTGTCTGTGCCTTTGGGATGTGGGGGGGTGTGTTTGTAGGTGCCATGGTGACTGATTTATGTTAGGAAAATAGACGAGTAGTAAGTCGCTGTTAGGCGTAAATCTTCTTTGTTGATTGACATTTTGATTGAGTTTTGTAGCTTTGTTATTCCGTAAAACATTTTCGATGGTATACCAGCCCCCCTAGCCAAGTTAAAATCGTTTCGTTTTGCGTTAACGCTTGGAGTTGACCACACTCCCAATTCGTTTGTTCGAACAAAGGAATTGGGGGCGTGGCCAACTCCAAGCGCTAACGCAAAACGAAACGATTGTAACTTGGCTAGGGGGCAGGCACATAAGTTCCCCAGCCGGGAACGTGTACCACTTGTAAAATTAAGACATACATTCAAAATTTGCTGCTTTTATGAACCGATCTGGTTAGTTTATACGCATAATGACGATGTAAACTATACACTGCAAGTTAAACTTGTGTTGTTTAGTTTATGTCATGTTAAATGTGTGTAAATAGTTGTAAAGAAGTAATTACTTGTTGCTAAGTCATTTCTTATTATATCATTACTTGAGGCTAGAAAACATCATTCAAAATTTAATGTTTATCTTATCTATAGAATACAAATTGTTACTTAAGTAGTTACTTTCACTCAAGTAATTAGTTTTACTTATTTTTAAATACGAGTGTTAGTTTTGCAAGCCTGTTACCAACTGGGGCATGTATGCTAGGATTATCCTATACAATATTCTTTATTACTTTCGTAACATTTTTTTGGGGATATAATCATTTCACGCATCACGCTTAGCGTAACAGGTAGCTTTTATTGTTTTTCTTGGAACAATATGTGGAGTAGTCAAACATTTTACGTGCCGGCTTATTTTGCTAGAACTTGTTGCTAGCGGGATATTACGCTTCGCAGTGTTTACCTTCGAAGTAAGTGCTTAACGTCTGTCGTTTCAGTTATCGTTTGTTGATAGGAGTCTGCCCACTATACCGTATCGTAACATGGCCGTGACAGGAACGTATACAAGCGTTTATTTGGATATTATCCAAACATGTATCCTACTAAGTTTATCCTAGGATGCTTAAATCGGGCTGTTGACCAAATTACAAAAGCGTATAAAATTATCAATGGTTACGCTGACGCGTCGGAGTTGTGTCAATTGTTTGTTCCGAATAATTACAATCGCTCTAGAAAGCATAAATTATTTCATGTCCCATTTTGTCGCACTATAGCTCTCCGCAAATACTAATTATGCTCAACACGCTCATGGAGACCAACCCTGTATTGGATTTGTTTGCTAATGAATGGAAGACGATATTGTTAGAAAGTTTTCGGTTCTGTGAGAAGACAGAGTGAAAGGTTTAATTTAATTTAGTATTAATGGCTATTTTGCTGCACTAAATAAATAAATAAAGTATCTAGCACGGAAGAAATCACGACACGTATTCGGAAACGGCCTAATGGACATAGTTTAATATAAGTCAATACGATAGATATTTTTTTGCATGACACGTTCCCAGCACAGTCATGTTACGGTGTGGTGGGTAGACTAAATAAAGGCTAGTAAAAAGGTTTTAAGAGGATTACAGGAGGAAATCACGAGTTTTATAATGTGCAAAATATATGATCCATTGCAGTAAACTGAATCAGACAAATACATATTATTCTTCAGGATAAATTCCAGGTAGATAGTGTGTTCAAAACATATACCAGCTAAATTAGTACAATAAATAAAATCACGAAGATGCCTCTAAAATTACTTTTATCGGTTAATAATCGGACTAATGTACACGCAATAATTCCGATTGTTTGTCAGATTATTCTACACTAGCGACACGCCCCAACTTCGCACGGGTGCAATGGTGATATTAAATATATGCATGTACTGTCTATCTATTAATAAAACCGCATCAAAATCCGTTGTGTAGTTTTAAAGATCTAAGCATACATAGAGATAGACAGCGGGAAGCGACTTTGTTTTACACTATGTAGTGATAAAGCAACGTTTTACCGTTATATTGTTTTAATTTTACTATAAAATCAGTATTATACTGCAAAAACACAATACTTGATATAATCCCTTTCTTTTCTATGCAGTCCGAGAGTGACTGCGCTTTACCTTTTCTGGTGCTCACAACTATATTTCTTTTTTTTTGTTTTATATTATGTTGTTTCTATTTATTTACTTTTATTTTTAGTTTTCTGTTACATAATTATTGTATTTGTGCCTTGTGCTGTACCGAATAAATTCTTTTTCTTTCTTCAGGCCCTTTAGTCTTTTTAAATAAGTTTTTATTTTAATCGTATCCACATTTGTTACATTGTTTGCAAGAAGGATGCTTCCTTGTTTTATGTCCTTTTTTAAAGCTAGAATGTTTAATTTATAACTGAGAAGCACTTCCTAAAATAAAATACAATGCAACGTGGCAAATAAAACAGTTACGAACAGACTGGTGTAGTTTAGAAAATTGTCACGAATTTCGACTTACACATCAGAAGCATTTTAAATTCTTTATTATATTCGCAGAGTTACGGCTATATAACATGTACGGTGGTTACCATACATTATGTGATGGCTCTGTATGATGTGGTAACCCTAAATGACTGTTATATGCTGTTCTGGATACATGCCCTCTTGGATATCTTCTTCTACAGCAAGGTTTATATGACCATGCATCAGGTAAATGTTACGTCATCTGTCTTGATTTTTTACTATTATGACTGCGTGGGATAAAAAAATAATTAATTTATTTAATTTAGTACAGCCACATCAAATACATTTACATGAAAGGAAAATTCTTAATAATAATTAAGGCGTACATAGCGCTCACTATATAATAATAATACTGCTGCCTTAAGAAATACAATCTGTCGTTACATAAATTTAAAGTAATCAATTTAACATAAAACAATAAATTAACACAAACATAGATTCAAATACGTTCAAATAAATTAAAAGGAATTGAAAATATTAAAAACGAATTAAAATATTGAAATATTGCAAAAAGTCATTAATAAATTAAAATAAATGATATTACAAAATTAAAATCAAATAAATTATAAATTAGAAAAGAATAAACAAACAATAAATTTAATGATATAGTAAGTTAGATTAAATAAAAACATTAAAAATGATCTGGCAAGGATAGTAAATATTGTAAATAAATATAGGGATATTGCTGGGATATAGGGGTATATATTATTTTATAGAAGGCTTATAGACATATAAAGAGTGTAATATGAACAAATAGGTAATTATTAGCCTTTATCACCGTCAATTTCACTATCACTTGATAAAATTGAAAGATACGACTAACGCAAAAAATAACTCATAAAAATGAGAAAAAACTACCGTTCAATACATTTTTGTCTCGCAAAACATCACAATATTACTCGTATCTCAACATTAAACAAATAAATTATTTCTTAAATTTTGCATAACTCGTTTAATGGATTGATATTGTTTTATAATTGATAAAGCTCGGACGCGGAGCAGGAAGAATTTCGTACGTTGACCTATTATTACCTGTCTCTGTCACTCCCACGTAAATATAATGCGTCTCGCTCGCACAGATGCAATGGCCTTCGTCGTCAGGGATTGTAAACCCTTTAATGTAAACTTTTTACTGTAATTGTAAGTTTTGTTCTTTTTTGAATGTGGAATGTTTTGGTTAACTACAAAAAATTCTTGACAAAATTCATAAATTTAAATAATGAATTACAATGATAATTTTTAGTTTATTATCATATTTCTACCAAATAAGTAATTTTTACTCGATTTTTTAATTGTTATAATATAAAATGTAAATAAATAATTTATATATTTAATAACAATAATTTAGATATTTAATAAATTAGTCATTTTTTTTCTCCTTCAAATGTTTGTAAAACGCACTTAATTTAAAAATGTTTGTGACCACTGTCAGTAGGCCCAAAGGTCATTGTACGAAATTCTTTCTGCTCCGCGACTGGGCTTTAGGCTTGCATTTGGCTACTATGTCACTGAATGGTTAGCGATGATATAGGTCGGACGATTTTTTTTTTATATTTTTAAATTATATATTTTATGGTAGGTAAAATCATCCAATGCCAAATCCCGACCTTGGGCGCCCTTGGTCGGAGCGGGAGATAGTGTCAGACTCTCACTGATTATAAACCTACACCGTTCCTTCTTTGCCTTGGTTCCAGGGCCCTGGAATGCATTTTCATACCTCTCCAGAGCCCCAGACTAGAATTAACCTATTCACTCCTTACTTAAAAATCTATTGAAAAAATGCTATTTGTTACTATATTAACGCATCTATAAACGCAGATTGTGAATAACATTTAACCTTTGTAATTCATAAACCAATCGCAAAACCACATAACCACTTAACCCATATTAATAAGAGTTAGTAATATACAGATCTAATAAAGTCACCAATTTTAGGGTTACATTAGCAAGCACGGCGAGCTCATATTGGACGGACCCAAATGTCGCCACAGATATTTCAAGCATAAGCTCTGGGTGTGGAGTGACGTAGTGGTTAATTTTCCTCTGGAATTCATCGGATTTTGTTTTCCGTGAGTTTCTTATTCTTTTCTTTATAATACGCATATACACCGTTAAATTTTGGTCGTTTTAATCTAGTAAACGGTCGATTCGGTACATGAAACACTATCGATTTGTAAAGATAAAATTAAAAAATTAATTACTTTTTTTTCTAAAAGTCGAGGTATCTAATATAGGCATGAAAAAAATTTCTTTTTTAGTAAACGAGTCAATGACCGTGTAGGTAGTTGTTGGTCGTTGCGTACTAACTACCTACAGTTCATTGGCCTCGCTCAGCTGACGTTTACTTAAAGAAATTAATTTCGTACATGCGTAAATTAATTCGAGTAAAAAAAAGTACTTTATTTTTTAATTTTCTCTTTACAGATCGATAGTGTTGCATGTACCTAATCGACCCTCAGCGGCATTAAAATGACCAAATTTAACGGTTATACGGCATTATTATAGAATAGAATAAACTTTATTGCACACCAAAATTATTAGTGGAGTTAGTTAGAATGTTGTTAATATCGTGCGGATTTCATCACGCATTCGAAATTGCTCCGCATGCGGGGCTGCTGCCTGATATCGCACCCCGCATCTCACGTGCGTATTCTGCACTTTACATTAAATACTTGAATAAAAAGATGAAAACATTTGCGGGGGCTACGCGTGCAGAGCAATCCCGTATGCGTAATGAAATCTGCGCGATATTAAAAACACCCTTTGTTTGGTGTGTGTGTTATTATTATTTTTTTATCCTTTATTTCATTTACATACATATTTTTTTTTACATTTTTATGGATTAAAAAAATAAAATAAAAAGCCTTTAAAAGTATAAAAAACAGTATCTCACCATTGGGAACAAGGGTACAAGCTACCGGCGGTCAAGGTTCCAGAGAAAGGTACCTCTTAACTATACGAGCCAGGGCCCAAGTCAGCTATTTTTATAAATTCGTCATTCCAACACGATTCCATTGTCATTTTGCTAAAAGTTCGTAATCTGCAAAATTCATAATGATCGGTATCACTGGTCTTTTAGCTGTCAAAGTCAAAGTGACATTACTGCTTACTGTTTATTTGGAGCGGCCGCCTGCCGGCGTTTTCAGTGTTTTGTTGTTGTTATTGTATCAGTGTTTGGTTTTTGTTATGTTTTTGTTATGATATAAGGCAGACATTCATTTGTCATTAGGTAGGTAAGTAAGAGATTACTATTCTATACCATTTCTCTCAATAGAGTTTCGATGCTTGATCATTGGAGTCGCCATCCAACTCCAATGATCAAGCCATTATATTAGTAGATTACCAAACTTGTCAAAATCAACAATTATGAAATCAATGTTAGACCTTTCTGACACTATTGTAATAGCAGACTCGAGGCCCAGGAGTACCGCTTTCTGAATCAAGGCCTTGATCCAGCCGCCTAGCGTGAGCTACATAAGGTGTTTGTCGAGCTCTCCTCTATTTTTGTATTATTATTATTATTTTTTAATTGCTTTTTTTCTTTTTTATTATCAAAGTTAACCTGGGTAAATCAAAGCGATTTTGAAATGTTTTTTCCTTTTCATCTTTTTAATATGACGAGCTATTTATATATCACAATATATGTATGGACCCAATCCGCTCTTTGTGATACGAAAAGGTCAACATTTGGTGGCCCCAGTCTGACACATTGAAATATGAGTAATATAGAAGAGAATAATGTAGCTAGGTGATCAATGACTATACAGCCACTCAGTGGTTTAATTCTCTTTGTAACTGATCGACACTTATCCCACGCAATCGAACTATTAGGTACTATTATTACTACTATTTTGCTGTAAAATAAAATTTATTCTATTCTACCAGTGCAAAAGTATGTAATATTCTAATCCAGGTCAAGTTTTTCCGTTCTGGATGGTGCGAATGCCACCGTAATTCTTTCGAATAATTGGCAGCCATCGGCCCTTTTGGGCTCCGTCAATCTTGCTGACATGTCTTTGAGGCACGCTTGGAACACAACGCACCGACGCAGGCTTACCGGACGGCGAGCTAATCATTGCTCGCTGTCCGTAAACCTGTGTCTACGGTGGCCAAGAATCACCCCGCGAATCCAGATGCCTGATGGGATGTTCTTGCAGGGGCCGGGGCCTGAGGCTTGTCTTCACGACCTCTTTCGTTTGCTCATTACTGCTTCCCATTCTCTCTTACTCCATACCACATGGCCTGAACCAGGTCCGGTCAATGTCTGTGATCCAAATTTCATACAAACCTGTTCACTTGATGAGTCTTTTAGCGATAAGACCTCACAATGGGCGGAAAACATCAGCTGGGCGAGTTCAATGACCTGTAGGTAGTTAGTGAGCAACGACCGACAACTACCTACAAGGTCATTGATTCATTTACTAAAAGAAATTAATCTGTCCTAGCTCAGAGGACACCGGTGTCCTCTCACATCCACGCCACTATAGGCCTTAATTCCGATGTTTAGAGTCTACTTTTGTATGAACAAGTTGGGTAGTTGTGGATCGACGTGTTAATTTCGTACATGCGTATATTAATTCGTGTTTTAGGAAAAAGTACTTTATTTTTTTTATTTTATCTTTACAAATCGATAGTGTGTCATGTACCGGATCAACCCTCCACGGGATTTAAACGATCAAAATTTAACGGTTAATTCATTCAAACACATTCTCCACACATTTTTACATTTATGATTTCAAACTGAATGATTTTAATCTTATCTTATTTTTTATTGTTAGAAATCCTATAAGGGCAATACATTACTTACGCGCGACCAAGCTGCTCCGGTTGAAGTATTTGGTGGAATTCTATCGAAACACTTCTCGAGAGCTTACCAACAATCTAACTACACTTCAGGTAGGTATTCTTTGCTAAGTGCACTTGTATGTGAAATAAGAAATGATACACTGTTACTGTTATTTGTGACTAGTTTTTGCCAGTGGTATCGCCTGCGTGAATGTCGAAAATTATCCCAAGAGAACGTAGTAGGGAAAAAAGTAACCGACCAATCGGATTCGCGCACGAAGGGTTCCACACCATTAGATATTTTATTAATTTAATCTCTAGCAAAAAATGGCAAAAAATCTCACATATTTTATTTTATTCTGTTTTTAACCGACTTCAAAAAAAAGAGGAGGTTATCAATTCGGTTCTATTTTTACTATTTGTTGTTGTAGCGACAACAGAAATAAATCTTTTGTGAAAATTTCTACTGTCTAGCTATCACGGTTCATGAGATATACGCGAGTGACAGACAGACGGACATTGAAGTCTTAGTAATGTGTTCCGTTTTTAACCTTTGGGTGCGGAACCCTCAAAGTATCCTATACTCCATCTGATTAGGTAGTTAATATCTTTTTATCAAAAAATAGTCTTAAAATGTTATCCAAAAATGTTTACAATTAGCAACAGCTAATTAATTTAAATTTCGTTAATTACCTAACATCGGTTTAAGTAAACACACTTAAACCGATGTTAGGTAATTAACTAAATTTAAATAATCTCTGCTTGTCTTCTATACGATTGAAAAAAAAAGTGATTTCAAGATTGTTTAAGTTTAGTTAAGTACCTAAACAGATGGAGTATAGGACAGTCTACGTGTGTACCACATCCAAACAGAGGTAACAGACAGAGTTACTTTCGCATTTATAGTAAAATGGATGATGAAATGATAGAAGTCATAGCAATAAATATTCTTTTATAATTGTTAGCACAAAGCTGTATTATCATTAACTAACGTGGGCTTAGAAACAGGCTTGTTTTCGTCCTTACAAAAACCTAAAATGTAAGGTAATTTCATTGTTTCTATACGAAACAAGACAAGAGGACATTTGGAAAAGTAGAATAGGCTTTTTTCTGTTCCCCTACATAAAATGTAACGTTGTTTAGACTGATTAGTCTAAATAAAAGTGTATAAAAATAAAGAATGAAAATCGTTCCTCTTTAAAATGATAAAAGCGAAATACCACTCACTGATTAATCACGAAATCTCAGAAACTATAACACGTACAAACTTAAAATTTGGCAGGCAGGTTCCTTATGGGGTGTATAAATCCGCTAAGAACGGATTTTACGAGACTGCATCCCTAAGGGGGTAAAAATGGGGTTGGAAGTTTGTATGGAGAAACCGACTTTGACGCGGACGCAGTGGCTGTTAGAAACTACATATATCAAGGACATATATCAAATTATAATCTAGGAATATCAACGCACAACCGGATAAGGGGTGTGATATTTTGCACAAGATTTCCTTTTACAACGTAGGAAAGAAAAACTTTTTATTTGCCGGATAAAGGCGCAAATTAATGGTTGCATTGCATTGCATCAGCCTTTTAATGTTCCCACTGTTGGACTCAGGCCTCCTCTCTAGAAGAGGGAATGGGCTGTAATCCACCACGCCCAGTGCGGATTGGTGGATGTCACGTGTCTTAGAATTTTTGGTTCTAGGACATGCCGGTTTCCTCACGATGTTTTCCTTAAACGTTTTTGAGAGCAGTGGTGATGAAATGAATTATTACAAAGTAATGCGCTTGGCTGGGTTTGAACCCGTAACCCCCCCCCCCCCCCCCCCCCGTACCCCCGTAACCCGAATTTAATGGTTAACAAAAAATGAGAAAAGACTTGCCGAAAATCACCTCTAATGTGGTGAAACGGGGGTCCAAAAACGCAGGCAAATTAACAGAAGCTAATAAAGGTATTTCATAAAAAGGAAAGATTTGTATTTTTGGTTTTAATAACTAAACTCAAAAACTACTGAAACAATTTTTTAAATTATTTCGCCAGTAGAATGCTATTTTTATCACTGAGTTAGATACCTAGGCATAATATTCTACTTTTACGCATGCAAACCCGCTGGCAGACGCTAGTTTGTAAGAAAAGCAAATATTTTTAAATAATTTATTAGTTTAGTACAGATTGTCATAAATTTAAATGAAACTTGCGCAGGCGGCGATGACCATAATCATGGTGGTGGTTATGATCCACACCTTCTCTTGCATCTGGCTGGTGGCCATGATCGGCACGTCTCCCATCAGCGTCATACGAACTCTGAAGATACATTTTATAGATGAGTAAGTATCATTCTTGTTTTTTGTTGTTTTATCCTGGTTTTGGTTTTCATATTGACCATCAACTTTGTATTAAGTGTTCGGGAACTCTTCGATTGCGTTATCACTTGGTTTACGATATTGAGATCGCTGGTAAATTCTCAATAGTAAATTATTCGCCAAAGTTGACCGATTTTGCAAAAAAAAAAAAACTACATGCTTATCAATGTATAACGAATTTATTTCTGACTTCTAATAGCTTTCTATTTAAAAAAAGAAACCAAGTTAGTCTATTAAAATCTAACCAGTTTAGTTCCTAGACAAGCAATGTACTCTAATGCTTTTGCAGTATTTGGCAGCTAATGACTCGAGTCAACCTTCTCTGCTAGCTTTGCTGAAATAGTAAATACTCAAAATAAAATTCAATTCTGAGCACTATTTAACAGAGATCACGGCTGTTTCAATGACTCCACATCCAATGTTCAATGTCTAGTTGTGTAGACATTTGAGACAGAAAACTAAGCCAATTTTACATCACAATATCCACTAGGAATTAATTTGCAAATAGTTAAAATAGCTACTGAAATTCACTCGAAAAAATCCTGCCAAAAACTCCTGATTATTGTAATTACTATCTTTTATTCCTTCTACAGAGAAACACCACAACAACGTTGGGATTATGTCACATCATTTTACGTGGTGGTCTCTCAGCTGACCACTTCAGGCAGTGACGAGTTCTACATCGACGGGGCTTTACCAATGTCCATCTTAGCCGTGGTCCTCGTGTGTGGCAAGATGCTGGCGGCCATCGTCGTTGCCTCTTCCATTCAGCTTGCTTACTCCAGCAAATATGCATTGACGGCTTATGAGAAAGAGACTACGGAACTCATTGATATGTTGAAGAACCAGGGTCTGTCAAGTGAGTTACTAGAAGTTTATGGTCGAATTAAAGTAGTAAGAGAAATTCGCAGACAAATAACACATCTTCAAAAATGTTAGTAAAATCTGAGTTGATAATTTTAAGTTCACTGGTAATAAATAACATAGCATAGCATAGCATCAGCCTTATAATGGTCCCGCTTCTGGGACTCGGGCCTCGTCTCTAGGAGAGGGAATGGGCAGTAATCCACCACGCGGGTCCAGTGCGGGTTGGTCACTGGTAATGACCAGCGGTAATTGACCCCACTAGATGTATTTATTTGAATAGATATACATACTTTTATATGAATTAAATTCCATGTAGACGATTAATTGCTTATATATTATAAGGCTCCTACTGCTTTTGTCTGTTCGCGATTAACTAAAGAAATACTGAACAGTTTTTCATGCAATTTTCACCAACTGATAGAATAATTCGCTGGGAAGGATTAAATGTAACTACAATGAATACATGCATATTATAATAGAAAAAAAAACCGATAGTAAATAATAATAGATACCCGAAGCTGGGGTGGATCGCTAATACTTTAAAAATGTTTAAATTTTTGTTCGTTTTGAACTATTTAACGTGAAGCAGTGTTGAATTTTATTACAATAAATATTCCTTTACTAAATAGTTTTATAAAAAATGGATGTAAAGCGGTGTCATTTTACGAGGAGTTTTTTTTATGGTAGGTAAAATCATCCAATGACAAATCCCGCCCTTGGGCGGAGCGGGAAGTAGTGTCAGACTCTTACTGACTAAAAACCTACCCCGTTCCTTCGTAGACTATCGTGCTGGGGCCGGGTATTCCTTTCGGAAGCTGACCCATGACCCCAGTAGGCTTCGACCCTGCCTGCCTGCAGCTAGCAGGCTGGGCCTCTTCGGTGTCCTGACAGCTTCATTCTTTGACAAGTTACGGGAATTTGCTATGTTTTTTTTATTTTTTCGGACCAATCTATTTGACAGTTGCTGTCATATATTTGACAGTTGCTGTCACTTGTCTGTGGAGTCGAAAATTATCCCAAGGGAACATAATCCCAGGATAAAAAATACCCTATGTGTTATTATTCTATGACATATTCTGCCTGTGTACCAATGTATAGCAGTATCATTTTACGAGGAATTTCACAGATTGACAAGTTACGGGAATTTGCTGTTTTTATTATAGGATAGTTTTAATTTCCACTACTAGCTATCGGCGGCTTCGCCCACGTGAAACTGAAAAAAAATCCCAAGGTCGTCATCACTGACGGAATAAAACGCATCCTATGTGCTATTCCAGGTTATGGCCTACCCTTGTGTAAAATTTTACCAAAATCCGTTCAGCCGTTTGAGAGTGAACAAGTAACAACTATACCCTCAAACTTTCGTCTTTATGACGTTAGTGTAATTTATTAGAGGATTAGATATTGGTCTGTATTGATATAATAGGTAGTTAAGTAATCCTACCATCCTAAATTGTTACAGACTACCAATTGAAGAAGTTTTGGAAATATATACAGCAGCTTTGGGTGACGGAGCGTGGTCGACAGGTAAATCCATATAAACTTACTAAAAAAATACCTGCCCCCTAGCCAAGTTACAATCGTTTCGTTTAGCGTGAATGCTTGGAGTTGGCCACGCTCCCAATTCCTTTGTTGAGATGACGTTAAAACAAAGGAATTGGGGGCGTGGCTAACTCCAAGCGTTCACGCTAAACGAAACGATTGTAAATTGGCTAGGGGGCAGATCACGTTCGTAGGTCAAAAGTGCTACACAAAGAGGTTTGAAAGGTGATGGTTTTTGCCAAGCTGTGGGATAAAGATAGACTAGTAAAAAAGTACAATATGCGGCATTTAAGTTGAACCAAAATGGCGATCGACCTTCAATAACAATTTTTTTGTCTTCATCGAAGTTCGGCACACTGGGGGGTTACGCGTAACTACAGCAACGACGGCCATTTTAGTTCAACTTATTTGAAGCGTACAATATTTTATGACCCTTTAAACAAGTACGTCTGTGTAGCATTCATTAATATAAATGTCACTAAAATGTGCACTTCTACACCTATATTAACATTAATTGATCTAAAACATCTGCCGATCGATTCGTGGGATCTCCAAGTTTTGTGGTTTAGTTCAGTCGTCTTAGGGCTGATTTCATCATTCAATATAAAAACTTAGTTCAACTAAACTGAGCTCAGCGTAATCTAGTTTATAGAACCATGTCGTAAACATGGGCGACAACAAAAGAATTGAAACTGAGTTTAGCGTAAACTAGGTTCAAGGCATCGTGGTGAAACGCAAAATGAAGCTATAATCTCGATTAGGCGCTCAAACTGCGTTTTGTTTGAACGAATCGCGATTAGTTTATTGGTGAATTTGGCTATAAGGGCTGATTTCATCATTCAATATAAAAACTCAGTTCAACTAAACTGAGCTCAGCGTAATCTAGTTTAAAGACCCTTGTCGTAAACATGGGCGACAACAAAAGAATTGAAACTGAGTTTAACGTAAACTAGGTTCACATATTACAATTCATAGCGGTGAAACGCAAAATGAAGCTATAATCTCGATTAGGAGCTCAAACTGCGTTTTGTTTATATAATCACGATTAGTTTCTTGGTGAATTTGGCCCTAAGTTTACCTTGGAATAAACTCGTATATAAATTGTATTTTGATATCCTAAAAGTTGTCTCAAAATCTACTTAGATGTACGCGACTATTGAAATCTAAGGTCAAAGGTTGATCTTCAATGATGCTCTCACACTGATGGGTTTTAATTTTTAAAATTCTGACACCCTGTTTACCCGTTTCTCCCAGAGAAATTTTTTGATGATATCCCACCCAAAAAAATAGCAGAAAGTAAGACAAAACGGAGTATTATAAACCTGAAAATGGCTGAAAAATATTGGCATTTTGTTTTTTAACCATCTGATTTAACTGATATGGAGTTTCTTGTCGGGTTTTCTCCGGAACCGTTCTTCTCTCTGAAAACATGCACTAGCTTCTTAGGTATTTATAAATGACTATGTGGTGTGGGTCTATATGAAATAAAAATATTTAGATATTGATTTAATGCCCTCAATTTTTTTAGTTTCAAGGTTACAAATATTACAGAAAAATAGTCAATTGTAATAACAAAATAAAGCCTAAAATTGTCTGCAGACTTAAAAAAAACTTAATTTTTCGTTCAACCTCAGCTGCCAGTCTTGCTGTCTCAAACGCCTTATGTAAGGCGCTGTGACTTGATGTCTGCCATGTTCGGCCATCACTTGAGGAACTGCTACATCTTTGCTGAAACCGGAGAAGCTTTCTTAAGACAGCTGACAGTTGCTCTGGACTACACAATCTTCTTTCCTGGTAAGTTCATAATATTTTTTTTAATTGGTATAAACTAGTGCTTGACTGCAATCTCATCTAATGGTAAGCAATGATGCAAACGTTGATGGAGAAGCGCACTAGTTTATTAAGAGCCTATTCACTCTCGCCATGAAGACACCTAAATTATAATCAGACGGGAAGAATCCATTTCTTGGATGTACGGGGTATAAACGACGAGGCAAAGCGCTTATCCGGATCGTAGAAGTTACAACAACGTAAGGGTTTTTTTTTAACGTAGGTAAAATCATCCAATGACAAATCCCGCCCTTGGGTGGGGCGGGAAATAGTGTCAGATTTTTACTGACTAAAAACATACCCTTCCATTCGTTGCCTTTGTCCCGGGGCCCGTGGTGACATTCTCACATAACCTTTGGCCCCAGTAGGCTTCGGCCCTGCTGGACCCCTACAGTTTGCTGACAACTCCTTGAGGCGCGCGGGAACAATGCGCGCCGTAGACGACCTGAGCTCGGACCGGTCTGTTACCGGACGGACGGACAGCGAGCTACCCATTGCTCACCGTCCGCGAGCCCAACAATGTAAGGGTGGATATTCGCCGGATTGTCCGATGGTAGAAATGAGATGGCGGAATCAAGCCATCCTGTAAAATACCGAAAGGCTTTGTAGATTGGATTTAACCAAATGTGGATTATTTTCAATATAACTACCTAACTATATTCTTAGGCTAGACTTGTCTTAAACTCTCACGGATTTAAACTACCTTAGAATACACGGGCCACCGTTCTATTTCTTTTTGTTTTCATAAATTTTATATGGATTCGCCGCACATGATGCATTCGTCGCTGCTTGTGACTAGCATCGACGAACAAATTTTGGCAGCAGCAGTGGCATTAAACTTTCTTCGTCAGAGCTCATTGTGACACAGCAAGCATGGGTTAAAAAAAGTTGCGGCCACGGTAGGCCAGCGTCTACAACCAATCGTAATTGGCTGTCGTATGCGGCAGCTACAGGTGGCAGGTTGGCATTTTTGACTGCCGCGTATGGCTCGTGTGCGACCAGGCTTATTGTCTCCTTATAATCAAGAGCTTGGGAATGTAATGTCATACAAAAAAGTCCAACTAAATCTACTAACAGATGAGCATTACTTAACTGTCGATAGAGGAAAAAACTGCTACTGTCAACAAAAGCAAACCACAATGCTGTCAACATGGTTGGTAGCAGCTAGCGTCGTGTCAAATACAGCTCCGACAGCTGTGGTTGCTTTTGTAAGTGGCCTTACCTGTCCCACCGTTAATGATAGTTCAAAAGGACCACGTATATTCGCTACTAACTTTATGCAAAAAACCCAGAAGCAACATTTGATGTGTTTATGATAATTAAAAAAAAACTGGGCAAAAGCAAGTCGGACTCGCACACTGCGGATTCCGTACAAACTAACTTATGTAAATAGTTCAATACCCAAATTGAGTTTTTAAAATTTTTCGGTATCGAAAAAAAGTTTTTTTTTGTGACGTAACTACAAATTTACGATTTATTCCTGTCTCTGTGCTATAAGACCTTGCTTCATGCCATATTTCAGGGTTCTAGGTCAACGGGAAGTACCCTATGATTTTTGATTCGCTTGAGAGTATCGAAAAATACGTTCTATGCTACATAAACTGCCGTATCTTTTTTTTCATTAAATAGAAGTGTGATTTTTTGACAGATTCAAGGGACCGCAGACCTGAGTATATGTAAGATATTGTCGTTTTAATCAGACGCGCTGAAATTGCACGTTATCACTTCACGAATTCCCACAGTTTTTGCCCATGCGCATTTTGCTTATTTCGGGGGATCGCAGTTCAGCGGATATAGTATATAATTTCAACTCGATACCCCCACGAGTTCCCGAGATTGACAGACAGACGGACAATAAAGTACAATGGTTCCTTTTTCTCCTTTTGAGGCCAGAAACCCTAAAAAAAAACTAAAACCAAATAGCAAAAATTATACCATGACATAAAGTGGCGCAGAAAGATTTTATAAGGTTTAGTTTTTGCTTCCTCCTGTTCATAGCCCTTAGTTAGGTATTCGCGATTAAACTGGTAAACCAATTTTGATGTAATTTTTGTACGCTTGAATCCCAAGTAAGGACATACTCGTAGGTGATTTTTCGTCTCGTAAGCAAACGAAACTGCAGAAGTTAGTACTTAATACACCCTCGTACATAAATACAAACTGAAATACGTTCCTCATTGTATATTTTTAAATAAACTGAATACGGTTTTTATCATAATAAAAGCGGTTAAAGAATCTATCCAAAAGCTAAAAGTTTTTAAAGCAAACTGCACCATGCACAACATTTTCAAACTCACTTCGACAAAGTATACGTTTGAAAATCAAAACTAACATTGATCTGTTCCCAATCTAAAATTCCCTGTGGCACGAGTCACGAAAATAGTGAATGTGGAACTTTGTCAAAGATCCGATGATTTCGCGTGGAGTTCCAACAGTTCCGACTTCAGCAATATTGGGTGAGCATTCAACTAACTGCCTTCTGCCTTCTTTTCAACATTCAGCTGTAAATAAAAGCCAAAGCTAATTTTATATAAATTAACTTCTGACTGGCCTGTTGGTCTAGTAATTAGTGGCCCTGACTGCTAAGCCCGAGGTCGTGGGTTCGATTCCCATCCAGGACAAATGTTTGTGTCATGAGCACAATCATTTGTTCTAAATGAAGGACGGGACGGTTGACGTATGAAGGACGGGACGGTTGACGTGTGTCGGGCATGCCATTGTCCGGGTGAGTCCATCAGACCTATAATCTCTGGTTGTTCTCGTCTGGCTAACGGCGGGTACTTGCACAGGCATAACCAAGTAGCCAGGATTATTACTTTGTTTAATAGCATTATTCGCCTCTTAAAATCTATATTGCCTTCTAAATTAAAGTCAGTAATGATTAACGAACATCTGAATAATATTACCTTGGCCACTAGTTATCTTCTAAGTAAGCCACTTCCTGGGTGGTTAAAAAAATAACCAGGCAGACTAAGGCGAGAGGTCCGCTCCGCTTCCGCCTTGGAGTGCCCTACAATTTTGAGCAAACTTCGCTCGATCTTGGACTAAGAATGCATTCTTTCTTCATTCATTCTTGGACTAAGAGCATTTTTATTTAGTTTATTGGAAGCAAATTTATAGGAAGCATTTTATTGGAAGCAATCTCATTTGCCTGTAATTGCTTAGTTATAAAATGAGAAATTTGATGTCGTGACCAATTAAGTAATGTGTGGCTGTTAGTAACTTTACGCGCAGCAGTTTCCATTGAGATTCTTTACTATTTTTACAGGCAGCCCCCGCTGTGCTTCACTTCGATTAAGACCCAAAAATCTGTTACTATTTTGGTTCAACTTAAATTCCGCGTATTGTATTCTTTTCCGCTTTTCAGGTAACTATGTAGTAGTAGCAGGCGACAGCGAGTCGCGGATGTACTGGGTGGCGTCAGGCAGCGTATCTGTGGTGTCAGTGCGAGCAGACCTCACTGAGATCACCCACGAACTGCTCGGACCAGGGGACGTGTTCGGCATCCTGCAGGGCATGAACAGAGGCATCTCGCATTGCTTCTCTTATAGAGCTGAGTCGAAGGTACTAACCCACCTAAACCCTAATCATCTTCCTGCTCTTGTATAATGTTTTTTAAGTTCAGCGCTACAGGTTTTGTTCTGTCACACTATCACACATCACTTTCTATAACAGGGCTGAGTCATTTTTGCCGTGAAACTGTAATTAATTGTACTTAATTTTTATACATAACTATTGTTTGTGTTTCTTGCACAACACAAGGGTGACAAATGAATTAATTTTCTTTCATTCTTCTTTAAGGGCCGGTTCTAGTCACTGTTTTTTTTGTATGAACTTCGCTCGGGATTATGTCGTCTCTGCGGCCCAAAAACAGCGGTTTTATTTTTATATAAAAAAAAAAACAACAACTATTCAAGATTTTTGTTCTTGCGAAGCGCTTTTAAATAACAAGCATTATTTTTTTCTGTAACTTTCAAATAGTTCTGTAACGTAATCTCGTAGATAAATACGTTTGAAATCGTAAATTAATTAATTATTTAAGCCAACAAATTTATATCGTGTTTTCATTTTTGCCATGCCCTTAGCTATATAGTCAATTTTAATAAAATCAATTTTCATGGTGTTCACTTTTATATTTAGGGATTTCCATAGGTTTAAAAAAGGTCAAAATGAGTAGAACCGGGCCTTAATAAATATCATAATTTTGAAACTAAACACTCATGTTGTATTTGAAAAAGTTCAACCTTCTGGGCTAAAAATGTAAGAAGTTCAGATAGGTAGTCGAAACTGTGCCTTATGCCATACTTTTAAAACAGTTTTTAGTTTACCGCGTACAAACGAACAGACTCAACGGGGGGACTTCCTTTTAAAATTCTCGTGTAGTGATAGCAAAAGTGATAGGTATAAAGATGTTTGTTTAAGGCGGGAATCGATTCCGATGTCTCTAAAGCAAAAGCCAATTACTCAACTTACTCAGCTGCAAGCGAACCGAATGGAAAATAATACAAAACTAATGAGAAAGCTACCTATTTTATTTTAGCTGGCTAAACATTTTGCTTTGATGTTCAATCATTATTCTGGCGTTAGTCCATTTTCTCATTATCCTTTTCTAGCTCCCAATCTTTTTTATTCGAACGTTTATTGTGATGTTAATTATAATGAAATTATATGCCAATGTAGCAACAAAAATGATTTCAATGATAGTATATAATAATAGGACTCTATTATTGCGATTTTTTTTCGAAAAATCGCGAACTGAGTCACACTTGCGCACCGAGTGTTCCGTACAAAGTTACATTATGTAAATAGTTCGATTTCCGAATCGAGTTTCGAAGATTTTTCCGAATCGCAAAAAGTAATCATTTGGTGAGGTAACTACAAAGCAACTACGAATTTTTTTCTGTATTTGTGGTGTTTGCTTATTGCCTCCAAAATTCTAGGACAACGGAAAGTACCCTACGCGTTTTAACTTTCTTGCGAGGGTCAAAATATGCACCATACATACAACATAATCGACCTTATCTTTAGATTGTTTTGACTCAGAAGTTTGATCATTGATACCTTCCTAAGGAAAAGGGTTTAGACACGAACAGACGGACAATAGGGTATTTATTTCAGGTAGTAAATCATTAGAACGTGAACAGTGGAGGTTTTTTACTACTTAACTACTACTATACTTATGGATCAGCCTAGTGCAAACATAAACATACACGTAAAAACATTATCTCATAAAACTTTCATCAAAAACAAACCAACCAACCTCTACCACCAACCAACCAACCAACCAACAACCTATTCAACCAATCAACCAACCAACCAACCAACCAACCAACCAACCAACCAACCAACCAACTAACCAACCAACCAACCAGCCAACCACCAACCAACCAACCACCAATCCAACCCAACTAACCAACTTACCAACCTACCAACCAATCAACCAACCAACAACCAACCTAACCAACCAACCAACAAAACCAACCCAACCAACCCAACCAACCAACCAACCTACCACCAACCAACCACCAACCAACCAACCAACCAACCAACCAAACAACCACCAACCACCAACCACCCACCAACCACCAACCTATCTCTGCGAAATTTTACTACTAAGTTTAATAAAACCCTTTACATTTTAATTAATCAGAGCTTGTTGATGCGCGTAATTTTAAGTAAATGTAATAAGTCTCAATGATAAAATAAAAACATTTTTCCTTATCTCAGGTAAGCATTCTAACGCTCAGCTTGGATTCCTGGATCAACATATTACCATTTTTCCCCGAAGCGAAGAAGATTATACTGGACAGATCTGAAATTTTATTTACTCAAATTACTTAGAATTTCAAATTCTTGCTTTTAAAAGGAACAGCGAAAAATATCTCTTCAATTGAAATTATTTTATTGCAAGTTCACTGATTAGATTGATAAGATACCTTCGCGTAGGATTATATTTTCGCTTAGAAATTGTTAGAATCGAAATATTTAAGCTGCCAAGCATTTACAACACTTTGAAGTCGAAGGTGGCATGTGCCAGCAACGTGCAACGTGGTAAAAGAATGTATTAGAAAATTCCTACAACTTTCTGTACCGCGACTGTACATGTATCATAACGTTATTGGAGAGCTACACACACTCTCACAATAACTACATTTAACTAGTTGACACACGCACACATAAAGGCACTTCATTCTAGATTGGAAGCCACTTTAAGCCGCTTACGACAGTTTCGATATTCGTGCCTTTGAAATGATGAGAGCCCAATGGAATCGAATCGAAACGGTACACGCGGCGACAAAAGTGAACGGAAAATTGAAACATTTTGTTAAATTCATCCACCTCTTTTATGCGTCTCTTCCATATTTTTTACCAGAATTTATTTTTAAAACTGAATTTATACGACATGTTTTTGAAAGATAAATGTGTTTTATGACGGGATGGGCGAGGGTGACTGAAAACTGATTACGTATTATTTATTACGATAATGTGAGTGGACATGCCTTTAGGTGTCTGAAAATTCATCGACTAGAGTGGCGCATTTAAGAGTAAATTAATGTTTTCGTAGATTACATATTTCACCCGTGTCAAACGGGTGAAATATGTACGCCTTTTAAGGTATACGATTATGTTTATTGTGTAAGTCTGTATTTACTATAGAAATTACTTTTAATTACGTTTCAACACACCTACGGTATATTTATGCATTTGGTTGTTGATTGAAGATATTCACACTGACTCATTAAAAGTACAAGAGTCGAAGTTAAGTTAAAGTATCTTGTTGTAATTGTTTTGAGTTGTTCTATTTTGTTGTTGGTTTTTGCTCTTTCAAATGTAACAATTATACGCGTAGCGTATAATTAAAAAAATCTCCACGGAATATGTGGCTCTACGATGAACTTTAATTGCGATCCATTTTAAAACCTAAACTGAATTGTTAATGAGATGAAGCTATTTAGGGTGTATAGCTCCACATTTTTATGACGTCATGGTATGGCCCCTGGACACACACCCGTTGTATTTTATTGTTATATTTACACAAAATAATCCCTGGACACCTGAGTGAGGTCGATGCCGTCGAGGTCGACAGCGACGAAGGTAGTGTGACGATCTGATCATGTTCGCGGGGCGAGCTTGGTCGGAGATCGCTTTAGACAGAGAGATTTGGAATGAGAAAGGAGAGGTCTTTGCACAGCTGTGGTATATACATTAGGCTATTAAAAAAAATCTTGTGATGTGTGTGCAATTGTTTTAATACCACAGTACATATAATTGTCTGTTGTTGTAATGTTGCAATTTGTTATAATAAAATAATTACTAAAACAAGATTGTGTCGTTATTTTAATAGTTAATCCATCATAAATCCAGCTACGTAATTCACTACATAACATACTGCTGTAGTTTTATAATAACGCTTGCTAATTAATTAGTGGTTAGCTACAGCAGTAATAAGTGGGTTAATAGGTGAAATATTTCCTGTTTATATTTTTGTATAGGTCACGTGTAGGCAATATTTAAATACCTGATACAAAATATACTTCTAAATGATAGAGATTAAAGTTGTCAAAAAATAAAAGGCACGTTTTGACATTTTATGTTTTTATTATTTACGTTATGTAGCCGTCTATATCACATTATGGAACTATTATGTAATTACATTAAAACACTTTATGTAATTAATTATTATTGTATTGTTTCTTTCAGTTTCGTTCCAAGTTATATTTTAGGGCCTTCCTCAAATGTCAAAACAGGCCCCTTTAGTATTATTTTTTGCTCAATCTGCCCTGGCGGTGTAGCGCGTCTGGTATATTTGCCGAGAACAGAGTTGCAATAATGAGAAGGCTTGGGCATCCTTTCATGCAAGACTGATGCAAAAATATCATTGTGACCACGATTTTCGAATTCGATTGAACTGAATTTGACATTGTATTACTGTTAACTGAATCTGACATTTTATTATTTACTGATCTAATTCTGACATTGTATTAGCTATAAAGCTGAATCTGATTTGTTATTATTTATTGATCGAAATCTGACATTGTACGAGTAAGTATTAATCATTGAACTGATTATGACTTATAAACTATTATTACTTTATTTTTAAATTCCAAAATTGTGACTATGTAACTATGGGTATTCCAAGCCTGAAATCAATACATTTATTAATATATATATGTTTTTCTTTCTTTCTTTCTTTATTTTTTAGTGAGTTTCATTGTATGAGCATCTCGGTATTGTTCGAAAGAGCCGCGGCTCTTGAACGTAAAGAAAAACTGAAGTAACTCAGGTGAGTTTTAGTCTGTCTTTGCTATACACAGAGTGGAATGTAGTAAATTTTGATACATATGGAAAAAGTTTATCATTGCGACTAAGGCGGAATCTTATGGAGCCGAGTGATGCAGTAAAAAAATTCCACGTGTATCAAACAATGTTTTTCAATACACTTACCTACGTGTGGAAATCGATCATGATAAATGTAATAAAATTTTGGCGGGGGCGAAAAGTGGTGGTATAAGAGCAGATTTTCGAGTAAGTAAATTAAAAAATAATAAAACTGTCTACTGATCTTTGTAATCTAGTGTATTTATTTCCAAAGTCATTTTGTTGAGAGCTAACGAGTGTTGTCCCTGGCAATGTTTGCTTTGAACAAATTTATATACGAGCTGAACAATAATTAGAATATGAAATATGAGGGAGCAGAACCTACGCACTGTGTGCCGTGGAGCTTCCAAATTACAGATACGGATACTGTTAAAATAATCTTAATTGGTTTATTGTTAACTAACGACCCGCCCCAGTTTCGTTTTTGGGGTTAGGTAAGTACAAATCTTTGAAATTCTCGGCTTTTTTCGGCTACAATATGCATGTAATATACAGC
Organism: Leucania comma; assembly: GCA_958295575.1. Taxonomy (NCBI): domain Eukaryota; kingdom Metazoa; phylum Arthropoda; class Insecta; order Lepidoptera; family Noctuidae; genus Leucania; species Leucania comma. The sequence goes on from OY282470.1 coordinate 17,467,371, forward strand.
TGAACCTTTCTCACAAAAAAATGATAAATGATATTTATTTTGTAAGTAGGTTTTAAAAACACTTTTAAACGTCAAATTTTTTTTTTGTCATTTTAAACTAGATGAAGCCGGCGTTTCCCAGCTGACTACCCTGAGAAAAAAACACCGAAACAAACTCAGGAGTCAAAGTCTCTTTCAAGTCATTCTGTCTATTGGTGAAAACCGCATAAAAATATTTTATTCTTTACCAGTTTGTAGTTTGATTTGAGTTTATCGCGAACAGATACGGTAGGGGAATTAGTTTTATAATAGGTATATGAAATAATACTGTTTTCACGGTTTCGCTTCCATGGTGTATGCCACAGAAAATATACAATACTAGCTTCTATCGCCGGCCTCGTCGGTTTTTCTATACAAACTTCCAACCCCCATTATGCCCCTTTAAGGGAGGAGTTTCGTAAAATCCGTTCCTAGTGGATGTCTACATCATATAAGGAACCTACCTGCCAAATTTTGAGTTTGTAGATGTTACTGAGATTTCGTTATTAATCAGTGAATGGTATTTTTCTTTTATGTATATCCGTAACTCGAATTAATTTACGCATGTACGATATTAATTTCTTTAAGTAAACGTCAGCTGAGCGGGGCCAATGAACTGTAGGTAGTTAGTACGCAGCGACCGACAACTACTTAAAAGGTCATTGACTCATTTACTTAAAGAAATTAGTATATGCGTATATTAATTCGAGTTTTTGAAAAAAAAACTTTATTTTTTAATTTATGCTTTACAAATCGATAGTATTTCATGTAGCGAATCGACCCTCTGCGGGATTAGAACGATTAAAATTTAACGTTGTATAGATACCGGTATAAAAGTTGCCCATTATATGGCACTTAGCATTAGTGTACATTTTTTTTTATTGTCTTTTACAACAGTAACAAACTAATAAAAATTGCCTCTTAATAATATTTTTTGACTATACTAATGTACGAGTATATAGTTTCAGAAAAGGCTAAGTTCCCATTAATTTTAATATCACTCGTATTTATTGTTCCAAAAGTGTCTCCAATTTCGAGCAAGGAGCGAACATAAATTAAGAGCAACGAAATTTTAGCTGCTTGTTAAGCACAATTCCCAATGAACTTTAAAATACATTGTCGCTACCCGGCTCCTCTCGCTGAACTTCCAACAATACCAGCTGTATTTGACGCACTCAGCTGACTAATGTTGCGTCGCTTGGAGCGAGCTAACAAAGCAAGAAAGTGAATACAATATATTATGCACTATATAATTGGAAATAAATGATATTAAAGCGACGTCGATAAGTCGATATAATGGCCTTTTAAGAAGTTAAAATTGCTCTTTTAATTGAGTTTGTATTTCCAATTTCACGACGCAAAGCCAACAGAATTTTGTAAATATTAAATATTTCCGGGTACAAGGACCGAGTGCCGTTTGGCATGCGCAATGAAAAATCAGATTTTCATATATTGAGGTGGTGCCCAAATGGAGGCAATATCGAAGTGCTGATTTGTCGCTCTGCTGGATATTGGTCTGGCGTTGATTCAAATCGGTGCGAATGTGGAGACGAGGTAAATTGGCCCGGTTTAATTCCCGGAACAAGATAAATAGGTACATTGGTTTCATCGGAGCCTTATAGTAAGATTAATGACGTCTCTTTTTGTTTCAAATCACGTAGTAGGTCGTGTGCTGTTATAGATTTATTTGTTTGAAGGCTGGCAGAAAATACCTCTGGTGTTTTTTTGAAGTGTCTTGCGAATTTGTAATATTATTAAAATATACAGAATAGTATAGTTGATTGATCTAGGCGCGTTTTATGATAATATTACCTAAGTGTAGTTTTTTAAAGTCGCATTTTTATCAAAATCTAGTTATGACGACAAGATTAATGAGGAATCGAGAGAGGCGTCAAATATTACAAGTATATTTTTTAAAATTTTATTATTTTTATTTAAAAATAATCATAAAGTTATTTTACACTTACCTACTAAGTTTTATGCTCTCAAATCATCGCGAGAAAACCTGCATATCCTAGAACCAACAATTCAAAGAAATGTCACATGTCGATGGATGGTGGATGGAGGTTTTCGCCAACGCACACTGAGTACGTGTGGTAGATTACGGCCCTTTCCCTCTCCTAGAGGGGTGGCCTGAGTCCCAGCAATGTGATCATTATAATGCTGATTATACTATGCTAGGCTACGTTTTCTATATGGAAGATAGAAGTGTATTTTTTAAGATAAGATAAGATATATTTATTTGATTAAACATGTATACACATATAACATTAAAAAGTGCATGTAAGGTGACATTAGAAAAAAAACCGGTCACGACATATTATTTCGCTTGAAAATCGAATCCATTCCTTTTTGCGTTGTTGTACGAAGTTTGTAATTTCCAACACGACACCATTTTTCATAGTGCAAAGAATTTCATATTACTGTCGTGTTTATGGTTATTTTTTGCGTCATTTGCAACAGCAGATGACATTGAGGCATGTGGAAGATTAATCTGGAAGGTGTGGGGTACAAGCGGGGACACAGGGGGGCGAGGGTAGAAAAGGGGTGCAGATGTCCGCGTTATTTAGTTGAGCATTCCATCAAGCTCCTCCAACGCTCTGTTCTCTCTCAAATTAAATCAACGTTCATAGAAGTCGCAATCGTTAGCCATTACATAGTTATAAATAGAGTAAATTTATAATATAACAATTATGACGAAAACCGTACTAAGATTGAGAGGACATCCAAGTGGTAGTTCCGAATTTGATGCATGAAAGAAAATTTACTGCTCCTCCTTTTAAAAAAACTTAAAGGAAAACGATTCTGAGTTATTATTCGTATTACAGCTAGTATTAAGTGCTTCGTACCCGACGTTATTACCTACTTTCATGATTCTACAAAGTTTGTAAAGCTCCGAAAGAAAAGACGATCAACCATCGCCTCATCCCTTGTAGGGTATCAATTTAATCATAAGGAGTTACGAGCTCATCATGGCTATATTTATGTCGCTCCATCTAAAGCGAAATCCATTCGGGATGAAATTAAATTAAGGGTAGATTGAAATAACCTGCCCAAGATGCCAATGGAATACCGGCTTAGCTTAAGAGTTTGTGAACTTCGTGAATTTTGCTCGTTCCGAACAAAAATTACTGATGCCTTTGTGAGTCATGTTAAGTGAAAACGATGTCAAATTGTCAATAAAGATTTAATAACTGGCTTACTTTACAGGAGTTTTCATAATCGCCTTTGAAAACTGGAGTATTTGTTCAAATTTTCAGTATTTTCTCGTGATATAAGATTCTTGAATATCGTCTTGCGGAGATCGGATGAATTTGATACGATCGATGTTTTTAGGGTTTCAAACTTAAATAGGAATCGGTATCTTATAAAAATCACTTTTGAACGTCTTTCACGGAGAGTGACTCGATTAAACTTAGGTTTAATCTTTTAAAAATTATTTAATATAATAATAAATAATAATAATTGTTAAAAATAATAAAGAAAGTTATCGTTTAAATGATAAATGATATTTATTTTGCAAACAGGTTTTTCAAAAACACTTTATACGTCAATTTTTTTTGTTGTCAGTTTAAACTAGATGAGGCCGGTATTTCCTAGCTGACTATCCTGAGAAGAAACAGCGAACCAAACTCCGGGGTCAAAGACTCTTTTATATTCCATACAGCAAACATATTATAAACCAACCAAACCAACATAATTGTAGTTATTTAATTTGATTTAATTTTGGTGAATGACAATTGATATACTCCTATTTTATTTATTTGTGTTTTTTTTTTATTGATTTTGTGTTCTGCATGACTTGATATTTGTAATTTATTTTATCTGTTTGGCTTTTTGCCTTCATTTTGTACGCCATTCTTTTGGCAAAACATAGTGCACTAATTCTTCTATTACTACCTGTTAACTCACCTATGTTTTACAAAATAAATGATTGATTGATTGACCATGTAATGGTCAAATCATAATTATGAGAACCATGCAGATTAGAGTGTTTATCTAATGATGCTAAAGTTCATATCAAACACATAGATTTTTCGAAAGACGGAATATCTGAAAAAATTCGGGCGGTAGGTATAATGTACAGTGAAAGTCAAACGCCGATGCAAATAAGCCCAACTTGAATCGAGCACGCGCCCCGCTACCTCTGCATTACATTGTGCTTTTTGTGTCTTCTATCTATCTATCTATAGATACGTAAAAGGAAACTGGCTGACTGACATATCAACGCACAGCCAAAACTACTGAAATTTTGCTGAAGACATCCATTTTTGGAAATTCAGCCTTTACCTTTACCAAAGAGGTAAAAAGTGTTTTGAGTGAAAAGGGGGAATTTCATTTGAATGCAAAATCTTATCGCTTGAAACTTGTCAATACTAATAACATAAGTAAATAGTAAAGCTTGTAATTATTTCGTTTTGAAAACCACCCCAAGTCGATTTAGGGGGTGTAAAAAAATTGTATGAAAGTATCTTAATTCTTATTGCTTGGATTAACTTGTTGACATACAGTATATTTGTTTTATCAAAAGCATCTTCACAAAGAAGTTTAAGGGAACTGTAGTTTGTTTGATGATGTTTTGCGGCTAGAATGACGATGATGATGATGATGAAAGCTAACCCATGCAAAATCCTATTAATTTTGCTGGACTTTTCCCTTTATTACGTGGAAAATGGTTAAAAAGCCATAGAAAATGCTACAAGCCCGGTGGGATGAAAGAACAGTTAACCGTTGAACTTTATTGATTTAACTTTTCAGTGGGGTTATACGATACCTGCCACAACAACATTAGGAGTAGCAGCTATCAACATGTTTTTTTTTTTAGTGCAATAACACGCCACAGTCTGTTTCTTATTAGCTGCAACCTAGGAGTCTTTCGTTTCGTTTCAGTGAAAAACGTCCTGTGCCGGTCATAGGTCTCCCCCAACTGCACACTGCCGACATCCCTTGTTGGTGTGGTGACGTGCCACGCCAATACTAACTGGTCCTCTGCTTTTCGCATCGAGCTGACTCCTGCGCTGCATTTTCCGACATCATCATCACATCGAACCCATCGGTCATCTATTCTACCCGCTACCAAATAAGGTTCACAATTCTTTGGATCTGTTCAATTCTCTTCTTTATTTCTTGCCGACTCTAACAATTGCCATTAAGTCTTCTGATGAACGATTACTTTTCGTGTAATATGTCATGATTGGCAACAAGCACTGTTCTAAATCTTTAGAAAGATAGAAAGAGAAAATATTTAGTTGGCGACAATTACCAAGATCGCACAAGTTTAATAAAATTAAAACCAAATAGAAATAATTGTGCGTGCGTGTGCCTCACTGTTGCGCCAAAAAAGTTCACTTCAGCAATGTTGCCAGACAAATAATATCTGTCGCTCGTCTTAAGACATGAGGCTGGTAAGTATGCGAAGTGACAATTAAGTTTATTTAGCAAATAAGTTATAAATAACACTGTTACACGACAATTTGTCCGTTATTTAAACTAGATGAGGCTTCTGTGTACTAGCTGATTACAATTATTAAGTCCACAAATAATACGCGAAATATGGAGTTTGGAAGTCTAGCATTGCCTTTTGAAGACAGAACCACACTGGACAGGTCCACCCAATTACTTGTCTAGTCAGAGCAAATATTTGTCAGAATTCATGTAGCTCAACTCAATACTAGTAGGTAAGGAGCTCACAGCTTTATTACAAAAAAAGTAAATTCTCTAATGCTACCGAACCAAGTTGGATTTGACCTTTTTTTGTAAGTGGGACCTATTTGGCTGGATTGTTTATCCCTGGTAAACTTGTCCATTTTAAGGCGCATTCTTTTGGAAGTTGTAATGAAGTAATTGCCATTTAAGGGCCGGTTCTAATCATTGTTTTTTTTTGTATGAACTTCGCTCGGGACTATGTCGTCTTCGCGGCCTCAAGACAGCGGTTAAGGTACAAAAAAAAAAAACAATTCAAGATTTTTGTTTTTGCGAAGCGATTTTAAATAACAAGCTTTTTTTTTTTGTAACTTTCATATATTTCCGTAACGTAATCTCGTAGATAAATACGTTTGAAATCGTAAATTAGAGTCAGATTCGCGATTTTTTTTTATCAAGCCAACTAATTTATATCGCGTTTTCATTTGTTTAATTGGTCACGACGCACTTCCCTACTAGCACTTGTGCTACTGCCAATCTGGCTGAGCGAAGGATATTCCACAGGGATACTAATAAAACCACTGTCTATATCACAATCACATGTAATGTTGTACTGAACTAACTAAACCAAAAATAATCGTGGAGGGTCATTAGATCGCGGAGAATCTTAACACCGCGATCTACAAAACGGACTTAAACTAACAACGCCATCTGTGATTAGGAAAAGGAACTAATTTTAAAATGAAGATGGCGACACTTAAACATCCCGCCCCCCAAGGACATTATTGAGGAATGTCCTTCAAACAAAAAATACTATTCTGTGTACATTAATATTTTTAGAACTAGCACTTACATTAAAGGCAAAAAAATAAGAATAAAACTAAATGACATACAAGTTGTTTCTACTATTAACTATCATAGCCTGACATAAAATCTTTATATAAAATCAAACATAAGCATTTAATATTAACTTCTTAAATCTCAACCAAAAGTTAACAATTACCTTACCCTTACATCAAATAAATCTTTGTTTAAAATAAATCAGAATCCTAACTTTAAATACCTAAAATCTTAACTACAAATTCACAACAACTTAGAGCTTATATTCACCTGCCTAGATATAGCATAGATATAAACAGTTCTTACTTAACAAAACTAGTTTATTCAATAAACCTTCAGTTAGTGAACTATTAATGTAACACTTTAACAATAAAATAACAGACTTCACAAACATTCTGGGTTTAAATACAATCAATTATGTTTATTCATTGACTGGCAGAATACAGAGCTTGGACGTAGGACGTTTCAACAAACCCTTACTAGTTCGTAGCGTTACTACTCGTGTGATTTCATCGGGTCCTGGATGTTTCTCAATAATTGTACCCAGAAACCAACAAGCAGGGGGCATATCGAATTCCTTAACAAGAACTACATCCCCGACCTTAGGCTCAGGAGTCCTGTGCGACCACTTATACCTATGAACTAAGCTACTCATGTATTCTACCGACCAGCGTTTCCAAAAACTTTGAACCATTTTTTGTACATGCTGCCATCGAGATAAAGAACTGATATTAGATCCTTCATAACTAATATCCGGAACAGTGACTAGCGGCTCACCGATTAAAAAATGACCTGGGGTTAATGGCATCGGTTCATGAATATCTTCACCATTGATCACAGTCATTGGCCTGGAATTTAAACACGCCTCTATTTCACTCAACAGAGTGCTCATCTCCTCGTAAGTCAATGTTGAACTACCTATTACGCGTTTTAAGTGATATTTGGTAGATTTCACTGCTGACTCCCATAATCCACCGAAATTTGGAGCATGCGGTGGTATGAAATGCCAAGTAGTATTACGATCTTCTAACCTTCCTGCAATATCTTGTTGGATCGAAGCTAATTCCCTAAGTTCTCTTGCTGCACCTACGAAATTGGTGCCATTATCGCTCCAGATGTTTGCACAATGGCCACGTCTAGCTACAAATCGACGAAAAGCTGCGAGAAAACCCTGAGTACTCATGTCACTCACCACCTCTAAGTGTATAGCTCGAGTACTCATACACACATACACACAAATGTAGCCCTTGTGAGAGCGATGCCCTCGACCCTTTGTCGTCCTAATTTGAACTGGACCTGCATAATCTACACCACTATTCAGAAATGGTCGTGATGGAGTACAACGTGATGAAGGAAGCGAACCCATAAACTGATTATATACCTTAGCTTTATTTTTTACACATATGACACATTTATTTACATAATTTTTAGCAAGACTTTTTACTCCTATTATCCAATAAGCTGATCTTAGATAGTTAATCATTATCTGAAGACCACCGTGTAACGTCCTATCATGTGCGTCTGCAATCAGCAACTTAGTAAAATGAGTATTATGTGGTAAAATTATAGGATGTTTTTCGTTGTCACTCAATGAAGCATGGTGTAATCTACCACCAACTCTTATTATACCATCTTTATCTAAAAAAGGACATAAAGAACTAATTTTACTTGACTTATTATTTACAGGCATATTTCTTTGTAACTGTATGTACTCAATTTCGAACTCCACTCTTTGACATCTTCTTATACAACACTTTAATGCTTCGTCTAGTTCTGTCCCCTTTATGTATTTGGGTATATCTCTAGACTTAACATAATGATAAAAGAAAATTCTACATAAAGCTACTATTCTTAATAATTTCCTTAACGAACTATACTTATCCCACTGTACACCTTTATGTTCTACCGTAACATGGCATTTAATATTCTCCTCCAAATTAATATCTACATTCAATGGTCTACTATACTCTATAATTACATTATGTAAGAATTGAGGCCCATGAAACCAAATTTTATTTTCATGTAAGAGAGACGGTAAAACTCCCCTTGATGCACAATCTGCGGGATTATCTTTCGTAGATACATGTGCCCATTGATTTGCTTCTAATGTGGTTAAGATCTCTGAGACTCTGTTGCTGACAAAGGTTTTCCATCGGCTTGGGTGGCTATTTAGCCATGCCAAGACTACTGTGGAGTCCGTCCAAGCGCGCACCTTGTCCTTGGGAATGTTCATAGCCCGTGCCACATCGGTCAATAAACGTGTCAAAAGTACTGCTGCACATAGTTCTAGGCGAGGGATACTGACTGTCTTTATAGGTGCGACCTTTGTTTTTGCTGTCAAAAGAGCGACTTGTATATTGCCTGAAGGATCTATACATCGAGTATACACAACTGCTGCGTAGGCTGCCTTTGAAGCATCGCTGAAGCCATGCAACTCTATAACCGAACCATTTGATGTTCCTAACCACCTCGGAACACGCACCTTGCATAAATTCTCCAAGTCTTGACGGTAAGTGACCCATTCTTCTTTTATTTTATCCGGTACACTATCGTCCCATCCTACTCCTGCTAGCCACAATTTTTGGATAAGTATTTTAGCTAGAATCAAACTAGGCGCTATCCAGCCTAACGGGTCAAATAAACGCGCGATATCCGAAATAATAATACGTTTACTTAAAGTTTCAGATGCTGAAGGAAGCAGCACCGTGTACTTAAACTGATCTACACTACGACACCAGGTAAGTCCTAAAATTTTTGTACTATCATTTAATATTTCCTTTTCATCCTTACCTTCATATGTCTCGATTTTCTTCATTAATTCCGAACTATTGCTGTTCCACTTTTGTAATTCAAATCCAGCCTTTCCTAACAAGGTTTTCATTTCAATATACAAAGTCCTGCCTTCTTCTATTGTGGAACACCCTGTCATTAAGTCATCCATATAATAACTTGTTGGTACTATTTCCGATGCTGTTGGAAATTCTTGTTTATAATCCAAGGCGACTTGATGTAAAGTCTTAACCGCCAAATAAGGTGCTGAAGCTGTGCCAAAAGTTACGGTTAATAACTCATAATCTTGTATTTCTTCATCAGGTTCCTTCCGCCAAACTATTCTCTGGTATCTTACATTATCTTCGGCTACTCTCACTTGTCGGTACATTTTTACTATGTCTGCAGTAAGTGCTATCGGGTGAACTCTCCAGCGAAGAATGATATGCCGCAAATCCGACTGCAAGGTAGGTCCTATCATTAATGTATCATTGAGTGATACTCCCTTTTCATTTTTGCAGGACGCGTCGAACACTACGCGCACCTTTGATGTAGATTTATCCTCCCTTATGACGGCGTGATGAGGTAAGTATGCTGCTTTATTTAACCTTTTGTCCGGTTTCTGTACTCTTCTCATGTGGTTCAAATGTAAATATTCCTCTATAACCTTTGTGTAATTTTCTTTCAGATTTAAATTCTTCGCGAATTTTCTCTCTAATGCCTTGAATCTTCTTACAGCTATTTCCTTTATGTTACTATTTACACAGGCCGGTATTGCATCCTTAAATGGTAAATTAACTATGTATCGTCCATCTTCGCCTCTTGAAGTAGAAGCTTTATAAAGCTCTTCACACCTTAATTCTTCCTCGGTTAAGATACTAGTTTGCGGAACTTGGTCTTCGATCTCCCAGAACTTCTTTAGTAGATCATTTTGGTCTACCGCTGTGTGCATAACTGTGAGATTACCCGCGCTGTCTTTATTTTCAACTTGTGTGACACCAGAAAGAATCCAACCTAATTTGGTACACTGTGCTACCATTGATCCACTGGGCGCTCTCTTAAGACCCTCTTTCAGTATCTTACTGTACACGTCTGCACCTAATAAAATATCTATCCTATTGGGTGTAGAAAACTGCGGGTCTGCCAGTGTAAGTTGCTCTAATTCAGACCAATCAAGATGGGCTACCTGTCTTTCCGGTATGTATGAGGTAATATTTTTCAAAACATATGCAGTAACTTCTAACATAACACTGGGTTCTGTCATTGATTTTAACACCAAGGTTACAATTGAATTTGCTGTTGATTCGATGCTACCTAGACCAGAAACAACACTCTTAACCGGACTTTTCTTTAAACGTAAATATTGTGCCGTAGCTTCTGTGATAAAGGAAGCCTGGGATCCCTGATCCAACAAGGCTCGAACTGTATGATAATTCGCCGTAGCGGTTTGAACCTTAACTAACGCAGTAGCTAGCAATACCTGATTAGGACTTACGATGTGTTTAGTCGACATACACGAGACCACTGGACTTACATCAGTTGGTGTATCATTGTTAGCTGAACTAGCAATTTGCTCCTCTTCTTTAGCCTTCTGTTCATAGTTAACATGTAAAAGTGTGTGGTGTTTCTTTTTGCAAATATGACATACTGATGATCTCCTACATTGATAAACTAAATGGTTGCCACCCAAACAATTGAAACAAATTTTATTCGATTGCACAAAGGCTCTTCTTTGATCAACACTAATCTTTGTGAACGGAATACAAAAGCATAGTTTATGGCTATCGCTGCAATATTCACAACTTATTTTCGTTTGACCAGATGGGCCAGGATCTTCGCTCCGAGCGAGCAAAGTCTTTTGACTGGAAACCCTTTCTGTTCGCGAACCCGCTCGCTCCTGTCCCGATGTTTTCTGTGGTTCTATACATTCAAGCGCTCTAAATCTACTTTCTAAAAATGTCTTGAATTGTGATAGAGTTGGTGGCTCAGTTGGATCGTCCGCGTCAGAGGATATCTTCAACTCCCACTGCTTACGGGTTTCTGGGTCCAGTTTTGAAGAAACTACATAAATTACGATAATGTCTACAACGGTGTTCATGCTAAGACCTAGATTATTAAATGCATTCATGCAATCCGACGTTGTGTCTAATAACTGTTTTATGGTTACAGCTGATTCTGTATTAATTTGTTTTTGATTAAATAAACGTTGAAGAATTGAATTTGCTAAATGACGTTTGTTATTATATCTTTGTTCTAACTGCTCCCAACATACTGAGTAATTTCCAGCCGTTATTGGTATTTGTCGAAGTAATAGTTCTGCTTCGCCTGTCAGACATCCCTTTAAATAGTGAAGTTTTTGCACGTTGTCTAAGCCCTTTTCGGAATGTACTAACGATACAAAAAGGTCCCTAAAACTAGTCCATTCACTGTATCTGCCTGAAAATGAAGGTATGCTAATTTTTGGCAATCTGACGTTTGAAGATGTTGTAGTACAAGTTTCACTTATTTTACTGACAGTCTTTAATTTATGAATACCATCTTTCAATTCTGATTTGTACTTTATATAAATTTCTTCAGTCTCATTGTGGCAGTCAGAAGTAAAGTAACTATGTTTTAGATCCGTTATTGTGGCAGTTTCAATCATTTTCTCATGCCTTTTATTAAATGTAGACCACTGTTCTTCTAAAGATTCTAATCTGGTTTCCATATAACCAAGAGTTATCCTTTCTTTGGGAGATTTTTTGAAATTAGTTCTCCCTTTCTCAATTGTGTTTTTTAAATTGTCTTGTAACTTGAATAAGGACTCCATATTTAACTCTTAAAATGACTTAGTAAATAATTGAATAAAGCCACTAAACAATCAATAACAATAACTAACAAACTATAAACCAGTGTACGGACTCAACCTAGTTGCAGTCGTAATTAAATAAATAGTTAGATCTTACTTGCAAACAACAATGTTAAAATTATTGTTATACACTTCCCACTTGAACATGCCACTGACACATAACTTCGCTGTAACACGTACTCGCTCGGCTCCGCTGCTTACGTACGCTCCCGGCTCCTCCACTCGACTCGTACGCTCCCGGCTCCTCCACTCGACTCGTACTCGCCCGGCTCCTCCACTCGACTCGTACTCGCCCGGCTCCTCCACTCGACTCGAACTCGCCCGGCTCCTCCACTCGACTCGAACTCGCCCGGCTCCTCCACTCGACTCGAACTCGCCCGGCTCCTCCACTCGACTCGAACTCGCCCGGCTCCTCCACTCGACTGGTACTCGCCCGGCTCCTCCGCTCCGTTCTGCTGCTCTGCGCCGCAACCTCCGGTGCTCGTTCTGGGTATTGAACCCGGTGCAACAACTCACCAGCACCTTGGTACCATCAGCAGCGATCCACTACTGTGTCGGCACCCTCTCCGGAACCACTCACTGTGACTATGTCACATCCGGCTCGAAGGACCAATGTTTAATTGGTCACGACGCACTTCCCTACTAGCACTTGTGCTACTGCCAATCTGGCTGAGCGAAGGATATTCCACAGGGATACTAATAAAACCACTGTCTATATCACAATCACATGTAATGTTGTACTGAACTAACTAAACCAAAAATAATCGTGGAGGGTCATTAGATCGCGGAGAATCTTAACACCGCGATCTACAAAACGGACTTAAACTAACAACGCCATCTGTGATTAGGAAAAGGAACTAATTTTAAAATGAAGATGGCGACACTTAAACATCATTTTTGCCAAGTCCATGGCCATATAGTTAATTTTAATAAAATAAATTTTCATGGTGTTCTCTTTTATATTTGTGGATTTCCAGAGGTTTAAAAAAGTTCAAAATGAGTAGAACTTGGCCTTAACTTGACTAGTTTATAACTTAGAAATTGATAAGGTTCCAGTCCAAACGAATGCAGATGAATATCAGAAAACTTATAGCAGCTGTTTATCCAATCTCCTCAAACCAGTCACTGGACCACATGGTATAATAATGACTTACGAAATTATATCTGTGACGAATACCAAAAATACACCGTAAAATTTTGGTCGCGGAGGGTCGATACGGTACATGAAACACTATCGAATTTTAAAGATAAAAATGAAAAATAAATACTTTTTTTTCAAACTCGAATTAATTCAGGCATGTACGAAATTAATTTCTTTAAGTAAACGTCCGCTGAGCGAGGCCAATGTACTGTGAGTAGTTAGTATGCAACGACCGACAGCTACCTACAAGGTCATTGACTCTTTTACTTAAAGAAATTAATTTCTTATAATTCGAGTTTTCGAAAAAAAGTACTTTATTTTTTAATTTTATCTTTGTAAATAAATAGTGTTTCATGTACCGAATCGATCCTCCACGGGATTAAAACGACCAAAGTTTAACGGTGTATGCAAATTACAGCTAAAACAAAATGATGAGGGGAGTTTGTGGGAGCACAAGGTGTGTGGAACAACGACTAGTCCTGTGCGACTGGCATACATCGGATTCCCGCAACCCTCACCAAATCGTTGGTCCACCTTGTCGGAGGCCTTCCGACACTTCATTTTTCGGTACATAGTCACCACTCTTGAACTTTTTGGCATCATCGGCCATCTGTTCCGCTACCCACGTACCCTGCCCAGAAGAATTGCTAAACTTAAGTGGCATTTTAACAATTCTTCTGGCTATATTCGTAACCTTGGTTCTCCTGCGGATATCTTCATTTCCGCCCGATCACATAAGGAAAGCTACGTGTACTAGTTACGTATAATCAATACGATTATTGTCGAAATATAATAATCGGATAGCAAAGACATTAAATATACTTATACTTAAATCTCTTTGTCGGACAGTTTTCTCATACGATGTTTTTCCTTGGTAACGGTAACTAAGAAGTGCTTCAAAACTACCAAAACATAAGTATTTATAGGTCACACAAATAAATTACTTTTATTAGATAATTGAATTGCGTAGTAAAATGGTTTATTACTTAACAATTACTAGCTGCTGCCAGCACCTTAGCCCGCGTGTAATCGAACACTTAAACTTTACCCATTTTATGTGTGAAAATTATTCCAAAGGCGCATACTCCCGGAATAAAAGTATCCTCTATAGAGTCTATGCTATTCCGGGACTCTATGCTATTGCGTATGGGTAGGATGTCCACAATGTACCGGTGGCCCATCACCATACATCTGCTGGTCCGGTGATGGAACGGGTTTAGCCGAGTTCAATTATGCAATTCTGACGCACTCTCCCGGTAATTCAACCGGTATCTAGGGAACGCTAAAGATAAACCAGTGACTTCTTCTTCCTGCCTTTGTCCCATATTACTTGGGGTCGGCGCAACACGTTTTTTTCTTCCACTCTATCCTGTCAGCCGTCACACTATCACTAACTTCCTTTTCTTTCATATCACTCCTCACACAATCCATCCATCTCTTCTTCGGCCTCCCTCTTCCTCTCCATCCATCTACTTGTAAACTCAGAACTCTTTTAGTAACATGTGTTTCATCCCTCCTCTTCACATGACCATACCAAGACAAACGATTTCCTTTCAACTTTAAAGATAAACCAGTGACAAGGAAAGCTAAATTCATACCATATTACAAAACTACATACCTAGTTCCCTGACCTAGTTATTAGTCGACCATTCAAAATGACCTTAGTGGTCCTTCACCATTGCTCCGACAGAGTCGAGTCCACTTAAGGCTAAGCGAAGGAGACACCCAGGCCACTTAATTAAGTGCCTGTGAAGCCGGCGGGGGCTCGCGATATTGCACGTAAACCTTACTCATATAGCAACGATACTTTAGTGGAGCGATGCCTTATTATTTTTCTTTTATTCTTGAAGGAGGCTTGTGTTGTAATCGCATTTTGTGATGTTAGGGTTGTGACACATCACATTAATATTATAAACCGTTTAAATTTGTAATGAAAAAATTAAAAAATGAAGTTCCTTACTTTATTTTTTAAGGAAAAAGAAAGTCAGGAGTTACATTACAGTTTCCTTGCAACTCCTGATGGTCTGAGTGCTAATTTCTAGTCCAGTAGTGGCCCACAATTCAGCTTTTATTTTAGTGGCATTCATTTTTGGGACTCGGGCAGTCAGCAATCTGATGTAACACTTCTGAGCAGTAGTAAAAACAGTTGGCCGACCACTGCGATGTTGATCAGCAAAGTTATCCACGCCGCGATACTTGCGTAACGGGTTCACGACACAGGATTGGGATACAGCCACTCTGCGTGCTATTTCTCTCGTAGAATGTCCTTCTTCCCCCAAAGTAACAATTCTTGCTCGTGAAACTTCTAATAATACCATCGGCTTCTTTTTGAATGAACTTCTTCTTAGAAAAGTCAGAAAGAACGCTTGAATCAAGTTGGTCACATTTCTGAATGAGTGTAAACAAGGATTTAATCTCTTTTTATACAGAAAAACAATTGATATTTTAAATTCTTTTGTTATTAGAAGATTTGATTTTTAAATAAAGAATCTTAGAAAAAAAAAGAAAAAACATTTTATTCTAACGTAACAAAAACGATTTCGTATCATCAAAGTGATCTCAAACTTTTTTTGATGTGTGTAAATAGTTAGGTTCTTCTCCGACGCAAATGGCAAATCCTGTAACCCTGCATATGATGAAGCTTAATCATATATTTGCACATTCATTATGTACATTTTACCGCATTAATAGCAATTCAAACAATGAATATTATTTAAATGTTTATCAAGCGTATTCTACATGACTGCGGTTATGAACTCCCTCCATTACCGTTCATATTAACCTGAGCGGAGTTAATGTGCGTTGAAGTACAGTACAAACATAAACTGCAGTTAATCTAGGCTTTATTTTTAAACTTACGTTAACGTAGGTTAAGACTGTGGACGAGGACCGTGAACGATACTTAGGTATCGTTCACGGTCCTCATTCTTAAGGGATCAACCGAAGTTGGAATGTAGCCAGCACGATGTTATACGGTGTCAATTGATCTCATGCATCAATAACATTGGCACTTGCAGGCTGTAAATGTTGGACTTGGATATAAACAGACGATGCATGGGGGACCGGTAAATTTCTTAGGCGTTAAATGGGCTATTTTGGATCTCTTGTCGAGTCAAATTGATTCTTTATTGTCGCTGAAAAATGCAGTGCTGATGTTAAGGCCAAGCTCTACTCATTTTGATCTTTTTTTAACCTCTGGAAATCCCCAAACATAAAAGAGAACACCATGAACAATTATTTTATTAAATTGACCATATGACCAACTGCCAGGCAAAAATCAAAACATGATATAAATTAGTTGGCTCGATGAAAAAAAAATCGCGATTCTGAACCTAACTTATGATTTCAAACGTGTATATCTACGAGATTACGTCACGGGATTAATTGAAAGTTAAATAAAATGACAAAGCTTGTTTTTTAAAAGAGTCTGGCAAAATCAAAAATCTTTAATACTAATGTTTTTTTTTTTTAATAAAAATATAACCCCTATTACAGGGCCGCGAACTCGACATAAATCCGGGCAGAGTTCATACAAAATACGCTGTGACTACAACCGTCCCTTAATCCAAAAAAAAAATACGACAAGATAACAATATCTTGTACAGAACAGAATAATCTGTACTTTGACTTACTTCAAGTCATGGTACTTCATGATCTGATATACATACAATAAGATCGATTGTTCAGAATTAAGAAATAACTAGCTTTTGCCCGCGGCTTCGCTCGCGTTAGGTATTATTATTAATTAGGTATATTTTTTGCGGCTTTACTTTTGTTTAGCTTGTGTAAAAAATTAGGGTCTACAAAATTTTACATCCTTCATCATACCTTATTTTATCCCCATGGGGGTTGAATTTATCAAAATCCTATTTAAGCGGACGTCTTCATTATAGTAGCTCCAATCTTTAATTTCAGTTCAATCATTCGAAAATCTAAGAAGATTTATACAAACTGTCATCCCCTATTTTATCCCCTTAGGGGTAGAATGTATCAAAATCCTTTCTTAGGGGATGCATACTAGTAGCTATATGCATGAAAAGTGTCAGCCCGATCGGTTTAAAATTGACAAAGTTTCATACAAACCTGTATTCCCTATTTCATCCCCTTGGGGGTAGAATTTATCAAAATCCTTTCTTAGCGGATGCCTACGTCATAACAGCTACCTGCATGCCAAATTTCAGCCCGATACCTCCAATGGTTTGGGCTGTGCGTTAATAGATCACTATGTCAGTCAGTCAGTCACCTTTGAGTTTTATATATTTAAAGATTTAAAAATATATTTTATGTTGTGCCAAGAACTGTTCTAAGAAGAGTGTCACTTTTTGCTACGCTTTCCTGTCGTACCCATGCGGGCGAGCGTGCATCTCTTCATAAATTGGTTCAAACTTATAACAGGCATTTTGCTCATATTGACATCTTTGCTCTAGATCGTCGTAGATTTAAGCAATCCTTAGTAGACAGCTTGCGTCCAAATATTAGTAATTAAAATTAGTTATAGTTTCTTGGTTAACTAGTTTAATTACAGGATGATATTATTTACCTAGATTTAGTAGTATTTATTTAGTGTATTTAGTTTTAGACGTACTCTAATGATTTAAGTAGAGTTAAATTAGTTTAAGTGGTCCCCATTTAGTTCAACGTGTTCTTTTTGCCCTTTGTATTCTAGTTTTATATTTTCTTCACTGTATCTCTTTTTTATGGTAATCCGTGGAAACGTTGTGGATTGTACATTTACCTACTCTGTATCGCTATCTTTAGATGTAACATAAAAATAAAATACTTTATGAATTTTTCAATTTTCAATAGCCTTGCACTTGGCCAATAACTCACCTGACTATTATGCTATGAGTATTACACCTATTTACTCTTGACTTAAACACCCCAGGTTGCTGCTATGTGAAAACACCTACTATACTATGATTTTTTATTAGATGAAGTAAAGTGACAGCAGTGGACAATGCCCAACTGTCAAACAACCATTGTCATAGCTGTCACTTTACTTCATCTAATAAAAATCATAGTATACGCTCCGTACTCTATAGTAGTACACACAATGACCACCAGGTGGCACGTTGCCGCACGTCTAGATTTATTACATCGACATATCTTTATCAACATCTAAGGCCCCCTTGAACTTCAAATTATGTAAAATAGTAAATATTTAGGACTAAACTTAATTAAAACATACTATACATTGTGATTGACCTAAATTGAAAGATGGTGCCAGTGAGCCTTAATTATTAGATTTATCATTAGGCTCACTGGCACACACCATGCAACTAACCAACAACAACATCCAACTTAAACTAACGTTACAGTTAACTAAAGTTATTTAAAGCTTTATTTGTAAACTTCTGATTCTAAAAGAATTTAAGAAAAAAAGGTGTGTTGGTATCACAGCAGGCCTTACGAGAATACCAACGATATGTTATTTGTTGTTTTAAATATCGTAGCATATCCTAAAGTCTTTTTTGTCCTGGGCCTTGGTACAGGTCATGGTCCGAAGCGAGGAGGAGCGGCAGACAGTAGTCTCCTTCTGCCAAGCAGTAATGCTAGCAAAGGAGGAGGCCGCACGCGTGAGGCAACGGCCCCAGTCGCCGCAGGGATTCCGATGACGGCAAGTAATGGGTAGCTAGTTGTCCGACCATCCGGACCAAGCCCAAGTCGTCGATGGCGCGTACTGTTCCACGCACGCCTCAAAGAGTTGTCTGCAAACCGTAGGGCCTCCTGAAGGCTCACCCCTGGTACGAAAGGCAACGAAGGCACGGGGTGGGTTATTTAGTCAGTAAAAGTCTGACACTATCTCCTGTTCCACCCAAGGGCGGGAGATGTCTTTACAAAAAAAAGTCTTTTTTGGCCTTGCACAGGCTTTTGATGTATTGTTTGTTTGTTTTATTTGTTTTGTTGTTTTTTTTTTATTATTACTAAATATTATTAATTTTAATTAGTTATTCGTATAAGGTAACAATAAACATTTTTTTCTATTATTTTGTATATAATCGTTACCTAAGTCGATACCCTAATGAAAAAGTGTCTTAATACTCGTAGAACAAGTTAGAGAGGTGTCGCTCTGCAGTCCCAGCTCGCCAAGTGGTGCAGTTAACAACTCTCTCGCTAATGCACTTCTTGTTCCGTAGCCGGGTGGGCTCACTCATAGCCGTTAGATATATTGCCACGCTTAGAGCTATGTACAGAGAACCTACCATGACCTAAACTGTTAAAGAAACGATGTCTCTTGCTTGCACGCTTGATATTTTAGCACGTCATGGCTATTTTTTATGGTAGGTAAAATGATCCAATGCCATCCCCCACCCTGAGGCAGAGCGGGAAATAGTGTCAGACTCTTACTGACTAAAAATCTACCCTGTTCGTTCTTTTCCTTTGTTCCAGAGCCCTGGTTTCACTTTCATACCTCACCAGAACATCACGTCATGGTAAAGGTTAAGTGCTCGATTACGGAGACGAGGCGCTTTGCGCGGCTTCGGGCGGTCTGTCGTACATTGCCATATATATTTTATATTTATATATGTGTGTGTTTGCGAGAGCGATGACGCGGCCCGCTGCTGCAATGTACGACGAAACGCCCAACGCGCCGCGTCTCCGTAAACACGGCCTAAGCCAAAAAGCAATAACACAAAGAAAATGAGTTTCGAGAGAGAAAAAAACCCAAATTCAATGCTATCCTCAATCTTTTTTTTTCAAATCTCCTTTCGCAGGTATGCTGAAGTAATTTCTTTAGAAATAGGTAAGCATCATCTTTGCACTTAATTTTCTGTTTCCTTCTTCTTATCTTTTATTAAAATATGTACATGAATTGTTAAATAAACATATAAATATTGCATGATACGATTGCCATCACCTTTGTGACATAAACTGAATATAAACTTTTGTCAGCGTAAAAAGTTTCTAAAGTTCTTTTTCATGTCCCAAGTTAAATTCTATTAAGATCGGTTTAGCGGCTTAGGCGTGAAGACGTTACAAACAAACAAGAGTTACTTTTGCTTTTAAAATAAAATATATATACGACTGTTTAGTTTATATATATTCCATTAAAATATAGGTTTTTCGAGTACCTAACCTTTTCTTTAGAATAAGATTTAGAAAAAAAAAAGATTTCTCGGAAAAGTTTCAAGCTTTCTAATTATGAATAACATAAAAATATCAAAACATCAAACCTTCAATGGGTAGCTCGCTGTCAACTGACTGGGTCGAGCCCAACTGAGCGCGTACTGTTCCCAGCAAGGTCGAAGCCTACTGGGGCCAAGGGTCTGCTTCTGAAAGGAAGACTCGGCCCTAGTATGAAAGGAAAGTAAAAGTCTGACACTATCTCCCTCTCCGCCCAAGGGCGGGAGATATCATTGGATGATTTTTACCCACCGAAAAAAATACCATTTATATATACCTTTTTTTTCCTTTTTATTAAGCATTAGAATAATTGATTACAATCTAGCCTAAAAAACTAATTAGTAATTTAACTTTGTTTTATTATTATAGGTTAACAATATAACTGATTATTCATATAACGTTGGTACGACGGAGGGGCTATTTTTAAACGAGCTTTCTTTTTTTTCGATATTTGAGGGTTGGGTTCATAATGACGAGTATAATATAATGACCCCTTTTAATGTACGGCTCTCTGTCGTGTCAACATTGTATAGTTATTCATTTAATAGAATAGTAACTATTAATATATAGTCATAAATAGTTTTTAAAAGAAAAGATAGAAAATAGCCCTCATTCCCGCGAAAATGCGAACTGTCGCTTACGACGTTTATCCTAGAAAAGGATCAATATTATTAGTTTTTGCCATAAGTTGAATATAGCCATTGTTTACCAAAATCACAATGCTCAACAGATTTAAGGATTGTTGATCATTGTATTGTATTATATTAAAAGCCAAGAGTCCACCATTTTCTCTTCCTTTGCCAAAATCTCTTAATCTTCTTCTTTTACGACGACCACGTTAAGGGCGACGTCTGTTACTAAGCATGACAAAATTCGATACTATTGCGTTTTTAAATGTTTTTTGTGTCAGCATTAAGAAGGAGAATAATTCAAACCGAAGCAAGAAAATTATTTTGTATTGGATATACCTGCAGATGGCCTTGCTGGCCCAGTCCTGATGACCCGGTGAGAGTTTCGGGAATCCGATGGATGTCAGGCGCACAGAACCGCTCGTTGTGGGCACACCTGAGGAAGGCCTATGACCAATAGTAGGCAACTGTAGGCTTTGGGTTGAAGTGATAATGATAATGGATGTACTTGAAGGTTTTTTTTTTTTTTTTTTTATGGTAGGTAAAATCATCCAATGACAAATCCCGCCCTTGGGCGGAGCGGGAAGTAGTGTCAGACTCTTACTGACTAAAAACCTACCCCGTTCCTTCGTAGCCTATCGTGCCGGGGTCGAGCATTCCTTTCGGAACTAACCCATGACCCCAGTAGGCTTCGACCCTGCCTGCCTGCAGTTAGCAGGCTGGGCCTCTTCGGTGTGCTGACAGCTCCTTGAGGCGCGCGGGAACAGAACGCGCCGTCGACGACTTGGGCTCGGTCCGGTCGGTTACCGGACGATCGGACAGCGTGCTACCCATTGCACGCCGTCCGCAAGCCCGCGCCTACGGTGGCCGGAAATCGGGATCGGAATCCCGGCGGCGGCTGGGGCGAGCGCCCCGTTGCCTCTGCCTGATGCGGTCGGCCTCCTCCTTCGCTAGCATTACTGCTTCGCAGAAGGAGGCGACCGCCTGCCATCCCTCCTCACTACGGACCATGGCCTGAACCAAGGCCCGGCGAGAGAGATCGCTGCCGCCGATCGCCCCCACGAGGACACGGCGATGCTCCGCCCAGGCGGGGCACACCTCTACAGTGTGCTCCACCGTGTCCTCCGGATGTTCCGCACAGTGGTGACACCCGGGCGAATCCTCCGCACGAATCCGGAATAGGTACTTAGCGAACTTTCCGTGTTCGGTAAGCACCTGCGTCGTGCGGAAGTTGAGAACGCCGTGAGGTCTTTCCAGCCACGCCCCAAGGATGGGCCTTATCGCCCCAATTGTGGCGCGCCCCGAACGAGGTTGCGATAGTCGTTGACGCCATTTCGCCATGAGATCCCGCCGGAGCTCTGTCCGCCATGCCTCGACTTGTCGTGGCAGCGGAATTTCGCCCCGGCGTTGCATCTCCATGCGCTTGTCGTGCATGTGTGCAAGGACTGTTGCCTCCAGATCCCACGGCGGTTGGCCAGCAAGGAGGGTCGCCGCCTCGCGGGAGATCGTTCGGTACCCTCGCACCATGCGTATTGCCATGACCCTCTGGCACGCATTCAGCTGGGTCCTCGGTTGCTGTTGCAACGTCGGTGCCCACACCGGAGCCCCGTAGAGAGCCATGGACCGAACGATTCCCGCGTAGAGCTTCCGGCAGGAGGCGTCTGGTCCCCTGAGGTTGGGCAGGAGCCGCCCGAGAGCAGCCCCAGTCCGATTCAGTTTGGGAGCCAGACGTCGGAAGTGCTCCCTGAAGTTCCACCAGCTGTCGAGGACGAGTCCCAGGTACTTCATCGTCGACCCGACGCTGATGTGAACCCCTCCTACCGTTAGCTGGGAACGAGGTGGTGGCGCACCCCGAGGGCCGTGGAAGCACATGGCCTCGGACTTGTGCAGTGCCACCTCGAGTCCCAACTGCTGGATCCTGTCAACGACCATCGCAACCCCGCGTGTCGCTAATTCGACCGCCGTCCGGTACGACTCTCCCCGCGCTAGGACCAACGTGTCGTCCGCGTAGCAGACCACGCTGACCCCGTCGGGGAAGTCGCCGCGCAGCACGTTGTCGTACCCGATGTTCCACAAGGGTGGTCCTAGTACCGATCCCTGCGGAACACCGCACGACATCTCTCGACGTTTCCACTCTCCCTGGTGACCGGGGTAGATGATATACCTCTCCGATAGGTAGGCCTCGATCACACGACAGAGGTAGTCGGGCACCCGGTGGTACCGGAGTGCCGTTCCAATGCAACTCCAGGGCAGGGAGTTGAAGGCGTTGGCAATGTCCAAGGACACTGCCACGACACACCTGCCCTGGGACACCGCATCCCCCGTCGTGAGGGCTCGCACGCGCATGATGGCGTCATGCGAAAACCGAACTGTCCGTCCGACAGGTCCGGCCCCACCCTTGCAAGGCGCGCGACGAGGCGGTTTGCAATGACTCTTTCAAAGAGCTTGCCCACCTCGTCGAGCAGCACAATGGGCCGGTACGCGGACGGAGAGTCCGCAGGGCGCCCAGGCTTCGCTATGAGGACCAGTTTCCCCGTCTTCCAGCGAAGTGGGAACTGGCCCCTCTCCAGACATGCGCTAAAGAGCCCCCTCAATCGAGGCCCGAGAGCCTCCATAGCCAGGACCCAGGCCCTCCCAGGCAGGCCGTCAGGTCCTGGGGCGGTATTCTTGGCACTCAGCCTTCGTACCGCCACTCTCATCTCTACCTCGGTCACCTCTGGAACATCGTCGTCGTCGTCGTGGTCCGCGTCAGGTACTGCCGGTGTTGGCGGAGCCATAGACGGGGGGGAGTGTACCCCCCGCGTAGGGGTGTACCCCCCGCGTAGGGTGTACCCCCCGCGTAGGGTGTACCCCCCGCGTAGGGATGTACTTGAAGGTGATGATTTCGGCCACAGTGACCTCATTCCCTGGCTCCTCATGGTGGCTGTGAGCTCAGATGTGCTGCTCTGTCATGAGCTCTCATGTAACTTTTTTTTTTTTGATGGTATGTAAATTCATCCAATGACAAATCCCGCCCTTGGGCGGAGCGGGAAATAGTGTCAGACTCTTACTGACTAAAAACCTACCCTGTTCCTTCCCTGCTTTGGTTCCAGGGCCCTGGTATGCATTTTCATACCTTCCCAGAGCCCCAGACTAGGCCTCGACCCTACTGGGCCCCTACGGTTTGCTGACAACTCCTTGAGAATTGTAACTTGCATATCCAATTTTGGCCGAAAAACGCCGAGCTCAAAGCGAACATGTCAGTACAAATTAGGTATACTGAGGTTACATTTATGTAACCTTAATAATACTTAGTCACAGATCAGAAAAAAAAGACTAAACGGTCATTCGCGACAATGATGGCAGAACTCAAAAAGTACGATTTTTTAGACAATCCTCCTTCTTCTTCTTCCTGCCCTTGTCCCATATTACTTGGGGTCGGCAACACGTTTTTTTCTTCCACTCTATCCTGCCAGCCGTCACACTATCACTAACTTCCTTTTCTTTCATATCACTCCTCACACAATCCATCCATCTCAAGCCAATCAATCCATTCATCCTCATCCATCGGGAAATAAAGCTTTGACGTTTGATGATACACCCTTATAATACCGTAATTAGAGACACAATAGAAAGACAATAGGTGTGCGAACACCGGTATCCGCTTGAGTAATTAATGACTTAATATGCAACAGAAGGTCAGCCTTTTGCCAAACAAAAAAGGAATTCATAAAGCTGTCTTTAAAACGATGGTTTTAGTAAAAGCTTTATAACTCGCCTCACCAGAGGTTTTAGCAATAACTCCCGTGATTAGAGTTTAAAATTTATTTAGTTAAACTTAGGGATTATCCTAAAATGGCCGCGTGTGGCAGTTAGATAGCATTCCGACATTTATGAAAATTTGCTGCGCAGTCGTTTCGTAAGGATACATTATTCAGGGTTCGCGCTGACGCCTCGTGACTTGTCTCTTCGCTGTATACTCATAGAGTTTGCAAGCGCCAGTTCACTTATTTGTACTTTTTTAGATTTTATGAGTCACTTTTCTGCATATTTTCGTGTGGGGCCCCGGCACGACGGATACCGAAGGAACGGGGTAGGTTTTTAGTCAGTAAGTCTGACACTACTTCCCGCTCCGCCCAAGGGCGGAATTTGTCATTGGATGATTTTACCTACCATAAAAAAAACCTGTTTTAATTATGTTTGTACAATTTTCTGTTGGTATATTAGATGACAGTTCACATAATTGTTCTACTTCCTAAATATGTATATGAGACACGATTTTTTTCTCACAGTTTAGTTTCCGTAGCTCATTTTTTCATGAGCTATTCCGGGATAAAAAGTAAATACGAAACGGGGTGCAATACTGGGGTGAATAGAAACAACATTTTGGTTAGATTTTATACTTTAAAACCAGATTATTTAGATATTATACTAACAAAGCATTGACTGTTTTTATATTGCAATTATTTTGAGGAGCATACGGTTCTTCTGCAAAGCAGTAATGCTAGCGAAAAAGGAGGCCACACGCGAGAGGCAAAGGCGCTCACGCCCCATTCCAATTATTTTGAGTATATACTTAAAATTTTCATAAAATATTAAAACAACGTGAAAATACCTCCTTTGCCAATATAGCCATCCAACTCGACTACAGTGTAGTGTAGAATACTATCAGTGAAAGTATACTCTTTATAATAAAAGCTTAGATTTAAATTCCTACAAAGTAAAATTTAGTTCTTAGAGCAGGGGTGCTCTCACGCCGATCTTCATAACTCCCAGGATCTGAATGCCGTCGTCGCTAGTGTTTGGTTCCCTCCTCATGGTCGTTTGCGGGGACTTCAATGTCAAGAACTTGTCTCGAGGTTCCCGGTACACAGATCGACGGGGTCGGATGGTGGAGGACTGGGCTCTGGAGTCGGGCCTGGTCGTCTTAAACCGGGGTTCTGTCCCCACGTGTGTGCGGATGCCGGGTGACTCAGTGCCACAGTGGTGGATATTTCGTTCGCCAGCCCCGCTCTGCCACCGCGTGTCATCGACTGGCGTCATGGAGGGGGTGGAGTCACACTCAGACCACCGACCGCCCTGTCGCTCCGCCTAAGGCGTGTTTACGGAGACGCGGCGCGATTCGCGGCGCGTTGGTCGTTTTGTCGTACATTGCAGCAGCGGGCCGCGTCATCGCTCGCGCAAACACAAACATATGGTAATGTACGACGGACCGCCCGACGCGCCGCGTCTCCGTAATCGAGCACTAAGAGCGGGGATGTCATTGGATGATTTTTCCACCTAAAAAAGCTACTACTGCTACTATTACCACCACCACCATTCTTGCATCACTGCTTACCATCAGGTGGGATCGCAGTCAAGCACTAGTTTATAAAAAAAAAACTACCAATTTTCGATATCTGCACATAGATATAATAAGTTCTCTAAGGTTACAAAAAGAATTGTATTTTTTACTAGAGTTATTGTTTTGTTTTAGTTAATGGATACGATTGTCTGGAAAGGTCAATAACGTTTTCTTGGAATACAGTTATCAATCCGAAAGCAATTTCTATAAATCAGTGGTTGGCAGAGATTTCTTCGGAATTGCCTTGTAGTAGTACAGTTCAGATTGTGTTTATTTTTGACACAGTAACTTAAGTACCTCTTAGGTAGAAGTTGACAAGTAGGTACTTAGTACTTAGATACATTGTTGGTTCTCCCTTTTTGTCAAGAATATTCATCTTTGTTACTTAGTTAGCACTTTTTGGAATTGAGTGCAAGATGTTGGTTGAAAGTTGTAAAAGAGTAACTGGGGGATTTTTTTTTCGGTTTATGTAAAGAAAATTATATATTTCTAGGCAAATGTAAAAGATTAACCTTTAGTAACATTTTTTTTTAATTAGTAGTTTACCTAGCCATTTATAAAAAAAATACCTTAGCTTACTAAAGTGTTATACAAAATTATTTTTAGTATATACGAAACCTGAATATGTTTGTTTATATAATTAGTAACTGAACTGATACCAGTCATTTTTTATTTAGACTATATTATATTTTTAGTCAAAAATATTAAAAAAAAAAACGCTTCAAAGTTGGACACCACTGGCACTGCAAGTACAACGCAGATCACGGCAGGTCCTACCGGGCAATAAGAACCAGCGCACACCTGAGTGCGGTAGCAAAACCCTTAGTCGCTCAGATGGCCCGATGACCGTGTATTTGTGCGGATAATAAGCTTATAAAGTTGTGATTTTCCATTACACAGTTACGAAATTTTGTACATAGATTATTTACATAAAAATAGTAGATATAACGTGTTTCGGGTTTCGCATATACTGAAAATAATCTTTTTTTGAATGACCACCAAATGCCACCAATCTATATACTATGTATTAAAATTTGGTTTCCACACTTAACCCACGGTGGGCCATGGCGGCCATTATCTGGCGGGCTTCATCCCACCCAGCTCACTGTTCTTCATAAGCAGATCGGGCTTTTCAGCTTGTTAATGGCGACTATGTAAAATTTCGATGATCCTAGGATCGCCGTCGACTCAAGGAAATGCGCGATAGTCTCCCACGTCTCTATAGGTACATGCTTTGCATCAAAGACTTATATTCCTTTTTTTCTAGTTTTTATTTACTAGAAATTACTCATGTGTCGTAGGTGAACACGCCACATGTGTGGTGACAAACTTTTGAACTCATATGTACCAGACACGTAACAATCATTGACTGGCCTGTTGGTCTAGTAGTTAGTGGCCCTGACTGCTATGCCGGAGGTCGTGGGTTCGATTCCCACCCAGGACAAATGTTTGTGTGATGAGCACGTCATTTGTTCTGTGTCTGGGTGTAATTTATCTATAATATGTATGTATTTAGAAATATATAAGTATGTTTATCAGTTGTCTAGTACCCATAACACAAGCTCTGCTTAGCTTGGGACTAGATAACGTTGTGTGATAGTTGTGGAATATTATATTATATATTATTATTATATTATAATCATCTGTAGGTTATCCAAATATTTTGTTCCATGCGGGAATCGAACAGGCGACACCCTGCGCAGCAGCTAATTGTATGATCACTGTGCCAGCCGTGCCATCAAACTAATAATAATAATTTATTTCAAAATTTAAAAATATATTACATCAATGTAGTCTCAACCCCTGAACTAGGACAAACTGTATGCCAGGGATTGAGGTATCCCCGATTGTAATGATCTGATATATATATATATGGAAACTGTGCATCAAAATCTAGATAAATTACAAAAAAAATAGATAAAATCAAATATAAGGTAAAAACTCTCAGTAAAATGACAATAAGTATAATGAGTGTGTTTGTGTGTGGTGATATGAGGTATGTTCGTGTGTAATATGTAATAGGTATATATAAACTATCAGTAATGTCTTTTGTGTTGAAGTGTTTATTCAGTGTCCGCCACCAGGCGGAGGCTGCCTCTGTCCAGACGCAAAATGACTACCAATTAAACGTAGCTCATTAATTTAATCGAGTTAGTTGTCTATGAAGAAACTAAAAACTTTTTACCTAGAGACTAAGTTAGTCTGTACCTATTTACCGACGCTGCGAGTAAAACTATGAATTTTTAATGGACTTACCAACAACGATATGCTAAGTTCCTCATATTTATTCAAATTGCTTTGTTTTTTGTAATTACGCTTTGTACGATGTAAATCTACGTGTTCGGTGTTAATGGTTCTTACAGGGATTTGTGAATGTAAAGCGAAAAGTCCTCTTTGTTCTCGGAAATCATAATTGAACGTATTTTCTTTGCACATGAATTTAACCTGCGAGCACTCGTGCTATGAGCGTTTCTCTCAACAATATTTAGACAATTTAAAATAGGAACAATCTAATCAAAAATGTATGTACATAAGGTTTTTATCTACCTCGAGTCAAGGCATACCGGTAGCTCAGAAAAGATGGTTTGTTTGGCCAGATCTTGATGCGCGGCATTTCGCTCATCACTCAAGCAACGTAAATGTACTGATTAACATGCTCTGTTTTTCCACCATTTAACAATATTAACTTAATTAAAGTACTTTCAAGAAAAAAACACACATCAAGTTTATACCTCTTTGCTGGGAAACATACTGACATATTAAAAAACGCGCGCAGTGTAACCGCGTTGTTCTGACAAGGACTTCGGACGTCCTCGTCCGAACACATTTTTGTCAAACTCGCATTCATAGGTAACCGTAGACTTCATGTGAGCGAAATGCTATATGCGCGAGAGCTCGCGTAAGTTTTAAGCGCGCGTATTCTCCCGGGTTTTCCGTGCTACGAATTTCAGTTAAGGGTTCCTCGGGCTTTTTATTACTTGGCTCACATTTACCACTATCTCACCTGGCGATAAGCGATGATGTAATTTGTTGTTGTATACCTACCAAAGTGCAGTTTTTGAAAACCAAAGGTTGGCCTGAAATAAAGATAGACATAATTAGATAGAATCAGGTTCTAGAACGTAATGGGAGTCCCTCTCATTAGGAAGATAGGTGTACAATAGAAAAAAAAATAAACAGTTTGCCAAATGAAAGTACGAGATACAGATATATATAGGCTCTAATTAAATTTAAAACCAGACAAAAAAAAAACAAATATTGGCTGGTAGAGAATGCCTAAAAAAAACTTAAAGTAAACAAGTAACTCATAATTCTCGCATTTGGGTTGTTCCGCTTCTCAACTATGCGGACAATTGAAGTTTTCCCAAAACATTCCTTGCTTAGGATTGGGATGTCCACCTTGTTTTGTAGACCGATAAGTAGAAGGAATGATGATGTAGTGAAAGTACTTATAATAATAGCATCTTTATAAAATATTATTTATAAATGTAACATTTCATAGAATATCATCATCATTTCAGCCGCCAGACGTCCACTGTTGGACATAGGTGGAGACCTAAATGTTGCCACAATGAACGGCCCTGTGCGTCTCGCATCCATCGGACACCCATTAATCATCAGACTGTTCTCTCTCTTTTTAATTATACATTGTTTTTTTAAATAAATGAAATGCATTTTTTTTTTAATCTTTTGCATAATTAAATATGAACCACTCTACGAGTGAAGGCCTCCTCCATTTTGTCCCACGTCTTTCCCTTTGCTTTTGTAATTCAATTTTCACTGACTTTTCTTATTGTTTCATCAACCCATCTTTGTCTCGGTCTACACTTTAAAGTTTAGTAGCTATAATATAAATATATTCTTCATTCTACTAAAACACACACACATATTTTTTTTTTAAACCTAAATACTTGTAATTAATTAACATGATGTAACTAGTTGTAAGATTAACTCCGTCGTATATACCACACAGTTAACTTTTAAACGAATCTCATTAACTCTATACTTAAATTAATTATGAGCTCGGTAAATATAACTTCATTATGAAGAATTTACTTTTGAATTCTGTAACATTCTTATGAGAAAAATTCCATAAACATAACTAAAACTTTTTACCTGTAATGGAACTTTACAGGGAATTTCTTTTCTATCGACAGTTAATCGATCAGTACAAAAATGTTTGTCGGCGTATTTGGTCTACTATTGCCACATATACTAAAAACAAAAGTTAATTTATATTACATTATTATCCCAAATAAAGCCCTCATTTTCCTAATAACTTTGATTTGTAAATACATATTTAGTTTACAGCTTTGTTACTCGTAAGTTGCTAATGACTATACAAAAGTAATTAATCACCAGTATCCCTTATCTTGACAGTCCTGCTGGTCTAGTTTTCAGTGGCACTGCCTGCTATTCGTCGTGTGTTGGATTCCCTTCCAGGACAAATGTTTGTGTGATGAGCACGACCATTTATTTATTGTAAACCGCATAAACAACAAAATTAGGACATGTTATTATAAATAAGGGTACAATGGGCGGTCTTATCGCACAGGGCAATTTCTTACAGACAACCTTTGGATGGACCATTTGTTCTGAGTTGGGGTATAATTTATCTATAATATCTATGTGTTTAGAAATATATAAGTATGTTTAGCAGTTGTCTAGTACTTATAGCATAAGCTCTGCTTAGTTTAGGACTAGAGTGCGCTGTGTGATGGTTATGGGTATCTAAACTAATATTATTAATAAAGAAGAAAGATTTCATTTTTTGTTTGTTTGTTTGTATGTTACGATTTAACACAAGAATAACTTGACCGATTTTAAAAATTCTTTCATCACTTGAAAGCTACATCTTCATTGAGTAACATAGGTTATTTATTGTCTACTTTCATGCGGGCGAAGCTGCTAAATGCTAATCTTCTATATAATTATGTAAAACAAAACGGTGGTGATACGAAATACCACTCACCGATTAATCACGACGTCTCAGAAACTATAACACTTACAAACTTAAAATTTCGCATGTAGGTTCCTTGTACAATGTAGAAATCTGCTAAGAACGGATTTTACGAAACTCTACCCCTAAGGGAGTGAAAAAAGGGTGTAAAACGGGGGTTGGGGCGAAGCCGCTAGTAGAAGCTAGTAACTATATACCTGGCTAAACATAAAGTAAACGTGGAAAGTTTTTTACAAACTGAACCCCAAAAGGTCACCTAAATCCGAGCTTAGAGCGGTTTAAGTTTCACTTTCAGAAATTAACAGTTTGTAGCCAAAACCGCCTATTTGTGTAATGGTGAACTTACCGCGCGCCGGGCTCAAGCGTTCACAGTTTTTGATGTGTTGTCACCCCTTTCGGACGGAACTCTGAATTATAAATATATCGCTTAGCCGGAATTTGTAACAACCCGTGGCCTAACAACTTTTGGGTAAAATAAAAAATATATTTCCGTGAAATGGTTTGCGGCGACACGTACCTGTTAATTATGAGTTTTTGATGAGTACGGGATTATTAAATAATACAAGGATTTCGGTGAAACGCGTCGGTACATTTTGGGAAGCTGTGCTTAGGTCTTCAGGTCAATCAACAATTTTGTTGATTAAAACTGAGTGTGGAGGTCCTTAGTAGTCCTAAGTTTGAGTTACACAAATACTGACGAATGCTTGCCCTGACTGGACAGGTCCACTCAAATCTGTGTGGTTCTTTCCTCAAGAAACCATCTGAGACACTAATCTGCAGGGTTCTCATATGATTTGACATGTTTACTATATGGACTTTAAAAGCGACTTTGACCCCTGAGTTTGTTTCGGTGTTTCTTCTGAGGGTAGTCAGCTAGGAAACACCGGCCTCGTCTAGTTTAAACTGATGAAAAAAAAATTGACGTGCAAAAGTATTCTTTTAAAACCCATTCGCAAAATAAATATTATTAATAAAAAACTCAAAACTCGTACACACACTGAACGGAAGCTAATATGTATATTATAACTAGCTGCTATCACCGGTTTCGTCCGCGTGATAGTACTAAAATTATCGCAAGGGAACATAATCCCGGGATAAAAAGTGTCCTAATTGCTATTCCAGGACATGGTCTACCCGTATACTAAGTTTTATCGAAATCCATTCAGTAGTTTTTGCGTGAAACAGTAACAAACATCCATACATACAAACTTTCGCGTGTACAACTTGAGTTTTAGTATACGCCAAACTCGAAACACGTATCTAGTATTTTTATATATATAACCTTCTTTGGCTTCTGGGTCGGAACAGCAAATTGTCCATGGACAGCAAGCTTCTCATCTATAAAGCCATATTAAAGCCGGTATGGATGTATGGCATTCAACTCTGGGATAGTGCCTGCAACAGACTCTACTATCTCATGCTTGCAGAGAATGCAAAACATAATACTCCGAACGATCAGCAATGTCCCTTGGTATGTGACTAACCAGGAAATTCACGAAAATCTGAAAATGCCCACGATAAGGAGGAAATCCAAAACGTAACCATTAAATACCGGGAGAAGCTAAAGAAGCACCCGAACAAATTAGCAGCACAGCTCACGATGCGTAGCTACGTAAAGCGTCTTAAGTGAAAGGACATAATGTAGATAGACGATGAGGAGACGTTTCCGATGGGGACGCACTCAAACTGACATAGTGCACTCACCAAATTTGCTCATAGTGTCAAACACTGATCGCAGATTTAAAAACTGAAAAAAAAAGTATTTTTATGTAAAGAATCTATGTACAAAATTTCATAACTGTATCATGAAAAATCACAAAGTTATAAGCTTTTTATGTTACCTGGTTTTCCGCACAAGTACATGGCCACCGGGCCATCCGAGTGACAGAGGGGTAATTTTGTTCCCGCATCCAGCTGTGCGCTGGCGCCTCATGCCCGCTATGACCTCTCGCGCTTTGTACTTACTTAGTGTCGGTGGTGTCCTACTTGTAACCTATTTTAAATATTTTTGGGAAAAAAATAACATGGTGTAAAAATAGCTGGAATTGATTCAATCACTGAATTTGAACTAACTATACTCAGGTTTCGTATATACTAAAATAATATTTTATAATATTAGTAAGATGTTGTTATACAAGGAAATTCGAAGACATGTGACATCCACAAGCACGGACTTGGCTCGTATGGTGAATTACGGCCCCTTCTGTTTCCTAGAGAGGATGCCTAGGTCCCAGCAGTGAGAACTAAGACTAATTATGTAAGACTAAAACTACACTACACACTACTACAACACACACTACACTACTAAATAGATTAGATTATTAATTCAGTAAGGCTTATTATGTATGTGTGTATAAATGGAACACACAAGCATAAATTAATTTATTAAAAGTTGTCATATTTATTTATGGTGAGTGATTAAAAATGCAGTATCTGAGAAGAACGTTAATTGAAGTAATGTCATTAATGTAATGCATTTTACTTCGATATAAATTGTAGCGTTCAATCAACCTGATTTTTTATACTTACCTACCTACATTTAATAATACTATATTATGCTAGGGTTTTTTGCTTACTTTTGGCTTTAATGTATTTTTGTTTTTGTTACAGAATTTAGTCACTGTATTTTCAATTATGTGTGGAATGTGAATGTGGATGTAACTTATTCTAATATTTTTAAATAATTTTATTATTATTATTGTTGATCGGCTCGTGTTGACCTGATGGAAAGCGCCGGTGTGGTTGGTGATGGAGGACGTAAGCCTAGAAGTAACCTTCCCCCCTAGCCAAGTTAATATCGTTTCGTTAAGCGTGAACGCTTAGTATTGGCCACGCCCCCAATTCCTTTGATCGAACAATTGAATTGGGGGCGTGGCCAACTCCAAGCGTTGCATGTGCTCGCCTCACTACAATTTTATTGTAATGAAATAATTCTACGGCTACTACGGACCAAACTTTCACGGGTTCGAATTGGATTCGGATCGGACGTAGTGCGAAACTGCTCTCAGTCACGTGGTCAGAACAAAGGAATCGGAGGCATTGCCGGCTCGAGGCAATCGGCGAAAGAGATTCGAAATGAAACGGTCGTCGGTTGTACCTATCAGAAATCACGAACCGAGTAAGAAATTCAAAATCTACCATTGATACGATGGTTGAAGGTCATTCTTTCTAAGAAATATAAATTTGACAGTGACGTTCACCGAATTTAATATGCGTGAAATCCATAAACCCACTTGTCATCGGTATTACATCGGGAGATAAATCGAAAAATCCCTTTTACGACTTTCAATAACGAAAGGAGAAAAATTCGGTGTTGCAGGAGCGCGCTTGAAATAAATCATGTAGGGGCTCGATATTTTATAGGTTTTAATTTTGGCATTTTATGTTGTGATAACATCTGCGGACATAACGGGCCGGCCAGCCGCAGCCAGGGGTTTACGACACCCGGTTGGGTTTATGACACCCGCGGCTTTAGACCCCTCGTTACACACTAAACTGCGCTATTTTTCAACAGATCCGCGACATTATTAGTCACCTAATTGAATGTGATATTGATGTTTGCCGTTCCGTTGTTAGACTATGATTAATAGGATTACGTGTTAATTACGCTTGATTTAATTAAGTGAGCGTAGTTTGATATAGACATCTAATATACATATTTAAATAGTTACTGCCAGTAGGTTCGCCGGTGTGGGAAAGGGAATTTATTTCAAACGATTTTGCTACCGGGACGAAAAGCCTAATATTTTGTGCTATTTCAGGACATGGCCTACCCGTGTTCCAAGTTTCATCTAAATCGATTCAGCGGTTTGAGCGTGAAGACGTACTTAACAAACTTTATTTATTTATTGGCAACTTACACATCAGCTTACACACCACACTAATAAATTATAGGCACACATTAATATTAATAGTGATATTACAATATATATATATAAAAAAAAACATTAAAACAATAAAAAAAATAATAAAAAAAATACCTAATGAAAAATATGTCAAAAAAATTGTAATTAATTATATAAAATTCTTTTAAATTGGCCAATAAATAAAAAGACCGTTTTGACATTTTGTATTTTGACTACCTAGCGGCTTGTCTGGTGTAGTGTAGCTATTACTAAAATGATAATTAGGGGTCCGGTGTAGTAGTAGCTATTTTAATAGTAGCGACACTACACTGGACAAGCCATTAGTTAGTCAAAACACAAATGTCAAACCGAGCTTTTTATTTTTTGGCAACTTTAAAAGATTTTTTTAAATCAGTCCAGTAGTTTTTGAGTTCATTAAACAAATAAAAGTAAAAATCTCTCCAAAATACATTTTATTTACATTTTATACATTAGTGTAAAATGTACACAATACAGTCCTGAAAAGTAGAGTTCATTGAGAAAAATCCTCACTCGCATACCTAATAAAATGAGACTGAAACAATCTCAGTGGAAGGCAACATTATTTGCGTTGCGACTGGACAAAATATTTCATCAAAATGCAAAACAGCACAATTTCCCTGCAGCGGCTCGCTCCGGAGAAAGAACTGAATTAACTGGACGTTGGAAAACAGATAACTTAATTTGCATAACTCGTTCACACGGGGCATCGTCAGATAACCTAATTTGAGCTGACGGGTTAAAGCGGGCGGAAAAAGCCTGCAAAATGTTGCTCTTTCCACGTCAATTATATATTAGAGCAAGCGATTGGCCACTATTAAGGACTCCTTTTTTAAGATAACTACTTTCGAAACGAAATAACTCCTGTACTGTGGGTTTTTATTTTTCACCAGTGTTCTTCTAATTACATTGTTTACACCTCTACGGTCCGGACTAAGCGCTTCGCCACGTCGTTTATACCGCGTACCTTCATAAAAGGACTGGTACGATTATAACATAAGTGTTTTCAAGGCTAGAGTGAATAGGCTCTTCATAAACTAGTGCGCTTCATCATCAGCAATTCCATTACTGCTTACCATCAGGTGATCGCAGACCAACGCTGAGGGTTCCTTGCTTTAGGTACCTATGAAAACAGTTCAATTCTGAAATCGAGTGTCGAAGATTTTTCCGAATCGCAAAAATGTTTTTTTTTTTTTGTAACGTAATTACAAATTTACAGTTTTCAGATTTACGGAACCCTAAAAAAGGTGGAAAATTCATCTAATGACTGCTCCCGCGACTTTTACTGACTAAAACCTTGTTCCTTTAGTTGCCTTTTGCGTTCATGGACAGGTAACCTTTTCAAAAGTAAACCCTCACTTTCGCAAGACATAACACCTGGAACACCTAGAACACCTATCTTTAGGCCATACAAATATTTGTTCCGTGCGGGAATCGAACCTGTGAAACTCAGTACAGCATCCAATCGCTGGATCACTGCGCCATCCGTGCCATTTTTGTTTAGTAGAGTGCTGTTTTCTGCTCCATTTTATTAGGTTAACTGTTATTGTGTTTTGTGCATATAAATGTGGAAAATGTTGCATATGCAGTAGATTTTGTTTTGTTTTTCCTTCTTTTTGGTAGATATTTTATTTACTTGAATCCTTTGTTTCGAGTCACCCAACGTTTCCAGACATTTAGAATATACTTGCGACTGCTGGCGGCTTTATCCATTATATACAACCTTATTTTTAGTGTATACGAAACCCGAAACACGCGTCTGGTATTTTTATGTAAACAATCTATGTAAAAAATATCATAACTGTATCATGAAAATTTCACAAAGTTATAAGCTTGTTACATTACCTGGTTGTTCACACAAACCCATGTTTACCGGGCCATCCGGGAAACTGAGGAGATGTTTTGCTCCCAGACCCAGCTGTGCGCTGGCGCCTCATGCCCACAAAGACCTGCAGTGACCTGTGTTGTACTAAGTGTCGGTGGTGACCAACTTGTGATCGTCATTAAATATTTTTGGGATAAAATATAACATGGTATCAAAGTTATTGGAATCGTCAAAATTCAGTTACTAATTTTGAACAAACTATACTCAGGTTTCAAATATACTAAAAATAGTGTTGTATTTGAAAATTATACCAATATACTCATACCCATAATATACATATACTCCCGGAATAAAATGTATTCTATGTGCTATTCTAGGACATGGTATACGCGTCTACTAAATCTCATTTAAATTCATACAACGGTTTGAACGCAAACGTACATACACGCACAAATACAAAGTATATACAAACTTTTGCCTTTATAATATTAGTGTGATTCAGGGGCGGAGCTACCGCCGTGTCTGCCTTTGCTATGTGGCCTCGCGCTACAGGGGCCCCGACATTGGGAAAAATTCGCAACATGTTTTCCACAACCAGCTCGTAGGGTAAACCAAGTATTTGTAAAAAACACCATTTTTTTAAACGGTGCCCCTGAACTTTTGAAACGGGGCCCCGGCGGGACTAGCTATGCTACTGGTGTGATTCTAAAAGAAAAAAGAAAAAATTGAAACGTTTATTACAAATAGACTATTTTTACAGGTATTTAAAAAATTGCCAAATGTCGATCAGTCAAAAAATTTAAACTTTTTTTTTAATTTAGTTTAAATAAAAAAAAAAACTTTTTTTAGATTGTACGTTCTAAAGCGTTGGACTCTATGGAGCAGAACGTGCAAGAAACTTCATGGATACTCTTTTAAATCATGTTAAGAGTTGGTTACATATTTCTTGTCGCTTCTTTTTTGTGAGCATAATGTAGATAAATAATGAAAAAAAAAAACGAAAAAACATTCGTCGTATTTATTTTGATGCTAATGTAATAAATATTTTAATAATAGAAACGGCTTTCATTTTGTTCCATTTCAGTGACATAAATCAAATCTGTGTTTAAAATTAATCAAAACGCGTTATTGCTTATTTCATTCAAATAATGTCAGATAATTTTGATTTAATGAAAACGAACATCATTCTACATTATTAATCAGTTGTTGCAACATTGAGGTCAACTTTTCCACATTTTACTGTTTGCTGGTTTCTGAAAATAATGTATATTTTCACCTCAGCAAAGGAGAAAAAAACCAAGTTAAATTAATTTATGTAACGGGAATTTCGAAGGAAATATAGCGGATATGAAGTCAAAGCCAGATAAAACGTAGCCTATGTCCTTCCTTGAGATCCAATCTATCTCTGCTCCAAATTTCATCAAAACCGGTTCAGTAATTTAACCATGAAAGCATAACAGACAGACAGAACTACTTTTACATTTATAATATTAGTATGGTTAGATAACACTTCATGCACACAAATGTATAGAAGTGGACAAAATGTCTTAGGCATTTTCTACCAGACAATCTTCTGGTGATGCAAAAGAAATAGTGATAGGTACAATAAAAGAGAATAATTATAAAATATAAAACAAAATCCCCGACAGTCCTTGTCATCAATATAAAATGTTTAGAACTGGTCAAGATGAATGTAATGAGCCCAAACTCGATGGGTTTACTATGTTAATAAGCACTCCAGGATTCTTATCTTCGAGCTCCATCATCAGACCAGCTAAATGGCATCAGATTATACACGAGTATTTCAAATATTATGTCACACATATGTTTAAAATAAATTAAACACCCATTAAGTGTTTAAAATCCCTACCGCAGTTAACAAACGAGCTGATGACCTCGAATACCTGCACAGATCTTCATAAATTGTACCTAAAAACCGTCTCGATTAAGCCAGCTTTCAAACAAAAAAAAAAACCGCATCAAAACTCGGTCCATTCGTTTGGGCGCTACGATGCCACGGACAGACACACAGACAGACAGACAGGTCTAACTTATAACACCCCTCATTTCCGTCGGGGGTTAAAAAGGCTAATACAAAGATATATAGGGTATTATATAATATAGGGTGATGTAGGTGTGTAGGTATAATATAGGGTGACTGGTAATTAGTGAAAGCAAAATGTAAAAAGC
Organism: Leucania comma; assembly: GCA_958295575.1. Classification (NCBI taxonomy): domain Eukaryota; kingdom Metazoa; phylum Arthropoda; class Insecta; order Lepidoptera; family Noctuidae; genus Leucania; species Leucania comma. Next base: position 17,506,566 of record OY282470.1, read on the forward strand.
TTGGCAGATTTTTTTTGCGATTTCAAATTTGGTCCCATAGTAAAAGTTGTTTGTTATCATGACTACCATCACGTGTTTAAATATCGGTCCCTAATTACCAGTCACCCTATATACAAATAAACTATACACCACACTATACACTATACCTACAATATTTTATAGTTTATCATTTATGTTGTTTAAACTATTCGCAGTTTGACTCTGCTTCACTGGTCTTATCGTCTTCTGTTGCTGATTGTTTGTTTCTAGGTTTGATTTCCAGGTCTGTCAAAGTGTTACTAGGTTATTTCTTAGGATTTATTACATTTCGGGAAGTGTACATCAGAGTTGCAATTTAATTCCGTCAAATCCGTTCCATCATCCGATCACTATATGTAAGGCTTTGCGTCATCGGTACATAGTGGACATTCATACATACAAAACGTTTTGAGAAACCATTCATCGCGCGTAGAATTCTCTGCCGCAGTCTGTATTTCTGGATAACTACAACCTAGGGGTATTCAAGTCAAGAGTGAATAAGTTACTTTTAGTCAGGCGTGCTCCATCGATCACATTATTGCTTACCATGAAGTGAGATAGCGTATAGTCAAACGCAAACTTACCGGTAATTAAAAATCTGTGAAACCGTCCTGCGTCTGTTTTTTCCCTGGCCATATCAACGACCTTAATATTTTTAGGACCATAACAATTAATATTAACTGGTGTATTTAACTTCACTTTTAAAACAAACTCATTTCAATCCTGATTTATTTGTTGTTTGTTTTAATTTAATTTGTATAATTTATATTCTTGTAATTTCTGTTTAAAATGTTATGTCTCAATTTATTATATATTTATAATATTACTGACATCGATGTAATTCTCAGTTTAATTTATTACGATTCAATTTTTAATTAGTTTTAATGTAATTTAATTTATTATTTATGTGACTACAACTTTCTTTTGACATAATTTATTGTATAAGTGCTGTGCATGCCTATAAGTGACGAATTCACCATGATATTTTTTTGTCATTTGTAAATTCCTTTTTTTTGTATTAATTAGTGAATGAGTCGATGGTGTGTTAATTTAAAAAAAAACTAAGAAATAAAACAAAGTCCATCTCATGCTCGTATATCACAACACATTGTTGTCTACCGGCAGATATACGTTTCTTATTTTTCATTCAAACACGCCGAGTGACGAGTGACTAGCGAGCAGTTACCATTAAAAGGTCCGACGTTTGCCCCCCGAGAGCTCTTTCATCGCGTCGTGTGTATGTGGCCGTGCAGCCACGAATTAATCACTAGTTTCCAGTTTACAAAAATATAGGGATCATCTTTTTAAAATTTAATTTGGTAATTTATTTACAAACAGCTTCTGCCAGCGGCTCCACCGTGTGATAGTAATGAATATATATGACTATGTCAATCTGCAATAAAGTAGCATTCCACTGCTGAAAGAATTTTCAAAATCAGTCTAGTAGTTTTTTAATTAATTACAAACGAAAATTCAAATATTTAAAAATCTTTCTTTTTATATTAGTATAAATATTACAGATAACAAAATTGGTTATCTTTTTGTAATTGTTTTATACCTATAGGCCTAGGTACCAGATAAATTTAAAATAAATATTTTGGAAATAGCATCAAAATTGGTCACAATTAGCATTAACAATATTCTTTTGTATACAAGTAACGTAATGGCGATAACGTCAGGTTTCAGTCTGTGCATCTGTCGTCTGGTTTTTTCTGGTTTCTTATTTTTGTTTGCATAAAAAGGGAGCATGTCGTGCCGATTCCAAATAAATTAGTATAAGATGATAAGGTCATTTTTGTTCTTATGAAAATTACCATGTTTTTGGATCGAATTCAAAACAGTCTCTACGTTCCTTTATTCATTTCAACCATCCCATTTATGGAGCTGCATCATGACTCCTAAGTTATTGAGCACTTCCCCGCTAGGTCGAATTCTTCAATTTTCCCCAGAGGCAAGTTAAAGTCCTAAACACAAAAACCAAAACCTAACCGGGGCGCTCACCCCAGCCGCCGCCGGGATTCCGATACCGATTTCCGGCCACCGTAGGCGCGGGCTTGCGGATGGCGTGCAATGGGTAGTACGCTGCCCGATCGTCCGGTAACCGACTGGACCTAACCCAAGTCGTCGATGGCGCGTACTGTTCCCGCGCGCCTCAAGGAGCTGTCAACAAACCGTAGGGGCCCAGCCTGCTAGCTGCAGGCAGGCAGGGTCGAAGCCTGCTGGGGTCAAGGGCCGTTTTCTGAGAGGAAGGCTCAGCCCCGGCATGATAGGCAACGAAGGAACGGGGTAGGTTTTTAGTCAGTAAGAGGAGGGATTTGTCATTGGATGATTTTACCTACCATAAAAAAAAACCTAAATAAACGTATACGATCTAAACCATACGAATTTAGTTGTTATCCTCATCGCCAGTTGTATTTTATGAAATACAATACCAGGAGCAACGAAACTACGAGTCCGATTGATAAACTGATTCATTTTCACAATTATCCACATATCCTACAACATTTATCCTAACTGCCCTTTTTCTTAAGTGGAAAATCAAATAACTTCTCCAGCAGGAACAAGAGGTATTGTTAGGCTTATTCTGACGAAAATCCACCTGTGCGCGTTTTGCGTTCTAGGGCGTACGGCCACTACATGGCGCACAAATGGGCCACGTACGCCGATGTGGATGCGTCGGACTCCATACATTTTATATGGTAACTAAACTTGTAGACTTACATTAGATCCACTCCACGTGATGCCACGCGACGTCGTTCTACATACAAATCAGGCGTGGCACACGTCGGTCTAATGTAGTATTATCCCTCATACCGAAGTCGGTATTAATCTTTTTAAAGTTATCTACATTATAAAATATGTATTTGAGATCTCACAAGATTCATATTAAATCGTTTAATACCAAAACCTAATAACTTGTCAACTCCTTACAAAACTATGAATTTAGTACTTCTCCAGCCTTTCCTAGCTCTTGAACCATCGTGTAAACAAGTGCTAGTCTCGTGTGTGAGTGCGCGACACCTGAAGATATCCGGCTCACTTGTTTGTGGCTCATTCATCCCTAGTCCACAGATAGCATACAGATAGCGTCGTTGGCGCTCAGATTGAATTTCTCTTTCATATTTCTAGCTCTTTTGGGGTGTGGAATATAAAGGCTTCAGAAATGTTGAACTAATGTGGGATTAGAGACTTATGCAAAATGTTTCATTTTACAGTATTTGTTGATCACGACGGACATTTTCGAATAAATTTTGTAGAACTTTAACGTCCACTGCTGGTCATAACCCTTCCTCAAGGGTCGCCATATTGACTGGTCCTGTGTGTTTTGCATCCATCGGATTCCTGTAACCCTCACAAGGACATCGGTCCACCTTTTGCGAGGTCTTCCAACGCTGCGTCTTCCAATATACGGGCGCCAATCCAGGACCTTTCCACTCTATCGATCATCTTTACTATGAGCAATTTGCCCTGCCCACTGCCTGGTAATTCTTTGTCAGCCATTATGGGTAATCATAAGACTGATATTCTGTAAAAACTAGTAGGTATGTAGCTTTTGTGATATCAAAAACAAGCAACGTACATTTTCAGAAAGTGGGCTGATTGGAAAAATATACTTTTAAAGGATCGTGCAAATTTGGATTGGATAGGAAAATAATTAAATGTTATAATTCATTAAAAAATAAACCATGTAACAGGATCGCCGTAAATAAGGTATTTAAATACTATTTTGCCCCGAGTTTATTAATATAAACACAAAATGCCTAGAATAGTATTCAGTATATGAACACAACATAAATGGTAAAAGCTTACTTTTGTAAATATGTGAATAAAATAAAATAATAAAAAATAATTTAAGCCTGAAACGTAGAGTGCCTTTATGAATAACTTCGTCATATTACAATATCTATGCTCATAAAAGCTATGCGGGCAAAGTAGATAGTATAAAATAGTATAATTTTACTATAAAAACCTAGACTCTCTTAACTTAATAATAAAATGTCAAAGCCAATAAGCAATTGCATTATTAGCATGTGCTCATTATTCATGAGTCCTCTTGGAATAATAATAACCTACCTTGCCTACCTCACAAGCAAGAATAACCTGTGTTGGCATGGAACTACGAATATAATATGAAATAACCTATTGAATATTTATAAAAACCAAAGGGTTCCGTACAGTTCGTAGCATGGGAAGAGCATCGCCGTGTCCTTGTAGGGGTGATCGGCGGAGGCGATCTCTCGCGCCGGGCCTTGGTACAGGCCATGATTCGGAGCGAGGAGGAGTGGCAGGCCGTCGCCTCCATCTGCGAAGCAGTAATGCTAGCAAAGGAGGAGGCTGGGCACGCCACGATTGAGGCGGTAAAGCCCATTTTTGAAGCGTGGCTGGAAAGGCCTCAAGGCATCGTCACCTTCCGCTTGGCATAGGTACTAACCAAACACGGCAAATTCGAGAAGTACTTGTACACGATTCGTGCGAAGACGACGCTCAGGTGTCGGCACTGTGCGGACCGCCCGCATGACACGGTGAAACAAACGGTCGAGATGTGCCCCGCTGGGGAAGACCGTCGCCGTGTCCTTGAGGCGGCGATCGGCGTAGGCGTGGGCTTGTGGACGGCGAGCAATGGGCAGCTTGCTGTCTAACCGTCCGGTAACTGTCCAGACCGAGCCCAAGTTGTCGACAGCTCGTACTGTTCTCTACGCGCCTCAAGGAGTTGTCAGTAAACTGTAGGGACTCAGCAGGGTCGAAGCCTACTGGGGCCATGGACCGATATCTGAAAGGAAGGTCTGGCCCCAAAATGTGGGGTTAAGAAGGAACAGGGTGGGTTTTTTAGTCAGTAAGAGTCTGATACTATTTCCCTCTTTGCACAAGGGCGGGAGATGTCATCGGATGATTTTAAACCACCAAAAAAAAAAAAGAAATCGTCCGTAGCAAAAAATGGAAAAATATACGTTTGTAATATGGGAGTCCGACTTAAATATTTATTTTATACAGCTTTCCTGTCTTTGTTGTTATAGCGGCAACAGAAATACATCATCTGTGAAAATAATATCTGTCTAGCTATCACGGTTCATGAGATACAGCCTGGCGACAGACAGACGGAGAGCGGAGTGATACCAATGATCCCGTTTTTGCCCTTTTACCCAAAGGGCAAAAATGGGATCATCATACGGAACCTTCTACGGTGCGCACTGTTCCCGCGCGCCTCAAGGAGTTGTCAGCAAACTGTAGGGGCCAAGCAGGGCCGAAGCCTACTGGGCCAAAAGGTTATGTGAAATTGAACCCCGGGGCCCTGGAATGAAGGCAATGAAAGGAGCAGGGTAGGTTTTTAGTCAGTAAGAGTCTGACACTATCTCCCACCTCAAGCAAGGTCAAAAAAAAAAAATACGGAACCTTAAAAACTTATAGGTATAACATTTTGAGTTCATTGACTCGCCTAAACTTTGATGTTGTTAGTTTCAAAAACAGAAATAAAGACAAAGCTGTTTTGAATGAACATCTATCGTGTCCTCAACATTTTACACGAATGAAAAACGATTTAGTTTATTGCTGGATTGCTATGAGAAGTTATTTGGGAAAAGGTCAATGATTATGATTGTCATGCTGAAACGAAGTAACTATAGCGACTCGTAAAACACGAAATTATTGGATTTTTATTCCAATTGAAATCGCCTCGAAATTCCACCTTCTTTAACCGAGATTTTTAATTTATCTTCTGCATTCCGTATAATCTGAACATCACTAATTTGGGTACCTACAGCACCTTACCACTCAACATCCATTGTGGGCTTTTAAATTTCGCATCCACTCACAAAAGCAAGGAACGAATCATCTAATTAGACATTACGTCTGTAACATTTCTGAAAATCCTTTGTATTGCAGAATTTTATGCGTTCTTTGTTCCAACAGCATTTTTAAAAGTGTTGGCGGTGTTCGAATTTGAATTCTACAGCTTTGGAGATAGGGTTGTTTTAGTTGATTGCTGGTGGTGGATATTGAGGTGGTGACAATCGTGGAGCGCAGTAGGAGCGTTCACTAACGAGCCCCCCGCCTCCTCATTTTCATTTTATCGCCGCGCCGCCCTAGACGGCTACTATTTACAGTTCTTTTGCACCACTGTCATAAGGTAAGTATCTCATTTTGTAATATCCTAATGAGAAATTTTGAACGTCTTTATTTGTACGGAGTAATTAAAGTGTCTGTTTGGTTGTAGATTCTTTGACATGACTGTTTACTTTGTATCTACTCGTAGTATATGTGTGTGTGTACATTGAAGGCACTTGGAACATATTAAACTCATTCATCCTGACAGTGGTGTGTTCAAAATCAGCTACTGAATTAATTTCAGCTGCTTTTAATTTTTTAATCTTTAATTAATTCTTGAATATTTTAGGATAAAAATTACCTACTTTCATAAATTCTTGATGACGTTGATTAGTATCTACGCACACATTTTGATTGGTATTAGTATACCAATGCACTACAAGTGAAGTTTTTTTTTGATGGGAAAAAATCATTCAGTGACATCTACCGCCGGGTGAGCGGGAGATATTGTCAGACTTTTACTGACTAAAAAACCCATCCCGTTCCTTCATTGCCTTCATTCTAGGGCCCCGGTGTTCACTTTCACATTACCCATGGGCCCAGTAGGACTACCTACCAGTGTAGTACGTAGATTTCCATATTATTTGTCTACAATTAGGATATCTAATTTCTTAAAAAAACATTACCAAATACATTTCTAATAATAATAACTTTATTTCGGGTGACTGTAAGAATCATAGCCCAGTACAAAATTTTATTACATTTTATTTACCACGTCTGCCCATATCAGGCCACGCCATACACGTACACAAGATATGACCAAAGTACAGCTTTTGTGCGTTTAGAATGCTGTTGTTGCTATTCCTTATATGGGCCAGTACGGAAGCTGTTTTTTGCGCATGATGGCCTGAAACCATCAGTTCGCGCTTCAGCAAACATCCCAAAGGCAGACCCAACAGCATCCTGAACGCATTGTTGAATGTACGTACCAAAGCGTTCATTTCGGTATCGCTTGAATCCTGCGGCGTGGTGCCAAAACAAATTCTTTGAGGATTTCGTATCGAATGCAAGCAAAAATGAATTTAGTGATGGGCAGGCGGAAGCGTCTTTGATAGTACATTGTTGAATGCATTACAAATTCAGTGCTTGCATTATGACGCTGATTGTAACTTAATTTACTGATTGGGTGTACATTATTCCAATTACATGTTGAATGTAAAATTGTAAAGGTCATCAGGTCATCCGAATAGTTGTTCCACTTTGTGTAGATACAAGTTGTCATGTTTATCATGCAAATAGTTTCCGTTATCATTAGGTACTACTAGCTTAATGCGGTATATGTCACGAGCAATAAATTCGACCTTATTTTTAGTTTTATAAATATTCTCTGTTCTTTAAATATTTTTGTGAATAAATATAACACGCTTTAAAAATTATTGGAATAGATTCAGTTATGTACAAACTATATTCAGTTTTCGCATATACTAAAAATAATGTTGTATAAGGCTCTAGACAAACATCGGAACAGGAGTCGGAGTCTTCTCCAGCAACCTAAATATAAAGATATCCAAACCGCTAGGAGTACTAAACTCTGTCTACCAGGCAGAATGTGTTGGCATTACTCTAACGGCCCATGCCATAGAAGCCAGGAAAGTTACGGATACTCATATCCGCGTGGTCTCCGACAGCGCCTCAGCACTACAAGCACTAGAAAAACCCACAAAACCTCGAAACTTATATAAGAATCTTAGAATGCCACTCTGCACTGGAACGCGTCACGGTGTTATATAATTACACCGTAACGCTGCAGTGGATAAAAAGACACAGTGGCTCACTAGGCATTGACGCAGCTGATGAGCTGGCAAGGCGGGGGTCTGAGACGGTGGTCTTCGGACCGGAACTCATCGTACCAATACCCTTTAGTCAGTTGCGGCTACGAGAGCACACAAATGCACAAGCGGGAAGGTAATGGTCCCTGGCACCGGGATGCAGGTAGGCTAAAGAAGCTGTGCCATGCTTAAATATAACCCTTACCAGCAACCTTCTGCAACTAGACAGAGGCAGCCTGCGTCTGGCGGCAGGGACCATCACGGAAACTACTCCCTGAACAAACACTTCTTTACATTGAATATCACAGATAGTCCTCTGTGCAAAGGATGTATAGAGTCAGAAGAAACTGTAGTGAATGTGCTCCTCGAGTGCTGACCCGTCACCGAGATAAGAACACGAACCTTGGGAGCACCGAGTTCACTCATGGAAAAAACTGAAGAGACTCATCTGCTTCTGGAGTGAGGTGGGCTGGTTGGAGTAAAGTTTACCGCCATTGCCCACGCACAATGGTCCGTTAAGGATTAAGTGCGAAAACCAGACTAGACAGAAGACGAAGCAGAAGGCTCTAGACAATCATTTAAATCAACATAAAGCATTTTCTCTGTGAACTCAAGTGCTTATTGTAGTGTACTTTAGTACATTTTTCCGAAACCTCTTGGTTCTCCTTTCAGCTTCAGCTGCTCTTCGACATGGCACAGCAAAACAATTAAGTTGTCATCCATTGCGCTTGGACACAAAATAGACAGAAGACATAAGTCAATCTCATGTACGCGTATGTACTTCACTTTTTATACTTAGGTCGCTAGCAGCTGCTCTGTGATCTAGCACTGGTTTAGTACGGTTTAGTCACGTACAGTACGTTCGCCAGTTCTTGGCGCGCCTGAAGTTAGGCTCTGCGAACTTTAGCGCTCAAAATAAGCGCGTTAAATAAATGATTCAGAAAAATAAATACCAACAACAGTTGTTAACAGCAATAACAACTGCTATTGGCATTTATTTTTTCAAACCATTTATTTTTTTACGAGTGCACAAGCGCTAAAGTTCGCAGAGCCTAACTTCAGGCGCGCCAAGAACCGGCGAACGAACTGTACGCTTATGAACTTCACTTTTTATACTTAGGCTCGGCGGTCGCTAGAATCTACTCTGTGATCTAGCACTGGTTTAGTACGGTTTAGTCACGTACAAGATACTATGTCCGTGAGCGGTGTCTATGTGTGCGTTGCTCGAGTGCACTTTGTATGTAGATTGTCTTCTGTACTATTTCTCTTTTGTGGCTTGGAAGTAGGTTACTAGTTTATTAAATGAACACTCCGCTGGCATTTCATTTAATATTGTAAACAACTTCTTGTGACTATTTAATGTCTCGCACTAAAAACGGCCAACAAAAAAATCTGGTATCCTAACTTGCTAAGTATACACAGAAAATAGTAAAATTGGGTAGTTGATTGTTTTTTTTTAGGGTTCCGTACGCAAAGGGTAAAAAGGGACCCTATTACTAAGACTCCACTGTCCGTCTAACTGTCACCAGGCTGTATCCCATAAACCGTGATAGCTAGACTGTTGTCACAAATGAATGGTGTCCGACCGAATTTTCGGTTTCGGTTTCGTTTTCGGTTGAGTTTCGGCAAAAACACGAGTTTCGGTTTAGTTTGGTTTTTGGCGGCAAACTTGCCGAAACTACGACCGAAACCGAATGTGATTCGGGAGTTTTCACGCTGTGATCGGTCATGTTCGGCGCGTTGAATGAATGAATCCCATCAGAGCCAATGTCGTGATTGGCTTGTTTGTTTGCTGTTTGTTTTGTTTTGTTATGGTGGCGAGTTTTCGTGTGATTTATTTTGAATTTGGTAAGTTTTATCTCGTTTTATGTCGTTATAACATAAGAGCGGGTAGTAAATATCAAAAAAATATTCAATATAACTTATTAAAGTCTAATCAAGCTATAATTTTTTTTTGGTTCGCTTCACTCTTTTGTAAATGCTATACGTAAACAAACATTAGTTAGGTAGTTAGTAATGACTATAATGCATTTTATGGTGATAAATTATAATAACGTTTTCTTATTTATTTATTGATTTAACATTTCATGTACACACAAATATAATATAAAAGAAAAGAAGAAGGAAACAGAAAAATAGGTACATAGGTAATGCTTAATTCTAAAGAAATCTCTTCCAGCATACCTGCGAAAGGAGAGTTGGAAAATAAAGAGATGAAGACACTGTGTGTAAGAGTAATAGGAAAAAAAATGAAAAGTACAAACAAAACAGAAATTAAAATATACCTACAATATAAAGATATAATATCATACATATAATATAACAACTATAGCAATAATACATAATGATTAACAATATATAATAATAAATACATAAAATAAGCAACTATGACGAAATAGAAAGATAGTGTTCTTTCACTCCTTTTTTGAAAACAGCAAGAGTTTGGCAGCCCCTAATTTCAGACGGTAGTGAGTTCCACAACCGTATTGCATGCGAAGCGAAGGAGTAGGAATAGAAATCGGAGCAGTGGGGAGGGGATTTAAGGAGATACTTAAAATGCGACCTGCAAGGTGCATCAGAAGGACGAGAGTAGGAAAAGCACTATTTTTCCCTCAAAATATGATCCTTGTAAGGAAGTTTCGGTTTCGGTTTCAGCCGAAACAGAGACCGTTGCCGAAATTCGTTTTCGGTTTCGGTTTCGGTCGTAAAACTAGTTTCGGTCGGACACTACAAATGAAGTATTTCTATTGCCGCAACAACAAATACTACAGAATAAAATAAATAGGTATTTGAACGGTTAAAAATGAGTGATTTTAATGCCTTTTTTGCTCAATATTAATAATGGCAACAGGTAGACGCTTGAAATATTCACAGATTATTTAGTTGTCAAAATAAAACACTAAAGTAAAATAATATAAATAAGGGTGGTTCCCAACAAAAGTAATTTATTTTTGGTTATAAATCGTGTCTAATGTCGCATAAATAATGTTACAGATTCCTTCGTTCGCGAGTCCAACTCGCACTTGACCGGCTTTTTTATTACAAAAAGCAATTTCATCCAAAACTCGCCAATAGAAAGCATTCTTCTAATCCGACCAATATTAAGTCAGTTAGAAACCTTTTAAATCTGATGATGGAAGGGGAAATTGTCAAGTAACCGAATAAGGAAGCACACAGTGAAATATGATGACATGTCATCGCCAAATGCGTGTCATTTAATAACTAATTTTGATGCTGGTTTCAGAAATAGATTCATTAATATTTTTGTTTTATTTTTTATTTAGTATAAAATATTATACAAAAATAAACACAAAAATACCTACTCAATTTAAATTAAAATCATTTAAGGCATAATTTACGTGTCTAAAAACAAATTTATACTATCAATGGGTGTTAAAGTTTATATATATACGGTTTGGCACAGATTCGCTAACTTTGCACCTATTTGAAAAACTCAAGCTGGTTCGTACATAAAAATAAATGGCAAAGAAAGAATAGACGTACGATAGGGGTGAACGCTGACAATGAATTAAAAGTCGCGAACAAGCAGAACTTTACTCTGATCTAGATTTTAGGTACTACGAGTATCAAAGACACTTCCGCCTGACCACCGCTTAGTTCATTTTTGCTTGCACTCGAAACGAAACCCTCAAAGAGTTTGATTTGGCGCAGCGCCGCAGGATTCAAATAATTTTTTTATAAGTGATCAGGCAGAAATGACCGCGATGGTACAAATTCAAAGAACATGGGTAAGTTTTTTTGAATGCGAAGAATTTCAAGGAATCAAATTCAGGTCCCACCGTACCTACATGGTGAGCCTATATCAGAAATCTCATAGTTATCTAACGTCTTTATTAATCAAGTAACCTGATTAATAAAGACATTGAAAGATAGTGTTAGCATTTTTTTTTTTATGGTAGGTAAAATCATCCAATGACAAATCCCACCCTTGGGCGGAGCGGGAAGTAGTGTCAGACTCTTACTGACTAAAAACCTACCCCGTTCCTTCGTAGCCTATCGTGCCGGGGCCGAGCATTCCTTTCGGAAGTTAACCCATGACCCCAGAGATAGTGTTAGCTTTCTAATTCTGTGGCTACATTATCGCGCGAATATTTTGTGCCGCGTTGTCGCGATATTACAGTCATCTTATTCAGGTATTAGCGGTTAATCTCATTTCTATGCGACTATGTCAGTGTCGGCAAGCATTCGTGTCCGCCCAAATAATTTGCGATTCAACGAACTACCTACTCGGCCACATTGGTCGTGTTAACGAGAATATCCACAGAATCCCGACAATGTACTTAGCTACTGTATAGCAGTGATATAATTTTCAAAATTGAAACTAAAATTTCTACTAGATATTACCTTTTAGCACAAAAACCAATCACAATAAAACTATTGAAATCTAAAGAAAAAACGAATCCGTGTTTTCAAATAAATCATTTTAATTGACTCTGATGAAAAACGCACTTATTAATACAAAATCGGTACCTAAAAATAAGATAATTTATACTTTGTTCGTGATATTAGTTACGCAGTACAAAACATACATACATACATTTTTGTTAAAATAACTAAAAAGTAGATATAATAAATAATTATAACACATTGTTAAACTGCAGCGCAATAACAGAATACGTAGTAAATAAAGCAAAAATGGAAGGCAGCATGGACATGTTGACGTCTAGAGTTCCAAACACGTGCACGCGAATGGGGCGCGTGCGCACAAAGCGGAGTAGATCCTTTGTCAGCTTGTAGTACTTCTCGTCTGAAAAATAAATCCATTATAATAAACATTTTAAAGCTTGTACACGATGTTATCTCCAAGTCCACTCAAAAACAACTACAACGCGATTTTTTATTCTACTTTTACAAATAGATCAATAACTTTGAAAAGTTTGGTTCCACTGCCTGCCTTCAGAAGCCTTTGAAATTAGAATAAACTTTAGATTTGTAACAAACCGTTATTGTTGCCCATTAAGTCATATTATCATACCATGACCGTGCTAAGAACGTATCGTTCTCGGAAATAAAAACGTCACGGACTGATATATCCAATAGGACGTATCAATAGCTTATCATACTCGTACATCTAACATTCGGCGACAAAATCAAGTCCAATTTTCGGCGGGAATAATGTAGCCGGTGTTGTTATGCTACATGCATGGCACGCGATAGTGTTGGTCGGTCCATTTTTCAATATAAATAATATTTTTTACTTGATATGTCCCTAGTACAATTATGATAGATATGATATGTTGTAGTGGGCAGGTGCACTGATGAAGATCCGCAAAAAATGCCTTTAAATATTCAGGTTTTAATTACGATAGTGACTATATCGAAATTCATCAATTTATTTAGGAAGCTTTATGTCAGTTTTTCACGAGAGAAAGGCAAAAACACTCATGTATTAAGAATATTTGAAACTTCACATACTATCAAGCGCATGCAGACCAAATTCACAGAGTTTCTGCTGCAATTGCATGGAGCTGTTCTGAATCTTCTGTCCTCCTCGAGATATCACGAATAGAGCTATGAGGAATATTATCATCGAGAACAGGTTTACCAGCATCATTGTGAACGGCTGTGAACCCTGTAGTAAACAGATGAATTTTAAAAGAGTAGAGAGGAGTGGAGTTTCTTGCTTTATATGTAAAAAAAATATAATTATAGATTATGTCACTCAGTGATAATGTAACATTCTACTGGTGAAAAAATTTAGAAATCGATTTTTAGAGTTTTGGGTCTTATTGAAAACAAAAATATAAATTTTTGCTCTTTATTTTCCTTTTTTCATTCTTTATTAGGATATATTTAAAAAAAAAGGATACTGCACCTTAACAGTTATTGTAGTGATGGTATACATCAATATTGTGTAATACGCGGTCACTATCAACAGCATGATAGTCAACTGAAAGCAGATATTCCTTTTATATTACTTTTAAATACAAAAACAGGTTTTATCTACAAACTAATATCTTTTTACTAAATAAAATCATAATTATATAACTACTTATAACACTTTACCTAGTATAAAAAAATAAATAAAAAAGAAATAATTTCTAAACGTTTTTGTAAAAATTAAATTTTAAAATTACCTGTATTCTAAACATTAAATTGAATAAGATAGAAGTGTCGTTTATATTTTCGTATGCTTTCGTCCACTTATTCAACTTATCATGGTTGACGGTTATCATCGAAGAAGAATCCGCATGCTCCACATTCAATTCCAGATTTTCTCTCATCACTGATAATTCATCATCAATTGAGCGTGTGATAGCTTTCAGTTGTTCAGAAAGCACAAACATAATTGAACGTAATATGAAATACTCGAAAATGAGACGAAAGTCACATAAGGCAATGTTGAGCTGAGAGAATACAGCAACAGTAACATCCATGGTTTTATCGGTGTTTAATATTCGAACGGAGACAAACACAAAGATTTTAGTCATACAAAATAACATTACCATAATTGTGAAACGTTTTTGTGACTTCGACATTCTTTGGTTATAGATCTCGTCTTCAAAAATGTTGTAAAACGCATCAAAATTTAGCAAAAGCCTGAAAAAACTTTTAGAGTAATATAAAGATGCTATCATCACATAGATTGAGAAATTAGTGGACGTAAAGTAATATATCTTTTGAGCATTAATATAAATTTTTCTTTGATGCCAGAATGTGACCACAACATTGAAGAGAAGGTTGAATATCGTAAACAAAATCCAGCACAGCACAATAATACGAGTACGTCTTTTTTTTAAACACAAATAATTTCTGAAGACAGTAACTCCATTTTCTATGTACAAAAGATATTTTAAAGGAGCGAGGTTCATAGTTTCGGTAACTGGACTGACGAGTAGTTGGGTTCTAGAAATTAATATGACTGTTATGTGACATATATAGGGAGATACAATCAGCCCATTAGTAGGTTAGTAGGTTGTCTTTTATATCAACTTAATTTTATAAAGAGCGTGGTCACGGTAAAGTAATATTATGAATGGAAATAAAATAATTTCTAATTTAACATAGTGTGCTTCATCTAAAATTGACAATGACTATAAAACCATAATTGGACCAGGAATTGAAAATAAAGTATTATTATTTTAAATGAGTAAATTATAGCTGTCAACAGGTCTGATGTGTGTAAATAAAGCCACAGACACACTAACGGATGAAAAGTCGCCCAAAAAAAGACGCACAATGCCGTCACATTGTCTAATATCTCCCGCGTCACGTGAATGTGTCAAATGTTGATGGGTAAGTTGCGGGACACTGGGCAACATTGCAGCATCACATAGATTGAGCGTTGCGTGTCATGTTGAGGGAAATTTTGTCCTCTAGTGTATCTGAGGCTTTAATGTAGGAACCTAACACAAACTTGACTTGACGATACCTTTATTTATTGTGATTTTGGATTTGTATCATATAATAAACTTACTTTAGAGTGAAAATTTTATAATATGCGAAAGAAATAAGGAGAAAGGAAAACTACACCCTGTAAAATTTTACTGTACCACTTTTCTTTTTGAATATTTCAATTTGTAATTGACATAATCTACTATTACATCTCCTTGTGTCTACAGACCTTTTAAAATTTTCGTTTTCCATTTAGTACTTCATTTAGGCATACTGTCCATGGACGCATAGCTTGGTGTCCGTCTGCGTGAATCTTACATACAAAACTATGAAATTTTGTCGACGAAGCTGCAATGACACGACGACATGACGCTTCCGCTTCACCGACAGAGTAGACCATATTATCTTATTCAATTTCTCAAACTCAAACTCGTTTATTTCAAATAGACCATTTACATTCATTTTTGAATAGTCAAAATATCGGTCTGTCAAAAAAAAGTGAAGCTAAATTGCACGTTCTAAAATGTAGATTGCTATGGAGAAGAACGTGCAAGAAACTCCATGGACAATCTTTTAAAATCATATTATGTTTTACATTAATCTTGGTTACATATTTCTTGTCGCTTCTATTATGTGAGGACAATGTAGAAAAGCAGTGAAAAAATAAATAAATAAAAATAGAGAAGTTTTTTTACAACGCCTAACTTTGACCCACATTTGATTAAGGGATTTCCTAAATAGCCACTACCTACTGTTCTTGTCCAGGGGGACTACTGTTAAAGAACAGTCTTCCGAGCTCTTCATACTTTAGTACACTTACAGAAGTGTAATGAAGTATGGAGAGTTCGAATATGGGTTCTTCTACAGCTCTCATCACCCGCACTGACTTATGAGGTAGTTATATGTCTCAGGAAAAAATAAATTTATTCAAATAAATAGTTTATTCTTGCAGAACAGTATATTCACAGCAACGTATTTTGATGCATTTTTTAAAATATAGAGTGATTCAAGAGGAAGGTTTCTATTAATAATACATGTATAATATATTTAATATCACCATTGCACCCGTGTGACCCTGGGGCGGGTCGCTAGTAAATAATAAGGTATTACAATTTAATTCTGAGCTGTTATAATTTACGGTAACAGTAATATTTACAATAAAAAATGTCCTGTATAATGACCTACAACACATTGTTAAACTGCAACACTATGACAGTGTAGGAAGTGAAGAAAGCGACCACACACGGCAGCATGGACATGTTGACGTCCATATGTCCGCACACGTCCATGCGGACGGGGCGCGTGCGCACGACCCGGAGTAGATCCTTTACTAGCTTGTAGTACTCTTCATCTGAGAAAAAAAAAGGTTTTGATATTAACACACTGCTAAATGAATTGATTTTTTTTATTTGCCAAATTGAATAATTCTTAACTCTAGTAAACAAATATGAAAGAATTTTAAAATATTTTCATCAGCAACCAAGCTATAAAGTTTTGAAGCTGCTAATAAGAAAGAGAGGTCCGATATTTTGGTGTTAAAGTTCATATCGCCTTGACGTTTAGCGAGGAGGACAGATATATTTGTTTAAAAATGTTATATAGATCACGTTTACTTTTCTTCAAATTTTTATATTGTTTTCAAAATTAATATTCTATTTTTGTATACTCATCGACGGTTAGATAAAATATTTTTTTTCATGTATATTAATTATAGTAAATTTTTCATAAACACTTTTGATAATATAATCAATGCAACTAATTCCGATTTGGGATTAATACAATTTTTTTTATTATGAAAAGCGTGAATTTATGATTGTATATTGTGTTTATAATAGTACTTCTTATAATAGTACTTGTTTGTTTGTATACAAACAAACAAAACAGAAGCATTGGATATTTTTTTTTTTAATCATCTGTGAAATATATTTGTAATGAACCATTTAAAATTTATGAGAATAATAGTACATTTTGATACAAGTGCAGAAGGTTGGTCGTTGCAATTGAGGCGGAATTCGCACGAGCCGTAGGCGAGTGTATTGTGGAGCCGAGGGCTGTAATGACAAATTTGCATGTGTATCAAATGACGTTTTTTAATACCTTTACGACTTATAGGAGTTGACCCCTGCGTCGTGGAGGTCGACGCGCACCTGATACGATAAACAATTTTATTACGATAATTGTGACGGGGGCGAGCCCGCGCACTTTTCTGCACTAGTACGGAAAATAGTCCATTGCATGCCTACAAGCGGTGGGATAAGAGTGGGTTTTCGAGTAAGTATTTTGAAAACTAACTTTCGATCGTGTGTACACAGAGCTTGCAGAGTTGCTGTCGCAACCCTCTATAGTTGTTCTGAATCTTTTGACCTTCGCGAGAGACCATAAATAGGGCCATGAGGAACACTGTCATAGAATACACATTCATGATCACCGATGACACCGACGTAACTCCCTGTAAAAGGCAAAAACTGCTATAGTAGATACTCGGCAAATAAGTTGAACCCGTTGCTATTGTTACGCGCAGCTCCGCTTTGATTGAAGTCTGAAAATCTGTTACTGCACATTGAAGGTCGATCGTCATTTTAGTTCAACTTATATCCCGCTTATTATACACCGTTTAAATTTGGTCGTTTTAATCCCGTGGAGGATCGATTTGATACATGAAACACTATCGATTTATAAAGATAAAATTAAAAAAAAAACTAAAGTACTTTTTATCTAAAACTCGTATTAAAATGGGCATGTACGAAATTAATTTCTTTAAGTAAACGAGTCAATGACCTTGTAGGGAGTTGTCGGTCGTTGCGTACTAACTACCTACAGTTCATTGGCCTCGATTAGCTGGATCGATCGATGGATTGTTTAGTGTGCTAAATCATAGCATGGATTAGCATAATCAGCCTTATAATGTTTACGCTGCTAGTAATGAGTCCCAGGACTCAGTCCTCTTCTATAGGAGAGGGAAACCGCCGCAATCGTCCACGCTTCGCAATTTTTAGTTCTAGGATATAGCAGCTCCTTTACGACATTTTCCTTCACAGTTTGGAGAGTAGTGATGAAATAAAGTATACAACGAGAAGTAGACATGCAGTTAAGTCGAGGCCACCACTGCTATCTTACTGTTGAGACATTACTACATTGACAACGGCTCTAATTTCTTTTTTGTATTATTTCCATTTCTGTGGTACGGGGCGTTAAAGACCTCGTTTGAAAACTATCATTACGGCGGTAAGGGGCTTATTCTACCCCGTAACGTATAAGTTAAAGTTTTTTGGCTAAGTGCGGTACGAGGTCAAAGTGTTAAAGTAGATGCACTACTGCATTCTATAATATATCTCTTTCCTAAATTGACCAAATTGAAGTTACGTCTTCAATACCTGCCGTTGGAAGACTATTGGAAGTCACATACGAGGCTTATTAGGCCTCGTTCGACACTGAACTTGTTACTGTACTAGAACTTATTCATACGTACCTCAACGCTTATTATGGCGAAGGAATACAGCAGTATTATGTAATACACGATTACGATATAAAGCATTATAGTCAACTGAAATTAAAAAGAATGTCAAATACATGAAACGTTTCTGGAAATTTCAAGAGTAATTTTATTGTATAATTAATAGTTTAAGTACCTGTATACTAAATATTATACTGCATAAGTTAGAACTGTCGTTAATATTTTCGTATGCTTTCATCCATTTTTTTAATTTCTCATGATTGACAGATACACTCGGCAAATTGTGTGAGTGTTCCACATTTCGATTTTCTCTGATCGCTAATAGTTCACCATGTACTGAACGCGTCATTGCTTTCAGTTGCTCAGAAATAACAAACACAACAGAATTCAAGATAAAATATTGGAAGATGTAGCGAAAATCGGACATGATAATGCCATACTGAGCAAAGATGATCACTAACAATCCCTTTGCATCAGCCTGAAGAGACACTCGAATGTAAGTGAACGTAGAAATTTTGAGACCACAAAACAAAACAACTATGACTGTTAAAATTTTTTGAGCTTTCACCATACTTTGGTTAAAGATCTTATCGTCAAAAATACTGTAAAATGCATCAAAATTTATCAGAAGGCTATAAAACTTTTTAGAGTAATATAAAGCTGCTATAATAACATAGATGGAGAAACCGGTAGACGTGAAGAAATATATCCTTTGAGCATTTACGTGGAATACAGTTTCACTTGTAAAGTTAACGTAAGCAGTTACTGAAATATTGATTAATTCAAATACTATCCAGAGAATTATAATCAAACGAGTGCGAATTTTGTTGAAACACAAATAATTTCTGAATACGGTTGTTAAATTTTCTATGAACAAGAGATATTTCAACGGTGTTACATTCATGGTTACTCAAAAGATTTTAAATAAGTGACTTAACTTGAGTAGTTAGACTTTAGAATTATGGGTGACTGTAAGTAATTAAACCATAAGTTATGATATAGTCAACAGTGGTTATTTTTTTAACCTCATTACTAATGACAGTAGCTGTCGTAAAGTAATATTTTGATAGTTTCCATGAAGAATACTTAAGAGGGGATTTCCCCACTCGTCTATCATCAATGTAAGCATGGTTTAAAAAACTTTTTGCTACATCTAATGCAGTAGCGAGATGCAAAGCGCAATGATTGATGAACCGACCATGGAAAAAAAAAGAAAAATAGCACCTGAAAACTCGTTGGCATTCGGTAATTCTATCATTTACTCTTTTTTTTTAAAACTTATTCCAGGAAATACGTGTTTTTTTTTTAAACCTAAGTCATTTGAATACCGTAATTAAAGACACAAGTGTGCGGTCGCCGGCGTTTTCTTGGGGCTTGAATAACTACAAGTTTTTGGATATATTTGTCGTCATTCAAAATCTTGAATAGATTTGTAAGGATTCTATAGATATAAAACACAAAGGGCATTGCGTAAAACTGCTTCCAAAAATGCCAAATGTTTCGAATCTGTTGGTACGAACAGTTTTACGCAATGCCCTTTGTCAAATATTTATGTAGAAACGTACAGGGCTTGCCGAGCCAAAATCAAAAATGTGTGACAGTACTATGTTATGAGTATATTTAAGGTATTTAAACACCCTGGGTTAGGTTAGGTTAGGTTAAAATATAATGTCTTATAAAATCTAAACCCCATACTTTTCAGGTATGTCGCCATAATAAAAAAACTCTATTCGATTAGACGTTTCGAATGACACCTGTTTCAAATCTGTTGGTGGGTAGGGACGGTACAATTTAGCATCCTCTTTTCAAGCTGGTATTATGTTCATTATACAACATTATTTTTAGTATATGCGAAACCTGAATATGGTTTGTTCAGAATCAGTAACTGAATCGATTCCAATAATTTTTACACCATGTTATATTTTTTTCCAAACATATTTAAAAAAGGTCATAAGATGGACACCACCGAGACTAAGGGCTGATTTCATCATTCAATATAAAAACTTAGTTCAACTAAACTGAGCTCAGCTTAATCTAGTTTAAAGACCCGTGCCGTAAACATGGGCGACAGCAAAAGAATTGAAACTTAGCGTAAACTAGGTTCAATTCATAGCTGTGAAACGCAAAATGAAGCTATAATCTCGATTAGACGCTCAAACTGCGCTTTATTTATATAATTGCGATTAGTTTATTGGTGAATTTGGCCCTAAGTGCAATACAGATCACGGCAAAACATAGTGAGCATTAGACACCAGCGAACAGCTGGGTGTTGGAGCAAAACCACCCCTCAGTGGCTCAGATGGACCAGTGACCATGTGTTCGCGTGAACAACCAGGTAACATAAAAAGCTTATAACTTTGTGATTTTTCATGATACAGTAATGAAAAGTTGTACATAGCTTCTTTGCATAAAAATACTAGATACGTATTTCAGGTTTCGCTTCTACTAAAGATAAGGTTGTATGAGTACAAAGAAATATGTCTGTTATAATTTAAATACTTTTTTTTTATATTTCATTCAAGATTCCTGAAGGATTTATTACTATAACTAGATTACAAGACATTATTAAACTGTAGCACTATAACAGTGTACGTTGTGAAGAAACCAACAATAGCGGGCAGCATGGACATGTTGACCTCCATACATCCGAACATGTTCATGCGGACGGGGCGAGTGCGCACGTAGCGCAGGAAGTCCTTTGCCAATTTGTAGTACTCTTCATCTGAGAATAAATAATATAGGTAATTAAATATACTACTTTTTTAAATTGTAACGACATCTATGAGCTAAATGGGAACTAAAATTCAACACACGATTAAAATTAACTGTCGAATAATAACTCGGACCAGACAAAACACACATCGGATTTGGTCGTATGTGCAAGACATTAAAAGTTTGGTGTATAGAGAGGCCAAGTTTTAAGACGAACTCAAATGAGTTTTATACTACGTCTTAGAATTTGAACTTATAGAATTTATGGACTTAAATTTTTATCAACTTAAGTAATTGTGGTCCAAAATTGAACTTCCTTAGTGCACGATTACAGAGACGCGGCGCGTTGCGCGGTGCGTCGGGCGGTCCGTCGTACATTGCATGTTTGTGTTTGCGCGAGCGATGATGCGGCCCGCTGCAGCAATGTAAGACGAAACACCCAACTGGCCGCGCAAAGCGCTGCCTCTCCGTAAACACGGGCTTACATGTTACGAGTATAAAACCGATTCTTCCGACGTCTCTGTCTAGCTGTCTGTTCACAATAAACTCTTAAGGTGGCCCTACTCTCCTATCGTCAACATTTAGTTTAAAAGCTCGTTGCTTCATCTAACGCAATCCAACGCAATTTTTAATGAAGAGGCAACGCGAAAAAAGAGAGAACGTCTGAAAACTTTGTTGACATTCGGTAATTCCGTGATTTACTCGAATATTTCACAAACCTTGTTTCAGGAAATACGTGTTTTTTTTTAAAGCCATACCTAAAAGTTTTTGAGAAAAATTGTCATCCTTTAGAATCTTGATTAAATGAGCAAGGCTTCTATAGAAGTACTTTTTATATTTTTATTAAACGATTGCATTATGGAGGGCCAAAGTTCACGTAAAATAGCAGATTTCCAGAGGTTCCTGCCTGGATTAGTTTTTCACTTTATGTTTTGATTTATAATGAAGATCAAATAACTTCCACAATATATATGCGTATCCAAAATATCTGTAGAAAGATGTGTAATAACATCATAATCACGTAAGAGCGGTTGTATTAAAATTTACCTCGGGTTGACTGTTCTAAACTACTGAGCGGATTTTCAAGCGGTTTTCACCTATGGACGGAGTGGTTTATGAAAAAGGCTTAAATATACATGTTGTAGTAGAGAAAAGCCGTGAATTTAAATGATTTGTAACACTAGTGCGAAGCTGCAACGGGTCTTTAGTTTTGATAATATACAACCTTATTTTTAGTATATGCGAAACCCGAAACACAGGTCTAGTATTTTATGCAAAAAATCTATGTACAAAATTTCATAACTGTATCACGAAAAATCACAAAGTTATAAGCTGGTTGTCCACACAAACACATGGTCACCGAGCCATCCAGGCGACTGTGATGTTGTTTTGCTCCCGCACCCAGCTGTACGCTGATTCCTAATACCCGCTATGACCAGCCGTGACCTGTATTGTACTTAGTATTGCTGGTGTCCAACTTGTGACCTTTTTTAAATATATTTGGGAAAAAATATAACATAGTGTAAAAAATATTGAAATCGATTCAGTTACTGATTCTAACCAAGGTATATCAGATTTCGCTTATACTAAAAATAATGTTGTATAAACTTGCTTTCTAGCGTATGTAAACAGAGTTCACAGATATTCTGCTTCAGCTCCTCGTAGCTTTTCTGAATCTTCTGACCAGCGTGAGATATCATGAACAGCGCACTGAGGAACACCGACATCGAGAGCAGGTTCGGCAGAAGAGAGGTCAAGGTTGCACCCTGTATTTTAATTTTAAGCAAAAATATTAAAAAACCAAATATTATAACAGATACACAATCGTGAAAATTTGGAAATAAATTCCTTTTCATGACTGAAATGGTAATAGTAATGCTTATTTTATTAACTCGAAATGGGTTTACAAGTTGTACAAATATTTAATTTCATACATACCTTTACTGTTATGATAGCGATAAAATATAGTAATATTATGTAGTATGCGGTCACTATCAAAAGCATGATGGATAACTGAAAAAAAAACATACGGATATTTTAATAATAATATTAAATTAGACTTAAAGTTGAAATCAAAAGATAATTAAAATATCATCATTTTCTGGCCCTTGTTCCGTGTTGTTTGAGTTCTTTTTTCCATTTCGACCTGTCAGCAGTCACGCTATCACTAACTCTCTTTTCTTTCATACTCATTCCTCACGTAATCCATCCACCTTTTCTGTTGCCTCCCTTTTTATTGTTGATAGGTTCGCGCTTTACCGCTATCTCACCTGATGGAAAGTGACGATGTGGTCGACCATGGAGTGCGCTTACCTAGAAGTAACCTTTTCACCCTTGACTTAAAGATTCCCGTGTTGTAGCCATCAGGAAACACAGACTCCGCCAGGGAATTCCACTCCTTAGCTGTACGCACAATGAATGTGTTCCCAAAACGCTTTGTGCGTATAGGTGGGATGTCCACCATGTACCGGTGGCGTAACGCCGTACGTCTGGTTGTCCGATGATCGAACGGCCTAAGCGGAATTAGGCTACGCAATCCCGACGCACACTCCCCGAAATGTAACCGGTAGAAAACCGACAGGCTAGCAACTCGGCGTCGATGCTCAAGACGTTGAAGCCTCGACTCGACGAGTGCATCATTGCCAATGATCCTCCTGGCTCGCCTCTCAATAGTCTCAAGCGCATCAAGCGGTATCGGGCAGATCTTTCCCAAAGATGAGAGCAGTACACGATCAAACTTGCGCTTGATAAAGTAGCTGTTCCGGCGTGAAGTACTGTCTGACCTTTGCAGCGATTCCCAGTTTTTTTGCAGCCAGTTGAGCCTTTGCTTCGATGTATGGCCCAAAGTTGAGAGTAGATGTCAACGTTATACCAAGAAGATCAATATCCCTCTCCCTCACTACCCTTTCATCCGTCCACAATTATACGTATGTATACTCTTTTCGTAACATCATCCTTCCTCCCTCCTCTCCGCATAACTATACCAAAACAAAAATTTAGGTATCTTACAACTTTTTCATCACTGGTGCTGGTACTACTTTCAAACTTGATCTAACATACTAATTTATTTCTTTATCCTGTCTCGTCACACCACTCATAAATATCAAAATTTTCATCTCCGGTGATGTAATATAATTAAATTACTACAATATAACTAAATAAACTTTTAAATAAACTTAAACCAAATAAACTTTTAAATGACGTTGACGATAATAGGAGTAGTTAAATCCAAAATCATTTATTTATTACCTGTATGCTAAACATTGAATTGCATAAGTTAGAGCTGCAGTTGATATTTTCGTATGCTTTCATCCATTTATTTAATTTCTCTTGCTGGTCGGTTATTCTCGACATATTTTCTGTGTGATCTGATCTTTCCTGACTTTCCGTAATCTCTGCTAGTTCGCTATCTATTGATCGCGTGATTGCTTTCAATTGCTCAGAAATCACGAACAAGATACAACTTAATACATAGTATTGGAAAAGGTAACGGAAATCAGACATAGTATTGATGTACTGAAATACCGTATTAGCGACTAAACCAATTTCAACATTACTATTATACGCCCGAATAAAGGTGAACAAAGCGTTTAGAATAGTAATAACCAATAGTACTGCTATTGTTGAAACTTTTTGCGTTTTCATCATTTTTTGATTGTATGATTTGTCATCAAAAATTTTGTAAAACGAATCAAAATTTAACAGCAGCCTATAAGATCTTTTGCAATAATATAAAGATGCTAACATTACATAGACCGAGAAAGTGGAGGACGAAAAGAAATATATCCGCTGAGCCGTTACTTCAAATCTATTATCTAACTTCGAAAAGTTGACCAAAATACAATAGGCAATGTTGATCGATTCGAAAACTATCCACAGAAACACAATGATACGATTACGTTTTCTTAAACACAAAAAATTTCTAAACACGGATGTCACATTTTCTATTAACAAAACATATTTTAATGGTGTTAGATTCATAGTTTTAAATGTGGTAGTTAAAATACTTAATTGACTAGTGTTTCGACTACTGAAATAAATGTAACTATTAGTAGTTTTACGACTAATGATGATACGATATGATCAGCAAAAGCGCTTGTTTGTTTTTAATCCAATTTACTAATGGAAGAGGGAGCAGTTAAGTAATAACTTAACGCCTCTTGCATCAGGAAATTTACAAACTAATTTATTTAAAAAGTTAATAAGAATAAAACAAGCCTTTAGTTCTGGATAAAACCAATTTATAATTTACTTAATATTATAATTTAAAACATTATAACCTATGCATATAAGTGTATAGAACATTATTAATACTAAGCTGTACTTAATGTACTACGTAAAGTAGGATATTAAATAATATCCAAACCATTTCCTATCATGGAAATTCTATATTAATGATATGGGCAAACGTGGATTGACAGATCACCAAATGTTAACTTTTAAGAGATTTGTAGTTTTAATTGGCTATATTATGAAATGCAACCATTTCATGAAATGGCCGTGAAGAGATCTATTCTATGATATTCCCCCTAACCAAATTACAATCGTTTCGTTTACCGTGAACGCTTGGAGTTGGCCACGCCCCCAATTTCTTTGTTCTGACTTCATCTCAAAGCTCAGTCACGCGGTCAGAACTAAACGAAACGATTGTAACTTGGCTAGGGGGGCTGGCAACGACATATCGACTGAGGGCGAGATGTTTTGTTCCTTGAACTACATCTAGTGAGTAGTCTATGGGATGCTGATAAGGACTGCAACTGTTTTTGCAACTTCTTAAACCCTATTCAAAAACATACTTCTATTAATGATTTTATTACTATTTTTATATACACAGAAAGAATGTAACTTAAGAACAGTTTAACAGTAGGTAAGTGCTTAAAAATTTCTAGAGAGTAATTTCACAATAGTCGTTCTTAAAATTTTGTAGAGTGGAAGATAAGCGCAACTGAGGGGTTGTTGGAGTTACTCCCGCACCCAGCTGTCTTCATGGTGAAATGGCGAGAGCGACTGTCGCAACCCCGTGCTGGGCACGCCACGATCGAGGCGGTAAGGCCCCTCTTTGAGGCGCGGCTGGACAGGCCCCACGGCGTCGTCACCTTCCGTTTGGCGCAGGTGCTGACCGAACATGGCAAGTTCGGTCCGTACCTGTACAAGATTCGTGCGGAGACGACGCCCGGGTGTCGCCAATGTGCGGACCGCCCGGTGGACACGGTGGAGCACACAGTCGAGGTGTGCCCCGCTTGGGAAGAGCATCGCCGTGTCCTCGTGGGGGCGATCGGCGGCGATCTCTCGCGCCGGGGCTTGGTTCAAGCCATGCTCCGGAGCGAGGAGGAGTGGCAGGCGGTCGCCTCCTTTTGAGAAGCAGTAATGCTAGCAAAGGAGGAGGCCGACCGCATTAGGCAAAGGCGCACACGCCGCCGCCGCCGCCGGGTTTCTGATCCCGATTTCCGGCCACCGTAGGCGCGAGCTCGCGGACGGGGGGCAATGGGTAGCTCGCTGTCCGTCTGTCAGTAAAAGTCTGACACTATTTCCCGCCCCACCCAAGGGCGGGATTTGTCATTGGATGATTTTACCTACCAAAAAAAAAAACCCAGCTGTCTAGTGCACAGCTGGGTGTGGGAACAAAACCACCCCTCAGTTGCCTTAATGGCTCAGTGACCATGTGTTTGTGTGAAAAACCAGGTAACGTAACAAGTTTATAACTTTGTGATACGGTCATGTTGGTAAATAGATTCTTTGCATAAAATACTAGACCCCTGTTTCAGGTTTCGCATATACTAAAAATAATGTTGTATATTTCTAAATACATACATATTATAGATACATTACACCCAGACACAGAACAAATGATCGAGCTCAACGCAGAAACATTTTTCCTGGGTTGAAATTGACCCCACGACCTCCGGCATAGCAGTCTGGGTCACTAACCACTAGACCAACAGGCCAGTCAACTGATACCGTGATGCAATTTTTTTGTATAATATTAAAACAATCTTTATTCAGTGCTGCACAACACACTAAAGTAATAAAGACACATATTGTGCTGTCGTTACAAGTTACTTTTCTTATCAAAGTTAAGAAACAAATACTAATACTAATACAAATACTAATAGATACTAATACCTAAGAGAATAGAATAGACGTTACCTACCATAATATTAACTATATTTTTATTGCTTTTCTCATTCTCCCATGCTTGGGAATTACTTCTGTGCCGTAGGTGCATTAACAAACATGTAATCTCACACACACAATTTCACATATTATTATCCCAACCTGATGTCCGTGGACCACTGGTGGTCCGTAAAAGCTAAAATATGGTCCGCAAGAGAAAAAAAATTGGAACAGATTTTAAATTTCTATCACAAATGTTGTGTTTTGTGTGAAAATGCTCGTTACTTCAGCTTTAATGAATCGGTGTGCTACAAATTTTGAATTGATAGTTAAGTTTTCTTTTGGACCCTACTAATAACAAAGAATCCAAAGTGGTCCCCGGTTAAAACACAGTTGGGAAACACTGATCTAAACGAATAAAAAAAGTGGCGGACTTAAAACACAGAAAAAATCTATGCCAACTTTCTATACGACATTATTGAACTGCAGCGCTATTACAGTGTAGGTAGTAAAGAAAGCAACAACGGAAGGCAGCATAGACATGTTGACATCCAGAGTTCCAAACACGTGCACGCGAACAGGGCGCGTGCGCACGTAACGGAGCAGGTCCTTTGTCAGCTTGTAGTATTTTTCGTCTGGAAAGGAATATTTGATTTTTATTATTTATTTATTTTATGCTTTATTGTACACCATTACATAAACAAAAACAAGGAACTAAAACTAAAACACACATATACAATGGGCGGCCTTATCGCACTCTGCGATCTCTTCCAGGCAACCTGGGATGGACAGTAATTGCCTGGACAAGAAATGGGGCTGTCATTGGTGTGACAATAACAGTGATATACATATTTATATTACAATAGATACATAGATATATACATATATTTTATAATAAATACATACATATTGATAACAATACAGAAATTTACATGACGACTAACAACATTCACAGCGACAGGTAATGTTCCTTTACGAGTCTTCTAAAAACAGGCAACGATTGAGCGCGTTTAATTGTGTCTGGCAATTCATTCCACAGACGAGCAGCTTGAACAGTAAATGATTTGTCAAAGAAAGTCGTGGAATGTATTGGCATTTTAAGTCGCAAGTTCTCTGACGACCTGAGAAACTTAGAGTGAGAATTGCAGAGAAATTCAAAACGTTTTTTAAGGTAAAGGGGCGAAAAAGGGGAAAAGAGAATATTATATAGAAGGGAAAGTATATGAGCATTCCGGCGAAGGTTACGAGTAAACATGTAAAAGCAGTGGTGGCCCAGTGGTAATAGCCCCGAATTACAAGATATTTTTTTTTTTTATGGTAGGACAAAATAATCTTATGGCAAATCTCGCACTTGGGCGGGGCGGGAAATAGTGTCAGACTCTTACTGATTAAAAACCTACCCCGTTCCAGGTTAGGCCTCTAAGGTTTGCTGACAGTTCCTTATAGGTCGCGGTTTTATATCCAGTCAGATGCATCACTTTGTGTAATTTATTTCATAACTACTGCTCAAAACGGTGATGGAAAACAATCGTAAGTCCCTTCTTTGAGGAGTGGCTGGAAAGACCTCACGGCATCCTCACCTTCTACATGACGCAGGTTTTCACCGAACACGGCAGTTCGGAAAGTTCCTGAACCGGATTCGTGCGGAAGCGACGGGGGGCAACGGCCTTCACGCCTTAGCCGCTGACGGGACTCCGATTCGGATTTCCGGCCACCGTAGGTGCGGGCTTGCGGACCATGAGCAATCGGTAGCTCGCCGTCCGACCGTCCGGTAACCGTTCGGACCGACCCCGACGACGGTGCAGTGTTCCATGCGCGCCTCATGGAGTTGTCAGCAAACCGTAGAGGCCCAGCGGGGTCAAAGCCTACTGGGGCCATGGGTAATGTGAAAGTGAACCCCGGGGCTCTGGAACGAAGGCAAAGAATGAACAAGAGTGGGTTTTTAGTTAATAAAAGTCGAACACTATCCCGCGCTCCGTCCAAGGGCGGGAGATATAATTAGATGATTTTCCCGCCGAAAGAAAAGCAACGACGGCCATTTTGGTTTAACTTATTTCTCGCGTATTATATATAATAAATAAGATAACTGACGTTCCAGTGAGTACACGCAGAGTTCGCAGAGCTTCTGTCGCAACTCCTGATAGCTGTTCTGTATCTGCTGGCCAGCGCGGGATATCATAAGCAGTGTACTGAGAAACACAAACATCAAAAACATATACACAAGCTGCGTTGCCATTGTCGCTGTCGTCGATGTAGTTGCAGCGCTCTGTGGAAGAAAAACAACTACAGAAAAACCTGCCAAGTGTGTATCAGAATTGCACACGAAGAGTTCCGCATCATTAAAAAAACGCGGTTCTTATTTGGAAAAAATTAAAGGTGTTATTTGGTTGTGTGATGTGTTATTTTTTATACTGACTATTTGACTACTATTATGTTATGTATTATGTAATCTTATATGTTATGTCTTACGTAAATTCTATGGATTTATATATATCATCCGAATGAAACATTATCATTGTTATTTAAACATCGTGAGGAAACCGGCATGTCCTAGAACTAAACATTCGAAGTCATGTGACATTCACTAACCCGCACTGGGGCCGCGTGGTGGATTACGGCCCATTCCCTCTCTTAGAGAGGAGGCCTGTGTCCCAGCAGTGGGAACATTAAAAAGGCTGATGATGATATCATCATCATCATCAGCCTTTCATTCAGCCAGAAAGGGAATATTAGGCTTTTACTGACTAAAAGGCGTTTGTGTTTTTTCAGTTGCCTTTTGCGTTCTAAAGTGACTCTTTCGAAGAATTCCGCAGGGGAACAGAACTCTAATAAAAACCTAATTTTTGGCTACGGAACCCGAAAAAGAAATGAACTGAATTGATTGCTAAGAGATTGATATTGATAAGACACCATTTATATCGTCATAAGAATTCAATATTGATATCAGCAGGTCTAAAAAGGCCACTTTTGTAGAATCATAATATGAATCATATTTTTTTTATACGGTAATATTTACAAGGAATATGATTCTGTTATGCAGTGAATTGAGTATGATTCGACTAATTTGTGCAACCATTTTACGAACATTAGAAGAATTGCTTATGATCTGCTAGAAATTCGGAATATGATTTGCTCTAGATGAATTGCTCATGTGACGTTTTTAGGCCTGCAGAATTCAGTGTAATATATTTTTAGTTCGAGTATGTTTTGGGGTTATTAAATAAATAAATATGAGTAGGTAACATGGAATACCTCAATCAGGAAGACACAGCGTAGACAGATAAAAAAAAATCCAAAAAAGAACCGATTGCGTTAAAATTTAAATAAAAACTAATAAAAAGAAGAAAGAAGTTCAGTTCAGTAGCCTAGAAACCATTATATGTAATTGCATTTATTATACATGAAATAAGACAAATAATACATTTTACGAAGCTTAATAGACTGCAATAGTCGGGACCCTTATTAGATAGAATGATTTTAGTCTAATTTGTTTTAATGAGTTCCATATTGCAATACACAAAAAAAAACCTTTAAAGTGTAGCGTCTCACAGTCGCACACAACACAAACACACACACATACACACAGTCGTGACACTTGGGTTATCAAGACGGACCTAACGATATGTTAATTGTATAAATCCGTCAGATATCTATCTACTTAGAATGGAGACGTTTCATGATATTGTTAATATCAACATGAAATTAAAATATCATCATCATTATCATTTCAGCCCAAAGACGTTCACTGCTGGACATAGGCCTCTTCCAAATGTCGCCACAATGAACGGTCCTGTTCGTTTCGCATCCATCGGATTCCCACAGCCTATATCAGGTCATAGGTCTTCCTTTTAGGCGGCCTTCAAACGCTGCGTCTTCCGGTACGCGGCCGCCACTCCAGAACCTTTCGGCCCCAACGGCCATCTGCTCTGCGAGCAATGTGCCCTGCCCATTGCCACTTTAGTTTGGCGATTCTTCGTGCTATGTCGGCAACTTTGGTTCTCCTGCGTATATCTTCATTCCTGATTCGATCACGCAAGGAAACTTCGAGCATAGCCCTTTCCATTGCCCTTTGAGTGACTTTAAGCCTTCTGATGAGGCCCGTAGTAAGCGACCACGTTTCAGAGCCATATGTCATCACTGGCAACACGTACTGGTCATAGATTTTCGTCTTGAGACACTGTGGTATGTTGGATGAGAAGATACCGAGCAGCTTCCAGAACGCTGCCGAGTCGACGATTAGACGATTGACCTCTTTATCGAAATTAGATCTACCCAACCAACCAAGCGGGGAAAGTTTGTTATTGGAGCCGAGGTGAAATTCACCCGAGCCGTACTGGCGAGGGTTTTATGGAGCCGAGTGCTGCAGTGACAAATCTCCACGTGTGTCAAACGACGTTTTTCAATACACTTACGAAGAAATTGATGAACAATCCACCAATAAATACTCGCCGGGGCGAATCCCCGCTGCCGCGACAAGTCGCGGCTTGGCGGACAGAGTTCCGGCGAGATCTCATGGTGAAATGGCGAGAACGACTGTCGCAACCCTGTGCTGGGCACGCCACGATTGAGGCGGTAAGGCCCCTCTTTGAGGCGTGGCTGGAAAGGCCTCACGGCGTCATAACCTTCCGCATGGCGCAGGTACTAACCGAACATGGCAAGTTCGGGCCGTACCTGTACAAGATCCGTGCGGAGGTGACGCCCGGGTGTCGTCACTGTGCGGAACGCCCGGTGGACACGGTGGAGCACACGGTAGAGGTGTGCCCCGCTTGGGAAGAGCATCGCCGTGTCCTCGTGGGGGCAATCGGAGGCGATCTCTCGCGCCGGGGCTTGGTTCAAGCCATGCTCCGGAGCGAGGAGGAGTGGCAGGCGGTCGCCTCCTTCCGCGAAGCAGTAATGCTAGCAAAGGAGGAGGCTGACCGTATCAGGCAACGGCGCTCACGCCGCAGCCGCCGCCGTAACTCCGATCCAAATTTCCGGCCACCGTAGACGCGGGCTTGCGGACGGCGGGCAATGGGTAGCTCGCTGTCCGTTTGTCCGGTAACAGACCGGACCGAGCCCAAGTCGTTTACGGCGCGCACTGTTCCCGTGCGCCTCAAGGAGTTGTCAGCAAACCGTAGGGGCCCAGTAGGGTCGAGGCCTAGTCTGGGGCTCTGGGAAGGTATGAAAATGCATACCAGGGCCCTGGAACCAAGGCAGGGAAGGAACAGGGTAGGATTTTAGTCAGTAAAAGTCTGACACTATTTCCCGCTCCGCCCAAGGGCGGGATTTGTCATTGGATGATTTTACCTACCGTAAAAAAAAAAAAAAAAAAAAAACCAATAAATACTAACTAATATTATTGGATACCAAAAATAATTTTGAAATCCAATAATAAATGATTGAGAAATTGATTATTTAAGATTACACACTAAGATTGAAGTGTCTCAATGGAGTGTGTCGTCATTTGACCTACAGAAACTGTTTAAGTCGTATGTGAGCCCTCGTGCCGCTCCTAGTTATTTTAAGTACAACTGGCTTGTTTCAGATTTAGCAGTAGTATTTTTTTTTATTTCACAACAAAGGTTGTGTGACGTAACATACCGGAGCGCCGTATAAAACGATATAGTTACAAGAACTATTAAGCATTTAAATTTTCATAAAGTTTTAGTTGGTAGAGATAGTTTAATGATTATTTCTTTTTATGTTACATTTTGCCTTATTTACGTAATTAATTAATTCATTCATTATCAGGATCCGTTAGTTTCTTTGTGTAAACTAACATTTGCTAAAACTCTTGGTCTAGTGTACAAAGAATTGGTAACAATATCATTATATATATAATTGTATGTGACCTGCGGAAGTGTAAATTTTGAGTCAGTCATTCACTCTACTGAGTAGTAGCGGATGCCATATTGAATTTCCAATGATATAATTTGACACATTCTGGGTACAAAACATTCAATTTGAGACCTTACTACTTTGTACGTACCTTAACGATTAAAATGGCGATAGTATACATCAATATTATGTAATACATGGTCACTATCAACAGCATAATGGTTAGCTGAAAAAAAATAAACCAGTATTTTAACATCTTATTCAAAAGTATAGCTGAAACTTATGAATTTTCTAAATAAGTATCAAGTGGTACTATCAAAGACACTTCCGCCTGACCACCGCTAAGTTCATTTTTGCTTGCATTCGAAACGAAAAATTCAAAAGTTTCGTTTGGCGCCACGCCGGAGGATTCAAGCGAATTTTTTTTGAAGTGATCAGGCAGAAATGACCGCGATGGTACGATTACATTACCTGCGTGCTAAACATCGAATTGCATAAGATGGAGCTATAGTTTATATTTTCGTACGCTTTCTCCCATTTTTTTATTTTATCATAGTTGACAGTTACATGTGACAAGTTTTCTGCGTGTCCCACATTTTCTTGTTTTTCCCTGATCGTCGACAGTTCGTTATCTATTGATCGGGTGATAACTTTCAGTTGCTCAGAAACCACGAACAAAATAGATTGCAACACGTAATATTGGAAGATGTAACGGATGTCGGACATGCTGTTGCAGTACATGGATATAATGCTCACCAGCCATCCCATCCTACCGGCACTAGTAGGCGCACGAAAATAAAGGAACATTGCGACCAGTAAACTACAAACGAACACTGCTTTGTACGTCAAAACCCTTTGTGCTTTCACCATTTTCTGGTAAAAGACTCCATCATCACAAAAATGATAAAAAGCATCGAAATTTAATAGAAGTTTATAAAATGTTTTGCAGTAACATAAAGATGTACCCAATAAATAAATGGAGAAGCTGGTGGACAAAAAGAAATATGTTTGTGGACTCTGAATTTCGAATTTTGCACCCGGTTCATAGTTGTTCACGGCAGTCATTGAAATGTTGAATGCTTCGACGAACACCCAAAAGATTACAAAAAAACGGGTATATTTTTTTAGAAATAAATAATTTCTGAACACGCTCGTCACATTTTCGATGTACAAAATATATTTTAGGGGCGTGAGATTCGCGTGAGGTGCTTGATTGACGAGCATTACTGCTAGAGGGTTGATACGTGACTGTGAGCAGTTGTACAATAATAGTGATGAAACAATCAGCCGCAACGTTAGCTATTTGCGTTTAATCTAATTATCTAATGAAAGCCATAGAGGTAAAGTAATTGTTTGTTTAAAACAATACCCCAATAATAAAATTTCTAATTTTGTAAAGTGTGCTTGAGTTGAAAATAATGTTGAGAACAAAGCCGCAATGATCGAGACATTGTTAATTATTTTAGCTGAGCTTGGTGGAGAGCTCATCAGCTGTGGGTGTGTGGTGCAAAATTAATAGCGGCCAGACAGTCATATTGCGGGATGTAGATATTATGAACGAAGTTTAATGGGTGCAAAATTCTAGGTGCTTTTTGGTAATGTGATATTATACTGTTTATTTACACTATACGAACATACGCACACATACACATATTTACGTACGTGTGTACGTATACATGTGTTTGAAACTACATGTGCATAATTATCCTATCAGAAAGAAAGAAAGAAAGAAAAACAGTTTATTTACGCGAACTGACGCAAAGCTGAAAAATAATAAACAAACAAAAATACTATATAAGGAAGATATGCGTCACATCCGCGCAAAACGGCCGAACGCTCAGCATAAAGCTGTGGCCATGCTGTATCATAGTGATACAGTATGTATCATAGTAGTTATTATCCTACATAGTGTAAAACAATAGTCACTATCCCCGTCCGTCTTTAAGATCATCCACTAACTTCACCTATACCACACAAAAGATTTTGGCTTTATACAGTTATTCTATCACGCATTCTCAGAAACGTACACGATTGCGCGCACGACTTACGAGGCAGACATGCTCTCAACGTGTTTTTTTTCGTTCCCTTTTAACATCTTCACAAACGTATTCTTTCGCGCATGATTACCGTTTAATAAACTAAAGTATTTTCTATTTATTGATACGTCCTTTTAGATCATGCAATTTAAAAATGGCTGTCATACAGGATATGCAATCTTCTTGTTCTTTTCGAATCGATGATAAACTGTTTGGGCCCAGTAGGTGTCTACGTTAACTGCAGCATCGGTGGCACTCATTACGAATACGTAATGTAAAATTAATATTAATATCGGAGCCATTAAGAAACGATTTATTCAAGATACACAGAACAGGCTATGTTCAGCATCATGTCTTTTGGCTAAAATTACTGGGATTTGGTACCCAATATCTGGCAGAAAACTATAATAATATAATATAATATTCCACAACTATCACACAACGCCGTCTAGTCCCAAGCTAAGCAGAGCTTGTGTTATGGGTACTAGACAACTGATAAACTTACTTATATATTTCTAAATACATACATATTATAGATAAATTACACCCAGACAGAACAAATGATCGTGCTCATCACATAAACATTTGTCCTGGCTGGGAATCGAACCCACGACCTCCGGCATAGCAGTCAGGGCCACTAGCCGCTAGACCAACAGGCCAGTCTGAAACTGTCAACAACAAGCGCTGACAGTATAAAATTATTACAGTAAAGGTTGGTCACAGCTCATTAAAGTCACCCGGCATCCACGCCGCAACGCCTCGACGATAAAATAACTGTGAAGTTTTTTGACGTTCCATCTCCAAACGAAACGAAAATTGGAACCATTCACTCACGTCTGATGTCTTATATGTGTCCATTAACGCCTAAGTGAAATAAAATACTTTGAATCAAATCTAATTGAATTTATCTGGAACGTGGTCGTTCACAATAGACCTCACCAGAAGTCTTAAAGGTCGCCCAAAAGGTAATTTAAAGGGCTATGCTTGGAATTTGTAGGAGAACCAAGGTTATTGGTATAACCCAAAGAATCAGTAAACTTAAGTTGCAGTTGGCATGACACATTGCTCGCATAACAGGCGGTCGAAAGGGCCGAAAGCATTTGGATCGGCGGCCACGTATTACAAGACGAGATACAAGGTCCGAAGACCTGGTGAGTGTCGTGGGGATCCCTTGGATACGAAACATACGAACCGTTCGTTTTAGCTACACTTGAGGGAGGCCTATGTCCAGCAGTGGACGTTTTTCAGCTGCAATAATGATCATGATGATGAATTGAATTTATCAAACTGATAGGCGATTGGTGACTGGTAACAATTTAACAATTTTTTCGGATCATTTTAGGAAGTGTGCTATTCTGAACCGCACTAGTCGAGATAATGTGTCACTTAAGTATTTTTTTTTAACAATTTTGTTTTTATTTTTTCATCCAATGACTTTTCCCGTCCTAAGGCAAACAGGGTGTATAAGACTTTTTAACTGGTTAAAAATACACCTGTGTCTTTCAGGTGCCCTTTAAGTTCTAGAACCACGCTCACTCTTTCAAATGTTACCGCAAAATTTTCAAAATTCAATTCTTTTTCACGCAGGCCTACATGGTCATTTACAAAACGATAGAGGCTAGATCATGGTTCCAATTGATCGTTTCTATGTGAAGAAAAACCATTTTGGTTGGTCAATTTCTCGCATGGGGTGGGGGTCGTAAGGCTCTGCCTTGCACCGCTGTGTTGATGCGTCTTGTTGCACCGCTTGCCAAGCGGTAATCGATATTGAAGTTTTTCGACCGAGCTGTATTTTTGTTACTTATAAAAATATCAGTATTTCGTCTGTCAAGAGCACGTGGTATCACTACTGTATTCTTCGGTTGCCCATTACCTTCAGGCCATAGTCACTCTTTCAAATATTCCCGCAGCCTTTGACAAACATATTGGAATATCAATTTCTCGCATATGGTGGCGTTATAAGGCTCTGCCTTGCATCGCTGTAACACTGACGCGGCAGTGTCGTAATTGTTTGCACAGCACTTCATATTGCGTCAAGCGGTAATGGATATTGAAGGGTTCGACCAAACTGGATTTTTGTTACTGATAAAAATATCAGCGTTTCGTCTGCCAAGAGTACGTGGTATCACTACTGTATTTTTCGGTTTTCCATTAGCTTCCAGGGCCACCGTCACTCTTATAAATATTCCCGCAGCCTTTGACAAATATGTTGGATTATCAATTTCTCGCATATGGTGAGGTCATAAGGCTCTGCCTTGCACCGCTGCAGCGCTGACGCTGCAC
Source organism: Leucania comma (assembly GCA_958295575.1). Taxonomy (NCBI): domain Eukaryota; kingdom Metazoa; phylum Arthropoda; class Insecta; order Lepidoptera; family Noctuidae; genus Leucania; species Leucania comma. Next base: position 17,544,227 of record OY282470.1, read on the forward strand.
TGTCGCGGTTGTTTGCACAGCACTGCACCGCTCGTCAAGCGGTAATGGATATTGAAGTGTTCGACCAAGCTGGATTTTTGTTACTGATAAAAATTCGTCAGTTGCGGAACTAAAACGACGGTTATTTTAATTAAATTGTGTTTGCTTTGATATTATACATCCCAATTTAAAATTTCATGCTTTTTTTAGGTATATAATAAAAAACGGTTTTGAAATGAAACGATCGCTTGAAAGTTGTTATGGTTCGATATGAGAATTGGTTAATAGAATGAAAACTACATATATGTGATGCAAACTCGAAGCTTAAAGCTGGTTTCATTATAGTTGATATTAATTACATTTAAGATTTTCTTTACACCGTTAAATTTTGTTCGTTTTAATCCTACGGAGGGTAGATTCGGTACATGAAACACTATCGATTTGTAAAGATAAAAATGAAAAATAAAAGTACTTTTTTTTCAAACTCGAATTAATTCACACATGTTTGAAATTAATTTCTTTAAGTAAACGTCAGCTGAGCGAGGCCAATGAACTGAAGGTAGTTAGTACGCAACGACTGTACTTTATTTTTTAATTTTATCTTTACTTTATTTTCTTCTTTATATTTTTTCAATTTGTGGATTTGTCAAACAAATCTGTATTTGTATTTTACAACAAAGCAAATAAAAGTCGTCAAAATATTTAATGTACTAACTGTATTTTTTCTTATCTTCACTAGACAAGTGAAGCTTCTCTTGTTTTTTCTTCAGTTTCATTTGACCGGGCAGTCAAATTGGTTACCTTGGAGCATTTTTCCGTTTCTTCAACATAGGAAACGACCAACTCAAACTTTATTTGATGCACGGCTGGACGGTGAACTACTCATTGCTCGTCATCCGCAAGCCCGTGCCTACCGTCCTTAGGATTGCGGCGGTTGGGGTGTGATATACTTACACCGTTAAATTTTGGTCGTTTTAATCTCGTAGAGGGTCGATTCGGTACATGAAACACTATCGATTTGTAAAGAGAAAATAAAAAAAATAAAGTACTTTTTTTAAAATTCGAATTAATTTACGCATACATGTATGAAATTAATTTCTTTAAGTAAACGTCAGCTGAGCGATGCCAATGAACTGTAGGTAGTTAGTACGCAACGGCCGACTACTACCTACAAGGTCATTGACTCGTTTACTTAAAGAAATTATTTTCGTACATGCGTATATTAATACGAGTTTAAAAAAAAGTACTTTATTTTTTAATTTTCTATTTACAAATCGATAGTGTTTCATGTACCGAATCGACCCTCCACGGGAATAGAACGATCAAAATTTAACAGTGTATATTAAATCACACTGCTTCCAAGAAACCACCATTCAGCTATATCATGCACAATTTCTCTTCATAGCAATAAGAGATAAGTCGAGCACTACACTGCCGAGCAGGCGAGATGAGCGCAGATATTAGCGCAATTACACACGCGAGCACGCGCTGCGACGCAGTGATAAAGGTGCGCCTTCATGTATGCGAGACGGGTATTATATTAACATCGGGTAGTATCATATTGTAATGTAATATTATTATTATTTTGGTATACGCTTGTGTATGTTTACTATTGAACAAATGTTTGGTTGTTGGACTTTTTATTATAGATGCTTTAAGGTCAACTTTTAAATCAAGAGTGAATAAATAGGTTACTTCTACGTAACCTTGCTCCATTTTCGAACATGTCATCATCGCTTACCACTAGATGGGATAGTGGTCAAACACGTGCTAATCAGTAATGCAAAAAAGTAAAGCAAGAGGTTAGTTAATCATGTTTTGAAAACTGATTGAATATACAATGATAAATGTGTTATAAGCTTAAACCAAATCAGCATCATTTTTCCCAGTAGACGAGTCCCAGTAGTGGGAACATTTTATTGCCTCCTTTCTAGCAAGAGTTAATAGTAGGCTGTGTTTTATTTTTTTATTCTTATTATTAAGTTTAATGATAACAGTAAGGAGTGGTCTTCTTATTTTCTCATATTTCAGTCATCGTAATTAGCGACTGACCTGGGCTTTTTTGGACTCAAACAAGAACTTTTAACCCCTCGAAAACCGATTGTACATACATTTGTACAACTTGAATAACCTTGAAAATCGTTAATTATCTTACTGTTCACACAAATATACGAAATTTTTTTGAAAAGTTTTGTTTCTGTATCTTTATTTTTTCTGAAAAAAAACATGAAAAGGTTTTTTTTTTGTTATTTTTTTATATGATTTTCTAAAAAGGGCGTAACAATAATAATAACCCCTGGCGTGTGAGGGGTGCTTTTGTTTGTACAATAATTAGAAAATAAATAAATAAGTACTACCTACTACTTCTTGGGCAGCCACGCACAAATCCTTACACAGACGTAACGGTTGTGAAGTATGTGTGTGCACCTTAAGGTCACATGAGAAACATGCGGTGTGTGCTCGGCGGCCGCAACGCGTCGTGACACGCTTCGCGTAGCGTGCCGCACTGATGTGTACAAGCCTTTACTAATGGTCTGCCAGGCAGGAATTGTTAAATGCAAATGTGCAATGTTAAATTTAATTTAAAGAATATGTTATTATTTTATCCAAATAAAATAGCTTTTTTAAAGACTCGCGCACGATGGGTTCCGGTTTGGGTTCTTTACAACAATAGACACTATATTAGGCACAAAAATCACGTTTGTTATATGGGAGCCCTATACATTAAATATTTATATAATTATTTATTTTAAAATGGATGTGAAACTAATTATTCTGTGAACATTTAGAACTGGCCTGTTGCCGTTATTAATATCGAGCAAAAAACGGCTTTTGTTGTATGGTAGCTCTATTTAAATATTTTTATTTATTCATGAACCCACTACAACAAAAACATTGTTATAGTGGGTTCATTAGCTGTAGCCTGGTAAAAGACAGATAAAAAGTGAAGTCTTAGTAATACGAGTAGGGTCCCGTTTTTACCCTACGGAACTCTAAAAAACTCATTACTTAATTAATTTTGGCAAGGGCAACAATTATCCAGATAAGTAGCTGCTCCATGTAAAATTCTGGTATTGAGTTTAGTTGCATTTAACTAGCCTAAAAGCCGACCCCAAAATAAAATAGCTAGACCAATTGAATTTTTACTAGTAAAATTGTATTTGGAAAGGGTCCGATAAATCGATGGCTTGAATGTTACATAATCAAGAAATAAAAGTTTTTACGTTCTTGTCCTTTTTCGCCAGTCAAAGGGTCTAGTAACGCATTACTCCAGCGAGTACCATATTACATTGACCCCTGGGACCTATCTGTAGTTAATTGTCTCCCCATGGCACCTAACGACAGCCGGTGGCAACTTGAGCAGTTTGGGACCAAATTATCTCATCTATATGCTTTGTGCGAACCAAATATTATGTTGTAGATACCTATCAAAGAGGGGTTTGTTTCTCCATCCACCGGTTAAAAACAAGACTTTCGTAGGCCTGCTACGAAGCGTAGCAGTTTCGTAGCAGTCTACGAGCGCGTAGCTATCAGCAGTGTTATTATTTTATTTCAGAAAAAGTTTTATACTGCATCACAATAGCGGTTATAGCACCAATATATTTTTTCAATGCTATGCACGTGTTTTAGGTAGAGTGGGACATTGGTCCCCGTCTCTGCGAATAACAATGTTTCACACAACTGGTTAAAGTTTGTTGACTGATTACAAATATAATGAAATTTCGAAAAATCTAAGCAAAAAAATGACGCTTATTTACCGTCCCATAGTGATGCTCAACACATTTCATAAAAGAATAATAGTCTTTATTACCACCACCGGCTTTATACCAGTGGTTTTCTTTCGAGAAATTCGTCAGAAGATAAAAGGCAATAACCTTTACTGCCTTGCTAAAACAAAACAACTCTATGTCCTGCAATTTTAATGTGGGTCTACACTAGAGGAGCCGAGCACGAACCGATCAGAAGCCGAACTCGAACTCGTATAGTGATACTCGTGCTCGGCTCCTCTAAAGTCGGGTCACACTACACTAATTTTAGCTTGGCTCCTGCTCCGCTCCTCTAGCGTAGACCTTTAGCGTCAGCACTTATCACTAAAAGTAAAAGTAGTGAAGTTGTTAACCTTCGTTAAGGGGTAAACGAGGCGCACGATTCGGCAATAAACCTTACCGTAATGCAGGTAACGACCCAAGAGATACTAACTTCAGCTAGGACCGCTGAGAACTTGTGAGGTAACAGTAAAAGTTATTCTGAATAACATACATATTTAAAAGAACATGAGCTAGGAAATTTTTGATGAATTATTAAGCGTCTGTATATGTCTAGTCTCTATGAGAGATATCGGCGAAATAATTTATAATTTTTTTGGAAGTAATCCTGGTTCGGCTCCGATTTTTTTGGCACCCAAGCTATTCCTCTTTCGGCACCAATAGGTATTTTTGGTATGTTGTTTCCAGATTCGGCACCAAACTAACATACCTATTGGTGTGGAAAGAGGGTTAGCTTGGGTGCCGAAACTTTTAGTGCGGAAAAAATTGATGCCGAATCAGGAATACTTCCTTTTTTTCAAATCAAGGTGGTCAAAGTTTCGCAAAAAAAAAAAATATTATAAGACATGATTGAAAACTGAATCTAGATTTTTTATGATACCTATGGATTAGTTCTTTTTTTGTTAGTTTTGCAAAGTTATGAAGACTTTTGAGTAAACTGAACTTTTAATGTTATGAGTGATTTTGCACTACGTCCGATCCGAATCCGATCCGAGAAAAGCCCGCTCTTATCCCACCGCTTCCAGGCAGGCAAATGATAGTTTTCCACACTGCAGCAGAAAAGTGCGTGTGCTCAAGGGCGGGATTTGTCATTGAATGATTTTACCTATCATAAAAAAAACCCTGGCGACAACTTTATTGTAATGAAATAGTTCTACGGCTACGAAAGTATGGTCCGTAACCATACTTTCACGGGTTCGGATCGGACGTAGTGCGAAACTGCTCTTACACTAATATAAATCTTGGTCAATTAACATAGTATGCTTTGCTTTATGATTACACTAGCGGCCCGTCCCGGCTTCGCACGGATGGACATGTTTTTTTAAATATTTTTACGCAGTATCACATTATCTATGTTTAATTGCAATCCGAATTTGTTCATCCTTTTTTTATTTAAGCAACATATTTAATCTTATGTGAGGCCCCTCTCCCGCACCGCTGCAATGCCTGGCTAGCCACGACACGGCGCGGCGCAGCGGTGGCACCTTTTCTGTATCTATGACTTTTTATATTCGTAATATCTATTGAATGGAATAGCCGATTTGAACAATTCAAAAAGTAATCTACATGAATTGAAACAGTCTTGAAAACAATATGACTTATGTGGACAAAGATTTAAACAGAAGTATGAATAATATGGTCTCTAATTTTGGTCGGTATTTCTGTCAACTTTTAAAATGTAAAAAGTGGTTATTGTGACATAATGATAATAGTTGGACATATAGTATCGCAAAGTTTTTTGTAGTAATTGATATGTTCTTTAATATTGTAGAACATACTTTTGTTCTATAATCAATAGTTTCCGCAGCGCATGCGACGAAAGATGTTTTATGGCATTTTTTTACACCTTGGGTTACGTTACTAAAGTTTTAGTAAGGATCCCTAATCTTTTCTAGTAATAAATATAGCTTATGTTTCTCATGGTGAATGTAACTTTCTAATGGTGAAAGAATTTTTTAAATCGGCCGAGTAGTTTTTGAGTTTATTCATTACAAACATACACACAAAAATACAAATCTTTCCTCTTTATAATATTGATGTAGATTTAGATTAATAATTTACATAAGACATCACTGGAAAAAAGTATAGCATTTCTTTTTTATTTCGAAATGGAATATCTTTAGCTCGAGGCTTCTATTAATAGTAATGCCTAAGAAAAAGATGTTTAGAAATTTAATTTCTTAACTAGACACCAAAAAAATAAGCCAACAAAATTGTGTTCGGTATTTTGCCATTACCTACTCTTTTCATATTTTACTGTCTGACTCACCAAGTTACCTCATCAATTCATTTATTTCATAACCATTAATTTCCGATTCGTTTTTATTTGTGGCGCTGTCGTATTTACATTTAGCGAGGATGATTTTATCATAAGTTTTTATTTTATCAATTCCATTACCTTTTTTTTGTACTGATAATTATTGGTACTCGAGATCAGAAAGGCTTGTGTTTCTACAATCATATATTTTTAAAGCGATTTTAATTAGCGCAAATATTTATATTTAACACATATTTATTTAAGACTGATCAGCTAATCTAGTGTGTATATATTTTTTTTATGGTAGGAAAAATCATCAAATGACAAATCCCGCCCTTGATGGGGCGGGAGATAGTGTCAGACTCTTACTGACTAAAAACCTACCCTGCGCCTTCTATAGCCTTTGTCCCAGGGCCCCGGGGTTCATTTTCACATAACCCTTTGCCCCAGTAGGCTTCGGCCCTGCTGGGCCCCTACAGTTTGCTGACAACTCCTTGAGGCGCGCGGGAACAGTGCGCGCCGTAAACGACTTAGGCTCAGACCGGTCTGTTACCGGACGGACGGACAGCGAGCTACCCGTTGCCCGCCAGAAACGAGATCGGAATCCCAGCGGCAGCGGCGGCGTGTGCGCCGTTGCCTGATGCGGTCAGCTTCCTCCTTTGCTAGCATTGCCGCTTCGCAGGAGGAGGTTTACCGCCTGCCATTCCTCCTCGCTCCGGAGCATGGCCTGAACCAAGCCCCGGCGCGAGAGATCGCCGCCGCCGATCGCACCCACAAGGACACGGCGATGGTCTACCCAAGCGGAGCATAACGGATTTTGATTTAACTTTCTGTGTATAAAAAGAGTGGTTCCTGAGATAGTTTGAAAATATTATTGAACCCTGTTGGTGGCGCTGCGATCGGGTTCTTAATTTTTTTCGACAATAAGCCAGCTCTCAGTTTGGATAATGTCTGATGGGACCTAGAAGTTCGTGATACGTTATTCACGTATATACTAGTATAGGTATAAAGCATCCAGTCGGTCAACAGCTAGTCGATCTAGTGTTTTGTCGACCAAATGACTGTCGGGATAGCGTTCAGTCGAAATAAAGTCCATCGACTTAGTGTTCTGTCGATTTACTGCAGGTCGGGATAGTGATCTGTCGGGATAGCTTTCGTCGGGATTTCATTTGTCGGAATAGTGTGGTACAATCATAAAAATTACATATACACTGGTAGATGTAGGTATAAAAATCACGTATCACGGTAATTGTTATAGAACTTTGAAACTGATTTTTTGTGTATATTTGGTAGGTCGGAGAATAGGTTGTCGGATATTTTTTAGTCTCCTATCCCCACCCACGTTTTATTTTGATAATATTATCAACCCACATGGCAGAACGTTTGCCGAGGCAGCTAGCCCGTGTGATAGAGTTACTTAAAGAAATTAATTACAAACATGCGTAATTTAATTCGAGTTAAAAAAAAAGTACTTGATTTTTTAATTTCCTCTTCACAAATTGATAGTGTTTCATGTACCCAATCGACCCTCCACGGGATTAAAACAATCAAAATTTAACGTTGTAGGTATTAATGTACTTATATAGATAACGCATTCACTCGGTAACAGCATTTACTGTTCTTTAATAATATCACATCTAAAACAGATTTAACGTTAGATATATATATAACCAAGAGATTGTGTAATAAAGTGGTATCCAAAGACAATCAGTAGGTATAATACGTTGTGGGTAACATTAGTACCAACAATATTGACAGAGGCAATCGGGCCCGCACCCAGCCGTGACGGGGACAAAGTGCGGCCACACTAGGCCGGACCGACCGTCCCGCCGACCGCCCGGGCCACTAATGGAGGCAAAGTGGCCGATTACAATTGCGGCCCACCGAGTGGAAAGTTGAGCTTTCATATTATCTCGAACGTTACGTGCTGAAACCCACGTTTTAATAATTTTCTTAAACTTTAGCATATAACTTCTAATGGAGAATTTACGAGTTCTCACGTTAGAATAAGTTACGGTGTCCTCTCTTTATAGCTTGAGTGGTGAGCGTGCTTTAAATATATCTTAGTCGGAGTGTAATTTATTCGCGTGTACGTGCGTTATTATATTATTTATTTTATCTTCTTTGTGACTTTTTTTACAGTTCTGTACTCAAAGGGTAAAAATGGGATCCCAGTACTAAGACTCCACTGTCTGTCAGTCACTAAGCTGTATCCCACAAACCATGATAGCTAGATAGTTGAAATTTTCACAGATGATGTGTTGCTGCTAAAACAACAAATAACTAAAAAATTGGTTTAATATAGTGTCCAAGTCGTATAGATAATGGTACGGAACCCTTCATGCGCGTATCTGACTAGCACTTGGCCAATTTTTTTAATACTATCTGTTGCCCGCGACTTTGTCCGCGTCACATTCGTAAAAATGCGTCAGCGTAACTAATAATTCTGTGCTTGTGATCCATGCCAAAAGCATCTAATTCATATATTTTACTTTTACGTAAAAGGTTGATGGCCAAAACGAAAATTACCTCCAGTAAATCTGTTATAAGCAATGTATTTCTAGGTCCAGTTTATTTATTTTATTTATTTCGCTCACCTTCCTGCAATGTAAAATGTGTCAATTAGTCGCATAAAGAACAGCAGCTTTTATTTGGATGTATTTTATTATTTTACAAATATTCAGTGAGAGTGACCATTCACAAAAAAAAATCAATCAAATTGAATTCCTCTACCTTTATGATTAGGTTAAAAATAGAACGACGACTTTTCCAACGTCACAGACGACCTTCCAGGTATATCTTGCAATCAACATATTACTCTAAGATAGCCATTTCAATGAATGTTTCGTAATTAGAATCTATTTCAAGAAATTCCACGAGTAATGTAACTCAAGCCTCATACGCGCTTGTATACGTGAGCCTCCAAGAGATATCAGCAAACGGACGGGGCCTGTAAGGACTGCCCTCCTAACCAAGTTACAATCGTTTCGTTAAGCGTGAACGCTTGGAGTTAGGCACGCCCTCAATTCCTTTGTTCTGAACATATAACTGAGCGTTGAGATAACGTCAGATAAAAGGAATTGGGGGCGTGGCTAATTCCAAGCGTTCACGTTTTTACGAAACGATCACAACTTGGCTAGGGAGGCTGATGTCTGCCTGAGGTGCGTGATTGTTCGAAAGAGTTAAGGGTCGCTCAATGACCTTCAAGAATTTACCTCTACACTAGTAGAGAAGAATTGACCTCTAAACAGGCATTGCAGGGGGTGCTGCGCGCGGGGTGTTAGTACTGATTCGAGTTTTTTCTTTATTACTTATTGATATTTAATGAAATTCGAAAAAAAATCAATACAAGTTATTCAATTCATCGTAACCATTGATATATATGTACTACGCACTAGATGAGGCGTGCCGTACAGTCACTTTACTTCACTTAATTGACCTGCAGGCCGAACACTTTTACATTGATGGCATTAGTGCAGTTTTGACGTTCATGCAGTGTCAGCGCGACGCTTATAAATACAAATTTAAGTGAACTTGGACATATATAATAATTTTGTAGTCAAGTAAGTAAAACCATTGGTTGTTCAAGCAATATAATAGCTTCTACTATCGTAATAGTACGTTAGAGAAGATATTATTTTCTTTAAACTCTTCCCCATTTTACAATCATAGACTAAAACATGCAGATGTTCCCTCCCACAAAAAGCTGAATTAGGTTTTTACCTACAGCTAGTTTACCAAATACAGACTTCGCACGGTCTTTTATACTGTTTGAAATTTTTAAATATTTTATTTAACGCTCTTTCTTTTTTTGTATAATTAATAACAATGTTTTTTTTTTTTTTTTTTAAATAAATTACGACGAAATGTCAGCAAATCATGAGGTATCAGTTTTCATCGGTAAGTTTTGTTGTTAAGCATGCTGTCATTCGTTAGCTCTTAGGTAATTTACGTACCATATTACGTGCAGGTTAATATTAAATTTGAATTAGGTTCAGTTGAATTTGTAGTCTTATTAGTGATTACTGATTTATTTTTTTGTTTTACTGTTATTGAGATCTCGTTTTTACATACACTATAATTACATTTTGAAATAGAATATTATTGTAATGAAGTATTGTAGGCAAGAAACTGTGTCACTTCTGCGGTATAAAAATCTATATAGATGACATGTCATCACACTAAGTTGAACGAAACGCGTAAGTATTAGGAAATGCATGGCGCTTTAGACCTTTTGGTCGCGAAAAAGTATCCTCTATAAGCTGTCTTAGCGCTGTAAGTTTTAAAAGTTTTGTTAGACGACATAATGGCAATCTAGCGCTGCAGCGATTTATTGTTTGAACTTTTCAGTATTTTGACAAATAGTTTATATGAATGTGCTTGTCTATCGCAAGAATATAGGTCGATGATCGTAACATATATTTTGGTATAAATTCAATGTATAAATATAGAGCCGTTTTCGAGAAAATATGCAATTAATGTTCAAAAAAGGCCTATTTACCAGATTTTTTTTCTAGAGTTAGGTTAGGTTAGGGTATTTTTTTGAGAAACGTAATCAATACAATTTATTAGTAATGTCCTTAAGTATCCCCTTCATTTTTTATATGGTAATCGTACATAAGGTATAACCTAGGTGTTTTTTTGGATTTGGGCGATGTAATCCCCTTAAAGTGGCCTTAGAACGCTAAGGGTACACAAGTGGGTTTGACTCAGTAAAAATCTGTCTCGAAATAAGAGGGTTATTTCACCCGGAGCAGGAGTTATTTAATGTTTTCCCAGAAAAAAAAATGTTGGTACAGGACGCGGCATATAAGTTGAAACAAAATGACGATTGACCTTGAATTCGCAGTTACAGATATTCGGGTCTCAATCGAAGTGGGAGCTGTGCGTAACCATAGCAACGACAGCCATTTTGGTTCAACTTATTTGATGCGTACTATACGTCCTATTAACATCTTGCAATTATATATTACATATTTGTATTTATTAGGTGTGTATTGTATATGTAAGTAGTATACCTCTGCCAAAACCATTCAAAGGTTGTCAGTGAGAAATCGCTTTTAGCGATAAAACCGTCCATAGTTATACCCAACCCTATTAATTTGAAGCTCCTGCTATATTTTTTTATGATGTACTATAAAAAACATATCTTCCTATCTATCTATCTTGCCTGAATACTGTGTCAATAAAAGGTGCGTAACCGAGGGTCGAACCGTCTCATTCGACTGGCCAAAATTTTTCTTCACAATTTAATATTCTTATTTTGCATATTAGTTTTTCCAGATCACTAAATGTATTCATCATCATCATTTAAGCCGAAAGACATCCATTGTTGGACATAGGCCTCCACCAAGTGTCGCCACAATGAACGGTCCTATGCGTCTATGAGACGAGGGCAAGACGCACAGGACTGTTGCCAGCCGCTAATGTGTTAAAGGCACTCATTTGCGCCCGGTGGCTTACGACACAAAATAGATAGGTACGAAAGTTAGGCCAGGTGAATGAGACGTTCTCTCTATACCTCTGTAATCACCCGTAATTGGCCTCTCCATTGTAAGAAAATCCACGAGTAATTCAAGGTTACTTAGTACACGTGGTGGCTATTACGAAGTTATTTTACTTCACAACCTTGCTTACCGGTTAAATTAAAGTCGTATAAAGATCAAAAAGGTTTATTTTCATCATCACTATTTCACTCGAATGTAGTCCAAAGCTGAATACAGCTTTTTTTTAGATGGGAAAATCATCCAATGACATCTCGTGAGAACGTGCGTCATGCGTAAGGTGAGGACACCGAGAGGTATTTCCAGCCACTCCTCAAAGAGAAGACTTGTCGCCATAATTATGGCGTGCCCAGCACTGGGTTGCGACCGTCGCTGTCGCCATTTCACCGTGAGATCCCGCCGCGCCGGAACTCCATCCGCTATGCCGTGAGTTGTCATGGCATCGGAGTTTCGCCCCAGTGTTGCATCTCCGCGAACTGTTACCTTCAGATCCCATGGTAGCAGGCCAGCAAGTCGGCTCGCTGCTTTGCGGGAAACCGTTCTGTATCCCCGCACCATCCGTATGGCCATGACCCTCTGGCATGCGTTCAGCTGGACCGCCGTGGCCGCCTATGGACCGAACGATGCCTGCGTAGAGCCTCTGCGTAGAGCAAAGCTAAACATAGCTAAATTTGTCCTGAACTTCGCGCTTCTATCCGACTTTCACGGTCCTTATTTCCGTACAAAAATTATAAATTTAAATCTAAGTAAATCTGCCTGTCTGTCTGTTAAGCTTTCACGTTTAAATACTGAACTGATTATTATAATAAAATTTGAAAACTTCACCTTCGCATCCGCAATAACCAACATTCACGCGGACGTAGCCGGTGGCAGAAGGTAGTTCAAAATAAATATAAAATACAAACATTTTGTACCTATATTAGCCTTTACTCGTTATAGACTGTCTACCTACGTAATTTGCTATAGACTATGAAACTATCCTATTGTTGTGCCCCAATAAAATTTCCTTAGAAAGACGAAGATGGTGTTCAAAGTACTAAACAATGCATTAAAAAGATTAATTTCCTTTTTTCTCACAAATGTTGCACACGCGGGGTATCCACTCATCACCGTCATCATCATTCCAGCTAAAAGACGTTCACTGTTGGACATACGTCTCCCCCAAGCGTCGACATAACGACCGATCCTGTGCGTCTCGCATCCATCGGATTCCCGCAACCCTGACCAGGTCATCGGTCCACCTTGTGGGAGGCCTTCCTACGCTGCATCTTCTGGTATGTGGTCGCCCACCGAACATCTATTCTGCGAGCAATGTGCAATGCTCACTGCCACTTTAGTTTGGCGATTCTTCGGACTATGTCGATAAACCTTGTTTACCCAGAATATTCACTAGATAAAAATACATAATAAATACCATGTTCTCCAGTTATAAATACAAACAAACAATAAATGAAATAACAAATACAGAGTACTTCAGAATATATATCAGAATAGGTATCGAATCGAAGTCTAAACACGGGAAAGTAAAAATAAACCTGTACTCATATTATAGTATTCTCGAGTAACTATCTACGAGTGGCAGTTGATTGCATAAAAATCATTATTCATTGATAAACTGATTACGAATAGTTGTGTCGACGAATTTTTTTATTTAAACATTTCCCCACACTAGGAATTACTCCTATATCGTTTCACTTCGATAGATTATAATCTATCGAAAAATTGTAAGCAGTATGTGCTTCTCTTCTCTATCTTTCTATAGTTTACAATCTTTCGATAGTTTACAAGTTTTCGATAGTTTACAATCTTTCGACAGTTTACAATCTTAAGCGAAATAGATTATAATCTAACGGTATTTCCAATTTTACGTTAACGTATATATCTTATTGTACATTGGTTTCTGAAAGGACATTCGGCAACGAAGAAAAAGGATTAGGGTTTTTAGTCAGTAAAATTCTGACACTATCTCCCGCTCTACCAAAGGGTGCGAAGATGTCATCATCAGATTTTTCCACCTAAAAAAAACTACATTGGTAGCGTACTTATATTGGTAGTTAAGTAAACACGCATGCACACAGCCACGTTGGTGACGCAATCAAGACTTATCAATATATATATATATATATTGTGTTTTGATCTTTATCGAGAAATTTGTCTCAGAATTTTATTTTTTTATCCTAAAATATCTCTTCATTATTATAAGATAAAAAATACCTTGTTCAAAAATAGCTGAAATCGATTCTGTACGCGATTCGGAACATGCTGCTTTCAGAATTTGCGTTTATTATGTTAAGTACATGTTGTGTAGATTGTAAATAACATCGACCTATATTCTTTACATATATATATCGATGGTAAATAAGTATATATTTTTTTTTAATTGATATAAACTAGTGCTTGACTGCAATCCCACCTGATGTTAAGCAGTGATGCAATCTTTGATATTTTTTTTTTTTTTTTTTTGTGGTAGGTAAAATCATCCAATGACGAATCCCGCCCTTGGGTGGGGCGGGAAACAGTGTCAGACTTTTACTGACTAAAAACCTACCTTTCCATTCCTCGCCTTTGTCCCGGGGCCCGTGGTGACACTCTCGCATAACCTTTGGCCCTAGTAGGCTTCGGCCCTGCTGGACCCCTACAGTTTGCTGACAACTCCTTGAGGCGCGCGGGAACGGTGCGCGCCGTAGACGACCTGAGCTCGGACCGGTCTGTTACCGGACGGACGGACAGCGAGCTACTCATTGCCCACCGTCCGCGAGCCCGCGCCTACGGTGGCCGGAAATTGGGATCGGAAACCCGGCGGCGGCGGCGGCGTGTCCGCCTTTGCCTAATGCGGTCGGCCTCCTCCTTTACTAGCATTACTGCTTCGCAAAAGGAGGCGACCGCCTGCCACTCCTCCTCGCTCCGGAGCATGGCTTGAACCAAGCCCCGGCGCGAGAGATCGCCGCCGATCGCCCCCACGAGGACACGGCGATGCTCTTCCCAAGCGGGGCACACCTCGACTGTGTGCTCCACCGTGTCCACCGGGCGGTCCGCACAGTGGCGACACCCGGGCGTCGTCTCCGCACGAATCTTGTACAGGTACGGACCGAACTTGCCGTGTTCGGTCAGCACCTGCGCCAAACGGAAGGTGACGACGCCGTGGGGCCTTTCCAGCCACGCCTCAAAGAGGGGCCTTACCGCCTCGATCGTGGCGTGCCCAGCACGAGGTTGCGACAGTCGCTCTCGCCATTTCACCATGAGATCCCGCCGGAGCTCTGACCGCCATGCCGCGAATGCAATCTTTGATGGAAAGTGGTGCCCGTAACTGAAAAGTTGAAAGGATATCGTTTGTCTTGGTATGGTCATGTGAAGAGGAGGGATGAAACGCATGTTACTAAAAGAGTTATAAGTTTACATATGGATGGATGGAGAGTGAGACGGAGGCCAAAGAAGAGATGGATGGATTGTGTTAGGAGTGATATAAAAAAAAAGGGAGTTAGTGATAGCGTGAGGAGTGACAGGACAGAATAGAAGAAAAAAATCACGTTGTGCAGACCCCAAATAAAACGGGATAAGGGCAGGAAGATGATGATGACGTTGTGTAGATTAATATATAAACTAATATATTAATATAGATAAAGCCTATGTGTAGGTAGTAGAGCCGATACCTGCTAGGACTGTGAAAACATTTGAAAGAGTGACCATGACTCTATTAAAAGGCAAGTGAAGCATACAGGTGTGATTTTAGTAAGTAAAAGTCTGACATGCCCTTAGAACTCGTTACACATGAGCGGCATGTTGCCAAACGCAGAGGTAACTGCAGCCGTCGACGCGGCGGCGGCAGCTGTTGACGCTCGACGGCGGCCGCCGATGTTACAACAAATAGAGATCATCGGCAGCTGTTGTGTGTGTCAATGTCGACGGCTCCATTTGTCATCGTCGTTGGCAACATAGCACTCGTGTGTATGGAGCTCATAAGGGCCGGTTGTAGTCACTGTTTTTTTTTTTTTGTTTTGTATGAACTCCGCTCCGGACTATGTCGAATACGCGGCCCCAAAACAGCGGATTTATTTTTATAAAAAAAAACAATAACAATTCAAGATTTTTGTATTTGCGAAGCGCTTTTAAATAACAAGCTTTTATTTATTTTTGTAACTTTCAAATATTTCCGTAACGTAATCTCGTAGATAAACACGTTTGAAATCGTAAATTTGAGTCAGTTTCGCGAATTTTTTTTATCAAACTAATTAATATGATCATATTTTTATTTTTGCCAAGCGCTTGGTCATATAGTCAATTTTAAGAACATACATTTTCATGGTGTTTTCTTCTGAATTTGTGGATTTAGAGCTTTAAAAAAGTTCAAAATGAATAGAACCTGGCCTTTCTTAACAAAATGTTATATTAAAGAAGTTTTTTTTTTATGTAAGACATCGATATAATCTTAAATGCTATTTTTGTATAGCAACTCTATTGGAAAAAATTATTTAATACGTTTTTTTCTTATTCTGTATGTCGACTTTATTCTTCATGACAATTTTATCGTTTTATTTTATATGACAATTTAATTCTACGTGACAGATTTATTTTATATGTCATTATATTTGGTATGATTCGTTTTACATTTTTATTTCTGTTTGGCTAATTTGTTCATAACAATTGTAATTATTTCCAATTTTATTTTTGTGTACTAGTTATAAGTGTTTTGGTCCCAGTACTGTTAGCTTGTAATGTGTTTCCAAATAAATAAATAAACTAAGAACCGGAGATATCATTGGAGGGTTTTTCACCTCAAAAAAATGTAGGTACACAACCACGCTTGATTACCTTTCAACCTTTTAACAAATTACTGTTCTGGCCAAAGGTTAGGCGTCTTTGATTTCATAGAGTTGACGACATGACACAAAGACTCAATCATTTCACAAGTGAGCAACTTTCAAATGACTATCTTCCGTAAATGTCGATTTGCTTCAGTGGCCTTTATGTACCTATGTATATCGAAATAGGACGTTTGTCACTTTGTTTTCTTTTTTTTTGTGTTCCTTAAAATATACTACATATTTTTTTTTTAGATTATAAATAAAAAAAATCACATATCGAAAAATTATAATTTTAAAATAAAAAAAATCACATATCGAAAAATTATAATTTTTCGATATGTGATTTTTTTTATTTTATATAAACTAGGGCTTGACCGCGATCCCATTAGCACTGATGCAATCATTGATAGCCGCGCGTCATTTATTTATATGGAAAAACAAAGCGGCGCGGCGGCAGCGCGGCAGCAGCGCTACAACCGCGCTGCCTTCACGCGGCATTTTGCTGCTAATTTGAAGGCGCCATTAAGGCGTTTACAATGTTCCAATGACATAAATAAAAGGCAAAATCCTAACTCAGCCTCTGACTCATCAACGCCCAGCCTAAATTCTTGGACCTAGAACCATGAAATTTTGCAAAGAGGTTCCTTTTATTATGATGTAGGTATACAGAGAATATATACCATTACATTTTGATCGTTTTAATCCCGCGGAGAGAATTTGTAAAGAGAAAATTAAAAAATAAAGTACTTTTTTTAAAACTCGAGTTAATTTACGCATGTTCGAAATTAATTTCTGTAGGTAAACGTCAGCTGAGCGAGGCTAATGAACTGTAGGTAGTTAGTATGCAACGACCGACAACTACCTACAAGGTCATTGACTCATTTACTTAAAGAAATTAATGTTGTACATGCGTATATTAATTCGAGTTTTAGAAAAAAAGTACTTTATTTTTTAATTTTATCTTTACAAATCGATAGTGTATCATGTACCGAATCGACCCTCCACGAGATTAAAACGACCAAAATTTTACGGTGTAGAGAGAAGATTTTTCAAAATTCACACTCGAAGTGAATGAAACGTGGGTCCAATATTTGTACGTAGAAACTTATTTTCATGCGAGCAAAGCCGCTGGCTGATGCTAGTAGTGTTATAAGAATAAGAGTTTCCAACGTCTTTTACCGATTCGTTCGAATGGAAAATCGCTAATGAGGCCGAACGCAGCTCAAAGAGGACATACTCTACGAACAAATTTGCCTGTTGAGACCCAATTCGAATATTTCTTTTATTATAAATGCCTTTATTTATTTTTACAAGTTAGCTTCAATTTGTAATACGAATTTATTTTTAGAAACATGTAATTTTTTGATATTTGTTTGTGTAAAGTGTAAATGGAGAGAGTTTATACTTGTGTATTTATGAAGTTAACAGGCTTACAGCAGGTGTTTTTTTTTACCTTCTTTTTCCGGGAGGAAATCATCAATAAATGAGTGAAATTTCTACCTCTCTAAATAGAGTGAGAGTCAGTCAGTTTTTAAGTTTAAAGAATTCTATTTCAATTAAAGTCCACATAAAATGAGAAACAAAAAACCAATAAAGAAAAAAGAAAGAAGAAAGAAAAATGAAGAATAAAGTATATAATAATAATATTAATATTAAAATATGTGATAAAAGAAATAAAAGAATATAATAATATATTTAAAAGTGTATAAAATATGATGTGTGATGTAAATAAATGGAATAATAATAAAGAACTTAATAATCGGCCTTATAATGTTTCCACTGCCGGGACTAAGGCCTCCTCTCGAAGCAACGGGCCGTAATCCACCACGCGGGCACAGTGCGGGTTGGTGGATGTCACATGTCATCGATTTTTTGGTTCTAGTACGTACCGGTTTCCTCACGATGTTTTCCTTCACCGTTTTGAAAGCAGTGGTGATGAAATACATTACACAAAATAATGCGCCTATACTATGATTTTTTATTAGATGAAGTAAAGTGACAGCTATAACAATGGTTGTTTGACAATTGGGCATTGTTATTTGAAAGTTGGGCATTGTCCACTACTGTCACTTTACTTCATCTAATAAAAAATCATAGTATAGTTACAATTTGTAAGTCTGGCCAGTTACCGCTGGACCACAGCTACTCCAAAGAGCTTATATCATAGTACCGTAAAGTATTTGTATTTGGTGTGTTGGCGACGTCATAGGGTACATAAATGTTTATTTTTCGATAAATCATGAAACAGCCGTGCTCTTTCAACTATTTTTTTTCCCTAGTTTGATCGTATGCGTGCAATCGTTAGTTGAAGTTGTTCTTTGCGTTCCAGTGATACAATGTTATAAAAAAAAACAGTTTTTTTGTGATTCGGAAAAAGCTTCTAAACTACATTCGGGAATTGAACTATTTATCTAGGAAAGTTTTTACAGAACCCTCGGCGCACGAGCCTGATTTGCACTTACCCAATTTTTTTCCAATAAGCTCAACAAACAGACGGACTTCAGTATCTAATTAAAATACATTATATCGAATATAATAATGTACTTGCGGTCCCGATAGACGTTTTCCTGGCTGAAAGCTGGCTACCAATCAGAAAAAAAAATGAGACATTCACGATATTTCATCCAAATCGGTCAAGCTATTTAAGAAGATTTAGGTGACACTAGATTTAGGTGACGATAAAATGGTTTAGTGCACTTTGACCTACATCATTCGTTTATCCTTATAATGTTATAAATAATTAAATATTGAAACTTGTAGACTGTCTCGAACAATTTTGTAACCCAATCTTAGATATTCATTACTGTCCCCTAAACCAACATAGACTTACGAAGACAATTATGATATCAAACTGAAGATTAATAATGAATAATTTTAAAAGGTAGACAATGAATAAATGTTCCCTTTTTCTTGATAATTCCTCCGTGCGGAAAATCGCAAAAGGGTTTTAAAGTGCTACGGATAAAGGTGGGGTGGTTCGGATTAAAAGAAGAGGGGGAGGGGTTGGTGTGCGCGGGGGGAGGGGCGAGCTCGTTAGCGACAATTTTTCTCAAAGCTCTCGCTAGGGAATTGTCACAATTCCGATTGTGACGAATTACGCCAGGAACAATATGGCGTACTCTTTTTATTTATTAAATGAAATAAAACTCAACGACTATTTCGAGTAGGACGAGATCAATCGAGCATCCTTTAACTTCCAATACGATTGTATTTGAAATTAAATTGACACAAAAAGATTTCGAACTGTGTTCGTTCGTTTTGAAGCGGAATCATTTTCTCCTGGTAAAAACTTTAATAAGTAGAAAATATTTAGAGAATCTTCCAAGTACACGTATAAAAGTTAAACATTTATATCGCAGCTCGAAAGCCTTGCCCGGCCGTCCTGTTACCATCCTGACTGAGCCCGGGTCTCGAGTGTTCCATACGTGACTCATAGAGATGTCAGCAAACCGTAGAAGCCCAGCAGGGTTGAAGCCTACTGGGGCTATAGGTTGATATTCGAAAGGTAAACCCGGGGTGCTTGAACGCAAGGCAAAGGACGTGCATAGGAGTAGGTTTGAGTCAGTTAAAGCCTGACACACCCTCCTGTTCTGCCTTGGAGCGGAAGGAGTCATTTCCCACCTAATAGAAATAAGCTGAAAGGTCTTTTTTCAACCTAAAAGATTCCATTTTTAATGTAATGAACCGGGAACCAATCCGAAGTCCATTAAATAAATAGGATCATATCCTCTGATAAGTAGCTATATGTAACCGGAAAATTGCAATTTCCATAAGATTTTAAAATATCGCGAAAATTTGTAAACTATTTTTTTTTTCTAAATAAAACACTGCTATTTTGGAAACTTATGAATTTGAATGTGATTGGTCGTTTGCATTTTTTATAATACGAGTATATCTATTGAGAAATTACAATTTTATAGTGACATAGTAGCTACAAAAGTGCCGTAGGTTAAATTTATAGGTTTTATTCGTTTTAAAAATTTTCTCAACACCGACGTCATTGGCTATGTAATCAAGCGTGATTGTATTAAATGGTAATTTATTTTAGTTCGCCTCGAAGGCGGGCCATGCGGCTGTTAATTACAAAACTAATTAAAACTGCCGATTCTGTAATTAATCTCCTCGCCGCCGGGAAGGGGGACGTCTGCTAAAAATACCTATCTATACGTAAGCTGTGGGACATTATCGATGTCCCATTACACAAGTTTGTAACGGAATTTTGTTTACCTTTAAGTTTTATTACCAACTTATTAGCGACACGCCCCATCTTGGCACGAGAACAATGGTGATATTAAATAAATTATACATGCCTATAAACCTTCCTCTTCAATCACTCTATCTATTAAAAAAAAACGCATCAAAACCCCGTTGCGTAGTATATAAAGATCTAGCTTACTTAGGGACAGACAGCGGAAGCGACTGTTTTATACTATGTTGACTACAATCCCACCTGATGGTAAGCAGTGATGCAATCGTTGATGGTGAGTCGCACTAGTTTATTAAGAGCCTATTCACTCTAGCCTTAAAGACACCCAAATTATAATCGGATGGGAAGCCCGCAGCAGGCAAATTGTTCCAGTCCCTTGACGTACCCGAGTGATTATTTAAAATTCATGTACCTATGTACATGAATATGTGTATGTGTATGTATGTGTGTGTATGTGTATATGTGTGTGTGTGTGTCCTGTGTAATGTATATGTGTGTGTATGTGTATATATGTGTGTGTTTGTCCTGTGTAATGTGTATGTGTATTCATGTATGTATGTAATACCTAGTGGTACCTAGGCGGACTTTATGCAACAAGGCATTCTCTACTAGTCACTTTTGGTTTAAAAAAAGACAACACTGGGGTAGGTGTGCACGATAAATAAATTATTATAGATATTTGAAATAGGAACGTATCATTAAAAAATTTCTTAGTTCCAGAGAAAAAAAAAATATCGTTGGAATTTCCTCAGGTTAATAAAAAGCTACTTAGTAGGGAGGTGTTTGGCTTAATATAGATGAAGTGATAAAGCAATAATTTGGAAAATATTGACAAAGCATAAAAGTTTTTGTTAAAGTTCGAGATACGTTCATGAGAAGTTGGCCGGAGTATCATCACAGCACTAATTTGTTTTCATATATTATCTTTTTGAACCAATTGTTTAAAATTGTTGTTTGTATTTAGTTTTTTCATTTGAGTATCTATATATTATTCTATATAGCAGTGGTGGCCGAGTGGTAACGGCCCTAACTTAAAAGTTGTAGGTCGCGGGTTCAAACCCAGCCAGGCGCATTACTTTGTGTAATTTATTTCATCACCACTGCTCTCAAAACGATGAAGGAAAACATCGTGAGGAAACCGGCATGTCCTAGAACTAAAAATTCGAAGACATGTGACATCCACCAACCCGCACTGGGCCCGCGTGGTGGATTACGGCCCATTCCTTCTCCTAGAGGGGACGCCTTCTCTCTACCAAATGGAATGGGTCGTAATCCAGCACGCAGGCCCAGTGTGGGTAGTTATTACATAATATGTATATTATGTATCTTCGATTTTGATTTCTATTCGACTCGGTCCTAGAAATACCGGTTTCTTCACGATTTTTTCCTTCAATGTTTTAAGAGGCGCACAGTGGAGATGAAATAATTTACCTAGACTATGCAAAGCACTTGTCTTGGTTTGAACCTACAACGCAAAACTTATAAGTCGTATCCATTACCTACCACTGGATTACAACTATGTTACGATGCCAAGATGCTGGCTCAGCACACCTGCAAACAAGCGCGAAGCATCAAGTTCCACGAGTAGCGCTTCCCACGGTAACGCCGATTCCCGGGGCTTTTTCCATCCTAACATCGGTGGGAACAGACACTCGCGCTCATCGCGTATAGTTTTAGTTACTCTTATTTTACATTTAATTTTGATAATTTTTTAAGAACTTTTGAAACCTCTTTTTTGTGAACATTAATTAAACTTTTTTTATCATACGAAACGGACTTTATTCTAAAAGTTTCCCGACACGCCCCACACACGTATCTGGCGCAGTCGGAAGTCGTCAAGGACTTTGAAAGTGTTGTCGTTGTGTGAATCACCCAAAAATCGGGCATCGCCGCGTCGACCGTCCAGACGAAGAACCATCAGAGGCCAGTCGGGAAAGCTGCTGCTGCGGACATCGAGACTTCCAAAATTCGATGGATCGACGCTCGCCAGCAATAGTACATATGTAAGTGAATTACGGATATTCTCGATAATTGTATGCTATATTTTTTTTTTACGCAGTGTACTATAATTTTTCAAGATTTTTCATCCACGTAGTAATAGGGACCTTAGTCCTAGTAGGCGAGTTCAACTTCGGATAACCCGAAGTGACGCCAATCGTAACCTTGAACACTTAAGCGACTTAGATTTAGAAACGATGACTGAGCAAAGTCACATTTCACAACCGTCTTTCAGTCAGATGAGTCAGATGGCTTCGTCAGACTTAACTGATAAAATTTATAAATCCCTTAGATTAGTTCCAGAGTTTAATGGTAACCCTAATGTTTTGACCAGATTTTTGAATTTATGCGACGAGTTAGTGCTCACTTATGTCAGTACGGAACCAGGAAGTAGACTCTCGAATTTGGCTCTGATTAATGGAATTTTGAACAAGATAACTGGTACTGCTGCACGTACTTTGGCAACTAATGGAATTCCTAGTGATTGGCAGGGCATAAGGAACACGTTAATTAACAGCTTTTCAGATCACAGGGATGAAACTTCGTTATATACCGATCTATCTCTTTTAGTTCAAGGCAATGATACTATACAAGTATACTACGAAAAAGTTCAGCATTTATTGTGTACTATAATTACGTATGTCGAGTTGCACGAATCTGTAGGAACTACTGTGGAAGCAAAAAGAACTCTATATAAAAACTTAGCTTTGCAGACATTCTTGAGAGGTTTAGATGAACCGCTAGGTTCTAGGGTAAGATGCATGCGACCTTCATCTCTCGAAGGTGCCCTTGAATTTGCCCAAGAGGAATTAAATGTTCTCTATTTGCAAAAAAGAAATAAATCTTTACCTGCGAAGCAAAATCTATATAATTTTTACGAACAAGCATCTAAAACTTCACACACACCTAACGCACAGCAAAGTTTCCGTCCATCTGCTTCCCATTCATCGCACCAACAGCAAAATTTTCATTCATACGTGCCACCAAATTATAACCCTACATTCCAAGCATACCCTAGACCTCAAATTCGATCCTTTGGTCCTCAATATCCTCCACAGCTAGGCCCACCACCCGTACCACTAGAACAGTACAGGCAACCCTATCCCAGACCTCAAAATCCCACAAAGACCCAACAAATGTTTAGGGCTCCCCCTACCAATATGTCTACTGGATTTCGAATCCCACCTCGTGCTCCCCTAGTACCCCAAATAAACCAAGCACCCCAATATAATACCCCAACACCTATGAGTGGTATTAGTTATCCAGTCGCGCGTACCCTCCCACCCACGAACTACAATGGTAAACGTAACCTTGCACCAAACCTCCCACAAATTGGTGAAACTCATTTCAATGAATTCTTAAGCGATAATACTGCCTTAAATTTTCACGAATACGATCCCAATGTACAACATTTGGATCCTGCTACCGATACAGATTATCTTCATAAATTTATGATTGGTCTTGAACTTGATCCAAATCAGAACCCCGCTGAAAGCACTACAGAGCAAAATTTTTGCCCAGCTATAGAGAGGAATGCCCCCGAATAGAATTGAACGTACAAAGTAAACGTCATTTGCCCTATATTCAAATTAAAAATCCCCCAATAAAACTTTTGATTGACACCGGGGCAAACGAGTCCTTCATTAGCCCAGAAGCCTATGAAAAATTTTACCCCCACTTTCCACTTGACTATGAACCATTCCTAGTTACAAATACGCACGTGACCACCCAAAATTACTACTCTTTAACTGTCCCTTGTTTTGAGGAATTAAATGATAATGTTCCCATAAAATTATTTCTCTACAAATTCCATAATTTTTTTGATGGTTTAATAGGCTGCGAACAGTTAAAAAAGTGGAATGCAAAAATCGACCTTGCTACTCATACTTTAGAGACAGAGTTCACAAAAATTCCTATCATTTTATATTACAATCCTCAATGTTTAAATTCTCACGAAATTACTATACCAGCCCAAACTACTCAGTTAATTAGGGTGCCTACTAACATTGCACAGGGAGACATCTATATTGAGGAGCAAACAATTTCCGGTTGTTACATTACCGAATGCATATCATTCGCCGAAAATAATCATACCATGATACAAATTTTAAACCCGTGGGATACAGACATTGTAATACCTATAGAAAATCCAATATGCGCACAAATTTTTAATAAAGAAACGTTTCCCATAACTCACGTAATTGACACCACTTCACGTACCTATAACGCCGAGCGAACACGAGAAGTCTTATCGCAGTTGCGCATAGAACATTTAAATGCAGAAGAGACAGTCAATTTAATTAATCTTTGCAAAGAATATGCCGATGTTTTCTACCTAGATGGGGAACCACTTACCTTCACTAATGAAATCAAACATCATATCAGAACCGTAGACGATAAGCCAGTTTATAGTAAAACCTATAGATACCCTTACGTACATAGAGAAGAAGTACAAAATCAAATAGAGTCTATGTTACAGCAAGGTATTATTCGTCCATCTTCATCGCCTTGGAATGCTCCGATATGGATTGTGCCTAAGAAAAGTGACGCATCCGGTAAAGTTAAGTGGCGACTAGTCATTGACTTTCGGCAACTGAATGCAAAAACAATAAACGATAAGTATCCGATTCCTAACATTAATGACATATTAGACAAGTTGGGCAGGTGTCTATACTTTTCTACATTAGATTTAAAATCAGGATTTTTTCAAATTCAGCTAAATTCATCCGATATACCGAAAACAGCATTTAGTGTAGAGCAAGGCCATTTTGAGTACATTAGAATGCCAATGGGCTTGAAAAATTCTCCAGCAACATTTCAACGAGTTATGGACAATGTCCTTCGCGGACTCCCAAATTGTACTACGTATTTGGACGATATTTTGGTATTTTCGACGTCCTTGCAAGAACATATAGTTAACTTGCGCGCCATTTTCGACCGTCTCAGAAATTCTAATTTAAAAATTCAGATGGATAAATCTGAATTTCTTAAACATGAAACGCCTTATCTCGGTCATATTATCACCACCGATGGTGTTAAACCAAACCCGGATAAAATTTCAGCCATCCTAAATTATCCAGTCCCAAAAACTCCCAGGCAAATTAAGGCATTTTTGGGTCTACTTGGTTACTACAGACGTTTTATACCGGATTTTGCACGCATTACTAAACCTTTTACATCGTGTCTTAAAAAAGGTGCCAAAATAAATTTAACCCCAGATTATTTAAGCTGTTTTGAGCATTGCAAAACTCTTCTTACAAATGACCCCATTTTAATATATCCCGATTTCAGTAAAGAGTTTATTTTAACAACAGACGCGTCTAACGTGGCCTTAGGAGCAGTTCTTTCTCAAGGTCCTATCGGCTCAGACAAACCTATTGCCTATGCGTCTAGAACTCTAAACAATAGTGAAATTAATTACTCTACTATCGAAAAGGAATTATTGGCAATAGTTTGGGCTACCAAATACTTTCGGCCTTACCTTTTTGGCAGAGAATTTAAAATAGTAACCGACCACAAACCTTTAATTTGGCTAATGAATCTAAAAGAGCCTGGTTCACGTCTTACAAGGTGGAGGCTCAAGTTAGCAGAATATGATTACACAATTGTTCATAAAAAGGGAAAAATCAATTCTAACGCAGATGCTCTCTCACGTATTCAGATTAATCATAATGAAACTCAATCTTTGTTCGTTAATCACTCCGATTCGTCCTCCACATTATCGGCCGAGGAAAATAGTCCAGCACTTTCCTATTCCACTCTCACCGCTACAGGCAACAGTCCAATACATGCGTCATCTACTCTTACTGCACATTCACCATCCACCCTATCTGCTTATTCGGCTCCACAAAATATACATCAAGCACAAGTACATACAGCCTCACCATGTACTGAAACCATACACACTAGCGCAGAAAATCCCGTTCTAGATATTCCGATATCAGATGAACCTTTAAATAAGTTTAAGAGACAACTGGTAATCAAAGTAATAAGCGGTAATTCTAAAACTAGACCAATAGTAACCGAACCTTTTCAGTCTATGCAAAAAACTTCAGTAGAAATTAGCGAACATAATTTGCAAAGTAATATTACAAACATTATAAAATCTCACGTTGATCCAAAAATCCGTACTGCTATTTTAGTAAGTCCCATCGAAAAAATGTTCGATATAATACCAATCTTGCAAAAAACTTTTGAAAGTTCATCTTTGAACTTAGTTCTAGTTAAACATGAGGTAGCCAATATTACTGACC
Source organism: Leucania comma (assembly GCA_958295575.1). Taxonomy (NCBI): domain Eukaryota; kingdom Metazoa; phylum Arthropoda; class Insecta; order Lepidoptera; family Noctuidae; genus Leucania; species Leucania comma. Next base: position 17,570,994 of record OY282470.1, read on the forward strand.
TTTCGAACCAATTAGATATAATAAAAAAATATCATGAAGGCCAGACTAATCATCGAGGAATTACGGAAACCTATCTTTCATTATCCGAACGTTATTTTTGGCCCAAAATGAAAACCGAAATTACAAAATTTATTAACGAATGTAGTATATGTCGATGCGCAAAGTATGACCGCAACCCATTACGCCCACAGTTCAAAATTGTACCTCCACCAACTAAACCGTTTGAATTAGCACACGCGGATGTTCTAACTGTCGACCATGACAAATATTTAACTATTATAGACTCATTTTCCAAGTACGCTCAAGCCTACCTTTTACCCGATTGTACCGCACCCAATATATTAAAAGCACTTTTACACTTCAGTACTCATCACGGTTTTCCTTTAAATCTAACAACGGATCAAGGCACCGAATTTAGCAATCAAGTCATATCAGAATTTCTCCGTTTGCATAATATAAAACATCATATGACAAGTGCATATGCAAGTAATGAGAATGGTTTGATTGAACGTTTCCACAACACGCTTTTGGAACACCTACGGTTACTAAAAATTCAGAACAAAAATGAACTCAGTCGAAATCTTATACCGTACGCATTAATTGCTTATAATAATTCCATCCATAGTCTAACCAAGTGTAGGCCATTTGATGTTATTTCTGGTCACTTCGACCCTCGAAATCCTGTCAGTTTAAATATGATGGACAGATATCTTCAAACTTATATTCAAGAACATCGTGGTCAAATGGAAACAGTTTACAAAATTATTCATGATTCGTCATTATTCAGTCGCGAAGATATAATGGCTCGACGTAATGTTGATAGGGAACCAGTTTTAGACTGTGAACAAAATCAAATAGTTCACGTACGTAATCCAATGGCAAGTAGGCAAAAATTAGCACCTCGTTTTGTTCAGGACAAAGTCGTTAAGAATTTACCTATACATATTTACACGGCAAAAAGTCGTGGCCGGGTAGCAAAATCACGGTTGAAAAGACCATCAAAAAAATGATAGTTTTCGTATCATTGTTTCAGGTACTTATTACTGCTGCCAATTTTCGTAGTTGGTGCTCAAGAAATACGCCTCGATAGGCTAGATAATGGACCGGGAATACTACCCTTTAATCTGGGTGCCACCAAAATTATATCCCATTTTCATATATTTTTACAAGACATTAACCTTCAAGAAATCGAGTCACATGTGAACATCATAAAAACCCAACTTACAGATACGACATATAAACTATCCCATACTGACAGCTCTCTTTTTAAGTACCAAACTAGGCACCTATATGCAAAGTTAGATAAAGTTTTATTGCAATTAGATACCTTTAGGCCATCTAGAACTAAAAGAGGTCTGATCAATCCTTTAGGCACACTCATAAAAAGTATTTCCGGTAATTTGGACAATGAAGACGCCCTGAAATTCGAAAATGCATTACGAACCTTAAATAAAAATGAAAAAATTTTGTCGCAATCATTGAACAAGCATATTACTTTATATAAAGAGATGACGATACAGCAGAATCAAATTATCCGAAACATTTCATTAAATCAGGTTAAATTGGAAAGAGCTCTTACTTTTGTCATGAATATGACTAATGATAATGAGCGAATTATTCACCACGCTCATCTTGTGCAACTTTTTGCAATTTTAAGCGAAAATGTTCAAGAACTTTTGAGCGAAATTGACAGAATAGAGAATATATTAGCTTTTAGTAGAAATAAATCTGTTCATCATTCCGTACTTTCTGTTAAAGATTTAAAAAATATCATAAGCCAATTAAAACGCACTTATAGATCTGATCAAATAATTGACATAGATATCAGAGATTATTACGAAATTCTTAGCCTAGCTTCATACTTTACAGAGTCGACAGTTGTAATAGTCCTAAAGTTTCCCATTACGTTTAGCACAGAATATCAGTTATATGAATTATGTCCCGTCCCAAATAAAGATAGCCTAATTATAGTACCTACTGCACCTTATATAGCGTCCAATTCTCAGGAATATGTGTATATGGAGGCTGAATGCCCGAAGGTCAGTTCCTGGCACATATGCGAGCAGAAGATCGTCCACCGGATCTCATCAAGGTCAGACTGTATTCAAAAACTTATACAATCTCAGGAGATAGATGGAACGTGTAAACCCACGCCTATCTCTCTGACTAAGGAGGCTCTGATTGAGTTGGATAGTTATCATTACATCATTACTTTCCCCAATAGTACGAAGGTTCAACTATCCTGCGGTAAAGAGCGATTCGAAATGTTACAAGGCAGTTTTTTAGTCAGCGTCCCTCAAAGCTGCAAGATGAAAACCCCCGAACTTAGTATAATAAACCTGGACAATAAATTAGTCGGGAAACCATTAGAACTCATGGCTCTACCACACTATGAAACACCAGTAAAGACACGGAGGTTCATTCTGAAGACTACAGATTTAACCAGCCTTCGGAAAATACAGAACCAAATCACTTCACAAGATGAAATTAAAATCGAAACACTGGACACTATCGGAATCTACCATACGACAATTCCATTCTACATACTTATATTATTCGGTACATGTGCACTGAGCATCATCTATGTCATTCGTCGCCGTCGAGCTGGGAGAATTAACATTACCACACAAACTAACACCGAATTATCGGAAGATGAAAGAAGAGCCGCAACTTTTGGCGTCAAGGTCACCAAATAGTTGCTCATCTGGCAGGGGAGGTGTTACGATGCCAAGATGCTGGCTCAGCACACCTGCAAACAAGCGCGAAGCATCAAGTTCCACGAGTAGCGCTTCCCACGGTAACGCCGATTCCCGGGGCTTTTTCCATCCTAACATCGGTGGGAACAGACACTCGCGCTCATCGCGTATAGTTTTAGTTACTCTTATTTTACATTTAATTTTGATAATTTTTTAAGAACTTTTGAAACCTCTTTTTTGTGAACATTAATTAAACTTTTTTTATCATACGAAACGGACTTTATTCTAAAAGTTTCCCGACACGCCCCACACACGTATCTACTACTACCGTGTTTATTTACACTAAATTGAAAACACACACATCATATTTACACTCAACCAGCCCCCAAAATCAAACGTAACTTGTCCTTGAAGAGAATTCAATTTCAAGCATATCGAATTTAATTACTTAAGCAAACGTAAGTGCGTAGTTCAAATAACAATATCTATGAAAAAGCTCTTTACTAATACAATACAATAGGGTTTTAATATAATAAAATACAGAATGGAGGTTAAAAGGCATAAAAGAGGACAAATTGATTGAAAGTTGCTAGTGGAGACGACACCGCATTGTCGGCAGGGCTGTGAGACGATGGACATATAAAAAATATTAGATAAGTAGATCATATCCATTCGATGGGATTGGGCGGGCCACGTTGGCCGCATGAATGGTGACCGCTGGGCAAGTGTCGCCACGCGGTGGGTTCCTGTAGAGGGTAAGCGCCGTCGAGGCCGGCCTAGAAAGAGGTGGCGAGATGACCTGGACGCGTACCATAAGAACTGGTTCGAGACTGCGCGGGATAAGAATGTCTGGAAGGATTTGGGGGAGGCCTTTGCCCAGCAGTGGGACAGTAATGGCTAGAAAAAAAAAATCCTTTCGATATCAATTCTGATTCATTCGTGTTATTTGATCATATTATCTTTTTTTTTTTTATACAACATTATTTTTAGTGATGCGAAACTTGAATATAGTTTGTTCAGAATCAGTAACTGAATCGATTCCAATCATTTTTAATTTAACATTTTTCTATTTCAATCTTCATTTTTTTTTTTTAATGTAGGTACTTGTTATAAATATAACATTATTATCGGGTCTGTTTTTGGCGGGATTACTTTAAGTGAAGTTCAGTGGCTGTTTTAATTATTTGCGAATTGATTCCTAGTGGATATTGTGATGTAAAATTGGTGTAGTTTTGTATCTGAAGTGTCTGCGCAACTGGACAATATGTGGAATCATTAAAACAGGCGCGATCTCGGTAAAATGGAGCTGAGAATTTTATTGTAGTGTTAATTACCTATCTGAGCGAAGTTTGCCGAGAAGGTTGACTTGATACATTTGCTGCCAAACACTACAAAACAAAAAAACATTAGAATGTGTACATCCATATTCTAATGGTAAACCAAAGTTTTTACACGAAGACATAGCTTAAAGGACTTAGTATCCCAGCCAAAAATATTAACAAAAAAAAAACATAATTATCGGATTTCTTGGTAGCTTGAATATAACACTCTGTAGGTATATACAGAAATACAATTAAAGTTAATAATAATAATATATTCTACAACCAAGCTAAGCAAAGTTTGTGTTATGGGTACTAGACAACTGATAAACATACTTATGTATTTCTAAATGCATACATATTATAGATAAATTACACCCAGACACAGAACAAATGATCGTGCTCATCACACAAACATTTGTTCTGGGTGGGAATCGAACCCACCACCTCCGGCATAGCAGTCAGGTCCACTAACCATTAGATCAACAGGCCTGTCAAAAGTAGATAAAAATAAAGTTAGATTAACCATAATTGAAATTGTTTTAAATCCATTCTATTTTTTAACTTTAAATAAAACTACCTATCTTTTAAATTATACTTTACACGATCATAATAAACACGAAACCAGAAAATGAAAATGAAAAATAGGAAATGTAAAGAAATTAGCTGCGAATATCTGAAAACTGGGAATTTTGGTATCACTGTCAATTGACGACTGCGCAGCGTGTCGCGGATTTGATTCTGTCACGGACCAAATTATTATTATTAATATTATTTATATAGTTTATAGATAGTTATTTATTTATTTATTTATTATAAAATATGTTTTATTGTACACCATTACATAAACAAAAACAAGGAACTAAAACAACATATACAATGGGCGGCCTTATCGCATTCTGCGATCTCTTCCAGGCAACCTGGAATGGACAGTAATTGTCTGGACATGTTGTTCTGGGTTTGGGACTCTGGGTGTCTTACTTATGTAAATTTACATGTTTGAGAACGCACTCACAATACTGGAGTAATTCCTAATATGTGGGAAAGATTAATAAAAAAAAGTTCCTGCTCTTTTGTTTCGCAGTTTTATAGGTAGGTACAAAGTTTGGATTAACTTTAATATTAGGTTATAAATACTGAGAGCCTTTTCTCGATTCTTACTTCTCAAAGAGCTTTTTGTTTGCAGTTACATTTTGTTTGAATTATACACCGTTAAATTTTGGTCGTTTTAATCCCGCGGAGGGTCGATTAGGTACATAAAACACTATCATTTGTAAAGAGAAAATTAAAAAATAAAGTAGTTTTTTTTAAACTCGAAATAATTTACACATGTACGAAATTAATTTCTTTAAGTAAATGTCAGCTGAGCGAGGCCAATGAACTGTACGTAGTTAGTACGCAACGACCGACAACTACCTACAAGGTCATTGACTCGTTTACTTAAAAAAAAAATTCGTACATGCGCATTTTACCTCGACTTTTAGAAAAGAGTACTTTATTTTTTAATTTTATCATTACAAATCGATAGTATTTCATGTACCAAATTGACCCTCCACAAGATTAAAATGACCAAAATTTAGCAGAGTATTTGCTAGCAGTACATCGCAGACCCTTTTCTAGTTTAAGTTCTTAGAGTCCATCGTAAAGTTGTTTGGTAGATATCGCTGTCAGCGATACGTCCGCCATTGTACCCATAGATATAATAACTTTCATTAATATAAACAATAATGTTTATTCTATTCTACATCTTCACAATCTTATAACAACCCTACTAGCTTCAGGGCGTTGGTTGCGGATCTAATTACAGCGTCATCTCGGCGCTCTGACTGTAGACATGAGAACTGAGATCGGATGCCACGAGCACCCACACAATACGACGCATTTGTACCAATACGATGCATCTATATCGCCCTTAACGATGCATCTGAGGCGGCTAAGAGCTTGCATATGTTAGTATCATACTGGTTTTTTAATTAGGTTAAGAGAGTATTAGTATGGTATAGCTTATAGTAAAAGTATAAGGTAATTTTAGAGAATAACTGACAATAATGAGGTAGTTAATCCCTTGCTTTCGTCATCTACGAGTACAATTCTTTTGTCTAATTTTTTACCCTTAATTTTTTTTTTCATATAGAACCGTAACCCACACTATTGATAATCCCTGTATTATAGTTTGTTGCGTTCACGAACGTACGTAAAGTAACATGCTCATGACATCCAGGCACAAAACACCTATCCATACAAATTTTTATAATTGTATTTGTTCCATGCGGGAGTCGAACCAGCGATACGCAGAACAGCAGTCAATTATTCAACCACTGCGCTAACTGTATCGCCAAAAGTTAACGTACTTAAGTTTAGTTTTTATGGTTAAAGAAAAATATTTACATTTCTTATTCTCTCCACCACCCTTGGTTGACTGGTAGACATTGCCTAAGCCAAAGTCCACCTTTGTATCCTTGTTTTGCGAAGTTAAGTGAAGTTTTAAATAAACAAAATAATAAAGACATACATTTTATTGTAACATAAGAATCGTAGTAGATAAGTAGAAAATTAATGCCTTTAGAAGATTCTTAAATGACCGGTTTATTCCAAAGTACTAAGGACTGATTTCATCATTCAATATAAAAACTTAGTTCAACTAAACTGAGCTCAGCCTAATCTAGTTTAAAGACCCGTGTCGTAAACATGGCCGACAACAAAAGAATTGAAACTGAGTTTAGCGTAAACTAGGTTCAATTCATAGCGGTGAAACGCAAAATGAAGCTATAATCTCGATTAGGTGCTCAAACTGCGTTTTGTTTAATATAATCGCAATTAGTTTATTGGTGAAATTGGCCCTGAGTTTACAAATGCGAAAGAAGTTTAAGTTACCTTTTTACATCTTAACGACTAAAAGGATTTCGATAAAACATGGCACATGGGTATCTTATCTTGGAGTCGGACGTAGAATATTTTTCTAGGAGTATATTATTCTCGATGTTTCCTTGGGATAATTTCCATCGCCACTGCGAAGCTGTTGGCACAAGGTATTCACAATGCTATTATAAAGGCGATATTTTGTGTGTGTTCGCGTGTGTGTGTTTATGTTTGTCACTTCTTCACGCTCGAACGGCTGAACACGGGTACATGGGTAGACCATGACCTGGAATACCACATAGGACACTTATTAACTACGAGGGTTCGAAACACTACACTGCGTTCCAAAACACAAATCATTGATGTGGCTCCAAAGGCTGCCCAACTTAAATGGGACTGAGCAGGACATGTCTGCACGGACACAGTGACTCGGGGCCGCGGCAGACCACGAAGGAGATAGCGGGACGAACTGGATGTCTTCCTTAATTTTTTTTTAAATTGGAACGAGAAAGCAAGTAACCGTGATACTTGGAAAGAATGGGGGGAGGCCTTTATCCAGCAGTGGGAAAGTACAGGCTAAACTATAATAATAATAACACGCAGGTGAAGAAGCTGGCAGCAGCTAGTAATTTATAAATTCATTAATAATTTTTGACTACTAAAATTATAAGCGACCCACAACTTCTCGCGCCAATTGTTCATGATATGTCTGTACAACTTGAATCGTCTTGAAAAACGCTTAAGCGTTGTACTAAAGCGGTGTACAAAATTTGTTCAGCCGAAAATTTTAGTCTCTATATCTTCATTTTCTCCGGCAAAACCAGAAAAGGATTTTTTATTGGGATTTTTAAATAAATGCGCAATTACGTAATAATATAGGTATACCTACGCAAATACCTGTGAAGAGATAAATATTTAGGTTCCTCATTAATTCATGTAGGAAACCAAAATGTAGCACACAAAGCGATAAAGCTACAGCTACAAGCTGCTGCAGTTGGTTTACACAGCCAAACGCAAAAGGTTCTAGGAAAACCGAATTTGGTAAACTTTGAATAGCGCTTTTCACAGTAACACGAGTATTAAAAATATGAAAGCAAAGCCGACCAAACGCCGACCACTACACTCCCAGCATTTCGCGAAAGTAGTTCAAAGAAAAATAATTTTCATAAAATTTCAAAATCATCCACATTTTTCTGTGCAAATAAAGTATATTCGAATATGGACTTGGAAACTGTTCAAACTTTCTAGAAATACGTTCTTCTGTGAATAGAGAGTGTCTCTCAATGTGAAAAGTCTTAATACGAAAAGCTGGGCTTGTTCTAGATACAGGTTAATGTTATGAATTATGATAATGGGAATTATGATTATTTTCTAGCTGTTAGCTGTGTAGCTGCGGTAGTTTCATGGGATACTGAATAAAGAGCTCTATAAGTGCGCCCAACTCGTGTTACTATTCCTATACAACCTCTTTTACGATTATGACAACATTATAAGCTGGGAATCTTTAAGTCAAGAGTGAATAGGTTTCTTCTAGGTAAGCGTTCTCCGTCGTCGACCGCATCGTCACTTTTCATCAGGTGCGATAGCGGTCAAGCGCGAACCTATAAATAATTAAAAAAACATATATACTTAGCAAGGATCTTATATTATACCTTACGCTTGCATTACACATCTTTCTCTAGATATTTTGGAAACACAAATATCTCGTGATTATTGTCTAGGTAATTATTGAAATTAAAACATAGATTTGTGTAAAAGTAATCCAATAACGTTCACTGATAATCTTTCATTTTGCGTCAACTTTGTCTCTTTATTATGTACCGTTAAATTTAAAAAGTAATAAAAACATATTTATAGAATCCTTGCGCAATTAATCAAGATTCTGAATAATGAAATTTTTTTCTATACGATTTTTATGTTTAAAAAGAACACGTATTTTCCCGAACAAGTTTTTTGTAAATATTCTAAACTTCATCTGTTTAGATAGTTAACTAAACGTAAACAATCTTTAGTACCCAGTGCTGGGTACGCCTTAATTATGGCCGTAAGGCCCCTCTTTGAGGCGTGGCTGGAAAGACCTCACGGCGTCCTAACTTTCCGCATGACCCAGGTTCTCACCGGACACGGCAAGTTCGGGAGGTTCTTGTTTCGGATTCGTGCGGAACCGACGCCCGGTTGTCACCACTGTGTGGACTGCCCGGAGGAAACGGTGGAGCACACGGTCGAAGTGTGCCCCGCTTGGGCAGAGCATCGCCGTGTTCTCGTGAGGGCGATCGGCAGCGGCGATCTCTCGCGCCAGGCCCTGATACGAGCCATGGTCCGAAGCGAGGACGGGTGGCAGGCGGTCGCCTCCTTCTGCGAAGCAGTAATGCTAGCAAAGGAGGAGGCCGCACGCGAGAGGCAACGGCCCTCACGGCTCAGCCGCCGCGGGAATTCCGATTCTGATCCTGATTTCCAGCCAACGTAGGCGCGGGCTTGCGGACGGCGAGCTATGGGTAGCTCGCTGTCCGACCGTCCGGTAACCATCCGGACCAAGCCCAGGTTGTCGACGGCGCGCACTGTTCCCGCGCGCCTCAAGGAGTTGTCAGCAAACCGTAGAGACCCAGCCTGCTAGCTGCAGGCAGGCAGGGTCGAAGCCTACTGGGGCCAAGAGCTTGCTTCTGAAAGGAAAACTCGGCCCTGGTATCTAAGGCAACGAAGGAACGGGTGGGTTTTTAGTCAGTAAGAGTCTGACACTATCTCATGCTCCGCCCAAGGGCGGGAGATGATGTCATTGGATGATATTAACCACCAAAAAAAAAGTAAACAATCTTGATGAGTCTTATTAAAAAAAAAGTTTAAAAGATAAACAACGATTATATATATTTTTTTAATTACCTAACATCGGTTTAGATAAATAAATAATTGTAAACATTTTTTGATAAAAATTTTAGACATTTTTGATAAATATTTTAGTCATTTTTTAGATTAATGTCATGTAAAGATTGTTAACTTTTAGTTAAGTACCTAAACAAATGGATTCTCCATTTGTGACGTAAAATAAAGAGTGCCAACAAAGCGGTCAAGCGCTTTCTCTCTGTTTTTCGTATCGTCTGTTTTTCAAATATTGCGTTGAATGAAACAACAAGCATTTAGATTATTCTCACGTTGACCAACGACGGACCGGGTAGGGCCTTCTTAAATCTCAGTATCTTGAAATATCAAAGCTCTGGCCAGATTACTTCCTTATAAAATTAATTATGCTTATAACAAGTTCACGCAACACCGAAAATAGTTTAATTACATCTCGCAAAGTCTGGTATTACAGGCTTAGTCCCCTATTAATTTTGTTACAAGACAAAGATTGATTACGCCGGATGTCTTCATTATTTCAGACTTGTTATAATCCCGACCCAAATTCTTAATTGTTTCTCCAAGACCTTGTTTTAACTAGATAATATTTATTGAAGCAGAATTCATACGATTTAACATGGATTTAACTTTACGTAATTATCATTATTCACAGGCCGATTTGGAGTACAGCTTTTTTTTTAAGGGGGTAATAATCAAAAAACAATTCTTAAATTATTGTTCTTTTTTTCTTTTTAGACGCGAGCTACCCATTGCTGCACATCCGCAAGGTCCATTATGTATTCTCAAGGATGGAGCGGGAAAACGTGTCCGACTTTCACTGACTAAAATCTACCTGTTTCGTTCAGGTGTCCTTGCATTCCACGATTACAGTATCTCTTTCAACAAATCTGTAGTAAAACTCTTACCCCATAATGATATAGTATATTTTGATACAAGTGCAGAATGTTTGCCATTGCGACCGAGGCAGAATTCGCACGAGCTGTAGGTGAGTGTGTTATGGAGCCGAGGGCTGCAGTGACAAATTTGCACGCGTATCAAACGACGTTTTTCTATAAACTTACACGTGGGGGCTGAACCGCCCCTCGTGGGGGACGACGCGCGCCCAGCCTGTTACGATAAACTATTTTAGTACAATAAATTTGTGGCGGAGGTGAGCACGCGCTTTTTTCGGACTAGTACAGAAAACAGTCCATTGCGTGCCTCTATGAGCGGGTTTTCGAGTAAGTGTATTGAAAAGATATTTAAGGACTCTCAGCCCCGAAAAAAAAAATGAAATGTTCATCCATCAGTGAGATACCCAATGTTACACACCCGACCTCAACTAATCTAATTCCAGATTACACAAGACCCATATACACGATTGTCCCGTGAGTATTGTAGATCTAGTAATACCTATTCTGTGAAACATAGGACAAGCTAATTTGATAGGATATTGTATGAATATAATTATAAATATTATAATATCAGCCTCCTATTACTATATTTAATGGTCATTGTTCATAAATCATTGTCATCGTCTTGTCCTTGTCCAATGTATGTTGCGGTCAACGCAATACTCTTTTTTTTCATCTATTCAAGCTTGTCAACGCTACCACTGACTTATTTTTCTTTAATAACAATAGTAATTTATTTTTAATACACCTACTCGAAAAATCGCTCCTATCCGTACCGTTCTAAGGTACGCATTGAATCGTTTTCCGCACTAGTGCGGAAAAGTGCTAATTGGCCCCTGCCACAATTTATTGGGCGCTAAGTGACCCCCTCTAGTCGCGGATCAATGCGGTCAACCCCGTGATTATTTATTTCTTGGTAAGTGCATTGAAAAACGTCGTTTAACACGTGGTAATTTGTATAATACCTATATCTTATCAAAAACTTTTAAATGGGTTAAAATTTTGGAACTTACACTAGATTTTCTGTGTTATGATATCCAACTGCTTTGTTACTTAACATTTATTGGTGATATTACTGTAAATTATAAATTTACAATGTCTTAAAAAAAGAAATAGTAGATCACCGAGTGTGTTTGCTTGACCGTGTTAATTAAGATGTTTTTGGTGTTGAAAGAGTGTGTGTATTGAATGAGAGTCTACCAACACAATCCCTCCATCTTTTCCAATATATCAAACCATAAAATCGGTTCCGCTAATCCCATGAAGGTATGGAAGTGTGAAGATAAGCAAGTCAACCACTGTTACCACCATTATATCCATATCTCACGAATGTAAACCCTCGAGATCGGTGTAACTTTCCAAACCTGTGATTAATAGCTCTCAAGACGTGATAATCCGCTATTATATACCTTTACCAAGCTAACCGTATCGCTTTACAAACTACAGCAAAATGAATGCCGAAATACACCGTTAAATTTTGATCGTTTTAATCCCGTGGAGGGTCCATCCGGTACATGAAACACAAAAAATATTGAACGTTTTTTTCTAAAACTCGAATCAATATACGCATGTACGCAATTAATTTATTTAAGTAAACGATTCAATGACCTTGTAGATAGTTGTCGGTCGTTGCTTATTAACTACCTACAGTTCATTGGACTCGCCCAGCTGACGTTTAGCATAGCATAGCATAGCATCAGCCTTATAATGTTCCTACTGCTGGGACTCGGGCCTCCTCTCTAGGAGAGGAAATGGGCCCTAATCCACCACGCGGGCCCAGTGCGGGTTGGTGGATGTCACATATCTTGGAATTTTTGGTTCTAAGACATTCCGGTTTCCTCACGATGTTTTCCTTCACCGTTTTGAGAGCAGTAAGTATGAAATAAATTACACAAAGTTTATGCGGGTTTGAATCCGCGACCTATAACTCATAAGTCGCGGCCGTTACCACTCGGCCACCACTGCTCTACATGCTGACGTTTACTCAAATAAATTAATTTCCTACATGCGTAAATTAATTCGAGTTTCAAAAAAAGTACTTATTTTTTAATTTTACCTTTACAAATCGATAGTTTTTCAAGTATCGAATCGACCCTCCACGGGATTAAAACGTTCAAAATTTAACGGTGTATACCTAAAATTCTTTACCAACATTTACGTATACGCATTTTTAGATAATTAAAAGGGGATCCCGGTAACGGCAATTTGATGAAAAGATTTGAATTGCGAGTGGGTATATAATCCAGCTTTGTGTCGGACATTAATACAAACGACCTCAATTACTTATCTTTTATCCTCCACTCAATTTGATGACTTCCATTACTAAAATCGTAATCCTTCAACGAACCTCATATGATTTGAAGTAGTTATCCTATTTATGATTTACAGAAAATATTTAAGAGATTTAACGCAATAGTAATACGACGTTTATGTAACTGAACTCGGATAATTCCGTTTGCATGATAAGGTAATGGACTCAGTGAATGCCGTATTTGGGATGTGTTATCAAATCGACCCAAAAGTTCGCCTGGGTCTGTCCCGTCTGATAATACCTACTTGGAGGACCGTTTTCCATCAGAACGGATTTTGGGAATAAAATTAGCATACAAACGTGTTATATACGGTAATGTACTGAACCGTTTTGGAACTACATCAACTTTGCGTAGGTTTTATTCGTAGGTTTGTTTTTTGTTGTTTAAATTTTTAATTTAAACGTGAAAATCATTGGGATAAACTTTTTTTTTTACTTTTTTTTTTCTTTATTTAAGGAGCCTTTTCGCTGGTGCAAATATGATACTTTGTAGGTAAACATAATTATGAAATAAAATTAGAGTAAATTAAAAAAAAAAAATTAGGTCCTGGGTCTGTTTTCAGAGCAAACTTAACCATATTAATTATAGGGACTATTTTATCTGTTAAAGGGTTCGATATATTATTGTTATGTGCGCCAATTTGTGTTCTGAGCGATTGATTCCGGAGGGATAAACTTGCAAAAAGCATATTTTAATTTAATACTAACTGCAGCGACTGTGCCTGTGTAAAAAAAGCAATACAAAAATACCTCAGGACATAAACATGGGGTACTTTTTTATTCTGAAAGTAACATACACCCAAAATAAAAAAGTATTCCATGTCCAATCACAGGATAGGTATGGTCTACCCGTATGCTAAATTTCGTTCAAATCAGAATCGTGAATACACACACACTCCGATGACTACACTTTATAAGGAACCCACCAGCCAAATTTTAAATTTGTTGGTGTTATAGTTTTTGAGATTTCGTGATTAATCAGTGAGTGGTATTTCGCTTTTATATATAGACTAGCGTCTGCCAGCAGCTTCGCCCGCATGAAACGGGGTAATCCGTTAGGGATGGAGTTTCGTAAACTCCGTTCTTAGCGGATGTCTACACTTTATAAGGAACCTACCTGCCAAATTTTAAGTTTGTAGGTGTTATAGTTTCTGAGATTTCGTGATTAATCAGCGAGTGGTATTTCGCTTTTATATTTAACTAGCGACCCGCCCCAGCTTCGCACGGGTGCAATGGTAATATTAAATATATTATACATGTATTATACATATAAACCTTCATCTTGAATCACTGTATCTATTAAAAAAAAACCGTATCAGAATCTGTTTTAAATATCTAAGCATACATTAGGACACACATCGGGAATCGACTTTGTTTTATACTCTGTAGTGAAGAAGATATGATAACTAAAATAGTCAATTGAAATCTTTCAACTTTAGACTTTCAGTCAGCAAGAGTCAATTGTATCCAATTCTGCGTAATTTGTAGATAAATAAACACACAAACAATCTCAGCCGACAAAGCTAACTCAACACGCACGAACCATACTCAATACAATAAAACTTAGTCGGGCATTTTCGCAGCAAATATTCTGGCAGTACGTGCGTGTGAGCAAGGGCGGGCAAGTGTGGGCAATTTACTTACATTTTTGTGTGGCCGCACTGGCCGCCATATGTTGCGAGCTGCTCGCCGCTCTTAATTGCCACTGTCGGAACCCTTCTGTGGATTGTAGATTGCGCTGCGGTGAAATAATTCACAGAGCAACTTCTGTGTGAATTAGTTCTGCCTACGTGCTGTGATATTGACTTAGCGCCGACGAGTTTAGCCGTGAGGCGTGGAAAGTTACGTTAGTGTGGTTTTGCATTTTTATAAGCTTTTGTTTAACTTACAATGTTTGTATGTTTATTTAAGGCTAATTTTGTAAAGGATTTTGAAATATTTACCCCAAGTAGAAAAACTAAGACCCGACTACGACAAAAAACAAACGACACTAAAAAGTATGAAACAAGATTTTCAGGATGCTGAAATAAACAAGGTAAGATCAGAACATAAAGAACAGCTAAGTAATTGAGCTGTTTTAAATTTTTATATACATACCTACTAACTAGCTGACTTGGCGTAATTATTCTGCGACAAAAATGATTATAAAAGAAATATCGCGATTTTAACGACCTATTCTCAGACTTACCAAACATAAACATTTTTTTTTTAGTGGGAAATCATGGCTATCTCCAATGGCTTCTCTCGGTCCAGGGTGGCTTTTTCTGGCTAAAGCCACAGCTGTGTCCTTCAGTTGCCATTTGTGTTCTAAGACCACAGGTTTCCTTCTTCTAAATATTCAGCTACCCTAGTGGGCATATCTTTGAGGCGCGCGTAGAACGCGCCGTCAGCGACTCTTGCTCAGTTCTTACTTGCTGGTTCGACAGCGATCTACTCATTGCTTGTCGTCTACAAGCCCGCGACTGTATAACATAGTTAGGATAGTATTACAACTGGGATATAACATTGTACACTGCGCTATTAGATAGACACATTTCTTTACATAAACTGAACTTCCTGCCCTTTCGTGTTACAATATTTCGCCAGGTTAGGTTTGTGTCCGTTTATTATGATACAACATCATCGACAAAATCATAATAGAAGTGAGAGTTAGGGAGTTACGACCTGAAAAGTTACTGAACTTTAATTGGTCCAGACTTCAGATATATTATTTGATGGAACTGTGGCTGTTGATTCTAAATTTTAGAAATTGTAGTTGTTGACAATAATGAGGCCGGCTTAGAGATTTTTTCGGATGGGAAATAATCAAATAACTAGCCCCGCTCCGGGTGAAGCGAGAGGGAGTGTCTCAGACATTTACTGACTAAAATCCACCCGTTTTCATTCAGTTACCCTTTTTGTTCCAGGTTCGCCGTGACTCTTTCACCCATCCCGCAGCTCGGGCTTAAAACTCTAATTTCACAACCTTTTTCAAATACAAATATTAATTTAACACTCTACATACACGATATCTCTTCAAAAACCTTCTCATAACTAGTGATCACAAGGCTTATAACATCTAGCTTAATTATGACTTCGTATAAGATACTCCTAGCAGCATCTCCGTGAATAACCCTGTGCGGATCCACCTCAACGTTAATGCTTGTAAGCGGATTACTTACTAATTGATCCCATCGGTTGAAGCGAACATTGACTGACTTGATCCCGGATTAATTGTTGTTTTATACGTATAATTCTGTTATATATTCATGGTAATTTCGACCATCCTGTAAATGTTAGATAAGTGGATAAGTATACCTACGTGGACATGTTTCTTTTTATTTTATGCTGCAGGGTAGCCTAGCCTAAAGCTAGCGAAGGAAGCGGCCGCTCATGTGAGGGAATAGAGATCCTCACGCCTCAGTTGCCTGGACGCCGACCCCGACTTTCAGTCACCGTAGGCTAGCTTAGGCAGACAACGTGCAGCGGGTAGCTTGTCGCCCAGCCATTTGGTAATCGCCCGGACCAAGCTCGAGTCGTCAACGGCACGTAGTGTTACAGGCACACCTCAAAGAGATGTCAACAAAATCGTAGGGACCCGGTAGGATCGAAGCTTTTTGGGGCCATGGGTTGTCTTCTGAAGGGGTCCTTCCCGCTCCGCCCTAGAGCGGGAGAAGTCATTGGATGATTTTTCACAAAGAAGGGTAACTTTGAAATTCAAATTTTAAGGTCAGTGTCAGGTTCTATGTTCATCTAAGTATGCTTGTTGCGACGGTGAAACTTACTTATCTAACACTATTGAATAACTTTTTATGAAATACCCATTCAATAGGGTTAGACGTACTGAGACGGTTGTATTGATGATTTTAATTATTATAACTGTATATAAATAAATACGTGTTACGGTCGGAAATCATATTTAAAAACTATGTTTTTCTGTACTCAGAATTATGATTGTACTCTGAATTAATAAATCCAATGTATAACTGTTGTCGTTTTTTTTTGTATGCTACTACAAAGATCAAACATTCGAATTTTCAAATACTAAGATCCATAACCACCGCACAAATATTTGTTTTCAAGTTGTTTATTTTTTAAGACCTATCATGCATGATTGCTGGTCGCAATCTGTGAAAAGAATTGAGATGCCATTAACTATTTTTTTCTTTTATCATCCTATAGTTATTCAATGGTTTTTCTTTGACGCTTGTACGGTCTATGTAATCTGAAGATGCAAAATTCTAGTCTGTGTTACAGTCGAGCGCGCGGTGCCTTGGTACATGGGACACCGCTTTACAGCGCGTATCACTGGGTACAACCTGAGACAAACTTTGCAAAAACGGATGAACACATTATCTCCTTTGAATTTTCTATTTATTCTGTGGTAGTGATTTGTTGTATTACTCAATTGCTGCTACGATTACAGCATCTATTCTTTTCTTTATTATTTATTTTATTTCGATAGACCATTAAATGTCCGTGAGTGTGTCCGAGCGTCAGACCTCACAGAATATCAGCACTGTGTTATTTATCGTTTTAAATAACGCAGCATAATATATGCTGAATTAAGTGTCTTTTTGGCCTCGCAATGATTATAACTTTATTTTTTTCATTATATATTTTTAGTTTATACGATTGACTAAACGATTTTTCTGGTTTTCTTTCTTTTAATATCTGCGTCACCACAAAATCCACAACTAAAAAACACAACAGGGTAGGTCTTAGTGAGTAAATGTCACTTTTCGCTCCTCCCAAAAAGTTATTTGGAATCACCAAATACCTTCTCCACACCTCAAAAAACAGAGACTCATTTTTTTAGAACTCTCGGTGTTGGGTGGATCTTTTAAAACT
Organism: Leucania comma; assembly: GCA_958295575.1. Lineage (NCBI taxonomy): Eukaryota > Metazoa > Arthropoda > Insecta > Lepidoptera > Noctuidae > Leucania > Leucania comma. Next base: position 17,588,755 of record OY282470.1, read on the forward strand.
TGAAATAGTTAAGCAGGGCTATACGGATTTAATCTAACGTCCCAACAGAGGTTACCTTCCTTGTTGCAGTCCGTGTAAACAGCAGATGTAATCCAAATTTTGATATGACCTTCAACGTCCTTGGAAGGTGGACGCGTTTTTCTAACCGCAGTTTGGAACACAGTGACTGATTTCCAAACTTGTTGGCGTGTGGTTTAGATCTGTGTAATTGCAGCACAATCCGTGAAGTCTAAACAAGGTCTTACCAAGGTGACCTCTATTAAAAAAAAAGGATTACATTCGTGTGGCCCATACTTTAGGTAACAGCTATTTATTATTTTCGTGTATCAATTTTCATTTATATGTATGGTAAGTTTTTTTTTTAAAGTAGTTAAAATCATCCTATGACATCCCCCGCCCTTAGGCGGAGCGGGAGATAGTGTCAGACTCTTACTGACTAAAAACCTACCCCGTTCCTCCTTTGCGTTGGTTCCAGGGCCCAAATATGCATTTTCATACTTTCCCAGATCTCCAGATTACTAACCTACTGGGCCCCTACATTTTTCTGACGACTCCTTGAGGCCCGCGGATGTATGGTAGGTAGATCTTATATCTATGGACAGAAGACCTATAGTAGGTATGTATATATTCTTTCTTTTTTTTTCTTAAGCCATAATAAGCCTATCCTTTCTCATGGATTCGGTTATAAATAGCACAGGGCTACTTGCAGGGCTACGATCCCAATTTGTTCCCTTTTTACAAGCTTTCTATTAGCTTGCACTGTATGTAACTATGTATGTTCGGCTCAAATCTTGCAACTCAATTTTGAAGCAGATATCTTCAACCGATTGAGCTGAAATTTTACATGCATGTGTAAATCGGGTGACAATGCAACATTATGATGACATGGAGCTGATCTGATGATGGAGCTGGAAGGTAGCCATAGGAGCTCAGCAATAAAACAATACAACCCCATCGAGTTTGGGCTCGCCTGATTAGTATTGACGAGTACTTTGATTTTGTATTATAGCCAGGGTCTGATGATGGAGCCGGAAGGTGATCATAGGAACTCCGCAGTTAAACGATACAACCCCATCGAATTTGGGCTCGTTTGATTCATATTGACGAGTACTTTCATCCTATATGGTAAATGGTAACCAAGATCTGATGATGGAGCTGGAAGGTGGTCACAGGAACTCCGCACTTAAACGACAAAACCCCATCGAATTTGGGCTCGTTTAGTTTGTATTGACGAGTACTTTTATGCTATATGGTAGCCAGGGTCTGATGATGGAGCCGGAAGGTGGTCATAGGAACTTCGCAGTTAAACGATACAACCCCATCGAATTTGGGCTCATTTGATTTTTATTGATGAGTACTTGGATCTTATATGGTAGCCAGGGTCTGATGATGGAGCTGGAAGGTTGCCATAAGAACTCTGCAATTTAACGATATAACCCCATCGACTTTAGGCTCATTTTATTTTTAATGACGAGTACTTGGATCTTATATGGTAACCAGGGTATGATGATGGAGCTGGATCGCGGTCATTGGAACTCCGCAGTTAAACGACACAACCCCATCGAATTTGGGCTCGTTTGATTTGTATTGTCGAGTGCTTGGGTCCTATATGGTAACCAGGTTCTGATGATGGAGCTGGAAGTTTACCATAGGAACTTCGTAAATCGATACAATCCCATCGAGTTCGGGCTCATTTGATTTGTATTGATGAGTACTTGGATCCTATATGGTAACCAGGGTCTGATGATGGAGCTGGAAGGTGGCTACAAGAACTCCGCAATGAAACGACACAACCCTCTCGTCTTTGGTCTCGTTAGATTTGTAATGACGAATCATAATCATCATCATCATTTCAGCCAAAAGACGTCCACTGTTGGACATAGGCCTCCCCCAAGCGTCGCCACAATGGCTGGTCCTGTGCGTCTCGCATCCATCGGACTCCAGCGACCCTGACAAAGTCATCGGTCAGGGTCGCTGGAGGGGAGGTCTTCCAACGCTGCGTCTTCCGGTACGCGGCTGCCACTTCAGAACCTTTTGTTCTGCGTGCAATGTGCCCAGCCCATTGCCACTTAAGTTTGTATGTTTCAATTCTACGTGCTATGTCGGCAACCCTGGTTCTCTTGCGGATATCTTCATTTCTGATTCGATCACGCAAGGAAACTCCGAGCATTGCCCTTTCCATTGCTCTTTGGGTGACTTTAAGTCCAATACTTTGATCCAATATAGCAGTCGGGGTCTGGTGATGGAGCTGGAAGTTTGCCATAGAAGTTCCTCAATAAAACGACCCAATCCCATCGAGTTTCGGATCGAATAAAATAAGTTCTAACCGGTCATAAGCGACTTGGACTCGCGCACGGAGGGTTCCGCTAGTTAGTTTTAATACACTCCTACAAAATAGTTACCGATTGAAAGGGCTTACAGAGAGTAATTTGAAAAATAAAGTGACATTACTCTAAATCTAATATTCTCCTTTTTCTCAGTCATACTCTTGGTGGAGTGGTAGTGGTCATGGATCGTCTGGTAGGTTGGTTGCGGCTTTTGCGAGAACGTAGGCCCTCTACTGTTCCCTGTACCACTAAACGTTCCAAAGAGCTTTCATTGCGTATGATATATCCAAACATCTTAAAAATTCGCTGTTGCACAATCGACGAAAGTTTTTGTTTTGATGCAAAGTTAAGAATGGAAACGTTAGTGCGTTGAGCAGTCTGTTTTATCCTCAGTAGACGCCTCCAGCGTCACATTTCAAGAGCGTCAATCTTTTTACGGTGCTTGAATCTTTTCCGCATTTCCCAGTACATGTGACTGTGGATCCCAGGTAGATAAACTCAACACAACACTTCGCAAGTGGCTATTTCATGTAAGTTAGGTTGATTGTTAGTCTTACGATCCACCCTCATCATTTTTGTTTCATAAATCCAACCTAGTAGACTTCTCATGTGGTCGCCTCCTTCTGCGAAGCAGTAATGCTAGCGAAGGAGGAGGTCGACCGCATCAGGCAAAGGCGCTCACGCCGCAGCCGCTGCCGTAATTCCGATCTCGATTTCCTGCCACCGTAGGCGCGGGCTTGCGGACGGCGGGCAATGGGTAGCTCGCTGTCCGTCCGTCCGGTAACAGACCAAACCAAGCCCAAGGGCGGGGGATGTCATTGGATGATTTTACCTTCCATAAAAAAATAAAATTAAAAGAAGACCTGGCAGACTTCTAAAGATAGCAGACTAAGTTTCTTATGCTTTCCTATAATATGGGTAACAAATGAAAGGATTTGCTGAGAATACAAATGTGATTTAAAAAAGATATAACTAAAAAGTAAAAAATAAATTACCAATAAAAAAACTTTTTTAAAAACAAGCTTTCAATTAAATGGGCTAAAAAGAAGAAAATAAACTTTTCCTCTATAACTTTAACTATCAATTTATAACGGCATTACACAATTTATATGATATAAAAGCTTGTCGCGAGATAATAACTTCATTAATTAAATAAGTTAAGTAACTTCATCTATTGATTTTAATATTTTCAAAATCTCGCGACAAGCTTTTGTATCATATAAATTGTGTAATGCCGTTATAAATTGATAGTAAAAGTTATAGAGGAAAAGTTTATTTTCTTCTTTTTAGCCCATTTAATTGAAAGCTTGTTTTTAAAAAAGTTTTTTTATTGGTAATTTATTATTGATGTGATTTTGTTACAGATGTAGTTTTCAAGATTTTATTTCGAACTTTATTTCGATCGCGAATTTGTTTGATCATCATTGTCATAAAGGTGCTATTACAACCTCGACGGCAGGCTGTGGATGCAGGCAGTGCATGCGACGGCAGCACGAAGCAGGCAGTAGCTGCACGACTGGTTTTCTATGTAGTAGTATGGATTATTGTGAAAACCATTGAAAAAAATTTCAAACACGTGCACGTTCAACACATTCAAACCACGTGCTGCCGAGTTTCAGCTGCCCGAAACTCGTATGAATATTGAATACTATAATAAAATATATAAAATTTTAAGATTTTACATCCTCACTCTCAAAATCTTTCGATTTTTAAATTAAGTCACTATCATTGCATGGCCCATGCAGAAAAAAAAAACAAAAAAAAATTGTTTGTTTAAGCTTTAGCAAAATCTGATTTTGATCACAGAAAAACTGCATAAAACCAGGCATACATAAAGTGCAAAAAAAAAGCAACAAAAACATGGTTCGTTTTAAAATATAAAGAGCAATATAAAAGCGTAACACACTGCAGCATTTACCGGACAAAGTGGGTTAATACGTGAAATGTCCTCGGATGCGCCGGGCGCCGGACAAAGAGTGGCATTGTCCGCTCGCTTACCGCATTCAACTAGCTTGCTAGCCAGTTTAATATACTTGAGACTAGAGTTTATTAGACATCAATTTAAACTAAGGGATGATTAAGTTACTAATTTTAATTTTAAGTAACTTAAACGAAGCAAAGAAAAAAAAATATATTTATTGCTTGTATTATATGTATTTTATTAGTTATGTATTGTATATATGTAAATAGTACACCATAAACTACCTGCGTATCTTTTTCTTCTTCTCTGTCAAATCCATCCAAAGGTTGTCTGTAAAAGATCGCTTTTAGCGATAAGACCGCCCATTGTGACACCCTATTAATTTTAAGGTCTTAATGTAATTTTTTTTTGGTGTACAATAAAGAATACATCTATCTATCTATCTATCAAAGGGAATATGTAAAGATCGTAGTAGTAGGTATTCTCTATCTATTTGGGTTACTTCTAGGTAGCTAAATTCGAGTCTATAAGTAATAAATTACCAATAAAAAAACTTTTTTAAAAACAAGCTTTCAATTAAATGGGCTAAAAAGAAGAAAATAAACTTTTCCTCTATAACTTTTACTATCAATTTATAACGGCATTACACAATTTATATGATACAAAAGCTTGTCGCGAGATTTTGAAAATATTAAAATCAATAGATGAAGTTACTTAACTTATTTAATTAATGAAGTTATTATCTCGCGACAAGCTTTTATATCATATAAATTGTGTAATGCCGTTATAAATTGATAGTTAAAGTTATAGAGGAAAAGTTTATTTTCTTCTTTTTAGCCCATTTAATTGAAAGCTTGTTTTTAAAAAAGTTTTTTTATTGGTAATTTATTTACAATGAGCCCTTACAAGGGTACAGTCATAACCTGTTGGATTTTAAGATCGCTATCTCTTGCAAAAGGGACAGTTTCGGGAGTCTTTTTCTTAGTGGCATCATTATTTAGTATGCCGTTCTTAGTAAGTTACTTAGACCCTTTGGAAAAAGTGGAATAATATATTATTTCCTTTACTTTCTAGCTGGTGTAGCAGAACCAAAGTTAACGACAGAGCCGGAAGAATCGCCAAACTTGTGTGTGTGGCAGTGAGCAAGGCATAATAATATATTACTCGCAGAGCAGAAGGTCGATGACGCCACTTTGGAAGGCCTCCCACAAGGAAGACCAACGACCTAGTGAGGGGTGCAGGAATCCGGTGGATGCGAGATGCATAAGACCGGTAATTGTGGTAACACTTGAAGGAAACCTAAGTCCAGCGGACGTCTTTCGGCTGAAATGTTGGAGTGTAGATGGTAATCTAAATTAATATAAAGCTAGCCAAACCTATGGCCACTAGGCCACTAAATAGCCGGCCGACGCATTTGAACGCATTTTGACGCATGTCTAGAAGAGTTGTGCCTGAATACATAACATATTCACATGTCGACTATTTATAACATATTCATATTCAAATTTCGTTATTAATTTTTTTTTCAATATTTTTGCACTGACTTTTCTGAAATGTACAGTTAGATAAAAAGTTTTAAAATATAATGTATAGGGGAAATATATTCGGACAGTGTCCGAATATATTGAGTCCGAATCGTCAGCAACTCGTTTAGTGCTATCAGAAATGTTCAGACCTAACCTATTCACAATATTGTCCTTAACGAAGTAGATAATCAAATATTTTGGTAGAAATACTTCCCGTTTAGTGCTATTAAGTAATTTATAGACTTACGTTTTTACAAAGTTATTAAAGTGAGTCGGAAAATCTGTGACACAAGTAGATAACTAAGTTCTTGTCTGTTCTAGAACTTTCTGTAATATAATAGATACCTGAATATACAGTTTCAAATGAAAATTGAGACTTACTTTTGATAACTTTGACTAAGCTTTTCCATTAAGTACCCTAAAAGGAATTTAAGTAGGTATTCAGTGAATCAAATCGACGGCCCTCTTCGAAGAAATTGGTTTTCTTTTTAAACTTGCATGTTTGTATAGGAAAATAAAGTACATACATTTTAATGTATCACATTATCTTTTATTGAAAATTTCGGGAAAATAGGTAGAATAAAGAAAAACATCGTAATATAAATAGACAATATTATTGTATAAATTTTTGTATACATATTAATATGTATAACCGAATTAACTATATTATTATTATTACACTGACTAGATATTTTTCACTAAACAGTTTGGCAGTTTCGTTTCTCAACTTCCTGAATCTTGTGAGCAACCTGCTGACAAAATAAAAACATTGTGAATTGATAAGAAATAAGAATTGTATCAAAAAATTAATAATATAAAAAGATGAGTAATAAATTATTAGGTATGCACGAAGTATGTCTTATAATTCTTCGACAGGCCTGTTGGCCTAGTAGTTAGTGGCCCTGACTGCTAAACTGGAGGTCGTGGGTTCGATTTCCACCCAAACCTGATGTTTGTGTGTGATGAGCACGAACATTTACTCAGTATCTGGGTGTAATATATCTATAATTTCTTATTTTTATTTCATATAAATTACTGCTTGACTGCAATCCCACCTGATGGCAGTAATGCAATCTTTGATGGTGAGGCGCACTAGTTTATTAAGAGCCCACTAACTTTAGCCTTGAAGACACCCAAATTATAATCTGATGGGAAAACTGCAGCAGGCAAATTGTTCCGTACGCCGTATAAACGACGAGGCGAAACGCTTAGGCCGTACCGTAGAGGTTTTAAGAACGAAAGGGTTTTTTTTTTTTTTTTTAACGTAGGTAAAATCATCCAATGACAAATCCCGCCCTTGGGTGGGGCGGGAAATAGTGTCAGACTTTTACTGACCAAAAACCTACCTTTCCGTTCCTTGCCTTTATCCTGGGGCCTTTGGTGACAGTCTCACATAACCTTTGGCCCCAGTAGGCTTCGGCCCTGCTGGACCCCTACAGTTTGCTGACCACTCCTTGAGGCGCGCGGGAACGGTGCGCGCCGTAGACGACCTGAGCTCGGACCGGTCTGTTACCGGACGGACGGACAGCGAGCTACCCATTGCCTACCGTCCGCGAGCCCGCGCCTACGGTGGCCGGAAATTGGGATCGGAAACCCGGCGGCGGCGGCGGCGTGTGCGCCTTTGCCTAATGCGGTCGGCCTCCTCCTTTACTAGCATTACTGCTTCGCAGAAGGAGGCGACCGCCTGCCACTCCTCCTCGCTCCGGAGCATGGCTTGAACCAGGCCCCGGCGCGAGAGATCGCCGCCGATCGCCCCCACGAGGACACGGCGATGCTCTTCCCAAGCGGGGCACACCTCGACTGTGTGCTCCACCGTTTCCACCGGGAGGTCCGCACAGTGGCGACACCCGGGCGTCGTCTCCGCACGAATCTTGTACAGGTACGGACCGAACTTGCCGTGTTCGGTCAGCACCTGCGCCAAACGGAAGGTGACGACGCCGTGGGGAAGAACGAAAGGGTGGATATTCGTCTTACGTCAGGTTGTTTATCTAGTTCCAAATTTAGCAGAGCTTGTACTATGAGTACTAGACAACTGATAAACATACTATTATTTCTAAATACATACATTATTATTATTATTATATTAATATAGATAAATTACACCCAGACACAGAACAAATGATCGAGCTCATCACACAAACATTTGTTATTACACAAGGAATCGAACCCACGAACTTCGGCATAGCCGTCAGGGCTACTAACCACTAGACCAACCGGCCAGTCTAGATTTAAATTAGTCTTTTGAATACCGTAATTAGAGACACAATTGAAAGACAATAGGTATGCGAACGCCGGCGTTCGTTTGGGACTTAAGTAACTACGTAGTGTTCTCACCATGGTCCGGGCAGTAATGTCGTCGGCGTCTCCGTCGCCGTTGAGCGTCGCATGTGTCCACACACGTTTCTTCTGCGTAAAAAAAATATATTCGACAACGCAGCATTTACATAACAATACAATACAGAGATTGTAAGGAAAAAGATTATGCTCATGTTTAATGTTATCTTTTTTGTCAATCTTGGGTCACCCGAACACGCATGATCGTTGTGTTCAGTTATTATAATGTTACATCGCTGATCGTTGCTGAACACGTATTCGCGCAACGATCGCTTTCTGATCGCAGTCGCTTATACAATACTGCATTTTGTTACCACTACTTGTTAACTAATTTTGATTGTGGAACCAATGACAAATGGAGAATTTTGTAACGCATGTACGTTTAAATACAATTTCAGAGGCCTTACCATGAGCTCCATACTATGAACAGACTATTTCGTCAACAACAATCCGCGCTAAAATTGTATGGTCTCTAATGTACTCGTCATGGCTGCTGAGACGATTTTCGCGATCCATTTGACAAACAAAACTGAATTGTAAAAGGAGCTATATTTATAATGTGTATATATAGCTCCATCTCTTTTTCTCGATAGTAAGGCCCCAGTTGATGTTCTGATAGGTCGATTGAGAAGAGAGGCCCATGTCGAGTACCTATACTATGATTTTTTATTAGACGAAGTAAAGTGACAGCAGTGGTCATTGCCCAACTATCAAATAACAATGCCCAACTGTCAAACAACCATTGTTATAGCTGTCACTTTACTTCGTCTAATAAAAAATCAAAGTATAGTGGACGTCGTTCAGCTGAAACAATGACAAGCCTCATAGTGCGAAGGTGGAGGTGCTTTGAGCTGTGGGCTGGCGGCGGCTTTTTCCCGGCAAAACGCGCGCAGCTACACAGTTTAGCATTAGCATTATCAGCCTTTTAATGTTCCCACTGTTGGGACTCAGGCGTCCTATCTAAGAGAGGGAATGGGCCGTAATCCACCACGCGGGCCTAATGTGGATTGGTGATTGTCACATATCTTCGAATTTTTGGTTCTAGGACATATAGGGCTACACAGTTTAGGCGCGTATTCATTAATGATCTCGGACACATCTGTAAATAACTAGGCTAGGTCTCACCGTCGCACCGGGCGGGGTTAAACGGTGCCGCGGTGTTGTCATCTTTCCGGGCTAGTGCGCGCAGCTGCAGCGTGTAGATGTACACTAAATGATCTAGGGTACATCTATAAGTTGCTAGGCTAAGTCTCACCATCGCAGCAGGCGGAGTTAAGAGGCGTTGTGTTGTTGACGTCGCTCTGGCCAAGCGCGCGTGGTTGTACGCCCGCACTACCAATATGATTTCAAACACTGTAAGTTACTAGGCTAGGTCTCACCATCGCAACAGGCGGGGTTGAGCGGCGGCGCGGCTTCGTCATCGTGCCGGGCGAGCGCGCGCAGCTGCAGCGTGTAGGCGCGCGCGCCGCCCGACACCGCACCCGCGCCTCCAGCGAACGTCGCGTACGGACTTATCTCGTACACATCTATCATCAAAATATCCGCATCAATATTGCTTCCTCTTTTATTTTAAGATATTGTCTGCTTCACAAATGCAGTTCAGTAATCTTGGCTGTAGAAACCCAAGAAATATACACCGTTAAATTTTGGTCGTTTTAATCCCGCGGAGGGTCGATTCGGTACATGAAACACTATCGATTTGTAAAGAGAAAATTGAAAAATGAAGTACTTTTTTTTAAACTCGAATTAATTCTCGCATGTACGAAATTAATTTCTTAAGGTAAACGTCAGCTGCGTGATGCCAATGAACTGTAGGTAGTTAGTACGCAACGACCGATAACTACCTAAAAGGTCATTGACTCATTTACTTAAAGTAATCAATTTCGTACATGCGTATATTAACTGGAGTTTAAGAAAAAAAGTACTTTATTTTTAATTTTATCTTTACAAATTGATAGTGTTTCATGTACCAAATCGACCCTTCGCGGGATTAAAACGACCAAAATTTAACGATGTATATTTTAGCGCACTACTGATCATCTAACTCAGGAGTTACCAAACTTTGCATTACGTGAACCCGGGGCGTCGCGGGTTTGTCCTAGACGCATCGCAAACCGACATGCTTAGGTTGCAAGTAGTTAAGAGTGGGTTTTAGTCAGCAAAAGTCTGATACGCCCTCCCGCCCCATCCTAGAGCGGGAGAAGTCATTTATGGTTTCCAAACTAAAAAAAAGCCAGTTGGCCAACATGTCGTGGCCTCGGTTCCCTATCCATTTGCATAAAATTTTAAGACTAATATAACTTAGCATAATTTTGTTTGGCATAATTATATTTTCGCATAATATAATTACGCATAACAGCTTACGTATAATTTTTTTAAGAATAATTTCTCTTACCATAATAATGATTAAGCATAATATTCTAAAGCATAAATTTATTAAGCATAAAGTTATAAAGCATAACTTTTTTAAGCATAATATCCTAAAGCATAAATTTATTTACGCATAATGATAATAAAACATATTTTTATAGATATAACAATGAAATAATTATTGCTTGCTTCATCCTAGCATCAAGCAAGCAAGCATACAACATGCAAGCAAGCATGCAAGCAGGCATGCAGCAAACAAGCAAGCATGCAACATGCAGCAGGCAGGGTTTCTGTCACGGCTCCGGCGCTGTGGGCCTCCGGCGGTCCCGCGCGTGCTAATCGTCGCAGACGGCTTTCGCTCACCACCGCAGCTTCGGCTTGTTGGCCGGCTTCGCCAGCCAGCTTCAGCCGCGGCGGCTCGCTCGCAGCCGCCTGCTCCTCAGCCCGCGGGCCGCCTCGCCCCTACGCGCCTACGCGATTTTAAATTACACTCCAGGGGTAGGACAAACAAGATTACGTGGAGTCGGTTTTGCAGCAATTCGGTTCTGTCACTAACTTTTGTTGCACAGCATATTAAATTTTTAACCAACAATATTATTTAATTGTTGCAGAATCTATAGCAAATTGGTTTAATCAGAATTATGTATGGGGCACTTTTCACAAGTTCACCACCATCATTTCCACCCAAAGTCCGGAGTACGTATCTACTAGAAAAGGAAAATATACCTAGGACACAAAATCATGCAGAGGCATGGCACAATAGATTTGCACATGTTGTGGGAAAACACCATCCTGGATTTTATTTTTTTGGCAAAAAAGATCGTTCAGGAAATAAAACATCAAACCATTGAAATAGATAAACTGGATGTAGGAACATCACTTATACAAAAAAAAAAAAAAAAAAATACACGGACTGTACGGCGAACCGCACATCATAACATTTAATTGCATTTAGCCAAATCATCACTTTGCGCGTCTACGCCAAACGGTCAAAATTATTAATTAAGCAAATCAGTACGTGATCAGATCGCCTTAAGTTGCGTCGCGCGTGCTCCCTCGCTCTTTTAATTAACATATATTATTTGTAGCATTTTTAGCAATACAGTTTTTATTGAACATTCCAATCTATCATTTAACATCCTAGCATACAACCTTTACATGGTCCTTCGAGCCATCGGGCGGGACCTCGCGAGTTTTTGATAGTCCTCCGTGCGTTTTTCAAGGAATCTACGTAGTCTCCATATGTTTCATGATCCAATTTTTGTGACAATAAGTTCACAAGGAGCGGATCCCAAGTGTTGACATCGACTCCCAGATTTTTTATGCCGTGTATGCTCTCTAGGGTGACGTCATGCAATTTTTTGATTTGAAAAGTTGTTATAAAACCAAAAGAATTGAAAAAATAAAAAGATGAGTATACTTCTAAACTAGCATATTTGCAAGCAATTGTTAAAATTATACACCTAAAATAAATAATTATACATAATTAAGGACCACTGTTTCAATCAGTTAACTTCTATCTGAGGAATAACCGCCTTATTTATTTCTCATAGTAGAAGTTTGACATATTTTTTTACACAAAAACCTGTCAAAACATCTAATATATTCTTCAGATAAAAGTTATCTCGCGATTGAAAAATCGTTTAAGTTACATAATGTTACGTATAATAAATCAAATGAATGAAAATTGTTTTCGTTAAATTAATTGTATGCCTAAATATTATTATGCTAGAAGTCATTAGGCCTACTAACGTTATGCTAATAGTCAATAGGCCTACTAACGTTATGCGAATCAAATTTATGACAAAACAAATTAGTCTTTAAGATGATTATGCCAACATAAAAATATGCCTAAAAAAATTATGCCGAAGTATTATTATGCCAAAACAAATTGTGCCAAAATCGTTATGCCGAAGTATATTAGGACAAAGAACTTTATGCAAAAAGAAGGGATCCCCGTGGCCTCATGGTAGGTACAGTTAGTATCCCAAAGCTAAGCACAAATTTTTGTTTATTTTCTTTTTTAAAGATTTGTAATCACCTAAAAAATAATACGCTACTCGTGTTACGGCATGCGATGCAGCTCGTAAAAGATTGTCTATTACTGAAATCGTTAGATTTACCGTTTTAAAATTAAATTATGGGTAATGTAGGTACTAGCAGATCGCAAACTTTTACAAACAAAAACGCGTTTATTTTGATAACGCAATTTTTATCAGAAGTAATTTAGTGTACTTGCGAGTTGAACAATATGATATTACAGCCCTCTTCCCTAAGCTAAAAGGGATCTTTTATGAAATTGGAACCCGAGTATTAAATATTAAATCCCCAAGAGTAGGTGACCTGAAAGCCTGTAAAAGCTTTTCGACGCATAAAAATTCTCAGCAGCTTTTATTCTAAGGGATTTAAAGAAAATTGATAATGAAAGAGCTATGTTGAACTATTTGATCTTTTATTAAAAGCTTCCAAGAAATTTAATATTAGTGTCTTTTACATAGAACTTATGATTACTATTAGTATAATATGCTTGCTGTTTTCATAATCCTAAGACAAAGTAAAGTGTTAAGAGGGCTATCAAAATTTTTCTTGAATTTGAGCGAACTTTAATGTGTGATTAGGCTTAAGATATAGCCCCAAAAAAAAAAAATGCCTGAGAAAGTATGGTAATTTATCTTGGGAGTGTTCTAAATAAATATGTCAGTTTGTTCACGTACATAAGTAAAATCCTAATCTCTGCAAAGGAAGTTTCATAAAATTTCACTTTAGGGAATCTTTTGATGCTTTGGTACACCGAAGATGCAATAATTTAGTGATTTATCAAAATGACCATCGTACAAATGTATCTTCTACTTTAGAATGTTCAATTCAATTTATTAAGTTTCATACAGTAAAACACCAAAAATAAAATTCTGTAAAACCGAGAGTTATTGATAACTTTCCTTGTGAAAGTATATTTTTATCTATGAATATATAATCCAAATTCAAATAATAAATATTTAATAATTAAGTTGACATTGTTACGAAGCTTCAAAAACAAGTTAGTTTAATCAAAAGTAAAATAATGTTTTTAAATAATTGTAGTATGCAACTCAAAAAAAAAATAATATGAATCCTGTGACGCGCGGTGTTCAACTGTAGTCAGCGATTTTGTAAAAGCGCTCTTACAATGAAATATATAAGAGTATCTACAAAGCTGTCCAAAAAGTGTAGTCAAGTTAACTTCACTACTTTGTACTAATTTTGTCCCGCGGATTCACTTCCTTGGTCTTTTCTACGGGAACAGTGGCCAAGCCCTTGGCTGACAGCGATATTGCAACTTACGAGTAATATACTTGTACGTACATAACATAATCAACCATATACTGTTCCCACTGCTGGAACTCAGGCATTCTCAGATAACTCGTATATACCTAATCTAATGCAGAAACTGGTGTACAAAAAGAAGCAGTTAACTTGAAACTACGGCATCGCTCACATCAAACGTATTGTGAACGAGGCCTAAGACGCCAGCAGGCTTTGCCTAGTTACAACCGATTCGTCTCAATTCTATTGCGTCGAACGATCCTCTTGGCCATGCCTCCAATTCCTTTATTTTGACGTCATCTCAACACTCAGTTACGTGGCAGAACCAAGGAATCGGAGGTGTGGCCAAGAGAATCGTAAAAAAACCCAATAGTTCTTCTACTAGGGAATCGAACCCCACGCTCAACAGTGGCGCTTGAGACCACTGACCAACGAGGCAGTTAATCTATATGTCTATAAAATATAGTCATGTTAGTTAGGTACACTATTTATAATTTTTAAGAACGGCTGGGTCGATTTTTATTGATCTTGGCTTTATTAGATTCGTTTCCGCCCTGAATAGCAGAATAATAATAAAAATAACACAAAATCACTAAACACAAATGACAGCAACTGTCAAATACTTGGGTCTCAATCATTCAATCATTCGGTCAATAAGTTTAGCTAAAAGGTAATCACTACATTTATTGACTGTGAGGCGGTACGAAGTTCGCCGGGTCAACTAGTTTGAAATAAAGTATATTGACCTCTCTACATTTACTGGAATTCTTCATTTTGAAAACGGAAATAAAGACATAAAGCTGTCTTGAATCTATCGCGATCCTTTACATTTTCTAGTAATAAAAACAATTCATTGTTTATTATCCGAAGCTAAAGGAAAAGGTCAATGTACTTTATTTTAAATTAAAACTCTGGCGCGGAACGTATCTCAAAACAATACTTAGATGTATTATGTGAACTTAAAAAAAAGACTACATATATAATGAAAACGAATCTTTACAGTGTAGCCCAATAATATATTTTTTTTTATATGTTTACGAAACTCTTCATTAAACTAGTACTTTATTCGCCTGTCACGCTCATCCAGTGAAGATATTTTGATGTCATACTCTTTACGTAAGTAAAGTCTGTCCTGCATAACGCAACATAATAAGTCTAAAATGGCGATCGACCTTCAATGAGTTATAACAGATTTGGGGTCTCAATCAAAGGCTGCGCGTAACCATAGCAACGACGGGCATTTTGGTTCAACTAATTTGCTGTGTACTATGCATACTTGGTTATTGTCATATTAATATATTAAACCAAATATAACTCTGAACGGACTATGATGTGGAAATTATATATAAGTAACTTTTATTAGTACTAGTACCTATCTAACGATATAGCAGACATTGGAAGATGTGCCCAAAAATGGCTTCCTCCTTTGTCACTGCAGCCCTCGGCTCCATAACACACTCGCCTACGGCTCGAGCGAATTCCACCTTGGCCGCAATGACAAACTTTCTGCACTTGTATCAACATTTTATTTTCATATTTTTATTAATTGGCTTAACGTCGAACAAAATGTTAATAGCTACATTATTTCTTTACTCGTATGTTTAATGCATGACGTGTTGGCTATACTAAAAAATGTAAGAATACTGAATCTTTAGCATGTATATTTTATTGTAGGTGGGGAATCATCCAATGGCTTCCCCAACTCTTGGGCGGAACGGGACGGCGTATCAGACTTTTTTTTATAAACTAGTACTTGACTGCAATCCTACCTGATGGTAAGCAGTGATGCAATCATTGATGGTAAAGCGCACTAGTTTTTTAAGAGCCTATTCACTCTAGCCTTGAAGACGCCTAAATTATAATCAGACGGAAAAACCGCAGCAGGCAAATTGTTCCAGTCCCTCGATGTACGCGGTATAAACGACGAGGTAAAACGCTTAGTCCGGACCGTGGAAGTTTCAACAACGTAAGAGTGGATATTCGCCGTACGAGTGGTTGTTCGATGGTAGAAATGAGATGGCGGTACTTTTACTGACTAAAACCCCACTCTTGTTCCTTCTTTGCCTTGAGTTCCAGGACTCCAGAGTAAACTTTCGCACAACCTACTAACATGTGTAATAGTGTATACTTAAATAAATAAACTGAAATAAAAAAAATGTAAGCTAAAAATATTTTACGTAAGACAGAAGGTGAGCGGACTAGCTCGGGACATATCGGGGCGACGATTTTATTTTCATTCGATTTACCATCAGATCGTCCCATCCCGGAAATTCCTCACATCGGGGTCTTGTTTGGAGCGCACGTGTAACGTAAACAATGATACGAAACAAAATAAAACTACTTACTACTTCCGAAAAAGATTTTTGGGAAAATAGATAAGTTTGGCGGGATTGTGTAAAACAAAAGTGTGGTTTAGGAGCACAGTTTTAAGGAAAACCAGAAGAAAAAAGTTAAGTGACGACTTTGATGGCGAACTTTATGTTTCCGAAAAGAGTAAATGTTTAAATCTCATCAGTCCTTTTTCGCGCCAAATTACTGATGATATCCAATTACATGATTGCAAAAAACATGCTAATTAGGCGTTGTTTTTGGGTGAAATTTTTTTAATCTTTTTTTTAGTAAAAGTCCTTTTTCCTCAGTGACAGTGGACATTTTGACACAGTGGACATTTTGATACAGTGGACAATTTGATATAGTGGACATTACGTAACTAAAGGCGCGCTAATAACATACATTGATGAAATAAATTACAAGTAAAAAAACTTTTTAAAAACAAGCTTTCAATTAAATGACCTAAAAAGAAGGTAATAAACTTTTCCTTTATAACTTTTACTATCAATTTATAACGGCATTACACAATTTGTATGATACAAAAGCTTGTCGCGAGATTTTGAAAATATTAAAATCAATAGATGAAGTTTTTTAACCTATTTAATTTATGAAGTTATTTAGCTGTGTATTGACACAGTTAAATCTCGCGACAAGCTTTTATATCATACAAATTGTGTAATGCCGTTATAAATTGATAGTAAAAGTTATAAAGGAAAAGTTTATTACCTTCTTTTTAGGTCATTTAATTGAAAGCTTGTTTTTAAAAAGTTTTTTTACTTGTAATTTATTTTTACTTTTTAGTTATGCCTTATTTAAATCACATTTGTATTCTCAGCAAGTCCTTTCATTTGTTACCCATATTATAGGAAAGCATAAGAAACTTAGTCTGCTATCTTTGGAAGTCAGCCAGGATTTTTTTTATGGTAGGTAAAATCATCCAATGACATCCCCCGCCCTTGAGCTTGGTTCGGTTGTTACCGGACGGACGGACAGCGAGCTACCCATTGCCCGCCGTCCGCAAGTCCGCGCCTACGGTGGCAGGAAATCGGGATCGGAATTACGGTGGCGGCTGCGGCGTGAGCGCCGTTGCCTGATGCGGTCGGTCTCCTCCTTTGCTAGCATTACTGCTTCGCAGAAGGAAGCGTCCACCTGAGAAGTCTACCAGATTGGATTTATGAAACAAAAATGATGGTGATGGATCGTAAGACTAACAATCAACCTAACTTACATGAAATAGCCAATTGCGAAGTTGTCTAGAGTTTATCTACCTGGGATCCACAATCACAAATACTTGGAAATGCGGAGAAGATTCAAGCACCGTAAAAAAATTGATGCTCTTGAAATGTGACGCTGGAGGCGTTTACTG
Organism: Leucania comma; assembly: GCA_958295575.1. NCBI lineage: Eukaryota > Metazoa > Arthropoda > Insecta > Lepidoptera > Noctuidae > Leucania > Leucania comma. Next base: position 17,606,233 of record OY282470.1, read on the forward strand.
AGGATAAAACAGACTGCTCACCGTACTAACGTTTCCATTCTTAAAGAGCTTTGCATTAAAACGAAAACTTTCGTCGATTGTGCAACTGCGAATTTTTATGATGTGTTGATATATCATATGCAATAAAAGCTCTTTGTTACGTTTAGTGGTACAGGGAAGAGTAGAGGGCCTACGTTCTCGCGGCCAATCGCCTACCAGATGGACAGACCTCACTAAATCATCTTTGAAGTGTTCCCTCATTGAATGTACACGAAGTTCCATGAATAGAGAGAGACGAAGAAGTCTCGCAAAAGCCGCAACCAACCTACCAGACGTTCCATGAACACTACCACTCCACCAAGAGTATGACTAATGTCACTTTATTTTTAAAGTTACTCTCTGCAAGCCCTTTCAATTGGTACCTATTTTATAGGAGTATATTAAAACTAACTAGTACGATCGATGTCGTTTAACTGCGGAGTTCCTATGATCACCTTCCGGCTCCATCATCAGACCCTGGCTATCATACAGGATCAAGGTACTCGTCAATACGAATCAAACGAGCCCAAATTCGATCGGGTTGTATCGTTTAACTGCGGAGTTCCTATGACCACCTTCCGACCCCATCATCAGACCCTGGCTACCATACATGATCAAAGTACTCGTCAATACAAACTAAACGAGCCCAAATACGATGGGGTTGTATCGTTTAACTGCGGAGTTCCTATGACCACCTTCCGAGTCCATCATCAGACCCTGGCTCCCATACATGGTCAAAGTACTCGTCAATACTAATCAAACGAGCTCAAACTCGATGGGGTCGTATTATTTAACTGCGGAGTTCCTATGACCACCTTCCTGCTCCATCATCAGACCCCGGCTACCATATTGGATGAAAGTACTCGTCAATACAAACTAAACGAGCCCAAATTTGATGGGGTTGTGTCGTTTAAGTGCGGAGTTCCTGTGACCACCTTCCAGCTCCATCTTCAGACCTTGGTTACCATATAGGATGAAAGTACTCGTCAATACGAATCAAACGAGCCCAAATTCGATGGGTTGTATCGTTTAACTGCTGAGTTCCTATGATCGCCTTCCGGCTCCATCATCAGACCCTGGCTATCGTACAGGATCAAAGTACTTGTCAATACAAATCAAACGAGCCCAAATTCGATGGGGTTGTATCGTTTACCTGCGGAGTTCCTATGACCACCTTCCGACTCCATCATCAGACCTTGGCTACCATACATGATCAAAGTACTCGTCAATACTAATCGAACGAGCTCAAACTCGATGGGGTCGTATCGTTTAACTGCGGAGTTCCTATGACCACCTTCCGGCTCCATCATCAGACCCCGGCTACCATATAAGATGAAAGTACTCGTCAATACAAACTAAACGAGCCCAAATTCGATGGGGTTGTGTCGTTTAAGTGCGAAGTTCCTGTGACCACCTTCCAGTTCCATCATCAGACCTTGGTTATCATATAGGATGAAAATACTCGTCAATACGAATCAAACGAGCCCAAATTCGATGAGGTTGTATCGTTTAACTGTGGAGTTCCTATGATCACCTTCCGGCTCCATCATCAGACCCTGGCTATCATACAAGATCAAAGTACTCGTCAGTACTAATCAAGCGAACCCAAACTCGATGGGGTTGTATTGTTTTATTGCTGAGTTCCTATGGCTACCTTCCAGCTCCATCATCAGATCAGCTCCATGTCATCATAATGTTGCATTGTCACCCGATTTACACATGCATGTAAAATTTCAGCTCAATGGGTTGAAGATATCTGCTTCAAAATTGAGTTGCAAGATTTGAGCCGAACATACATAGTTACATACAGTGCAAGCTAATAGAAAGCTTGTAAAATAGAACCTGCTTAGTAAGAGTCAGTTTTGCGCACGAAGGGTTTTGTAGCAAAAAACGGCAAAAAAATCACAATAACCTGTAAACATTTCACGCCTGATGAATGACAGTCGGATAATGGAGTCTTAGCCAAGAATAGAATAGAATAAACTTAATTGTATACCAAAATTCACAATTCACAGGAACTCAAATCTATGGGTACAATGTCTGGTAGATATCGCTGACAGCGATATTTACCAGACAACCTTAGGATGGATTTAAAAACTTAAAATAACAAAGGGCTAGTCTGCGGTGTACTACTAGCAAGATCCGTCGGCCGTACTGTATGTAGGTATTTATGTGTTTTTACTAATGAGACATTTATTTTCCGTACTTATGTGCAGTGATGTGGTGCTGTAATAAAATTCGTGTTTATATCGTAGCCATATCGAACAATATGCCATGTCATGAAGTGGCCAACCTCTATATGAAATGCCCAACTACATCATAAAATGGCCAATTCTACGATATGCCCACGACATAACATACCTGGTGGGTCTGGTGGAAGTTTCGTTGCTTGGTGTTGTGGCGCCCTGTATGTCCCACAGCTGGGCTTCTCTGCGCTTGTTGATACTCGAGCTACGGCTCCGTCAGTCCTAAGAAGAAATCGACGATTACACACAAGTACCATCCTGTCGAAATCAATACTTGTAAGATGAGCTACAATGCTACTGAAAGGTGGATCAAAAGGATAAGGGCGATTTGATATTTTCCCTATATTTCTATGTATTTAAAACTGTAAAGCTTATCAGTAGAGTTAGTATATTACTGTTATTTCACTTTAGTACCATTCATTAATTACGTAAGAACAGTTCGGGGGTATAGTGTTAAAACAGGTTAAAACCCAATAAGTGTCGATAACAAAAAAACATTTTTTAATGCATTTTTGATGCTCTTTCCAGTGGTCTAATCCAAGAAGTGGACTTCGCAGAAGAAAGAAAATTAATTGAGGTATAACCCAATAAAGCGACCGCGTTTAGTCAAAACTTAAGAACTGGTGGTTTTTGATTTTTCAACACTTATTGGGTTTTAACACCTTCGAGTTTTGTCGATTTACGACCTCTTTATCTAAGAAAATTAGGAATCATGTAACAGAGATATTTGTTATACATAAAATGATTGAAAAGAGTGTCCATGGAGTTTCTTGCACATTCTTCTCCATAGAGATCTACGCTTTGGAATGTGAAAGAAAAGAAAAGAAAAAGAAAAATCGTTTATTAGACCTCTCACATACAGTAAAAAAATATTAAAAGAAAAAAAAAATAAATAAATAAAAAAAAATAATAAAAAATAAACAACAATTAGCAATTAGCATCATTTTTTTTTCTGACAGACTGACACCTTGACCTTTCAAAAGTGCCTGTAAATGGTTTATTTGAAATAAATGCTTTTGAGTTTGAGTTTGAGTTTGAGTTTGAATCCACTCCCTCCCTTATATTATTTATTCAAGTCCAGAGGCTTTGCTCCTCTGGGCTGACGCTCACTCGGAAAGTGACCACTGACACATCTCTGATTACCGGGGTCGCTTCTAGTCAGTTGCTCTGTGGTATCCACCTAGTCAACATGTTGACTAGGTAGATGTCACAATTCTAGCTGCACAAAACTTCTATGCCTCGCCTATTACAAAATAAAACATGGTGGACCCCTTTCCCCCTAATGGCCATACGTAATAAATGAATCGCGTCTTTCTGTACTAGTAATGTTTATTATGGAAATTGTGTTTCTCAGACATTAGAGATGCTTCTCTTACTATTATTAGAAGCAGGTCTAATTTCTGAGGAAGACAATTTGACTACTATGTAACAGATTTGCATTTGAATTGGTGCACGGATGGGCTCGTCCTGTAAATGTCCTTGTTATCCTGAGAGTACATTGCCTTAGGACAATATTCTACTATCATGTGGAGAAACCGCGGGCAGCAAGTATAACAGAAATGGGCCGTATTTATGACGAAACAGTTTTAGCCTGCCTGCCTGCCTTTTGTCAACCGTGTAGGGCAAACGCCCGCCGCGCCGCGGGGCCGCGGGTGCGTGCCGTGTAACGGGCGGGTGTGTAGCAAACGGGCGAGACAGCGCTCGGCCGAATACTCGGTACGTATGTATACGCCATGTTCAGAGCGAAGTGCTTGGCCGAGCTCTTACCTCTACAACTCGCTTACATCACAGTCTCGGCCGAGCAACATTTTACTCTCTAGGTAAAATGTTGTGATGAAGGCATTACTGCATGTAGCTAAATTCCAGTATTTTACGAAGCGTCGACTACTTATCTACCTTTACAAACCAGTATCGACACGATATTAGCATTTTAAATTAAAAATTGTACAGACAAATCACCACCCCCAGTGATTTTGATAAATATACGTTCCTTAATTAAATTTTAATTGTAAATTCATGCTTATAAAAGATATAATTGGTTTTGCGGGCAGAGCAAAATACATTTCTGTATTTTTTTTAGTAAAAATGTGTCGCCAATTTTGTTTTTACGATATTAAACGAAAATGGGTTTGTTTGTGTGTGTGTCTGTTGTCTGCTTCAGTCAACACATACTTGAGATTTCAATTTTCATATTAGAGAAAGATATTGACGATGAATTTTCGAAAAACGATGACATTTAACAAGCGGTATCTAGGTCATGTTTAGTTCCAATTCAAACGTTAATGAATATATCTAGTGAATATTCATACATTGTAGAGCTTGAATTTATTACAAGTCGATCGTAAAACACGTTTACAAGCGCGTCTGTTGACTTACTAACTACTGTGGATTATTTTATGGGTCGTATATTTGCAGTGTTGCCATTGTTTTGTTAAGTTTTGATAATTACTGTGCAGTTTGTGTGCAACAAGGAGAACCATTAACTCCTGCGTTGTTAGCATGCTCCTTTTTTTTGCATGTAAAATGGTTGGTTTTTATTTCTTATTTTTAAAGTTAACGAGGGTTATAGTGATGTACGTGCGTTGCCGATATAGCTCGAAGAATCACCAAACTTAAGTGGCAATGGGCAGGGCACATTGCTCACAGAGCAGATGGCTGTTGAGGACGAAAGATTCTGGGTAGCGACTGCGTACCAGAAGACGCGGTTGGTGTGTTGGAAGGCCTCCTACAAGGTGGACCGATGACCTGGCAAGGGTTGCGGGAATCCGATAGATGCGAGATGTCCAGGACCGTTCATTGTGGTGACACTTGAGGGAGGCCTATGTCCAACAGTGGACGTCTTTTGGGTGAAATGATGACGATGAGGATGACATACGTTGTGTTAAATACAAGTTGAATATTTTTATGATTTATTTCCATGGCAAACTTTTAATGGATGACAACTTTAATGGCACAAAGGAAGTTTATGAATCAATCATAATCAAACGTCTATTGATAAACTTGACTTGAAATAGGCAGCGTTCCAACAAAGTTGCATAACGTTTTAGTGAAAAGTTTTCTTCATAAAATTTAAATGACTGACAAGGAGTCCGACAGAGCTGTAAAAGTGTACATTACTATGTTAACTGACAGACAAGTCTTCTTCTTCTTCAAATTTGAACGATGCGTTGAATAATTGTTTTTTAATGTGCACTTTGTGAAACAGTGGTTCGGTGTTATTGATTTCAACTTGACACCTCCACGGGTTTTCAAGATATAGGGCCTTAACTGACAAACAAACAGGCCAGAAAGTGATCATAAATTTGAGGGTTAAATTAACCGCGGAACCCCAAAAAATAAGTACCTGATAAGTAATTGTAACGTTGATGTCACAGGCGTCAAAGCAATAATATTTACTTAGACTAAAAATATCTAACACACATTGCGCGCGGGCTTGCGGACGGCGTGCAATGGGTAGCACGCTGTCCGATCGTCCGGTAACCGGCCGGACCGAGCCCAAGTCGTCGAAGGCGCGTTCTGTTCCCGCGCGCCTTAAGGAGCTGTCAGCAAACCGTAGAGGCCCAGCCTGCTAACTGCAGGCAGGCAGGGTCGAAGCCTGCTGGGGTCAAGGGCCGTTTTCTGAGAGGAAGGCTCAGCCCCGGCACTATAGGCAACGAAGGAACGGGGTAGGTTTTTAGTCAGTAAGAGTCTGACACTACTTCCCGCTCCGCCCAAGTGCGGGATTTGTCATTGGATGATTTTACCTACCATAAAAAAAAAACACACATTGCGAACATTTTCACACCAGCTCGCATCGCTTTACCTCATTTCTCGCTCACATGGCGAACGTGAACAGGCAAACCGATGCGGCGTTAATAATTTCTCGTAAAACCCGACGTTGAACGAATCACGCGCGTCAAAGGAACGTACAAACGTCACGTCACACGTTGACGCTTAAGACTGGGACTGAAAAGGGTCGATGGAACACCGCTTATGTCAGCACTTTGTCACGCACAGCTCGCGAATGTTAACGACCTGCCTTTATTTTCATTAATAAGAATTTTTTTCGTACTCAGCTTAATGATTTGGCTTTGAGCGTGATTCATTTATAGACTTTTAATGTAATCAGATGATATTGAGTTAGACATAAATGGTTCTGGTAATTTTTGAAGACAGTTTAATGTCAAAGAGTGTCTTCTTTTGAGAGGATCTGTTTTATATAATTGTTTTACCTTAATAATTTTTCATGAAAGTTATGCTTTATTTAATACTCGTAGTTTAAAATAGTTCTTTAGTCAGTAAAACCTACTAATTGATTGCTATTATAAAACTTTTAACCCCGCACTCCAGTTTGAAGTACCTATAATAATTTTGGCAGGTAGCACTGGTTTTTCTTTCGTCCCAAAGAAAAAGAATATAAGTTAGAAAAAACTATACTTCAATACAGACTAGTCTCACCGTTGGCTTCTCACTAAAATAGCTAATATATATAATAATCTGTTGACAGCGCACTTCTTAGTCGGCAGCTGTAGGAATAGCGTGACGACTGTTTCTGTAAAATGGCCACTGGCTGCTTTCGTCGTAAAAATACGTCTCACCTTTTCCTCCTTAATAAAATGGCTACTTAAGTAAGATCAGTAAAGCGTGTTCCAGACACGTGTAATCATGCTTATTACCATCCTTTTAGACTGCGGATGTAAACCAAATTTTCATATGACCTTCATCGCCCTTGGAGGACGGGTGCGTATTCCTATCCGCAGTTGGAGCGGCGTGGATTCTATCCGTTTGGCTGTCAGGTTACATCCTACCAAAGACTAACCAGTTGTGTATTGACAGCGAGCGGGTGCGCACGTATGCGAGTGCAAAATGTCATCCGCAGTGAGTTAATCGATGTCTATAGGGATTTTACGTTCCTAAGGGATATGACGTCCGAAACGTATAAAGACGCTCGTCAGGAAAAAAACGGCTTGGAAGATAATATTACTCCGATAATTGCGCAAAACTGCAATAGCAAGGTCCATTTTGGATGGAAACCAAGTTCTCACTAAGGCTACTTCTGTTGGGACGCTAGATTACATCCGTCTAGGACACGTTTAAGTGTCAACGCCAGTTTACCACTTTAATCGTAGATAAAAGTCAGTCAACAACAATAAAATTACTAGTGTAGTAACTGCAGCTAGTAACAATGCAACACAGAGCACTAATAATAGCGCCAGGTCACCTGCCATGACCTGAAATAGTAACAGCGCCAATTCCCCAGCAGTGGCCGCGAAAGGCGCGGTAATTTCTTCTAGAAAATGGACGTTAGAACATTTTCGTCAATAACAACAAGATAGGCTCACCTTTTCCTCCTCAATAAAATGGCTAGTATAGTAAGGGCAGCAAGTGACAGCGCAGCACAGAGCGCAAGTAACAGTGCCAGTTCTCCAGCAGTGGCTGGAAAAGGCGCGTCGACCTCTTCTGCAAGATGGCCGTCGGCGGCTTGGGTCGCGAACTCGTATACTTCGCGCGTCCAACCGGCTTCGTTTGATGCTCGGGCCGCTACTCGGTAGCGAGAGCCCGGCGAAAGACCTGGTTGTTCAAAGGTTGTTTAAAGGCACAGGACACTGACAAAATGGATGCGCTTACTTGGCTCAAATTACAGTACTTTTATTATTCGCCCTGTAAATTGAGCCTATTTCGTTACATTTAGAGGTGTACACGCTTTAACATAATAGCAACAAAAAATTCTATTCCCAAGGTTCTGCTACTATGGCCCAGAAACTTCAACTAATATAACTAAGTTTTAACAAAAAAAGCTTTTTAAAATTCTAATTATGCTATGTAATTATGTATTACACATTTTTTGCTGCCGTATTTCAGAAACTTACCTCCTAGTATAACTTCTCCGCCAACAGGCACATCCCTGGCACCTGCTACTCCGGACCCAGCCCACTCAAGCTTCAAAGCCACTGGTCCACACCCACCATCAGTCCACGCACTAGTATCGAACCTCGCATGGGTAGCATTAGCTCTGATCCATCTTGCATCTGGAGGGGCCGTAGGTGGACCACCAGATGTCCTAACTGCGAGTTCGGAACCCGGTGCCCCTCCAGCCGAACCATACGCTCGATAAGCGGATCCACAGCGAAGTCCAGACAGCGTAACCGGACCGGGAGTGGCCGATTGTATTCGCCATTCACCCTGAAATGGACTTGAAATGTAAGGAATAGATACGGTTTGTTTGTTAAGGAATTTGGAATAGACGTGGAATCGCGAACAGGAGCCCGATGTACATACAATAGAAGTGAAGTGGAAGAGCGTTTACATGTAGATTTAAAACTAACTATCGTATACCTAACTATCCCAGGTATATATCAAGGTACTTTTGAACCTTAATATTATAAGTTTTTATTTAAACAAAGTCTGTATGTTTAGGACAAATCTTTCCAAGTGAATTTTGAAACAGTTTTCCCTGATTGCGCTGACATTTCACAGAGTTGTTTTGTTTGTATGACAATGTATGATTAGTGAAGTGACGACATTATAAATCTAATATTGTTTTTTTTTATGATAGGTAAAATCATCCGGCCGGCCGAAGCGGGAGATAATGTCAGACTCTTACTGACTAAAAACCTACCCCGTTCCTTCATTTCCTTGTTTCCAGGACCCTGGTATGCACTTTCATATCTCCCCAGAGCCCCAGAGTAACAACTCCTTGAGGCGTGTGAAAACAGTGCGCGGCATCAGCGACTTGGGCTCGGTCCAGACTGTTACGGGACGGACGGAAAGCGAGCTACCCATTGCTCGCCGTCCGCAAGCCGGAAATCGGGATCGGAATTACGGCGGCGGCTACGGCGTGAGCGCCGTTGCCTTCTTCGTCGCTAGCATTACTGCTTCGCAAAAGGAGGCGACCGCCTGCCACTCCTCCTCGCTCCGGGCCATAGCCTGGACTAAGGCTTAGCGCGAATAGTATTTTTTTATGACATGGTTAATTGAAAGGGTGAAACCTTTCCAGAGAAAACTATAAAAATAGCAACCAGTTATCGTCTTTTCTGCGTAAATGAACAAACCATCTCGCGATAAGTTTTTCTATAAATTGTATAATATAACAAGCTGATGAGTTTTATTTAATTTATACTTTTTTTTTAAGTTAGCACGTTTGTGATTTTTGGCTTACTTCAAACTGATTACATACTCGTATTAATGTGATTTCCACATACCTCTGGTGAGGATAGTCTCCAATGTAAGGTATACGTCTTAGGGATGGCATGTCCAGGAGACCTGGGTGCAGGCCTAAGCTCAAGCTCCAGTTCCCTGGACCTTGCTTCCAGGAGGGCCAGCCCTGGTGGTGCTGGCAATCGTAGAACTATGACACGCCATGTTGCAGAGTCAGAACCGTGAGGGTTCTCCGCAACGCATGTGTAGTTGTCGGCGTGGGAGAGTTCTAAACCTGTAGGGATATTTTATAAAATGATTGATGATATCAGTCTGTTCGCATACTAACATTTTTTGGGGCTGGGTATGCCAAAAAAGGTGTACCTAAAGTTTTGTGATGATTCTTTAAATGAAATTGTTGATCGAAGGCCAGAAGCCTCTCTTGCTTCTGAAACTTGCATTGCGTGTTAGGTAACCGACTAGAGACCTTACCATGACGTGTTAAAATATCAGTCTTGCGAGTGAAAAAGGGATGTAGCTATAGTATACCCTATATAAAACAGCCAGGCTGAAGTGGGAGTGGCCACGTCGCAAGAATGCACTCGGACAGATAGGCGAAGATTGGCACTCACTGGACACCTGAGGGAGGTCGACGCCGTCGAGTTCGACCGCGACGAAGGTCTAGAGCGATCGCAGGGCAAGCTTGGCCGAAGATCGCTCTAGACAGAGAGGTTTGAATGGAAAAAGGGAGGCCTTTGCTCAGCTGTGGGACACACAATGGGCTATCAAAAATATATAAATAGCTCCATCCCTTTAACTATTCAGTTTAGGTCGTCAAATGGATCGCATTAACAGCTCCTGTTAGGGCTTAGCTCCTTACGAACTGGCTTTAATATCGAAAGAACCACTCCATGGTTTGGAGCCATGCTGACAATTAAGTCCGAGCTACGTTACATACCGTGTCAATAATATTACCTTCCACAAACTCAAGAAAAGTTAAAAACCTTTCTATAAAACCTGTCACTCTTCTCTCAATTCCAAGATACACGTACCTCGTATAAGCAGCGCATCTCCATCAAGGTGGAAGGGTGGTCTTGGATGCAGTGGCATGCCGGCGCGCAGCCAGCGCTTGGCAGGAGGTGGGGCACCTCCGACCACGCAGCGAAGAGAGAGGGACCCGCCTGCTGCGCCTAGTGCCACGCCGCCGAATGATGAGATACGACCCGGTGCTAAATGGAAATAAGTAGGTGAGTGGATCTATGATCAAGTATTGATAACAACTTTTTTTTTATGTGTCAATTAACATTTTACCAATGTTAATAAATTGTGTTAAGTATAGGAAAGGAACTCTCCTGAAACACAGGGTTACTACCTAATTTAGGAGGCAGAGTATTATGTAACAGTGATATTTTTTTGCAAATAAATAATGATGATTATTAATTAATATTTTATGAATTTATCTCAGGACCTTTGGGAGGCGTACGAGGAGCCAAAACCAACTCGCAGAGGCCCTTTAGCCACTTTTAATGGAACATGATACCAACCGACGGTTATTCCTGTACGCGCTAAGCTAATGAACTCAAAGACAACCCCCGGTTGGTTAAAAACTATTGCAACATTATGGAAAACAAAGACAATAGGGCTATGGTTTTTGGAGTCTTAAGTGGACTGGTTACCAAAAACTATGTTAAGACTATGGCCCCTGCCTGTACAATGTTATTTAATTAATATTATTATTACTTTTAGTGAATGTTTGATGATTAGATCGGCTTTGGCTCGTATCTATATGTAGGTATCTATAGGTAGATATCTAAATTCGAGCTAGAATGTAGCAATATGTCATGGCTATAGTTGTAGTCTTTCAGTAGGTAATTTCAAAGTTAATTACTATAAATATACCTACAAATCTTACTTAGTACAGATGAGTTTTTGGATTACATTCAAATAAAAATAACTTTCATTTTCCAAGTCGTAAATACAAGGAAATCCTCTGCGTAAACAAATTACATCTAAATTACGTATATATTGGAGGTAGGTACAGTCAAATACAAAAATAAGTTGAAAAACACAGAGGGAATTTCAACAGAGATTTTCTCATAAAGCATTGATTAAACTTAATACTTTCAAGGAGGGTGTGCCAAGTTTAAGTGGAACTCGGCTGGACATGGCTCCCGCATGGCCAATGAATCTGTGGGCTAGTAGTGCCCTGAAATCTCATGACGAGGTCACTGCAGACCAAGAAGGAGATAGCAGGACGACTTATGTAGATGTATCCAGCAGCAGCTGAGAACTGTTCGAAGAGTGGCTATCAGCTAATGGACAGCGTGAAGATGGTTAAGTCAAAAATGCCTTCCTCGGGAATTGGCAAGAAGTCGCTCAAATTCGGGGCCAATGAAAGGACTGGAGGGAGGCCTTTGCCCTTTGCAGTGAGACAGTATAGGCTAGATATAATAATAATTATTAATATTATCTTTTAGTTACTTTTATGCGGGTTTCTGAATTGAGTATTTTGAGTTAAGAACGTCTTAAACCATACTTAAATGGCAAATTTCGACAGGTTCACAGGCTAAAGTAGAGTTTAAGTAATTCTCTACTTCAAATGCTTAAATCAGAAATCGGGGGTATATCAAATTTTGCTAAGTTTCTCATATTTTTGCCCTCGACTGTACTTGCTTAATGGTAATGGATGTTTGTTGCAGGTCTACTGAAGCATATATAATGGCGGAAACGAAGACATATGAAAAGAAAAATAATTCAAAGCAAGGTAACATCGAGTATCCAAGTGAGTACGGTAGTACTTAGTAGAATATTCTACAAATTGCTTGTTCTTAGAATACTCGACGTCGAAGATAAGATGTAAATATTGAGAAATGGAATTAGTTTCCTATTTCGTTTCACAAAATATACCTGTAAATCAAACCTTCTTGCTTATTCTCGTTGTAAAAAAGTGTAGCCTATTTATACAACATGTAACATTCTAAAAGCACAACCCTAAAAGTATGTTAAGAATTTTTTTATCTAAAAAATAATAAGAATTATTTTAGGACAAAAAATAATTACGTTCTTATTTTGATAAATCATGTTTATGTGTGCATGCGTAGATACCAACACCGATGCACTACCAATGTGTACCCCATTTGTTTAGGTACTTAACTAAACTTAAACAGTCTTGATAGGTCTTCTTAATTAAAAAATAATCGTATAAAATACATACAATAATTATTTAATGCCCATATTATTTGTCTACAATTAGGATAACTATTTTTTTTAAACACACCCTACCTAAGTGCATTTAAAATTTCATTGGTTAAATAATAATATGATTGAATAATTATGACGGTACGTTAGGTGCAGTGAGCGATTGGCTGCTGCTCTGCGTGTCACGGGTTCGATTCCCACACGGAAGAAATATTTTGATGGCTTACAAATCGGTGTTTCGCGCCTGGGTGTCTTGTGTATGTGAGTTTACATATTTGTGAACGCACCCATGAATCCACAACCAAACTTGTACCCAGTACGACTCCAAAAAATAACGGAAATTAGGAACCGTTTAAAAAAAAACCCACGAATCCACGATACAGGAGTAATGCCATCGTTTTGTATTGATAGATAATCAAAAAGAAAAAGAGTGTACAGTATTCCAGTCAGAAGTTGTGTATCCGCATGTACACCTACATTACGTCGGTGTTACTAATACCTGTATTTAAACGCTACACAACACGAATTATGAACCCTCAATGTATTGCATCAGTTCTTATAATAATAGTGTTCCTACTGCTGGGCCTCAGGCCTATGGAGGGAATGAACCGTAATCCACCACGCAGGCCCAATGCGGGTTGGTGGATGTCACATGTCTTCGAATTTTTGGTTCTAGGACATGCCGGTTTCCTCACGATGTTTTCCTTCACCGTTTTGAGAGAACCCTCAATGCTATTATGGCCTAATTCATTCAGGAGTCGTCTAGTGATAGAGAAAATGAGCTTATCAATACTTACCCAGAGCACTGGTCTGGCAGGCGACAGCGGGTGAAGGTGGTCCCTCACCAGCGGCAGTAGCAGCTCGGACCCAGGCCTCGTACGTTCTACCCGCGCGAAGACCACGCATCGTGCGCATGCACTCTGTGGTTGTACCCTCGATTTCAGCACAAGCATTCACGCGGGTCACGTTGGGTTCTTGTGACCTTAGGAAAAAAAAAATACGTAACCTAAGAGTGTATAGCCTTACCGAGATTAAACGCTCTTAAATCTTAGCTATTATCTATACCCGCCTAATGAGAATTTTACAAACCCTTCAAGAAAAAAAAACGGACTAAGATTTGTTGTACGAATTCAACTCAATAGTCAAAAAACTGACATAATAATAACGATTTATTCTATCACTAGGTATAATAAACTTGGTTGCACACAAATACAAAACTTCATATAAATAAATGACGCGCGGCCGCAGCGATTGTAGCGCGGCAGTTTCACGTTTTTATTCATATGGAATAACAAACCAGCGTGGTAGCACTTTGCGATTAATTTCAAGACGCCCTAAAATACGCAAATCCTCTTCATTTGTATGTGGTAGGTGGAATAAGCAGACATACAGAACTTTGTTTTATACTATGTAGAGAAAAACATAAAAGGCTGGGCACTGTGTGAATTTTTTTAGCAGCCTTGATTTCGTTGTAAACCGAAGCTCCAAGTGAAATATCAAATACAATGTTCTCGGAATATCCCAGTATCTGACGGCACACAGCTTTATAATCCGAGATGTGTGCACGAAACCAAGGCAGATATTCAATACTATTATGCAAAACCCTTGAGTCTTGAAAGGCAAGTCTTAGGAAGCGAAAGCTTTGACCCAACTATAGTTTCGTCAAACCAAAACAACTTAACGCGAGTTACAGAACAAATTAGGGATGTAGGAAGGCTAAGGTGAAGAGTTTTATCACCGCAGATGTGGATATCTGCGGTGATAAAACTCTTCACTTTCTCTTCGCCTTTGTTAACCCTCCAGGTTAAGAAAGGCGGAAGTCAAAAAACAAAGCAAAAATTGAGTAATAATTATTAATTATATTTTTTGAAAAAAAACAGAAATCTATATATAACAAAGAATCTAACAAAGTTTTGCTTTCCTACCAATTTTGGTGTTGTTTTCACAATTAATATTCTCTATTTTTTATATAAATTCATTGATAAATTGGTTTGTTAATATTTTTTTTTATGCATATTGCCCTTAGATTAAATCAAAACAGCGAAAGATAAGTGACTCGCCTCTAGCGCCTAGACCGCTTAAATTGTGCCTATGTGGCACGATTTCACATCATGCCACATAGTCACTCACGATCGCAACGATCACACACATTCGGTGGCTAACGCTAATTCGCTCGCACAACAACGCTGGCTCTTATCTCAGTCCTTGTCTATCAGTGACTACAGGTAGTGTAGATGTGTGAGTTTCGAGTCTAGGTTTTCTGATTGCGATGTTAGCGCGTAACGTATCTTCCCTTATAATATTACAATGATATTGTCCATTGATGCAGCTGTCAGTATATGCAATTATGCATGTTTGTATACGGAAGTTCCGCATCTACGGAGGTAAGTTGAGAGTTTCTGTACAACCCTGGGCGAAGTAAAGCGGTTAGCCATGGCTCAATTGAAGCGGTATTTAACTTTGATTGCTGAACAACTTTGCTTATTCCCCTGCCAGGTAGGGTAGTGTTTCAATTATTTATTAACTCTGCGCTTACAGCGGTTAAACTATGTAATTGCTTTTGTGATAGCTCAAGGGTATAGATTTTGGGAAAGAGGGAATGTAAATCATTGTTAAGGAAAGGCTACTCTATAGGATCTCTAGCTGTTAGTAAGATCGTCATATATTACAAAACGAATTATGACTTGCTTTAGTTTTGGAACTATACCTGCGTAAGTTTATATAATATTAATCAGTCATTTGAACATAGCTTTCAAATAGCCTGTTTTCAACAAAAAAAACCATCTAGTCTTTTTGTACTTAGTATCTACCAAAAAAAAGATGCAAATCAAATATCTCGACTTAGTACACGAGATTGTCGGCATGTAGAACGTGGACTCGTGTATCATTATATCAATTATCATTACCGAAAATGGCCTGATGGCCAAAAGCTTCAATTTTTTTTACTTTATTATTAAGAGCAAACGTAATCATTGATTACAATCTAGCCTAAAACTTATTATAAATGAGATTATGTTAAATATTTTCATTGTCATAAAATATCCTGTAATAAAACTGTAGCTCTAGTATACGCTCTGTTTAAATTTATTAACACATGCCGGAGATGCCCGGAAGCCTCAACTATTTACTCACTGCAACGTAATATCCCTTTCGCTTTGTCACTCATCTCAGCGAGCTCGCCAGCCGTGTGATCTCATTAACGCTCCGCTCTCTGGAACTCCGTTCTATATACCTTATACGTGGAGCTATCGAACTACTTGAAGTTATTGCCGGTGAATGGTCGTAAATTAGGTTAAGATCTATAGTTCTGCCTTGAAGACTAGAACAATCGTTGTCATCAAATATTTTTTTTTAAGAACACATATTAGGTAAGTGAACGTAGTTTCCGTAGTAGTTTTCCGTTTCGCGTAGTAGTGTACGCCTGCGTGAAGTTTACATACAAAACTATGATTCTGTCGACGAAGCAATAACGACATGACAACACGAAGTTGCTGTTGGACTGCCGTGAATAGCAAGGCTTGGGTGGAAAACAGATCGGACACAATAATATACATCGTTAAATTTTGGTCGTTTTAATTCCGTGGAGGGTCGATCTGGTACATGAAACACTATCGATTTGTAAATATAAAATGAAAAAATATAGTACTTTTTTTCTAAAAGTCAAATTAAAATACGCATGTACGAAATTAATTTCTTTAAGTAAACGGTTCAATGACTTTGTAGGTATTTGTTGGTCGTTGTGTACTAACTACCTACAGTACATTCGCCTCGCTCAGCTGATGTTTACTTAAAGAAATTAATTTCGTACATGCGTAAATTAATGCGAGTTTAAAAAAAAAGTACTTACTGTATTTTTTAATTTATCTTTACATATCAATACTGTTTCATGTACCGAATCGACCCTCCACGGGATTAAAACGACCAAAATTTAACGGTGTAGCTTAATACTCTTTGACCGTTTTACTGGGGATCGGTAGATAGATCTTAATTATGTACGCAGGTTCTACTGAAATAATAATAGTCTATGAAATCGATTACGTGGTGGGTGATAAATTAATTATATCCGGATGAGCTATTATGCACCGACGAAATATTTTATTATAAGTTCGGAATTGTGTCTATAGCGACATAATTGATGAAAATACTTATGGTAATTTTCAAGGTTGACACAATAGGCTGAATCTTCGGCTGACTCTTGTCAGTGCTCACTAGCAGGACCATAAGTGGACCGTAAGTAGCCTCACGACTCTTTTCTTACCTTTTAAGCGATATTGGTCTTTGAAGTATTTAAATAAAGTTTAATATTAATTCATATTGAAAAATGCTCACTGCGTCGCTGTCGGCCGCTGCCATTTCGGTATAAATCAGCCCTATTTAAGTAATTGTAGGTATTATACATTTGTAGCATAACTTACCCGGACAGATCCTTAACATAGAGCGTGTAGTGTGTCAGTTTTCCGTTGGGCTCGGGCGGCGGCAGCCAGGAGGCCCGAAGTGAGCGCTCGCCCAGGGCTATCAGCTTCATGCCTCCCGGAGCGCTGGGCGCTGCTCGGAACAACCCAATATTAATGACCGGATAACACTGAAGCTGTCGTTTTTATATTAAGTCACACTGTCGAACTTGAAGGAAGCAAGAATAACAACAACTTTTTAATAGAGATAAATTGTTGCTACCTGTCATCTGCAGATATGAAAGTTCTAAAACTGTAACCACTTTTAGTTGTATTGACATCCTTTAAGGAAAACCTAGTTTATACCCCATTTGGACTAAATACTTGTACATAGAGCAGGCTACCAAAACCCACAATTTTAGATTTATCCAACTGCTTCAAAATTTAAATTAATAAACATTTCACCTACAAACCAAAGGCCAAATATTCAATTCAATATTTCAAGTCTTTTTATTACAGGTACATTAAATTATTCCTAGCTTTGTCTTACCATCTTCATCAGTCCTGCAGACTTGCGGAGCTGAGAGAGGTCCGTCGCCCGCGGCATTGTGTGCCCGCACCCGAATCTCGTATTCAGCATACGGTGTTAGGCGCGATACTGTTGCTTCCTCACCCTAATGAAAAAGATGAAAATAATAAGGAAAACCATACTTAACAAGAATATTGTATACTAGCTTTTACCAGTGGCTTCGTCCACGTGAAAATAGAAAACATGTATATAGCTATGTCACGTAGTGAAAAAGTAGCATTCTACCAGTGAAAGAATTTTGAAAATCGGTCCGGCAGTTCTTGAGTTTATTCATTACAAATAAAAATTCTTCTTACTAGCTGACCCGGCAAACTTTGTACCACTTAATAATTAATGAAGACTTTTTTTCTGACTTTTTAAACCTTCCCTGGTCTATTACGAATATTTCAAGACCAAAATGAACCAAATCGGTCCAGCCGTTTTCGAGTTTTAGCGAGACTAACGAACAGCTATTACTTTTTTTTGAAATAAGATTTATAAATATATTATTGTTGTATATTTTGCTGTATTTTGTTTTATTTCGTAGCAGTTCAATTTAACCTTCTTTTTGTTTACTAAAATTACGCTGTATTTTTTTAATAGACAGCATTACGAGTCCTTGGCCTATCTATTAAAGTAATAAGGATAAAAGATAGAAAAAATAAATCAAACTAACCTGTATCCTTAGATAAGCGTCTTGTGTTGGTAACATTGGGTCGGCGTCCCGTCGCGTGTACTGTAATGTGTAGTGGGTAATGAGACCTCCTCGGTTGTCTATGCCCGGTGGCCGCCATGACACACGGAGTGACGTTGACCCGCTGGATATACACCCCACTCCCTCTGGACTTCCCGTTGGTGCTGTTTGAAAAAAAACTTATTTTTCTAATGATCTTTCTTACTAAACATTATTTTTATTATATGAGAAACCTGAATATGGTTAGATAGGAATCAGTAACTGAATCGATTCCAACAATTATTACACCATGTTTAATTTTTTCCAAAAACATTTTTAAAAATTCACAAGTTGGACACTACCGGCACCAAGTACAACACAGGTCACGGCAGGTCATTGCGGTCATTAGGCGCCAAGGTACAGCTGGGTCCGGAGCAAAACAACCCCTCAGTGGCCCGGTGACCATGTGTTTGTGTGGATAACCAGGAAAGATAACAGGCTTATAACTTTGTGATTGTAGATAATACAGTTATGCAATTTTGTACTTGGATTCCTTGCATAAAAATGCTAGACCCATGTTTCGTGTTTCGCATATACTAAAAATAAGGTTGTATAAATGACCAGTATTTGATAAACCTATATGTATAGATGCGGCAAATAAGTTGAGTTGAACCAAAATGGATATCGTAGTTATGGTTACGCGCAGCTCCCTGCTATGCCGCTGTCCCGAAAATGTGCTACTACGCATTGAAGGCCAATCACCATTTTGGTTCGACTTACATACCGCGTATTGTTAGTAAGTTATTTCAACTTTTAGTAAAGAAACTATTAACTTTTCCGACAGTTATTAAACCTCGTCGACAATGTAGCTTCTTACACGTGGCTACGTCATTAGAATTTTTAAATCTAAGTAAGTATAACAAATACCTACAAGCTGTTTCTTTTAGCATCATTAATAATTCGAGTTCCTTAGCACTAATGAGAAAAACTTCTCAAAGGTCTGTCCCAATTTATCTCTTAAATGTTGTTTGTATTAATTTTATGCTCAAGAGTTAATAATTCAAACAGCTTTTTCATCTCTTCCAAACGGTTGCAAAGCAATTGCTTAATAACAATCTTCTAAGATTAATTACTGGAAAGGTTGTTGAGCGCACATGTGACTTATTAAGAGCATTAATTAAGTCTTTTCAAGTTAATACCCTAAAATTTTCTGGAAGAAAAACACGGTTGTATAATGTAAGATGTATCGAGGTAATATTCTATCTCATTATCTAAAATTCAACGTTTTATACACCACTATTTTTTAATTAGTGCAAATAATTTAAGGGCTTATTAGAAAAGGTCTTGTTATTATTTAAGTAAAGTCTGAATAAACAGCAAAGTTATGAGCGTTTGTTTATATCCCAAAATCACACTCAATTTATGATATGAAAACAGTGTACAGGTTATTGTTGTGTACAGGTTGTTCATGAATGAAAAAATGTCAATAAAAATGGAAAAACACTGCGCTTAGTATTTTCTAGTAGTAGTTGTTATGAATGATGATTCAATTATGAATTTACCAATAATGACAAATTTTCGTGGACAATTTTGGAATTTCGTTTTTTTTACTTTTGAGTACACAAATATGATCAGTAACAGGTACTGATTGAGCCCCATTTTTTTGTGCACTAATTAAAAAATAGGGGTGTATAGAAGATATTTTAAACTGAACTGTATTAGTTTGCCTGCTGCGGTCTCCCCGTCCGATTATAATTATCTGTTTTCAAGGCTAGATTTAATAGAGGCTCTTAATAAACTAGCGAACGATTGCATCACTGCTTACCATCAGGTGGGATCGCCGTCAAGCACTAGTTTATATCAATTAAAAAAAAAAATAGCCATCGATAAATACTTGAGCGGAATGTTCCTATATCTGAAAAAGAACGCCCCACCGTAAACCTTTCTGATCGATTGCAACAGATGGACCACCGGACAGACGGACAATTGAAACAATATTTCTTTTTGCCTCCCAGATAGTGCCAACTTTAAAAAAGAATTGGGAATTCTATTTTTTGCATGAAGAAATAAAAATGAAACAAACGCAGAATACAAAAGTGCCATCAATTTGTACTGAATCGTTTGACCTAGATCGGGAAGGCCACAGTCCAATTAAGCCATTTTGCATTTTGATGGGAAAATTTACGATCGTCGCTTCACGTCGATAGCGGCGCTCAGTTATTTACTACTACGACAAAACTTGCCTTGTCGAAGTTTCAACTCGATACACTTCTGCGGCTGACTGTTCTGAACATTAAAGAAATCGATCTCTTTCATTTTCCAAGTTTTAAGATTTTATAGAGCTTTCAAAGTGATTATCGAGAACAAGAATAATCTTCGCAAAGTTGGTGGTTCATTATGCTTCTTTGCATAATTTTGTTCTGACAAATTGAGCAGATTAATGCCACGTCTGATTGAAGCCGTAATTATTTTTATCAAAATTAACTTTTCATTCTTTTGTCTCTGCAACTGCTCATTAGCGGTTTTTATTTTTGCTAAGTACGGTACGACTCTATACAATACATCGTCATCATCATCAGCCTTTTTAATGCTCCCACTGCTGGGACACGAGCCTCCTTTCTAAGAGAGGGAATGGGCCGTAATCCACCACGCGGGCCCAGTGCGGGTTGGTGAATGTCACATGTCTTCGAATTTTTGGTTCTAGGACATGCCGGTTTCCTCACGATGTTTTCCTTCACCGTTTCGAGAGCAGTGGTGATGAAATAAATTACACAAAGTAATGCGCCTGGCTGGGTTTGAACTCGCGACCAAAACTCGTAAGTCGGGGCCGTTGCCACTCGGCCACTACTGCTCCACATCTACAATACATTAAAATTATATCACTGTTAATGAAATGAGATTTGCTGATGGGGAACCATATTTTTTGATAAGAAATCACCAAATCACTTCAGGAAGAAATTATTTAATGAATAACCTCCGCCACCTCATAAGTAATCTCAGCTAAGCTTTAATTAACTTAGCTTCGCTTCTGGGTAAAGTGAGATGCGCCAAACTTTTACTACCTAAAAACCTCGTGTGATCCTTCAATAGCCTCATGCGTTCCAGGGCCACTGTAATTTTTTCGAAAAAGCCCGCAATTCTGACGTGGAACCGCAAGACGTCATCATTTTGTGAATAGAATAGAATAGAATAGAATAACATTTATTTGCATAAAAACACGGTATAAAAGTTGGTACAAAGGTTAAATACAGAGCATGCATGTTTTCGTGTATCGTTATGTAAAGTGCTGTGGCTTTCAATTTATGTAAAAGCGTTCATTAAACCTTCTGTATCCTATTTCGTGGATTCTTCACAGGCTACAGAGCCATCGAGCAAAATTAAAGTTATTTATTATATTATAATCTTCTTGTAGCTAAAGGTTCAGAGTGTTCGGCGGAGTTGTTGCCTTAGGCATTCTCTACAGGTGCATAAAAAAAATACTTATACATATTATTTAATAAATAAAGAATTAAAATAGTTATTATACTCTAAAGTAAATAATTAAAACTAAACTCACGTGATTCAAGCGTGTGTCGATAATGCGGAGGCGACAGTGGTCCAGTCCCAGCAGCATTGTACGCCCTCACAGTGATCCCATATCGTGTGGCAGCCTTCAGTCCTCTCAACGTGGTACTGGTAGCATCAGCACTAGCTCCACTTTCCGAACCAGGACTGTCACTCAATGTTCCCTTGCCTTCTTCGGATACCTCCCACCAACGGATGGTGTAACCGAGCAGGGTGCCGTGCCATGTCTCTCGTGGTGGTGGCTAAAATAGATGATATCATTTAGGTACTATTCTGAAGAATCCTGAAGAATGGTGTAGTGATATGGTAATTCTTTGAAACCGAGAGAACGCCTATTCATCTGGACTAGCTTTCGTACCAATCTATTTTGAGTCGTATGCCCGCAAATAAGTGCCTTTTATACATTTAATAATCGGGAAAAACTAATATGGAAATAAAAATATGAAATTAATAGAAAAGAAAAAACTAGGCCAGATGAATGAGACATCCTCTCAGTTTAATTCATCCTGCGTTTGAAATAATGAGTACGTATCTTTCTAAGGTAGTTTTAAACATCGTGCGGATTTCAGTACACATGCGGAGTAAATCCGCATGCCTATAACCTCCGCAAATGTCTTTTTTAAACAAGTATTTATTGTAACACGGGACGCGTTTTTTTTTGCCTCCTTAGTGTACTTTTAGAGCATCTAGAATTCGCTTATCTAAAGTCAATGTTTCTAATCATAACGGGCACGAGTTTTGAATATCGCAGCTCTCAAGGTCAACTGTCTACAGACGCGTAGCTTCACAAACGCGTATTCATCATTGTACGCTTAGTGTAGGCCTGCTTACAGATTACATACAAAACTTTGAAAGTCTGTCGATAAAGCGGCCACGTTGTACCATCGGTTCATTATACCAAGCGTATAGGAACGAATACGCGTTTGTGAAGCTACGCGGCCATGTATAGGAGGTCTAAGGCGGCCATTTTTACCGTTGAAGTAGCTATGCAATCCTTACAATTAATAAAGATAAACGTTGTTTTAACACATAAAACATTTAATTACAACTCCAAACTATTCAAAGTATGACGCCGTGCAAAAGAGCGGGAAGTTCTCTCTTCTGTCCAAGACGCTAGTGCGGGGCGATGGGATGCGGTGACATAGGGATGCGCCTACTAATCGACTTGTTTTAGTCTAACAGTTCGGCCGTCCTGCTATCCTTCGTCCTCGAAGGATCTCCGACAGCTAGTCCGTGATTTTTCGATCTTCCATCCAAACTGCTACATTTCATTGCCATTTGCTCGGATAGTCTTCGTAGATGTGGTCCCTTGCAACAGGGTTGCAAGCATCAACATGCGGCAATAGCATGAAGGCCCCAAAACGGCAGTTACGGCTTTTGTAACCCTTAGCCCCTAACGGCAGTTAAAGCTTTTGTAACCAACAGCCCCTTACGGCAGTTACAGCTTTTGTAACCCTTAGCCCCTAACGGCAGTTAAAGCGTTTGTAACCAACAGCCCCTTACGGCAGTTACAGCTTTTGTAACCCTTAGCCCCTCACGGCAGTTAAAGCATTTGTAACCAACAGCCCCTTACGGCAGTTACAGCTTTTGTAACCCTTAGCCCCTAACGGCAGTTATAGCGTTTGTAACCAACAGCCCCTTTCGGCAGTTACAGCTTTTGTAACCCTTAGCCCCTCACGGCAGTTAAAGCATTTGTAACCAACAGCCCCTTACGGCAGTTACAGCTTTTGTAACCCTTAGCCCCTCACGGCAGTTAAAGCATTTGTAACCAACAGCCCCTTACGGCAGTTACAGCTTTTGTAATCCTTAGCCCCTCACGGCAGTTAAAGCGTTTGTAACCAACAGCCCCTTACGGCAGTTACAGCTTTTGTAACCCTTAGCCCCTCACGGCAGTTAAAGCGTTTGTAACCAACAGCCCCTTACGGCAGTTACAGCTTTTGTAACCCTTAGCCCCTCACGGCAGTTAAAGCGTTTGTAACCAACAGCCCCTTACGGCAGTTACAGCTTTTGTAATCCTTAGCCCCTCACGGCAGTTAAAGCTTCACTGTTAACGTTTTGACATGCAAGAGCAATTGAAACCAGATAAGTGTTCTTTCTAAAACCACAAAACACTACTTTCATCACCGCATTTAAGTTTGGAACCAAAAGTCAATATTTAGTATAAAATGGACTGAGCTCACCCAGATCTTCATGCAAACCAATCTATGAAAATAATTTGCTGTTCTATATGCCACTGAAGGTTTCAGCAATACCACTCCACAGCAGAGCAAGCAAGTAACTCGTACAAATAAATGTCCGCCAGCCAAACTAAACGCGTTGAAACTTGTCCACTTTGTTTACGTTTGGTTAAAATCGCATTTGAAACTAGATACACTGTAAACACATCACTTAAATAAGCTCAATAACCCATTTCATGCTTATTTAATGCGTCCTATGATTTAATTTATCACTTTAAATGCGTCTTTTCTGACATTGAAATATCACGTTCACCAAAGTATGCACTTTTGCAGGTAATTTCATCATCGAATTTTACAAACAAATACGCACGTGAGAATTATGCCACTTCTGAAATCTAATAAAGATAAACGTTGTTTTAACACATAAATCATTTAATTACAACTCCAAACTATTCAAAGTATGACGCCGTGCAAAAGAGCGGGGAATTCTCTCTTCTGTCCAAGACGCTAGTGCGGGGCGATGGGATGCGGTGACATAGGGTTGCGCCTACTAATCGACTTGTTTTAGTCTAACACAATAAATAAATTCTGATCTTGTATATAACAGTTTATAATAAGAAGCTAGCATATCGTTATCTAGTAATTAACCTTAATGTTTCGAATCTGAGCAGAATTGCAGTGTCTATCAAAATGTTGCTGCATCTGACGTAGATAAGCCTTCATTTGCAAATTCACTGAAGTTTGTAAAGATATAGATGTTCAGAATATAAAAGAATTTACAAACACCGTTTTTAAAATTACATTAAAATTCTTTAGTGACTTCTCCCATTTAAAGGACAATGGGCTAATTGGTACACCCCACCAATAGCAAAGGCATATATGTCGATGGATAGGTCTATAAAACAGGAACAACATTTACTATGACAGCTTTGTTGAATTGATTGTCCGTTCTGAGTTTTAGGTTAAAAACTAAAGTCAGGTTAGGTTAGGTGCTTATCGGTACACCCCACCAATAGCTAAGTCATGTATGTTATTGGATAGATCTTTTCAACAGGAACAACATTTACTATGACAGTTTTGTTGAAATGTTTGTCCGTTCTGAGTTTTAGGTTAAAAACCAAAATTAGGTTAGGTTAGGTGCTTATCGGTACACCCCACCAATAGCTAAGTCATGTATGTCATTGGATAGATCTTTTTAACAGGAACAACATTTACTACGACAGTTTTGTTGAAATGTTTGTCCGTTCTGAGTTTTAGGTTAAAAACCAAAGTGAGGTTAGGTTAGGTGCTTATCGGTACACCCGACCAACAGCTAAGTCATGTATGTCATTGGATAGATCTTTTTAACAGGAACAACATTTACTATGACAGTTTTGTTGAAATGTTTGTCCATTCTGAGTTTTAGGTTAAAAACAAAAGTTAGGTTAGGTTAGGTGCTTATCGGTACACACCACCAATAGCTAAGTCATGTATGTCATTGGATAGATCTTTTTAACAGGAACCACATTTACTTTGACAGGTTTGTTGAAATGTTTGTCCGTTTTGAGTTTTAGGTTAAAAACAAGGTAAAAATAAATACTAATAATTAATATCTTAGGTTAGGTTAGGTTAGGTGTAAAAAACAAAGGTTAGGTTAGGTATTAAAAACAAGTTTGTTGGTACACCCACCAACAGCAAAGACATATATTTCGTTGGATAGGTCTTTTTAACAGAAACAACATTTACTATGACAGCTTTGTTCAAATGTTTGTCCGTTCTGAGTTTTAGGTTAAAAACAAGGGAAAAATAAATAATATTAATTAATATCTTAGGTTAGGTTAGGTGTTAAAAACAAGCTAAAAATAAATGCTAATAATTAATATCTTAGGTTAGGTTAGGTGTTAAAAACTAGGTAAAAAATACTAATAATTAATATTAATAATAATACCATCCTTTTTTATGGGAAAAATCATCTAATGACATCTCTGCTTGATATTGCTAATGAGATAGCCGCTTGAGGGTAGCCCCGGTTTGATTTAGTTTGGGAGCCAGATATCGGATATGCTCCTCGAAACTTCCACCGGCTGTTAAGGAAGAGTTCCAGGTACCTACCCGATACGACTCTCCCTGTGCCAGGACCAGAGGTCGCCGCTCAGCACGTAGTCTTACCCGACGTTCCACAAGGGTGGTCCTAGTACCACTCTCTGCGGAACGCCGCTCGTCATCTTTCACCATCTGCACTCTTTCTCTTATCCAACGACATTGTCTTAGCTATTGGTGGGGTTTACCAATAATAAAATAAATAAAAATACCCTTTAACCTAACCTAACCTAACCTTTGTTTTTTACCTAAAACTCAGAACGGACAAACATTTCAACAAAGCTGTCATAGTAAATGTGGTTCCCGTTATAAAGACCTATCCAACGACATATATGTCTTTGCTATTGGTGGGGTGTTCCAATTACCACCTAACCTAACCTAACCTTTGTTTTTTAACTAAAACTCAGAACGGACAAACCTTTCCACAAAACTGTCTTACTAAATGTTGTTCCTGTTAAAAAGACCTATCCAACGACATATATGTCTTAGCTATTGGTGGGGTGTACCAATTACCTTGTTTTTAACACCTAACCTAACCTTTGTTTTTTACCTAAAACTCAGAACGGACAAACATTTCAACAAAGCTGTCATAGTAAATGTTGTTCCCGTTATAAAGACCTATCCAACGACATAATTATATGTTTTTGCTATTGGTAGGGTGTTCCAATTACCAACTAACCTAACCTAACCTTTATTTTTTAACTAAAACTCAGAACGGACAAACCTTTCCACAAAACTGTCTTAGTAAATGTTGTTCCTGTTATAAAGACCTATCCAACGACATATATGTCATTACTATTGGAGGGGTGTACCAGCTTCCATACATTTTTGCCCATTGTCCTTTGCAAAATTATCCCATGAAAACATAATCCCAAAATAAAAAGTCTTTTTTGTCCAATTCTAAGACATAGTCTACCTATGTGCATCCAAATCTATACAGGCGTTTGAGCGTGACGGGGTAACAAATCTACTCATGTACCATCACATATACCTACATACACATAAAAACTTACGCCTTTATAATATTAGTGTGAATAAAATAACCAAACTCAAAATTCTAAGACACAATAAAGACTTCAACAGAATAAAAAAAGATACGGCATCACGTATTGTTCCCATCAGCATCATCTTTAAATAAAGATGTAGGTACTTACCTATTCTATAAAAGTTCATGAATAAAAAAATAAGTTTAAGATGCCTACCTGCCAAGTAATATGAAGTTCTCGCGCCCTAAGTGCCCGCACGGTGATGTCACGAGGTGCCCCTCCAGGCGCTGGCAAAAACAATCACTGTTAAAAGCGACACCCAGAAAAAAACTTCTCATTGACTGCATCAGCTTTAGACAACAATAAACTTTATACTCCGCGAGATAAAGTCGAAAATTAGATGAAAAATGCGGTCGTTTTTATCCTGTGAACAAAGTAGGAGCACATTCTCATACATTCACACGCATTTACGAAGCTTCCTGCGGAAATTGCACAGCACTGTTTTTTAATGGACGGGAAAGCTGCAAGTTGCTCTCACTTGGAGACTCGAGCCGACCTTCACGAATACATTAATGATATATATCCCCACATTGTTTGTACTTTGTGAGTTTGAGCAAATGGTAGTGAGAAATGTGTATAACGTTCTTTGGGCTTGGTAAACATTGAGCAGGTATGCTTAATTAATATTAACAACCATTTGATTGACATTTTTTTATAAAATGAAGGCAAAATTCTGTCTTCTACTATAAGTTCATGACTAACACAGCCAAACTATCGAACTGTAGTTAATTTTGCAGAGTCTAGAACAAAAGTTTGTCGTAACAAACTTATGTTCTGGACGAAACGCTGGTTTTGTCTTGTGCTCTTAGAACAAAAAATCTATGATATGAGTAGCTTGCTTAGTTCAAACTATGACGATCAATATCTTATGATCGTTCGACACACATGTATACCCCAAACACGTGTAAAGCTGGGTAAAGTCCAAGAGTTAGTTCTTGGACTTTACTCAGCTTTACACGTGGTTAATTATTAGCTTTAAACAATAAGCTAAATAATATCTCTCTTTCTTTGTCTTAGCTTATTTCACATAGTTTGTGATCTGCACACAAATATGAAATATAATTTAAATTATGTGATCGATTATATTATCATTCTGCTGATTGCCCGGAGGGCGTTGTGGAGCATACGGTAGAGATCTGTCTCGCTTAGGTGGAGCACTGCCGTGTCCTCGTTGAGGTGCTCCATTGTGGTTACCTTTTGCGTCCGGCCCTGGATTATGTCAAGGCACGGGGTCTGTACAAATACCAGCCAGACACGAACAACCCAAGATGTTACGTCTCATGCACTCACCCAGACGGTGAAAGGCCCGACCACGTCAACCGCCCCATCTTTCATAATAGTATTATTTTTATTTTATTACATGCTAGAGAAAATACAAGAAATTCTTAAAAAGTCGAAGTGCAAATAAATAATGTAACCCACTACAATGTCAAAGAAAAACAGAAGTGAAGGACTGTGATAAGAGTTTACAAAATACAGGGCTTCCTGTGATAGCTTTATAATAAAATCTATATTTTGCAATTCATTATAAATAAATATATTAATATTTATTTTCATTTGTTTTTTTTTTTAATTTGATTCAATACAGTTTATTTTAATTGATAAAATTTATTTTAAGTATTGTTTTATTAGTTTATTTGAAATTCAATTACACGACGTACCTTCCTCCCGTGTGGTGAAATGCAGTGCCGTAGTGTAAGTCGAGGCGCCGACATCGTTGAATGCGGCCATGCGCAACGCGTACCTTGTGTCGGGAGAAAGACCCGCCACAGACGCGCCCGCACGACCAGGGCCCTCAGACCTAGATACAGTCGTTTCTTTTATGTTTTTAGTAGAATTGATTTGATTTTGTTGATTTAATCAATTGATTTAATTATGAAATAAATTAAGGGCTTGAAAATGAGTTAACGTAACAATAATTATAATCAGAATATACCTGGTCTAGACGTTAAATAAATAGTAAATAACTTAAAAGTAATATATTATTGTATTTCTGGTGCAATACTATAGTTGGCTAGTTAGTGGCCTTCATGATAGTAATTTATATCCGACTTAGGATCATGTGGTTTCGGTTGCCTATGGAAAACGGCACTACCCACTACCAGAGACATTAACGCATCCGTAGGCACAGATTATAATAAATTACGCCTGTACGTATCGTTCATCCATCAAACTTTACAAACATAGTTGGTTGCGCGAATTTGCTTTGTGGACTGTAGATTTAAAAAGCGATCTAAGGTTTGTTAACAATATGCAGGTACTGCGTCTAGCGTTTATTAATGGGATAAATGTATTAGAAGGACTGACCTTTAACCTCGAAAGTTCCACATGGCGCCGGCCGGCGAATCCCGAACTTCGTACTTTCAAGCACTGCCAGTTTCTGTATTGCACTACACTGTACTATTGTTGAGTCTCTGAATGATTGGAACACGAAATAGCCAATTTTCTTGTAATTTCGAGCGGGCGTGTTAGCGGTGCGGTCACATTCACAATGCACAAACGTCAATGTCAAATCACTTCTTGCGGTCGTGCGGGTGGAGGGAAAACGGATGGTATAGGATTGCTAGGCCAAAAAAACAAATTACAAAAAACAAAGTCGCGGATCATAGCAAATTGGCGCAACCATTCCCCCCGGGTTTGAAGGGTTACCTTCAAAGAAAAGAAAAAAAAACAAAAGCGAAACTAAACCCTATTACTAATCTAAACTATCAATACTAGGTAGCGAAACAACTTATAACTAACTATGCCACTACTACTGATTAGGCAGAGGGCAGAGGCGAATAACCGGACGCAGGTACGATCCAGTTGCGGTTTTAACTTTTACGACTCGCGTTATTCCGTTCGAACCCGGAAAAACTTCTTCCACTACACCAAGAGGCCAGTGCAGAGGAGGCGCACTCTCAGTCTTCAGTATCACCACAGTACCGACTGTGACTGGATCTGAAGGAGTGTTCCACTTTTGACGCGACTGCAGCGTATGCAGATAATCTGTCCTCCATCGCTTCCAAAAGGACTGAACTAAGCTATCTAGCAGAGCGTGACGCGGGTGGAGCTGCAGTTTGTCAGTCTCGACATCTAAAGCGGGCAAATATTTAAGAGGAGTCGTCGTCAAGAAGTGAGCCGGCGTCAACGCTAGTGGCTCCGATGGATCACTAGACAAAGTCCGACACAACGGACGCGTATTCATCAACGCCTCTACCTGAGCGAGTACAGTGCTCAACTCCTCGTACGAGAGAATCTGTTCGCCTATGACCCGAAACAGGTGCGACTTAAGGCTTTTAATATTCGCCTCCCAATTGCCACCAAAATGACTAGCTGCTGGCGTATTAAAACACCAATCAATGCGATTCTCAGCTAAGACATGGGCGAATTCACTTT
This sequence comes from Leucania comma, assembly GCA_958295575.1. Lineage (NCBI taxonomy): Eukaryota > Metazoa > Arthropoda > Insecta > Lepidoptera > Noctuidae > Leucania > Leucania comma. Next base: position 17,636,687 of record OY282470.1, read on the forward strand.
GGTAGTACTTGGAGCGTAAGAATGTATGTAATTCCGAAATATTGCGTCGCGCTCCAACATAATTTGTGCCGTTGTCAGAGTATAAGCGCTTAACGGGACCACGGCGAGATAAAAATCGTTTAAATGCAGACATAAAACCCTGCGTACTCAAATCACTGGTTAACTCTATGTGAACCGCACGAGTTGTCATACAAACGAATAGGCAAATGTATGCCTTTGTGGAACGTATACCACGACCACGGGCAATAGTGACTTTAAACGGTCCAGCATAGTCCGTCCCAGTATGTATGAAAGGTTTCACCGTCTGTACAACACGACAAGAACGATGGTCGGCCATTTCCGGCGCGTTGAAACGCGGGCGGAGCTTAAAGCAGGGCACACATCTGTGCACTCTAGCGCGTATCAAATTGCGAGCGGAAAGTATCCAGTACTTCTGTCGAAGAATGGACATTAATAAATCGGGACCAGCGTGACAATTCACCTTATGGTGATAGTCCACCAACAAATCCAAAACGTGATCCCTGCGTGGTAGAACTACTGGATGCATTTGTTCAAACTCTAACTTAGCATTTCGCAGACGGCCACCGACACGAATGAGTCCGTCTTGCAAAAATGGTTTCAAATGTTGAAGTGCGGGACTACAAGGTTTATGTGATTCTAAACTACGAAATTCTATTGAAAAATAAAATTTCTGCAACTCTCGAAGTACAACTGATTCAGCTCTATCCAAATCAGCTGCGATTATAGAACCACGCGATGGTAATAATCTCAAAAATCTTAGGACGTAAACTACACAGCGTAATAGTCTCGACCAAGACGAGACTCGATTAGACAACAACAAAACAACTGACTCTTCACGCGGAACTGATACTACAAGCGTATGTTTCTTCTCCTCGGGTGGTTCTGAAACAGTAGCGGGGTTAAACGGAGCATTTGGCCACTCGTTAGGAGTGGTATGCAGCCAGGGAGGGCCACAAAACCAAAGCGGATGATTTAAAATTTGCGCGGGAAGCAAACCACGTGAGAGACAATCAGCTGGGTTTTCTGTTCCAGCGACATGGAATATATTTTCCTCTGCGGAGGCACGGGAGCCACCGAGCGAAAAAATATCACCCTTGAAAGGGAGCGCGACAACATAACGACCATCTTTATCACGAGTAGTCGTGCGGGTATAAATCTCCTCAGTGACCTGATCCTCAGGGCTGAGAATAGGCGGGACATTGACCTCTTCAATCTCCCAGAACTTGCGGATGGTAGACTCAAGCGGCGGCTCGACGGTGCAACAGTGCGACACAGTCGAGTAACTATTTAAATAAGCGGGTGCGGAGCCAACTATAACAAACCCGAGAACTGTTTCCAGTGCGTGCGGAGCGGGGTACATCGGAAGACCTTGAATTTTACGTGATAACTGGAGATGCGGGAGAATCGAAGCACCGATCAATAGATCGATATCTCCAGGGAAAGCGTAATTTCCGTCGGCTAACTGCAAGTTCTTAAACTCCGTCAGCATGGACGTGTCAACCGGTACCGTGGGCAACCGTTCCGTAATCTTATCTGCGACTAGCGAATCCATTTCAAACGAAATATTACGATTAAAACGTGAACTAAATATTATTTTAATGGAACCGTGAATGGTTGCCTTTAAACCTCCAAAACCTTTCACTTCTGAGCGGGATGACCAATTATTAAAACTAAAACCAAGGCGTTGACAACAATCCCGAGTAATAAAATTACTCTGGGAAGCGCCATCTAGTAGCGCTCGAACGGTGTGCGGTTTGCCAAAGGCATCTACAATGACAACTTGCGCGGTCGCAAGTAAAACGGTAGTGACTTGAGTACCAGCGGCGGAAAGCGAACACAATGTTACGTCGTTTGCACTTGCAGCAGGCCGCGCGTCACAAGCGTCGCGCGTCTGCGCAGGCTGCTGCTGCGATGGCAGCTTACTACTCTCAAAATGTAAGAAGGTATGATGTCTAGCTAGACATTTACGACAGCTACCACCACTGTTACATGACGTAACCAGATGTTTGTCACTTAGACAATTAAAACACAAATTATTAGTGCGGACAAACTTGTAACGATCACTAGGCGATAATCTCTGAAATTCCGAACACTTGTACAGCTGTGTATGGCTACCCTTACACAGAGAACAGTCAGGTGTTGAGGCGGTATTAACTAGCGTATGTGCAGTCTTGACTGACTTCGATGACGCGTCTATACGGCGATCGGAACCTGTCCTATTCGTGGCTTCATGACGTGCCGACGTGCGCTGCAACACCTTAATATGGTCGCGAATAAAAGATTCTAAATCTTCGAACTTAGGTATTTCTTTACCGCGCTGAGTCGTTTCAAACAGACGAACAGTTTCAGGATCTAATTTCTTTAAACCGATATACAAAAACAAAAAGTCACAGAGGTCATTGACCTTTAGGTTCTTTACTGCACGAACAGATGATGCGAAAATATTTAAAAACTTCTCTAAATTATGATCGTTACAAACGGAAAAACTTTTCAAATCGAATAATTGATCTAAATATGCGGTGGCTACTAATCGCTTATCTTCGTATTTTGTTTTTAAAGTGTCCAAAACTAAAGTGTAATTTTCAGCGCTAAACGTAATTCCAGCACAGACAGCCTTTGCCTTACCGGTCAATTTTTCTACGAGATAATGCAATCTCTCGTGATCTGTCAGCGATGTGTTCCTATGTATTATATTTTCGAAACTATCTATAAATAAATTCCAATTTCGAATGTCACCATCAAATTCAGGTATTTGAATTGGCGGCAATCGTGGGCGTTCGCGAGGAGGGTTGGATAAACCACTCGCGGGGGGGGGAGTCTCTAGACTCCTAGCAATACGCTTGATACGACAATACAAGTCATCAAAGGACGACAATGCCTGATAACTCACACAGTAATCAGGATTTAACTCCAACTCTAAAATGTTTATATTATTAATTGTAGATTCAAAATCCGCGCGCAAACTATCTAAAGTTTCCAACGAACACAAGAAAGCATCTCTAATCGCCAGATCCGAGGTTTGCGAAGATTTATCACAAATCGATTGAACACGTGAAAACTGTGAGTCCCTTTTAGCGTATAAAAGCTTTAACTGAACCTTTAAATCAGTACTAACCTTGGTTCCCTTAAGAGACATCTTGTTTTGATATATTCACACTATACACTCAAACAAACACTTAACGAATTATTAAGTAAGCGATAATTATCAGATAACAATATGGTAATATTGTAAACAACAAAGTGAACGGCGAACGAACGGAATAACATATGCGTATATAATCTATGGTTTATCCGTTTCCTACAAATATTCACTCAACAATGAACGGGTATTTTTGAAATGCGTCTACCTACATGAAATTTGTAGGACTTCCGAATGAATTTTGTCAAGAAAAAGAATGCGATCGATTTATATCTACGCTGATATTTACGTAGCTAACTATAATTATGCGGTGCGGTTGACGGCGTAGGTACCGTAATTATCAATGACACTTTAACTATACGAGCGAAATAACGTATAGTTGCCTAAATGCCTAGATGCGGGTTTTCTACTATTATATCTAGGTAAACAGGCGCGTTGCGTTTATTCCCTATGGAACAAATACTATATTGCGAAATTACAAGAAAATGATTCACGATCCTGCTCGTATGGACCAAAAAGTAATGGTTGCGCGAATTTGCTTTGTGGACTGTAGATTTAAAAAGCGATCTAAGGTTTGTTAACAATATGCAGGTACTGCGTCTAGCGTTTATTAATGGGATAAATGTATTAGAAGGACTGACCTTTAACCTCGAAAGTTCCACATGGCGCCGGCCGGCGAATCCCGAACTTCGTACTTTCAAGCACTGCCAGTTTCTGTATTGCACTACACTGTACTATTGTTGAGTCTCTGAATGATTGGAACACGAAATAGCCAATTTTCTTGTAATTTCGAGCGGGCGTGTTAGCGGTGCGGTCACATTCACAATGCACAAACGTCAATGTCAAATCACTTCTTGCGGTCGTGCGGGTGGAGGGAAAACGGATGGTATAGGATTGCTAGGCCAAAAAAACAAATTACAAAAAACAAAGTCGCGGATCATAGCAAATTGGCGCAACCAATAGTACTAGTGGTAATAGTGTAGTAGTAGTATTTTAAGTTATATTGTAATTTTATTTTTGGTGTACAATAAAGAATATATCTATCTATCTATGGCACTGCTAAGCGTATGAAATAGGTGTGGTAGTAGTGTGTTCCCGAATGAGTTTCTTCACATTAATTATATTTGGAAATCATCCAATGACTTCTCCCGCTCTGGGTGGAGAACATAAGAGTAAATTCTATAGACTGAATTCGGTACATAAGAGACCTACCTAAACAGGAACATTTTAATGAACGGTATAAATATCAAGCAATTAAACTGGAAAAATGTGTTATTTTTTTTTATAAGTATGTAACGGAAACATAACCCTCGTATAACTACGTTTAAATCACACTTTTACAACAAAATTTATCTGGTTTAACGAGCTTGACCTTTGTTGAAAAACCCTCAGCTTTATTGAATTTTATTTACAATCCAAAAGCCAATGTTTGGCTTTAAATACTACTTTTATTACTCTGTGATTGTATTAAAACTAAATAAACTTATAAAGTCAACGTGAATATCGTATTAAAAACTGAAAATTAACTTTTGTAAAATTATACTGAAACATTAATTGGTTGGGCTTTTCCGAAAGGAATACCCGGTTCCGAAAGGAATACCCGGTTCCGAAAGGAATACCTGGCCCCGGCAAGATAGGCTACGAAGGAACGGGGTAGGTTTTTAGTCAGTAAGAGTCTGACACTACTTCCCGCTCCACCCAAGGGCGGGATTTGTCATTGGATGATTTTACCTACCATAAAAAAAAAAAATTGGTTGGGCTTGATTTTTTCCAGAGTGGCCTAGTTATACAAAGGGGTTATAACATTTCAGTGCTCCCCGTTGGCTTAACAGCTATTAAACTGTATATCTGAAGTAACTGTTACACAGTAAGGGCTGATTTCATCATTCAATATAAAAACTTAGTTCAACTAAACTGAGCTCAGCGTAATCTAGTTTAAAGACCCGTGTCGTAAACATGGGCGATAACAAAATAATTCAAACTGAGTTTAGCGTAAACTAGGTTCAAGTCATCGCGGCGAAATGCAAAATGAAGCTATAATCTCGATTAGGCGTTCAAACTGCATTTTGTTGTTTTTGGCGTATAATCTCGATTAGGCGTTGTTTGAACGAATCGCGATTAGTTTATTGGTGAATTTGGCTCTAAGGGCCAAATTCACCAGTAAACTAATCGTGATTATATAAAAGAAAACGCAGTTTGTGCGCTTAATCGAGTTTATAGCTTCATTTTGCGTTTCACCGCTATGAATTGAACCTAGTTTACGCTAAACTCAGTTTGAATTATTTTGTTGTCATTCATGTTTACGATACGGGTCTTAACCTAGACTACGCTGAGCTCAGTTTAGTTGAACTAAGTTTTTATATTGAATTATGAAATCAGCCCTAAGTACCTATGACGTTAAACCGCAGCCGGTACTTGCTTTTAAAAGAACTTGATTTTTCGTTTCTATTTTTCTTGGAAATAATTCAATAGACGCTGAAATTAAACTGGCGTTCCAGGAAAAAAAATAATAGGTAGGTATTAAAATAATTGTTGGCACAACTTTTTATTCGTGATGAACTAAATGAGCATCTTAAATAAATCTCCGAATTTCAATTATCATTGTTTGTATAAAGTCGAAATTTGTAAACAATTCAGTAGAATTATCAATCCACTTCAGTTGTTATAAACTTACTAATTAACTTAGTTTACCAAATTTACGACTAAGTTCCAAACTAAGGTAGCTATCAAATGGTACTAAAGTTACCCTTACACGTCACGGTGTCTCTGAATAGATAATTCGTGCCTACACCATTTGTAGATATCAATTCTAAGTCCTAACTACTTTGAAACAACGATCAAATTGGTATAAATTGGTAGGGTACAGCTGCAGTAGGCATTAAGGCCAGTAACGAAAACCGATAAATAAATCAGTCTCATTTGAAGAGTAGTCAAACTGTAAACCTTACAGACAGACATCTCCTAACTTTCACTACCCGCAGTAATCCGCCCCCCCAGCCAAGTTACAATCGTTTCGTTTAGCGTGAACGCTTGGAGTTGACCACGCTCACAATTCCTTTGTTCTGACCACGTGACTGAGCGTTGACGTCAGAAAAAAGGGATTAGGGCGTGGCCAACTCCAAGCGTTCACGCTAAACGAAACGATTGTAACTTGGCTAGGGGGCAGTTTACATTATAAGTCAGCATTATTAATAAATATTTTAAACAAAAAAGATCCATGAGAGAATCCATGTAATTGATTTATAGGTAAGTTTTAAACAGAGAACAATATGGTAGCTTAGCTCATCGATGACATTAAACCACTTGATTTTAGAAAGGAGATCATTTATTTTGGTCCAAATTCAAAAGTGCCGGCCAAGAAAAAAAAATATGGCAATCTGTTAGAGTTTGACCCCGTGAGCATTTTTTATTATCGCACCAAAACTGTAGGACCATTGCCCTGGGTTTTATTTAAGTTTTAAAAAATCAGTTTCTGTACATTTTCGGTAACATGAATTGTAAAAACAAAGAGTTAGAGTTTGAATAGAAACTTCCAGGTAGCTGCCGTTTACCACCACACGTCCTCCCCTAGCCACTGAACGCTCGCCCCACCTCGAATATCTTATCTGTTACTTTAGTAGGTACCTAAAGCAAGGTGTGTGATATTGTATCACTCCTGTCCCAATTGATCGTGGACGGGAAGACCAAAATCTACGAGTACCATATTGAATCAGTTAGATTCCATCCCCGATTTCTTGAGTCTCAGTCGCTGACACGACAGCAGCGTTCGATTCACTTATGGACCACATACGATCCATCCTGAATGACTTTTCAGGGGAGATCACAGTGACTGATGACCATCGCTGGAAACTCCTGGGCAATCTATGTGGTCTGAAAACCGAAAAGAATGCAACTCCCGGCAAAGTAAACAAAGCTAAAGCAACAGAGCAGCGTGCCGCGTGCTGGATGAAATGTGAGCAAGAACACATTCACCTCGCGTTCTAGCACCTTCACAGAAAGTAGAGGCTTCTATGTCTGTTCTTATTCGCCCCGATAAGAGTATCGCTTTCGATAACACTGACAAAGCGAAATACAACGAGAAAACAAATAAATGCCCTCAACCAATAGACAAAACTCATCTTGATATGAGAGACGCTAAAGTTGAACGCAGAGCTTCTCTCGAACTCATCGAAGATCCTAATGATCCTTTGTTCCCCTTTATCTCAGAGGAGGTGGGGAATATCATCAAAAAGCTCCAGCTACGAAAAGACCTCGGCTCTGACGGTGTCATAAACAAGGTGTTTAAACTCTTCCCATCCCAACTCATAATACTAATGACCGTCATCTTCAATGGTGCATTAAGGAATAACATGTTCCCCCAAGCGTGGAAAACGGTCACTAATATCGGTATTCAAGTCCAAGTCAAGTTTGACACCTCCAGCTACATTTTCATCAGTCCATTCAATGTCCTCGATAAAATCTAAAGCGGCGCAGAGATTATGCTGAAGTCATGAGTGTTATTCCCAACGGTAGTTTGGTTTCCGAATCGAACAAGTCAAGCGAATCGTCGAACACCCATGCAATGGTTTCCAGCATAACGCGATGATGGACGTCTAGTTTTTTGACTCAACGAAAGCTTTTGACAAAGTGTAACATAATGGTTTATCATTTAAGCTATATCAACTCGGTGTGCCAGATTGTCTAGTACTCATCTTGCGAAACTTTTTGTTTGAATTGTACCTTCCACTATTGACTACCAGATGGTAGCGCTCCCTCTATGCAATAGTGGGGAGATCTCCACCCATACGAGCAGGAGTTCTTCAAGGGTTCTTCATGGGTCTCCCTCTGATCACCACGTACCTATACCAATCCGATACCTTTTTTTTTTTTTTTTTGGGTAGGTAAATCCGATACCTTGGGAGAAGCAAGCTCGGTGTGATCCTAGATCAGCATTTGACCTTAGCTGAGTACATAAAGCAAACTTGAACGTACGCGTGCCGCTTTCGCACAAAGCAGGCTCCACTAAATTCTGCCAAGGCCGTAGGTATGGTCGCATTTTTAATACGCTTACTCTGTCTTCGCAGATGCAAAGCCCTACCATCTCCATATATGGCAAATACTTCAAAAGCGATTCCTAAAAATCCGCGAAGCCTATCATGTCTGAAATGAGAGTTCTTTTTGATCACAAAAGGGGATTTTCAGGGGAGATCATAAAATACCTATCATCCAGCATTTCATGAAACGCTTTCCAAGCGTTTCTTTAACACTGCTATGAGACACCGCCACCCCGCCTTCTGATATTGACCGTCCACTCATTTTCGAAATTCACCGTCATAATTATGCTTTTTATTTTTATTATTTTTTATTATGTTTTTGGGTTTAGAAAATATTACTGTGGTTCTAAAAGATAAATATATGGCTTGACTGTTCTAAACAATTAAAGCATTGAGCATTACAAATACCGATATTTTTATTCTTCGAAAATCTCAACAAATACAAAAAAAAAATTAAAAAAATAACGCAATAAAGACACAACTACAGACTGGCTGTTTTTTTATTTGTTGCATTTTTTTTAAACTATTGTCATGTATGGGATATTTCATTTTTTGAGAAAGTTTTTCTTTGAAAACTAATGATTTTTGAACTTAAATAATACCGAGGCTAATGCTCCCACAGCATTGTTGCCATAATAAAAAATGTTCGTAAGAACGAGTTCTAACAGAATATTGTATTTTTTTTCTTTGGCCGGCACTTTTAAATTTGGACCAAAAATGTATGGACCGTGGGTGATGTCCTTTATTCACGATTTTTCAAACATTCTCAAACCATGACTAAATAATGTTCTTTTTTACAGTCGGTTTAAAATTACCTTTTACGCTACAAAATTCTATACCTACCAGATATATAACGACACATAAATAAAAACAGCTTCATGAATAGCAAAGTAAAAATTGTAAGTGTAAGCTAGAGTACATCTGGTGTTCAAGCGTTCACACTAAACGAAATGATTGTAACTTAGCTAGGGGGGCAGTTTACATTACAAGTCAGCATTATTATTAAATATTAAAAAAAAGATTCATGAGAGAATCCATGTAATTGATTTATAGGTAAGTTTTAAACAGAGAACAATATGGTAGCTTAGCTCATCGATGACATTAAACCACTTTATTTTAGAAATTTATTCACGATTTTTCAAGCATTCTCAAACCATGACTAAATAATGTTCTTTTTTACAGTCGGTTTAAAATTACCTTTTACGCTACAAAATTCTATACCTACCAGATATATAACGACACATAAATAAAAACAGCTTCATGAATAGCAAAGTAAAAATTGTAAGTGTAAGCTAGAGTACATCTGGTGTGTCCCAATTGTCAAGCAGAGCGGGCAGCGGAGCATCGAGTAAGGCGTGCGATAATCGCTCATCAAGGCACGGTACTGAAATGTGTAGTGTAATAAATAAAGTAAAAACTTACGCAACATGGAAAAGATCAGTAGAATTAGCCAGGGTATGATTGAGGACGTTGGGTATGTCCTAATTGTCAAGCAGAGCGGGCAGCGGAGCGTTGAGCAAAGCGTGCAAAAGAACGCGCGTCAAGGTACCGTACCTACTGCGGGAGTAATGTGATAAATAAAGTAAAAACTTACGCAACATGAAGTAGATCAGAATTAGCCAGTGTAAGGTTGAGGACGTCGGGTGTGTCCCAATTGTCAAGCAGAGCGGGCAGCGGGGCGTCGAGCGAGGCGTGCGTCAGATCGCGCGTCAAGGCGCGGTATTGTAACGAGTAGTGGGATACCAGCGCACCACGCGCGATACGCCATGTGACGCGGGCTTTACGCGACCACACCTCGGAGACGCGTACCTCTTCTGGTACGCTGGGACACTCTGTGTGGAAGGAAGGATTTTTTGTAACACATTTTTTATCATCATGCTTTCGTACAAATACAGAAATATCTAAAGTCTTACTGCAATTATAAGAATTATAATGTGATCCCTATAACTTAAGGTCAAGAAATACTGGCTGAAAAAGTCTTAAGAACAAGAACAATTAATAAAGCATATTAGTGGTAGCAATATTTCACGTTGAATTGTCATAAATGGCCAAGCATTTTAAGAACCTTGTTTCAACTCCGCCTTAAATGCCTACCGAAACCTGTGTAAAAATGTAGGAAATATAATAGTACCTATACTAAAGTTGTTAGCCAATAAATATAATATCAGACCAAATGAAACACCTATGCGCCAATAAACTCTTCATACCATACCATCAGCCTTATAATTTTCCCACTGCTGGGACTCAGGCCTCATGAATTTTTGGTTCTACGACATGCCAGTTTCCTCACGATGTTTTCCTTTACCGTTTTGAGAGCAGAGGTGATGAAATAAATTACACAAAGTAATGCGTCTGGCTGGGTTTGAACCCATACATTACAACTCGTAAGTCGGGGCCGTTACCACTCAGCCACCACTCTTTTTCAAAACTGTTAATTTCAACCAAATATTTTTTATTATAAAGGTAGATATTGAAATTTTATTTGGTTACACTCTTTCCGCTTGGGAAACGAAAATTTTAAACTTGCTATTTTATTTACGCTATGTATAACCATAACCGAAACATCGCATGTCATAAATTACACGTTTGTAAGGGTAGAGTACAGTAACATGGAAATTATACACAGAAGTTCCATATTCCTGTTCTGTACTTTTTGACGTCAGACAAGTGTCTCTCTAGTAGTAGATAAAGTGACATTTTATTAATTATAAAAACTATCATCATCAATCTTTTAATTTACTTTAGACTGTGGCAAAATTTTATTTAACCTTGCCTCTACTTGCCATTAACACAAAAAAAAATAAAATAAAAATAGACATCAAAAATGTCACTTGATAAATTCCAGAATTTTCGGCATTTCGACAATCGCTATCATGTATGGAATAGAGCCATTTCTTTGAGGTAGGAAATTATCAAATGACTTTTCCAACTGGGTTGCTCCAGATGGAGTGTCAGATTTTGCTCATTAAAACCAAAACCCGTTTTCATTAAGACCAACCCGTTTTCATTAAGACCAACCTGTTTTCATCAAGACCAACCCGTTTTCATTAAGACCAACCCGTTTTCATTAAGACCAACCCGTTTACATTCAGTTGTCCTTTGTGATTCAGGTAACATTCAAACAATTCCGCAGCTTATTGAATGGAGCCCTTGAAGACTCCACGTGTGCGACCAACGAAACAAAAGACCCGATACGTTTATATATGTACGTCAAGGCAACACACCAAGCCTATTCTGAATAGGCTCGGTGTATTATTGCATATCCCAAAATCACAGTTTGAACCAGAGATGTTTTGGATATTAAATTTCGGATCAGAATACGGATTTAGGAGTAGTATTATACCGGTATCGGATAGGTATAGTTGCAGATATTATATATTCATATATTTAATATTCGTATGTATAGTAAGATTTATAAAAGTAAAATACAAATAGTTTTTTTTTATGGTAGGTAAATTGCTGGACTGGACCCCTACAGTTTGCAGACAACTCTTTGAGGCGCGCGGGAACAGTGCGCGCCGTAGACGACTTTAGCTCGGACCGGTCTGTTACCGAACGGACGGATAGCGAGCTACCCATTGCTCACCGTCCGCGAGCCCGCGCCTACGGTGGCCGGAAATCAGGATCGGAATCCCGGCGGCGACGGCGGCGTGTGCGCCTTTGCCTAATGCGGTCGGCCTCCTCCTTTGCTAGCATTACTGCTTCGCAAAAGGAGGCGACCGCCTGCCACTCCTCCTCGCTCCGGAGCATGGCTTGAACCAAGCCCCGGCGCGAGAGATCGCCGCCGATCGCCCCCACGAGGACACGGCGATGCTCTTCCCAAGAGGGGCACACCTTGACTGTGTGCTCCACCGTGTCCTCCGGGCGGTCCGCACAGTGGCGACACCCGGGCGTCGTCTCCGCACGAATCTTGTACAGGTACGGCCCGAACTTGCCGTGTTCGATTTTATGACCCTCATCCTGAGTCCACGACGACCGCTGGACGACACAGTAGACTCAACGGTACTTTATAACAGAATAGTAAGGAAGTACAGAACAAAAAAGGAGCATGCATTATTATTCATATTGTAGTCTTCAATAAAATTTTTGTAAGTTTTACTCTTATTATGCTGGACGACAGCATCCACTTCACAAACGGTACTTCTGTACCAATTTCCTTGTTCCATACAGTGGGGCCACGTATTCAGTAATATCACGGATACACATTACACTTTATGGCCCTTGTCGCGAGTCCATGACGACCGCTGGACGATACAATAGGTACAACGGTACTGTATAACAGCATAGTATGGAAGCACCGACCAAAAACGGAGCTTATATTAATCTTCATACTCCAATCAGTAACTAATAATTTTTGTACGTTTTAATATTAATTTACTAATCTACAATGTCCACTTTACCATCAAATGATCCTTCTGTACCAATTTCCTTGTTCCATACAACAATACAGTGGGGCCACGTATTCAGTATTATTGCGGACACACATTACACTTTATGACCCTCGTCGCGAGTCCATGACGACCGCTGGACGACACAGTAGGTACAATGGTAATGTACAAGAGCATAGTATGGAAGCACCGAACAACGGGACGGAAACAACCACTATATAGGTATAGTATTGTTTGACTTAATATTGTTTACATATTAAATAGCGAAGGTTGGTAGTTGTACGATTTTGAATAGCACACAAACTGGAGACTGTGTGAAACCTTTCCTGTCGTTAGGAAGATCATTTGTTACTGATCATTTGTTCTGTGTCTGGGTGTAATCGTGATCATCTGTTCTGTGTCTGAGTGTAATTTATTTATTTTCATTTGTTTCGGTACTTCAAAAGTTTACAAATATTACAGGCTAGACCTAATGCGATATTGTAGTTTCATTCAAACAAATCAAATCAAAATATCTTTATTTCACATAGGCCTACATGGGCACTTATAAAACTTCAGAAGCTAGTGCATTGTTTTATCATTTGGATACCACCTTTTATCTATTATATGTAACTATGCATTTAGAAATATAATTATAAGTAGATATATTTATCATTTGTCTAATACTCACAATAGAAGCATTGTCTTGTTTGAGACTAGATGGCGTTGTGTGAAAGTTGTACAATATTAAATTATACCTATGTATTATACTTCAAGGAGTTTTTTGCTTTATGAAAATAAAAATGTATTGAATTGGTTATCAATTTAATTTCAAAATGAAGGCATTAGTTCCAACTTTAGCCAGACACTTTATGGCCCAAGTTCCATCAGCATATTTATGATTAATGGCGATTGTTCACTGTTTAACTACATTATCTGCTTCGCCATTCACAGTATTATGCTTAAAGATGGAGATATTGCCAACAACCTGAAGGTTTACGTAGCTATTTATAGACCGTTAAATTTTAGACTCGAAACTCGAATTAATCTATGCTTAAACGAAATTAATTTCTTTAAGTAAACGAGTCAATGACCTTGTAGGTAGTTGTCGGTCGTTGTGTACTAACTACCTAAAGTTCATTGGCCTCGCACAGCTGATGTTTACTTAAAGAAATTAATTTCGTACATACGTAAATTAATTCGAGTTTAAAAAAAGTACTTTGTTTTTTTAATTTTCTTTTTACAAATCGATAGTATTTCAAGTACCGAACCGACCCTCCGCGGGATTAAAACGAACAAAATTTAACGATATATGAAGTAATATTTGTATGGCCTACAGGTAGTTGTTCCAGGTCTGGGTATGGTGGTGATGGGTGGGTGGATGGCTGGGTGGTGGTGGTGGGTAGTCAGGTGGTATATGCATATAAAGATCTGTCAAAACACAAGTTGCAACACACAAGTTACAAGTTGCAACTTGTAACAAATCTTTATCTGTTATTTATTTATTGTGCCCACCTGCCACAGTATAGTCTTTAGCAAACCAAAGGTTATCTGGCAGAGAATGCCATATTACATTAAGTCAACCTATGTACTGTGATGTCGAAGTAATGAGATTGCGTGACATTATATGCAAACTCATGCTTATGAGTTATCATACTGGTTTGTTAGTATTTCGAAGGATGTTGGTATTTCTAGAATACATTTGAATATTTATAGGAAAATAATATTTTATTGTTAAATAGGCAGTGCTACATAGACATCTGAAATGTAAAGAAGTAATTTTATTATATTAGTTCGAAACAGTACAAAAGTCGTTTTTCTATATCCATTGATCCCGGAAGTCGAGGCTGCAGCAGCAAGGGTTCAACAGTACCTACCACTATTGTATAAAAATATTAAATAAATAATTATGTAATAATAATGAAATAATGTTGTGTTTCCATTCCTGGTTGCCTGTAAGAGATCGCGGAATGCGATAAGGCCGCCCATTGTATGTGCTTTAATTAAATAGTTTTCCTTTGTTTATTTTAATATGTACAATAAAGTATATATTAAATACATAATAAATAATCACCGCGTGCTGTTTTGTTTAAAGCATAATCTCATCTATATTACTTTCTTGTAACATTCTTCTTTATTCTTTATTGTACATACAGTTTTAATAAAACAGTAAAAGGTCAGTGGATGTACATAGGCGAGCTTAACCCATAATTGATTTTTTCCAACGGCTGATTGAACAGAAATTTAAGCAATCGACCACAGCTATTGGCAGGTACCTATATAACATTAAAAGTCATCACGAACACATTTGAATTGATGCCATAGGTTAAAAGTTCTATTTAAGCGAGCCACTAAAATATAGGTAATATACTACGAGTTGGATCTCAAAATTCGTTTCACTTCTACCCATTCATACATGCTTCAATATTTATATTTACCCTATGCTACTACATACCGGTATCTAGATTTCATTTTTACACAAAACAAATAGTCGAGATTCGTTTTGTATATAGGGGTACACCACTAGATATTATAACACTGCCCTGCATTTTTTTTTATTTTTTAAAGCTTGTATGAACAGATTTAAAACATTTACATTTTGTGCTGAGTTTAGATATTTGAAAAATCTATAATATACTCGCTGACGCGGCAAACGTTGTTCTGTACCTCTACCATGAGTTTTAAGCAATAGTATTCGTCGCTACTCGATATCGACGCCGTAAATATTTTGTATGGCAAATTTTGCAGCGCCTCTAGCGGTCACTTGCAGAACCAAAATTTGCCATACAAAATATTTACGGCGTCGATATCGAGTAGCGACGAATACTATTGCTTAAAACTCATGGTAGAGGTACTGCTATATAAGTTAACAATGAAATCAAACGAAATATAATTAAAACTAAAAAAACTGAAATAACGATTAAATAACTGCGCAAGTCGGACTCGCTCACCGAGGGTTCCATACAAATCTATCTATGAAAATAATTCATTTCCCAAATCAAGTCTCGAAGATTTTTTCGAATCGCAAAAAAAATCTTTTTGGTGACATAACTACAAGGTTTACAGTTTTCAGATTATTTCCTATATTTTTGCTATGAGACTTTGCTTCATGCCAAATTTCAAAGTTCTAAGTCAACGGGAAGTACCCTCTGATGAATTTTGATTCTCTTGAGAGTGCCGAAATATACGTTTTTTGCGGCATTATCATCCGTATCTTTTTTTTTCTTTAACTTAGAAGTTCGATTTTTCCACAGCTTCAAGGGACCGTAAATCTAAATATATGGTTTAAATTCGATACCTCTACGCGTTCTTAAGATAAAGGGTCTTGACAGGCAGACGGACAACAAAGTGATCTTATAAGGTTTCCGTATTTTCCTTTTGAAGTACGGGACTCTAAAAATGGGGGTGGGTGTAGGAAGGAACATAACAGGCTGAAAACATATTCTCAGATTTACCAAATATAAATACAGAAAAAAAAAAAACAAAAATCGGTCAAGCTGTTTCGGGGGAGTATGATAACAAAAATTGTGATATGAGATTTTTATATAATAGCCAGTAAATCACATCAGAAGCAAAAAAAGCACTCACACCCACACTGTATTAGGCCTACGCCTATGCCAATCAACAGTGTCGCTAGTGAGGATCTTATTGTAGGAAAATAAATATAAGAATGTAAATAAAATAATTTATGTTTTAACAGTGACATATTTCATTAATATAATAATAGAAGTTCAAAAATGAATTAATACGTAGTTTTTAGCCCCTTTGGAAGTGTCATTAATATAATTAATATTTTTGAAATGATGTTCTTTACACTTATGTTTTTTTATCATACACCTCGCAGCGGAATCCACATTACTTAGGTTTTTTTTTTTATTTAAGTTTACTGCGGTTAGAAGCAATAACCAATGGATTTGGGTAAATAATACCATAATACAAATGAAAAAGTGTTTGTTAATAATAAAATTCTAATTTATAATACGGTTTGGCTGTTCATTCCGTGCTTGAAGTGTTCCAAGCACGGTCAAGGTATGATACAGTGTACCGAGCAGATAATAAAAAGGAAAAGTCAGAAAGAATCTTACCTTTAACAAACAGTCGGTAAACCAGCTCGTCGCTTCCATATAAGTTTCGCGCCAGACATCTGTATTCCCCGGCGTGCTCAGGTCCTGCGTGAGGTATCATCACCTCTGACGTCATTGCACCAGCACTGGTCTCTCTGTTTTCAACTCCACCCGATCCACTATCAGATTGAAGAAAATTCGAGATGAAAACTTGACCTAGATAAATGGTAAATGATAAATTATAAAAACACACACACACGAAACACTTTTACACCTTAATTTTTTTTCGTCAGTTTAAACTAGATGAGGCCGGTGTTTTCGAGCTGATTACCCTGAGAAGAAACACTGAAAAAAACTCTGGTGTCAAATTATCTTTTAAAGTCCATACAGAAAACATGTAATCAGATGGTATTTTGAGGAAATAACCATGCAGATTTGAGTGGACTGGCCAGAGGTCAGTGCAAGCATTTGTCCGTATTCACAAAGTTCAACTCAGGACTAATAAGGAGCTCAACGACTTGACGGACAATACCAAAAAAGGTCATTTGGGGAGGCCGCAGAAAATACACATATTAGTAGACATACGTTAAAATTACTGAAAAGAAAAAAAAGCAGTCCACATAGTCCTCACATTTACGATAGTAGACGATATAATTCAACAACAAGGAACCATTCAATCAAATTTTCAGTCTTGTATTGACATGCTTCTCAATTTTTAAAATAAACATTAAAAATATCCATCCTATATTTTTTCAAGACTGCCGAATCTGATTTATAAATTGAACGAAACGCGTTTATCAGAATTCAATATCAGAAACAGGAAATTACATTGTCAAGTCTTCACGCAAAATGATAAAGTTGTTAACTTTAATCAATCAAATAAATTACAAGTTTTGATTGAAAATGTATCGAAGATGACGCTATCATCACCCCTGTCAATCGTAAAAACTTTGGTTGAGCATGACATAATAATATAGGGCTTTTCAATACAAATAGCTACGCTCGAATTTCGACTGTATGTAGCGACTATCTCAGTTAAACTGATGTGGAATTCAACGAGTATAATTATTTAGCCTTATCATTTGAAAGACCGTAAAATCAATGTTCCAGTTCTCTGTTCGCCTAATGTTCCTCAGTTTAATTCATCTGTACGTCCATTCACTGTTTATTGTGATCGTCTTTTTGTGGGGCTACATGTCTATTTTAACAAACATATCTACTATTATGGAGTATTTAATATCATGCGGATTTCATCGTTAGTGGATTGGCTCCGCATGTAGAAAATTTCAAAATGCAAAATAACGTGTCCCGCGTGCGTACTGCACGCATTAAAATAAATATTTGTATGAAAAGGACATTTGCGGAGATTACGCTTGAGGAGCAAATCCGCATGCGTGATAAAATCCGCACGACATTAAAAACACCCTTATCGCTTTAAATGCCAATGCTGACCGCGTTTAAATGATAACTTCTCATGCTCTAGGCAGAGCGAAAGGGTGGGTGAGATTTTTACTGGCTAAAACGCACAGTATTCCAGCAGTTACCCTTTATTGCGAGGGCTGTGGTAAATCCTTCCAACAATTCAAAGCCGCAGTATCCGCAGCTGGCAGACTAGCCCAAAGGGCCTTTTTTGAGGTGGGAATTCATCAAATGTGCTCTCACACCAGGGTAGAGTGAGAGGGCGAGTCAAACTTTAACCGACTAAACCTTACCGGTGGTCTTCAATTACCCTTTGTTTTCCAAGACACCAGGCCTGGCAGATTGACTTACTGTAATGACAAAGGTCTGGAGTCGTGCGTCCAGTGAACGTGTATCTCTGGTTCTCCTCTGACGGTGCATGATAGTCTCGCGATGCTTCCTCTCACCACCCACCGGGTCTCACCACTACCACTTCTACTCAGCCTTGGTGGTTCTGTTATAAGGAAGAACTTACAATAAGAACTTAAAATAAGGAAACGTCGATATTTTTAATCCGTCTTGCATACAATACGTTGCAATGTAATACTGTTTTGTTTTTTATACAATCGATAACTGTTGCAAACAGATTTTTTTCACAATGGAAAATTTCATTTTATATTTTACATTCTAAAAAAATCTGTTTTATTCTGGCTTTAGCCATATGACCGTGTATAGGCGCTCAGTTTCATAAAATTGGTAAATAAAATAGTACGCTTATTTCGTAACTATCAGAAAAAAAAAATAGCTTTCGTTTATTAAACAAATAACAAAATACATGTTCATAAATGACTTAAATATTAACCAACTACGGGTACGTATAACATAACTACGTACACGTGTATATGTTACCGGCAATCTGTGTAATTCAGGTATTCTATACAATACCGAATGCGCAGCCTGTAATGTGTGTAAAAGACAAGAGCAGGGAAGGAGGTGATGTAATTTTAGGGCACCCCAACACGGACAGATTAGATTAGGATTTTTTTTTTATCACCACCTGAAAGTCTTACTTTAAACCTTTGCCTAGGTATTGTAAAGAATACGAGACTATATAGATTGCCGGTAACATATATACAAAAACAAATATACTAAAGCAAGGTAGGTACACCTACTCTCCCAGACTGCTGACATCTGTCATTATCAAGATTGAGTCTGGGCTGTTTCTTGAGGTGGGCATCAAATAAATACTCCCGCTATGGCTGGAGCGAGAGGGCGTGAGACTTACTGACTAAATCACACCTGTGTTATTTTAGTCGTCTTTTGAATTCCAGGAACACGATAACTCTTTCGAAGAATCCCACAACACGGGTTGTAATGCACAAAGAGTAAAAATGAGTATATTTTTTCTTTTATTTTGTTGGAAACTGGGAAGGCATCTAATGGCTTATCCGGTTCTGGGTGGAGCGTGAGTGAGCGCCAAAATTTTAATGACTGCCCATCTGTGTTCCTCTGTGTTCAGTTACCTGGGTCACATTAACTCTTTTGAACCATCCTGCAGCCCTGCCAGTATATTTCAGGACTATAATAAAAAAATAATCTAGAAACTCACCTCTAACATCGAGATAAAACGAGTGATGTAAGAAGGAATGCTGCACCCGCGCAGTACATCGGTACCAGCCCTCGTGTTCGGGGCTGGCGGCTCTTAGCCACACAGTCCCGTCTATCAGTATCGAGCCCCCGCTGGTGTCTGTGGCTTCTGACTGACCCCATAGAACGTGACGCCAATTGTCACCATCTGTGCAACATACTCGTTTACAATACAAAGTAGGAAAGAAATAGTTCGCTCCAGGCACTTTTCAAAACTGTTAGGGATCGTATGTTTCGGTCTAACGTCGAGCTATTTACTTTGTTGAGAGAAATGGTTAGCTAGGTATTTATACAAGGTGCAGTTTTGAATCAGCAAAAAATTTCATGATGCAGTTATGTTAGTTATTATCGACCCGAATCAACAATCAAATCGCTAAGTAGGTCAATTTTTTTTATTACTATTTACGGAAACAGTAAAAGCGTTTCAGAGTATGTGGGCTTCGTACAGGCCGTCGCACTGACGCATAAATGTCATGACGCGCGATAAACTACAATGAGCGATTCCAGTTTTTGACGAGGCTTTAGGATGGAGAGAGTTATTTTGATTAAAATCTTAAAAATAATCTGGCTAATTGCGAATCGGACTCGAACGAAGAGTTCGGCAGCAGTGAGGGCGCCTTCATATTAGCCACAAAGTTCCGCGTGACGCGGCAGCGCTCAAAAACGGTAAAAAATCACGTTTGAAGTATGAGACCCCCTTAAATTATTTTATTCTAGTTTTTAGTATTTGTTGTTGTAGCGGCAACTACTGACTATTACAGTTATGTGATAGGACCAACAGACAGACGGTAATAGGGTCCCGTTTTACCCTTTTGGTAGAGAAGCCTAAAAACTAATATAACATTATATCATTGATTGTTGACCAGGTAGCGTATTTTTATATGATTGTTTACAAATTTAATAAAGACTATTCAGATTCAAAACCGCACCTTGTATACACAGTTTAGTTAAGCCATTGTAGACACATAAAGGTAGAACTACACTGCGCACACGTGTACACCACACACGCCGATCTGGGCGCGTCAGCCTCCATACATTTTATATGGAAACTAGACTTGTAGAGCTACACTCAATCCACGCCACGCGACGTCGTTCTACGTACAAATCAGGCGTGTCACACGTGTGCGTCGGTATAATGTAGTTCTAGCTCAAATATGGAATTCTTATTAAGGACACTAAAGTTACTTAAAGAAATCAATTTCGTACATGCGTAAATTGATTCGAATTAAAAAAATAATTACATTATTTTTCATTTTTATCTTTACAAATCGATAGTGTTTCATGTACCGAATCGACCTTCCGCGGGATTAAAACGACCAAAATTTTACGGTGTGTATATATATATATATATTCAGTAGGTTTATTCATCGATCATGAATAAACCTACTGAAATGCTTACCTAACATAAACCATAACATGTGAAATAAAGTTTGGCATTTGTAAAATTGATCAAATAATAAAATATCAGATTAATTTATATAAATTCGACTAAAGTTACCTTCGACATTTTATTTCTAATAAAAGTAATCAAAACGCAATATTGGATATGCCAATACCTGAAATTACGCTACCACAGAAATTCGATTACTGGGTACCTATATAATTCAGTTTTCCGTATTCATAAAATTACGAATAATGTCGTGGTAAGCTTCTCTTTAACAAAATTACGCCAATGGCGTATCGATGAGTAAAAGATAGAATTAAATCTAACCAGGAGGAATTTTTGTTATTCGAGTTATTTTACTAAATAAAATGTACAAAGTTATAAATCACGTCATATTGGCTGATTGGATTCAGAGTAAAACGCAAGTAGGCCGGAGCTTGATCGTTTTATACTAGTATTGTATAATATTCCTATGAGTTTCGCAGGCTTAGACGTGGACAGAAGCAACATTAAAACGTTTTAGTCAAAAATCTATATAGTATAGGGTTACTGGTAATTAGTGACCGATATTTAAACACGTGATTGAAGTCATGATAACAAACCACTTTTACTATGCAAATCGAAAGTGTTTCATTTCAATCAACCCTCCATTAAAACGAACAAAATTTAACGGTGTATAAAAGCGAAATACAACTCACTGATTAAACACGAAATCTCAGAAACTGTAACACCTACAAACATAAAAAATTGGCAGGTAGGTTCCTTGTAGGATTTAGACATCCGCTAAGAACGGATTTTACGAAACTCCATCCCTGAGGGTGTAAAATGGGGCTTGGAAGTTTGTATGGAGAAACAGACTTTCACGCGGGCAGAGCCACTGGCAGAAGCTAGTTAACACAAATATTCTTTAGAGTTTTCAAGTTTCGAGTTAATCAAGTTTTGTTAATGAGTGTGGCCACCTTCATCATCTTTCTGCCCTTGTCCCATATAAATTCGTGTCAGCACAACACATTTTTTTTTTCTTCCAATCTGTCCTGCCACTTGTCACGCTATCACTAATTTCCCTTTCTTTCATATCAGTGCTCACACAATCCAACTACTAGAAATCTAAAAATGGGGAAGACGGACGAATATGCAGCTACACAGCCCTTACCTGTAGAATACTCCCAAGAAATCCTAGGCGTGGGTTGTCCCTTTGCCGAGCATGGTAGAAGCAGCGCGGCCCCCGCCGACACGGACGTGTTCTGCGCTCGCCACACCCACGTCGGTGATTCTGTGCGGAGAGACTGCTTTATATGTTACGCTGGCCCTCTTAACAGTATAGAAGAATAAAGAAGTAAGAGAAGAAGAATGAGAAATCAAGAAGCATTTGACTATCAAAAACAGTTTGAGAAAAGCAAAACATTTCTACATTAAATAAAAGTTTTGAATGTTTGACGAAATCCGTAAAACAAATAATTAGTATTAAGCGAACAAATTAGGCATTGCCATTAGGCTGGTCCACATAGAGCGAGCAGCATTGCGAGGCATTTGTTGTGCGAAGCAGCTCGGTTAGTGTGGACGTGCCTCGGCCTCGGCCTACTAAAAAAAAACCGCGATTGCCTCGGCCGAGGCACGTCCACACTAAACGAGCTGCTTCACGCAGCAAATGCCTCGCAAGGCTGCTCGCTCTTTCTCTCTCTTTTTATACGACTTTGTATAATTATGTTGGTTATTGTTGTTTATTGGTTCAGTTTTTTACAAATGTAGTATAATTAGTCAAATATTTTCCCTATTAAATATTATTTAAAACAAATTTCTGATTCAATTAAACAGATTAGTCAAATATATATTATACAATAATCTATCGTATTTTATGCAAAAAAATAAAAATGGTTTTTTCGTCATTCTACTGTTTTTCTGGCCGTTTGCCATTATTACGCGAATGAACTCTATGAACATGAAAACAGTATAATGTGGATGGAAATGACACTTGGAAATAATTTACTTTAAAATAAAAGCTGCAATCGCCTAAACTGCAGCATTATCTACTGGGCCCAAACACTTTAACGAGTTCACCATTGATTCGAAAAGAAGACGATGAATTAAACTGTGAACTCGAGCTTAAAATCTTAATTTTCCGTTTGTCTTCTTCAAATTATACTATAGAAGGATTTTATTGTTGCAAAATCGAGCCTATGGGCCGACACACATAACCACGTTGCGGCGCCGCGCCACTCTTTTTCGCGTCGCCGCAACGCAGCTTTCAGCGTTTATTATCTTATACTACAGGGATAACCAGTTCCCTGAGTTTTTTGAGTGTGGATAGACTTTTCTCTGCCCTAGATCTTAATTAATTCACGCTTATTTGTTATTAAGAAGACATTACTTTATTTTAAATAATCGGCAAAGAAGATACTGGTTATATCCATTTAATAAAGCTATGGTATTCGCGCCGCAAAATTCTGCGTTGCGGCGGGCGGCACTGCAGGTTTTAGCAGCGCGGCGTCGCAACGTGGTTATGTATTTCGGCCCTAAGACTCAAATTTCTGTTAAAATGTCCTTTTCGACTAGATTTTATTGCACCGAAAGGATCTAAATCAGAAAAAATATACCTTTAAACGAGCTCATTGAAGTACTCGTATATCTAACTAAGTTAATTCGGTCAGTCAGAATCAAGTTAAATCGAGAACATAAACTAGGACACGTACGAATGTTACAGGCCAGAGTAAACTTAGAGGTAAGACAATAAATACCTTTGACAATCAGTGAAGCGCTATGGCTGACCGTCCCAAAGTCGTTTGTAGCTCTGCAAGTGTACTCGCCACTGTGAGCCGAAGTTAGGTCTTGAATGATCAGGAGAGAGAAAAAGTCCATGTTTTTTTGTTCGACCTGATAAGAATGAAGAATTAATTCTTTATTGTACACAAAAACTTGACACAGTGATTCATGTAAAAATGCGAGCTTTAGGTCAAGTTCTAGTCATTTTGAACTTTTTTAAACCTCTGAAAAAATAATTTATTAAAATTGACTATATGAATAAAAAATCAAAACATAATATAAATTAGCTGCCTCGATAAAAAAAAATTGCGAAACTGACCCTAATTTACGATTTCAAACGTGTTTGTCTAGGAGATTACGTTACGCAAATATTTCAAAGTTACAAATTTAAAAGCGCCTCGCAAAAAAATCTTAGATATATATCTTATCTATAGATATACTTATTTTTTTTTTTTATAATAATAATGCTGCTGTTTCGGGGCCGCGAAGTCGATATACTCCCGGGTGGAGTTCATACAAAATTCTCAGTGACCACAACCGCCCCTTAACTCAACGATGAGTTGACTCCTAGCAAACCTTTAAGCGAAAGAGAGATTACAATAAAGAGTATATCTATCTATCTATCATTTTAGGTTAGGATCACTGGATATAATACAAAACTACACAAATAAGACTAATTTAGTTAACACGAGTATATATGTATATATAAAAGGAAAAAGTGACTGACATATAAACGCACAGACTAGGAAAATTGGAGTCGAAGCCAAACAAAAAGTAGTCTTAGTGATTGGAGTATTGGAGTTCTAACTTACTGAGCAACAAATTTCATCATAATCGATTTAGTATTTTAACTGCAAAAGTTTAACAGACAGCCTGAACTTTCACATTCATTATACTAATATGAATTATCTCAATTACGAAAGGAAGCGCTCTTTAATTTTCCTATTGAAAATTAAGTTTCTGTTTGATTCTAAGTCCTAAATAGGTACGAATAAATCAAAGTTCTTAATGAAAATAATAAGAGATGGTGATTTGATTTGATGTCTTAAACATCGCTAAATTAGAACCTAGCCAAGATTGATTACTCAATTCAATATTTAAAATTATATATTTTTTTTTTTTTGTAATGCCAAAATTTGACAGGTTTTTGGCCTACGATAGAGTTTAACAATATTTTTTTTATTCAGAAGCGGGGAAACTCAACAGCAAAACTAAAACACTCGTCCTAGTTAATTTGGTAATTAGGCGTCGTCTAAGTTAAGTGCAGACGGGTATTAGGTTATTATATTCTTTTTTAGTCATTGCAAAATATTCCTAATTAAATAAAGCCAAAGACATTAATTCAAACTAGGCTGCTAACTTTTTGATTGTCAAAAATCATAAAGGCAGCCCTTAAAAATACCCCCGATAATCCACACTAATATTATAAATGTGAATGTAACTCCCACCAGATTCGCTTCACTTGGAACAATTTTCCCTTGAAGACACCTAAATTATAATCTGGCTGCTGTGAATAGGCTCTTAATAAACTAGTGCGCCACACTATCAACAATTTCATCACTGCTTACCATCAGGTGGGATCGCAGTTAAACTACACACACACACACACAAACAACACACTTCGTTCGATAAAAAAATAACTATGTCTGTCTAAATTTGATACGGAATAAGCTTGAACAGTTTAGGGAATAGGCATATTTATATCTGACGTAAACTTCGATTTTGCATCCGTAATAACCGACGTTCACGCAAACGAAGTCGGGTGCAAAAGCTAGTCAAATATAAAAGACCCTATACTTACTTTAAGCGTAGAAGGAATCGGCAAATTATCCTTATGCCACGAAAACTGAATGGGTTTGTCGCCCGAAACCAAGCTGCATGTAGCTTGTGTGGCGCCCCCCACTTCAAGTTCTTCAGGAAATTGGAATGAAACTATCTTCGGAGGCTCTGTTGACAATAATCTGACGTTTAAATATTGCCAGATAATTGGCAAAATCTTGGCAAGTATGTAAAGTCCTTACTATGAACGTCGAGTCGTACTGTTCTCCTCGCAAGCTCCCCACTTTCGGCCCTAACTTCACACGTGTAAGTGCCTGCAGCGGTACTTCTTACTGAATTCAGTCTTAAAACTCCTCGTTCGTCGTTTGATTCCATTATGCTTTCTACTATCGAACCGTCTTCTCGCTTCCATACTACTTCTCTGAAAATGCATACGGGTCATTCTGGAAACTCAAATTATGAAAAAAATAACCTTATTAATAGTACATTTTGATACAAGTGGAGAAAATTTATGATTGCGATCGAAACGGCATTTGCCCGAGCACTAGGTGAGGGTGTTATGGAGTCAAAGGTTACAGTGACAAATTTCCACGTATATCAAACGATGTTTTACAATACACTTACAAAGACATAAATAAACGAGGGTTGAAACGCAACTCGCTTAGTGCCCAATTTTATTACGAGTATATTTAATAAAATTGTCGCGGGCCGGTGCCTGCCGCAAGTGCACATTACCACACTAGTGCGAAAAACAGTTAATTTCGTACCTAAAAGCGGTGAGATTAACAGCGGATTTTGGAGTAAGTGTATTGAAAAATAATTATCAAACATACAAACGAAAGATAAAAAAGAAAATTTCAACTATTTCTTATTACTTACTTTATGGGATATCCCGAATATGGACAGTGTATTGTAACATCTGTGTCAGTCTTTACATGTAACGCTGGCAAATATCTGATATTTGGAGGACCTGTGACAAAAAACATGACGTTCATTCTCAACCATTAAAAATATATATGACGCCTTACTATGACATGCTGAGGCCATTATAATTCCATTGTGAATAAGGTACTTCTGTCTACACCTCACACCGCGCTGCGACTCTTGTGTTGGTTCTTTTTAGGGTTTCGTACTTCAAAGGAAAAAAAAACGGAAGCCTTATATGATCACTTTGTTGTCCGTCTGTCTGTCAAGACCCTTTATCTCGAGAATGCATGGAGGTATCGAGTTGAAATTTTAAACAATATTTTCAAGTCTGCGGTTCCTTGAAGTTGTGAAAAGATCAAATTTCTAATGAAAAAAAAAAAGATACGGCCGTTTATGTCGCAAAAATCGTACATTTCGACACTCTCAAGGGAATCAAAATTCATAGGGTACTTCCCGTTGAGCTAGAATCTTGAAATTTGGCATGAATCAAGGACTCATAGCACAAATATAGGACAAAATCTGAAAACAGTAAATTTCTAGTACACAAAAAAAATGCGGTTCGAAAAAATCTTTGTAACTCAATTCGGTAATTGAACTGTTTTCATAGGTTCATAGGTTAGTTTGTACGGAACCGTCAGTGCGCGAGTCCGACGCGCACTTGCCGGTTTTTTTTAAGTGGGGGTTAGTTCTTTAAAAAAACCGAGCAAGTGGCTCGTCGGACATAAGTGTCACTTTTTATGTTTTTTTTTATTTTTTTTTTCCTTATTTTATGTTTTAGTTCGTATTATTAAAATTGTTGTAGTGGCCATTTCCAATATCTATTTCTGTCTGTTTTAGTATAAATGCTTAATTTTGTATAATTTAGTTGTGCTTTGGTATTGTTTATGTTGCAACGAAAAAAATATTAGGCATAGAGCTATCTCTATCTCTCTCTAATAATGGAATTATGATGGCATTCAAAAATCATATTTCAGCTTCCGTTTTTTTTCCACCCAATCAAACTTACCGTAAACATTCAGTCTTGCTTGATGCGCATGGGATCCCTGCGAGTTTGTGGCATTGCAGCCGTATCTACCGCCTTCGTCTGCAGTCCTGATCGTCACACTTAAAGTGGATACTATAGTACCTTCGTCACTTCCTGGAACTGCCTCTGCTCTTGTATTTACGCTATATCTGTAAAAGGTAGAAAAAACTGAACTATGACGCTACCAGATAATATTTTGCACCTAATAGATATCTTGGGTAGACAGCCCCGCTACCGTGTTGCTGTCTGAGTGATATATTGTACCACAGTATAAGCAACTTCCATAACAATTCCTAATGCTGCAGGAGACAAAGGTTTAAATTAAAAGAAAATTGAAACTTAGCTACAAAGTAGACACCAGAAGATGAGAACAAATTGGTTTTTACTTATAATGCATATTAAGAAAACACAAAAAGAAAGAGAAAAAGGTTTTTCTCTACAGGAGTGGAATTCCCTGCCGGAGTCTGTGTTTTCTGATAGCTAAAATCTAGGGGTCTTTAAGTCAAGGGTGAATAGATCATTACTAGGCAAGCACATCATCGCTTACCATTAGGCGAGATAATGGTCAAACGCGAGCCTATTCATGATAATAAAAAAGTCAACGAAATAGGCTGGTTAGATTAAGTTATAATAGATTTCGATTTCACATTTTTTCAATCATAGACTTACTTATCAGGTGCAGCCGGCAGTGGTCTGTCATCCAAAGTCCACAATATGCGTGGAGACGGCACACCCGTGGCAGCACATCTTATGACTATGCTCTGACCTATCCTGGTTACTGCCCCGCTGAACGTTGACACCAGCCGCGGCGGCCTGTCTGGAAACCGGATTGAAGATAAACGGTTGCACAGATTGTGATGTTTGTAAAAATTGTGTTGCAGTAAGGCAGCCAAGGCATTTCAAGAGCCAGTTGGTGTGTTCAAAATAAAATAGACTTGCAGATTCTACATATACAGGGTGACTGGTAATAAGTGACCGATACTTAAACACGTGATTGTACTCATTATAACAAACAAATTTTACTACGGAACCAAACCTGAAATCGACAAAAAAATCAGCTGGTCAGTACATTTATGTTCGCCTAACTGGTCAAAATGTACTAAACTTGCCTGATTTTTTTCACATCACTAATTACTAGCCACCTTATATAATCGTCCCTACCGAATTTCAATCACGGTGGCCATTCTCAACAGAGATTGTCCAGGTACGCAGGAGATATTATAGCCCACAAGTGTGTGCGCAAACACTGGTACCATCTATGCTTAGCAGTCGAACTTGCGACCACGAGAGCAATAAATTTAAATATATAAAATAATCATTAAATTGCTAAAGTCAGTAGAGCCTATGTCTTCTTGAAAATACAGTGCAATTTATGTGCAAGCATAAGATAGTGGGAGTAAATAGGTTATTTCTAGGCAAACAAACCCCCAAGTCAACAATATCACTGCTTATCATCAAATGAGATAGTGGAGTCAATAAAAAAAAAGAAGTTTTTGTGCACCTAGTACACTACAGCAAATGGAAAAAAAATATAAGCTCTTGGCTACCTTCTACAAAAATAGTATGCTATTGTTACCAGCAATAACTAACTCGGCACCAGCAACAGCGGAGTCAGAATGGTCGTGCGCAGTGCATTGATACAGGCCGGAGTGATGCGACCGCACTGGTCCAAGTGCGAGGCGAGACTGCGGTGCGTGCAGCGGCCGGCCTTCGTGTTGCCAACTCAGCGTGATACCACCTCCTCGACCTCCCACTACTGAGCAGTTCAGGTGACCAGAACCGCCGGTGCCTATCATCTACAATAGAGATCATTTAGTGAAGACGATAGGAAAAGCAGGTGAATGAAGAGCTCCTTATAAAAATATATTGGAGATATTTACGTCTTCCACAAGATTACAAATGGTCACTTAACCCGGGCTTTAGATTAGGCATGTTCCCATCTCTTTCTTCCGTTTGCAGTTTCAGTAATGTGCGACAGTGAAAAAATAATGCTTAGGTAAATAGGTGCTCAGCTACGTTTAATAATCTCAGCCTTGGTCTAACTTAAAGTTGTAGGACATTCTCTTTTGATTTTGTGTCATAATAAGAAGTGAGCTAGCTTGTAGTATGCTAAACGTGATTATTATTTTTTTGACTAAACAACGAGGATTACATTTCTTAACTTACCAAAGGATTCGGTGTCACTGTAACAGCCAGCGGTTCATACACGACTAACTTCACAAGTACTCTCGATGGTGAGTCCGGATTGGCCGAACAAGCGTATCGTGAAGCATGTTGCCCACGCGCAGATGAAATTACCAGAGAACCACCCCGGACCGTGCCTTCTCCTGAGACAGCTGCCCAGGTTCCAGATGCTTCCTGCCGCTGCCAACTGATGATTTAATTTTGCTACATGTAATCTAAGCCGTTAATGAAGAATGGAACAAATGCAATAAAAATAAAAAAATATTTTATTTTAAGATCAAAATATTTTTAACAATGGTTTGGGATTGAAGCCTGCATTAGCGGACTCCACTCTTCCATAACAATTTTTCAATAATACTTTTGTTTTTGTTTTTTTTTTCTACAATTTATACTTTATAGTGATAGTTTATTACTAAAATGTATGTGTGGGGGTGTATTAGGGGTGTGTTGGTGTGGGAACCGGAACAAAATGTTAACAATTCATTATTCGGGTTTTTTTTTTTTTTTTTTTATGGTAGGTAAAATCATCCAATGACAAATCCCGCCCTTGGGCGGAGCGGGAAGTAGTGTCAGACTCTTACTGACTAAAAACCTACCCCGTTCCTTCGTTGCCTATAGTGCCGGGGCTGAGCCTTCCTCTCAGAAAACGGCCCTTGACCCCAGCAGGCTTCGACCCTGCCTGCCTGCAGTTAGCAGGCTGGGCCTCTACGGTTTGCTGACAACTCCTTGAGGCGCGCGGGAACAGAACGCGCCGTCGACGACTTGGGCTCGGTCCGGTCTGTTACCGGACGATCGGACAGCGTGCTACCCATTGCACGCCGTTCGCAAGCCCGCATTCATTATTCGGGTAACATTAACTATTACATTTATCATTTGATTGAATTATTTTATTTTAAACAAACTACATCGACGCCCCCAGGCAAAAAGTTGGTAATCGCAAAAATTAGTTTTTCCATTACCGACTTATTATCCGGGCAATAAAGTCGGTAATCGAAAATCAAATTTTTGCGACTACCGACTTTATTGCCTGGGGGCGTCGACATGAAACTTAAGATTATCAGAGAATGCATCTGCAAGAGTAAAAATCTAAGGGAGAGACCATTTCTTGTTAATGGAAAAACACAGGTTGTAAAACATGTATTCTATTCTATTTTTTGTTAATGGCAAATGAGCCGATGTCGACTATTCTGCCAATGTCGGAATAAAACATGTATGTTATATCTCAAGTATTTATGGTATAAAGCACATAGGTGGAAATGGCGAAACGCTATATTTGTGGAATAAAATAGAATCAAATTTTATTTTGGATCAAAAAAGTAATACAACTTGTAAATAAACTTAAAAAGGGTACAATGGCGGTCTTATCACTAACAGCAACAGTACGATGGATCATATAATAAAAACTGAATACAGGGGGTAGTTTACTGTGTGCCTGTGTTTCTTAGAATCAATTCAGGCCTATAAACAAATTACCAAAAAATTATTGACGGTTACTTACCTCACAGCATGCCCAGTAATATGTCGTAGAATACAAGGCAGTACAACAGTATCCCCAGCGCGAGCTTCCACCGAGTTCAATTCTATATTTTCCAGCCAGCTACTATCTACACGAGAAACAAAAACATTGCACAAAATATTTGAAAAACACATTTTTAATTAATCATCGTAAAATCAAATCATTTATTTTAAATAAATTATTTACATGCACTTTTGAATTGTCAAGAAATCAGTCAGTCAGAAAAACGATGTTCATTGCAATCCAAAGCGTAGCTCTCTATTTGTAGAAGTATACTGGGCGAGCGATGTAGCAACTAAATATGTAGCTTGTGTGTGACATTAACTTAAAATGCAAATATCAAATTATTATCGCAGCCATGCGTACTCGTCTTTGACTAGCGAACCCGGACTTACCATTTTCTGCGGACTACATTTCAAGACATTCATGCATAATGGTTTATTAGACTGACCGTCGGTAGTGAGCTTCAAAGGAGGACTGGGAGTGTCGAGTGCCACGCATGAATATTCTGCCTGTATATCCGCTTGAGTCAGGTCTAGACCGAGTAGGATACCACTGGCTCCCGATACCCAACGAGGTTCTAAAACAAAATAGAAGTTAGAAGATTTGTTAATCTTTTAAAGAAAATAAACAACTTTTTTAAATTCATTTTGTTATGTCGAAAGAGATCGCGTGATGCTTTTAAGCTTATTAACTTGCAAAGTAACAAGAAAATGATACTTTTTAAAGTATATGCTTTATTTAGAATAAGTGTTCAAATTATAAAGAAAAAAGGGATTGTTTTAGATATCAGATAGAAGATAATGTAATTTAAAGTGCGTCTAACAATATAAACACAGTATTTTAAAGGTCACCGCTCATTAGAGCCACCCGACACCCACACTGCACCACCTCGCCTCCTGCGGCTTGTATTCTATACGGACTTGTATGGGTATGAGCACACTACACCCACTTCGTAGCGTCACGGGATCGCCTCGGTCGTAAGTTACTGTAGTGAGCGCATACCCATACAAGTCCATATAAAGAATACCCGCAGGAGGCGAGGCGGTGCGGAGTAGGTGCCGGGTGGCTCTAATGAGCTGTGGCCTTAAACCTGCAGCAGTCTTCCCTTCCGTTTATAATTTAGGCGTCTTCAAGGCTAGTGTGACTAGACTCTAAAGCAGTGCAATTCACGATCAACACTGCTTACCATCAGGTGGTAGCGGAGTCCAGCACTGGTTATAACATCAAAAAAAGCTTTTTATTACATTTTCTCTATCACAATATAAACCTATTAAAAGACAAAAGTTAATACCAAAACATAACGGGAACTGAAATACAGAGTGATGACGTGACGAACACTTTTAATATTACTCGCATTTTTGCAAAATTCGTTTCCATTTGAAATGTAGAACAAAGCTTGTGCAAGCATATAACTTTTCTGTGTCCTCGCCTTCATTCCTGTAGTATTACAATTGTCAGCCTTAACTTACCACCACTCAAATATCCAGATGAAAGAGGCAGTCCATCTTGTAGCCACGTAATGTCCACCAAGCCGACTTGTGGAGACAGTTCACATCTCAGCACTACAGCACCGCTAATTTTCGCTGGAATCAGCTGACGAGCGGTATGTGACAGGACACTGTCCTCCACTAAAGAAACAGAAAGAGGTAAACTATATCACTGTACTATTCCGATGAAAATTATGATTGTGCTACCAGCAAAACACCATAAACGTTGGCTCCGATACCACAGTTGCCGTTTAGTTTTTGTCAAGTGTGACCGCCTGATAAAAAGTGTAGTTAGT
This sequence comes from Leucania comma, assembly GCA_958295575.1. Lineage (NCBI taxonomy): Eukaryota > Metazoa > Arthropoda > Insecta > Lepidoptera > Noctuidae > Leucania > Leucania comma. The sequence continues at coordinate 17,669,716 of OY282470.1, forward strand.
ATGTTAAATGGCAGGTCTTCCAGAAAATATATCCAATGACAAGGAAAACCAATCCTACTATTTACAGGGACGCTGATATCTTAGTGCTCGTTACGGAGACACGGCGCATTTCGTAGCGCGTTGGGCGGTCCGTCGTACATTGCCGCATGTTTGACTGGCCCGCTGCTGCAATGTACGACGAACACTCAACGCGTCGCGTAACACGCCGCGTAACGTGTCGCGTCTCCGTAAACACGCTCTTACAGAAATTGGTTCGAGCTTCGTAGCTATGAAAATGACAACGTATTGTTCTTTGTTTTTGTTTTTTTTTAAAAACCTAATTCACTCACAAAGAATAACATATTCACGTCTAAAAGAAAACAAAAATAAAGAATAAGCTCAGTGACGCGTTGCTTAGCTTAGTCACGGTAGGTATCGCAGAAAGAAAAAATGAAAGTGATATTTCTGTAAAATTAATATTGAGTAACTTTCAAAATAAGGTCTTTTAATAAGCTTTTAAAAGATAGAAGAGGTTTTGATTTTCAGAACCATCGACTTACATTCTACATAAGTGATAGACAAGCCCGTTCATAGTAACTATTTGTCACAATACTGAGACGTTAAAACAAAAGTTCGCTGCAGCACTAAATTGTCATTATGACGTCTAACAAAACTTTTAAAACTTACAGCGCTTAAATACTGCAAAACTGCACTAATGTCATCAAGTCAAGTTGTACGGCATGCAATACATGTAAGTCAAGCAAAATGATTGTACGGCGTGCCTAATCTAGTGCGTAGTACATATTATATCGATGTTCAGAACGATATACGTGCATATGTATGTGACATTTTATCACCTAAACATTTTATTCGTAGGAGCTTTTCAAACTTTATTTACCCTACGTTACATTTTCAAAACGTATGTTAACAATAAACAATAACAATGACACCTAGAAAATATGCCACCCGTCCCAAACAGTGTTGGTACCCAACATTTTTATTCGGTAATACATAAACCAAATAAGAAACCAACGTTCCTAATTCAATAATCCCCTGGTGTATAAAACACAGCGGTAAAGTTTGTTTGTTTGGACCAAATAAAATAACTGTGGCTCTTTACGAAACGTAAACTTATATAAACCAAAATACACCGTCGTAATGGACCACCTATTTACTACGAAACTTTGTTATTCAAAGGTAGTAAAGGATTGAACACAAAAATGGACCTCACATTCAAAATACTTTTACATTTAGATTATTAAAAATGTTCTTCTATTTACGTCGAGATTGGGCTGCTTTATATCATACAAAAATGGAACAAAACTTTTTAATTCTCATCTCTCAGTTTTTTGTCTAATATTGCACTTGTTTATCTAGAGAAAAAGGAATAGCGTATTATTTTCATTTAATTCGCTTTGAATACATTATAAAAGCTTCCGTTTATTTTAATAATGCGTAACTTGAGACTTTCATAACTTGTCAAAAGAAATAACGAAACAAAAATGAGATGGAACAATAAATAAAGGAATAATTGCGTCCGACATGGCTTTGTCTGTGAAACCTCTATAGGCCTGACGCCGTCACTTTCTAGGTATATTTAAGTTTTGCCTTTTGTGTAATTCTTTTTCGTATTCTTTTTATATTCAGCAAGAAATAGATTTAATAATTTGACAACATAATAATATGTACATTAAAATAACTTGTGTCTTTCATAAAGGTTAACGCTCACAGAGGCGGGAGCCGCGGGAAGCGATTCGATAACGATCTCCTGATTATGATCGCGCCTGCTTTCTGTGTAAAAGATTGCATACAAACTCGAACATTCCAAAATATCCCATCTCTGACTGCTTCCCTGCTCTAGAATCTTTGTGAACTGGTTTCTACACTTAGTCCTTAGTGGACCTTTATGCGTGGGCTACATTGAACTTTATACGAACCAATACGAACACTGACCGCCTCTATTGGCGCTAAACTTAAAATTATAATATTTATACTCGTATATTATAATATACCACTACTATCACACAACGCCGTCTAGTCCCAAGCTAGGCAGAGCTTGTGTTACGAGGACAACTGATAAACATACTTATACAGGGTGACTGCTAATTAGTGACAGATACTTAAACACGTGATTGCAGTCATGATAACAAACAACTTGCACTATGGGGCCAAAGCTAAAACCGCGGAAAAAATCAGCAATTTCAGTACATTTTGACCAGTTAGGTGAACATAAATATACTCGTACTGACCAGCAGAGTTTTTCTTTATTCTTTATTCTTTATTGTACATACATAGTTTCAACAAAACAATAAAAGGTTGGAAGGTTGGTTTGGTACCATACTAAAAGTTGTGACTACAATCACGTGTTTAAATATCAGTCACTAATTACCAGTAACCCTATATATTTCTAAATACATGACATAATTATATATTATAGACAAATTACCCCCAGACACAGAACAAATGATCGTGCTCATCACACAAACATTTGTCCTGGATGGGAATAGAACCCATGACCTACAACATAGCAGTCAGGGCCACTAATCACTAGACAAACAGGCCAGTCGATAAGTGTTGATTTATTATGTGACAAAATGTATTCAGAATTTTGAAAGTTTCTTATGGTAATGCAGCATCGTTAAGAGGGGTTCCTGAGAGATTATCTTATCACTGAAATGAAAAACATTGCAAAACTGAAACAAGGTAAGTAAATATCACAATATCAAAGTGTCGAATACTTTCTTCGAAACTCATTTGAATGAGAATAAGCTACTGCGCCCCCATTTGTTGCCTTTCAATTTTCTCTTTGTAGTCAGCTTCATTGTAGGAGAAAATATTAAAATATGGTAAATAAATCTGTAACTTGAGAGCTAGTTCATGAGTTTGAAAGGGATGTTCTTACAGGCACTTACGATAGATGATTGTGGAACTCGTTAAAGTGATTGGGCGGTTCAACATTAATTCGACGGGTTTGTATTGTATCGGAGTCGCGTAATGAAGTTCGAGTTAATGAGCTCACTTCAGCATTTGTTTGTGGAGTCGTCTTAACTGATACAGTACATTAATATGTGCCTCAAAAATGATGACAAACAAATCGTAGCTGAGTAGATACCTCCACCACCCAACAAACCGTGGTCTTAGAACGCAAAAAGTAGCTGACCACCCAGGAAACCGTGGTCCTAGAACGCAAAAGGCTACTGAACACCCAGGAAACCGTGGTCCTAAACTGCATAGGGCAACTGACTACCCACGAAACCGTGGTTCTAGAACGTAAAGGGCAACTGACCACCCACGAAACTGTGGTCCTAGAATGCAAAGGGCATCTGACCACCCACGAAATCGTGGTCCTAGAACGAAAAGGGCAACTGACCACCCACGAAACCGTGGTCCTAGAACGCAAAAGACAACTGACCACCCAGGAAAAAGTGGTCCTAGAACGCAATGTACAACTGAAGGACGCAGGTAGGTTTTAGTGAGAAAGAGTCTGAAAAGCTCTCTCGCTCTATCGGAGCGGGAGAAGTCATTTGATTATTGCCTTCATAAATAAAAAGCTAAGTAAGTACCTACAAGTAATCGAATTTCATTCATTATTCTCCAGCGTATACATATCACTCGTGTGCCAAAATAATATTCTACATTATAAGCAATAGAATAAAACATCCCTTGTGTACAAAAGCCTTGTGTACCACTTCAAACAAAAAGATATACTGTCTAAATAAACTCCACTTGTTATAGTCAATACAACAAAGTATGAAGGCTAGGCTTACAGAAACAAAATTATTTTCAATAACAGACCGTCGGCTTCGTAATAACAAGGTTATTTTTCCGAGATGAGGGACATAATGTCGCTCAATCTTTAATTAAAAACTTTCCTCGTCCCTCGGTGGAAAAAGTAATTGGAATGAAAAATATTCATCTTTTCAAATACCTAATATTTGGGTCTGAAAGCAACTGGAATTGAAAGTAGATGTTATGAATAGTAAATTAATATTGAATTTGGTTTAAATATACGAGTGAGCAGTGGTGATTCAATGGTCACTGCCCCGACTTATCAGTGCCTTTTATACGTCCGGTGCTATTTTCTGAAACTGGCCCCCTAAAACAGGTGGTGTTGGGTAATTTTAATCCGCCTGGCCTAAGTCCTCACCGGACATAAGTGTTTCGGAAGGTACCTGTTTTGGATCTGATGAGAAGTATCGCTCGGGTATCACCTTTGTCTGGATTTCCCGGAGCGCACGATGAAGCATACGGTAGAAGTTTACTTCACTAGAGCGGAGCCCTACCGTGTCCTCGTGGAAGCGATCGAGGGGGACTTGAGTATCTGACTCTAGTTTAGATCATGATGAAACAGTAATGTCCTTCTGGTGATATTAATGATTTAGGTCTTGGTTTGATCAGTTCTATGCGGTCTTCACCCTGTGCATGGGCACCGCTGGCACCGCCCTAGCTACGGCACTGCACTGAGTTGTACAAGATTACTTTGTGTAAATTATATCATCACCACTGCTTTTAAAGCGGTGAAGGAATACATGTGGAAACCGACATGTCCTAGAACCAAAAATTCGAAGACAAGCAATAACCACCAAAACGCGTGAAGGATTACGGCTCATTCCCTCTTCTAGATAGGTTTTAATTTTACTTTATTGTTTAATTAGGCGTGGTTTAAGTTGGACTACTTGCATTTATATTTAGACTCATCCCGGTAAGCACTTAGTGACATAGCGGCGATCTCTCACGCCAGGACCTGGTACGGGCCATGGACCGAAGCGAGGAGGGATGGCAGGCGGTCGCCTCCTTCTGCGAAGCAGTAATGCTAGCAAATAAGGAGGCCGCACGTGAGAGGCAACGGACCTCACGCCCCTGCCGCCGCGGAGATTCCGATTCAGATCCTGATTTCTAGCCTACGTAGTCGCGGGCTTGCGGATGGCGAGCTATGGGTAGCTCGCTGTCCGACCGTCCGGTAACCATCCGAACCAAGCCCAGGTCGTCGACGGCACGCACTGTTCCCGCGCGCCTCAAGGAGTTGTCAGCAAATCGTAGAGACCCAATCTGCTAGCTGCAGGCAGGCAGGGTCGAAGCTTACTGGGGCCAAGGGTCTGCTTCTGAAAGGAAGGCTCGGACCTGTTATCTAAGGCAACGAAGGAACGGGGTGGGTTTTTAGTCAGTTAGAGTCTGACACTATCTCCCGCTCCGCCCAAGGGCGGGAGATGTCATTGGATGATTTTACCCACCACCAAAAAAAAAACACTCAGTGACATTTCTGCAATTTTTACACTTACATTTTGCATTGACAAATTATATTATTATGTTAAGCTTACACCTTACACCGAATCCCAGTAGTGGGAACATTATAAGTGTATAATATGCGAAGCTGCTTCTTCGCTATATTTGAATTCGAACTTCAGTTTATTCAACGGTAACAACGTATTATGTAAATAAATTTTCCATTAAATAAAGCTTATTTGAGATTTCAATATTAATAACCATATGTGGTGGTTACGTGGTATCTTAACATTAATTTACAATACGCCTTAATTAATACGTTCATAGTCTATGAATTATTACTATTAGTGTGCTATGAATTGATCTCCATCGTATAACATTCGACGTAACTTTATATACATAATATTTAACTAGTTAACTGCCAGTGGCTCCGCCCGCGTGGAAGTAGGTTTTTCATACAAATTTTGAACCATCGTTTCAACTTAAAATGATCAAGTTTGAAAAATCCTTTCTTATTATTTGTAAATGTTGTGGCCAGATCATAGAAATTGGTCACTTCATGATATGGCATGATATTTCAATCCTCATTTGGCCTACTTTCTTTAGACCTTTTGTTATCATAGACATCCTACATCAATGTTATGGCCAAACGAGGATTGACATATCATCGAATGTTAACGTTTAAACGATCTGGCCAATTTTAGTAGGCCATATCAAGAAGTGATCAATTTCTATGATCTTCTTCTTTTCGTGATGATGTAAGAACTCTTACTATTTTTTTTATATTTGGCAACCTGTAAGGATTTGTTATAATTGGCCTCATATAGATCCTGAAAAGTGCACGTCGTTGTGCGGCATGGCCAGCATAGCAGGTGACGCATATCATGTCAAGAACTTGGGCTGGGCGTTGATGTGTCAACGAGTGAGTCACGACTTTACTAATAATAGACTAGTGACCCGCCCCAAGTTCGCACGGATGCAATAGTGGAGTGGTAGAGTAGGGTAGGGTAGGGTAGGGTAAAATAGGGTAGAGTAGTGTAAAGAAGGATAGAGTACGTAAGGGTAGAGTAGAGAGTAGGGCGAATTAAGGTAGAGCGGGGGCGCAACCGCGGGCAAAAGCTAGTTATACATATAAACCTTCGTCTTGAATCACTCTATCTATTAAAAAAAAATTGCATTAAAATCCGTTGCTACGTACTAAAAGATCTAAGCATACATAAAGACAGACAAACAACTTTGTATTGTACTATGTAGTGATATAGTAGCGACCTGCTTCAGTTTCACGCGGATGTTATAAATCATTGACGTTCTCGATTTTTCTCTTCTATATTATGCATGTTTTGCACACTTAAAATATTTCTAATTAATCATTCTGTCTATTGATGAAAATCCTCATCAAAATCCATTCAGTAGTTTTAAGTTTATCGCAATTAGACTGACAGATAATAGTAGATAACTTTGTTTTACAATTTGTGCATTTTAACATTTCAATTAGGGACTAGACGGCGTAGTGTGATAGTTGTAAGAAAAAAATCAAGTGCATTAATTAACATAAACATAATTTTATTAATAACATTTTAAATTAATTTTAGCATTTTTTTAATAAGCATTACCTATGTACCTATTTTTTGTTTCCTTCTTGTTTTCTTTTATCTTAATATTTGGGTGTACATGAAATATTAAATACATAAATAAATAAAAACGTGGCGAGAATGTTCTGCCTAATAAAACTAACTTTTGGTCTTCTATATAAACTGTAATTAAGCCCAAAATACGAGTAAATGTAGATAAAGATATAATTACGAATACTAAATAAGATTTGTTGATAAATAACCCACTTTGTTTCTAACGCCTCCAACTTTCCGACATTCCGTTTTCTTAATGAAAGTTACGAAACTAAGTTTGTCGATTATTTTTCTTTCTTTACTCCTCAAGGACGATGGAGAAGAACTGCGAAATTGTTCGAAAGAGTTTCTCTGAAACGTAAGGAGCTGTCAGCAAACCGAAGAGGCCCAGCCTGCTAACTGCAGGCAGGCAGGGTCGAAGCCTGCTGGGGTCATGGGTTAACTTCCGAAAGGAATGCTCGGCCCCTGCACGATAGGCAGGACGATAGACAGGATAAAAAAAGGGTAATTGAAGGTTTTTTTTAAGGTAGGTAAAATCATCCAATGACAAATCCAACCCTTGGGCGGAGCGGGAAGTGGTGTCAGACTCTTACTGACTAAAAATCTACCCCGTTCCTTCGTAGTCTATCGTGCCGGGGCCGGGTATTCCTTTCGGAAGTTAACCCATGACCCCAGTAGGCTTCGACCCTGCCTGCCTGCAGTTAACAGGGGAAATCATCTAATGACTTCTGTTGCTCTAGGGTGAAGCGCGAAAGCATGTCAAACTTTTACTGACTAAAACATACTCCTATCATATGTTCTTCCGTTGCTTTGCATTCCAGGGCCCCGGGTTTTCCTTTCAGAAACGAACCCATGGCTCTAGAGGCTTCGACCTTGTTGGATGCTTCATCGTGTCCACCGCGGTGGACACACCATCGTGTAGACCGCCTGGAGGACGGAGGAGCATACGGTAGAGGTGTGCCCCGCTTAGGTAGAGCACCGCCGTGTCCTCATGGGGGCGATTGACGGCAGCGACCTCTCGCGCCGGGCGTTCCCCGAACTTACCATGTCAGGTAAGAACCTGCGTCGTGCGGAAGGTGAGGACCCCATAGGTCTTACCAGCCACACAACAAAGAGGGGACTTACCGCCATAATTATGGCATGCCTAAGGAACACAGGTTAATCAGAAAATATCTGACATTTCGTCTCCACGCAGAGTAGGATAAGTTATTTGATGATCAATCACTGAAATATTTTTCAGTAGTGAATCAGGTACCTAGTGCACATGTGGGTTTCTTTCGGGGGTTATTTGTTCATTCCTTACTTCAAATAAAAGGGCAGTACAGTGAGATATGATCCAAACTTATCCACACTAATATTAAGCAACTCTGTCAGTCTGTACTAATATTAAGTAACTCTGTCTGTCTATTATAATCTTCGGCACACAAGTTGAACCATCAAGGTGGTCGACCTTGAATGCACAGTAATTGATATTCGTATCTCTATCAAAGTGCGCGTAACCATAGCAAATGGTTCAACTTATTTGCCGTATTATACGCTTTCACGGTTAAATTACTGAACCGATTTTGGTAGCTTGAACTCCAGGGATGGACTAGACTACATTCCATAGAATACATTCCATTAACATTCACGTAGACATAGCCGCTGACGGAAGCAAGTATAAAATAAAAGCTCTTTCACTGTACGTACGTTTCTATTTCCGTAATCGTAAATTGTATCTTGTTGGAGCTATCCTTGTGGGTATCCCGGAAACAAAGAGAAAGTTACGTTGCTGCGAACTCACTCTAATGTCATTTTTAATCCCTTAATTAAAAGTTTTTCCGTGTAAAAAAAACTCCGCAGCCGTGGGCTGTGTTTCATTTTATTCCATATTTTCCTCGCTGTAACGGAAAGTTAATTGGTCCAACTCGACTCGAAGTTGTAATTTGTTTTACCCTCTTGCCGTACATCTGTTTATTACACAAGTCTGTTGTTTACAGTTTTTATAATTGCCATTATGGCCTGTTTTTAATTGAGATAAAAGCTATACTATACATTTACCTATGTATAGTATAGCTTTTTTACCGCCGGATAAATTTGCCATAAAGTACTCGTACATTGACCCTCTTGTATTTATTGACATTCTTAATTCAAACAACTAAATTAAAAACAAAGCTATCTTGAATCTAGATCTATCGTAATGCTTTACATTTTCTAGTGATAAAAAACAGTACCTTATTCGTTTTTCGTGTACCTAAGCAGATATATTAGAAAAAAGTCAATGTACTTAATGGCAAATTTATCTGGCGCCTACCACAGACGCAGGTACGTGAGAACGATAATCAAAATAATAAATATTTTGGGTTCTCGCATTTATTTATTCATTACAAATTTTGCTTTTCGAGGTCAAACCCTCAAATAAATCCCTTTGTTTGAATAAATAACCTCTGTTAGGTCGGAAAACAGCTAATTTCGTATTATAATTATGGTAATACTGTAACACAAGTAGTTGTAAATGGGGTATATTTGTAATCTGTTTAGATCTCTCCAACGTGGGACTAACATTTCTTGTATTAATGGCTTTGCCTAGCAAATCTGGGTCACTAAACAATACCTAAAGGATTTCATGGGCTCAATCTGATAAAAGTTACCCTTTTTGTATTTCATAAATTAGAAAGCAATGCTTTCGAATATTTTTCTGTTGAGCAACAGGTATTATTTGTTTAGTTGGTGAATTCAGTCATAGAATAGAATGGAATAGAATTTTATTTTGCTAATATGAGTATAATACACAATAGTTTTTAAGATCAAATATATTGAGACAAATTGAACATATTAGAGAGAACGATTTTAGTCTAGATTATTTTAATGGGTCCCAACTGTTGCAGTCAATATGTTTCGTATAAGAATTTATTATTTGTCTTATTTCATTTGTTAATTAATGCAGTTAAATTGATTTCTACACTACTGAACTGAGCTTTTTTTCTTCTTTATTTGAAGTTATTTTTTTATGCGGTCGGATTTTTTTTACTTTTTTGGATGAACCAAAAAGTTTTTAAATCACGCTCAGGTTGACGATTGATGAGTGGGGAAGAGGGGATCTTAAAGTAAACTTTTGTTTAGCCGATATCTCAGAGGCTACCCTCTACGATCATAAAGTAGCATTACAAAACTCACCAGGTTGTAACATAACAGGCCTGGAGAGCACCGTGCCCGCGCGGTTCGATGCCCGACACCTCAGCACTGCGCCGGCGCCGCTACCAGCGTCCATCAGCGATCTTCTGGCCCCAACCACTAGTCTGCCATCGCTTAGCACGTGCCTAATGGGACAAAACAAGATCTTGAATTAATATCGTATTTGTAATGAAATATAACATACATCAGGGTTTTACTTATAAAAAAAATATAGTTTATTTGTCGAATTAAACATGAGTAGGCAAGCAATACCAAAATACTCCAGTACGAAGGGTTCCTACCATTATCTATGCAACAATAGACACTATACTGACGCTGCTATAAACGTGGCAACCTACTGGGCCCAAAAACTCTGAGAGAAATGGAAACCATCGATTCGAGAAGAACAATGGACACTATAGGTACTATAATCGTTTTTTTTTTTCACCTGTCCCGGTGTTTGTTTGTCGAGAAATCACGTTTATTGTGTGAGACTCTAAAATTTATTTTATTCTGTTTTTAGTATTTGTGTTATAGCGGCAACAGAAATACATAGTTTGTGAAAATTTCAACTGTCTAGCTATCACGATTCTTGAGATACAGCCTGGTGACAGATAGACGGACAAACAGAGAAGTCTTAGTAATAGGGTCCCGTTTTTATCTTTGGGTACGGAACCCTAAAAAGATCAAAGGGAAGTGATTCCCTTGAGAGTGTCGAAGTATACGTTTTTTGCGATATATTCTGCCGAATATTTATTTTTCCGCTAACTCAGAAGTTAAGTAAGGGACTGCAGACCTGAGCATATGGTTTTAATTTCAACTCGATACCTCCACGCTTTCCCGAGATAAAGTTTCGTGACAGGCAGACAGACGGACAACAAAGTAATCCTATAAGAGTTTCGTTTTTTTTTTTTTCATTTTGAGATGCAGAACCCAAATACAACTTAAGTGCACTTAACTTAAGCACGGGTTGTTGTATATTATGTTCAGGATTTCGAATTTATCATTTCTATGTGGCGCCATAGATTTTTGCCTTAGACAAATAATAGATGAATCAATACCAGCTGTGGATGGCATTGCCATGGCCGAATACTGGACCAGGCTAGGAATTTAATAAATTTTGCCATCGACACGCTAAGAAGAAGAAGAAGAATATCAACTGCAAACCCATTCAACTGAAGTAAAATACTGTTTAGTGTCAGATAGAAAACTGTGTTTAAATAAATTGATGGCCACCACCGTGTATTCTATGGAGGACGTTCATTAATTAATAAAATGGAAGAAACTGTTATTGCTCCTGCAAGCCAAGGAGTTGACCGAGGGAAATGGTCGGCTATGATACTCGGCGACGCTTTAATTACAAACTTATTAAAAAGCAGCGGCTCTGCAAGCATTAAAATAACTAAGTTTTTCATTATTAGTCGAGAGGACGACCGTCCACAGTTAGTTTAAAACATTTATTTTTAACTAGCGACCCGCCCCAGCTACGCACGGATGCAATGCAATGTTGCGCATTCTTTTATATTAAATTTATTTATTAAAACTTCATGCAACACAAAGGTACACAGGTGGACTGAATGCCTTAAGCATTCTCTATCAGTCAACCAAGAGTGGTGGTAAATATATTATGCATATATTATACATAATTATAAAACTTTCTCTTGAATCACTCTATCTATTAAAAAACGCATCAAAATCCGTTGCGTAGTTTTAAAGGACTAAGCACACATAAGGACAGACAGCGGGAAGCGAATTTGTTTTATACTATGTAATGATAGTGATCTAAAAACAGTCCTGTACATTTTTTAGAGGTGGGAGTCATCAAAGGACTTCTCTCGTTCTGAGTGGAGCGAAAGGGTTCCTTCAGATAATCTTTCGCAAACGGGGGATTCCGCGTCTGCTCCTATATCTTTTTTGCAGGATCAGAAATGCGGGATCCCTCACCTCTGCGGAATTGAATATTTTAGTTGGATTCAGACAACGTCTGATTATATGTATTTCTTAGACCCAAAACAGTAATGTAACAACTTTATAAAGAATTCATGATTATTCTATAGAATTCGTATTTAAAAAAATAATTTTGTTTTCAATAGCAAAATTTTTAAACAAAAGATCACGCGTAGGGACAGCGGAGACTCAGCGAACGACGCCAGCACCAGTCAGCTGTTACACGACTACAGGCACAGCTGCGCTTGCGCATTCTTTGAACCTCCATTCTTAAGTCCACTCAGCTTTAATTTTTCTCCACCGTGACCTATCGTCGCGATCAGTAACTCTTTCGAACAACTCTTATTACTATACTTACACTTCATAAGATAATATATAATTGTCACGATTTTCCCTGATACACAAATACCTAAAAAGCTATTACGAGTACATAAATCCAACACAAACATAATTATGAATATTATGAATACAGCTCGTCGTTCACATTATGCACGATCAACGATGATGTATTTCAAAATGTATGACATGAATTTATTATAGAAAAGCTTCAGACATTTGCCAAGATGATTGACATTCGATTATATAGCTGCTCAATAAGGAAAGAAGACCGTATCGAAATATGTATGTTATTTGAAAATTAGCTTGGGGAATGGTAGAACTGGTTTCTACATACTTTTGATAGATTGTCTTGCAGATGTAGTGGTCGCAAAATGCGGCTGCTGAGCGCAAGGGTTTTTTTTATGGTATTACCTACCATTCAATGACAAATCCCGCCCTTAGGCGGAGCGGGAAATAGTGTCAGACTCTTACTGACTAAAAACCTACCCCGTTCCTTCGTTGCCTATCGTGTCGGGGCCGGGCATTCCTTTCAAAAACAGACCCAAGACTCAAGCAGGCTTCGACCCTGCCTGCCTGCAGCTAGCAGTCTGTGCTTCTACGGTTTGCTGACAGCTCCTGAGGCGCGCGGGAACAGTACGCGCCGTCGACGACTTGGGCTCGTTCCGGTCGGTTACCGGACGATTGGACAGCGTGCTACCCATTGCACGCCGTCCGCAAGCCCGCGCCTGTGGTGGCCGGAATCGGGATCGGAATCCCGGCGGTGGCTGGGGTGAACGCCACGTTGCCTTTGTCTAATGCGGTCGGCCTCCTCCTTTGCTAGCATTACTACTTCGCAGAAGGAGGCGACCGCCTGCCATCCTTCCACACTTCGGACCATGGCCTGAACCAAGCCCGGCGAGACAGATCGCTGCTGCTGATCAGAACGCTCAGTTTTACTGGGTTTTTCCATTAGGAAAATCTTAGTAACAACGTGGAGTTTGGAAGTCGGTTGTGTGTTTTTTGTGGCAGTAGGCAAGGCGCATTGCTTGCAAAACAGATGGACGATGGGGCAGAAAGGGTTTGGAGTGCAGGCCGCGTTCCAGAAGACGCAGCGTTGGAATGGTGAGAGTTGCAAGAATTCGATAGATGTGAGACGCACAGGACCGTTCGTTGTGGCAACACTTGAGAGAGGTCTAAGTCCAACAGTGGACGTTTTTTGGCATGTAGGATCGATGCCCCAGTGGTCTATGAGATTAAAGGAAACGAGACTGGATCTGTATTTACGCACACACCTGTGCATCATAATATCTCCTACGCACTTAACTGATTTCCGTCGATGTTGGCCATTGTGGCTGTAATTCGATCAAAAGAGTTATTATACTATACAATGCACTATACGAGAGCCATGATAGCCCAGTGATATCGACTCCAATATACGAAATGTACGTCATATGTTCAAACCCAGTCAGTCGCAATACTTTGAATAATTTATTTTATCATCACTGCTTTCAAAACGGTGAATAAAAATATCGATACCAAAAATTCGGAGTTATATGACATCCAACTAATCCGCACTGGGCCCTCGTGCATTAAGGCCCATTATATCTTTTACAGAACAAAGTTCAGTTGAAAATCCGTGAGACACACATTATTAGTTTTTTTTCTTATTTTTTTTTTTTGTAATATTGAGTATCTACATGTTGTTTCTACATTGGGTGTGCTGTATTATGTGTATTGTGCATTTTCTGTTTTGCCTCGTCGTTTATACCAAGTACATCGAAGGTCTGCCACAGCTGGTCTGCTGCGGTCTTCCCGTCAGATTATAATATATGTGTCTTCAAGGTTAGAGTAAATAAGCTCTTATCCATCGACTGCATCACTACTTACCGTCAGGTGGGGTTGCAGTCAAGCACTAGTTTATATACATTAAAAAAAAATTGCCAATTTTTTTTTTTCATATAACTCAACACTTTAGAGTAGCAGCCTTTTAGGAACATTAAAAAGGCTGATTATCTATTTTTTTTATTATTTTTTTTATTGTTCAATACATTTATAATTTGCACTCGCATTAGTTCTATTCTTTACACTAAACGTAAATAAAAGTACCCATGTAATAGGTACGTATTTAGTAGATAGGTATTTATTTTTCATTTTTGTTTACTAACCCTTATCGAAACAAATCTAGGAACTTCAGTGTACGTGCCCACAATATTTTAAACTTCAAATCGCCAGCTCAAACTTCCTACCTATGTATCTCAGTAATGTTCCCCAAAAAACTTGAAAAAATTACTGTCACCATAAGATTTCATTTCCATTCATTTGTCACGAGGTAACAACCTCGTTTACGACACGTCAAAACTTTAACCGGGGCCGTATCGGGCCGGAACAGCCGACTCCGATGTAACTTGGCTCGTATAAAAGTACGTTATGACGGTAATCGGTACCGTAAAGATGTAGATACTGCCATTTCGTTAAGTACCAACTTTTTGAGTTCATGCATTATATTGTCGTTAACTTTGAACCTTATACCTGCTACTCTTATAGGGACACGCTAACCGAATACTCAGAAAGTTAATTCATTTTTGAAACGAAAGAGAGTTTCAGACACTACGCCGTCTAGTCCTAAGCTAAGCAAAGTTGTATTATGAGTACTATACAACTGATTAACAAACTTATATAAATTTCTAAATGCATACATATTATTATAGATAAATTACACCCATATACAGAACAAATGATCGTGCTCATCACACAAACATTAATGTTCTCGGTGTTTGTTTGTATTGATTGAAACCTACCTGTGTTCCGTCAGTTGTTCTTTGCGTTTTAACCTTTTGAATACCGTAATTAGAGACACAATAGAAAGACCATAGGTGTGCGGACACCGGTGTTCTCTTGGGAATTAACAGTTTAAGACCACGTTATTTTATTTACACGACAACAATCCTATGATACAATTCAAAGTTCCTATATTTAAACTACTGCAATTAAGACAGCTAATAATAATGCGTGACTTCTAAGTCGAATGTGGTATTTATTGTTGTTGTTTGTTGTTGTTCAGTTCTTCTATTAAAGAAACTTAAATTTGTGTCGATTTTTTAAAGGAAACTATGGCCAACACAATCGTCTTCCTGCCAATCATGGTATCTAAGTATTGAAAATTATTAATTGATTATTGACTTTCTTACAATCAAGGATGCAATTCTAGTTTTCATCAGAATTAAGCCCAAGACTCATTTGAATATTTATTTATTATTTATTTTCCAACTTACAACTATCATTACAGGGTAACCTATTGCGATAGAGTATTTTTGTTTTTTTTTTTGTCTACTTATTCATACATGTACCTGTTCATTTGCATGTACATTTTTCGCAATTCATCATAGTTTATTGGATAAAACAACGTTTTGATTGGTTGGTTATTTTATTTTTTATTTTGACCTGTCGGTCAAAATTGATGTGAGTAAAATGTTTTCATTACGAGCAAGGACTAATAGATTCCTGTAGTGGCCGTCTTTCGTCAGATGGCCATGACCAGCGATTATTTAGTCAGACAGTTCTTTTATTTTTTGTTTTCAAGGCTGTAGTCGTAATTCGACTATAATAGCTTCATTATACCTACATTATAACTAACATTAGATAGTAAATTAAGTCTTATAATGCATACTGTTTTATAAAGTTCATTAGTCACTTCTAAAGTAGGACTGGATAATAAACTTTTAAATACTCCAATGTCACTTCTATTTAATTTGTTTCTTCGTGAACTCTAATCGCACTGCTTCATTTTTGATACATGTATGGACATATAAATGATAAATGTGTTTTACTCTACCACAAACTAACCAATTAGGAAATTCCCTTTTCTTCATTAAGAATTTTGCCTAGTTTGGGACCCATTGTTAATCTGTTAACGTCATGTGTTGTGTAATTTCTGAACATTCATATTATCTTGTAATTGTAACTGTGTATGTTTCAATAAATAAATAAAATAAATTTGTAAAGATGAAAAAAAAAAATTGCGGCGTGCAGCTAGATCGCAGCCTGAGAGCAATCACAACAAGTTTTCGTTGCATTGTAGTATTTACAAAAAAAATGTTTTTATAGTTCAATTAGTAATCTATATGTATAAAAGAAAGTCGTGTTAGTTACACGATTTATAACTCAAAAACGGCTGAACCGATTTGGCTGAAAATTGGTGAGAAGGTAGCTTAGAACCAGGAGACGGACATAGGATTTTTATGCCGTTAAATATACCCCCGTAAAATTCAAATCCTGCATTTATTGGTATAGCGTAGAGTAGGGTAGATTATGGTACAGTAGAGTAGAGTAGGGTAGAGTAGGGAAGAGTAAGGTACAGTAGAGTAGAGTAGGGTACAGTAGGGCACAGTAGACCCTACTCTAAGTAGGGTAGAGCGCGTGCGACGCTGCGGGCAGAAACTAGTCAAGAATAATGCTACAATTAATACAGTACTACAAGAATCAAACCATAACAAAACACGTTTTCCGTTTGAGAATTTTTTTAAACACAAAGATCGTCAGTATTTTTAGTCGGCCTCTCAGTAACTTCATTTACGGAAGTTGCAAACTTCATAGTAACTTAATTTGCGAGTCGTTGTAACGATAGGCCGTAAAACCGAGGGTAATGTACGGAACAAATTACTTTACCGGCTCAGTCGCGACTCAATCATATTAATTAAAGTTAAGTATTTCAACTGTCGTATGTTCTGGGGACTGAAATGAGAAACAGGGAGAAAATAGAGAGAGAACAGAAGATTTTTTCGTTCCAATTCATTTCAACAGACTACTTAGTCTGGCCATAGATATTTTTTTTTTGTATAAACTAGGGCTTGACTGCAATTCCACCTGATGGCAAGCAGTAACGCAATCGTTGATGGCGAGCACTAGTTTATTAAGAGTCTATTCACTCTAGCCTTAAAGAAACCTAAATTATAATCGGCCGGGAAGATCGCAGCAGGCAAACTGTTCCAGTCCTTCGATGTACGCGGTATAAGCGACTATGCAAAAGGCTTAATCCGGACCATAGGAGTTTCAAAAACGTAAGGGTTGTCCGATGGTAGAATTGAGATGGCGGAATCAAGTCATGGAATTCCCGCTCACACTCTACAAAACACCGAAAGACTGCCTACTCTGAGTACTACTGTAGAGTAGGCAGTCTTTCGGTGTTTTGGAGGCGTTACAGGCGTGCTCAAGGCTGTTACAACAAAAAAAGACAATTTAAATTTGGAATCTGTCATTTTCGCGCCAATTATTGTATTGGATAAGATTGGCATTTTGTTTTTTTACTCAAAAACTAAAACCACTTTTTAAAAAGAAATCACCTAAAGAATGATATTTTATTACTAAGTGACATACGCTGCGCAGGCGTAGCTGCTGGCAGAAGCTATGGTTTAATCGTGATAAACTTTCCTTCTGCTTGGTATCAGTCGAATGTTTGTGGGTTATTGATAGTTAGGTAGAATAAAACCTCTGCTGTTGGTGACAGAAAAACATCTGGCCATCATGAAAGAAAGAATTCAAAGAGCAAGCTGTTTCATACCGTAAGAGGTAGAGAGTTAAAATTTTCACAGAATGCATATTTATATTGCTGATACAATAACAAATAATAAAATTAAAATTATGTTTGAAATTAAAAGGGAAAAATAAAGTCTATACAAATAAACGTTATTTTGTCAGTGTTTTTGATCAATTTTAATATTGTAATACGGAACCCATCGTGTGCAAGTCTGACTCGCATTTGGCCAGTTTTCTTATAAATTCGTAACTTTATATTTTCTGGTTACATCTGTAATCTTAATATCAAGCGACATCTAATATAATTCAAAGTAAAAATATTACAAGATGAAAACCAGACTCTTCCATTATAAATTATTATCACACTGCCGCAAATTTTTCCTGAGAACATCAATTGAATTAGGATTTTTGTGTCACATTTATCAGTGTCACATTAACTTATTAATTTTAATTTTCAAGGAAAGACGTCTTGACTGATCGGACTATGGAAAATTTTGTTTCTGATTTTTTATGTAGCGGAGACATGCCTACGCCTCACGGTTTCGGCTGCCTCATTTACTTGCGTTACTGCTTTTTCTACTGACTGCATCTCATTTCTTCTCACTCCGGACGCCAGGGCCGGACTCGAGAGGTCCGCCTCCGATCACTTCCACAAGGACACTCACAGGCACTCCGACCAAACGAGTCAGACCTCTACCGTATGCTCCACTGTGTTCTCCAAAAGTCTTGCCTTACCAATACGACGTTTAAATATGCTATTGCCATCAAACAAAATAAATACAGAACGCATGTTACGTGATCATAACTATGAAGAGTCCCATTATATTCAATCTTTTGCCGTCATCACGACGTGTCGTCAGCGTGAGAGGTTATCTTCAGACGCCGATATTCGATCATTGCCAATTTTCCGCTGACACAAGCATCGTATACAACTTTGTATATGGAAATCTAATTTTCTACTTCAATGTTTTGGCTATTTTGGGGTAGTTTAGTGAAGAGATTTCAGTGGAAAAACTAGAAACAACTGTTAAATATTTTGTTTAAATTAATTAGATAAGAGGGCAGTGGTCGCCAAGTGATAACGGCCCCGACTTACGAGTTGTAGGTCATGGGTTCAAACCCAGCCAGGCATATTACTTTTTGTAATTTATTTCATCACCACTGCTCTAAAAACGGTGACAGAAAACATCGTGAGGAAACCAGCATGTGCTAGAACCAAAAATTCAAAGACATGTGACATTCACCAACCCGCACTGGGCCTGCGTGGTGAATTACGGCACATTCACTCTCTTAGAGAAAAGGCCTGTGTCCCAGCAGTGGGAACATTAAAAGGCTGATTATGCTTATGCTAATTAGATAAACTTGTTATGTAAGCGAATAATGTTGTCATGGATTATTAAGGCTATATAAAACCAAATTTAAGCCCACAGTTTTTCTCGTATGACGCCTATTTTCTGCTCTAGTATACATCATCAAAACAACTCCTGTGAAAAATTCAGCCTTCTAGGTCTGAGATAGATAGATATACGAGTACCTACTTACGCGCACGGGTTTTTTCATCTTTTTAATGTTGTATTTTTATTTTAAATTAAGTATTTTTAGACTAGTTACTTTTTATTTTATTGTTGTTTATCCTGTGCAAGTCAAAAATCTTTTTTCCCATTAAACATCACAAAAAAGTAAGGAGGTTCAAGCTTTTTTTTTCATGGTTGGTAAAATCATCCAATGACCAATCCCGCCCTTGGGCGGAGCGGGCAATAGTGTCAGACTCTTTCTGACTAAAAACGTACCCTGTTCCTAGGGCCCTGGTATGCATTTCCATACCTCCCCGTAGCCCCAGACTAGGCCTCGACCCTACTGGGCCCCTACGGTTTGCTGACAACTCCCTGAGGTGCACGGGAACAGTGCGCGCCGTAAACGATTTCGGCTCGGTCCGGTCTGTTACCGGACAAACGGACAGCGAGCTACCCATTGTATATATAAACAACCATACAATGTTTTCAATGCTGCTGTATTGTCAATACAGTAGGTTTTACAACGCAATTCGAATATTTTTTTATGGTGTCCCACTAATTTTCCTACATTTTGTCTTTAACTAGTTCCTGCTAGTGACTCCACTCGCAGTAAATGAAGAAAATTTCCTAAGGTCACACTTTTCCCGGCATAAAATTTATCATATGTGCTATTCCAGAACATGGTATATATTTGCGCCAAATTTCATCCAAATACGTTCCGCCATTTGAGTGTGAAGAAGTAACAATCACACTCACACACTTTCGCCTTTATAATATTAGTTTGATTTTATAATCTAACTCGTAATAAAAAAAAAAACTAACGATTTAAAAAAAGAAAGACAAGAAAACGAAAATAATAACAACACAAGAAAAATGCGCGATCACTCCAATTCTATTTCCCGACAAATTTAATAATTTAAGTCTGACTATCATGAATAGAGAACACACTACGTTGAGCTATCTTCACGAACCTTAAAGTAAGTTCACAGGTGAGATATCCAAAGTTTCCAACTCGACGGGAGTAAACAACGCCTTGTTACTACTTACTGCTGACACGAGTTGGACGTGATACGTAACTAACCCAAACTACGTTTATTTTGCCGAACAGAACATAGAAAATGATCCTTATGTCTTCACGGAAAGCTGTACAAGATTTTAGTTCAGTTATACGCTACTTGCCGACGGTAACTTACTACTCTCACTCAGTATGCGAAAACTTTACTCCGACATTCTGTCATATCAAAAAGACTTTATTATTCTTGCGGATTTTAATGCGGCCTCCAGACAAGCCTTGATGCTTCGTGAGTAACGTTATATCCACAGTGTCGTCAAGGGACCAAATATAATCACGCCGATAATGGAATGTCGAATCACGTTGAACGAGATCCCTCTTGTCTAGCCACTATCAAGCTCTGTAACAATAGATTCCATTAGCGTTCAAACAATTGGGACGGGCATCAAAAGTATTAACTGATACTCTATACTAAACCAACCTCTAGCGAATGTTTAACCGAGCTTAAAATGAGTTCATTCGTCGAGAGGGAGAGAGTAACCAAGATTTCTTTTGAACAAATAGTCTTGGTAGGATATAAGAATGTTACTTAGTTGTGAGAAGAGTGGTACCGCTGAAAAAATATGGTAGCGTGTGAACGTGCCGTGGCTATTTATCGCTGCTAGGTGGCTATAAGTCAACTGTCACTATAATCGTTTGTTTCAAGCTCACTTTGCCGTCGTCGGGAGTGGAGTGTATGGCAATTGAGAGTTACTAGCACGTTACGCCGAACAAGCGTCTTGTTACATTTCTACAGAATAAATGTCCCGCGTAAAATGTAACTTGCGGATATGGAAATTGTTTTATGGACTACATTTGGTTTACGGGCATTACGTATATTTGTTATTATGTGTATTATTTCCTTTTTTGAAATATAAGTGTAAATTTAAAATTTTGGAAGAAGTTCACGAATAAAATGCAGGAATATTCTTATTTGTTTGTTTGGTTAGTTATATGCGTTAATCTCAAGAACTCTACTTCGAATTGAAAAAAAATATTTAAGCATAGATCCTATTTATCCAGGAAGGCTATAGCCTATAGGCTATATAAAGTGGCTGATCATTAGTGAACGATAAATAAACACTTGATTATAGTCGTGATAAGAAACAACTTTTTCGCAATTATCCATAACAAAAGTTGTTTGTTATATCATGTGTTTAAGTATCATTCACTAATTACCAGTCACCCTTTATAACCTTTCGCTACGTCTAATCCGAGGGGAGCGGAACCCGGGGACAGCTAAGCAGTCTAAAAATATGTGAAACGGACAACATCTTCACGACTAGCGAATAATCCTTAGATAGTAAAGTTTCATACGCCCTCACAATAGGTTAAACTTGTAACACGCTGCAAAGTCCATTTTATTCAATACTTTGTCGCTACTTTCGCTGAGCACACGTCGAACTTCCCCTCCGTCTGAGCTGTCGCAATGTAACACATTACTGTAGCATGTCATGCTCGTAACAACTGTCGAAATAGTAAGCTAGCTTGTAAATTATTGCGTGTAGTTTGTCAACAATATCGGAATTTCTAAAGTACCTAAAATAATAAATTAAAAAATCAGAGTGGATTGATTATGTTTAGATATTTACACGCAGTTTCGAACTCAAAAGGAATTCCTACGTGTTTTTTTCATCACGCATGCGGAATTGCTTCGCATGCGGGGCTGCTACCCGATATCACGCCCCGCATCACGCGTGCGTATTCCACACTTTACAAAAAATACTTGTATGAAAAGGATATCAGCGGGGGCTACGCTACATCACAATAATACACTGGGCTACTTCACAATAATATTACAAAGGCGACAGTTTGTGTGTTTGTTACTTGTTCACACTGAAATGACTGAACGGATTTAGATGAAATTTGATACATGGATAGACAATATCTTGGAATACTTCATTATGATACTTTCTATCCCTTGACTAGGTATATTGTAGTATGTTCTCTTGGGGAAACTTGCTACTTTTACGCGGGTAAAGTCACAGCACTGGCTGCAGCTAAACCCCGGTCGCGGAGCAGGAAGAATTTCGTACAATGACCTTTGGGCCTACTGACAGTGGTCACAAACATTTTTATATTAAGTGCGTTTTACATTAAACATTTGAAGGAGAAAAGAAATACAAATTTATTAAATAAATTATTGTTATTAATATATAAATTATTTATTTACATTTTATATCATAACAATTTAAAAATCGAGTTAAAATTACGAATTTGGTCGGAATATAAAATAAAAATTATCATTGTCATTCATTATTTAAATTTATGAATTTCGTCAAGGATTTTTTGTAGTGACTAAATGCTAACCAAAAAAAAACCACATTCAAAAAAGAACAAAACTTAAAATAACAGTATAAAGTTTACAGTAAAGGGTTTACAATCCCTGACG
Organism: Leucania comma; assembly: GCA_958295575.1. Lineage (NCBI taxonomy): Eukaryota > Metazoa > Arthropoda > Insecta > Lepidoptera > Noctuidae > Leucania > Leucania comma. The sequence goes on from OY282470.1 coordinate 17,692,450, forward strand.
ACGAAGGCCATTGCATCTGTGCGAGCGAGACGCATTATATTTCCGCTGGAGTGACAGAGACAGGTAATAACAGGTCAACGTACGAAATTCTTCCTGCTCCGCGTCCGGGCTTTAGTAACAAAATAAAGGAAAAAAGCATGTGTGTGTATTTTTGTTTGTTACTCTTTCACGCTCACACAGCTAAAAATCTCTGAATAAAAATCAACGCACAGGTAAAACATGTTTAGCCCTGGTTTAGCACATAGAATATTTTGATATTTTTATTCTGTGAATATGTCATTGTGGGATAATTTTCTACTTTCACGGGTAAAGACACTGGCAGAAGCAAGTAAGTTATAGGAATGAAAGCTTCACAACTTAATGAAAGTTATGTTTGAGATCGGTTACTCCAATGTGTAATGTTATTCCAATTACTTACTATCGTAGACGTTTTCACATATCCAGACAAGTACATCAACATTCTCATGTTGAGAATTTGGTAAAGCGTGAAGTTAGCGAACACTGAAGACTAGTAATTGCGCCTTGGAAGTGTATCGGAGATCGGCAAAGTTTTCAACTCAACACGTAGGTAGGTGCGGTACTCACACGTCCTCGCCTCGGAACTTATCCACAGACTCTGATCGGAAACTCAGCCAATTTATTACTGGCACCCCGCAGGGAAACTACGAATTAGTTGGCCCACACATCATTTTGTGACTGTGTTGTCTTGAGATAAAGTAGCCTTCACATAAAACATTAATTGAGTATCGGATTAGTTTTATTTGCTACTCAAGATAGGCATAAACTGGCTGTTACGTCTTACAATGTAATGTGTAAACGTTTAGTGTTTGTCTTATGATCTATCTATCTATGATGTAACAGTATTTTTGCTTCCTAAATGTAATATATTATAATAATATATATTTCCACAACTATCACACAACACCGTCTAGTCCCAAGCTAAGCAGAACTTGTGTTATGGGTACCAGACAGCTGATAAACATACTTATATATTTCTAAATATATAAGTATACATACATATTATAGATAAATAACACCCTGACACAGAACAAATGATCGTGCTCATCACACAAACATTTGTCCTGGGTTGGAATCGAACCAACGTGCTATACATCTTATCTAGTTTAAACTGCCGAAAAAAAAAATTGATATGTAAAAGGGTTTTTTAAAACCTACTTTCTAAATAAATATCATTTATGCGGCTCACTTATTAAAATGAATAGTGAAACCAAAAACCGAGTACGGCTCTTAAGTAACAAACCTGTAAAGCGAAGAGTGATTAACGAACTACTTATAAAAATAATTAATATTCATTACTAATCACCAATCAATTACAATCGCTGTTGTCGTGCTGCACTTTCAAAATAACTTTAAAGTATTAAGTAAAATGCTAAGGAACTTTCACTGCAAAGTTTTAAATGTCTTTTCATTAAAGTTTGCGGAGTCGCCGGCACACTTACACAAGGCCTTATTAAAAATACAAAACTCGTGGAGTCGCTTGCCGTTAGTCATTAGACACTGTGGACGCAAAAACTTCGGGACACCCGGTGCTTGCTTAATGTTTATACATTTTTCTTGTGAAATTTCAGCTGAGATTAATTGACACAACTTTGTCATAAGCTTTTAGGAATGGATGTTTTATTTTGCGGAAACACCGCTGTTCACTTACTTTGTAATTTAATACAACATATTTTCATTTTGTTGTGGGGAGAAAAAGTATTTTAAAAAGCTTAAAAACTTTGAAAAATTGTCTAAGACTGAAGATAAAATCTCAGATCCACGAGAGGACAAAATGTCCCTCATCATGACGTGCAATGCTCAACCTACGTGACACAGAAATGTTGCCCATTGTCCCGAAACTAGCTTCTACCATTTTACAACGCTGTTGTTGTTGGTCTTTGACAGTTTTGCGTCTCATGTTGGGGGACATTTTGTCCCCTAGTGTACCTGAGGCTTATTGACCTATTGCAGTGTGTCTTTATTCGCACACTAAATTAAAAGGGCGTACGGTAACCGTCCAGACCGAACCCAAGATGTTAGCAAATCGCAGGGACCCAGCAGGGCCGAAGCCTACTGGGGCCATTGGTTTTGTAAAAGTGAACCCCGGGGACCTGGAACGAAGGCAAAGAAAAAACAGGAGAGGTTTTTAGTCAGTAAAAGTCTGACACTCCTTCCCGATCCGCCCAAAAGTGGAAGAAGTCATAGGAGCATTGCCCACCTAAAAAAAAAACACTAAGTTAGGAAGTTAATTTTTCCTAAAAGGCTATTCGTAAAGCTCCAAGGGATCTGAGGGCTTACTCTCGAGTTTAATTCCGATCGGTTGACATTGGAATTGTGACTTTAGGTACTCTTGAATTCGATGCTAGGGCAAAGTTTACATTAAAACTATATGATCAAGTCTGCGGTCCCTTGAAGCTGTGAAAAAATCAAACTTCTAAGGTTACGGAAATAAAAGATATGGTCGTTTATATCGCAAAAAAACGTATATTTCGACACTCTCAAGGGAATCAAAATTCATAGGGTATTTTCCGTTGACCTAGAACCTTGAAATTTGGCATGAAGCAAGATCTTATTGCACAAGTTTAGGAAAAAATCTGAGAACTTTAAATTTGTAGTTACGTCACAAAAAAAAACCCGTTTTGCTATTCGGAAAAATCTTCGAGACTCGAGTCGTCAATTGACCTGTTTTCATAGATAAGTTTGTATGGAACCCTGAGTGTGCGAATCCGGCTCACACTTGCCCAGTTTTTTTAATAATATAAAGTAGTGCTTGACTGCGATCCCACCTGGTTATAAGCAGTGATGCAATCGTTGATAGTAATGCGAACTAGTTTATTAAGGCTACAATTGCTGAGTTAACTAAACTATCGAGTTTGCCAATTAATAATACAATATAATAATAATAATATTTCCACAACTATCACAAAACACCGTCAAGTCCCAAGCTAAGCCGAGCTTGTGTTATGGGTACCAGACAGCTGATAAACATACTTATATAATTCTAAATACATACATATTATAGATAAATAACACCCAGACACAGAACAAATGATCGTGCTCATCACACAAACATTTGTCCTGGGTGGGAATCGAACCCACGACCTCCGGCATAGCAGTCAGGGCCATTAACCACTAGACCAACAGGCCAGTCAATTAATATCAATGATATATCAAAGACAAATAATCAACTATTAGTTAGTTTAAGTACGCATGTTAGTGAGTGTAGCGAGGGGGTGCTCGCAGTAAATACTAACTTGCTCACTCCGGTATCGCTTTCTTGTAAAATATAGGTGAAGTTAGAGTGGTTTATTTAATGGAGCCATCGCCGACTCTCGCCCGTAGGTACTAGTGCACTAACACCCAATCCTGAAGCAATCTTAAGACCGATCAGACGATAGGTCGTAACTCCCGAGAACAGAGGCTACGGTGTAACTAGATACAGAGTAGTGAATAAATAACAATGTATTCTAGATGTTCAAGTCTTTAAGCGGTCTTTGGAGGGTATTTAGATTTTCGAATGAGTACTAAATAGGATTTAATGCAACTTCTAGTGAAATAAAAAGGTCTATCCCGTTATCCCCTTCTTATAGTACGCGGAAAATAAGTTGAACCATTTGCTTTGGATTCGTGCGGTGGCGCATGTACGATTTTTTTTTATGTAAACGAACTTACCTTGTAGGTAATCGTCGGTCGTTGCGTACTGACTACCTACAGTTCATTGGCTTCGCTCAGCTGACGTTTACTTGAAGAATTTAATTTCGTACATGCGTAAATTCGAGTTAAAAAAGTACTTTATTTTTAACTCTTTAGAAATCGATAGTGTTTTCTTGTACCGAATCGAACCTCCGCGAGATTAAAACGATCAAAATTTAACGTTGTATTGTTAAGGTGCGTTGGTACTAATAAATACGGTAATATTACGGTACTCGACAGTTCACCATTTATGTTATTATCCATAATCGGTAATGTCATTAGTATTTTCCTACATTCCATCTATCTCTAAATTGAACGATAATTGGCAATGCGTGTCGAACAGTTTTAATCGAAAACGATTTCATTGGTCATACGGTCTAAAATGCTTTGGCGTGTTAAAAATGTAATAGTCCAATGTGCAACGGATTGTTCAATCGGTGAATTGGCGATATGAATACAAAAAGAACTATTTTATTGCAATTGATTTATTGCTTTCGTTTGGTTGTGGGTTAGCAATAGTCAAATTGTTATGTGAAACATTAATCTAACAATAAAAATAATATTTTCGTATAGTTCTGCGTACAAAACAAAGTGCAGCACCGACTGATAATAACCAGTGAAATCGGAAAACCTTACGATAGGCGACAGCTACGAAACTCGTAGCACACGTCTACGAAACTCGTAGCACATGGCTACGAGATTCGTAGCTAGCGTTTACGAATTAGTTATTCAATCAGTGGAAGAACCATGCTAATCTTTAACTTAGAATTTGATTTCTTTAATTAAAAATAATTTGAGAGTATGTTACTTTACAAGATATAATTGCATTTTTTTAAGTAAGTGCCATTTTTTTTTTTCGATCGTCAATGATCATCACCAATCCAGCCGAAAGATGTTTGTCATAGACCTTTCTCAAACATCGTCACATTAAAAGGCACCATGCTTTCCGCATCCAGCAGATTCCCGTGGCCTTCACCAGCAGATTCCCGTGGCCTACGATATCCAGAAAGTCCTGGATGAAGTAAAAAGTAAGAAGTTCTTACCTCAATCCTGGTATGGTTGTGAGAAGTTGTCCTTCAGCAGTAACCCAGTGCACGTCTGGAGGCGGATGACCACTCGCCCGACATAGTGCGTGGGCGCCTCGCGTGGCGGGCCATAGAACGCGCGCCGGTGGCTCGGTGACGAACCGCGGCCGCTTGTCGCTTGCGTCCACCGCTTCTAGTACTGCCACGGTGATCAGCATCCATGGTAGCGTGTAATCTGTTGATAATATTATGGCGTTTAGAACAAAATTTATAATGAAGTATGTATAAGATTCTTAGTAAGAGAAGCATTCAAGAATTCAAAGTAAGTTAGACATTGTTTGTCAGGAAAATTTGATGTATATGGATGATTCTAGGAAAACCACAGGAACAAATTTCGTTTGAACATTTAACATAATTTACATTTTAAAGTTTGACAAGAATTGACTTCATGAAGTATTACATTTTATTTATATATATATTTATTCATTGCGAATGTGAGAACTATATGGATTTTTGTTCTTTTTAGTCATTTAAGTCTGGCAATTTCCCAAATGTTCTTCCTTACGGTATTAACTACTAAAGAACCCAAAGACTTGATAAAAGTCGTTGAGTTCCTTAGTAGTCCTGAGTTGAGCTACACGGGTACTGACAAATATTTGCACTGGCTGGACAGATCCACGCAAATCTGTGCGGTTATTTCCTCAAAAGACCATCTCAGACACTAATCTGCACGGTTCTCATATGATTCGACTATTACTATCTTTGCTGTATAGACTCTAGAAGAAACTTTAACCTCTAAGTTTATTTCAGTTTTTCTTCTTAAGGTACGTTAGCTAGGCAACACCGGCTTTCATCAAAAAAACTGGGCAAGTGATTTAACAGCTTCAAGAGACTGCAGACCTTAGTAGATGGTTTCTAATTTCACCTTGATACCTCTACGCGTTCTCAAGATAAAGGGTTTTAACAGACAGACAAACAAACAACAAAGTGATCCTATAAGGGTTCCGTTTTTTCCTTTTAATGTGTGGTACCCTACAATGGTTCCCAGGTCCATGTACCAATGGTGATCACCAGAGCAGTTTTAGTGAGTCAAAAATCCTACACTTCCCGGACTTATACCAAAAATACGGCCGTATTTTTTAATTTCAAGAAATAAATCCCGTCCCATACCGTTAATATAAATAGAAAGTAAGTAAGTAGAAAATACAAGAATGACTAGTACCTGACCAAAGAAGACAGGCAAAGTGAAAAAGATAAATTACGAACTTCGTAATTCTCAAAACGTGACTCGGATTATTTTTAAGTCTTTTACTGTGTTTTATATTTTTTTATACAAATACTTTTTGGAATGAAAATACTTATTTATTTTAGGATCTAGAAATCACTCGCTCAGCTTCTTCACGATCAAACGACTGAACGGATTACGATGAAACCCACCTCACGAGTAGACCAAAACTCAAAAGCGTTTATTTCATATAGGCCTACATGGGCACTTATATTTATTTTTAAAACATCAGAAGCTAGCGCACATTTCAAATTGGTCGTTTCCTATGGAGAAGAACCAGCAAGAAACCCCATGGTTACTCTTTAAAAAAAATGGTTTCTACGATATTTCCACTATCATTTGCAAGCTCTACTTAGTTTGGGACTAGACGGCGGCGGCGTTGTGTGATAGTTGTGTTACAAAAAAAATCCATATTACAATATTTATAGATGTGATCTAAACCGATGTTCGGTAATTAACTAACGATTTTTTTAAATAAAAAGACATCAAGATTGTTTACGTTTAGTTAACTACCTAAACAGATGGAGTATAGGTATTATTAAAATAATAATACTCCTCAGTCTTTTGCTATCCCACATAGACATCATCTAACAAAAGCGATTAAGGTCAAACTTGAAACACAAACACTCGCCAAAAAACGTACTTATAAAACGATTAATTAACCAACAATTTCAACGATACATAAATCATAATTATAAACCTGCCAGAAATACGAAAACAGTTACGAAACTTTTGTTACAAACATTTCAAAAAGTTAGTTTTAATTTACTTTCGTACGTTTTAACATTCTGGATCTGCGTGGCTCGAAGTCTGAGCGTCTGAACGTAATCCATCACGGGTGAGCCAAAACGAATCAACTCCCAGATCGAATGCTGAGTTGCGTTTTAAAACTTTATAAACGAACGCTTTCTATAAAACCGGTGAGAGTCAGCACTTTTCAATGCCGGAAATTGCACTGTCTTTTTGGGCGGAAGAAGAGTTCCTAATAGGTAATTAGGGTGATAGTTTGATTATTCAAGATACATTGACATACACAAATTGTGGACGACGCACGCCAAATTAACATTACAAAATTTAGATGTAATTTCTAATGCCATACTATACTGGCAATGTATAAAACATGTCCTTTTATTTTTTAAATATATGACGATGTTGCAAGGTGTGAGTGGACCCGACTCTAAATATTTTTTTGTGGTAGTCAACACTGAGCGATCGTTTTTTCATGTCTGCGCGTCGTTCTCGAAAAGAAATAGAAAAAAGTTCCTAAAACTAAACTTTTTTCTATTTCTATTATCAAATTCAGATTATCCAACTATAGCCACTCGCATCCTCCAAATCGTTTTGTTTAACCAGTTATTGTTTTATTTCGCCTTCATCCGTAATACAAACATTATATCATATTTTTCTTCCTGTTGCACCGACCCCAAGTCAAATTGAGATCGCGCAACACGATTTTATCTTCCATTCTGTTATGTCAATCGTCACGCTATCACTTCCTCCCTTTTCTTCTATGAATATTTTACTAATATTGTTATTTTTTTAAGTTAAACATTCTTACCTATGCAGTATAACATACTATACTCCATCTGTTTAGGTACTTAATTAAACGTAATAAATCTTGGTATGTCTTTTTTTTTAATCTTATAAAAGTAATAGAGTAATTATGTAATAGTAAACATTTTATAGACAAGATTTTTAGATAATTTTTAAATAAAAGATATGTTTACATTTACTTATTTACCTAAACAAATGAAGTATAGATCTAAAATTGTTAGAAGGGAAAGACGAGATGAAATAATAATGTCTATATGAGAAATGGTAACTGAGATGACGGCTTTAAGAGTCGAAGAAAAGAAAAAATCAAAGAATGTGATAAACACAACTGTGTGCTGAATGCGAGTTGTTTTTACGTTAACGCGATCGAAACGTTTGCCGCGTTTGGCTCTGTTATTGGTTTAAGAGCTTAGAGCGGGCCAATCAGTGCGCTGAACGTCATAAACGTGTCGATCGCGTTTACGTTAAACAAACTCACACTAGGCACTCAGAGTAATAAAATTACATCAAACATTCACGCAGACCTAAAGAACTATCACAAGAACACATGGCTGAGCATAGCGATTCTCCTGCTCTCGGTGGAGCGAGAAGGAATCAGACTTTTACTGACTAAAACCTACCTGTCCTCATTCAGCTGATCTTTATGTTTCAAGGCCACGGGAACTCTTTCGAGCAATCCCGGAACCCTTGCAGGCACCTCTCTTTAAAGTAAGCAATCGTAAAGGTACGTGAAATGCCTACAATTTTTTTCAAAGATTTAGCGTCGGTGTCGTTCATAGTAGGTCATAACATAAATCAGACCGCGTGAACGACTATCGTGGTGGACGGTTTATTTACTGCCGCGCTGCGACCCACTTGCCCCGAACATTGCTCAGCTTTAAATTGAGATTTTTAGTTTACACACCGCTGGCGGTTTTAAAAACAAAATAAGTTTTTTTTTACTACGTACTTCATGTAACTGGCCACTGGAAAGTTTTGAGTGAAATGACGAAATAAATTTTATTGTGAATGGATTGTATGGAAGACAATTGACTAGAAATAGAGTCACTACTGAAATCGATAAATGAAAATTCACGGAAGAAAAAGACATGTTGCACTGAATCTAAATTAATATATAAGGCCGTGACTAGTTTAAATATATTTGTGAAAAAAAATATACAACTTAATTATTATTTTTTTCGTCATTGTTTATTTCTGAATACTTACTTCATTATAACAAAATTATTCCCATACCTACTAAAATCTAGCCATAAGTCGAAGCACATCTGTATATTTTTTGTTTTTTTTTTTTCTTTTGTTTTGTTTTACGTATTTATTGTTCTGTGATGTTCCCAAGTAGCAAAATTTGGTACTATAAAAGCCCAGAGAACGATTTAGGACGTGCTACCCAAGTAGCAAAATTTGGTACTATAAAAGCCCAGAGAACGATTTAGGACGTGCTAATTACCCAAGTAACAAAAGCTTCTATAACCCAGGCGTTTTATCACCAGACAGTGATACAGTAGGCCTATAATGGTAACCATTGTGACTGCTTGTACTATAAAGGTTTTCAAGAGAGTGTTTTGGTTCTTTAAGATTAAAGAGCATTTAAGTTCTAAAATGTAGCTCTTAAAATGCTTATAGGACCATACAAAAGAATCTTTAAAGTATTGCACTGTAATAGATATGAAAAAAGCGATTATGGTACTATTTAGTACTATAGACGACCTCACTGACACTTTTGTGTATCTATTTTGCACTAATAATGTGTCAAAATAACTTTTACAGTACTAGTATTGTAGGAGTATCATAAACACTATTACAGCATCAATTTGTGCTATAAAAGTACCTTGCACCACCTTTACGTAACCTTTTAGCTTCTTATACGCTCCCTCAATATCGCTATGGGACTAGTTCTGTAAAAGTCATGAAAACTCTTCTATCGTACTAAATAGTACCATAGCGACACCTGGCGCAGTTTTTACGTAACTTAAATTTTAAATAGCTCTATAAATGAGTCTGTGCTTCTGCTACGAGACTTAAAGTGTGACATATTCGTTTTCTATGCAAATATGGCTGCTGTATTCTGCCATGATAGCACGTTAGCAGCACGGCTGGAGTCAATGTGTACTATAGCAGCTATTGTCGGAACAAGTCCTTATTTTATTAATTAAAATTTAATTAAAACACGAAAATTATGAGGGCGCATTGTCAAATTTGAAATCAGCATAGTGATTTTATCGATAAAATTATTTTCGCAAGTGCAAGCTATGGTAAAGTTACGATTTATGAATGTTTTTTAGTATATCCTTTTGCAACAATGGCAAATGAAATAAAGCATAACTTCCAATCAATATATTTTGTATTCTTGAGGAACACTCATAATGATACGATTACAACACGAACAAGTGTGATATGAAAGATCACTGGAATCGTTTATGGTGCAAAATAACACTATAAACAAGTTTTGGTTACTTTTATAGTGCAAATTTGTGACATAAATGTTGCAGACAGCAGTATTTTAGTACTAAAAAGCGGTTCTCGACACTTTTACATTTCAACTACAGAGCTGATGAATCACCGTGAGAGCTTTTATAGAAAGTTTATAGAATAAATCAGTGATAAAACTAGGGCCTTTTTGGAGTTTTGTAAAAGTTTACAACATCGTTATAGTACTAATCATGAATACTACCCAAGTAGCAAAATTTGGTACTATAAAAGCCCAGAGAACGATTTAGGACGTGCTAATTACTATTCTTTCTTTTAGTCGAAAGAAATATCCGCGAACCTGCTACCTCATCGCTACGTTGTACTAACATATATTACTGCTGTCGTACACATGCCGCCTTAACCCAAAACGCGATTTAAAATAGTTCCGGGACTATTAATAGGTTTAATCCCGATTAAACGCTATTTATATATAGTTTTCGGGATTATAACTAAATTTAATACCAATTAAAAACGATCCAAATGTATTTCCGGGACTATTATTAGGTATATCGCCAATTAAAACTAGTAATAGTCCCGGAACTATTTTAGATCGCGTTTTAGAATAAGGCAGATGGAGACGAATTATTGTTGAGCCCCTATTTTATAATTCGGTACTTAAATTAGGTTTCAGCCCAGAATACACGCACCAAGCAGAAACCTAAGTTGAAGTTAAGTAACACAGAGTCCGCAACTTTATGTGGTTATTAATAACAAAAAGGCTTTTTATAAATCAGACAACGGTATTCAGTTACAAATAAATATATAACAGTTCATCGGCCCCTTGCAGTCGTATAAGTATTTTTATGCATATCGCAACAAAAAATATAAATACAAAAAATATTAGCTACACATACTTGCAATTCAATGCAATTCAAAATATTTTGTTTCACATAGGCCAATATAGGCATTTATAAAACGTCAAAAGCTAGCGTACAGTTTCAATTGGGCCCGGTTGCTTTAGATAAAAACTAAGTAAGTAACTCCAAAAAAAAAAAAAAATTTACACTTGCCGTAATAGTACTCGAATATACTTATGTATTTCCATAATTTCAAGGAAATTATGATAAGTATGCTTTATATTATTATATAATTTGGCTAAAATTCCTTATCCAAATAATTCAGAGATCAACTAAAAACTAATGTTAAGTCACAACCCTAGGGAATTCATGCTATTCCTGAAAGCTTTCAAATTATGTAAAACTATTGCAAAGTAAGATGTGAAAAGTTTCAACACTCCTGAGAAGTAGCCTGCAGGTATTTTAACAATTTTGGGAAAAACATATTGCGGATGGAAATATTTTTAACGTCATATTTTTTAGATTTATCTACATAAACTATTCATGAATTTACTTGAAAATTTGGTTTACTGAATTACTTATTATTATACGAATGCAAAATTAAACGTCTAGCTATCTAGCTATATTAATTAAAAGGACAATTATTTATAATAATTTAAACAAACCTTTCATTATTCCAGCAATCGTACACCACTGTTCAAACTATCCGTCTAAGTCATGATTTTGACACAGCCACAAAAATCCACATGCTTTACAGAGCGCACTGCAGTTCCAAAGTCATAACAACACAAAAATTTTACTCGTGCATTTTCCGGGAGATCGTTCGAAGTTTTCCCTCCAAAAGTGGTAAGGGAATAAACACGTGTTGCTTGGACAGCGTTCGCACGCGGACTGAAGGCTCGCAGCTTGAAACCCACCCTCGAGTACCCGACTACTCCCCTCGATACGCTTCCCTACTCAACATAATAGCAACTTAAGTTTGATTTTATGTGCAAATTGGAACGCCCTCTCGGCCAATCTATTTCAACTTTAACATTTGAATAAATTATAGCGAATAGTTTGAAATGCTTAAATTAGTGACTTTACGTTTTACAACTCTACTCTATTGAGGTCGTACATTTGATTTACGCAATGAAATTGGAGGTATAATTTTACCATTCCATCCAAAACAGTCGTAAAAATTATAACATTGGGCTAAAATATTAGTTGATTGAACAAAATGTAATTATTCTGCTGTGGAAAGGTCATAAAAGTTGGAAAAACAAGGTAATAAATAAAATTGACTGATTTATTGATTGCAGATTTTGCTAGTAGCACAATTAAATTCTGATGTCATTGCAGTACTAAGAGGACTCGACGAACGCAATCAACTCGTTTACTACTAGTGTATGGACAAATCAATGCGGAAATTCAAAAGCGAATAGCAATCAAATCATTTTATAATGATTGTTTTCGAGTTTATATTAAAGACTATGGCGTACGGCGTTGCGTCACCGGTTTATGGTGCACATTCAACTCATGTGCACATAACGTTTTTGGAACATTCATTATGCATACAGCTAAGGAATGGAATTCTCTGCTATGTCTGTGATAACTATAACTTAGGAGTCTCCTCTCAGGCGCTAGTGTACTAAAACTCACTTCCTACCAGCTAATTTAAACATTATTACGTAAAAATAAGGTTTAATTTAGCTTGTACAGGGGTGTACTGAATTCGGTACACTTGTGCCTGAGAGGTTAAGTCAAGAATGAATAGGTTATTTTTAGGCAAGCGTGCTCCATTGTCGTCCACATCATCGTTTACCATCACGTGAGACAGTGGTCAAACGAGAACCTATCCATAACAAAAAAAAAGACCGATTCAGAATTTTATACTTCTTTTGTGCCAGTATTAAAAGGACGACGCCGACAGTCCGAAAACCAAGTCCCAATATTTGCAAATATAACATTATAATTAATGATATTATATTAGTATCTACTAAACCTCTACCTTGAATAGAGATACTTAAATGAATTGGGTACACGATAATTACAAACAGTTGTAGCTTTGATTACGCAATCCATCTTATTAGGCTTAATTTCCTCGAAATGGTCAGTAAGATCTATAGTTATAATCCTATACTGCATAATTTACCTAAATGCAACTGCTTTGTTGTATCTAGGTATATACTTATTCAGTGTAGTAGGTATAACTCTTATCGTTTAAGCCACATAAAGGAAATATTCCCCACGACTACTTTAAAAGCCATTCAAGGTTTGTCTTATTTCAGTTCGCCATTGAAATGGAAACATTTAATTGCAAACGGGCAGCGGGCACAGTTGCATTCAAATCGGCTCATACCGGTTATTACTGGTCCAAACCGCTTCGGGGTTGCAATACGATTGTAAATATGGATATACCATACAAGAAAATTGTGGGATTCGTGCTTTAGTTCCCAATGGCTTTTGATTATTTTGGTAAGTTATTTACTACATATTATTCACGATTATTACCGAATTAATCTATTTAAACATTAGGTAAACTATGTCTGAGTGAAAAACGCAAATATTAAATTAATTTACTTAATGAAGCCAAAGAAAGTTTTTGACGATAAGTTCCTTTTGTAGGCACGGCGACACAAAGGAGTTTGAAATTTAATCCCCTAAAGGAAAAAAACCCTTTTAAAGATATGGAAACCCTTAAAATATTAATCAAGACACAAAAAGACTTAAATAAAATTAATTTGTAATAAAATATAAAGCCTTTTATGCCCTAAAAGAACTTTTTAAAATTGTATTAAAATAAGATAAGCAAAATTGATTAATTTGCAAGATTGCTCGTAGTTTATTCTAAATGTAACTAATGTTAGCCTAGTAATCTATTTAAATGTATTATAAAAGGAGACGACTCTCACTGACTGACATATCAACTCCTAGCCGAAACTACTAGGACTAAAAGTGTGAAATTTTGTACAAGATTTCCTTTCATGACTTAGGGCTTGTTTACGGAGACGCGGCGCGTTAGGCGGTCGTCGTACATTGCCATATGTTTGTGTTTGCGCGTGCGATGACGCGGCCCGCTGCTGCAATGTACGACGAACACCCAACGCGCCGCTCTCCGTAAACAAGCACATAGACGAGCACTTGGAAAACGTTTTTCCTAAGTTCACCCTCTGAAGGAATGAAACAGGGGTCCAAAGTTTGTATAGAGAAACCTACTTTCATCGCGTGATAGTAGGTTTCTCTATACAAAGTCGCTGGACAAAAATAGTAAATATTTGATACTGTTTAGTTAGAAATCCCTCTCAGATGAAGGCTCTTCCATCCATTTCTCACGATCTTAAGCTATATGTTTCTATTACGGTCCAGAGACAAAAAGACATATATCTCCATTATCATAAAAGTAAAATTCCAAGGTGAAACTAAGGGCCCAAGTTTTCTTAATAAACATTTAATTAGAATATTTAAATGAGTACAAAATAAATGGCGTCTATAAAGCCTTTGCTAAAATAGATTATTTCTATTAAAAGTGTTCGGAAGCGATGATCGCCGTCGTGTCGTGCATTAATTTATTGGACCCAAGTTACACGAAAGATTACCCGTTTAATGCTTTGAAAGTCTCTTATTGACATTCACTTGCCATTTAAGGCTTTGCATTTTTAGTAGGTGAAGTAACGATGAGAGATCTTTATCGCATTAACTTTTTAGGGAGAGCTTCGTCAACACATTATCCATTTCTTTAAGTATTTTGCTGTGAATGAAGTATCAGATTTTTTCTTTTTATTTGATTTGTGACCGTAGTTCCAAAGTCTTTCAGCCAAAATTCGACTGGCCTCTTGGTCTAGTGGTTTGTGGCCCTGACTGCTATTCTGGAGGTCGTAGGTTCGATTCCCACCCAAGACAAATGTTTGTGTGATGAGCACGATCATTTGTTCTGTTTCTGGGTGTAATTTATCTATAATACGTATGTATTTAGAAATATATAAGTATGTTTATGAGTTGCTAGTGCCCATAACACAAGCTCTGCTTAGCTTGGGACTATACGGCGTTGTGTGACAGTTGTGGAATATTATTATATTATATTATTGTAATAAAAATAATAATAATCCTTCCTTTCTCTGGAGCCCTAACCACCGGTAGCTTGGACCCTGCTCCCGACACCGGCGGACTACTATTTTTATATTTTTAAATGTTTTTTTTTATATATTTGTATTCATAAATATTTAAAAATAGAAAAATATGTTTAGAACAAAAAATTAAGGAAATAATAATAATAGAAATTACAAATTTTTAAATATTTGGTTTGTATAATCTCGCTCGCGTTTACATAATTAGAGTCAGTTCTTTCTTTTCAAACTTACCTATTCCTATTTTCCAAGGTTATTTGGATATTGCATAGCTTCATTATGGATAAATTTTAACTTCATTAGAATATCTTATATACAATTAGATACAGAATGTATTAAAACACTTTATTAGTTGAATTTACATTTTTTTTATGTTAGGTAACAGGCTAGCTTGCTATTTGGAAAATAATAAAAGAACATTCCAATTTAAATAATGTTATGCAACCATTATTTAATATTGGAATGGTTTTTTTATTGACTTACTCGTTGCTTTGAGGTTCAATGATTTTCAAACTGTTCCTTTTTCAAAATGAATTTGTAATGAAAATGCTTAGGTAATGCAAATGATTTCTGGTTTGGTCAAGAGTGAATAAAGTTTCTTCCAGGAAAGCGTTCTCCATCGTCGGCCACATCGTCGCTTTTCATCGGGTGAGATAGTGGTCAAATAACAATTAAATTTATCATTTTCATCTATATTTTGTTAGCAACAATAGATCAATAAAAACCATAAAAAATATATTTTGCTTAAAACCTTATCATTATTCCCTCAGTCATTGCGTCACACTGAATATGGCAGCAATGAAAGTTCATCATTTGGACCTCCCCAAAAGCGGCCAGGTTAAATCCTACAGCTATCAATCCGTTCCCTCCTTCTAATAAGTAGGTATTACGAGGTCCCTCAAGATTATCGATTCCTCATTCAATCCATTCGGAGAAGGCCAGATTTGCCCCAGAATGGCGAACAAAGTTGAAAAGCAGAACATTAATTCTGCTAATGCGTTTTCCGTATTCACAGATATTACATTTCACCTGTTATAACACCGAATGCTACTAAAGAATCTCCTTTCATATTCACATTTCGCCAGTTATTGGAAACATTTATTTTCGTGTTTTTTTTTTGTATGTGATATGAAACACATGTTTACAAAAAATATGATGAATGGCTGAGTAATTTTTTGACGAAAACTTTTTGAAAAATACTTTGTTGATAGATATAAAGTAAATATGGTATTCAAACAAATTCTCAGAATTTGGTTTGTTGTTTTTAACCGACTTCAAAAAAAAGGAGGAGGTTCTCATTTCGGCTTTTTTTATGTTCGTTACCTCAGAACTCCGTCGTTTATGGACCGATTTGCAATTTGTTTTTTGTTTTTTTCTTGAAAGGGTATGCTTCCAGATTGGTCCCATTTTCAAAATGCAGTCTTGACGATGGGATCCATGAAGAATCGAAGAAACTCTTCAAATATCATAGGTAATATGGTTAGAAAATCACCACATGGAGATTTTGATATTTTCATCGCGAAAATAAGCATTTACAGTCAAACAGTAACATTTGATGAAGTGGAACTGATGAAGAAGACCAGTAATTGCCAACGGAACTTCTTTTTTTTATAATAGGTAAAATCATCCATTGACAAATCCCGCTCTCGGGTGGAGCGGGAGATATTGTCAGACCCTTACTGGCTAAAAACCTACTCCGTTCCTCCGTTGCCTATCATACCGGGGCAGCCTTCTTTTCAGAAAAGTCGGAAGTCGGTGTTAAATAAGAAACATGAAGTCGGTTATTTTTTGAAGTAACTATTTGTTGGGGTTTATTCAAAAGTTCAGTCGAAAGCAATTTCTTGTGAATTTTGTTATGAAATTAATGTAGTTTTTTATTACAAGTATTTATGTAGACACTTGAATGGATAATAGAGTGTTAAACACGTGCCACCTCGGTAAAATGGAACTTTAGCATTTTTTATATATTGCAGTATTTATATATATTTATAGCACAACAAAATAAAATCTACATAATTCTATATGTTGTTAAAGAAAGCAAAGAACTAGTTTTTACGCGTGACTTTGCTGACATACAAACTTGTATTGTAGGTGTAAAATTGAAACAATTGTTTTCGTAAGTAATTTATTTTATTTATAATAACGTACTTTTTTTCGGTGACATCTCCTGTCCTTGGGCGGTTTCAGACTTTTACTGACAAAAAAACTCATGGTGTGTAACTAACTGGTGTATACTTTCACTTTTACCCAAGGCCCCAGAGTAGGCTATGACCCTGCTGGTCCCCTCCATGTGTGCTGACAGCTCCTTGAGGCGCGCGGGAACAGTACGCGCTATCGACGACTTGGGCTCGGTCGGTCCGGACAGTTACCGGACAGTTTTGTGGTGAGGGTAGCTGGAGCACGTCAAAATATATGGAATTATGGGTGGCGGACTTCCCTTACCACAAAATCTCGAGTCAAGTTATTTAATTTCCGCCTTCTGAACAGCTTTTAAATCGTCAACGGGTAAAGTTTCTAAAAATCATTTCTTTGGGCTTTAAGAATTTATGTTACCCAACAGAACCATTGGTTTTGCTATGCAAATTATTCAGACACCAAATTTGATCATTTTTACACAAAAAACAACTATGAAGTCCGAAACATGTTACTGGCAGTTGATGACGTCAAGTCTATGGCATGTCTATGGTTGAACTAAATTGAATTCCACCATAACGAAACAAAGGAGATTCAATAAGGAACGAATCATATGACAAACGAAGCAATACCATTAAACAAGGTGTACCGGCAGCAGCAGACATCAAAGCTATCAATCTGCTCTGATGAAGGAAGGGGGGGTGCAAACAAAGTTGAATGGAGATGCGTTCATTCTGTCAAGAGCAGACAAGAATGAGAAGGATTACTTTGTGCGGAACCTGACAGCAAACCTCAAATATGTATAACATAAGTTTTAGTATAAACGAAACCCGAAACACGTGTCTAGTATTTTTATGTAAAGAATCTATGTACAAAAGTTATAAGTTGTTACGTTACCTGGTTTTCCGCACAAATACATGGTCACCGGGCTGTCTGGGTGACTTAGAGGTGTTTTTACTCCCGCATCCAGATATTCTCTGGCTCCTAATGCCTGCTATGGCCAGCCGTGACTTGTGTTGTATTCAGTGTCGATGATGTCCAACTTGTGACCTTTTTTAAATAATTTTGGGTAAAAATACCTATAACAAAAAAAAAATTGAAATCAAATTTATTACTTATTCTAAACAAACACTATATTCAGGTTTCGCATATACTAAAAATAATATTGTATTTGTTGGACGGTCACTTCTCAACTGCATATCTCTCTTAAACCTACAGATTCCTCTGTGTGTCGAAAAGCACGTTAAGCCTTTAGTACCTTCAAGTGGGACGCAAAGCCAAAGAGCAACTAAAGGAATATAGAGGTTTTAATCAGTGAAAATCTAACACGCCCTGCCGTTTCCACTCCGCTCTAGAGCAGGAGAAGTCATTACTTATATCGCATCTTAAAAAAAAAGACGTTATAAAGCGAGTGGAACTTCTGACATAAACTTTTTATGCATTGCTTTGTAATAGTTACTTATTCACGTAATAATCATCCCCTTCCTCCCAGAAGTCATCCCTAAGATCAACCAATAAAAATGGCTAAGGCATTAAGATAAATAGATGTACAGAGATAGATATAATATACAACGTTAAATTTTGATCGTTTTATCCCGAGGAGGGTCGATCCGGTGCATGAAAAAAAAATGGATTTGTAAAGATAAAATTAAAAAATAGAGAACCTACTTTTTTTTAACTCGAACTAATTTACGCAAGTATGAAATTAATTTCTTTGCCTTTAAAGTCAGCTGGGCGAGTTCAAAGAACTGGAAGTATTTAGTACGCAACGACCGACAACTACCTACAAGGTCATTGGCTCGTTTATTTAAAGAAATTAATTTCGTACATGCGTATATTAATTCGAATTTAAAAAAAAAGTACTTTATTTTTTTATTTTATCTTTACAAATCGATAGTGTTTCATGTACGGGATCGACCCTCCACGGCATTAAAACGATCAAAATTTAACAGTGTATATTGTATGCCATAAAAAGGTCCGTCTAACTATACATAAAATTTCAATAAATAAATAAATCTTCGATCTCTTTCGAAAGACATTTTTTTTCCTTTTATCAACAAAGCGCTGACTTCAATAATGATTTGTTATCTGACACTTACTTATGACCTTAGATTTCTTCGTCAATACCGGCTTTTGGGACTAAAAGATACCATTTGTTATGAAATACATTTTCTTTCAATTTCCCTACCCACATTGCGGTACGTAACACCACTTTCAAGCTACATACCAAGCTTCAATTTGGAGGCAATATTGCCGGAATTTCTACCGCTCTGCGTAGACTGTATACCCGTGCCCTGAGTCAGCGAACTTTGCTACATAGCGCTCAAGATCGCTACCTCAGTATCTACTCACAATGCGGGCGGGAAAGATTCTCATTCACAGCGTGAGTGGTTGAAATTATTTTGCATTATCACTAACTTATTTTTATCTTGATGGATAGAACTTTTGGAAATATTGGATAAGATATGCGTATATTGTATTCGGGTGTGCTCCATGTGTGCTGGGCGGTTTAGTTACGAATTTTATACATGACGTGTATAATCGGATGGATAATCGTATTCATTGAAGGTAGCTAAGTATAATATTGGAGGTTTCAGCCTGCTAACTGCAGGCAGGCAGTAGGCTTCGATACTGGGGTCATGGGTTAACTTCCGAAAGGAATACCCGGCCCCGGCTCTATAGGCTACGAAGGAACGGGGTAGGTTTTTAGTCAGTAAGAGTTTGACACTACTTCCCGCTCCGCCCAAGGGCGGGATTTGTCATTGGATGATTTTACCTACCATAAAAAAACCCTTGGTTAACATCCCAGACCTAGTCTGGGGCTCTGGGGAGGAATAAAAATGCACACCAGGGGCCCGAATCCAAGGCAGGGAAGGAACAGGGTAGGTTTTTAGTCAGTAAGAGTCTGACACTATTTCCCGCTCCGCCCAAGGGCGGAATTTGTCATTGGATGATTTTACCTACCATAAAAAAACCCAACCCGTTAATTTTTCGAGTAATGTTCGGTTGGCGATTAAATAATGATTAAGCTGGGTTTTGAATGCGCTGAACGAGAGAAGGTTATACTACTCGTACATTTTTAAATTATTTTTTTAACTCACAAAAGACATTTAGAAGTATAAAAAATCACACCATCGACTTCAATACTCGGGTCTGCTTCTGAGAAATTCTTTAGGCATGTAAAAAAATACCACCGACTTCAATACAAAACCACTAGGCTAAAATTCATAATAACTTTGATTTCAGAATTTAACACCGACTACCAAAATTAATGTTCTTTTATAATATACTTTTTATTGTTTTTTTTGTAGTCCTCTTACAAAAAATAGAACAAAGTGCGTCCTTTCAAAAAACGGTCCAGTCCATGTCTTGTCAAAATAATATTGTGCGAAACAAACTAATTGTGTTAAAAAAAAATGGATTTGGATGATTTTACCTACCATAAAAAAACCTCTTTCTTATTTTAAATCGATTTAAAAATCCAATTATACAACCCTAAACAATAATCCAAAATTCACGATAATGCATGACAAACACGTACGTACAAATTACTAATGATTCTAGCGTTTGCGTGTGCAACACTGTTTTACCAGTTAGCGCAATTTAGCCGGACGTGATGATTCGAACATATTTCGCTCGTTTTAGTACATCGCACACCAGGATGGTCCAGTTATGCCGTTAATGCGCAATGAATGGGAACATTGTGAACAGTGTAACTCATCCGAGAATATCGTAATGAGCGCCATATTGTGATTCCATGCAATGAATTGCAAGGTTTGGGAAATTACGTACGTGTAACTGTTCAATCTCTGATGTTGTTATTATTATTTGGAAAGATAAAACAGTAGCTATTGGCTGACGCGTGTGTTTCAAATAGTTTGGAGACGTAGTCTGTCCAATCGATTTTACGAGCAATTTAGTGTGGGAGCTTTCAGAACACTTTCCGGGAGCTGTTACATGCTTTTACGTCTCGGTTAGGTAAGACTTGGTTTCTTTTAGAGCTGGTCTTTATTATATCACTTAAGGCTAATCAGTTATGATTACGGATTAGTTTTTTATTCTGTTACTTTTTAGAATTTACTCTCTTAGCCACGCAAATCGATACAATGTCATCAAAAAACACGACGATACAGATATTAAAAAATACTTCCCTACAATCTTTTATCCGTAATACAATTCCAAGTTCACGACGTTCTTTTAAAGCCTACTAAATTTCAACCTCGTTAAAACTTCAGCTACGAAAGATGCTATCAAAATTTCAGAAAGTCCCTTCCTTCATGTAGACGAAAAAAAAAATAATAACAATAAAGTGAAATGACCAAAAGTCCATTAAAGTTTATTATTTAACAGTCAAGTTGGTCGTCGGGGCGCTAAGTGCAGGTTTATGCTAAAGTTTCGCGCCAAAACTGTAGTATCGTTATTCTTAACTTTGCAAGCAGCTGTGAGCGGCCACTGTGTACTTGAGCGACATAATTTACTCGCTGAAAATAAAGTTCCGAATAAAATATTGATCTACATTTTTCACAAAAGGCAAGTTTTCTTATTTTTTGCTCGTTTAATGGCTCCAGAGGGTACTGCATCGTTACTAATCAAAAATGTGAAAGTAAATCTGTTTGTTCCGTTTTCACGCGTAGCCGCAGAGCAAAGTTAGGTAATTTGGCATGGAGATAGATTGTACTTTGGAAACAGGCATAGATTTTTTTTTTTGAGGTGAATAATCATCAAGTACGTTCTCCTACTCAGTATAGAGACGTATCTGACTTTAATTATTTTTTTTAATGAATAATATATACATCTAATCTAACAAATATTACAGCTTAACATGTATATCGACGGTCCCTACGTATAAAAGGTCAAGTCAAAAACCGAGGTTTACAGGAGAGCGAAAATTGTGTTCAACACGCCCTAGAAATAATTCTATGACCAATAATAAATATTTTCTTTCTATAATATTTTAACAGTTTTATAAGCTTTATAATGCCATTTACACATATTTAATTTTTTTACGTTTTCTTGGAAAAACTGATAGATGACCGTTTCTACGCCGATAATAAAATAGAAGTGTGTCAGTCATGTCTATGATACCTTTTTATACGCAGGAATTAAAAAAACAGTGTCTGATATAGATTTTAAATAAAATGTTTTATGAAAATGTAGGATTATGTTACTGTTTTAAAATCAATACGTTAAACATCCTGAAATCGTCACCCATATATATAAAAAGTACTTCAATGAAGACATATCACTTTATACGTGGTTATAGTCTTTCGGGGTAGGACTATAGTTCTTTTAATGTAAACAAAGACATGTCTTTAAATAAAATGATCAGGCTTGTGTTTTATTAATTAAACAAGGTTTATAAATTCAACATTATTTATTATTAACAAAAAATCTTCTTAGCATCTAAATAATAGGTAACTAGGTATAGTCACACTGAAGTAGGAACTAAACATAAAAAGGTTCCTAGGTTCCCCCTAGGTTCTCCAATTTTGGAAGACAGTTTTTCTTTATTCGTTGACGACAAAATTGAACGTTTTAACAACATTTCGGTAAGACTTTCCAAAATTAACCTACATTCGGCTTTCACCCTCACACGGTATTGTTGTTTTACACCAACTTTCATGTATTTTCTCCGCTCTTCCCCTTTATGAAAGTAGCCACATCCCTTGGACAAAATTGTTCAGACCATTTGGTATACTCTAACTTCCATATTCAATGTGACCCTGGATGATCGAGCATGGCTACAAGCCACCCATTCGTTTTGGTGGGCTCGGTATCCGCAAAATTTCTAGTGTAAGCCTACTGGCGTTCCTATCTTCAGTCCACAGTACTCAACAGTTGACCAATAGAATTTTGACTCCATCACTGGTTAGCTGTGAGTTGCCGTGCTTAGCCGATGCCGTGAACGCCTGGAAAATGGCTTGACCGGATAAGGCGTTGCCCAAGAATCCATTTTCCCAGAAACAGTGGAATGAGCCGCTCTGCAGATTGGTACAGAATGCGACTGGCTGCTCCTAGCGGAGCTCCATTCATACCGGTGTCAATGCGCTGAAGCAGTCGACCGCCTCGGACACCATGGCCTATCTTGCAGAAGAAGCGTTTGGTAGGCCTTTGGTGTGGGATGCAACATGTGTCGACACCCTTGCGCCATTTCATCTTCTGAGTACGGCGGGCTGCGCTGGGGCGGCTGCTACAAGTGCAGAAAACCTCAAAAGGTGTAATTATAATATATATCGGAAGTTATATGTTTGAGTCGTTTGGGGTTAAAACACTAGGGCCATGGGGTCCGAACGCTCATCGAGTTTTGCGTGGTATCAGAAAACTGTTTTGGGCTTTACTTCGGTCAACAAATCAGCATTGCCATCCAACGTGGCAATTTCACTGGAACCTAACGGGCTTGATCTTAAAAAATAGCGCTACTCTCACTCAAATAGTTAAAATCACTTACGGTGTCCCCAAAGGTCCTGCATGGACTTGGCATTGGTGTTGTAATCAAAGATTCTTCATTATCATTTTCAGGTACTTGTCATGATGTTTCATTTTCACAAATAGGTGTCTATTATATAATTTAAATCAATTTACGATAGTATATTAGCGGATTGATTTTCGTCGTTAGAAACTTCCTCAAGATCCATTAAAATTTACTATTTTCGGTATAAACACGACGTGAGTCTAAAAAAGTCAAACTATAATCATTTATACCGAGGAATACAAATCTCTTCTCTAAAAAAAAAGTTTATAGTAAGTAAGAAAATGTTTAATGTTTTCTAGTAAGTAACCGTAAATAATAACAAGTCCATAAAAATTTTAAGAGTTACGCGTAAAAACAAACATGTAGGACATAACTTCATTTACTTTGATAACAATAAGAAGTTGTTTTCTTTGTAACAATTATTTAGGAAATCATATTTGAAAGAAGCCTACAATTTATAATTATTATTTGTGAAAAAAAATTGTCGCAATTACTAAGTCATAGTATAAACGGACATGTCTGACAAGACCGCGTTAGCACCGAGCGGGGCGCATTTTAAAACACCGTACAAAAAGATATGTACAGATGTCCGCATCTACGACACTTATTCGTTATATTTATAATACTTGTTCTCATATACGATTTGTAAAACAAAGTAAATAAACAAAATTTAAAAAAAAATCTCATGTCAGTATGTGCGCATAGATAATCTAAAGCCAATGATACAATAAAAAAAAAATGGCATTTTCGACATGTCTTTATATACGTAGGGACCGTCGATATATACAAACCAAAAATAATAATATGTACAAACGGGTAGAAAAAGAGCTCTCAGGGCATCAAAAAATTCATCCGCATCGATGTCGATGGGAAAAGTGCCCAGAACGTTGGCAGCATTGCCACGTTGGATGGCAATGCTGATTCGTTGACCGAAGAAAATCCCAGCCCTTTGGTCACGCGAAGAATCGACCAACCGTTTGCTGACTAAAGCCATCTACATTGCTTCATTTGTCTTTTGCGTAAACACGGCCTAATTGTCTCTATGATTATTATTATCAAAAGTCGCCATTTCTTTTCACTGGTTATAATTTTGCTATGTATGTATTCATGTATCTATTATATAGCATATGTATGTATCTGTGTATCTTTTGTAGTATATTGTAGTAAATTATTGTTGCTTTTTATGACAGCCCCATATCATCTTCATCGCCGTGTTCTCGTGAGTGCGATCGGCAGCGGCGATCTCTCGCGCCAGGCCCTGGTACGGGCCATGGTCCGAAGCGAGGAGGGATGGCAGGCGGTCGCCTCCTTCTGCGAAGCAGTAATGCTAGCAAAGGAGGAGGCCGCACGCGAGAGGCAACGGCCCACAAGGCCCAGCCGCCGCGGGGATTCCGATTCCGATCCTGATTTCCAGCCAACGTAGACGCGGGCTTGCGGACGGCGAGCTATGGGTAGCTCGCTGTCCGACCGTCCGGTAAACATCCGGACCAAGCCCAGGTCGTCAACGGCGCGCACTGTTCCCGCGCGCCTCAAGGAATTGTCAGCAAACCGTAGAGACCCAGCCTGCTAGCTGCAGGAAGGCAGGGTCGAAGCCTACTGGGGCCAAGGGTTTGCTTCCGAAAGGAAAGCCCGGCCCTGGTATCTAAGGCCACGAAGGAACGGGGTGGGTTTTTAATCAATAAGAGTCTGACACTATCTCCCGCTCCGCCCAAGGGCGGGAGATGTCATTGGATGATTTTACCAACCACCAAAAAAAAAAAAGCCCCATATCATCTTCTGAGATTTCGGTCCATTCAAGGTTGCCAGGAAGAGATCGCGGAATACCAGCCATTGTTAGTATTTTATTTAGACATAAGTTTTTCTTAGTTGTGTTTTTTATAAGTACCAACAATAAAGTGTATAATAAATAACTCTTTCAAACTTATCTGCAGTCCTAGCAAGCATCAGCTCTACTGAGGTTCTTCACCTTTACTGACCAAAACCCAAAAATTTTATTCAGTAAAAATACAGATCTCTCTCTTTTGCGTTCCAGGCTCGTTCAAACTATCCTGTAGCCCTGAATAGTATTTTTATCTTAGGAGTACGCTTCTTTTGTGTAAGTTCCAACTTTCCAAAGCCGCTTGCAGAGGTTAATATAAGTTTATTACGAGGAACTATCCCATTCATCTAGCAGCTTTGAACTCAGTGGGAAGGGTGCAAAGAGGGTAATTGGTAATCCAGATTTGATTAAGTTCAATTTTCAAAGTCTGAAGCATAGAAGAAGGGCAGACAGCTTTTCTATATTTTACAGTATGCATTTTGGAGAGCGTTCTCAGAAATTGCATGACTTGATTCCTCTATCACATTTCTATCATTGGACAACCCGACTTACGGCGAGTATTTACCCTTACACTTAATTCCTTTACGATCCGGACTAAGCGTTTCGCCTCGTCGTCTATGCAGCGTACATTGAAAGAGTACAATTTGCCTGCTGCGGTCTTCCTGCTCGATTATAATTTAAGTGTCTTTAAGGCTACATTATATAAATAGGCTTTAATAAATTATTGCGCCTCACCATCAACGATTACATCACTGTTTACGATTACGTGAGATCGCAGGCAAGCATGAGTTTAAATTATTTAAAAAACATACTAGATTTTATAACAAAAACTAAACTTAATTGCATTGATAAATAAAGTTTAAATACGTATAGAATAAACATAAAGGATCCAATACCAGTTAAGCAGTGCAGATTGCAGGCTAATTAGCTACTATGCACCGTAATGACCCAATTCAGTGCCGGCGACTTTTATAGCTTCTGCGGCGGGCTGAGAGAAAAGCCTCCATCTTTTATTTTTTATTTAATTCTTAATTAAACGGAGACCTTATAATTGTTTGGTTCCTTTTGTATATTCTACTTAAAATTGTATGTTCAGGAACAAAAGAGTATCGGGAAAAATTTACAGCGAAATATTTAAAAGGTCCAAAGAGAATATTTCTGTCTTTTGACTTGGTAGAATACTTATTTAAAAATCTTATTAAAATTCTGAATTTTACTCACTGAGTAGTCAGCTAGGAAACACCGGCCTCATCTAGTTAAAATTGACCAAAAAAAAAAATGATGTGTAAAAGGGTTTTTAAGAACCTATTTGCAAAATATATATCATTTATTATTATTATTTATGATGTAATTTCAGCTGTATTTAGTCAACTTGTAAAAAAATGTGTGTAAATTAGGAAATACAAACTGTGTACCGGTATAATAGGCAACGAAGGAACGGGGATAGGTTTTTAGTCAGTAAGAATCTGACACTATTTCCCGCTCCACCCGAGGGCGGGATTTTTCATTGAATGATTTTACCTACCATAAAAAAAATGGAGGGATAATACTTTCTAAGGATTAAATAAGGGATTTAGTTTCGGCAAGTATGACAAACTTTCATTTAAAATTTTTCCTCATTAGGTGGTAGTTCTTAGTCTTAGATTAAATCAATATCTCTATCTAATCAACAGCGGCAAATAGGTGACTCGCTTCTGGCGCGTGAATCGCTGAAATTGTGCCTATGTGGCACGATTTAACATCGGTCGCGACGATCACACACATTGGGCGGCTATCGCTATTTCGCTCGCACGACAGCGCCGGCTCTCATCTCTGTCCTTGTCTATCACTGTCTACAGGTTTGCGACTTTGATGTCACAGATCATAGATGTGTGAGTTCCGAGTTCTTATAATATGTCAATGTTCTTAGTTTTTTTTTTTTTACGTGGATAATCGTCCAATGATTTCTCCAGCTAATGTATCGTATTTTTTATCTTTTGAATAAAACTAAATAGTTTAAGTGTCTGATAAGACCACGATTGTACCTGCCCATGGATTTAAGTTCCTATAATAATGTTACTATTTTAGTGTAATATAAATTTTATTCTATTCTATACACTTGATACACAATAAACCTCAAAGCACCATCGAAATCTTGCATTGTCGATATCCAAACCAAATCCAGTAAAATCCGTGTATTCGAGTTGGAACGAACAGCCAACACTAACGAGAAGTCGTATATTTTCATTTACTTCTGTAGCGTATTCCAAAATTCGCAGGTAAGGACCGGCTTCTATCGATAATTGGCTTTTCTCTGCTTTGTGTTCCAACTGAGGTATACTTCTGATACAGAAAGTCTATAGCAACTGTTGTGGACACATAAGTACTTATTGTTGTTAGTACTGAGATTTGCCTGGGAATATTATTTTTGTTTGTACAATGCTCAAAACGTAGTACTTGAAACGTTGTATCTGATACTATACAGCTATACACCGTTAAATTTTGGTCGTTTTAATTCTAAAAGAAGAAAAATAAAGTACTACATTTTTGGTACTTTTAAAGTATTATAACGGATGTGGCTACATTCTGTTTACAGCTTCAGTTTTAGAGAAAAAAAATCAATTAACTACAGACAAAAAAGGTAAAACGTCAAAAAATGTATCGAAAAACAAAGCAAAACACAATTAACATGTTAATTGTGTTTACTTTTGCGATTACTTTGTTTTTAAATTGTGTATGTGTAAATGTGTTTTATTGGTTTTATTGAGACTACAATTCAGTTAAAAAGAAAGAAAACAGCGCTACTTGGTTATTGTATAGTAAAAAAAAGTAAATCAAAAAAAATTTGTACCGAAAAATCTTTTTTTTATTTTATTTAAAAGATAATAAAATTACACACAATTTGTCATAAAATTGTTACACAATAGGTAAAGCAAAATATTTCACACATTATTACAAAAAATGATGGAACGATCAAAACCAAGTTTTAAGTAAAGATTTTTTCATTTTTTCCTTCTCCTATAAAATTTACTTAACTGTTATTACTTTGTTTTTTCGTAGAGCAGTCGAGCAACTGGAGAGTATTTATTAGAATCCTGCGACTAGCCGCCATTGAACGACAAACGTTTTGCTAAGTTTGTTTACACCTCTTGCAAGAACCGATCAATCAGTGTTACATGTCACGTTAATCAACAAGAATTTTCCAAATAAATATCGGCAGAATTATTGCCCCGGTCCAACTTACATAACAAGCTAAAATCAATTAACTTCCCCCATACAAAACTCTCACGTCCGTAAGCAATTGTGACACCAACAAAGTTACCTTCGTAATATTTCGTGTCGGAACTATGAACGGTCGTCACTAAATTCGCTGCGACTAAGTTACCTAAACTTAGTTCTTTCAATGTGAAAGCAGTTTCCCAAGTTTCAGCCTGCAATCATGTTCCATGTAAATTTAGAACTTCTACTTTTGCAACTATGTAATACAACACATTACAGAGTTGTTCCAGTTTAATGCATCCTAGGTAAAGTCTCGAGTAGATGGACTGATCATGCTTTTAAAGGGGAAACACTTCACTACTTAGTAGCGTATCGATGGCAATCCTTTTAGCTCGCAAGTAAGTACTCTAAGTACTTAATAATGTCGTAGTGGGTATAAATTTACTTCTGGTCTGCATTCTAAGAGGGTTTCTACTATACTGTAGCCTTTTTTACTCCCGGTGCGAACTCACCATCACCCACCCATTATTTACGTCCGTCTACAACCGTATTAGATACACTATAAATAATTAGGTATTGCATTAAAACTGTAGGAGCCCAGCAGCGTACTGGGGCCATGGGTTGTCCAAATGAAAAACCCCTAGGTTTTAAAACGCAAGGCAAAGAAAGAACATAGGAGTGGGTTTTAGTCACTAAAAGTAAGAGAAGTCTGTGAATGATTTCCCGCCTAAAAAAAATCTAACACTTGGCCCAGGTTTTATAATTTCCGCGCCCGTCTAGGGTCTGTCCCTGAGCACCACCGGCACTGTCCTAGTTACGGCACTGGGTATCCAGTAACAGTATGCACAGAAGAGATTACTAAATAACTTTCTTTAACCTTTACAGAGGCAAAAATATCTTTTTTTGTATTATTTAATCCTAAGGGAAGGTGTCTCTCGACCATATGACCTGGTTTTACGTTCATGTTTCCTTATGTGTTTAACGATGTCTATCGAATACGGCTGTGATTGTAAGCCTTCCTGGCAAACATCACTGAGGTAGTCGACACTACAATAAATTTTCCAGCTTCATTTTACTGAGATTGCACCTGTTTCAATGATTCCACATATTAATTGTCAAGACTCTTGAAATACAAAACTACACCAATTATTATACATCAAAATGACAACTACGATTCAATTTGATTCACTGAACTTCACTCGAAATAAATTTGTCAAAACTTCGAAAAAAAAATCCTACTTACACAGCCAAAGTTGCGACTATTCTGGACTTCTTTGCAGGAAAAAACTTTAGTGACCCGTGTTCATTTATACTACCTACCAAAGCATTTAACCAAAAGCACAACCGCAAACATCGCCAAAATAGAGCCAGTACTGAAATCAAAGTGCACAACTTGATAAGTCTAAATTACATCGGAATCTTCGACTGTGGCGGTGCAACCGAATCCAGTTCAATTCAGTTGAATTCAGCTCGCGGGTCTTACTCGACAGGCCAGTGCAACTGTCGGCTAGTTGCACTAGCAACTAGTACTGTCACACTCGTAGTAAACTTTAGCTAAGGCTGTCAAAGGGCAGCGCTAACAGTCTGGGTAACGGTGAATTGAAGATATTAATATTGTTCGAAATTTGGTGAATGTGTATATTAGTATTGAAGTCTGCGAGTTGTCTTTGAGATAAATGTAGGAATATGCGAACTCGACCCGAGGCTATGTTTACCGTCTTTATTAGACCTTAGTTGGTAAACGGACCCTTTATAGAATCACTTTGTTGTCAGATGCGCGAGATCGAATCTCATTCGAAAAATTTTAAAAAAAATATGGTACTTTTGGAAAATTAAAAAAAAAAATACTAGACATGCCAGTACTACTTGTGCAACAAACCACAAAACAGTTATGTCCGACAAGAGTGCATTTTGTATGGGCCCTAAAACATATAATAAGATACTAAAATGTATAAAAGAATCACATAAATAAAGCTTCAGTTAAAGCTTATCTAAATGAAAAATGTAATTAAATAATTCAATTATGGTATAATCAAATTTGTATGTGTTTTTGTGTTTAATTTATATTTAAAATCGTTTTTAATAATGAAATGGCTGAAATATTTGTACACCTCTAATGGTAGGGTATGGTCCAAAGCACGACAGTTTCATTTTACCAACTCATGTTCTACTCATACTCAAGCAAATAAATTATTTGATTGATTGATTGAAATGTTTATAACTTAGGTATACATTTTTTTTTTTATTTTACAGTTTCTAGTTTAAGGCGTACGAGAGTATCTGTTATTCTTATTATAAAGCTGAAGAGTTTTTTGTTTGCCCGAAAGCACTAATCGCAGTAATTATTTACTGGTTTGAACTGACAACACACTACAACTTCCAGGAGCGTAGTAGAGACCAAAGACGTAATAGAAACCGCACGCAACTAGAGGTGCAATTGAATTCTGTTTACAATGAACAGACCTACAATTGCAATTAATCCACGAAGATTTAGGTACATACTGAAAACTTTCTAGTCTATCATCAAATTCATCATCAGATCCTATTTTATTTCGGGATAATAACAAACAGCTGTATCCAATACAAATATTGGTACTTATTTAATAATAAGAGTAACTACGAGTATATACTAGGTACTCGTACTAACGATGTTATCCACAAATTATTACACAAAATAGCTGGCTGTTAAAAGACAATCATTACCGATAAAATTTAATTATTAGGTTGGAAAAGAAAAAAATATACAAATCCAAAAAGAAACAAATCTAGCTCTACATCGTAAAATTTTGGTCGTTTTAATCCCGCGAAGGGTCGATTTGGTACATGAAATACTATCGATTTGTAAAGAGAAAATTAAAAAATAAAGTACTTTTTTTAAACTCGATTAATTTACGCATGTACGAAGTTAATTTTTTGAAGTAAACGTCAGCTGAGCGAGGCCAATGAACTGGAGGTAGTTAATACGCAACGACCGACAACTTCCTACAACGTCATTGACTCGTTTAGTTAAAGAAATTAATTTCGTATATGCGTATATTAATTCGAGTTTTTGAAAAAAAGTTTTTTTTTTTTTTGTTTACAAATTGATAGTATTTCATACACTGAATCGACCCTCCGTGGGATTACAACGACTATAATTTAACGGTGTATATCATCACCAAAACATGGGACCACCGGGCTGATGTATTCTTTCAAACAAAAAAGACTCATCAAAATCGGTTGTCTTTGTCAGCAATATCGCTGAACACGATACAATAAAAAAGAAAACTTGTACTCTGAAAGAGAACCTCCTTTTTAAGGTCGTTAAAAAAACCAGCAAAGCATACCTTATTAAGAACATTGCTTACATAAACTGTTTATGAAGTCAAGCAATGAGTACTTCACGTTATGCATTAGTAGGATAAACAAGAAACTTCCCGCCACGGAGAAGTAAGACTATTTTAATATTCATACAAGTATAAAAGGCTCTTCCAGTAAATACTTCGCTGAAAGTCATCTCGAGAAACCGCCTGGCTGAATTTACCTCATTAAGTATTACTACATTGAGGAATGCATATATTTAAGATTTGCTTTATCACAATTCACAGTGATAGACATTGGTTGCGCCAATTTGCTATGATCCGCGATTTTGTTTTTTTTGTATTTTATTTTTTTGGCCTAGCAATCCTATCCCTTCCGTTTCCCTCCCCCGCACGACCTCAAGAAATATGACATGACGTGTGTGCATCGATTGTGAATGTGACCGCTCCGCTAACATCGCCCGCTCGAAATTACAAGAAAATTGACTATTCGGAGATCCAATTGAAAGACTCAACAATAGTGCAGTGTAGTGCAATA
Organism: Leucania comma; assembly: GCA_958295575.1. Lineage (NCBI taxonomy): Eukaryota > Metazoa > Arthropoda > Insecta > Lepidoptera > Noctuidae > Leucania > Leucania comma. The sequence continues at coordinate 17,724,838 of OY282470.1, forward strand.
CAGGACCTGGCAGTGATTAAAGGTGCGAAGTCAGGGTTCGCCGGCCGGCGCCACGTGGAACCTTCGAGGTCAAAAGGTCAGTGTTCCTCCCTAAATCAATCAATCCATCCATCCATTAATAAAGGCCAGGCACAGTACCTGCATATTGTTAACAAACCTTAGATCGCTTTTTCAAACATACAGTCCATTAAGCTTATTCGCGCAACCAGACATGATAAATGGTACTCCTATTAATTTCTTTTTATTACGTGCCCCCCTAGCCAAGTTACAATCGTTTCGTTTTGGGTGAACGCTTGGAGTTGGCAACGCCCTCAATTGCTTTTTACTGACCACGTGACTGAGCGTTGAGATGACGTCAGAACAAAGGAATTGGGGTGTGGCCAACTCCAAGCGTTCACGCTAAACGAAACAATTGTGACTTGGCTAGGGGTCTGTGTAGTCCTTTTTTTGGGTCAGATTTTACTGACTAAAACTCACCCCTGCTCCTAAAATTGCTCTTTACGTTCTAAGCCCACGGTTACTCTTTCGAACATTCGCACTCTTAATCTATTAGGACTTTCACAAAACTACGATGCGATGCGATACGATGCCGTATCGCAGAAACCTGCGATCACAATTCGTGCGGCAAAGGTTCAAATCACCATACAATGTGCGATGCGATTTAAATTGACAAGTTATCATCGTGCGAGCTCGTAGATTTTCACGATGCGACGTCGCATCGCAGAATTGAGTTTAGGCCCTTACTCCTGCGATGTAGATTTGTTTCTTCAACACAACAAATTATTTCTTCAGCTGGACACCCGAAACATAGAAAAGAAACTAAAAATCATTGTTCAAATAATAAGAACGCAAACAACACTTTTAGATATCCAACACAGGCCGCAAAATTTCCACCACTTGTGTTGAAGAAGTAACGTAATAAATATCCATAAATTACATTAAAATTCACAAGAATAAAGTAAGTTCTACGATTATGTTGCTCTAACCTGGTTGTTAACAGTAAACAGACGCACATTTATCGCATTTAAAAATTTTAGTCAGTAAAATGTAATCTTCGACACAAATAGAGAGACGCCTCGAATATTCAAGAGGAGATGAAGTTTGTTCAGACGACATTTTATAGGTAAGTACAACGTTTACTTTATAAAATCTATTAAGCCGTTCGCCATCGAATGTTGTGGAACTGAGCGTTTTATTCATACCAGCACTAATTCCTTAAGGCTCGTCCTTCGTCTCGCTAAATCTATCGGCTTTCGGCTTTAGTGAAACAAAGGCAACGGCCATCTCTAAACGCCCTCGCTCTAGAACCGTATCGGGATACTATTTAGAATCAATGTGACTTAACAGACGATTACTAGGTTGGAATTAATTGCTATTTGTTTTTCCGTATTTTTAATCTGTTTCGTGCCTTTCTACTTTGCAGCATATTGTTTTTTTATGAGTAGAGAATTCATCAAATGACATCACTAGCTTTGCGTAGAGTTTAGCGAGTGTCAGATTTTTACGGACTAAAAGGCACCTGTGCTTCTTCAGTTACCCTTTGCGTGCTTTGACTACAGTACTCTTTCGATCAAATCAAATCGCCAATGTTACTGATAGCTCTTTGAGTCGCACTTAATAATCGCACCTTAAACAAGTCATCGCCTTCTTGGTAATGATTACTGTTTTTTTTTTATTGATATAAACTAGTGCTTGTCTGCAATCTCACCTTATGGTAAACAGTGATGTAATCGTTGATGGTGAGACGCATTAGTTAAGAGCCTATTCACTCTAGCCTTCAAGACACTTAAATTATAATCGGACGGGAAGACCGCAACAAGCAGTTTTTGAATTGTAAAAAAAAGAAAACATAAAACGTTTTTAACAAACAGCAGTTTCGAATACCAACAGCACACATAAAAAAATACAAATTTAAAACACCAAATCCGACGCCCCACGACAATATTTAACGAAATAAGTGCGGTACATTATTCCCGTATTAGGTAAATCTGGGCTCGATACGTAAGGCCGTAATATCGGCCGGTACCGCACACGGCTTACATCCGGCTCAGATAAGCCGCACTTGTATCCGTCTCGGCGGCACTCGAGCCTGTTGTGCCCGATTATACCCACCGACTCCCTTTAATATCGCCTACTTTATTGACAATGTATTTTGAACGGTCACACGGTGAAATATCCACACAATGTAGATACCAAAAGATTTTCCAGCCAAAAGAGGCGGAAAGTTTTCTCGTTTGATTTTTCTTATTTAAAGTTATAATGGAGGAGAAATTTTCCTTTCGGAGAGGTAATCATAAATGTGTTCTTCAACAGTTTCATATTTCGACTTGTTTTTTGACAGCGGCTTCGTCCGTGTAATAGTAGGTTTCTCCATTTCATCGTTTTAGGAGGTGACTTTTGGAATATACTATTTTAGTTCTCGCGGACGTCATAAAAGAAAACCTTATGAAAAATTTCACACTCCCAGTCCCGGTAGTTTCAGCTGTGCGTTGATATGTCAGTCAGTCAGTTTCTGCTCTTATACACCGTTAAATTTTGATCGTTTTAATCCCGAGGAGGGTCGATCTGGTACATGAAACACTATCGATTTTTAAAAAGAAGCTTAAAAAATAAAGTCCTTTTTGGGTAGTTTTATAAATGTTCGATTCTGTGCAAATATGTCAATTAGAGGTGTACACAGTTTATACAATTTGACAATACATATAAATTATGATTTTGTAAATTAAATTAATATTGAATAAAAACTGAATTAAATTAGTTATGATATTGGAAATATAATAATTGACAAATATAGAATATATAAATTGAATTAATTAAATTAAAATGTCATTAACGATAAATTAAAATAGGAATTAAAATAATGACTAGTAGCAAGTTGACTAGTTGGGAGCTGACCACAAATCAATCAACCACAAACAATGCCTTTCTTAATTCAGATATGCCGTCACCGAATAAGTCAATGTCGGAATTGGCTTGTTTCATCATTCGATTTAACGGAGTGGATCGACCAAGATTAGTGCGCGATGATTTGACAGCAAGTTTTGAGTTTCCGTACCGACCGAAAATATCTGACCGTTTATTATTGTAAAAATAGTCGTGACGTCGGTAAATACTCGACGCTGTTCGAGCAAGTGCCAACCAAAGTGAGTCAATCGCTGAGAGCAATCGGCCCTGTAAGGGCAACTGCAGTCTTTGTATCGAAGGAAGCTGGTGAAATATTTTTGCACTCGTTCGATGCGGTCGATATGTACTCTGTGCATTGGACTCCGTACCAGAGAATTGAAGAGCACCTTCAGTGCCTTTGTCCCTCCGAAGTCATGACCAATCCTCTTAATGAAACCAACCGTTTTGCAAGCCATGGACAGAATGTTGTCAATATGAGGAGTAAAAGAAAGGTTACTAAAATATTGAAATCAAGGAGATTGGACGATAGTTTTTTGCGTCAGATTTATCGCCTTTTTTAAAAACGGGTAATACGTTGGCTCTTTTCCATTCAAGAGGAAATTCGGAAGTTTCTAGAGATGCGTTGTATATCAGCGATAATGGAAGGAAAGGAAAGAATGCGCATCGTTTGATAAAGAAGGCAGGTACACCCGTCAGGTCCGGCCCCCTTAGTGCCGTCAACCCGTGACACAGCTCTTTTGACCTGCCTTTCAGTAAATCGCATCGAGGTCAGTGCAATCTGTGGAAAATTTTGAGTCTGCGGCACAAGCTGTATAGGTGTGTCACTAGAGGTAAAAGCAGTCAGCATCGACGAGAAATGCTGAGCAAAAATCTTAAAAATGTCATCACCCGAATTAGTGGTTACATTGTCAAGCTTGATTTCAGAAGGAATGTTGGAAGTGTTAGAATTTTTGGCTTTTACATATGACCAAAAGGATTTGGGGTTGGAGCCAATATTTTTTTTCATAGTATAAACATATTTTCTATAACAATCTTTTATAAATGACCGGTTTGTTACTTAAAGTTTTTTTATTCTATCTACTTATTACATTTAAGTATCCACAAGGATTTGTGAAAATGGGCATGAGATCGTATCATCGACGCGGGACAAAACACATAAAAACAATTGCTACACTTTATTTCCTTTTAAGTTACACATTTGGTCTAATAAAAAAATACATTATTGCCAGAGATACACGTGTAGTTTAAATCTCGAGCGCAATTACACGGTCGAGTGGCCCCGTTCAATGGCGCAAACACACCACAAAGATCAGACTGTAAGGAGCACGGAAATGTCTGTTTACATCACATGAACCGGGGACACGCTAGTTAGGACTAGCGCGCACTAGATAGTTTTGGGACCTATATATTATAAATTAAATTTATAAAAGGGACATTTTTAAATGCACATCTGTAAATTTTTTCAGGACACTAGGCAACTTCACTAATTAACTAAATACATACCAGAAAGATTACTGCTGTGCAAAAAAAAACAATTGATTAACTAAACATTTCCTACAAAAAACTAAATAAAAAATCACACAAAACGAGATGACCTTTTATATCGAATGCTTACCAAAAAATTAACGTGGTAAATACATCGGATGTATGATTTATAAAACAAAAATAAGAAATCTTTATCAAAAATACTAACTTGCACTCTAAATTGTACCACTATGAAAGCGAAATTTTATAAATATTTTTGTTACTCCTTCACACTTTGGACGAAACTCATACGCATAAAACTTGTCCTAAAATAGCACATAGGATACTTTTTATACTGATGTATAAGCATGGTAATTTATTTTTTCTACTTTTTGGCGGACCAAACCGAAAGCCAAAATATGCCTGGATAGTCGTTTCTGTGGAATTGTTGTTGGTATCTATATTAAATCGTTCGAACAATGAAGTTTCAAAGTTTCCTTTTGTAAAATTTACGATATTCTTATAGAATATTCTATAACAATATAAACTTTATTGTACCCCAAAATATTAACATAATTTTACAAAAACTTAAAACTGCAGATACAATAGTGGTATGGATATACGAGTAGATCTACCAGATAAACTTAGGATGAACTATAAAAACTTAAACTAATAACCCTCCTACTGGCGCAGTCGGGTAAAAACGGGGCTAGTCTGCTGTGTCATCATCATCATCATCATTTCAGTCGAAAAAAGTCCACTGTTAGACATAGGCCTTCCCCCAAGTGTCGCCATAACGACCGGTCCTGTGCGTCTCGCATCCATCGCCCAAGACTGACTTTCGTAAATATCCCCCACTAAATGATTACACTCGCGTGACATTTACAACGTCACAACGTTTCTCCCCCACTCCTTGTCTTATTATCGCTAAATTTTCATAATCCCCGACACATACACCGTTAAATTTTGATCGTTTTAATCCCGTGGAGCGTCGATTCGGTACATGAAATACAATCGATTTCTAAAGATAAAATTAAAAAATAAAGTACTTTTTTTAAAAACTCGAATTAATTTACGCACGTACGAAATTAATTTCTTTAAGTAAGCTCAGCTGGGCGAGTTTAATGACCTTTAGGTATTTAGTACGCAACGATCAACCACTACTTACAAGGTCATTACTCGTTTACTTAAAGAAATTAATTTCGTAAGTACATGCCACGGGATTAAAACGATCAAAATTTAACGGTGTATAAAACAAACCTACCTTATCAGTGTGTTTTAATGTTTAAACTATTTAGTGTACGCCTCGCCTCAAGGAGTACTAGACAAAGGACAAGTTCACAATAGAGGCGCGATGTGAGAGCGCATCGCAGATGTCAGAGCCGCGATAATAGAGCTCCCTGTTTAGCGAGTGCGTCCGGGCCGGCCGGAAATGGCGCAGCCCTACAGACAACCTTCATTTCCTGAGTAGTCCTTTTGCCAGGCCCGAGGGACGTGATGTTAATCTCTGTTTTTCCTGTCATAATTTTGTGTTTTGGCTGTTCTTATTAGCTTTTTGCAAGTTGTAAAAGACTGGTAGGCTTTTGTCTTTTTTTTTTCAGGGTAACGTCACAAAGAAATGTTTACCCTTGAAAATCAAAAAAAAATTCGAGCCAAGGGATGTCAGCGTCGCGTCGCTAAAATATTTTTTTTTTTTTTTTTGCTTTCTTAATTATTTACTTTGACTTTACTTAGATCTTACTTACAGAGTCACTCTCTATATTTAATTAATTGGATGGTGCTCTCTTCGGGTATTTATCTCATGAAAGGACAACCCCTATTTTTGAGGTGTGAAATCATCAAATAACTTCTCCCGCTCTAGGTGGAGCTGTTAGAAACCGGTCTAGAACACTCTTTTTAAAAAAGACAAATACTTTGGCTGTGAGAACAAATACACTTTATTTAGGTTTTTACAATAATTATTTCGAGTGCAGCTCACGAGTGCACGGGATTTAGGACGGAAGACGACTGACTGGATGAGTAGGAGGGGAGTGTGAGGAGTTGAGGAGTGTTGTGTCAGCACCCTGACGGGACTGCAGCATAAGCTGCTAGATAAGCCAAAACGGGTACATTGGATGGGTATAACATAGCAAAAGGGCGTGTCAGACTTTTACTGACTAAACTCCACACGGTCCAAGGCCACGGAAACTCTTTCGAACATTCCCGCAGACTCTACGATCACATTTCATATTTTACAAAAAAAAAAACAATAACTAAATATAACCAGCCAATAAACCCAGAACGTATCATCCCAACCCTATCAAGAACGTCGAATAGTTTTTGTTGTTCACAACAATAAGGCTGACAACAACTGTTGTAGCAAGACAACAGGATCGCGAGTGTCGTTGTCACGCGACAACGCGACATTGCGAGGCGCTCAAATGAACAGCGAACATTGAACAACTGCTAACAATCCATGTCTCTAACTGGACATAGACACTAGCTGCCGCAATGAGCGGTTTATCGACGAAAATAGTTGCTTTATTTGCTCTTACACAACGAAGTTAATGCAATGGACGTTTATTTGTTAAGGAGGTGTAATTGTGTGGTCGACATAGAGATGTGTTGTAGAAATGTGTTATTAATTTAATCTGTTGAAATCGGTTTGCTGTCATCTCTTTGAGGTACGCGTAGAACACTACGCGCCGTCGATGGCGAGAGCTACCCATTGCTCGTCGTTCATAAGCCCGAGCGTGCGGTGGCCGGGAATCGCGGCTAGGGCATGACGATGTCAATTCCCTCACGGCTACGGCCTTTTCTTCGCTAGCATTACTGTTTCGCAGAAAGACGCCACCGTGTTTCATTCCCTCTCGCTCCTGACCATGACCGGAAGTCGTCGCCATTATTAAGCTTGTATCAAAAACTATACGTTCATAGATTCTTAACCATAAACTTCATAATTATTAAGGAACTGTTCCACTAAATATGCAATATAAACATTCATCAATCAATCGGCCTAGGCCTATTCCAATTAAGTTGATAAATTGGTGGATAAAGTTAGCAATACAAAAACTAGCACAAAGTTTAAAGTTCGAGTTATTACTCGCTTAACAGAAGGAGAGAGCGTAATTCAAGTTTCCCGTAGTTTAAGAGAGAACTTGTGTTATTTCCGTCATACGTCTGCACCATTCGGTCTTGACGGCTTCCCGGAAACACTCCTTAACGATGACTGACATACCTACTAGAAATACTCGGCTAAAAGGTTCGGGGGTCTTTGCTTTGCTTATTTTTTTTTTTACTGTCTTTCTTTTTAATGAATTTATATTTATATTATTAAACTGAAGAATTTTTTTGTTGTTTGTTTGATCACGTTAATCTGAGCAACAAAAAAGGTTGTAGATTATATAGCATCAAGATACAATTCACGGGAGTATATTAGTAAGCCAATACGTGAGTGAAACCGCGAGGGACTATTAATGTTAATGTAAATGTATACGTTAATGTACACATATTAGATAGAAGGAAATAGAAGGAAGAGGTGTAGGTTATTATTACTAAAATTCTGCTTATGAAATGCTGAAATAGTCTCCTTTAAGGTTTTTTTTTTTATGGTAGGTAAAATCATCCAATGACAAATCCCGCCCTTGGGCGGAGCGGGAAGTAGTGTCAGACTCTTACTGACTAAAAACCTACCCCGTTCCTTCGTAGCCTATCGTGCCGGGGCCGAGCATTCCTTTCGGAACTAACCCATGACCCCAGTAGGCTTCGACCCTGCCTGCCTGCAGTTAGCAGGCTGGGCCTCTTCGGGCAGGCTGGGCCTCTTCGATCTCCTTTATGGTTAAAATTACTAGGCATAATACCACGTTTAGTGTTTTGTACTTTTAAAAACTTAGGGCTGTTCACTTAGAACTTTTGTTTTAGTGATCTCGCTTTGGGTGCTTAATTTTATTCAAAACTAGTGACTACCCCAACTTCGAAATTATTAATTTTATTTTCCACATTTATCATGCAGATTATCACCAATAGTTATGAGTTTACATGTAGATGGTTGGACAGGGAAAGGGAGACTAAAGAAAAGATGGATGGATTGTGTGAGGAGTGATATGAAAACAACGGGAGTTAATTATCACTAACTATACACTATCGTGTGACGGGTGATAGGACAGAGAGGAAAAAAAACGAGTTGTGCCGACCTCAAGTAATATGGGATAAGGGCAGGAAGAAGAAAAAGATTATCATCATAATTATTAGATATTAGATAGTTGTTTTCACCTATAGATAGAGTGATTCATAAAAATCTGTTCAGTAAAATGTTTGTTTATTCCAACACATAAACGGACAGACGCAGCGGTGAACTTTGTTGTATTATATGTGAGGATAGTGATTACTTTCGCCTTTAAGATGAGCACAGTTTTAAAATACATAAGTACTTAATATTAAATAGAGATAGCACTACTGCCTATTTCAACATGTCACATTTTTCTTTTCATGTCACATTTTTTATTTATTCCATTCTAATACCAAAAACTAATAGCACTTGTATTTGTTTAATATCATATATATTTTACATACCGACAAGTTGAATTTGGTACAGTCAGCTTAGTCAAGGCTAATCAAAGTGTTGTTTTCTTTTACTTATTTAAAAATTATGTCTTTACGATTGATGACATAACAAACATTTTTACTGACTGTACCTTAAGTATATCTTTAAACTTGTTTTTAAATATGAGTGGAATCAAGTACCAGTGGTATCAGTTATTGGTATTAAAATGGAATGTCCTTAAAATAAGCAAGATACAGTTTCATAAACAAGGAAACAATTGTTGATGAAATATAGTATACCTTCCTTATAACACCAGCTTCGCAACATCATTATATAGATACAATAAAATATAATCTGCTTTATATTTATATATAGTTTGTGTTATATGCATTTTGTTCCACGTTTCTTGCACATTCTTCTCCATTATGTAGAGATCTACACTTTGAAACATGCAATTTAGCTTCACTTTTTTGACTGACCGACATTTTGACTATTCAAAAGTGCCTGTAAATGGTTTATTTGAAATAAACGCTTCTGATTACTTATGTATTGTACTATATGACCTTTTGAATATCGTAATTAGAAACACAATAGAAAGACAAAAGGTGGCGGACACCAGTGTCCTCTTGGGTCTTCACAGTTTAATAGTACACCACGAAATACCTGTGTTTCTTTTTCTCCTTCTCTATCAAATCCATCCAAAGGTTGTCTATAAAAATCGATCCTTTTAGCGATAAGACCGCCCATTGTGATACCGTATTAATTTTAAGCTCCTACTGTATTTTTTATGGTGTACAATAAAGAATATATCCGCCTACCTATATCTAAAACGTATTTATTACAGGGCTCATAGCTTTCATAAAACATAACACGGATATAGAAGCAAGGCCGATATTTATGAAAATGGAATATCTAAGGTATTACAACTCACGCGTATTCTCTTCACCTTTCCAAATGAATATATACGAGGAAGATCCAGCTTTGATATACTGTTCGTATACAAAGTGAACTTTAAAAGCAAATCATACTTAGCAAAAGACTTACTTCTGCCGTTGGCTTCGCCCGTGAGAAAGGAGAAAATATATGCCTACATTACTTAGTGATAGGGTGTTTTTAATATCGTGCGGATTTTATCACGCATGCGGGGTTACTCCGCACGCGTAACCCCAGCAAAAGTCCTTTTCATACAAGTATTTATTGTGATGCGTGGAATACGCACGCGGGACGCGCGCGGGTCGTGATCCCAAACAGTGGCTCCGCTTGCGGAGCGATCCCGCATACGTGATGAAATCCGCACGATATTAAAATCACCTACAAATGAGATTTTTTTTTTAAACGGTCCCGTTTTTTAAGTGCTTATTCATTAAAAATAAAAATAAATTTTTTTCCTGTTTGTAATATCAGTATGATACGTTTTATACGTTTGTACAACTAGAATCGTTCATTGGCCGTCTGCGCTGGTAACATCGTTGCCCTCCGTCTACTATAAATTAATTCCCAAAAAATAGTTTAAAGTGTTCATTTAGCAATTATTTTACAATTACTTTGTTTAAATAGTTAATTTACTTGGTCTTATAACATTAAAAGTGCTGTGCGTTATTAATTAGCTCGGCAGTTATCATTAATAAGTGTTTTTATAACCTAAACTCAAATCAAAACTAGCGTACAGTGAAGTGTCCCGGCCATACGTGTAAGTGCCCCATATCGCCGCATGCCGCTTTCGACCTTATTTTCGCTACGCTTCGAGTAGAATTAGCGCGCTCCCGCCCCACCCTGCCGCGACCGACGCCCGTACGTATTTCTAGGAATTTGATACCTCGGCGCTCGCAATGTCATTGAACCGTAATCGTCCGAAAACAGAAGATAATACCGCATCAAAGTGTGCCCAAAACAACTCGCTAACCAATGAGAGTGTTACCTCTGTTGTAATATCACATCACTAGTTAGTAAAACTAATGGTCACAACCCTAGTGAGATATATCGGTCATTGTCGGTATGGGTGTGGCCGCCTAAGCAGTGTCTGATTAATCTTAATATTATGTACATGTTCTAAGTCTAATAAATCTAGTATTCACTATATCAAGTGTTTCAATATAAACATTACATGGTGTCAGAAGTGAAGAATCCAAAAACACGAAGAAAATCGCGAAAAAAATGGACCACTCATCAACAGTCAAAAGCGGTAGCCATTTTGAACAAAGTCTGAACAATGCGATTAAAGCCTTGAAAATCACCTCAGAGTCAACAAACAACAATGCGGAAGCATGGAAACGCTGGTGGCAGCAATTTGAGCTGTATTTGTTAGCCACAGGTCTGGACAGGGCAGGTGAAAAACGCAAGATCGCCATTTTACTCCATCTCATTGGTGAGAACGGTTTAAATATATTTAACACTTTTAACCTCAAATTAGAAGAGACCACGATACTGGATGTCAAAGAAAAATTCGACCATTATTTTGAGCCTAGGAGAAACTTGACCATGTGCCGTTATAGTTTCTTCACAAGGAGACAACAGAAATCCGAGTCCATCGAGGGATTCCTGGCAGATCTAGAAAATAAAAGTCAAGAATGCGAATTTGGAACGCTCAGGGAATCACTCATCAGGGATATTTTTATCGCAAATCTAAATCTAGATTTAGCACATGTCCGTCAGAGATTGCTGCAGGAACCTGATCTGACATACCAGAGGATGCGAGAACTAGCAAGGACACTCATCGTTGCTCAGCAGGATGCAGAAAAGATGCTCAATGGTTCTACAAAGGAAAATACGGAAAATGTCATGCATCTACGTCGGAGGAGCCGTAGTCGAGGGGAACGTCGACAGCGAGCTTCACCAGTCGGTCAGCAGGGATCTGGCGCAGGGAAGTCACCCAACAAGGGAAAGCAGTCTCCCAACCCTGAAAAGCGCTCGAGGACGTGTAGCCGCTGTGGGCAGTCTCACCGCTACAAGTGCCCAGCGCAAGGAGTTAAATGCAGGTCATGTAATTCTTTTGGTCATTTTGCTAAGTATTGTTTTACAAATAAAAAAGTCAGTCGCTTAGTGTCATTTAGTCATAATAATAGTCAAGACAATTTTGTGGGAATTATTAGTCATAAGTCAAGTCAATCCAACAGTCATTTAAAGTCAAATAAACATGTCAAGTCAATAGGCACACCGTCACACACTATGCACCTACACCGACAATCACAGTCAAGGTGGTCATATAATGGCCAGTCACAGTCTAGGAATGATTCCGATGATGAGAATGGTGTCATATCTGAGAGATCTCATGTAGACTCACATTGTCATAAAAAATATTATAAGTCATGTCTCAATGATGAAAGTGGTGAAAATGTAATATCTGAGAGGTCCAAAAATAGCCTCGGTGATGAATGCAATCACCAGTCTGAGAGATTCAGTAATTATAAGTCATGTCTCAATGATGAAAGTGGTGAAAATGTAATATCTGAGAGGTCTAAAAATAGCCTCGGTGATGAATGCAATCACCAGTATGAGAGATTCAGTGTCAAGTCAAAGAAGTCAAATAAATATAGTCAAAGTCAAAGTTCATATCTCGATGATGAACACAGACACATGTCTGAGGAATCACTCACTATCACAACAAAACCATTTCATCAAAAGTCATTTGTTACACTTGGAACAAGTACGTCAATTACATCACCACAAAGTCAACAAGTCAACACAGTAGATACAACACAAAACAAATACTATTCTAATCAGTCATGGAACATAAACATTTTAGTAGGTCATACACAAATTAGTTGTATCATTGATTCAGGAGCTGATCTTAACATAATGTCAAAACAAACTTTTCTTTGTTTAAAACGTCATTCTCAAATGACACTTGTCAAATGTCAGATAAATGTCACTGGATTTGGTGGCAAGTCAATACCCATAATTGGTAAAGTCAATGTCAGATGCAGCTTAACCTTGAATAACAGTACTATTATAGAAAATATAGTATTTATAGTCGCAGATTTAGTTTGTCCAAATGTCCTAGGTCTTCCCACTTGTGAGAAATTAGGTATAATTAAAAGAGTTTTTTCAGTGTCAAAACAAAATTTTTGTCAACAAATTCTTACACAATACAATGATGTATTCCAGGGTCTTGGATGTCTGCCTCCTGTCTGTCACCTGAAACTCAAACCTGATGCAGTGCCATGTGTGGATCCTCCCAGGAGAGTACCATTTGCGTTGCTCGATAAACTTCGCGAAGAGTTGGATCGCATGGAAAGAATGCAGGTGATTGAGAAAGTCACTAAGCCTACAGAATGGGTGAATAGCATAGTAATTACTGTCAAGAATTCAGGTCAGTTGAGAATTTGTTTAGATCCTAGAAATTTAAATAAGAATATTATAAGGGAAATCTATCCACTTAAGTCAATTGATGAGATAAGATCTCAGTTAGTTGGAGCTGAATGTTTCTCTCATTTAGATGCTTTTTCAGGATTCTGGATGTTAAGATTAGATGAATATAGTTCTGATTTATGTACCTTTCAAACACCCTTTGGTAGATATAAATATTTAAGATTGCCTTTTGGTATAAATGCATCATCAGAAATATTTCAGAGAGTTATGATGAATTTGTTTGGTGATTTAGAAGGAGTCTTAATATTCATCGATGACATTCTTGTCTATGGACCGAATGAGGCCATACATAATGAGAGATTACATAAGGTCATGCAAAGAGCACGTCAAGTCAATTTAAAGTTCAATAAGTCTAAATGTAAATTTCTAGTTTCTGAAGTCTGTTTTTTAGGTTATGTTTTTAGTAAACATGGTGCTAGGGTCGATCAAGAAAAAGTAAAAGCAATTGTCAATATGCCTACACCACAAAATGTCAAAGAATTGCAAAGAATTTTAGGTATGATCAACTATTTAGGTCCCTTTATTAGCAATTTGTCAGAAAAAACTCAAATTTTAAGAAATCTTTTGAAAAAAGATTCAGTCAGGACTTGGGATGAAAATCATAGTAAATGTCTTAAGAGTTTAATAGATGAAATCACAAAGTCACCAGTCTTAGCTCATTATAACCCCAATATTCCATTAGTCTTGTCAGTAGATTCGTCTAAGTCAGCATTGGGAGCAGTCATTTTACAAAACAATAAACCCATTGCTTATAGTTCAAAAACACTAACAGAAACTCAGTCTAGGTATGCTCAAATTGAGAAAGAATTGTTAGCAATACAATTTGGTTGTGAAAAGTTTCACCAGTATGTATATGGTCATAGGGTAACTGTCCATACTGATCACAAACCCTTAGTCTACTTATTTGATAAACCATTACATGATGTACCAGCTAGATTACAGCGAATGATGTTAACTTTACAAAAATATGATTTGAGAGTTATACATGTCCCAGGAAAGCAGATGTATATATCAGATACATTGTCCAGAGCAGCCTTAAAAGATCATTATATACCAGAGAATGAATCTGAAATGTCTTGTCATGTCAATTTAATGTATTCAAATTTAGCTGTCACAAAGGAATACAGTACAAAACTGTTGCAACATACAAATAAAGATGAAACTTTGCAATTGTTAAAGAAATATTATTATGAAGGTTGGCCAAAAAATAAAAATAAAGTCAGTCCATTGGCAAAACCATTTTGGAGTACACAAGCTGAAATTCATGTAGTCAAAGATTTGTTGTTTAAAGGTTCAAAATTAATAGTACCTCAGTCTATGTATAAAGAAATGTTGGCTAAAATCCACGAAGGTCACCAAGGTATAAATAAATGTTTAAAAGTAGCAAGAGATTCTTTGTATTGGCCAAGCATGTCAGCAGATATTAAAAATGTGGTAGAACAGTGTCTCATATGTGCAAAATATAAACCGTGTAATCAAAAGGAACCACTACAAAATTTTGAAATAAATAAGTATCCATGGCAACAAGTTGGTATTGATTTAATGTATTTTGATAACCTTACATATTTAATTGTCACAGATTATTATTCTAAATACATAGAAATAGCTTTGTTAAATAAAAACAGTACAGCCAAAAATGTAATTACACATTTAAAGTCTATTTTTGCCCGTCATGGAATACCTTTGTCATTAGTGTCAGATGGTGGACCTCCTTTTCAGTCATTAGAATTTAAAAATTTCCTACATGAATGGGACATAGAACATAATGTAACTAGTCCATATCATTCACAGTCAAATGGACAAGCAGAAAGTTCAGTCAAAATAGTCAAAAATATGTTAAAAAAATGTAGAGAAAATTCGTCTGACCCATATATAGCCTTATTACAATATAGAAATACACCTAAGAATAACTTACCATCTCCAGCACAATTGTTAATGTCTAGGAATTTAAGAGATAACATTCCAATGTCATACAAAAAATTAAAACCAAAGGTTGTAACATTTAAAAATTATAAAGAGTGTGTCAATAAGAACAATGAAAAAAAGTCTAAGTATTATAACAAGAATACTAAGTCATTGTCAATATTATATCCCAATGATCATGTCTACTTCAAAAGAAAACCAAATTATAATTGGGAACAGGCCATTGTCAAACAAAGGTTGACAGGAAATAGGTCATATATCATTGAGGATGTCAATGGAGTTAGGTATAGGAGAAACAGAATTCACCTAAGGCATAAATATTCTCCTATGTTATCCAACTCGTCGCAGGGGAGAGAGGAAGGTGATAGTCAGGAGTCAGCACCTCAAGAATCCTCATCTCAATTCATAGGTCAAAAGTCAACCCGTTATGGTAGAATTGTAAAGCCAACTAGAAGGCTAATTGATGAAATCAATTAAATGTACTAAAGTGTATTTTAGATTAAGTCATATTTAAGCCAAGATGTTTTGTATTGTAAAACTAAATAAGTACTTGTCAGATACTTTGTATTGTCAATTGAATTTAAGTCAAGTCCGTCCACAGCCTATGTTACATTGTTTGTTAAAGGTTAATTTGAACTTAACAAGGGGGATGTTGTAATATCACATCACTAGTTAGTAAAACTAATGGTCACAACCCTAGTGAGATATATCGGTCATTGTCGGTATGGGTGTGGCCGCCTAAGCAGTGTCTGATTAATCTTAATATTATGTACATGTTCTAAGTCTAATAAATCTAGTATTCACTATATCAAGTGTTTCAATATAAACATTACAACCTCTACCCATGGCACCCGCAGTAAAACCGGAGCCTGCTCTGCTAGCGTTGGGAGTGAACCCTCCATTGCGGATCTTTATAGCGAGATTCGTCTTCTAAGACAAGATGTAAAAGATGTAAAGTCTCAATTGTCTACCGTGTCGAGTACACTCACCGAGAAAATTGAAGAATATGAAAAACGACTCGAGGAAAAAGATCGGGACATTAAACGCTTATCTGATTCTGTTGCAGAACTTCAATTTTACATAGGGACCCAAGAACAACTCCAGATGAGGAATGAGATGGAAATAATTGGGCTACCCGAACAGCCAAATGAAAATCTCACTCACTTGGTTTTGGTAACTTCTAAAAAGCTGGGGGTTGAATTACAAGAAAGTGACATTGACCAGGTTCAGAGAGTTGGTGCCAAACGAACCGACTCTCCCTCCATATCACCAATCACGAGGCCTGTCGTGGTTAAATTACTTCGAAAAACAAAACGTGATGAACTTCTATCAGCGGCGAAGTCAAGGCGCAAACTTACATCTTCCGACATTGTCAACGGAACATCGGCTACTGTCTACCTTAACGAACGTCTCTCCCATGCTAACAGGAAATTATTTGGCGAAGCGAGAAAACGGGCCACTCAACACAATTTTCGTTACGGCTGGATACGTAATGGATGCATCTATGCAAGGAAAGCAGCAAATACTTCGGAAAAAAAGTTTCGTGCCTTCGCTATACGCTCCCACGATGATATCGACAAACTTATTGGCCCGGCAGAAGGTACTACCGCCAATCAGCATGATCTGTTGTTTGGCACTACTATTAGCTCTAATTAAGGAAACAAGATGTAGGACACACATATTCTGTGTATGTAAGTCAAAAAGAACAATTTTATTTTTTACGATATTTTACTTTACTTATAATTTCTTTATCTTCTTCACGTTTTTAATAATTTTTTACACAAGGTTACAATTAATGTCCAGCTTTAAAACGATAACTAAACGCAACCACATTAATGTTATTAAAATTAGACCTCTGCAATGTAAGATAGTAAACGGATTAAAAAGTAAATGCAACCATAGTTTGCAACCAAAATATCGATAAACTATGGTTGCATTTACTTTTTAAAATGCAACCATAGTTTATCGATTTTTTACGTTAGTTATAATTTCTTTATATGCTTCACGATTTTGAATACTCTTTACACAAGGTTACAATTAATTTCCAGATTAAAAACGAAAACTAAACGCAACCACATTGTTATTGATATTAGATCTCTACAATGTAAGTTAGTAAACGAATTAAAAAGTAAATGCGACCATATATTTAATAACTACACCGATAAATCTTGGCAATCTATTGTTATGTCCGGCAATCTCTACCCAGTGGCAAAAAATAATATATTTCTATACTCACCTCCAAGGTGGAATATTTTTAAATCGCTCACTAATGGCTACCACGGAATATTTCGATAATATTGATAATTCCTTAAAAGTGCCACACTGTAGAAACCGCCGAACACTGTAAAAACCTAATGTGCAATTGTGACATCAAAATTGTAACGTTTAATATTCGAAGCCTTCGTCGCAACCTGAACAGTTTTCTAGTGTCATTAAAAAAACTGAATCTCGATTTCGACGTAATAGTCCTTACCGAATGCTGGTTGAATGATAATGCAGCAATAGGTCAAATCGATGACTATACTTCATATGCGTCAAGTAAACGCACAAACCAAGCTAGTGGTGTAGTAATATATGTCAAAAACTGCTGGACTCCAGTAGTTACGGAACCTAATCTACTTGATGCAGATTGCTTGCAAATTCATATTCCCAACGTCTTATCAATTCTCGGAATTTACAGATCTCCCTCAATTAAAAACACAGATAACTTTACTTATTCACTAGAAGCGGTTATCTTGAACATGCCTAATAGCCCCTGTCAGGTTATAGCTGGAGACATTAACATAAACATCCAACGAGTGGAGTCTTGCTTCGACTATGTTTGCCTATTAGCACAACTAGGTTTCAGAGCTGCTACGAGTATTAACAAACCAACCCGCTATGAAGCATGTCTTGACCACATCTTTATTAAGACTAAGGGAAAATTAGAGTCCATTGTATGCCCCTCCGCAGTTACTGATCACGACCTGGCTATGACCGGAATAAGCACAAATGTCCCCAAACCCCCGCGAGAAAAAAGATATCAAGTGAAATATGACTTTGAATCTATTAAGTTGGAACTACAAGATGCAGACTGGTCAAATGCAACAGGTGAATCATGCCCGAACGCTGCAGCTATCGCGTTCATTTCTAACTTATCTTGTATTATTGGCCGTAATTCTAAAACTATACAAATAAACAAACGTAAGTTGACTCTCAAACCCTGGATGACACCTGGTTTGATCAAATGTTCTCTGCACAAAGACAGGCTACACATGCAAGCAAAAAATAATCCCAATGACCCTATTAAAAGTCGAATTCACAAGCGATACAGAATTTTTTATCAAGATCTCCTACGTAAATTGAAAAACCAACATGATAGAGAAGAATTAGAAAACAACAAAGACCATCCTAACAAACTATGGAATACGATCAAACGAATTTCTAACCAAGCTGCTACTACAAGCAAGTCGCATAACCTTTGCCTAATTAAAGATAATGAAATCGACTCACTAGATTTTTGCAATAAATTCTTCTCTAAAGTAGGACAACGTCATGCAGACCAAATTTTAATGAAACTTAACGAAACACAGAACTCACTAGCATCTAAAATTAAAATTCCTGATTCTCCCCTAAACTCATTCTTTCTGCATCCGACTAATACTAATGAAGTCGAAAATCTTATTCTTCAACTTAAAGACAGCAGTGCCCCAGGCCTAGACGGAATAACAAACCAAATGGTAAAACATATAAAAAATCTTATCGTTGAACCGTTAACACACATCTACAACCTAAGCTTATCTACTGGAACTTTTCCTGAGATCTGGAAAGTTGCAGCTGTAACTCCCATACATAAAGGTGGTACTACTGACGATCCCAACAATTTCAGACCCATCTCTCTCTTAAGTACATTCTCTAAGATGCTTGAGAAAATTATTAATAAACAATTTGTTAGCTTTCTGGAATCAAATAAGATCTTATCAAACCAACAGTTTGGCTTTCGTCAGGGCAGGTCAACCGAGCACGCAGTATCACTTTTGACGAAAACCGTTTCTGATCATCTTGACAAAGGATTATCATGCATCGGAGCCTTTCTTGACCTGGCGAAAGCCTTTGATACGGTGTCAATTCCAATTCTCCTAAGAAAACTGGAGGCAATTGGAGTAAGAGGGATTTGCCTTGAATGGTTTCGAAGCTATCTTACCGGTAGAAAACAATGCACAAAAACAAACTCCTATGCAAGTAACACGCATGAAATTGCTTTTGGTGTACCACAAGGCAGTATCCTCGGGCCCACGCTCTTTTTAGTTTATTTAAACGATATGTCCTCAATCAACATCGAAAATGCAGACATCATAAATTACGCAGATGATACAGTAGTAATCTTTCACGGTAAAACATGGAATACAGTAAAATCCTCATCACAAACTGGACTCCAATGTCTTGTTGAATGGCTGAATAACAACCTATTAACCCTAAACGCTGGCGTTCGACAGGGTTGTATATTGTCTCCACTCCTGTTCAACATTTATACGGAGTATATAATGAGAATCGTGTTGGAACAGTGGGACAAAGGGATCTCAGTGGGAGGTAGAAAGGTGTCTAACTTGAGATATGCCGATGACACTACCCTTCTAGCAAAATCGAAGGAAGATATGGAACACCTGCTGACACTTCTAGAGACAACAAGCCTCTCCTTCGGTCTTACACTCAATAGAGACAAAACCAAGATGATGATAGTGGACCGAGCTGTACTGAATCATCCTGATATCACTGTGATTGCCAATTGTGAAGTTGTTCAATCATATGTATATCTTGGTTCCACCGTCACCAACACTGGAGGATGTGAAGATGAGATTCGAAGGAGATGTGCTATCACACGATCTGCTGTTGACAGGCTGAAAAGGATCTGGTGCAACCGTAACATCACTAAAGCTACGAAAGTCCGCCTCATGAGAAGCTTGGTCTTCCCAATATTCCTTTATGGCGCAGAAACGTGGACGGTTCGCCTCAAAGACCGACGCAAAATCGATGCACTCGAGATGTGGTGCTGGCGGCGACTGCTGCGGATCCCTTGGACAGCGCGGAGGACTAACGTCTCGATCCTGGAGGAGTTAAAAATCAAACAGAGATTATCGTCGACTGTGCAAGTACGAATCCTTAAATATTTTGGTCACATTGTTCGCAACGAAGATTCCATGGAGCGACTCGTTGTCCAGGGACAAGTGGAAGGGAAGCGGTCACGCGGGCGCTCACCTACGCGTTGGACAGACCTCATCAGAGCTGCAACACGGACTTCCATAGTCCAGTGTTCCCGAGACGCCGTTAGCCGGGAAAAGTGGAGACGCATCGCGGGAGCCTCACTCGCCAACGAAAACGCAACATCGTCAACCACGACCACTCTGTCAAGAGTGAACGACTAAGGAGGAGGAACCCTAAACACCTCAAAGACAAACTTTATTTGTTTTCATAAAACGGCCGTCTCAGCACCTCCACCTGACTTAATGTTAATAGTGCATACTTGCCAAACATCTGCCGACCTTTATCTCAATTCAAACTTTCCAACATGCGAATGCAAACAAATAAATAAAGTAACACGCACGAAATATCTAGGAGTAATCATAGACGAAAAACTTAATTTCAGTGAGCATATTGCGTCAACATCTGCAAGGGTAAGGAAAATTATATACGTAATGAAAGAACTAAGAGAGGTGGCTCCACTTAAACTCCTTAGAAAAATTTATACCACACTGTGTCAATCAATCCTATCTTATTGTATCCTGGCTTGGGGTGGTACTGCTTTTTCTCATCTCATAGGCTTAGAAAGATCTCAACGTGCAGTCCTTAAGACAATGATAAAAAAACCTTTCCGTTTCCCTACCGTTCTGCTTTACAAAGAAACACAGGTACTTAGTGTCAGAAAGTTATACCTACTAAAAATCGCTCTTCTTACTCATAAAGAAGTACTGAAATTACCAGACTACGAGGAAATGGTAGAGAAGCGTGTGTTCAAGCTACCTATCATTCCCGTCAGAACAGAATTTGCCAAAAGGTTCAGTACTTACATAAAAACCCTTGTTTATAATAATTTCACCAAAATTCTTAGCCTAAGTAAGTTATCGTTTCGTGACGTAAAAATAAAAATAACCAAAGAATTAATGTGTTGGACGTATGATAGCACAGAACTTTTTTTAAAACAGTTGTTATGATAAGAAAAGATCTCATAGTTTTTAAATAGATAGTAGGCATCTAATGCACTTAGTTCTAAGTTTTCGACATCTGTACTCTATAATAATAGTAATTTGTAATGTATAAAGTCCTCATAAGCTTATATTTTAACAATTTAACTAAGACCTTAAATAGTTTATTTGCAATGTTAGATATAATAGACATATTCCTTTATTATTATGCGCATACTTAAAATTTGTAACTCCAAAGAACACTTGTAAGCTTCCTGCGGGACAGGCCTCGCCTAGTGCAGGAAGTCTTCGGAAACGTTTTATGTTAAAAATTTTGAAAACTAAATGTTTTAGCAATACTCACACCCCTGTAACCCTATTTTCTTTAATAAAACTTATTATTATTATTATTATTATAGAATTACCTTGAAAAACGCTTACTTATGCGTTGTACTGTCATAGCTGTACGAAAATTCAGCCAAAAATTTAGTCACTAAGTATACCTTCGTTTTTTTTTTTTGAAAATAACCCAAAAAGGATTTTTCTTTTTTTTGCGGTGGAGGGTTAGTAACAACGTGCAATTGCTTAATAATAAAACGTGTATATCTACGAAGGGCGACTTTAGCGAAAGTAAGTTTAACTTTCCAAAATTACATTGTCGATGTTTATGCATTCGAGAGCCACGGTTGTTCTTTCCAACAACCCTGCAGCCTTGGATATCAGCTTTAGTTTGGTCATAATTTATTTACTGAATCGCATTTCAAAAATACCAGATTAAACTTTTTTGTTACCTTTTATTTAAAGGTAACAATTTTTTTTTTTTCTGTTAGTTACCATTCTACTCGAATTTAAAAACTCAACCTGTATCCTGTGGATCTAGCGTTTCTCCTACTATCCTATGAGTTAATGGATGTATACATACTACATACATACGAATATCTTGATAGATATAGGTAGGCATACGTTGTGTGCCTCGTCAGCGATGGAGTGAAACTTCGGAATAAAGACTAACGCTAGTGGTGAGCTTATTCAAATTTAACCCAGTTCTCCGCAAATAGCAGGAAGCGTTAGTAACTATTATAATATATGAAACTTAACGGAGTTTTAGTAACTTCCATTAATAGATTTTCGGATATACAACATTATTTTTAGTATATGCAAAACCTGAATATAGTGAGTTAGTAACATAATAGATTTTAATAAATATATATATATATATATATATTTTTTTTCCCAAAAATATTTTAAAAAGGTCACAAGTTTGACACCACCGACACTAAGTACAATATAGGTTACGGCAGATCATAGCGGGCACAGCTGGGTCCGGAGCAAAACAACCCCTCAATGGCCCGGATGGCCCAGTGACCATGTGTTTGTGTGGACAACTAGGTAACAGAACAAGCTTATAACTTTGTTATTTTTTATGATACAGTTATGAAATTTGGTACATAGATTCTTAGCATAAAAATTCTAAAACCGTGTACAGAGTTTGGCAAACTGCCTTAAAAAGCGTTAACCCAGCACAGGCTCATTAACATGTGGTTTAACAACTTGTCCATGAAACTCGTGACTTTTCTGTAGATTTTGTACCTATGAAAAGTAGATTTGTTTACTATTTTTTATCTTACAGCTAAATATATTTTTATTTTTTATTGTGCGAGTACTAAATCGGAAGTGGAAAGGAACGTAATCAATGTCATAAAGTTCTCTATCTTACTAAATCAAAGAGATGAAACGTTAAATATTTTATTTTATCGGTTCAGCGAAATTCAAATTGTCTTAAGTTTTTTTTTTTTTCTTTTTGCTTATAGCAGGTTAGAGTGGTACTGTGATCAAAATGCAAATAACTTAAGGCAATTTGAATTTCTCGGTCTACCTTTGAGCTCTTAAAAAAATAAATAAATAGTCCCAATCCCGCGCAAGCATGCGGGATCGCGATTTTGATGCGGGTTTGGATTCTCTAATTCCTACAGACCAATACGTGCCACATCGAACCTTTTCTAACAAAAAAAAGAAATAGATAGCACGCTCTCTCTAGCCGCTAGTATCTAGTCCATGACGAACTACACTCGCCTACACGGCGTAGCAATCTGTCATTGTTATAAACTTTTACTACATTACCGCCACTGTGTTACCACGTCTCATATTATCTTATTAAATTTGCATGAAGCTGAAACTTGGCTTGTTTCGTACCCAAAGAACGCCACACCAACACATAGCAATATTTAAATGAACATTCATCATATAAATATGTTAATGTCTCACGTAACATGATACAAGTTATCTGAATGACGAAATTCATGTAACCGATACGAAAAGAGACAATTATTGTACTGTAACTTCATCTTCGAATTGACGACGTTTCTCGAGCAAATAAAGTTAACGTAATCGAAATGAAAGGTCTGTTTCAATTCGTTGAATATCAAAATGGTATGATGAGTACGTTAGTACTTTTGTGGGAATGTGGTTTGAATATAAAATGGCGGTGGGTATTCAGAATAAGGGCGCAGGTGGACATGCCCGCTAAAAGCCGATCCGTGTAGTGTGCAGCGTGCCGGGCGCGTATCAAGCATTTATCATTGAGTTTACATGCGGCATACATTACGGTTAACTAAGCACCTTTTTAGTTTTACCTTGCGTAAAAATGGTGTCCGACACGGTTTAGATTTTATTGTGAGCTTTATGAGTAAGAGGAATGATTTTTATTTAGATGCCTGAAGGTTTTGCTCACTCGTTGATACTCTTATTATTTGCATGAATAAGATAGTCACTGCTAACACATGGAAAAAAAAATGTGCAGTAGTTGACGTCTTACTACCAAAATTATGATGATGATATTGACAAAAACCTGTAAAATATAAGTAGTTCCAATTTACCCTGTCTTGCCTCGATTTCTCTCCACTTTACTCCGTTTATTATCCCGTTTAGTATAGTGTTGTACAGTGGTTGTCCCGTTTTGCCTTGCCTCGTTCTACCATGTCACGCTTCGTCCCGACTTATTCCGTTTTGTCCTTCTTGTCACGTCTGGTTGAATTATGTAATTTTCGACATAACCTTTTTTATTTTATTTAATCACAATTTAAATAGACTTATTGCCCGCGATCGTGATGCCACCTACCGAGTTTAATTTTATTTTCAAGCCACCCAGGGACCTAATCAAATATATAAACAAAATTTAATTCAAATTGGTTAAGCCGTCTTGGCCGGCTTAACCAATTTGAAATAAATTTTGTTAGAAGTTAGGTGACAAACATACGTACAGAAGAATAACGTCGTCCGTCCACAAACGGCGAGCAATGGTTAGCTCACTGGCCTCGCTGTCCGACCATCCGGTAACCGTCCGGACCGAGCCCTAGTCGTCGATGGTGCGTACTGTTCCCGTGCGCCTCAAGGAGTTGACAGCAAACTGTAGGAGCCTAGCAGTGTCGAAGCCTACTGGGGTCATGGGTAGGCCATGGAATGAAGGCAACGAAGGAACGGGGTGGGTTTTTTAGTCAGTAAATTCTTACACTATCTCCCGCTCCGCCTAAGGGCGGGAGATGTCATTGGTCATGTAATTGCCATTGATTTTCCCCACCAAAAAAAAAAACAAATAACTTACAGAAAAATGATATACATAAAGATATACTGACAAATCGACGTTTATCTCGTTCTAGGAAAAAAACTACTTCAAAGCACGTATTGTCTTTTATTCAGCCGTTGTGGGTTAACAAATACAGTTTTATTTGAGCGGCAGTCATGCAACGTGGTAAATGCTTAGCGTTCCATGCACCCGGGTTGAAATTCAAATGGAATTCGTTAGAGTTCAGCCCCGCAATATGGAGTGCACCGGGCTGGCTACACCTCTAGTGGCAGAGATACAGTTTTATTGTATTCTCATTCAATAAGAAGATACCGTAAATTCTATATAAAAAAAAAATATCTATTTAATAATATGTAAATAATAAAATATACCTATATTACCATATTACCCATATATCTTTATATATATAATTCTTCTGTACGTGTGTCTGTCAAGCCTTTTAGGAAGAGGTATCCTCCTAAACAGCATTGACTGATTGGGATGAATCTTTTTTTTGTGTGTATATTTAATTGGGTCCTCGGGCGTCGTTCTTATTGAACAGTGGTGGCCGAGTAAGATCAGTGGTGGCCGAGTGGTAAATGATCAATGTTGATCGAGTGGTAACGGCCCCGACTTACGAAATCAAACTATTATTAACTACAACTTCAATTCAGGTCGCGAGGGCAAACCCAGCCAGGAGTATTACTTTGTGTAATTTATTTCATCACGACTGCTCTCAAAACGGTGAAAGAAAACATCGTGAGGAAACCGGCATGTCCTAGAACAAAAAAATCGAAGACATGTGACATTCACCAACCCGCACTGGCCCATTCCCTCTCCTAGAGAGGAGGCCTGATTTCCAACAGTGGGAACATTAAAAGGCCGATAATGCTAAAAAATGGTACGGTTTATTGTAGATGGCGCTGCAGTCATGTTACTATTTTTTTTCTGACGTTAAGCCAGTTTTGAGCAGGATAACGTGACCGCATTTAGGGACATAAATTATTGAAATATTTGCTTATTTCCTTAGCCTTTTCCCAACTATCTTGGGACTAGCCTTCAGTCTAACCAGATGTGGTAGAATTTTATATGAACCTGTGTTTTATATGGAGCGACTGCCTATCATCAAGATACTCCTTGAACAGACTGATGATCAGACTTTGTAACTACTGTCAAAGATTTACGAATGACGATTGGGACTAACGGCTTTACGTACTTTCCGAGGCACGGGGCATCAGTAATATGCTAGATAAACTTAGAAATTTTCATATAAATTCACATTGGTATTTGACGGGTGTCGAGTATGAGAGACTAAAATATTAACCAACTACAAATATTTATAACCAAACGACACACATATGTACATATATGCTAAAACAAATACACTTTGGCGTCGAATTACTGTTCCACATCGCTATAATTTTAGGTAAATTTGATTTAATAATATTCGTACAAAATTGCAGATTATATACTGCTAGCTTTTACATAAGTTGCTGTACTCTTAGTCAGGAAGTAGTATGCAGCCTTTCTTCCTTTTGCAAATGAATCATATTTTGTTTGCCCTCGATCCTGAGAGGACCATGTATGTTGGAATGGACAGCCCTGCCTTCCAAAGTGATATTCAGCTTCTTTATTAGAGCCTCTTTTTATCGTAATTTTCTCTATATATTAACTTCTATAGCCAATTATGCTGGTATACTAAATAACTTAAATCAAGGGAATAAAATTTTCTTTATGGAAATTTCTGAACCGTGGCCCTAAAATGCAAAGGACAACTGAAGGACACATGTAGGTTTGAGTCAGTAAAAGTTTAACATGCTCTCTTGCTCCATCATAGAGCAGGAGAAGTCATTCAATGATTTCCAACTAAAAAAAACTCCTTTTAATAAACTCCCAAGAAGTCAATACGAAAGGAAAGAAGTATCTATACAGCTAACCCTTAAAACATTCACCAACCAAACTCGAAGCTCTTGAAATCGAACGGGATGAATAATTTTCCATTCATATTATAGAACACCACCTTCAATTTAAGATTCACAACTCGATAGAATACCCACTGACTACTACCGGGAATTGAATATACTCAAATGAAACTGCAAATGCCGTTTTCAATATCTTCGCCGGAAATAACATTTCGAGTAGTGATGTTACTGATTCCATCTTAGCGGAGGCCGATGCGGAAAAGCAGAGCTTGGCCTCCGTTAATAGTCGGAAGTTTAACGGAGGCTGAGATAAAAAATTACATTAATTAAGTTATTTCCAAAGAAAATTCTTGTAATGTATTTGGAGCGAACTAATTTTGTTTGATAACTGCAGTTTTGTATTGTTACCACCTTCAAAGAGATTTGACTGCAGTTGATAAGACAGTATGACATCACCACACAGTTGCTCACTTGATCAGCATGGTAGTTACAAAAACATAGGAGCAAAAACTCAACACTTCTAGTTATATCTCTCCGTTATATTAAAACTTGAGTAATATATGTCACCTCCTTAAAATATCTTTGCATTTAAACTAATTCCTTCATTAGTTCTACGTTGTAACTAATTCCTTCATTAGTTCTACGGTACAACTGATTCCTTCATTCAATCTCCATTAGAAATAATTCCATAATTTATTCTATCATCATCATAATTTCAGCCGAAGGACGTCCACTGTTGGACATAGGCCTCCCCAAGTGCCGCCAGTTAATTCTATGTTACAACTAATTCCTTCTTTATTTCTACGTTAGAACAAATTCCTTCATTAATTCTATGTTACAACTAATTCCTTCATCCGTTCTATGTTACAACTAATTTCTTCATGAGTTCTTCGTTACAACTAATTCCTTCATTCGTTCTATGTTACAACTAATTCATTCATTAGTTCTCCGTTACAACTAATTCCTTCATTCGTTCTATGTTACAACTAATTCATTCATTACTTCTCTGTTACAACTAATTCCTTCATTAGTTCTATGTTACAGGTAATTCATTAATTAATTCTACGTTTTTATCTATTCTCCTTACAAATAATTTCTTCATTGCAAACAATTTCTTCATTCATTCTCCGTTCCGATCCACTAACACTTGCGGGGACAGATGAGGATTTATTAATCTGTGGGAACAGACCATAAAATACAAAAAAAAATTTACAGATTTCGTAATATATTTCGGAACTTCCGCATTTCCATTATAAATCCAATTTCGAGTAGAGTAGGTTGAACAAAGCACGAGGAAGGCGTCTTGTCGGAATCTTGACTACTAGTTACAACAACAAAATTCCTCGGGTGTTGCTTTGTGCCGCGCCACGCCTCACAAACGAGCAATAAGTGCAAGTACTGCAAGTGCCGCAAATTACTAAGAAAACCGTTTATTTTAAACGTTTTTGTATTGTCGTTTTTGTTGGAGCTTTAACTGGTTTTAATGTAAACCTTCAATTAATTGCTCTCATACTTGATCTTACGTGGTATTACTTACAAATAAATCTGTTCTTTACTGTGACTGTTACTTTCAAATCAATTTGATTACATTAGTAGGTAAATACACCCTTTTCCCCGAAGGCGTAGGCAAAGTTTGTAGGTATATTAATATAAGGCCAACATTAATAAGTCCAATAAAATAGGAAGCAATATTGCTATTTACCGAAAACAGTTCCAATTTTCTGGTTACAGCAATATATTTTCTTTGAGACTATTTCAATAATACTTTGCTTGACGAGAAACTCAGGCAACAGACCTTGTAGGCGCCTAGCAGGGTCGAAGTATACTACGGCCATGGGTTATGTGAAAGTGAACAACGAAGGCAACGAAGGAACAAGTGGGTTTTAGTCAGTAAAAATTTGACACGCCCTCCCGCGCTGCCCAGCCCCCCTAACCAAGTTACAATCGTTTCGTTTTGCGTTAACGCTTGGAGTTGGCCACGCCCCCAATTCGTTTGTTCGAACAAAGAAGTTGGGGGCGTGGCCAACTCAAAGCGTTAACGCAAAACGAAACAATTGTAACTTGGCTAGGGGGGCTGAAAGGAAAAAGTGATTGGATGATGCCCCACGTAAAAAAAAAAACAAAGGACCTTAGGATCACAACAGAGTTTTTAGCAACCATTCCCAACCCAATCAGGTCAAAGGTTATGTGAAAATATCACCCGGGGCCCTGGGACAAAGGTAATGAATGGAGCAGGGTAAGTTTTTAGTCAGTAAGAATCTGGCACTGTTGCCCGCCCCACCCAAGGGCGGGATTTGTCATAGGATGATTTTACCTACCATAAAAAAAACACATCAGGTAGGCCAACGCCAGAAAGTCTAACCATCATTCTATCCACGGAGTATCGTGTTGCACAGTTCCCAGGTTTTGGAGATCTGGGGGTTTACTTTCGAGTTTAATTCCTTTTGATCGACATTGGAATTGTGACGTTAGGTACTCTTGAATTCGATACTAGCGCCAAATCGGTTTAAAATTGCGTGACCACACGCCAAGCCCAATCCCCATTATACTTGGTTTCCCAAAAAGGTCACGCAATTTGGCCCTAGCATCGAATAGATAGATATATAGGGTGACTGGTAATTAGTGAACGATACTTAAACACGTGATTGTAGTCATGATAACAAACAACTTTTACTATGAGACCAAACCCGAAACCGCAAAAAAATATCTGCTGGTCAGTACATTTGTGTTCGCATAACTGGTCAAAATGTGAACTTGGCTCATTTTTTTCGCGATTTCAGTTTTGGTCTCATAGTAAAAGTTGTTTGTTATCATGACTGCAATCACGTGTTTAAAT
Organism: Leucania comma; assembly: GCA_958295575.1. Taxonomy (NCBI): domain Eukaryota; kingdom Metazoa; phylum Arthropoda; class Insecta; order Lepidoptera; family Noctuidae; genus Leucania; species Leucania comma. Next base: position 17,754,497 of record OY282470.1, read on the forward strand.
ATCGTTCACTAATTACCAGTCATCCTATATAGAGATTAAGTCTGATTAGAGAGAGAGAGAGTTGAAACCGACCTGAATAAAGTCGGGAAATAGGCGAGGGAGGTGACATCATCATGAATATGATGTCACCGCAATCAAAACTAAACAGTTCTCATAAAATAAAATGAAAAAAGAATTCATCACACATTTATGAGAAAAACAAACTCGCGGTTTCTTTCTAAAAGAACAATCAACTACAGTAAAACGTGTACACTAAATCCATTCTACAAGCACTAGACATACACGGCAGTGTGAATATATGAGTATAGGTATACATTTAGTTCCTGCCGGCTGTAGGTAAGGAGAATGAGATAATGTAGAAAAAGTGATTTATTTTTTTTAGTCATCTTCTCCTCATATACCCTTTTAATTGGTACTCATACCATGAGAATCAGTTAAAATAGTATATTTTTATAAAAGCGGAAATAGTTTGTCATTGCGACAGAGGTGGAGGTATTATGGAGCCGAGTGCTACAGTGACGTTCCATGTGTATCAAACGACGTTTTTCAATACACCTACGAAGAAATAAATAAACGGAGGTATACCGTGGGGAACGCTTAGTAACCAGCTTGATACGATAAATACAATAAATTTTGGCAGGGGTGACCTCGAACTCTTTTCCGCACTAGTGCGAAAAACAGTAAATTGCATGCTTAAAAGCAGGTTTTTGAGTAAGCTTCAAGAGGCCACCATAATATTTGATTTAGAATGACGTCATAATGACGTGACGTCTTAGTGATGCATTTTCATCCAAACTGAACACGTCTACAAAATTTCAGTTGAATCGAATAGGGGTAACTGTTTTAAAAATAATTTTGCAAAATTCGACGTAAACCAACATACATAAACAAACATTGGAAGTTAGTAAAAAGTTTGTAAAAATAACTGAACTCTTACTTTAAACAAAACAAAAACAATAAACCCTAGAAAAACCTAAATCGGCCTCCTACTTAGTACCAAAATCCAATGTGTATTCAAAATCCGCGCGCCGACTATTTTCCGGGGCGCAATCTTGCATTGAAAGAGTTATTCCGCAGCTCATGGCTCACAGCTCCATACAGGGCTAGCGTGGCGGCACAAAGGGGCTTTTATCGCCGGCGGTCGCTGAGTGCCAGTCCCTCCCGACCGCAAACAAAATCCTCACACAACACACTATGAATACTGCTAAGTAGGTTAGATGTGATATAATCTTAAGATTTACGATACGGAAAAAGTAAGTGCGATGGAAAAGTGTTTTTGATGCGGGAATGTGATTTAGATTGTCGGCTTTATTGTCTTGGTTTTAGTCGATATATATTACGAAGAGGGGAATAAGGGATAATGGAAATACTCCTATAGTACATTGTAGCTGTTCTGCAAGCGATTCTACATAATTGTAACATGTGTGTTACGCAATCTCTTTACGCAATTTCTTTCTTTTCTGTTAATTACTCTGACTATAACGCGCTATTTGATTATCTTGAAAAGAGACAAGGAACGACATATAGAACCCTTGTATGGAATCCATCCATCGGCAATTTTCCCACTGCTGGCCCTTTAGCCTCCTCTCTAGGAGAAGGCGCGGGCCGTAATCCACCACGCGGGCTCAGTGCGAGTAGATGGATGTGACATGTCTTGGAATTTTTGGTTCTAAGACATGCCGGTTTCCACACGATGTTTTCCTTCACCGTTTTGAGAGCAGTGGTGGCGATATATATTACACAAAGTAATGCACCTTGCTAGTTTTGAACCCACGACAACACGTAAGTCAGGACTGTTACCGCTGGGCCACCACAGCTCTTGTACGTTGTGAATGAACCTTTTTTAATATATATTTTATTTATAGTCGGAAAACATTAATATTGACTATTTTAATACTATTTTAAAAGCCATTAAAAAAATATTAAAATGCAAAACTCATTACTATAAAAGCAACATAAGGTGACAATAACAGCTGCTGCTGTCGCTAACCATTCACCATCTCAACAAATTGACGTTTAATAATGTATAATGAAAGCAGCATTCTAACAGCTCCATTGTACGGAACATGTTTCCCGAAATACGTATAAAATACGTAGAGAATAGTCTCCTTTACAAGAATATTCCATTGAGCTGAGGTTGAACGTGAAAGAATTTTTTATCGGAGCGCGGCGGGCGAGCGCAAGTGGTGAGTTCCACAGATAAAATCTAGCTTTGCTATCTGAGTAAACACGTGAGTGAAACGTGCCACGGAAAGAACTCAGCAGCTAATACCCTTTTGCTGTGTAGACTTGCAGTTAGCGGACGTAACGTGCACTTTAGTAAGTAACCCGGTTAATTAAAAGGAACGACTTTGTAAGGGAAAAATGTTACATTTTAAGTCTGTAGCCGTGTTTTCAAGTTAACTTTGCATTTATAATTTTAACTTACTTCGCAGGAAAATTTCTGCAGGGTTCTTTCTATTGTACACTGCACTCTTAAATTTTGTTTTATACACAATGCGTCTGAAAGAAAGTATACAGTAATACTTGATTCCGCCAAGCCCGATCCAACATTGGACCAATAATGTACGGCGAAGCGCCACCGGTTACAGTTTTTTTTTTTTCCGGTAGGATGTCCACCATGTACCGGTGACGCGTACAAAATGTTTTAGGTACAGATTCATTGTGCGTACAGCAAAGGAGCTAAATTCTCTGCTGGATTCTGTTTCCTGATAGCTACAATCTGGTGGCCTTTAAGCCAAGAATGATTTAATTACTTCAAGGCATCGTCGACGAGGTGAAAATTTTTCAACCGCTTCGAGAATATCAATATAAAAAGTGTGAAAAAAAAGTGTGTTAAGGGAAATGTTCTAGGGTAAACTTAAAAGTAGAACCAAATTGCGTACACGTGGGCCACGTACGCTGATCTTATGCGTCGGTCTCCGTACATTTTATATGACAACTAGACTTGTTGAGCTACATTACATCCACGCCACGCAACGTCGTCCATCGTACAAATCAGGCGTGGCACACGTGTGCGTCTGTCTACTGTGGTTCTTGCTGTTTTTTTTTTTTCATTTTATAGTAATGTCAAGTTGTATGTTGATTAAAATATGATTTGCAACCGTAACACTTATTTACTTACGGAATTTCTAAAGTCGACCCTTATTGAATGGCTATTTCTTGCAAAAGTCATTCAATAGGGTTAGATGAACTGAGAGCAATGGTGACCGAGTGATAACGACCCCTTCTTACAAGTTGTAGGTGGCGGGTTCAAACCTAGCTAGGCGCATTACTTTTAGTTACCTATTTACTTCATCACAAGTGCTCAAACGGTAAAGGAAAACATCGTGAGGAAACCGGCATGTCCTAGAAACAAACATTCGAAGAGATGTGACATCCACCAACCCGCACTGGGCCCGCGTGGTGGATTACGGCCCATTCCCTCTCTTAGGGAGGAGGCCTCTGTCCCATCAGTGGGAACATTAAAAGGCTGATTATAATACATTATGTATTATGAACTGAGAGGGTTGTACTGATGATTTTAATAATTATAACTCAGTAAAGTCGTATTTGATACGGTCATAAATCACATTTCAAAAAACACACACACACAACTCGCCTGTAAAATGCAAAAAACTTAAGAAAAGTTTAATTCGGATGCAACAAAAGCATTGAAACATACTAGTAGCAACATAAATCGCGGTGCAGCAAAGGATTACCAATGTTGTTAAGTTTCCGACGTGAAAGTCTCAGACAATGCATTTCCCGGCACCCAATAATCCGTCCCACAAAGAAATGAACGTGACAATACATTTGAACAAGGCCCTCTGTCGTGCGGTGTCGTGCAGAGTCGTACGTGTGGCAGTAACCGCAGCCTATATCAGAGTCGTATTGACGTCGTAATCGCACGAACTGATGCGATAAATTCGGTCGTCGTTCGTCGGATTGAGCAGTTTATGACATTATATTATCTACTGTATAGATATTATACATTACCTACCTACTGTAAGTTCCGTCTACATGGATGATATGTTCGGTGGATTATTAATTCATGGCGTACCATTTTGTTTTATGGTACTTATCTCAATAGAATCAATCAGCAATCTTCTGATTTCAATGTTAGTTAAAAGTTTCTTAAGGGCTCTGTCTTATTACAAACGTAGGAACCGCCTTTATCTATATCTTTATGCAATTCTTCTTTACGTATATTTGTCACTTAACTCACCCCAAAACACCTTGACAGTTTCGGATAAAACTTTGAGTGTTTATTTAATTGGGTTCCTAGATTCTATCGAGACCGCTAGTAGCTAAATATATAAAAAGAAAAAACTGACTGACATAATATAATTTTAAGTCTATAAAATAGACTAGTGTAAGATTGAAAACTGTTTTTTTATTCATGGTCATGACTATTTACCTCTTTGGAATGTCTCCAAAGAGGTGAATAGTCATGACGTGTAGAAAATAGAATTGAATAAATTTTATTATATACTAAAATAGTAACAATTTCAAAGGAACTTAAATCTATGGATACAATGGCGGCCTCATCGTAGAGTAATGTTTACCGTTTCGTAAGTACTGCGTAAATGAAATAAAAATATTCATTTTCTTTTATTTCATAGAAATAAAAATAATAAACATTTATCCCTTATTACTGCTTTTACTGCTGACTTTACCATACATTCTCATGGATTCGTAGGGAAAGAAAATATTTAATCTGTCCTAGCTCAGAGGACACCGGTGTCCTCTCACATCCACGCCACTATAGGCCTTAATTCCGATGTTTAGAGTCTACTTTTGTATGAACAAGTTGGGTAGTTGTGGATCGACGTGTTAATATTTTAAAATGACATTGAGTCCATGTTTTGCAGCTTTTGGACCTTTGGGAATAACCCCTTTTATGACGTAAAAATGGGGAAATATACTTAAAAGTTAAGACAAATAGTAGCCCAAGTAAATATAAAAGTTTTTCATTAAGTATTCGTACATTTAAACCTCTATAAAACGATTTAGGGGGTGTTAAACGTTATATGCGAGGTTCTTATTCCCTGAGTTAATTAACTTGAATTATGGCACAAGTCCTAACCAAAATGAATAATAAAAAACGGTCATTAATTAGGTTCTCAAAACTAATCTTGAAATACGGTTTAAGGAGTGTTCAAGCTTTTAATGAAAACATTTTCGCGAATGAAGTCAAGAAAAGTGCTAGTTTCTATTTCATTACGTCTATATTCTCCATTCTTCTCCTCATCGCTGCCACTGTGGCGAAGATGTCATCAGCCTCGGACACCACAGTCTATCATACAGCCGAAGTGCGGGTCGCATAGCGCAGTAAGCGAATATTAACAACATCATGCGACACACTCTTATCACCGTCGGCGTTCCGGCCGTATTTGACCCTCGTGGCCTGGTACATGACGATGGCAAGCGACAGGACGGCATGTCGTTATTTCCATGGAAGATGGATATGCCTTTAGTATAGGACACTTGTGTTTTCACGGCCCTCGGAGCGCGCCACCTCCGGGCTCCCAATTAACGGTAGGAGGAGTTCACATCGGCGTCGGGTCGACGATGAAGTACCTGGGACTCGTCCTCGACAGCCGGTGGAACTTCAAGGAGCATTTCCGACGTCTGGCTCCCATATTGAACGCGACTGGGGCTGCGCTCAAGCGGCTCCTGCCGAACCTGGGGGGTCCAGACGCCTCCTGCCGGAGGCTCTACGCAGGCATCGTTCGGTCCATGGCCCTTTACGGTGCGCCGGTGTGGGCGCCATCGCTACGAAAGCGAGTGGCGGCCCGGCTAACCGCCTGCCAGAGGGTCATGGCCATCCGGATGATCCGCGGATACCGTACGGTGTCCTGTGAAGCGGTGAGCCTCCTTGCTGGCCTACCACCATGGGATTTGGAGGCAACAGTCCTTGCACACATGCATGACTTACGCGTGGAGATGCAACGTCGGGGCGAAACTCCGCTGCCGCGACAAGTCGCGGCATGGCGGACAGAGCTCCGGCGGGATCTCATGGTGAAATGGCGAGAGCGACTGTCGCAACCTCGTGCTGGGCACGCCACGATCGAGGCGGTAAGGCCCCTCTTTGAGGCGTGGCTGGAAAGGCCCCACGGCGTCGTCACCTTCCGTTTGGCGCAGGTGCTGACCGAACACGGCAAGTTCGGTCCGTACCTGTACAAGATTCGTGCGGAGACGACGCCCGGGTGTCGCCACTGTGCGGACCGCCCGGTGGACACGGTGGAGCACACAGTCGAGGTGTGCCCCGCTTGGGAAGAGCATCGCCGTGTCCTCGTGGGGGCGATCGGCGGCGATCTCTCGCGCCGGGGCTTGGTTCAAGCCATGCTCCGGAGCGAGGAGGAGTGGCAGGCGGTCGCCTCCTTTTGCGAAGCAGTAATGCTAGTAAAGGAGGAGGCCGACCGCATTAGGCAAAGGCGCACACGCCGCCGCCGCCGCCGGGTTTCCGATCCCAATTTCCGGCCACCGTAGGCGCGGGCTCGCGGACGGTGGGCAATGGGTAGCTCGCTGTCCGTCCGTCCGGTAACAGACCGGTCCGAGCTCAGGTCGTCTACGGCGCGCACCGTTCCCGCGCGCCTCAAGGAGTTGTCAGCAAACTGTAGGGGTCCAGCAGGGCCGAAGCCTACTGGGGCCAAAGGTTATGTGAGACTGTCACCAAAGGCTCCAGGATAAAGGCAAGGAATGGAAAGGTAGGTTTTTAGTCAGTAAAAGTCTGACACTATTTCCCGCCCCACCCAAGGGCGGGATTTGTCATTGGATGATTTTACCTACGTTAAAAAAAAAATAAAAAAAAAAGTATAGGACACTACTTGAGGCGAAACTATTGCGCCATCTCACCTTCCTAACTCTTCGTGTTGTGCTGATGTTGCCTAAAGTTATATTTTCTTTTTGTTATTATTGGTAGGGTAAGCGATGATGTGGCCGACGATGGAGCACGCTTGCCTAGAAGTAACCTATTCATTTTTGACTTAAATACCCCTATTTTATAGCTATCAGGAAACACAGACTCCGGCAGAGAACCGTTTGGAGTTGTAACTCTCGGATAGTGGCGTCCAAGTGCTCACAAGTTGTACAGAGATCTGCCGAAATGTCTAGTTGACACTTCGCGCGACCCAAGGGCTGGCTGTTACTTCACACCGTGGACAGAGGCTCGGAGAGTCTTTTGGGCACATTACCAATCAACAGTGATGTGGAACAGTTTTATCACACCATATTTTAGAATGATTTTAGTTAGTTGTAATTAGTTCAAGGTTTTTATTTTTATTTTTTACTATTTTATTGTAATTATAGTTAGTTATGTATATTAAATGTAAATGGATAATTTTTTTAAGTGTTTTATATTATACAAAGTTAAATATTCTTATCCATTTTAAATGAGAAAATATTGTGCCATAATTTGCGCACATCACGAGAGCGGTGCTGGGCCGAACATGTCGTTGAACTTATGATTTCATAATAAGCTCCTAACACGCTGACAAAGACATTTATTACTTCAAAAAGTAACATCAAAAAGTACTTGTAAAAGGTAGCTTGATTAGGTATTTGATGATTGAGTATTTTGTGATGAGTTATTTTAATAAAAATATAAAAATTTTATTAAAATAACTCATCACAAAATACACAACTCCACACGACTGTAAGCTTTTAGCGTGAACAATAAAGAAACCTAATATTTCCGGTAAAAGTCGTCAAGTGAAAGTGAAGACAATATACATAAACCCTAGCTCTTGGCGGCTCAGCCTCCGCCGTTCCGCTACAAGTTAGAGTAAGTTACAACTTACTTCACTCAACAGATATGTCGGTAATGACAGCCTCTTTAAAGCCTACTGCACAGAGAGAGGAAAAACTTAAGCAAATCTGCGTCAGTTTGGCTTGACAAGATGAATGAACTGAACCGAAAGAGTGATGCTGTTCATTTTTCACGATTTACTTTTAGAAGAGATTGTTCCGGCTGTTTTATTACGCATCGATCTTTTTTTGGTAGAAAATCATGAAATAACTGTTGCCAATCTAGGTGGAGCGAGAGGAAGTTTTTGAAACAATAGCATTTTTTAATATAGAAGCACTATTTTCAAATTTTGTGAATGTGAAGTACCATGGAGCTTTTTTACTGGTTACAACTTGTTTGACATAAACGAGCATGGCAGTTGAGAGTTTGTTATGCTCATTCAAATGTCTCGCTGATTGTGGCACGTGTTATTGGGTCATTATTTTCTCTTCGAAATGGTTGAGTTGAGTGGGGTTGAAGCACACGTCATGCTCGTGAACGGGCGCCGTCAGTGAGACTGGTCATCTCTTAGCTGCCAGTAGCTTAATTCAATTTCTATTTTTAATTAGTTTTTTTTTTCTCATTACTTTTATACATTGTGCTCACATATTAAAAGCGACAAGAAATATGTAACCAAGATTAATGTAACTCATAATGTGATTGTATTGGATGAGATCGACATAGATTGTACTATAAAATATTGAAAACACCTGTAATCACCTATGTTCACAAAATGAATAAACGAAATGAAAAAAAAAGTAATATGATTTAAAAAGAGTTTCCGAAGAGTTTCTTGCACGTTCTTAGAAACGTGCAATTTAGCTTCACTTTTTTTTTTGACTGACCGACATTTTTTTAAAGAGCCTGTAAATGGTCTATTTGTAATAAATGCGTTTCAGTTTTTGAGTTTAAGAGTTTTGAGTCAAACTTTTGCTGACTAAAACTCATCTGTATTCTTCTTACTAGCCCTTTGGGTTCCAGAACCGTGATAACTCTTTCAGTCAATCCTACAGATGTGCAGAGACCTGGGGCTATGGCATATTAAAATGTCATGTAATGCAGTTATACACCCCATTTAGCTCCATTCGTTTAGTTTGGGCCATCCAATGGATCGCTTTAAGAGTTGGTCGTAGGCCCTCTGATCTCAGATTTCGTAACCAAGCACACCACTAGGCAAGTGATACATACTGTCATTCCTACACTGCCGACATACTATGACGCCATCACTTGCTTAGTCATTGCATCATCTTCCTGCCCTTACCCTATATTAGTTGAAATCGGTGCAACACGTATTTTTATTCGATTCTGTCCTGACAATGCTTAGTCATAAATCATAAGAATGGAATAATTTTCGGAAGATCTGCATTTCTTTTTACATGATCGCACTGCATGATTTTTTTATTGTTTTTGGTTTTTTTTTGTTTAAACAGATATGTCAACCCCATCGTACCTTTTACATTACATAATCTCATCGTGGTCTATAAACTAAAGAAAACTAAAGCTTTATAGAGAATGCACAAAGAACAGTACAAATTTTCGAAAGCTTGCTAAAAACTGATAGCGTGTAGCAGTCTTTATAACTACAGTTTATACTCCAGTGTAAGTAGGAGCTATTTGCTACAAGTACAGATAGTAAATCTGACCTTTCGATCTAGATTATTTTGCCAAAGGGCGTTGCGAAATAGCTACTGTTGTATAAGCCGTTGTGTGTATAGAATATCATGTTGGACATAATATGACAACAAGTATAAAAGACTTTTCCTTTGTAATAAAGTAAACTGTAGTAATTATAAAATGCAAAAAAATAAGGTGACTAAATTTAAAAATGAGTATATAATGACACTCATAAGACCCAAAATTCCAAAAAACATTATAGTACGCGGCAAATAAATTAAACCATTTGCTATGGTTACGCCTATACCCCCACTTACTACTTATTTGGTAACTTCGCAATCAAGGCCGCCCGTCATGATGGTTAAACTTGTGTGACGAGAATTATGACCGATTTTCGGGCCTCGACCGATTCTCAATTCAACTTATTTGCCGCGTACTATACTATGGTTTTCTAGATCTTAATTTATAAGTTACTAGCGATCTCAGCAGACGTTGTCCTGCCCAAAAGTTTGCTTTTTGTTAGAAAAACAAATCAATATTTTATAACGTAAATGAGAATTAGTAACATTGTGTAATAATGGTTGGCATTGTTTACTATTATCAAATAAATTACTCAAAAAAAATATTAAAACTTTATAGGTATAAAAAAAAACAAATTGAGGTTGCAGCGCCATCTACCGGGTCCAATTGTTTTCAAACCGTCCAAGAACTCACTCAGATATACACACAAAGTTTCATTAAAATCAGTCACGCTGTTTAGGACGGTTTAGGTGACAAACACACGTACAGAATTATATATATGTTACCGCTAATGTGCGTAAATCAGTTAGAGTGCAGATTAACTGGTTAATCTGCAGATTATCTGATTGAGTTCCTTGCAATTTTTTTTTAAAGTTTTTATAATTTTGATTTCCTAAGTAATCAACAGGCTAACGGCCAAGCATAAGGTTAAGTTATAAAATTTGATGACATTTTAGTTTTAGGGCACTCTGACACGGACAGGTTAGGTTAGAAGGCTAAGGCGAGAGCAAGGAGTGAAGCGAAACTAAACAGAGCGAAGCGGAGTGAAGCAAAGCGAAGCGGAGTGAAGCAAAGCGAAGCGGAGTGAAGCAAAGCGAAGCGGAGTGAAGCAAAGCGAAGCGGAGTGAAGCAAAGCGAAGCGGAGTGAAGCAAAGCGAAGCGGAGTGAAGCAAAGCGAAGCGGAGTGAAGCAAAGCGAAGCGGAGCTATCGCCTTAGCCTTCGTGGTTACGTTTTTTATAACCACTCGGAAGCAAAGTGGATATAATCGAAATTTTACACTTTAACGGATTATACCCAATAAATTGCAGATTACGGAATAGTCTGCACGATAAAAGTAACATATATAAAGTTTTATGTGAACTTATAAAAAATATTAAATATATTTCTTTTAATCTATTTTTTCATTTGTTAGCGTTCATTTTGCCCTACTGCTGAGCAAGGGCCTCTCCGGTCTCTTTTCAAACTTAAGCAATCTCTGACCAAGTTTGCCCCACGAACATGATGAGATCGTCACAGTCACACCACCTTCACCGCGGTCGACCTCGATGGTGACGTCCTCTTCCAACATTTTTTTTGATCTGGGATTTTCCAGCCAAATCTGTTCCTGAAAGTATCAAAAATAAACACATACTCGTTTTTATAATACTAAGTTAGGAATTATGATGTAAAATATATATATTTACTTTAGATTTTTTAAACAAACAGATAACCTTTCCAATTTTTACATTAAATCACTACATATTCAATTTCAGATGCCCTACATGATAAAAACGAAAACTTTTTTGTACAAAACGCTATCAATGTGAAGCGCGCTCAACAACGGAGGCACGTACTCACTAACCTTCTCGTAGCTGAATAGCTACGCCGGCACCGTAGCAGATAGCTACGCCGTAGCGCCGGCGTAGCACGCCTGTTTAGCCCTGTCGTTTGAGATAAGGCTAAATTCAAAATTTCGCTGCGAAGATAAGCTAATGAGAATAATTTTTGGACTACCTCACTAGCATATTAAGCTGTTCATGTATTAAACTGGGTTATTGTGTAAAGGTGTATAATTTTACTGTAAGGTTTAGGAGATAACGAGAGTTTTGTATGGGTCTATTTTGTTTTAAACTTGAGTTTTTAGATAAAATCTAGATTAGAAATTATTTTTGTTATTCATATTATTATTCCGAGCTCTTTATCTCTGTAGCGTTTAGGTGGTGTGCAGAAATAATACTGCAGATGTAGAATAGTAATGAATATGTCGATGTATTCAGAAGGAATAATTTTACAGAAATATGTACAGAACTTATAACTAAATACATAGGTTCCTATCTAATTTCCGAAGTATAGTTCCTTGGAAATACGTGCGGTGCCGCGCGGGTCGCTGTTGTAGAAACAGCCCGCTGTTGGGCTCAGCGCTTGCTCAACGTGCGGCTAGTGTGCCTCACGTATAAATATTTTCGTGCGGCGCGCGAGGCTCCAGTACACCGAAAGCGGCCACAACGAATGGATGCGTATCGATGTATTGCAGCTACATGTCCATCTGCAGGGCAAAGGCCTCCCTTCCGTTCTTCCACTCTTTTCTGTCCTTACCACTTCTGGGCAATCCTCTAAGTAGGAGTACAAATCCTCACGCCAGCTCTTTATTTGCTCTAGCATCTCTTCTCGTTTTATTCAAATGATAAAATATATTTGGGTTTATAATTTAAACAGCCTATTTTGTCGTCCATAAAACGTTATTTATGCAGGGCATTACTAAGTTTTTATTAAAATATACCTACCCTTTGTTCCGCCGCAATACTTTTCGTTGGCAGAACAGTAAATCCTTATAATCCGCCAGGAGCGTCAACATTTCGGTGCAAATACACAAAGCCAACTCTGTGTGCTTTATCTAAATTTTTCCTCCTCCAAAATCTTAGTCTTAGGAATACCGGCGAGATTTAAGATTTAACGTGATGATGAAATAATCCGCTTTTTTATAAATTATTACGATTCCACAATTTTAAGCGTTAAAATATTTATTTCTTTACTTACCACAGGTTTTCTTTCTTTTTCTTAGAATGCAAATGCCAACTGAAGGATACAAGTAGGTTTTAGTCAGTAAAAGTCTGACACGCCCTCTCAATCATCCTAGAACGGAAGAAATCTTGGGATTTTTTTTCGTTTCTTGTTTTTTATACGGTTACCATCTCGTTATTCATGTTGGCAGTGAATGAGGGACGCAGGGATTCAGCCGGCGAACAGTTGGTTGCGGGCCCCCGCACGACACATCAACACGACAGTCAGCTGTTCCACGCCCTCACGTGCAACTGCGCTGGCGCGTTGTGGTACCGTCGTATTTTTCTTATTTACATTATTTGAACTGATCTTTGTAATTTCTTTCTTTTATTATTTCATTATACTTTTTTTCTTTCAAATTTATTGATATAAACTAGTGCTTGACTGCGGCCCCACCTCAGGTTGCCCATAGATTTAAGTTAATAAATAAATTGTGTTCCTTTTTTGGTGTACAGTAAAGGTTATTCAATTCTACCGCCGTGATCAGTTCACAAAAAATATACTGCTTTCAATTTCAAGAAGTACTTTATTCTCTGAATAGGATTTTATGACCTACCAATAAAACATACTATTCGATCTAGATCGCTTTCACTCGAGAAGATCTCCTAACTGGTCATTTAATAGAAGTGCCAGAACGTTTCGACTGGTCTGTTGTTCTAGTAGTTAGTGACCCTGACTGCTATACCGGAGGTCGTGGGTTCGATTCCCACCCATGACAAATTTTTGTGTGATGAGCACGGTCATTTGTTCAGTGTCACATTAAAAATATGATTATTACGCTTAGGCTATCTTTTTTCATATACTTCTCAACAAACCTTTTTAATTGTTTTTCATATCATTAGGGATGCATAAAAAAAAAACTAGTCTGCCATCTTCAGCAGTCCGCCATATTGGATTTACAATGACGTCACTAAGCATACAGCACAGTTCTGGTTAGGGGTAACAGTTTTAAAATTATTTGCAAGATTTGACTTGACTGAAACAAACATAAAAACCTTGCAATTTAAAGGTAAGCTAAAAGCTAATAAAAAAAAAATGGCCAAGAGCGAGTCGTACTTGCACATGAAGTTCCGTACCACAATATTCATATCGAGCAAAAAATGGAAAAAAAGTCACGGTTGTTTTATAAGAGACCCTTAAATATTAGTTTTTTTAAAGTGAATACATATCTAAACATCCTGTGAATATTTCAAGTGTCTACCTGTTGCCAACATTAATGTCGAGCAAAAACAACAAAACATTCACATTAAAATTTGTAGTATGGGAGCCCCAGTTAAATATTTATTTTATCCTATTTTCAATATATTTTGATATAGTGGCAACAGAAAAACATCATCTGTGAAAATGTCAACTGTCTATCTATCACAGTTCTTGAGACACAACCTGGTGACAGACAGACGAACAGTGAAGTCTTAGCAAAAGGGTTCCTTTAGGTATGAGACCCTAAATACTATAAGCCGTCTTCAGCACACAAGAAGGTGGAATTCTTTGACATAATCCTCGTTCTAATATAAGACGACAATTCGAAATCCATGCATGTCGGGTGTCGACGCACGGGATCTAATAACTACCTTAACGTGTGTCACCGTTTGTCATCTCAGACAGGTAATCTCATATTAAGGTCAACGGGCAGGACCGGTAATTGCACTAGCTACTTTTCCAGTTAGGTGAATGAACCTTCTTTGTTTGGTACTTAAGATGTGATAGTGATTAGTAAAATAAAGGTGAAAGCTAAATGTTGAGATATACAACCTTATTTTTAGGATATGCGTAACCAGAATCACGGCTCCAGTATTTTCATGTAAAGAATCTATGTACAAAATTTCATATTGTAACATGAAAAAACACAAAGTTACAAGCTTGTTATGTTACCTGCTTGTCCACACAAAAACATGGTCGCCAGGCCATATGGGCCACTGAGGAGTTGTTTTGCTCCCACACCCAGCTGTGTGCTGATTTCTAATGACCTGTATTGTACTTAGTCTCGGTGTATCCAAATTGAGAACTTTTTTAAATATTTTTGGGAAAAAATATTTCATGGTGTAAAAATTATTGGAATCGATTTAGTTACTGATACTGAACTAACTATATTCAGATTTCACATGTACTAAAAATAATGTTGTATAAATAAGAATGAAGGTAACTACACTGACTACTGAAGTGAAGAAAGACTATTAGTGAAGAATGGAGCAAAAAGATATGTTCAGCCGATATTCTTCTTCTTTTTCCTGATCTTATTCCATATTACGAGTACTTGGGGTCGGCACAACATATTTTTTTCATCCACTCCGTCTTGTCACCCGTCACACTGTCACTAACTCCCTTTTCTTTCATATCACTCCTCACACAAGCCATCCACCTCTTCTTTGGCCTCCCTCTTCCTCTCCATAAATCTACGTGTAAAGTTCAACCAATACTAAATAATTTAAAAATTATAAATTATTAAAATAAGCACAAAAATATAATGATGCGTCTCCGAGTAAATCCATCTGGGATCAAAGAAACAGTAGATAGATATACCAGGCGTTCAGAACTAACGTTAAATAACCATATTACATTAAGCTAGCAATTTTAAAATATCTTCAGGCTATAATTTAAAATTCCCTCGCACAAAATAATTCAATAAAATGCTATAATTTATTTTACAACAAAAATATCTACTGCAAATACGTATGAAAATGCTGGGCTCCCGGAGAGTGCAATTAAGTGGTAGTTTTAACGACATTCTGTACAATCAACTAGTACATAAGTAAAACTATAATACAGTACAATAAACGTAGTATTCGCTAGAGCTTTCTACCTAATGTGAGCACACACATACTAAATACTCGTATTATAATTACAAAAGTTAATATGCCTGTCGGTTAAGTTATCACAGCTTATTGGACACTTTATATAAATATACTACACGGGCGAAGTTACTGTCAAAACTAGTAATCACACTTATAATATTATGAAGTTGAGAGTTTGTGAGCGTGTGTGTGTGTGCTTGTTACTCTATCTCGCTGAACGGATTTCGATGAAACTTGGTACGTGGGTAGACCACGTCCTGGAATAGTACGAGTATATAAAACAATTTTTATCCCGCAAATATTTTCCCTTGGGACAATTTTCCACAATCATGCGAGTGAAACCATAGTCAAAAACTAGTATTAAAATAATCATGAATATTACATCTAATGACAACTAAGAGATAAGCTACGGGATTGTTGGAGCTACCGCGGCCCTGAAACGCAAAGGCATTTGAAGGAACACTGGTGGCTTAATCAATTAAAGCCTGACACTCCCTCCAGCCCCACCCTGAACGAGAGGGACCATTTGATGATTTCCTACTGAAATAATACCAAGCAAAGCCACGAACAAAAACTAGTAATAAATAATGCCAACAACTAAGGGACTACAGCTTTTCAGTAAAAAAAAATACAGGCTTTTTGGCCCTCGGAGTCCATTGAGGCAATTATGCAAATAGATAAGACGTGGCAATACAATGAGAAGTCGACGGGTCTGCGGTGCCGAAGAGTCTCTGGGCACCAATAAGAATTGCGTTTTATATTCGTGAAAATTCGCATGTACTTCGTGTTTAAATTAAAAATGTTATTGCTGTAGTAATTCGTGCGTAATATGGTTTTTAACCGACTTCGAAAAGGAGAAGGTTCTATGTCCGGCTGTAAGTTTTTTTTATGTATGTTCACCGATATCTCAGTCGATTGTGGACTGACTTTGAAAATTTTCGTTTTGATTGAAAGATTATACTTTTGAATTAGGAATATGGGATCATAAAGGAATATTGTTTTGATCTGATGATTAACTTCGAAGATATAGAACGGAACTCCTCAAAAAATCATAGCAGAACTGTCGGAACAAGTAAAATTGATTTGTTTATACATGTAGTCGGTGACTGACTGAAGAAAGAAGGGGAAGGGATACATAGAAGTGTTTTGATGATGAAGCCGGAAGGTAGGTAAGAACCGGAATTCCGTAATAAATCAGTGTATCCTGGCCGTATTTGGTATTATTAGAATTGTCATGATGATTTGATGATAGAACCGAATGGCGGAAGGTATCTATTTAAATTTGGCTTTTGTGTTTTTGTGTTTTTTTGAAGTCGGTTGTATATTTTTGTAATTTTTTTTTATGGTACCGTACCCGAACGATTCCTATAGAACCGTATTACTTAGCTTCTGCTGTCCGTCCGTTTGTCTGTTCTTCTGTTAGCAAGCTATATCTCATAAACCGTAAGAAGTAGAGTCACTATTTTGACCAAATATTAATTTATTTATATATACTTTATTGTACTCCAATGTAATACATAGTACAGTTTCAGCCTTAAATATGCACTACTATGTATTTCTATTGTCACTACAGCAACAAATAAGTAATAAAATTGGAAAAAGAAGTTATAAATTAAAGGGATTCCCATACAAAAAACCTTATTCTGTCGATGTTTTTTGCTCAATTTTTATATTCTCAAAAGAAATCAAAAACACATATTTGCTTATTTGCTTATATGTACTTTCAACTGTTAAAACGTAGGTCAGTCAAAAAAGTGAAGCTAAATTGCGCATTCCAAAGCGTAGTACGGACCCCTTTCTGTGCTAGACTCGCACTTGGCCAGTTTTTTTAAGTACAGCGCTGTTCATTTAATACAACAATAATATAGATCAAAATTTGTACCAAAATCCAGTTCATTAAAATATCCTTTTCCAACATATTCAGGCGATAATGGTGCACTGCATCATTAAAATTTTATGACTCGCGTCACAAGTGAAAATATCGCATATAATACACGTCCGGGAGCCACAAAATTAGCGTTAACAATGAAATCGATCCTTAATGTGGCCTCAAAACGCTAACCATGCAAAATTAAAGGAACGTTTATTATCATAATGTGGTCCCTAAAAAGCTTTTGCTCGTTGTAACGGTAAAATCACTTTCCCTGTGAATTTTTATAGCATTTTATTGTTTATGCCCGCTCCCCCAACCTATTATAGCACTTTGCGTGTGAATTATTTGGCAACTTGCTTGCTTATACCACCCATTACACGATTTATGTACTAACCCAACAGCACACACACCAAATAATACAATGCCCGTTAAAAAATCGTGCCCGGCATGTTTATAGCACTTTGCGAACTTCAACTGTACTTTACTGAGTATTTTTGGTTGTATTCGACAGCAGGGTTATTAATATTTTATTAAACAAAGTTTGAGACCGGCTATTTAGGGTTTTACGGCTTTGGGCGCAAGTCAAGCGTTATTTTAATGTCAATAACAGTTATTTGTTTCATATATCTGTACCTACTTAAATTAAATACTCCGGCAAACGTTTGAAGGCAGACGACGAGACTACGCGCGATGTGTCCCCGCACACGGCCCTCAAAAAAGCACCGCCACAAAAAAAGGCCGCCTCAAAAAAGAACTTTTTTGAGGCCCGTGTGCGACAGTGGCGGCTTTTTTTTGAAGTGGCCTTTTTTTGAGGCCCGAATGCGGCGACACTAAGAACTTGTTTACAAGTACGCTCCTCAACTAAATTCCAAAATTAAACACTGCTTTATAATATCCTTCTATATTCCTAAGCTTATATAAACCACAACCCCTGTACTAAAGGAGATTTTGAATCCTCTTAGCGCTTCCACTATAATACCGTCGCAATTTCTTCTAATTATGACATAATGTGCCTTAGCGGGACCGCTCTTGATATCTAGAACGGTCTCCTACAGCAAAACACACAAATTCATATTAACTAAACTAGAATTTTCTTTTTTATGTGCTTAGGTTACAGGTCAAAGTGGCTTGCTCAACTTTATCAAGTAATACAGCTATTAGTGCGGACGCCCGCACCTTTTTTTATGGTAATAATATTCAAGTAGGAGAGTTAAGTTGGCGAAGCGACATACATATATTATGCGTATGAGGTAATTATACTTAATTGAGCATTCTACGTATTCTCCTTATCTAAGCAAATAAAATAATTGTAAAAACTTTTACGTAGATATAAGCATATGTCATTTTTTTACGGATTATGTGGGGACACGGTAAGGGTGTTTTTATTATTGGGTTTTCATCACACTAATGTTTTTCTAGACAAAAGTTTGTGAGTGTATGTATATATGTTTGTTTCTTCTTCGCGTTCGAACAGCTGAACGTCTTGAGAGGAAATTTAACACACGGGTGTCTTTGAATAGCACATAGGATATTTTTTATCCCGGGAGTATGTACAATTTTATACATTCGCGCGAGTGAAGCCGCAGGCAGCAGCTAGTAGGTAAAACTTAAAGGTAAACAATATAACATATACCATGATTTTTAATTCGATGAACCAAAGTGACAGCAGTAGACAATGCCCAACTGTCAAATAACAATGCTCAACTGTCAAACAACCATTGTTATAGCTGTCACTTTAGTCCATCTAATAAAAAATCATAGTATAACTAATCACTCACTCAGTCTTATCCGAGGAATCTGAATCTGACTATAAACAACGTAGGATCTATCTGCCTAGCCCTTCCCCAACCAAGTTGTGGTCGGCTTGCAGTCAAAGCAGTATATTAGATGCATCAACTGCCTATCTGACATCCACAACCCACAGTTTAACGTAGGAGTTAGCTCTATGTTAAATAGTGAACTGCATCAATGTTTGCTTGCCAAAATGTTAGAAATGTACAAAAATATTCTATCCTGTTCCGTTTTATTCCATCCTATTCCACTCTATGCCATCCTATCCCGTCCTATCCCATCGTATTCCATCCTATTCCACTACATTTTAAACATTATTAACTTGTTTACACATCCACAGATCAACCTCGGCAAGCGTTGCTTAACTTTATAGCTCAACCCAGGTATCTGTTATTTTAGCCTCCAGTTAAGTCAGGGTACGTTAAAAATCTAATAAAAATCGACATTCCATTTCAATCATTTTCACTTTGAATCAATCATTCGATAGGAAACAGGGTGAAACAAAGCCATTAATTACATCACGTTTAATTCAAAATAGAATTCACACTATTCCGTACAGTACTAAGTCTAAAGTGCTCGTAAATGGTATTCCAATTAAATCATTTATTGGTAAGTACAGCTTGGAACCACAAATGGCGTTGCGTCATGACCGATAGACGCTGTGTATGTTTCTAAACCATTTATTTTGCTCTAAATATTTTTAACGCAAAACCAACTTCAAAGTGGTCCCAGCAATAAATGATTACTTGCGTGATGAAGCGCGAGTTGCAATTTTGTTGTGCAGTACAACAACATTGCAACTTTTGTTTGATGAATGACTTTTAGCAAAATCGTGTCGTAGCATGTCATTGCTGATTCCAAATAATTATACTCTTATTTCTTTTGCAACAAATTTTGTTTACAAGTTCTATAAAAATCCGTGAACTTTTTAAGACATCTGTTAGATACTTAGGGGTGTTTGAAAAGTTCTTAGCCTAAACAAGAAAATGAAAATATGGTAAATGGTGCATATTTTTTAATATTTTCTTCCCCGACCTCAATGTAAGTACTCTTCCGGCGCCTTGACAAAGCTCAGAAATTTCATTCTTCGAATATATTTCGGGGTGGCCAATATGGATGTATTCAACTTTAAATTAAGACATTTTGTTTCATAAATTAGTAGATTTATTTCAATAGTTGTATTATTCAGGCTTTACAATTTTGTATATTTCAAATTTTCACCTGTTTACTAGTTGAAAATGCGTTCAATTTTGGTGTAGATACGTATACATATTATTATTATGAATATTATAATATGGAATTACAGGTACATCTAATTTGGCCATCCTGTTTTACTAGCACCGATAAAAATAAGACAAGTCCTACAGAAATCTACACTGTCATCAGGTAACTGTATGCAAATTCAACACACATCGAATTATTTCAAGAAGTCTGTGATAACATACAGCCTGTGGTCAACATGCTCCGCCAACTTATTACCAAGCTTACCAGTAGAAGAACCACTAAATATTCAAGTATATTTAAAGACGGTTTAGGGATTTTCATTTGTGGATTTCGAAGTGAAACTAGATAATACAACAGTGAAATTATAACACAAAAATTATTATGATAAAAAGTAAAAGGCGATAAATAATATGAACCAGTTCTACCACAAAAATTGAAGAAAATATTCTTGAACAAAGGTAGAAAGCACCTGCAGTACCCTTTTTTTGAGCTGAAAAATGTTCAAAATTTCTCTTGCTCGACACTGGAGCGAAACTTAGTTCTGCTTTAAGCGGAAAGAGAGTGACTTCTATCGCAGTTGTGGCGTGCCCAACCCGTCGCACTGCAGATTTATCCAGGCAACGATAACTAACTGCCATCAGGTTGACCAGCTACAGTTTATACACACCTAGAATCAAAACGTAAGTATAAGTAAAAAACCAAACTAAACTTACCAACTAAAATCAATCTAGCATCATAACATAGTGCATCGCATTGAATAAACCTATCTATAAATAATATAGCCAGCCTACTGTTCTCCTTGTGTCGTGGTCAATGGGCTATAGTGTAGCTTGGTCCTGTGTACTGCATTGAGGCGAATGCATATAATATGACACAATTATGCGCTGCACAATGACGGCTCTCGCATAACGAGCGGCACAATAGACAGTTAACTAGAAAAATTAAACACGTCGGCATAGCGAAGGATATTAGTTTAACAGCTGATTTAATATTTAAATGAATGTTCTAGTTACGCTGTGTATAATCCTAGATTTTTTCTCTTTTGTGGACCTGAAACCAATGCCTCTAACCTGTCCACCTACTGCACCTATATCAGCAAACGGTTGGTCGACTCTTCGCGTGACCAGAGGGCTGGGATTTTCTTCGGAAAACGAATCAACATTGCCATCCAACGTGGCAATGCTGCCAGCGTTCTGGACACTTTTCCTATTGACATCAATGCGAATGATTTTTTTGATTATGAGCTCTTTTTCTACCCGTGTGTACATGATATTATTTTTGGTTTTTATATATACATGTTAAGCTGTAATATTGGTTAGATTAAATGTATATATTTGTATTATTATATTTAATGTATTATAACAATAAAAACGACAACACTCTGGGCCTTGAATTTGAAGAGAAAAATGAGATTACTCCTAATATCCTTGTTCCGAAGAACCAGAGTCCAAACATGCCCACACAAACCACCTGCCTGGTCGATAATTTCGTATAAATATAAAAAAAGGAACCGCATCAACCTTACTTATGTAAATAGATCAATTCCAGAAACGAGTGCAAAAGTGTTTTTGTGATACAAAACATTTTTGAGACTGACCCTCCCTCGCGTTTTACTTAGAGTAGGAGGCGTTATTAGATTATTTGCAAAAAAAAAGTAATGCCTATATTATACAAATCGGATATACTCAAGAGTGCCAATTTCACAGTCACTAACATTGACCATTAGTATCTTTGTGAAATTGGTAATCTTATAAAATAATTAAAATTATTATTATGGCTGACATAAATTCATTCCCAATACTCTTCAAATAATGTTTTCAATGTATTTGACACTAATGTTGAAACTAAATACACACTAAAGCCCGGCCGCGGAGCAGGAAGAATTTCGTACGTTGACCTATTATTACCTGTCTCTGTCACTCCCACGTAAATAGAATGCGTCTCGCTCGCACAGATGCAATGGCCTCCGTCGCCAGGGATTGTAAATCCTTTACTGTAAACTTTTTACAGTTATTTTAAATTTTGTTCTTTTTTGAAAGTGTTTTTTTTTGGTTAGCATTTAGTCACTACAATAAATCCTTGACAAAATTCATAAATATAAATAATGAATGACAATGATAATTTTTATTTTACTATCATATTTCTACAGAATTCATAATTTTAACTTGATTTTTAAATTGTTATAATATAGAATGTAAATAAATAATTTATATATTTAATAACAATAATTTATTTAATAAGTTAGTTGTTTTTTTCTCCTTCTAATGTTAAATGTAAAACGCACTTAATATAAAAATGTTTGTGACCACTGTCAGTAGGCCCAAAGGTCATTGTACGAAATTCTTCCTGCTCCGCGACCGGGCTTTACACACTACAATGTATATTACTAAATGTACACAGTTACAAATTATTCATGTTAAGGATATTATGTGCAAAAGCAAAATAACTGTCTATTTATTATTTACTGTAATGCTGTTAGTGCTAACGTTAAAGGCCGCCTATGAACTGCATGGAACATCACAACAATGAAAACATAGCATATTACATATATTTTTTTTTTTTTTTTTTTTTTTTTTTTTTTTTTTTTTTTTTTTTTTTTTTTTTTTTTTTACATATACTTGATTTTTCGATAGAGTTACCACGGCACAAAAACTTATAGAGCTACTGAAAAACACAGATAGGTTTAGTTAGAAAAAGTCTGCTAATGCACCTAGAGCAGGAGGTATTATTTGACAATTTCCCGCGTAAAAAAATAGTGGATGTAACTAAGTATGTTTTTAGGTGAGAAATCATCCAATGATATCTGTGGGTGTGTGTATGAATGAAAGAATGATATGGTGGGGCGGGAAGGGGTGTCAGGCTTTCACTAACTAAAAGCCGCACCTATTTCACCTTTTCGTTCGTTTCAGGGCCCCGGAGTTCTTTTTAACACAACCCATGACCAAAATAGGCTTCGACCCTGATGGACCCCTACGGTTTTGCTGACATCTCCTCGAGACGCGCGTAGAACATGTCGGACGGCGAGTTTTTTTTATGGTAGGTAAAATCATCCATTGACAAATCCCGCCCTTGGGCCGAGCGGGAAGTATTGTCAGACTCTTACTGACTAAAAACCTACCCCGTTCCTTCGTTGCCTATCTTGCCTGGGCTGGGTATTCCTTTCGGAAGCTGACCCATGACCCCAGCAGGCTTCGACCCTGCCTGCCTGCAGCTAGCAGGCTGGGCCTCTACGGTTTGCTAACAGCTCCTGTCCGGTCGGTTACCGGACGATCGGACAGCGTGCATTGCCGCCGTCCGCAAACCCGCGCCTACGGTGGCCGGAAATCGGAATCGGAATCCCGGCGGCGGCTGGGGCGAGCGCCCCGTTGGCTCTGCCTGATGCGGTCGGCCTACTCCTTTGCTAGCATCACTGCTTCGCAGAAGGAGGCGTCAACCTACCATCCCTCCTCACTCCGGACCATGGCCTGAACCAAGGCCCGGCGAGAGAGATCGCTGCCGCCGATCGCCCCCACGAGGACACGGCGATGCTCCGCCCAGGCGGGGCACACTACAACAGTATGCTCGACCGTATCCTCTGGGTTAGACGGCGAAATGTAACTAAGGGGTAGAGCAGCAGTATCTTAAAGTCGTCGCATAAATCTAATTCCGAACGAAACGAAAGCTTATAAGAAACGCGACGGAGTGTATATAGAAACCTATAGATATACATATAGAGACTACATTATTCCCTAGGAAACGCCTACACTACTTTACATTCCTAGGGACATTCTGTACCTTCTTAATTTGCTTTAGGTGAGGGTTGTACAACTTAAAAAAGATGGTGCAGAGGCATTTTAAAATGCTTCACTTGTGTAAGGTTCGACTGAAAGCCGACCCGAATCTAGCAGAAAAATACTCAGTAGATAATAATTTAATAAGTACAGTGCAGTCTGTAGAAAGCTCGTCTACCTTTATACAGTTGTGTGTTTAAATCATAATAATATTATACAAGCGAAAGTTTGTGAACGTTTGATATTTTTTCACTTTTTTGGATGAAATTTGGCACGTGGGAAGACCATGTCCTAGAATAGCACATAGGCTACTTTTTATTTCAAGAGATTGTACCTTGATTCTCTTGGGACAATTTTCAACATTCGCACAGGCAAAGCCGGTTGCAGTAGCTGGTGGGTACATAAATAACCAAGTGGTTCGATATGCTGCGGCTTTCTGCTGTGCCTGCGACGCAGCTATACATTTCGCGCCTGTATCACTACACGAAGGTTGAGGAAGTCGTAGAGTATTTGAAACTGAATACCAACTAGACTCTGAGGGTCGAAAGGTTGGAGGCACATCACGACGTCAACTTAAAGGCGTTCATGACACGAGTTCCAACTTAACAGCTACAGACATTCTCAAAAGAAGACTTCTGGCCGAAAGGTGTCGTATACTGACGCTTCCGGGCACGGTTACGCGGCTCCTGTTTTTTATAATATGTATTAGTTTATTACTATTGAAGGTTCTTGGGAAGAGCAGCGCCGTGTCCTCGTGGGGGCGATTGGCGGCGATCTCTCGCGCCGGGGCTTGGTTCAAGCCATGCTCCGGAGCGAGGAGGAGTGGCAGGCGGTCGCCTCCTTTTGCGAAGCAGTAATGCTAGTAAAGGAGGAGGCCGACCGCATTAGGCAAAGGCGCACACGCCGCCGCCGCCGCCGGGTTTCCGACCCCAATTTCCGGCCACCGTAGGCGCGGGCTCGAGGACGGTGGGCAATGGGTAGCTCGCCGTCCGTCCGTCCGGTAACAGACCGGTCCGAGCTCAGGTCGTCTACGGCGCGCACCGTTCCCGCGCACCTCAAGGAGTTGTCAGCAAACTGTAGGGGTCCAGCAGGGCCGAAGCCTACTGGGGCCAAAGGTTATGTGAGACTGTCACCAAAGGCCCCAGGATAAAGGCAAGGAATGGAAAGGTAGGTTTTTAGTCAGTAAAAGTCTGACACTGTTTCCCGCCCCACCCAAGGGCGGGATTCGTCATTGGATGATTTTACCTACGTTAAAAAAAAAAAAAAAACTATTGAAGGTTATTTTATGTATTTTTGCTATGAGCCTCCGATGCCTAAAAATAAAATAAAATGATTTATTTATTTAACAGTTCATGTAAACACAATAATAGATGAAAATAATACAGAAACAGAAAAGTAAGTATTAGTATTAGTACTAGTATTAGTGTAGTGTAGTATTAGTATTAGTGGTAGTAGTATTAGTAGTAGTAGTAGTAGTATTATTATAAATCTAGATAATAAAAATTAAAAAGCGATGGGTAAATTAAAGCTGCAATAACACAGCAGCACGCTAAGCTTCAGAGTCCCATAAAAGATTTAATATCATCCGACGTAGACGTAAATCTCTAACTCACCTATTTACTCTCTCTCACCTATTCCGAGTTTAAGCCTTACAAAGAAACGCCTCGCGACATAAATCGCATTCCCACGACATGTTCCTTAGCGCAGTCGGGTGTACGTAGAACGCGGGTAGGTAGTGCTCAGACGATTTCTGCATAAGTAGGAGACAACCGCATATGACCCGCTCCACATAGCTTAAGCTGTACGTAGGGCGACAAGGAACAAGGTAAGATCGCCTAACATCGGCCCCTTTTAAAAAAAGATAGAAATAAACAATGCCAATCTGCACCGGGCCCGCGTGGTGGATTACGGCCCATTCCCTCTCCTTGAGAGGAAGCCTTAGTCCCAGCAGTGGGAACATTATAAGTCTGATGCTATGCTATAGTAGGAATAAACAGTTAGTTGATAAGTGATGGTTACAGTGCTAAAAGTTAATTTAAAAACTTCTTTACAATTATTTATAATGTTAATGATTCAAACTTCGCAGCAAGCTAAAATATTAACTTTTAAAATTAAGACTGATTTTCAGAAAAAATACTTTTAGGATCCCTATTTTGTTCTCTCGGAGATATTGAAATCAAAATGACAAGAAAATAAAGAACTTAATGCTCTAGTTAGGTATCAGAGTATTATTATTTAAATAAGTTCCTAGTTATGTAGATTAGATTTTTCTTAAACTTTGTTAGTGATTCACTAATTTCAATGCTTCATGCACGTTTTACAGCTTTTACGGCCTGTACCAGGGTCCAGCGGAGTCCATTGCAGCTTGCATTTTTGATCTCAGAAATAGTTGTGTATGATAAAACCGAAAGAGAAAAAATTAAGTTCGAGGACGAAAATCAGAGGTTGTACCTGACCGTCTTAACTATGCTGCGTTTCACGTTAAAATTGGGAGTAAGTTTTCATCAGTTTTACTTCTGGTTGGATTTACGATTTGTATAAGTAGATGCAGACGCATCCGCTCTGGATAAAATGTATGAAGGTAACTCACAAAGACTGGCCTAGCTATTGACTGGCTTGTTGGTCCAGTAGTTAGTGGCCCTGAATGCTAGGCCGGAGGTCGTGGGTTCGATTCCCTCCAAATCTTTGTGTGATGAGCAGGATCATTTGTTCTGTGTCTGGGTGTAATTTATCTTTAATATGTATATATTTAGAAATGTATGAATAACTTTATCAGTTGTCTAGTACCCATAACACGAGCTCTGCTTAGTTACATGTGAAAAAAAAGGGTAAAGCAACACTCGGTCATCTTGTCTGAAGTTAAAAAGGACAAAATTAAAAATGCTACTATGGTGATTGTTTTACAGTGTATCATCGTCCATGCTAACCTTGCAGCCACATTATAAGTTAACTAGCTTCAGCCAGCGGCTTCGTCCGCGTGAAAGTAGGTTGAAAACAGTATAAACTTTGAACCCACGATTCTTCCCCTTAGGGGGTGAATTTGAAATACTCTTAGTGCTTCATCATCATCAGCCTTTTAATGTTCCCACTGCTGGGACACAGGCCTCCTCTCTAAGAGAGGGAATGGGCCGTAATCCACCACGCGGGCCAGTGCTGGTTGGTGGATGTCACATGTCTTCGAATTTTTGGTTCTAGGACATGCCGGTTTCCTCACGATGTTTTCCTTCACCGTTTTGAAAGCAGTGGTGATGAAATAAATTACACAAAGTAATGCGCCTGGCCAGGCTTGAACCCGCGACCTACTAATCGTAAGTCGAGGCCGTTACCACTCGGCCACCACTGCTCTCCTACTAGTGCTTGCCTACGTCATAAAAGGAAACCTTGTACAAAATTTCATTCTTCTTTGCCCAGTAGTTTCGGATGTGTCAGTTAGTTTGCAAAATTCTATTCTATTCTATTAGTCAGTTTCTCCTTTTATACAACCTTATTTTTAGATATGCGAAACCCGAAACACGGGTCTACTATTATTATGCAATCAAAAATCAAAATCAAAATCTTTTATTTCTATTAGACCATTTACAGGCACTTTTGAATAGTCAAAATGTCGGTCAGTCAAAAAAAAAAGTGAAGCTAAATTGCACGTTCCAAAGCGTAGATCTCTATGGAGAACGTGCAAGAAACTCCATGGACACTCTTTTTTAAAATCATTTTAAGTGTTACAATAATCTGCAAAGCATCTATGTACAAAATTTCATAACTGTATCATGAAAATGATGTTACCTGATTGTCCACACAAATACGTGGTCAGCGGCCAATGCGAGCCACTGAGAGGTTGTTTTGCCCCCGCACACAGCTGAGCACTGGTTCCTCATGCCCGCTATGACCTGCCGTGACCTGTATTGTACGTAGCCTCGATGGTGTACAACTTGTGACCTTTTTTAAATATTTTTGATAAAAAATATACATGGTGTAGAAATTATTGGAATCGATTCAGTTACTGATTCTGAACAAACCATATTGTGGTTTCGTATATACTAAAAATAAGGTTGTATACATAGATTTAAAAAGTAAACATAAGTCCCGATCAAACAAACCATGAAATCCTTATCAAATTACAAAAGGAATACTATCTTTTTTAGTTTTATAAAAACTACATTTTAAGAACCACTCTAACTTTCTCCACCTCCAGTCTAACTCAAACAATAACAATAATAAATTAAAACAAGCAAGACGTCAGTAATAAACTTCGTACAGCATCAGTAATAAAGGGTTCAATGCAAATTCCGCCGACAGACATAGCTGACCTACATGAACGGATCACAGGCCTTAGTTAGAGAGTTGGCGGTAATCCGTTTTCCATTATCGCTGGCGGCATGACCCGCTCTCCACCCAAATCCGATTCCTGATGGACGCTCAAGCCCCACCATTGTGAATATGTAGCCTTTAGAACGACGCCAAACACGTTATTAACTTGCAAAGCAGCCGGGTCCGTGCGAGAACGCGTATCTGCAGTATCTGCTGTAATCAAACTGGAGTGATGTGATGAGTTCGTGAGAATCGAGTCTAGTATATGAATTATCGAGATTTGCATTATGAATGGTGGTCCTGAAACGTTTTATTAACAATTCCGATGAACTGAATTAAGCTTTTAAGCGAGACAGTATTAAATCTATTCATAAATATACATAAGTTAATAATAACTAAACTATTATTGGCCGTATTGAATGGCAATGGAATTCTTATGGCGAAAAACAAGCTAATCCTCTGGTCTTTCTGTGTTTCACAGCACTCGGAACGAGTCACCACCGGGTTCCCGATTAACGGGAAGGGTGGTCCAGACGCCTCCTACCGGAGGCTCTACGCAGGCATTGTTCGGTCCACGGCCCTTTATAGGGCGCCGATGTGGGCGCTATTGCTGCGGAAGCAACCGAAACCCCAGCTGAACGCATGCCAGAGGGTCATGTCCATAAAGATGGCGTGGGGATACCGTACGGTTTCCCGCAAAGCGGCGAGCCTACTGACTGGCCAGCCACCATGGGATCTGGAGGCAACAATCCTTGCACGCATGCACGATTTGCGCGTGGAGATGCAAAGCTGGAGCAAAATTCCGCGGCTGCGAAAAATCGCGGCATGGTGGACAGAGTTCCGGCGGGATCTCATGGTAAAATGGCGACAACGACTGTCGCAACCCAGTGCTGGGCACGCCATAATTATGGCGGAAAATCCCCTTTTTGAGGAGTGCGAGGGAGTCCCCTCTTCGCCTTCCGCATGAAGCAGGTTCTCACCGAGCATGGTCAGTTTGGGAAGTTCCTGCACCGGATTCGTGCGGAAGTGACGCGCGGGTGTCACCACTGTGTGGACCGCCCGGAAGACACGGTGGAGCACACGGTAGAGGTGTGCCCCGCTTGGGCAGGGCACCGCCGTGTCCTCGTGGGGCAGCGATCTCTCGCCTCGGGCCTTGGTACTGACAAGTCATGGTCCTTAGGCGCGGGATTGCAAGAGGCGAGCAATGGGTAGTTCGCTGTCCGACCGTCCGGTAACCGTCCGTACCGAGCCCAAGTCTTCGACGGCACGTAGTGTTTCACGCGCAACTCAAGGAGTTGTCAACAAACCGTAGGGGCCCAGCAGGGTCGAAGCCCACTGGAGCCAAGGATCGATTCCTGAAAGGAAAGTTCAGCCCCGGTATGAAAAGCAACGAAGAAACAGGAGAAAGTTTTTAGTCAGTAAAAGTCTGACACTATCTCCCGCTCCACCCAAGGGCGTGGAGATGTCATAGAATGAGATTCTCCATAGCACCTGTCTATATTTATATCAAATGCAAAAAAGCGTTACTTTGAACCTTCTGCTTACGAGCCTATAATGAACGGCAGCCATTTTGAACGTTTCCTCCTTAACCTAAGCGGTATCATGCCGATTGGGGCCAGTTACGGCCGACGCTGACTGCGGATTGTTCAAAGGAATTACTGTAATCGCAAAAGGATTAACTTACGGAACACTGAATTTTAGTCAAAATAAGTCTGTCAGGCCTTCCTACTCGGGTGGAGTGAGAAGAGTGAGAGAGAGAGAGTTAAGGTAGGAGAAGTTTTATTACATGAATTCCCTCCTCCAAAACAAAACATGTGATATAGAAAATCTTACAAAATGGCCACCTACGACATTAAAAAGTACAACGGCAGTTAAAAATCAAAAGTCAATTTTAATATTTATCTTTCATATAGCCTTGTAAACTGCAACTACAATATTTGGTAGTACGCTGCCAGCGTCAAGTTGGAAACCGCACGCCGGAGAGTGTACTCTTCACCTAAAGTACTTGACTGTTAAAGCGACTAGTTAGTTCGCAGTAGAGCTATTAAACATTATGGTCCAACTGCTGCTGTAAAGGAAGGGATTTTCTTATTTGTTTTGTTTCATCAAATTGCTTCTAAAATCTTTTTATACAACATTATTTCTGAATATAGTTTGTTCAGAATCATTGACTAAATCAATTCCAAAAATTTTTTACACCATGTTATATTTATCCAAAAAATATTTAAAAAAGGTCACAAGTTGGAGGTCAACGAGACTAAGTACTATACAGGTCACGGCAGGTCATAGCGGGCATTAGACCGAGCACACAGCTGGGTGCGGGAGTAAAACAACTCCTCAGTGGCCCAGTTGACTTGGTGACCATGTGTTTGTGTGGACAACTAGGTAACATAACAAGCTTATAACTTTGTGATTTTTCATGATACAGTTATGAAATTTTGTACATAAATTCTTTGCATAAAAATACTAGATCCTCGTTTCATATTTCGCATCTACTAGAAATAAGGTTGGTTGGTACACAATTTTTCTGTTCGTGTTTGTCGCCTGACTCTTCCTAAACGGATTAATCGATGTGCATACAATTTTACGTTTGTATTTGAGCAAGTCTCTGGAAGTAGGTATTGGAAATATAATTGGACCCTTGGATAGGTGGTGCTGCAATTGGGTACTCATTTTTTATTTCTGACGAAACGCCAGGATCCATGTAGGACAATGTCTGTCGGCTCGGGACCACTAATAATAAAAATATATTTTATAAATAGATATTTTAGAAGTAGATTAGTTATTTAGATACAGAAATAGCCTAGCTGCTGCTAAGGGCTTCGTATACTTGATGATGATGATGATGATGATGATGATGACGTGATAGTAGAAGATTAGCCCAAGGAAACATACTGTCGAGACAAAAAAATGTCTTATGTGCTATTCCAGGACATGGTCTATCAATATCCTAAGTTTTATTAAAAATCGGTTCGGCCGTTCGACCGTGAAGATTTAAAAAACATACACACATACTCACTCTCAAATTTTCACCTATATAATATTTGTGTGACATATAAAATTATAGATCTGTATTGTAAACCATAAAAAATACAGTAGGGGTATAAAATTAATAGGGTGTAACAATGGTCGGTTTTATCGCCAAAAGCGATTTTTACAGATAAGTAACCTTGGGATGGATTTAACAGAGAAGGAGAAAAGATACGCAGGTAGTTCGTGATGGACTATACATATACTTAATAAATATAACGATAATATAATAATTCAACTTTTACACAACGTTATATAGTCCAAGCTAAGCAGAGCTTTTGTTATGAGTACTAAACAACTAATAAACATACTACAACATATATTTCTAAATACATACATACCATCAATAAATTACACCCAAACACAGAAAAAATGATCATGCTCACACAAACAGTTGTCCTAGGTAGGAATCGAACCCACAACCTCCGGCACAGCAGTCAGGGCCACTGACTACTACGTAATATATACTATTAAAGATAAACGTAGTGTTATCTCGCAAAATTAAATTACAACTTGAAAAATCAGAAAAAGTACAACGTCCCGAAAAGGCGCGCAATTCTTTGTCTGATGGTCAAAAGATGCTAGTGCAGGGGCGATGAAAAGCAGTGACAATAGAGATGCGCTCATTCATCGAACTTTTAGTCTAAAAATAGGTATATAATAATACATATACAACACTATTTTTAGTATAAACCCCTATTTTTTAATTAGTGCAAAAAAAAATGGGGCTCAATCAGTACCCGTTACTGATCATATTTATGTAGTCAAAAGTAAAAAAAAAACGATATCACAAAACTGTCCACGAAAATTTGTCATTTGGTATATTCATAATTGAATCAATCATTCATAACAACTACTACTAGAAAATACTAAGCACAGTGTTTTTCTATTTTTATTGACATTATTTCATTCATAAACAATAACCTATACAATGTTTCCATAAATTGAGTGAGATTTTGGGATATAAACAAACGCTCATAACTTTGCTGTTTATGAATATTATTCATTGAGACTTTACTTAAATAATAACAAGATCTTTTCTAATAAGCCCTTTAAGTATTTGCACTAATTAAAAAATAGTGGTGTATATGCAAAAACTGATTATATTTTGTTCAGAATCAGCAACTGAATCGATTCCAATAATTTTTACACCATTCATTAGATGATATTTACCTACCAAAAAAAAAACCCATCCATGATAAAAAAGTAAATAATATTGTGTTATATATATTTATAGCGTCCTCACGCCAAGATATCGCCAAGTAAATTAAGTCGGTCGATAAAATGAAACTCAATCAATCAACTTAACGGTCCCTCGAAACGAGAATGATTGTATCAAAATATTAATACTTTAAAAAAAGTTGTATTTCTTTCACCAGTACAATGCTACTTTATCAATGATTGACGTTGGGTATATATATATTTTTCCGCGGGCAAAGCCACTGGCAGCAGGTAGTCTGTTTATAAAAATAAACGTCTCATCATAATTATTTTAAAGCGTTTTTGGATTTTATAAGACGTGTTTTTTGCTAAGAGAAATTTCGTCAATTTTCCGACGAAATTATTCAGCGAATCTTTTCAATCACAAAAATTATTATATCACAAAAGTGACCATCGTTGAAAGGGAACCGAAAAACATTGCTGTAAGCTTTAGAAATTTTAAAACTTTTAAATTTGTAGAACTAGCCCATGCCCAGGGGTGTAGCTACCGCCGTATCAGCCGTATCAATTCTTCGGGGCCCCCACGCTACAGGGTCACTTAGGCCACTTATGTAAAATTTCGCAACATGTTATCGACAACCGTTTCGTAGGGTAAACCAATCATTTGTAAAAAAGCAACATTTTTTTATACGGGGCCATTGTGGGACTTTTGATACGGGGCTAGCTACGCCACTGCCCATACCTGTGACTTTATCCGGTTTGGACCCGTAAAACAACACAATGCCATTTGGTCACGATATCAAGAACTGATTTTTGCGCGGTACCTTAATTCTTTTTCTAAAATATATGGAACTTTAAGTACTTCGTATACTATAAGCTATTTATAAGTTTGTTCAAACATTTTGCAGACGTATCCAGTTGTATGAAAACCCGTCGCGTCGCGGGAAAAAAAAAGTTACTCCTTATCATCAGCTATCCGTCTGTACAAAGCCCGTCAAAATTGGTCAAGCTGTTTTAGAGATTAGCTGGAACAGACAGAGCGACAAACAAAAATTTAAAAATTGCATTTTTGCTATCTATCTTGTAAATTTACTTTCAAATGTATTTAGTAAAAAAAAATGATATTACAAACGGACACTTCTATTTCAGGTTCTGGAGTGAAGACCGCGTACCGGAACACGAAGTGGTTGAAGTCCTACAAGTTAGACCGATGACCTGATAAGGGTTACGGGAATCCGATGGATGTGACACACAGGACCGTTCATTGTGGTGACACTTGGGGAGGCTTATGTCCCACAGTGGGCTTGTGACTTAAACTGATAAACCCCAAGAGGACACCGGTGTCCGCACACCTATTGTCTTTCTATTGTGTCTCTAATTACGGTATTCAAAAGGTTAAATCATGATGATGTCAATCAATTTTATTTACACCAAGGCCAATCCAGAAAAAGAGAGACGACCTAGGCGCCCACCGCAAGGGCTGATTCGATGTTTGAGAACGGAATCATCATCATCATCAGCCTTTTTCATGTTCCCACTGCTGGGACACAGGCCTCCTCTCTAAGAGAGGGAATGGGCCGTAATCCACCACGCGGGCCCAGTGCGGGTTGGTGGATGTCACATGTCTTCGAATTCGAGAAGGGAGTAGGTACCTGGAAGGATTCAGGGAAGGCCTTTGCCAAGCAATGGGAAATTAAATCAAACTAGGTCAGCTAATAACAAAATCCAACAAAGCTTGCACCCTTCACTGTTGCACTGTTTATATTTAAAAAACGTGTTGTTAACTCAGCAGAATTGGCTGTGAACACTTGATGAAAGCAAACAATCCGACGCGCCATGCTACATAATCCGATTTCCAATTATTATTATACAAACGAGGCGCCCTCTGACGGACATATTGGATAGGTGATACATGTATGCACTTGTACGTGCCTACAATTTGTGTTGGGATAGTTACTAAGTTAGAGTTGGGGGATTTTGGCACCAGGGTGGTCCCAAATTCCATTAAAAAAAAACTAATTAATAATAATAATAATGTTTAGTCGACTTGTCTAATGCACTTGTCGACATGTGGGAAGTGGATTGGTGGTGGCGATCATTGTACCGATAGTCGTGTCGGGTAATGGCTTAATAGCCAAGAGCCTCGACCAACACCTTAGGAGGCTCTCGTTAGGCGGCTGGATCAAGGGCTTGATTCAGAAAGCGGTACTCCTGGACACGGCTCGTATTGTTAGGAGGTTCCTTTCTCTGGATTCCTGACCGCCGGTAGCTTGGACCCTGTTCCCGATACCGGTGGGACACTATTTTTTATATTTTTAAATGTTTTTTTTTTTATATATATTATATGTTAAAAATATTTAAAAATGTAAAAAATATGTAAAACAAGAAATAAAGGAAATAATGTTTAGTATAAAAACTTAGACATAAGTTACAAAATATTTCAACAGGCTAATTTAGGTCACTCAATTATTTTTGTGCAGCATTTTGGTACTACAAAAAAAGGACTTAAAATACAATTAACAAAAATGTGTGATGATGCCATTCCACAAAAATTATGGGTGTCTTGTGTATGTGAGTTTAAATGTTTGTGAATGTACCCACAATACAGGAGTAATTAAAAGTATTGAGTGAAGTTTTATTTTTTACGAATTTCATTATGCTATTTAAAAATAACATCAAATTAAAAAATTTGATCCAAAAATTTTAAATTCTCAACATTTTAGTTTTAACTCTAATCAAAAGTCATTTTAAAAATAAAAGAAATATTTTATCGTTTTTATTAAACATTTATATTGTATTACGTCAACAATTTTGGCTTGACTTATTTTATGTTTGGCTTTGTTTATTTTATTTATATTCATAGAATACTTCTCGAAAATAATTATTGTATTTATAAGTGTAATTTGGTACCGCGGTCCCGATTGAAAGAGCCCCACGCCCTTAAGTTGCACGGAGTTAAGCCCGTACATAACTTAAGGATAAGGTACCAAAGCAAAGTGCTTCACTGCAACGCTATATCATGATCACGGTAGTGTTAGATCACTGGTTAAAATAAATCCACATACTATATTGTTTTAGTTAATAGGTTTATCAGCCTTTAACTTGTGAACTAAATAATATTAATAATAAATTTGATTTGATGATTTCTCTATAGTATGTATGAAAGAAAGAAGAAAGAAGTTTATTTACGCGAATTGACGCAAACTGTATGTACTTTGAGTGACTGTGTATTGAAGGTGTTGTAACACTAATTAATTATAATGTAATAAAAATTTAACAAATAACTTCTATCAGCGGCTATTACGTATACAGCACTGAGTGACATAGGCATATAATTATGTCGTATATGCATCGATATATACGCACATAAGTCGATGCGTATATGCCTCAGTGTTAAAGTAGCATATTACCCGTGGAAGACTAATTAAAATCGGTCCAGAGTTTATCCATTACAAACTTTATAATATCAATATAGAAATATAGATAAGGCTTAGTTCAACTTTTACCGCCTTATTCCAAAACGCGACCTAGTAATACTCCTGGAACCACATTTAGATCGCGTTTTTGAATAAGGTGGTTTAACACGAAAACCCGAACAATATCTATCTACAGGCCGTTGCGTTGGCCGAAAAATCCATTCAATTTATACAATTACTAACGGATCGGGCAGACGTTATCCTGCCTGAAAATTGGCTTATCGTCATAAAAGTAAAATGAGAACCCGATTGCAGCGCCACCTACTGGATTCAATTTTATATATTTTATATTTACCCACTCGAATACACGCACATTTCATCGGTAAAGCTGTTCAAGTACAATTAGGTGATAATTAAGACAAGATATGTTTACGTCATACCACAACAACGAGAGTAATATATAAATAAGTTTTCAATTAAAATATTTTTTCATAGAATTCTTTTATAGCGCGCTATACACCGTTAAATTTTGATCGTTTTAATCCCGTGGAGGGTCGATCCGGTACATAAAAACTGTCGATTCGTAAAGATAAAATAAAAAAATGAAGTATTTTTTTTCTAAAAGTCGAATTAATATACGCAAGTACGAAATTAATTTCCTTAAGTCAACGAGTTAATGACCTTGTAGGTAGTTGTCGGTCGTTGCGCACTAACTACCTACGGGTCATTGAACTCGCCCAGCCGACGTTTGAAGAGAAGAAGGTTTGGAAGGACTTGGGGGAGGCCTTTACCCAGCAGTGAGACAGGGCTAATAAAAAAAATACTTATAAATAATAAATATATAAAATGTTTATTTCAATTACTATAGGCATTTTGATACATATTATTGGAGATCACCTATACCGTAATTAGAGACACAATAGAAAGACGCGGTGGCGGACACCGGTGTCATCTTACGGCTTCACAGTTCGACCGCGTTCCTATTGGCACCTTCCAGCTCCATCATCAGATCAGCTTGCATGCAAAATTTCAGCTCAATCAGTAACCGGCAAGTGGATCAAATTTAATTTGCAAGATTTGATCACAGATAAATATCGGTCAGTTGAAACTAAGGGCCAAATTCACCAAGAAACTAATCGCGATTATATAAAACAAAACGCAGTTCGAGCGCCTAATCGAGATTATACCTTCATTTTGCGTTTCACCGCTATAAATTGAACCTAGTTTATGCTAAACTCAGTTTCAATTCTTTTGTTGTCGCCCATGTTTACGACTCAGGTCTTTAAACTAGATTACGCTGAGCTCAGTTTAGTTGAACTGAGTTTTTATATTGAATGGTGAAATCAGCCCTTAATAATAGTTTGAAAAATCTCAAAATGTTGAAATTTTTGTTTTTTTTTTTTTGTGCTGTTTACATTTTTAACCGATTTTCAAAATAGAAATAGGTGCTCAAGTCGCATAAATGATTTCTTTTTTAGCGTTACCTTCGACAAATGTCAATCGAATTTGATGTTTTTTTTTTTATCTAGAAGACTGTTTCTGACAGCCAGTTCCGTTTAAATTTAGAGAACATCTGATGAAGGATTTCAAAAATAGGTCATGGAACTCTTTTATAAATGACAGCAGATCTTCCGAGAGTGCTCAATCCTATTTCTTTTTTTAATGTTAACAATATTTTATATCATAACATCACGCCTGTACGCTCTGAAGGATTCCACAAATGTGTGTTCAAATTCCATGTTATTGAGCTAGTTCGCAAGAGAACCAGGGCTTAGAATCGCTAATCTTAAGTAGCAGTGGGCTAGGCACATTGCACACAGGACAGATGGCCGTTAGGGCCGAAAGGTTCTGGAATGGCGGCCGCGTACCGGAAGACGCAGCGTTGGAAGGCCTCCCACATGGTGGACCGATGACCTGGTCAGGGTCGCTGGAGTTCGATGGATGCGAGACGCATAGGACCGGCCATTGTGGCGACGCTTGA
Source organism: Leucania comma (assembly GCA_958295575.1). NCBI lineage: Eukaryota > Metazoa > Arthropoda > Insecta > Lepidoptera > Noctuidae > Leucania > Leucania comma. The sequence continues at coordinate 17,792,286 of OY282470.1, forward strand.
GGCAGGCCTATGTCCAACACTGGACGTCTTTTGGCTGAAATGATGATGATGATGAGGTGGTTCGCGTATAACTTTTTTTACCGATCTTAATTATTCTTTTTTCTACTAATAGTACCCATTACTTATATTTTTAATTTGCCAATCACAAAGCAATGTATAAATTGAGAAGTTACAAAAAAAAACTATATATAAAATCTCAATTTAGTTTTTTTTCTTCACTTTCATAGAAGGATTGAGACTTAGGGAGAGGCTTATATTTCCAATGTGTGAAGTGCCCGAATACAGGTTAATCCTACCTTAAAGGGGCTTTTCAAATAGTACTGACAAATCTTTCGGACAAAATAAAATATTTTAATGTTCAGAAATGGTCGTCTTTCAAGTAGAATTGTAATGAAAAAACTATAAAATAATAAACTGAAGAAACGAACTGCGATGTTGTGGAACGCTATCAACCGATATAAATAACACTCACTTATATCATGTTCACATCCCTACACCGACAACCCCAACACATCACGAGGACACGCATAAATAATGCCTATAGTACATAACAGCGCATTTTATTTACGAGGTTCTGTGGACGGTGAAACACGGGGGCTCAATGGATGGGAATCAGTTGGATGTCCCACACATCGATCGTGCCCACTAGCCCGGAACATGTCCATATTATTCCATTTACACTTACAAATCCAGTTGCATACTGCCTTATTGAACCAGTTTCAGTGCTTAGGGTATATTTGGTTGGGTTTGTATCTTATTTTTATGACTAAAACACACCCGTGTACCTTCAAGTGAACTTTTGCGAAGACCACGGTAATTAATTCGAACAGTCTGCAGCCCTGGTAGGCATCGGCCTTAAAGAGCCCTAACTGATCTCTTTGAGGCTCGCGTACGCGCCCTGGATGGCCTGATAGCGAGTTACTTATTGCTCGTTGCCCACAAGCGCACTCCTACGGTGGAAAGAAAGCGACCTGCAAGTTCCGATCCGTCACCGGCGGAAGTGGTTGGGTTTGCGTTCCAGGACAACGCTAACTTTTTTGAACCATCCCGCAGACATGACACTATTCCTTTGCCCTTCTTTTCTTTTAGTGATAAAGATGCAATGTTTAGCTTATTTAATTATTATTGGTCCATCTAATTAAATGTTATCAACCACCAACTTTTTCCCGCGGTTGCAGTTCTTTTACAAGCGTATAACAAAGAAACGAACAATTTGAACCTTTTATAATTTAAGTTTGGAAACGTTATATACTAACCCCCAGATTACGGCCCATTCCCTGTCCTAGTGAAGAGGACTGAGTCCTAGCAGCCTAGTTTTTGTGCACCTGCCATGTTTTCTCTTCCCCACCCTCGGTTGACTGGTAGAGAATGCCTAAGGCATTAAATCCGCCTTTGTACCTTTGTGTTGCATGAAGTTTTAAATAAATCTGCATTTAATTTCTAGTCGAAATAAACCGATACATGAATCCGATTAAAAATGAAATCGTAACAAGCAAAGTAAAAATAGAAGCTACTCTTCAACGAAGATTAAAATTTTTACGCTTGCCAATATTTACGATCCATTTACAGTTTATTGGTATCTACAGTCGTAAACTGTGCTGTTGTCGATAGCTCTTCAATGAAAGAGATTTTCGTTTCGAACTTATTGACATGGAGTTCATTGTAATGCGTTACATTGTAAAATGATTAAAGTAGGATTTGCACCTGCCTGAGGGAGGGGGAGTGTATTAGAACGTAGGTACTATTGTGTAACCACGCGTAATGTGGTTATCATCGATATCCGTGGTGGTTATCATCCTCTATAGCAGGGGCGGCCAACCGGTCGATCGCGATCGACCAGTCGATCTCGGCTGTTAATCCAGTCGATCGGATCTTGGCAAGTAGTAATGTATTTAACTTTAGGCTAAGAGGACTATACCGCGGGGCAGCACATATCTGTTATCTTATCACCTCCTAACTTTTTGTTTGTCAAAAGGATATCGAGGCAGGTAGTTGCAATTTTTGGGCTCGCTCGGGAATCTTTCTTTCTTTGTTTACCCGATATTTCAGCTTAATTTGACATTTTTTTTACATTCATATGGAGGTTTATCATACTGAATCTCCTCGAAGCTTTGTGCAAAAATATTTGAACTCGCTCGCTATTTCATTTTTATTGCTAAATTTATTTATTGAAAAAACTAAAGTACCTAGTGGTACATTAAAATTGATTTTGTAATTGGTAGATCTTGCAGAGTCTAGTTAGTAAACAGTAGATCGTGTGTCGTATCAAGTTGGCCACCCTTGCTCTATAGAATATACTAAATAGTTTTGTTTTCGCTTTGTAAGTATAAATTACTCGTATTATCTATACAACCTTATTTTTAATATATGCGTGTCTAGTATTTTTATGTAAATAATCTATGTATAAAATTCTATAACTGTATCATTAAAAACCACAACGCTATTAATTAAGCTTGTTATGTTACCTGGTTGTTCACACAATCACATGGTCACCGGGCCATCAGAGCGACTGAGAGGTTGTTTTACACCAAGCTGTGCACTGGCGCCTAATGCCTTCATTGTTGTACTTAGTGTCAGTGGTGCTCAACTTGTGGCCTTCAAGTGATATTCAAGTTTCACATATACTAAAAATAATGTTGTATATTTATAAAGAGAACCGTGGGAAAAGCAGAATGATTAACTGACATATCAATATTCAGCTGCATCTGCTTGGCCTAGGAACGTGAATTTTTGTAAAAGGCTGCCTTTCATGACGTAGGCGAGCATTAAGGGATGAATTTTATTAGACCGGGCCGTGACCGGGGCGTGCCGTGCGCCGTGGCCCGGAAGGGGCACGGATTTGAAATGTTGCATACATTTTGTATGAAGCGTTTATATTACACAGTCTATGATCCGTGTAACGTCCGGCCCCGGACGACACTCGACATCTATATCACGATTGTTGCACAGCCCCAACCCTCGATGTAATATAATCATGCAGTGCGTACGGGCTCCGCTCCAGCCCCAACCTGGCCCCGGCCCGGCCCAGACACGGCATAATTCATCCCTAAGAAGGGAATATTAACAATTCAACTTTTAAGGGTCTACTTTCAAATTTCATCAAAATCGTTACAGTAATTTAATCGTAAAAGTATCACAGAAAGAGATATTTTCACCTTATTATTTTAGTTTGAATAATTCACAACAAACTCCACGGACATTATTTCAAATCATGTTATATGTGTTTCAAATATCTCGGTTAAATATTTCTTGAGAATGAAAGCCAGTAAAGCAAAGTACACATTTGCGCAGTTCAGCTAAATGCGCACAACAATCTAAGTAGGTATGCAAAAACTTATTATCTGTATACTAAACAAATATCGACGATATTTTTTGTTCAGTCATGTCAGTCAGAACATGCGTAAAAAATGTATTGTGTAGAGCGCTTTTCATGCCGGAAAATTAAAACTCTTCGAACATCCATAAAACAGACAACTGTCGCGTTATTCTTATAAAAAGGATCCTGTTATTCGGTGCTTTTATTTGTAGGAAAAATATATGCAAACATAGGTAAACCTGAAGCTAATCAGTACACAGTTCAAGTGTGTCTAAGGGCGCCTTCAAATTAGCCGTAAACTGCCGCGCGACTGCCGCACCACAGCCGTCATGCGGCTGTATGTCATTTATTTATACGAAACTAGCTGACCCGGCAAACTTTGTGCCGCCTAGTAGTCAATGAATATTTTTTTCTCACCTTTTAAACCTTCCTTGAACTATTACGAATATTTCTAGACCAAAATGATCAAAATCGGTCCAGCCGTTCTCGACTTTTAGCGAGACTAACGAACTGCTATTCATTTTTATATATAAGAAGACAACAAAAAAGCGCGACAGCAGCGCTTTAGCCGCACTGACGTCGAGCAAAACACTTTGCGACTAATTTGAAAGCACCCTAATTGTATTTCCAAGCCTTCCGAAGACCCTCTCAAATATACACACAAAATTACTTTCAAATCTGTGAGGCCATTTAGGAGGAGTTAGATAACAAACGCATGTACAGAAAAATTCAATTTATAAAGATTAATTATATCTTTAATTTGATCAAAGTACCCTACACCTTTCACAGCTGAGCCTATTCAATCAATTTGATAGGTGCTCTGAATTAAATCTTCTGAGACTGCCACAAAAGAGAATGTGATATTTATGTATAATCCTGAACGTCGAGCGAAGTGAAGAAGTTATGAAACCTTTGATGTCTGCGTCGTTACTCCCGCCTGATTAACTGCCGCATAAAGCCGTGTTGCCTGCAAAATAGAATATTACGCTCATTTCCCTTGTGTAGTCAGCAGAGATATCATTGAGCTATTCAGCGAGTTGGATTATTATTGGCATTTACTGGAAGGAAATGTAGGAATCTAGCAGTTGTAACCTAAATGCGGATTATTGTATGTGCGTAAGAAATGTCAGCTTAAAATATTAATATCTATGTTTTTCACGTTTTAACATCACCTTTTGGCTACACTAGCTTCTAACTGTATTTTATTAGGCTTTAAAGTGTCCCACAGCTGGGCAAAGGCCTCTTCGTCTTGGGTGATCTCTGTCAAGTTTTCCAAGCGAATATGATCAGTTAGTCACACTACCTTTGACGCCGTCAACCTCGACAGCATTCAGTGGGTGACAATCTTCGCCCATCTGTCCGGGTGCATTCAGCGACGTGGTCAACCAGTGGGCTGGTCACGTCGACTTACTTTTCCATTTGGCTGTTTTTTTACCCAACATCTGCTAGTTGAGTTTTGGAGTGCAAGTTCCAATTCTATCTTACTATATTAGACAGACGTTAGCATGTTTTGAAAACTTCAGTTAAAAAACCGTTTATTTCAGTTCCATCTGAGTAAATATAGGACGGACTATGATAGTTGTAACACTAGTTAATGCAGTAAAACATTCCGATTAAAAGCTTAACACAGCAAAAACGCAAACAAGGACACCAATCAAAATCTGATAACTTTAACATTGCACACGTTGCGAGGCACCTCATTATTTTAATGAACACGCTACACACGCCGCCGGCGTCACGGATCGACCACAGGCGTGTCACAGCTGTCATCGAACAATGTAACGCCAGTTATTATGCAGCACAAAGCGCTCGAAAGCGCACCACAGCGATGCAAGCGCTGCAAAAGCGCCAACCAACAAAGTACCGCGCCTATCCCGCAATTATCTAAATGCTCTCTCCAAAGGTGTCGGCATAGACAAGGGCGCAGATACGTCATAAAAAGGGTTTTTTTATCGTTGAGTATATCCCTTTTTGTTTGTTATCGATATTCATTGAGTTGCACGACTCTGTAAATATTTATTTTATTTGGATCGCTTACAATCTAAAAAGATCTCTACAGATCAAGACGACCCAAACATACGACAATAAAAAAATAGTCATCGCAAACACAGAATAACATTCTATAGGTAATCATAATAGTCAATATGGCTATTTTAATCTTTAATGCAAAGGAAAAAGTGTTTGCAAAGGCGGTAACGTCGAAAACAAACCTATACGATTCACTGCGGCAAAGCACTTGCAACTCCTAGCGTGAGTCCACGTGCCGCTCAGCCGAAAAACACGCACACATTTTCCATCTGCATCACACTACAACAGTGGAAAACATCGTGGAATACGTGCTCCAAAAGACAAAGTTTGCACTAAGAGTACAACTGTTGGAGTCACACCCCATGACGTCAATTTCAAGGAGTTTGTGGTGCGAGTCCCGAACACTTCTGCCCCTCATGTTGAAGGAAGACTGTTGACCGCAGGGCGTGGTATTCCGTCTCTTCTGCAGTCAGTTGCCACAGAACAGCACAAAGTCAATATAGTGCCATGTGAAGTATTATTATTCTAGTCCTGAGTCTTATTTACTAACAATAAGTTGTATTTACTATATATAATATGTTAGCCTGTAAGGCATAATATATATTCATGGGTCGGTAGGCCTGGTAATAAATGATTTATTATTATATATAGGTATATATTTAATTAATATAATTCTATGCTCCATAAAATAACGCTCATGTATGTTATATTAATGTTTAACAATACAATTCATGCTTAAATAATTAATTTTATGATTCTACTGAATAGTTAATGTGGCAGGAACATTGAATATCGTTTGTGTTTATTATAATTCATGGAAGAACTATAGGATTTTGAAATTGACATACAACTTAAATGTTTTAGCTTCCTAAACAATTACTATTTTTGTGAAATTTTGTATCAAAATAATAAAAATAAATTATACTCAAATATAAGTTAATTTAATTGTTAAAACAGCGATGCGGAGGAGTTTTTTGACGCCATATTTTAGTTAGGACGAGCTTTTAGTGTATATATTAATTAGTAACTCTTTTTGTGTAATGTATATAATTATGTATTTGTTAAATTATTTAAATAACCAGCTATAAAAAAAAATCCTGGATGACAAAGTATACTTAACAAAATTTTATGCACAATTAAAAAACTCTGTACAAAAAGGTTCTACAAAGCCTTGGGTAACTTAATACAATACAAACAGAAAATAAATAAGAACAATAATAAATACATACACACAAATAATATATTCAATGTTATCGTGAACAAACGTTTTCAACTAACCAATACTGTGATGATTCTACTAAATAAAATTCAGACCAATAACGGTATAAAAATAAATTATAATCAGAAGGCCCTTTTAGTCAGGAGCCCCCTTAAATATTTTATTCTGTTTTTGAGACATATATCGTCTGTGAAAATTTCAACTGGCTATCACTGTTCACCCTGTTGACAGACCAACAGACAGACGGATGGATAGGAGAGTCATTTGCCTTTATCACACGTACCGAGTAAAATGGCGAGACTGTAAAATGTTACTCGGCCGAGACAGTGATGTAAGCGAGTTGAAATAAGCGATCACTCCGCGCTATTTTCATACTTACCAAGTATTCGGCCCTTGTCTTGCCCATTTGCTCGATACATGTGATGAAGGCATTAGTAACAGGCAAGGAACCCTAAAAAACTATCTTTTATATTTTGGTCTCTAACAAAAATTAAAACTTATTTCATTATTCTACATTCTTTAAAACAATACGTAGTGATTAAGAACGAAGTGTCCCAACTACGAGCTCGCTGGTCCCGGTACAAGTCCGGGTGGAATTATTCAGTCGCCCTTTTAAAATGTGCTTTTAGCCACCTCGTGTAATGCGATGTCGTTTGCACAAATTGTAATGGCCGCTACGAAAAGTATTAAAATTTATTACGACATCTTTGTGAATTTGAGAAAGGCGCTAATGAGATGCGAAATTATGGACCCTGATTGTCTGCTCGTGAAATAGAAATAATTTATGCGATTAAGTATTTAGATCTGATGTTTTATGGATTACGTTTTGTTCCTTACTTTTTCTTCGAGTTTTTTACCTTGAAACTTCTGTTTTATAAAGACGGGAATCTCTTCATTGTCCGATATGATTCTGTTCATTGTCTCTCGGTAATTAAAGCAAGTTAAATTCAGAACAAAGAATACAATAATATAAACGCATGTTCTCACCACAATCAAACGTTACTTAACGCACAATCTTCGCTATGTTCGGCTTATGAATTAATAAAGACACGTCTGTACAACTAAAGTTATAATTATAGGTAGAGAGCAAAGCCGAGTCTCCGAGATCCCGGCGGATTATGCTGGAATTTAGCAGATTAAACCTTCATTACTGTTGTTCGGTAACTTGCCAGGAATGCCGGTCGAGCTCAAAGCGAGATTTATACCAGCTTCAGCTGGATACCGCGATCAAAACATTCGAATACCCGCATAATTTGCTGAATACGAGTGTTTTATGTAAATACAGTAACGCCGGATCACCGACGCGGCGATATTTTAAATGAAAATGTCACCTCTGTTGCTCTGGAAGAAGTGTGAGGATTCTGTGAGCCTGCCAGATATCTGAGAATGTCGCTGTAATTTACAATGTAAATAAGCATCATATGTAAGCTTTCGTATGTCTGACTGTAGACACTTGTCATAAATATTTGAAGACGCTTACATTTAAGTGTACAACGTTCGTGCACACATAGCTAGTGGGTACTCGTAGGTACAAGGGATTTAGGCAGGCATTAGTATCCAGCTGTATTAGCCACTCAAGCGGTAGTGGCCTGTAACGGGCGCTTTATGCAATACATTACGGTAGATACTTCACATAGCCTGCCAATACAGTGCCAATATTAATAATCCACGTATATCACCTATACTACATATTCGAGCTGCCATGATTTGTCTATCGTCGATTTATGTGTCCAGAATATTCGTCCAAAATAACACTTCAATTTTTGATGGAGCTTTAATACGAATTTTAGTCAAAGCCAAAAAAAGCGTCCATTTCCTCGCCGCTACGATCCATATTCATCGTATGAAACCAATCAAAATTTCATTATTAAAAACAAATCATGCGTTCCCAAGATTTAATCCTAAATAAACAATAAAAATCTCCGTTCAATATGTCTTTGTGATTGGTTTTAAATCCGTGGAAAGTTCCAAATCTTTATTTGCTTTCGAGGCGAGCGGTTTGCGGGTATCTCGCTAATGGTGGGGTAAACGAAAATGCTGAAAAATGGAGCTATTTCCAGTGCTCAGCGGAAGATCAGACATCGGTAATACTTACTCAGCTATCGACTGAGAACGGAAAACTGCGAACTGCATATTTACAGTTAAATATCTGTTAATTCAGTGGTAAATAGGCATTCATACTTCATTCAATCTTTTAAAAGACTTTAATAAAGGAGGACAGTCTCAATTCAGTTGCTTTTTCAACATTTCTCACGTTTATTGTCTTAAGATTCCGTCATTTAAGAATCGAATCGAAAGAACTTTTTTTTTCTCATCAAGCAATCAACCTTTTGCATTCAGACAGTATCACTTAACGATGTGGAACTAATAAAGAAGATCACAAACAGCCAACGGAAAATTTGCTATTTTGCCCTTCATATTGTACTCATAAATTAAAAAGTAAAAAAAAAAAATTGATCCATAGAATCTCTGGTCTGGAGAGAGGATTGGCAGGCCGTCGCCTCCATCTGCGAAGCAGTAATGCTAGGAAAGGAGGAGGCGGACCGAATTAGGCAAAGGCAACGGTGCTCACGCTCCAGGCTCCGCCGGGATTCCGATCCCGATTTCCAGCCGCCGTAGGCGCGGGCTTGCGGACGGCGAGCAATAGGTAGCTCGCTGTCCAACCGTCCAGTAACCGCCCGGACCGAGCCCAAGTCGTCGTCAAGGAGTTGTCAGCAAATTGTAGGTACCCAAGCTGCCAGCAGGCAGTGTCAAAGCCTACTGGGGCCAAGGGTCTACTTCTGAAATGAAGGCTCAGCCCTGGTATGAAAGGCAAAGAAGGAACTAGGTGGGTTTTTTAGTCAGTAAAAGTCTAACACTGTGTCCCGCTCCACCCAAGGGCAGGAGACGTATTTTGATCATTTTTACCCGCCGAAAAAAAAAACCATAGAATCAATGCGTATTTAATTAAAAACCTGAATGATTTTTTCCAAACAATTTAAAGTTTTAATTATTATAACGTATTTCATACAAAAAGGTTTTTCTGAATATTCAAGTGAATGACCGAATTGCTGAATGTCTCTAGAACGTTCAGGCGTCTCTCTTTTTTTGACATTACCCCTTTATCAAACGTCGCGTTGAATTGCGTTGGATGAACCAACAAACATTTAAACCATGAGGTTGACGATACACGGATCGTGATCGGCCCTCTTAACTGATCGAGACGAAAAAAATTCAAGTATTATATTTTTTTTTTTTTTTTTTTTTAGTCAAGTGAAAATGTTACCACCGAATAGATTTAATGATAGAGCCGAAAGGAACGTAGGCATACGCGTAGAAACTCCGTAATTAAACAATGTATCCTAGCAATGTTTCTGATTTTGCAATTGCTTTGAAATGCTGTAGGTAGGTTAATAATTTGAGTTTATCCATTACAAACATCAACATCTTTTTGCCCTGCCCCATGATATTCGGGGTCGGTGCAACACGTTCTTTTCTGAAATTCTATCCTTCTTTCTTTAGTCACGCCTTCACTAACTCTTCTTTACTCCTCTATCTTTTCTTTGGTTTCCCTCTCTCTCCATCCATTCACATCTGTGCATATAAAAGGTAAAGTCTTGACTCATTCAATGACTGATCCACGCACAGCCTAAACCCTTGAACCCAGAACACTGAAATTTTGCACAGAGGTTCTTTTTATGGCGTATATAAAGAAAGAATTTCCCACAATTCTCTCCCTGTGGGGATTTTTTTTTTCAGTGGAAAACATTACAGACATTTCCGCGCCCTTTGGCGAAGCGGAGGATAGTGTCGACTTTTACTGACTAAAAACCCACTCCTGTTCCTTGGTTGCTTTTCATACCTGGGCCGAATTTTCCTTTCAGAAACCGACCCTGGCCCCAGTAGGCTTCCATCCTGCTGGGCCCCTTCGGTTTGCTGACAACTCCTTGTGGTGTACGTGGAACTATTCGTGCCATCGACGACATTTATATAGGATGACTGGTAATTATTGGCCGATACGTAAACACGTGATTGTTTTCATGTTAACAAACAACTTTAACTATAGGACTAAACCCGATGACTAAACCTGAAATTGCGAAAACAAAAATCTGTTGGTCAGTACATTTATGTTCGCCTAACTGGTCAAAATGTACTGCCATCAGGCTATCCAAGGAGTATTGTGTTGCTGAGAATTGTGACTGAGTTGTGGAGGTCTGATGCCTATCAGACCTCCACAACTCAGTTACTGGGTTACTCCATGGAGCGACTACTCCATGTAAAATATAGTATATAGGGTGACTGGTAATTAGTGAACGATACTTAAACACGTGATTGTAGTCATGATAACAAACAACTTTTACTATAAGACCAAACCTGAAATCGCGAAAAAATATCTGCTGGTCAGTACATTTGTGTTCGCATAACTGGTCAAAATGTACTGAACTTGGCTGATTTTTTTCGCGATTTCAGGTGTGTCCCATAGTAAAAGTTGTTTGTTATCATGATTACAATCACGTGTTTAAGTATCGGTCACTAATTACCAGTCACCTTATATATAATAATGAAACTAATTTATAATAAATAGAGTTTTTTCATTATAATTCGTCAATTCATTTTCCGCTATAAAATATTAATATAGGTTGTCCAACAGCGAACTCTTTGATAAAGGCTTGGACTATTAATTGTTCTTTGTGCTATCGCTCAAAAGGTTTTAAGGGATACGTTGAACCTGTAAATAACAGAGTTCATACTGCGATGGACTATTAAAACTTTCAAGCTAAAAGCTAACGCGTAGAATATTAAACACGAGTGTCATGTGAATATTTACTGAACTGTTATTATTTATCGCTGGCTGTTATGCTGAAAAAGTGTAGTGTTGCCAACGCTTTATTTACGTCGAAGTGAGCGAAGAATCCGCGCTAAGCCGCTATGGGTGGCCCACTGAATCAGCTTCCAACGAAGCGACAATGCGTTGGATAAATGACATGAGGGATTTCATTGATATTTCGTATTTCCGCGACGATATTTTTACGCTACGTGATGTCAGTTTTTGTATTCACTATGGCCCGTGTCTCAAGGGCCGTGCCTCACTGGAACGCCACTTTTTTTTTAAAACATGGAGATAAAGTCCTTTAGTCGGAATAATAAACATTATATTTTGTTTGTTAATTAAATATTTAATTTGTTTGCCATTACAATATGGATGTATACATTCTAATGTTTTTGTAGTACTTGACCGCAAATATATCATGTCAACCATCTCGGTAAATTTCGCTGACGTAGCCATTTTAACAAGATCGCGCCTCTTTCAATGATTCCACATATTGTCCAATTTTACATCACAATATCCCTAGAAATTAACCTCTCTCTAAGACATCCCGCTAAAAACCTCTGGGATGCCATGGTGGTGCGGAACTGTCAGTTCGCGCAGTCAAGAAAAACATCCAGCTCTATGAGTTGTACCTCAACTGGCCAATAATAGTCTCTCATCAACCATGCATTTTTTGACTTAACGACCTAGTTACACACCATGGCGTCCCAGTAAGGTTTTTTTTTATGGTAGGTAAAATCATCCAATGACAAATCCCGCCCTTGGGGGAGCGGGAAGTAGTGTCAGACTCTTACTGACTAAAACTAAAAACCTTCCCCGTTCCTTCGTTGCCTATCGTGCTGGGGCCAGGTATTCCTTTCGGAAGCTGACCCATGACCCCAGCAGGTTTCGGCCCTGCCTGCCTGCAGCTAGCAGGCTGGGCCTCTACGATTTGCTGACAGCTCCTTGAGGCGTGCGGGAACAGTAAGATTCGGCCCTAATGCGTTTTTTTTAAAGATGTCAAAGTATGTTCATACAGTTATTTAGGGCTGTTGAACCATATCTTTACTTTTTAAAAAATCATTTTAATAACATCGATATTTTATGAATACAAAATTAATCGCTTTAAATCCTAATATTTTTTTCCATACCGTCGTTAATACCGGCTGTTGCCAGGGTTCCAAGCTTTTCCAATTTTTCCTGGTTCATACGTATAGGGATCGACGCATGATTTATTTTTAATATTACCGTTTAAACTCATTAATTGATTGAAACAAAGCGATGGCAATATATTCGCCACATTACTTCTCTGTGGTCAGTACACTTCACATTCTTCCGATCAATATTCGATGTTCAGATAATTGGTGGTGCTGTTTTAAAGCGTTAATTATTCTGATTGTCATTATCACGGCTTAAAAATAATCTGTATTTTGTTTATTTAGTTCTATGAGATCAGAAATATTTCTTTTACTAGGTAATCTGTCTCAAGGTAAGTATAGAACTTACTTAATTAATTTTCGTTCCTATACATGGTGCTTTAATTTATTTGTTTCTGATTCTTTAAGTAGCAGCTAAGGTTTGTGTTTCCTAATACCTACAACCTGGGAATCTTTAAGTCAAGAGTAAATAAGTTACTTTTAGGCAAGCACACTCTCATCGACCACATTGTAGCTTTCCATCAGGCGAGATAGCGGTCAAGCCTAGCCCATCAAAAATAAAAATGTCGCAAAGAAGCTTGCCCATTTATCAACACCACTGTTGAACATTTGTCATACCAGAAACATCGTAATTGCATTATACACCTTAAGGCGTCATTTGAAAAATTGGCATATTACTTGTAGAAATTGACGTGATGATAATTTTTCTAAGAGACAACAATCAACTTTACCCAAACCTTTTACAAAACGTAACATAAAACAAGTACGCACATCACAACCTGTTACCCGCGCTCAAAAACTGTATCATAGCGACACAGTTTTCCAGTCTCTTTAGATCTGCGTTGTCTACTATATGAATTTCAAATGAACCTCTTGAGCCAACTGCAGGCGCTTCAGAATCACACGCTCAGCTATTCATGCATTCCTGGTAAATTAACTATCAGTACTTATGAGTGTAGCACCAGCAAAGTGTCGCGAATTCACGATTAACTAGTGAATATTGCGTATGTTTCATCAAACTTTCATGTTTCATGGCTGTTGGCAAACGTTGAGTTCTGTTTGAATAGTAAAGCTAATACATGGGTTTCGTAATTGAGAGTTTTGTTATTGTTTATGATCTAAGAATAAAGGTAGGTTTTTTTTTATTTGGTAGGTAAAATCATCCAATGACATCTCCCGCCCTTGGGCGAAGCGGGAGATAGTGTCAGAGCCTTAATGACTAAAAACCTACCCCGTTCCGACATTGCCTTGGTTCCAGGGCCCTTTTATGCATTTTCACACTTTCCCAAGGCCTCAGAGTAGGCTTCGACCCTGCTGGGCATCATACAGGTCATTGGACTCGCTCAGTTGATTTTCGTACGTGCGTATATTAATTTGAGTTTTAGAAAAAAGCACTTTATTTTTAATTTTATCCATACAAATCGGTAGTTTTTCATGGACCGGATCGACCCTCCACGGGATTTAACCGATCAAAATTTACCCGAGTATATTTTTCATTTCACATTCATCGCTACTACGGAAAAACGTACAAAAGAGTGTCATAAAAACATTTCCTAGACAGTAACTGTGTAAAAAGATAACTAATTAGTGCCAGTAATTGCCAGCATACAACAGGAGCTAGACATTAACCATTCTCTTGATTAATCTTTCTTATATGAGTTGCGCAATGCAGTAATTTTATTATTCTTCCACACACACACTCATTTTTCATCTTTATATGTTTAATTTTTTTTACTATACTGGCACTTTTTTTATTGCTATAAAAAATGCTTTATGTACGTCCGATAATTTCAATGTGAACTAATATTTTTCAAAATAAATAAACCCGACGTACGGCGAGTATCCACCCCGTTGTTGAAACATCTACGGTCCGGCGTTTCGCCTCGCCGTTTATTTATACCACGTGCATCAAAGGACTCGAACAATTGTCCTGCTGCGGTCTTCCCATCCGATCATAATTTGGGTGTCTTCAAGGCTAGAATAAATAGGCTCTTAATAAATTAGTGCACCATCAATGATTACATCACTGCTTACCATCAGCTGGGAGCAGACAAGCACTAGTTTAAAACAAATTAAAAAGAAAAATAGTTCAGTTGCCATGACTTGAACCGAAAGTCGTCTTCTGATGGACATGAATGTCGGGAGAGAGTCACCACACCCTACGTTCCTGGCATCCAATGTATTCCCATGACCCTCACCAGCAGTACTGTTTTGAGAACATCTCGCCGTGAATGCAAGGGCGCTTGAAGTGAGCTTTCATTCCACCTTACGCTTTAACCCTGACCCCGACTACAAGTTACGATGGGCACAGGTTTGCGGACGACGAACAATGTGTAGCTCGCCGTCCAGCCGCCTCATAACCATCAGGACCGAGCCCAAGTCGTCGACGGCGCGTAGTGTGTTTCATGTGCTCCTTAAATGAATGATGTGTAAAATCAAACTTGTTACAAGCGCCCCCATACTAGGATCAGTTGAAACAGTGCTTGAGGTCAATTATTGAAACACATGCATTATTAATCCTACCATTATATAACATTATTTTTAGTATATACGAAACCTAAATATAGTTTGTTCAGAATCAGTAACTGAATCGATTCCAATATGTTTTACACTATCCTATTTGGCGTCGCCGTGAGACACACATCGTGTTTGTATGTTTTCTTCTTCTTATCTGAAGTTCTTTAAATTTGGTTTTACAGTGTGTGTATCCATGCTTTCTTTCTTTCTCTCTTTCTTTCTTTCTTTCTTTCTTTCTTTCTTTCTTTATTTCCCCAAAAATATTTAAAAAGGGTCACAAGTTGGACACTACCCATACAAAGGACAAAACAGATCACGGCAGGTCATACCCCTCAGTCGCCCGGGTGGCCACGTGATCATGTATTTATGTCGCCAACCAGGTCCCATAACTGGCTTATAACTTTGTGATTTTTCATAATACAGTTTTGAAATTGTATACATAGATTCAGGTGGTTGTTAGAGGTGTTACGGGTTTCGCATATTATAATAAATATAAGGTTGTATAGCGTTTAAACTCATAGGTATGTAATCATAGAAATCTATTCAAACATCGTAACTTTACATCTTTGCGCTATCTATCACGACCACATCACGACAAATAGTACATTTAAACTACATTGATCGTCGACCATTACTCTCGATTACCAACACTCGATTAACTCGTACTTACTCTGCAATGGAAATAGCACAATAAAAAAGACGAAACTCCTCTTCCAATCCAACCTATAAAAATAAAATAGATACGAGTAGGTTAGATTACCGTCTACTAAAGTCTATTAGCTGATAGAATAAAATGTTTAGGTATATGTTCTGCCATATAGCTAAGATACGATGGTTTCGTTAATGTCGAACGCTTTGAGTTAGCTACGCCTCCAATCCCTTTGATCTGACGTCATCTCAACACTTAATCACGTGGTCAGAACAAAAGAAGTGGAGGTGGATTTTATGAAACTCCTAAAACTAAGAAGTTTGTATGGAGAAACCGGGTGAAGCCGCTGGCAATAGCTAGTTTATTATATTTCAACTCGATACCTCCACGTGCTCCCAAGATAAGGGGTCTTAACTGACAGACAGACACAGACGGACAACAAAGTGATCTTATAAGGGTTTTTTTTTCCGGTTTTTCCTATTGAGGTACATAACCGTAATAAAATAAAATTTTTGGTTGTAGGCCTTTCTTCAGATACATATGTAAATCTTTACATAAATAATTTCATACGATCCCAATCACGTACAAATTTTCAAAAAATTTCGCTTAATCGAAATCCTTTCATTAACATTTCACGTAAGAGCTACCATAAACAGCCAGAAAATTGAGAGCAAAGAGGTAAGCTATAGGCAATACGAACAGTAAATCATGCAGTTATCGACAAAGCTTCATCGAAGGTGGCCATGCGTGCCGCATCGCGACGGCACTGGACGCACTGGCCGAGTGGGTGCCTAACCAGCCTGTTTGCGAACAACGCGCCGGATTAATCGATTCAATTGTCGGAATGATTCGAATGCATCGCTCGCTAGCTGTGTGGCTGTCTACTGCATTGCCTTTGCCCGACGTAAAAGACGAAATGTATGTCATTTTTTTCAGTTTCACGTCAAGTGTCGGGAATTCGGGATTGAGTATTTCAATGTGGTGATTGTAACATTTTTAACATCATGGAGAATGTTAAGTAATACCTACTTAATAAAAAAAACTATTTACATGATTATTGTCATTTATTTTTCTTTTATTTAGTTTTAAGTTTGTGCATAAGTTTTTGTTACTATTATAATTTATAATTTTATTCTATTTAAACGTCAACTCATAATAGATTATATACATTACACAAAAACATAAATACTAAACACTAAAGGCTACTCCTAATTAAAATATAGCGTCAAAAAACTCCTCCGCATCGCTGTCGACTGGAAGTGTGCCCAAAAGGCTGGCGGCATTGCCACGTTGTATGGCAATGCTCAATCTCTGACCGAGGTAAAAGCCAGCCCTTGGGTCACGCGAAGTGTCAACTAAACGTTTGGAAAGTTCTTTAAAAAGTGCATGTGCACTCGGACCCCACGGCCCAAGAGTTTCAACCCCAAACGGCTCAAAAATATAACTGCCGACGAGGTTGTTATATTTCCGCCGCTTGAGGTTCTCCGCTGCCGCAGCAGCAGCACCAGCACAGCACGATGAGCTAGGAAGATGGGATGGCGCAAGAGTGTCGACACAGGTAGCGTCCCACACTAAAGGTCTACCCATCTTCCACGGAAATAAAGACATACCATCCGGTCTCTTACCATCGTCGCGTGCCAGGCCATGAGGTTCCAAAACAGCCGGGACGCCGACGGTGACAAGGACTCGTCGGATAATGTCGTTAATATTCGCGTGCCGCGGTATGCGTCCCGCGCTTCGACAGCATGACAGGCCGTGGTGACCGAGGCTGTTGACAACTTCGCCACAGTGGCAGCGATGAGGAGAACAGCAAGGAGCGCCAAGGCGTAGGGCAACAGCTAGGCGAAACGTCAACTTAAAAAAGAACTTTATTTACTTCTATATAAAACATATTTTTAGACATAGCCATATGTGGACCTTTAACTCACCATAATCTCGCTTAGCATTTCAAATCATCATAAAAGTGTAACAAAAACCCAAGGTAGAATTTTTTTGAAGTTTTCACAAATGACCACGGAGCAATTTTGGTGGTTGAAAAAAATGAGCACGAAGAAATTCAAAACACAAAAATTCTGATTTCACTTCGCTCGCTCGTGGACTAATAGAGAGAATGCATAATTCCTGCCTAAGTCTTAGTCGTGTCCACCAGCCCAATGGGTGCCGATACACTAGTTGGAGACCTTCCTCAAACTAGAATTTTAGGTGAAGGATGTCGTGTATCGACGATTTCTTGGAATGTTACCTACCTCGCAGCGAAACACGACGCCGCGCCGTGACTGCGTTTGCAATAGCGTAAAATTTCCTTTTTTTTGTGTAAAAAGGATTATTATTACTATTACTACATATAAGGTTCCGATCTGAACGTGTTAAAACGTAAACACAATTAAAACGACCGACCCATGCCACGGGCGGGCACTAGTAAATAAATAAAGTGTCACGTATAATTGCGGGTACTGCAGACATTAATACATCGATTGCGGCGCGTGCATAAATCGTGGTAGGGGCTCGCTCGCCGGTGGCAACAGGGCTGCCACCGAGGGCTCTTGTGTCCCTTTGTACAACCCTTGTACTACATGCGCCACAATTTGCCACATTCTCCAGAGGTGTACGGTAAAGGGAACCATTTCTTAAAGGACTAATTTTTCACTCCAGTTTTTACTTTGACGAACATCACAGAAGGCAACTTAAAAAAAGTAAAAGCAAAATGTCGAGCAATATATAGCTGTACTCATTGAAAACACACTGAAAACACTATATTTATTTGAAATATATGTGAGCAGTGTCAGTGTCATTGCCCCGACGTTGTAGGTTTCGGGTTCAAACCCTGTCAGGCGCGTTACTTTATGTAATTTATTTCATCACCATTCCTCTCAAAACGGCGAAGGAAAACGCGAGCAAAACGGCATGTCCTACAACAAAAGGATGAAGACATGTGACATCTACCAAATCGCACTGGGCCCGCGTGGTGGATTGCGGCCCATTCCCTCTTCTAGAGAGGATACCTGAATCCCAGCAATGGGAACATCACAAGGCCGATTATACTTATTCTGAATATCTGCCCAATTAAAAGAAATCTTTTCAAAAAATCAGCAACAGCACTCAGTCTTTTAGAATAAAAAAATAATAATTGGATGAGCTGCAGTTTATCCTTCGTCGAACACGAGCGGTACAATCAATTATTGTTTAAAAACAATATCTGATTGCATTGTTATACCGCGAATATATCTCGTACATGTGAATACAAAAGCTCTGCAGTGAAGTGGTACAGTGTACAGGATACACAATACATTCGAACTGGCTCGAGGGCCCATGTACCGATTCTTGTAATATCGAGTGGCAATTAACCGGCCACTGATCTGTCAGTATGTTTGTTTTATTCCAGTACAGTTAAAGTACAAATAAATGTGTTGCATTTCGCTTTAAAGGTCCGTTGAGTGTAATTACATGAGCTAAATGAGTGGTCGAAGTAATGTTCACATTTTGTCACCAGACTACTGTTGTAATATTATGCAAAATGATTAAATGATGGGCGGTAATGACTAATTAAAACACTGATAGTCTAAAGATATATGATTACAACAGCTTCATTATCATAACCCCTTTTTATATTCTTCTTTCCATAGTTTAAAACAAAGTCTTTTCCCGCTGTCTGTCTCTATGTATGCTTACATCTTTAAAACTACGCAACGGATTTTGATGCGGTTTTTTTTAATAGACAGAGTGATTCAAGAGGAAGGTTTAAATGCACCTGTGCGAAGCTGGGACGGGTCGCTAGTAATATTATAAATGTAGAAATAACTCTTTCTGTTATACGCTTTCACGGTTAAACTACTGAACCGATTTTGATGATGATCGGTACGGAGTAAGCTTAAACCCTAAAGAAAAACATAGGCAATTTTTTATCTGGCTTGGCCTTAAACTTTGCGTCTGCAATACGACATTCACGCGGACGATGTCACAGGCAGAAGTTAGTTATTTATATTTCAATTAAGTTAAAGTGGAGATTATGAACAGCGTCATTAATAAAATAGCTCTTCATTATCGTACGGATTATCAGTCACTTTATTTTATTGCTACAGCTCCGGCATTAATCAAATAACCATTACTGGAAGTGGATGCATTTTCCTGGGACCTTGCTTTGTGCATCCTCTTTTACTGTGGAGTGCAGCGTGCCTTATCTGTTGGAAGCGGTCTCATCGCGCCACGGGCTACTTCAGTACAACATACTCGAGGAAAGGTAATAAACGAAACAAACTCCTTGCTCTACGAGTACCAGGTTTCACCATTCAAGTTTTATTTGTGGGAACGAAATAAAATAGTGAGTTATTTAAATATTAAACACTGCACAATACGGGAGTACAACACTCGTGTGGCTACGGGCGCGTGAACATGTATGAGCTCTAAAAGCGCCCTTATTGCAATTTCCACTTTTCCTAATAACCCCCCACATGTGGCTCGCACTGCACGTTACACGTAATTTTGCATATTTACGTGGTTAAGTACCCTTGTATAGTAATTTATGTGCATTAGTTATGAGCTTCAAAGAATCGCGGAAATGCTGAATGGCTGTAAAATGCTCTACAATGAAAATGACGCACTTAACGTCTGAGTAAAATTCGCTATTTCATCATCAAGTACTTATTTATATTTTCCGTAATTTTTCAGTTTATTAATAAAGCTACTTAAACAAATTACGACGGGGAAATTTTGATCCGCGTGCACAAACGCTGATGCTAATCGCCTCGCTATTCAATATGGGGGAACACGTTCCGAAGTTTTCAACTGGGTGCATCATTTAAGACTAAGCTTAGGGAGACTGCATACGTACTCGTATAAAAAATTATAACACTGCCCCTCCCACTTGAATTCTTTTGTCGCCAAACAAGCTGTCAAGGGCGTGTCTAAACAGAATTTAATACGCTGCTAACAACGGGTATTGTGACATGTAGTGACGATAGTCGAGAGCAGCGGAGAGGGCGAGACAAAGCACTTGATTCGAGCACGCTCGACGCGTGAGACCGTGAGAGGGCTCGAACAGACTTACTAATGGCCACTCGCAGAAGCCGATCGATTCCGCAATTTGTCTCTCTGACACGTCGATCCGATTATAAATCATTAGGAACTCGATAATTTATTATAAATCAAGTTAGTTATTTACAAGGCTATGATGGTTCCCTATTACGAAGGTTACCGATATAACCCGAAGAATCACCAAACTTAATGGCAGGGTACATTGTTCGATATTCAGCTCAGGATATGGAGCTTAAATTGAAAAATGCCCTCCAAGAACTTCAAGAATCTAAACTGCATTGCCAACAAATATTGCAGGAGAACGAGGAGAGTGAGAGGGAAATAGAGAAAATAGTATTCCAAAATACAAGCCTTAAACGTGAGTTAGTAGAGCTTAGTCAGCAATATCAAGATGTTGTTGATGAACGCAACCAACTGCGAGTGATCACGGACGGGTTTACTAGATGTAGTAACTTGTATGAGGAGGCTTTGGGTAAGGTTAGGGATCTAGAGGATGAGTTAGTTCATGCTAATTGTCACATTTTTAAATTGCAGAGGGAAAAGGAATGTACTCAGACCGAGAAAACTAACCGTTTATATGATGAGTTAGTAAATTCAAATTGCAAACCTCATTCTTTAGTAACAATAGATCTTACTGAAGATTCTTTAATAAAAAATAATTATAAACTTAGTCAAAATAAGATAAAAAAATATGCAAGACTGAATAAAATCATAAAAAAATGTAAAAACCACAAAAAACAACAAAAACACTATTCCAAAAATATTCAACTAAGAAAGGAACGTGTTAACCTAATTAATCAATTAAATAACTATCAGATTAAGTTAGAAGACAGTATAAATATTTATAAAATTGATACTCAGCACTTACAGTCTGAAATACAGACTCTTAATAACTCGTTAAAGTCAATTTATAGCAAATACATATGTTCAGAAAATCAAATAAAAGAACATATTCTTGCTACGAATGAGTTAGTACTCGTAGACAAAGTAGACTCGCTTACTCTTAGTATTAACAAATGTACTTGTCAGAGAGAATATAACCTGGCGGGCCTCCAACTTGTGGTAGCAGAGGATACATCCCAGGCAATCAGTGCTCAGGATTGTATTCCCAGCCAGGTTCCCCACTTTCAGCATGAATTAACTCAAGGGGTATGTTCAGTAAATTGTAGTTTTTCCTCTGATAACAGCGGGGATTATCAATCAATTATGTTTTCTGATAGTATAGGAAGAGGTTTAGGGCAATTAGTTAGTGGGTGCCTCCCTTTCTCTTCACTAAATCTTTGTACACCTCAAGCTTCCTATCATAACATAATGTCATTAGTTAATGAACGAGAATATGATCCCAATGCCATTTTAACTGTATTTGTGGGTAATAGCTCAAATGTAAAGAAAGATGATATCACTAATAATGTCACAGAGTTATTGAAGATAAACTGTAAGAAGATTATTTTGTGTGCTTTTCCCTACTTTGAGCACTTGTCATATAGGCAAAATAAGTACATTCATTTGCTAAATATGCATATGCAGTTTTTAGTTCATCATCATAGTGATAAGTTTTTATTTTTTGACATCAACAAGTTTGTTGATAAACTTTTGTCGACTAGGTATACTGTGTACCTACCTATTACTTTTAGACGTAAAATAGCACAGCTATTAGCTTTTATTATTAACACAGACATAGCTAGTATGTCGAAGTATCAATGTATTAGTCCCACAATTAGTAGTAGTACTAATGATAAGTCTGCTGGCTCCGATAGTTTAAACTGACTAAGAAGACAACAGAAGGTACCATTGGCAATTTAGCACAACTTTACAATAAAGTACCTTCTAGCATACAAACTAAAGGGGCTAAGCAGAAGTCATTTACTTTGTTCCTTCAGAACATTCAGGGTTTTTCTTCAAAACAATTAGAATTTGAATTATTTTTAGAAAAAACAATGTTTGATATTATTTGTATTACTGAGCATTGGTTAAAGGATTTTGAAATGTTAATTAATAATGATAATTATAATGTGGGCAGTTGTTTTAACAGAAAATCAATGTTACGTGGGGGTTCACTCATACTAATTAAAAAATGTATTAAATTGAAAACCCGTAAAGACATAGTTGCACTGTCCATTGAACATACCATTGAACTGTCTTGTGTTGAGCTGGATAGGCATGTCATAGTGTGCGTTTACAGGCCCCCTAATTATCAAAACTACTCTGTTTTTGAGTCAGTCATGGAAGATGTTATGGCAAAACTTGCAACTGGTAACAAACTAGTAGTTATCTGTGGAGACTTTAACATTAATATTTTAGAAAACAATTCAGATAGCAATAGATTTTTAAATCTTTTCAAATCATTTAATTTATCAAATGTGTTCATAGAACCAACTCGAACTACCACTACTTCTGCTACATGTATTGATAATGTTTTTTGTTGCTGTGACTATTTAGAAAAGGCCATTGTAGATTATTTGCCTTCTGATCATAGCGGCCTGTTGGTAACTTTTGAATCCATTATACCAATACAACAAGTGCAAATACAATCCAGACCAATAACATCCGGTAAACTGAATAAATTTAACAACACTTTAATTAACAAGTTAAGTGATTGGAACCTTGCAGTGAACAATGGTAATATTTTGTATAACGATTTTTTTTCAATAGTCCAAACCGAATTTAATAAGACTTTTGAGAAGAAAACTAAAAGTATCTGCCCTAAGTTTATATTTAGTGACTGGGCGACTAAAGGAATCAGGATAAGTAGGGAAAGACTTTTCGAGCTGTATGGCCTTAAGCCTATTATTAACACTGAATCTTTTAATAAGTATGTTGCTACCTATTCAAAAATGTTTAAAAATACTTGTAAGGCAGCTAAGGCCTTATATATTAGCAACAAGGTTAAAACAGCAGACAATAAAATAAAAACGGTTTGGAAAATCATAAATAATGAAACCAACAGGAACAAAAAACATAATAATGATTACATATTAGAGACTCATCATGGTCTTATTAGCGATAACAAAGTAGTTGCGGAAGAATTTGTAAATTTCTTTACCAGTGTACCAATAAAAACTACTGAAGCCCTAAATTCATCACCATCTCATGCTTTTGGTTTATTACAGGCTAATGTTGCAGCCTGCCCCACTGAATTTAACTTTAAGCATATAAACCCCATAACAGTAATAAAAGCATTTAAAAAAATCAAGGTTAAATTAACTGAAGATCTTTGGGGTATGTCTATCAAAGTTGTTACCTCAATTATTGAGACTATAGCGCCATACTTAGCTTTAATATTTAATTTGTGTATAGATCAAGGTGTCTTTCCGGATCTAATGAAATATAGTAAAGTTATACCACTTTTTAAATCCGGGGACAGTAAAGACTCTAATAATTATAGGCCAGTGTCCGTGTTGCCAGTTTTTAGCAAAATATTTGAAAAGGTGATGTTAGATCAAATGCTTAATCATTTTAACACAAATAACATCTTACACGATAAACAGTATGGTTTCACCAAAGGACGTTGTACAACTGACGCTGGTGTCTCCTTACTAAAACACATTTTTAATGCGTGGGAAGAGGCACAAGATGCTATAGGCATCTTCTGCGACCTGTCTAAGGCGTTTGATTGTGTAGTTCATGAAACATTACTCCTGAAACTTGAGCATTACGGACTAGGCAAAACAGCGTTAAACTTATTAAAATCTTATTTGAATGATAGACAGCAATTAGTTCAGATAAACGGTGTCAATTCGTCGGGGTTAAATGTTAAAATGGGAGTACCCCAAGGTTCGATTTTAGGTCCTTTTTTATTTTTAGTTTACATTAATGATTTACCCCATTTGTTGCAAAATAAACTTAATATGGTGTTGTTTGCCGACGACACTTCTTTGATTTTTAAGGTAAATAGAAGGACTAATAATCTTGACGACGAAAATAACGCCCTAATGCAGGTCCAAAACTGGTTCACTGCTAATAATCTAGTTTTAAATGGGAAGAAAACTAAATGCATAAGATTTTCCTTACCGAATGTCAAAAGTAGTGAATGTGACATAGTATTGAACAACGAGAAACTAGAATTCGTCGATAAAACGGTTTTTCTGGGGATAACGCTTGACTCAAGGCTACAGTGGGGTCCTCGTTTAACATCTCTTGCAGGACGGCTTAGCTCAGCTGCATATGCTGTTAGAAAAATCCGCCAATTTACGGATGTTGATACCGCTAGACTAGTCTATTTTAGTTATTTTCATAGTATCATGTCATACGGTATCTTACTATGGGGACGGGCTGCAGACATCCACTCTATTTTTATATTACAGAAAAGAGCCATCAGAGCCATATACAATCTCCGCCGGTGCGATTCTCTAAGGGAACTGTTTAAAGATATTAACATCATGACGGTACCTTGTCAATATATCTATGAAAACATCATGTACGTTAGAAAGAATCTTCACCTTTTT
The DNA here is from genome assembly GCA_958295575.1 of Leucania comma. Classification (NCBI taxonomy): domain Eukaryota; kingdom Metazoa; phylum Arthropoda; class Insecta; order Lepidoptera; family Noctuidae; genus Leucania; species Leucania comma. Next base: position 17,817,437 of record OY282470.1, read on the forward strand.
AGTAAAAGAGGCGATAGGCATAATTATGTTACAAGGAATAGGGACCTTTTAGTTCAACCAGGTTTCAGACTGGCTAAAGTAGCGTCTTCTTTCATGGGGTACTGTTTAAAATGTTACAATAAAATACCTCCTCACATATTAGAACTCAATGAAACAAAATTTAAATCTTGTATTAAACGCACACTATGTACACGGGCATATTATAGCTTGGATGATTATATTCAAGATAAAAATGCTTGGGTTAATGCTGGTCCAGCTCCACTACCAGCAGGGCGTACAAATTGATTAGTTTGGAAAATACTTTTTTATCTTTTTATTTAATATTAAATTATTATTGTATAATGTAGAAGCATTTATTTTCAAAGTTTGTAAATGTGAGTACCATGGAGCAATTTACGGTTTTTGGATATTGGACTTGTTTGACATAAATGAGCATGGTGGTTGAGAGTTTGTCATGCTCACTCAAATGTCTCACTGATGGTGGCGCGTGTGTTGGATCATTCGGTTCCCTTCAAAATGGTTGAGCTGAGTGGTGCTGATATGCGCGTCATGTCCGTGAACGGGCGCTGTCAGTTGAGACTGGTCATCTCTTAGCTGCCAGTGGTTTATTTTAATATCTTTATTTAGAATTCCTTTTTTTGTCTTTACTTTATTTTATTGACATTGTTCTCACATAATAGCAGCGACAAGAAACATGTAACAGAGATATTTGTTATACATAAAATGATTGAAAAGAGTGTCCATGGAGTTTCTTGCACATTCTTCTCCATAGAGATCTACGCTTTGGAATGTGCAATTAGCATCATTTTTTTTCTGACAGACTGACACTTTGACCTTTCAAAAGTGCCTGTAAATGGTTTATTTGAAATAAATGCTTTTGAGTTTGAGTTTGATTTGAAGGGGCTAAAAGGTTCTGGGGTAAAAACCACATACTGGTAGAAGCAACTTTGGAAGCTCTCCCATAAAATGGTTCAGAGTCGCTGGACGCACAGAGTCGGTTATTGTGATGACACTTGACAATCCTCTATTGCCTTGCATTACATCAGCCTTTTAATGTTCCCACTGCTGGGACTCAGGCCTCCTCTCTAGGAGAGGGAATAGGCCGTAATCCACATAATCCTCTATTACGGGTTCTGTAAATACCACTGGTATTGGTTTTGAATATCTAAAAAAATCACGTTGTATATTTATTTTCCCTAACTTTATTTTTGTTTCATTCCAATTCCCATGTACATTTTTATTTACTCTTGCGTTGTCACTGAAACGTAAATCCTTTGAGTGTTCCCTACGTTCATTTCATCTGCAGCGCAATGAAAATAGCTAAAATCACAAAAATATTTTGCGAACAATTTAAAATTGTGGTGTTCAGTATTTTCACGGTGTATGGACAGTAATGAGGTTGACACAATATAAACCGTATTCCCGTATTTTTTATGAAATATGTACAATGTTGGTTACAAGTTTTATGGTTTACAAAAAAAGCTACCGAGTTGATGAATATGTATGAGATATCTGAGTTTGACGGGATGATCTATCTTTATGACTGAATTTTGCGAGAATTTCGTGAATCATCTCTCAGAATTAAAGCGTAGGAAGAAACAAGAGCGTTACACAAAAATTGTTTCGCAAAAAGTGTGAAAGTGTTTTGAAATTGGTAGTGAAAATTTTTCATGACCATAATTAATCAATATCATTATTGAACTACAAAAGTCTAGTAAAATATTATGGTTGTTTAATCATGCAATTTTAAACATGCTACTGGCTTTATTACATCTAACCGGTAAAATAATTGAGCAATCATGATTTGTAGGATTTTAAATAGTAGATATAAAAACTAGCGACCGGCCCCGCTTCGCACGGGTTTAGAAATCTTTGAAATTCTCGGCTTTTTCGTACCATAACATGTATGTATGAAAGTCCGTTTAGTAGTTTTTGAGTTCGTCGCGTTCATATAGACAGACAGTCGCGCTGGGTAAGATTGTTTTATAATATGTAAGTGTAGATGGGCCTATGCTTATTTTAATGTAATGTCATAAAAACAAACTTTAGGTGCTGAACATTCTCGTTGCTAATCGTTTCAATTATATAACATGAAACATGTAGCTGTACACAAAAGTAGATCAACGATTCAAAAAGCATGCGCTGAAATTATTGCATGTACCTAGAATACTCAAACCAATACTCTTAATACGCGTAAACTTCACTGACTAGTATCCATTATATTCGCAATAATGCTTCCATATTTTATCCCTCAGATTAACATACACCACCTTCTACGAAGAAGATGCCGGAAAAATCTAGCGAAGTAAAGAACGTAAAAAGTCAGGATGAGATGATCGTCACCCCTAGGCTCCCACCAGAGACACAAATATGAGGGAACGAACATCCTCACGCCCCAGCTGCTGCCACAGGAGACGCCCGGATCGTCAGGCAGGGCGATCTGCGGCCACCTTACGAGCGGGCTTATTTATGGCTGGCGAACCATGGTTAGCACGCTGTCCAATACGGTCCCAGCCCGGGTCGACAGCGTTTTGTATGCCATGCGTGACTCGAAAAGCTGTCAGTAAAATCTACTGGGCCCGTTAGGACTATGAACTAATACCTGCTACTAGGGTTGAGGAATTGTTCGAAAGAACTACCGTGGCCATGGAACGCAAAGGGCGGCTGAAGGAACACGGTGAGTTTTAGTAAATTAGAGTCTGACACTCTTACTTCGAGTTTGTTTTGAGAGCAGTGGTGGCTGAGTGCTAACTCCGACCGCCCCGACTTACGAGTTGTAGGTCACGGGTTCAAACCCAGCCAGGCGCAATACTTTGTGTAATTAACTTCACCACCACTGCTCTCAAAATGGTGAAGGAAAACATCGTGAGGAAACCGGCATGTCCTAGAACCAAAAATTCGAAGACATGTGACCACAGATAAAAGAAAGAAATGTGACATACACCAACCAGCCCTGGACCCGCGTGGTGGATTACGGCCCATTCCCTCTCCTAGATAGGAGGCCTGTCTCCCAGTAGTGGGAACATTGGCTGATGATGATGATGATGATGATGACTCTTGCCCTAGAGTGGGGAAACTAATTCATATTATTGTACTTAAAAAAATAAAAAGATTAATGTGCATGCCTAGACATACTACGATGGAGTTATTATGACAATTCGAGGCACACACGAGGCGCCTCACGCCACGCCTCGGCGAGGCGACACAAAGCGTGGCGCACTACAAAAGGCAGGTCACAGAGAGTGCGCCAGTTATCAGCTAAAATGGAAGCCGACGACAATTATTTAAATAACTTTATACACTATTGTTGCCCCGATTTAAGGGCAAACTGTTTTTGCTTTACGAAGTATTGTTGAGTTATAAATTAATTATCCCAGTATTTTATACAACCTTATTTTTAGTATATGCGAAACCCGAAACAAGGGTCAAGTATTTTATGCAAATAATCTATTTACGAAATTTCATAACTGTATCATAAAAAAATACAAAGTTATGAGCTTGTTATGTTATCCTGTTGTCCACACAAACGCATGGTCACCGGGCCCTCTGGTAGACTGATGGGTTGTTTTGCTCCCACACCCAGCTGTACGCTGTTTCTTAATGCCCGCTATGACTAGCCGTATGTACTTAGTATCGATGATGTCCAACTTTTGTGTGACCTTTTTTAAATATTTTAGGGAAAAAAAAATATCATGGTGTAAAAATGATTGGAATCGATTCAGTTACTGATACTGAACAAACTATGTTCAGGTTTCGCATATACGAAAAATTATTTTGTATAATCTTCATCACATTAATATAATAAAGGCAATTTGTGAATGTGTGTGGGTATATGTTTAGATTTTATATTCAGTTTATATTCACACTCAAACGGCTAAACGCATTTCGATGAATCTTGCCACACGGCCCAGCAGGGTCGAAGTCTTCTAGAGCCATAGGTTCGCTTCTGAAAGGCAAACCCGGGGCCCTGAAATGCAAGGCAACGATCCTTCGGATTTCCTGTCAGATTTTACTGACTAAAACCCACTTTTATGTTCCTGCATTAAAGTGGGTTTTAGTCAGTAAAATCTGACACGCCCTCCCGCTCCAGCCTATAACGGAAGAAGTCATTACATTTTTTACCACCTAAATATAATATATATATATATATATATATTACAGAGTAATTTGACAATTCATGTGCAAAGGCAGGCTTAACTCAGCAATGAGTTTTCTTTTCCATATTTTCTTTCCGTTTAAACCTTCCTTGGCCTATCACGAATCTTTCAAGACTCAAAGTTATAAAATTTGGATCAGCCACCTAAACTCCGGTGCTCAAACTTGGTCACTCACAGAACTACAAAAGTTCCGCCTTGGAGTTTACCAGAGAGCTATGGAGCGCATTCTGGGCGGAAGAAGAACATACCAAAAACGGAATGACACGTTGCGCTCCGGGCACAATAGACGTAGGCAAAAAGGCTGCCAGGCTTAAATGGGATTGGGCGGATCACGTCAGTCGCATGCACGGAGACCGCTGGGCAAGCATCGCCACACAGTGGACAAAGCGTCGTCGAGGCCTAGAAAGAGGTGGCGGGACGATCTAGACGCGTACTACGAGGACTTTGGGACGACGTGGAAGAAGAAGGTTTGGAAGGACTTGGGGGAGACCCAAGTCCATATCCAATCCCATCCACTCACATAATTGTAGCGACAAGAAATATGTAACCAATACTATTGTAACACTTAAAATGATTTTAAAAGAGTGTCCATGGAGTTTCTTGCACGTTCTTCTCTATAGAGATCTACACTTTGGAACGTGCAATTTAGCTTCACTTTTTTTTGACTGACCGATATTTTGACTATTCAAAAGTGCCTGTAAATGGTCTATTTGAAATAAAAGAGTTTGATTTTGATTTTGACCTTTGCCCAGCAGTGGGACAGCAAGGGCTATTAAAAATAAATATATAAAGATGCAAAGAAATCTCAATAGTATTCAACTATTAACTGAGAATCGTTTGAAGAATCAGTAACTATATTCGTCGGTCCTTCTTGGAAGGACTGCTAACTCTGGTTTATAGTATCAATCCAATTAAACTTCCTGACGATAAATTGGACCAACCTAAACTCCAAGTAATAACTTCCATATCGTACTACTTTATAAGTAAGGCAAGACCAACTAGCGTTATTATGATAACATCTTCTCTGTAAGTACCTAGATGTAGACCTACTGTGACACGGATTAAAAGATTCTTAAATAAGAAGACAAACCTTCGATTTCTTAAGTTAAAATTTGTACTTATGGCGCAATAAAGTAGGGCTTAACACCTTTAATTAAGTACTGACAAAGTTAAGGTACCCACATAGATAAAGTATCCATAAATATAAAATATCCACGAATACTTAGATATATAAAGTACCCACAAATATAAAGGGAACTACTACTGCTACGTATTCAACTGCTCTTCAAATCTTTCAGGCAGGTCGGTAGTCTATTTGTTACTTACTAGTCTATTTGTTGCAACATCGGGAAACGTAATAATTGATCATTATTGGAGGTTATTAAACAAACTGGCTGGCATTGGCGCAGTGGCGGAACCGGAAGCGTGCGATGCAGCGCTTCGGCCGGAATCGGACACGTTCCGGAGCGTTATCCGCACGAGCACTTCCGGTCACTCGACTATCACTTGTTACCGCCACCCATGCCACTGCGATCCGCGCCCATTGTCCACTGCGCGGCTTAAATTTTTCACTGAAAATTGATGTCGTTAATTTTAAAATTTTATATCTGCACATGCGTTGAACGGCAAAATTTTAAATATTTACTCAAACCAAATATTGCGATCGCATCAGATCGGATATGAAAGATTTTTGGACTCGGTTTTTAACAATGGACGAATTAAGTAGGAAATGGGTTTCAATGTATATTTATGAATATATATGTACGTCACTAGTTATTCCTATTGTTGTAGTTATTGTTTTTATTTTATATCGTTTTTTACTATTGATAAGCATAGGTATAGATATACAAAACGGAAATTTTTAATAAGGAAACCATACAATTACACTAATATTATGAAGTTTAAAGTTAGTAAGTGTGGGTGTTTGTGATGACGTGTGTATGTTTGTTGCTACTTCACGTTCGAATGGCTGAACAGATCTTGAGGCAACTAGGGACAATGATAGACCATGTTCTTAAATATCACATACAAAACCTATTATTCCTGGAATATATTTCTTTGAGATAATTTTCTATATACACGCTGGCGAAGCTGCTAGCTGCAGCTAGTACCTATTACTTAATGGTGCCCTTAAAACAAAAGTGTTTCTATACCATAAAAAGCGATTTTTCACATAGTTTTCGATGTGCTTACTTATTTAATCGATAAGAAATTGGTAATAAATTACTGAGAAACTGTAAACAACTGACTTACAAATGGATTGCACTGGCTAAACTTAATCTACAGGTATCTAAGCCTAACTGAAAATTAAAAAAAAGTTTAAAGCGCCATTTTATTTTAAGGGTGCACAATAATTTGACTAAAATATTCCTCATTTCCATACCCATTCAGTCCTTAATAAAAAGTTATTTTTCAATACACTTACTCAGAAACCCTCTCTTATTCCACCGCTTACCGGCACGCAAGGGACTTTTTCCCGCACTAGTGCGGAAAAAAGCGCGTGCTCTCCCCGCCACAATTTTATTGTAATAAAATAGGTTATCTTGTAAGGCTGGGCGCGAATCGACCCCCTCGAGGCACGGGTCAACCCCCATGAGTCGTAAGTGTATTGAAACACGTCGTTTGACACACGTGCAAACTTGTCACTGCAGCCCTCGGCTCCATAATACACTTACGACTCGTGCGAACTCCACCTCGGTCACAATGACAAACTTTCTGCACTTGTATCAAAATGCAAATGTATCTATATCTGCACGCTATCCTAGAAAACTCTAACAACCCAATCAATTTCAAATGTTAGATCTACCAAGTGTTGAAATCCAAATTCTAGCAAATTCTAACTGCAGTAGTGAATCAAAGCTTTTTCTAGCCTTATTTTTCCATAAATTTACCTTTCGCTTCTCGCAACGGTTTTTGCATTTTCATGAACAGCACACTTTTTCGATCATGGTTTTTCTCTGTACTGAAATTCAAACTGCGCGAACTCTGTTTGTCTAACAATCGTTGAATTTATGAGAATCACGTCGAAAACTAAATCTTTAGTCCATTTGCCATTATTTTTCCCAGTGCTGGGTCTCAGGCCTCCTCTCTAGGAGAGAGAATGGGCCGTAAATCCGTAATCCACAACGCGGGCCCAGTGCGAGTTGGTGGATGTCACATGGTTTCGAATTTTTGGTTCTAGGACATGCCGGTTTCCTCATGATGTTTTCCTTCACCGTTTTGAGAGCAGTGATGATTAAATAAATTATACAAAGTAATGCGCCTGGCCGGGTTTGAACCCGCGACAGTCGCGGGTTCACAACACTCGACCACCGCTACTCACCAGTAATTGCACCAATTATAATGACAATGCAAATCGTTTCGGACTCTGTATGCCATATTAACCTATAATTTGAGTCGAACATACCTATATATAATGATAAATATAAATCTGAAACAGAACTGAATATTAAGCAAAGAGGTAAATTTTAATGAACCTCAATAATTCTGGTGCGAAAATGCAGCGAGCGAGGCCGGCGTGACATGAAACTATAAGCTATGAAACATTTAGAATAGGTACTACTACTATAAGTTAATTTCGGATGCTGTTATTTGAGACTGGTCATCTCTTAACTGCCAGTGATCATCATCATTTCAGCCGGACGTCCACTGTTGGACACAGGCCTCCCTCGACTGTCACCACTACGAACAGTCCTGTCCGTTTCGCATTCATCGCATTCCCGCAACTCTGATAATACGTTTACACATGGGCCCAACCTCGGCCAATCGTTTCCCTGGGCTAAACAATAGCGATTGGCCAAGGCTTGGCCCACATGTAAATGTAGCATCAGATATTGGATCCAGATCATCGGTCCACCTTGTGGACGCGAGGCTTTCGAACGCTGCGTCTTCTGGTGCGCGGTCACTACCTTAGGGCCCCAGCTATCAACTATTCTACAAGCAATGTACGATTCGAGTACCCTGCCCACTCCCACTTAAGTTTAGCGATTCTTCGGGTTATGTCGGTGACCTCGGTTCCTCTGCTTCATTGAGTGGCTTATTTTAAGTTCTACATCTATTCTATTTATTTTTTGGGTCCCGTACCCAAAAAGGAAAAAATTGAACCCTTTTAAATATCACTTTGTTGTCCGTCTGTCAGCACATAAGAAGCGACAAGCTATGGAGAGAGCTATGTCCAGTATGTGTATGTGAACGACTCTCGGATGACAAAATAGAATTACCAGAACATACAAAAGCCAAGTTACAATGCTAAGTTTGTTTCGTGTCTTTGTTATTTTACACATGTTTTCTGAAACAAAAAATAAATCTGTAAATTCTCTAATCTGACATACGTCTGGCAGTTTGAGTACCATATGCGACCTACCCAAATGATCATTCTTTGGTATTTTTCGTCAAGTCGTTGAGCTCCATATTAATCCTAATTTAAGCTACACAAACACTGACAAATGCTTGCATTGACTGGACAGGTTCACTCAAATCAGTGTGCTTCTTTGTTCAAGAGACCATCTCTGACAGTTACACTAGTTTTCATGGTGCTAATATGATTTGACCATTATTTGTTTGCAGTATGGACTTTAAATAAAGACTAATTAATATTATTAAAATTATTTAAATAACACTTTGGCCTTTGAGTTGCTTTCGGTGTTTCTTCTCAACGTTGTCAGCCAGGAAAGACAGGCCTCATCTAGTAGAAAAAAAAAACCGGACATGTGAGTTCGCCTCGCGCACACACACGCGACAACAGTTCGATTCCCGAATTGAATTACGAAGATTTTTCTATTTTTCGCAATTTTTTTTTGGTGTAACTACAAATTTGAAGTTTAAATTAGATTTTTTTCTATACTTGTGCTATAAGATCTTGCTTCATGCCAAATTTCAGGATTCTATCTTAACGGGAAGTACCCTATGAATTTGAATTCCGTTGAGAGTGTTGAAATATATTTTTTTTTTGCGATATAATCGGCTGTATCTTTTTTTCTGTTAACTTAGAAGTTTGATTTTTTCACAGCTTTAAGGATCTGCAGACTTGAGTATATGGCTTAAATTTCAACTCGATACCTCCACGCCTTGCCGAGATAAAGGGTATTGATAGACAGACAGACTGACGGATAACAAAGTGATCTTATAAGGGTTCCGTTTTTCCTTTTGAGATAGGCACAGAACCCCAAAAATTGACGAGTAAAAGTGTATATCAAACCTATTTGCAAAAATATCTCTCCCTACTCTGTACGTTTCGTAGCTCCACAACTCGCGAGCGCCTCTGACCCGCCAATTTGCCAGCACGCATGCTTGCACTCTGTGCAGCATCATTCGCCGATATAATTGTTAACTCTGAAATTCACGACGAATATAACATGCTAACTACTATCGCATGTTGATTTAATTAACATTGCTCTGGAAAACTTCACAGATTTTTATTTTAAAGTAAACAGTATTTTAATGCGTATTTTTGTACACAAGATCACGTAGGTAAGAAAAGAAGCATAATAATAAAATAAAAACCGGCCAAGTGCGATTGAGACTCGCGCATGAAGGGTTTGTACCGTCCGTAGCAAAAACGAACAAAAAAAATAAAAACGGTAATTTAAAAAACTAAAAAACCCGACTGCTTTTCTGACCATTCATGAAAAAGCCCTAAAACAAGAAAGTCGTTGTACTCGATTGCACTTAACTATATAATATTTTAAATACTGGCAGTCGGGACCCATTCTAGAATTGAGAGCACATACCTATATTACATTGCAGATTACCCCAATCTATTGACTAGACGGCTGACTTTCTTACGATATCACTTTCAAAGTAATTACGAATCTAAAGACACCTCTCAAACTAAAAGCCATCGAGCCGTTCAGGTCGCATAGCGTGACAAACATTTGAATTTGGCGCTAAAAATCCGCCATTTTGTTTTTTTTTTTTTTTTGATATACCCAATGTCACTCTCACAGTAAATACGAATCTAACGACACCTCTCAAGCTAAAATCCATCGAGCTGTTCAGGCTGCAGAGCGTGCCAAACAATTATACATACATACATACATACATACATACATACTCTCGAAAAACATAACCCTCCTTCTGGCGCAGTCGGGTAAAAACAACCAGGTTTATTGTATGGGAGCAACCTTAAATATTTATTTAATTCGGTTTTTTAGTATATGTTGTTATAGCGGCAATAGAAATAGGTCATCTGTGAAAATTTCAACTGTCTAACTGTCATTGTTCATGACATACAGCCTGGTGACAGACGGAGAGACTGGTGGACGGACAGCGGAGTCTCAATAATTGGTATTGGTACCCGTTTTACTCTTCGATTGAGGACCCCAAAAAACTGATTTTCTCTCTTATCCACGTTCAGACTACTACTTAGTAACACATTAAATCAGATCAAGAAGTTTTAAAAACCTAAGTAGCCTAGACAACAAACTATTTTCCCACACTAAAGTGCAATTTTTAATCCGCTAGTACGCTAAAAGTGTAGTGTATCATCGGACTAACAACATAGTTTTTTCCGGACTCTTTTGAAAAAAGACCGGACGCTCCCTGGACAAAACTAGGACAAATCCGGGCTACACTGGACGGAGACTTGATTCATGTAGATTAACAGTAAAGGGTTAACCCACAATTTTTTCTTTCATCCGCATCATCCGGTAGATAAACTACAAACATAATATTTCACAGTAATGCCGCCAGCTCATCCCGGACGCGGCGGCGATAACGCAACGGATCGCGGCACTTCCGGCTCGCGAGCGACACCTTCCTCTACTTCCGGCCCGTTATCTATGGTCACGCCACCCTCCACTGGCTCTGAATTATCCATGTATCCTGTATGGTTTGCTATTGGATGATGTGTGGAATGTATGGCAAGTTACTGTCTTCGTTCATTGTGTTTCATCCAATTTCTCTTGTTCACTTGCTTCCTTCCTTTTTTGACAGGTCCAGATCTAAAACCAATGCAATCTTTTAGCAAGATTTACATTTTTCTTTTCGCCAGAAATAAAACCTAAGTTATATGTTAGGGGACAATACGAGAAATCAATAGCAAAAAATAGCAGGTCTTTAAACCGTAACCAAACGAAGATAGGTTTAAAAGCGTTGCTATATCGATAAAATAAATTAAGTTCCTGTATTATTGAGTGTCCTGAGTTATTGCGATTAAGGGTCCTGTATTATTTTTTTACACTTCCATTTTTTCATCATTAAAACTAGTAAAAACCAAAGTGTTACGCGAATGGAAAAGATTCGCGTTATTGTGACTGTGATTGAAACTATTTAATGCGTACACACCGTAAATACAGAAACTAATATTCAAAAATAACGCTTCATTTAAAATCTATAGCAATCTACTAAATAGTCTCTTACTTCGTTTGGTTAAGGTTGGTAGACATAATTCATTTTGCTATCGATTTCTCATACAGTCCTTTAAGAAATGGCCTAGGTTTCACTATTGGCGAAAAGAAAAAAAAATATGCCAGTAAAAGTTTCATTCCCCTTTAACTATATTAATATATTTTAAAAAAAAATTAATCAGATATTCAAAACATGTAGCACAACTATATATTATTTAAAATCAAAAGTATTCAATTTTACCATAGACTATCTTCTGCCAGTGGCATTGCCCCCGTGAAAGTAAGTTTCTCCATTCAAACTTTGGACCCCCGTGTCCCCCGTTACATGCCCTTAGGGCTGAATATTGGATAATTCTTTTGTATTTTTTCATACATCATAAAAGAATCCTCTGTGCAAATTTTCAGCATATTAGGTCACACTCACTGACTCATCAACGACCCTTAAACCCGGTATCCATCAAAGCTGAGAGGAGAGGAGACGAGAGGAGATGTGTTTGAATAAACCAATCCGATTTCGTTATTTTCAGATCTCTTTTTCGCTTAGCTTTAGTGGATAACAAAATGAAATAAGCCCCTTAAACTGGTGGAAAGGTATAAATGATCTTCGACAAACTTTCTTCTTCTTCTTCTTTCAACTTCGGGAACATTATAAAGCTGATTCTATGCTATGCTATTCTAGCTATGTTTACAAGTTTTAGCTTATCTGGACGGTACAGGTATGATAAAAATTGGTAAAAGTTATTAAAAACGTTTTAAAAAAGATGTTGTGTAATAAAAATATATTATATATCAATGATGTTAACTTAGGTATTACCGTATGTACCCAAGTAACCATCTAGCACAAATTAATAAGAATATAGTAAACTTACCTTGAGACGTTATAACGCGCGTGCGGTCTTTATGGTGTATTATTTAATCTTCCTGTAGTTAAAACCATCAAATGACAAATCCCGCCCTTGGGTGGGGTGGGAGATAGTGTCAGACTCTTACTGACTATAAACCTACCCTGCTCCTTCATTGCCTTCGGTCCAGGGCCCCGGAGTTCACTTTCACCTAATCCTTGGCCCCAGTAGGCTCGACCCTGCTGGGCCCATACAGTTTGTTGACAACTCCTTGAGGCGTTCGGGAACAGTGCGCGGTCGACGACTTGGGCTCGGTCCGGACTGTTACCGGACCGACGGACAGCGAGCTACCCATTGCCCGCCGCCCGCAAGCCCTTGCCTACTGTGGCCGGAATTCGGGACCGGAATCCCGGCGGTGGCGGCGGCGTGTGCGCCGTTGCCTGATGCGGTCGGTCTCCTCCTTTGCTAGCATTACTGCTTCGCTGAAGGAAGCGACCATCTGCCACTCCTCCTCGCTCCGGACCATGGCATGTACCAAGGCCCGGGCGCTCTTTATGGCGTGTTACTGAGTTTAACGATACAAATACTATAGGGCGCGAGGGTGGAGGGTAAGATAAGCAAAACAAAAGAAACAGGACTAAAGGTAACCGGGGTAGCGTGCATTGAGAATATCATTGAAATCAGAAATAATAAAATGAAGGTAATGTAGGGTTTGTGAAAGATTCTATAAAGTAACTAAGCTATTCCTTTTTTTAAATCTCTAAAGATAAAAAATACTAGGCATTAATCCTTTAAATAACCATTCGATTTGCAAAAAAATAAACATAATTTCATTTTGAGTAAATATCCAATAAAAAAGAGAGTATTAATAAGAGAGTAAAAATGAGTATTTACTCATTTTGGATAAAAACCTGAGTATTTATCCTCTGGGTATTTATCCGCCGCCCGTCTCTACTCGCAGCTCACATATCTGCTACACAAAGCTCACATCTCCTCTCCGTTGTTAAGTCAGTGAGTGAGTCAGGACTCAGACTTTTAGATATGTATACTAGTCCAAGGATTTGTGCTAAGTAAGTCAGAACTTGAATATACAGAAGGCAAAATATTTCTGATAAAATTTTAAATAACTCAGATCAATATTACTTTTCAGTTGGGAAGTTTAAAATTTTAAAACTCGATGTCCAGATTTCAGATATTTCGGACCACCAGTGGTTTGTGGATCACGGAACCATTAGGTACCTACTTTTGCTTGGTTGATGCAACCCATGTTTGTCTACGTATGATAAAATAATTATGGCAGCACCATCTAGTAGTCGTTTATTTATCCCAATAAATAAGAAAGTAAATTTATATTTTTGTTACCTACTACATCACCACGTCAACAGCAAAAACCGAAACAGAAATCAATCATTTTAGTAGGTATAATTATCATCCTTCACGTAGGTGAAGTCGCTGGCAGAAGCTGGTAATATTATAAATGCAACAACATATATACAACTCTGTCTGTGTGACTGTCACGTCTAAACGGCTGAACGGATTCGAATGAAACTTGGCACACAGGTAGACATTCTATTTTCAGTACTAAAAAAAAAAATGTTGATTTCAATTACATATTACTTTACAAACTTGATTTGGAGATCACCTTTTAAGCAAAAAGATGCTTGTGGTCATTATAAAATCTATGCAATTGAAATCTAAAGATTAAAAATAAAAGAACAAAAGTCTAAAAGTAAAATAAAATAGGTACAAAAACGAGCGCACTTGTGTGATGTATGTGAGTGGGTATGAGTGAAAATGAGAGTAAAAGTATGAGTGTGTGTGATGGTGTGTGAGTGTATTTAGTTTACGAAGATAACGATTATAACTTAGAATAAGATTTCGGTTAAGGTTTAGATTTCGGTTAAGGTTTAGATTTCGGTAATCCCTGCAACAGCGTTTTGGGATCGAAGGAAGGCAACACTACTTCCTCCACTAACGTTTTCGTTACTTAGATATAAGCTATGATACCATGGTCTCAATGTCGTCGTAGGATTTAGTCTTAAGCCATTCAGTATTGATCATTGAAAACCAATACCATTTCATTTATTTATTCTACTCAGTATATTCTTGGTTCGAATAAATATGTATGTATGTAGAATGGACATAAATACTCACAAAAGTTTTTGTACTGTAATACTCGTACCTGAATGAAGGATGAATGCCGTAGCGCTTGAAACATCGTCTATTTTCTCTGAATAGCGTGCATCGAATATTCCTTTCGAATCTTTTTTGGTTCTGAAATGCGTTGGATTTTAGATATTGAGACAAAGTGGAAAATGCTTTTAGTATCACTGTCTCAGGAGCAATAATTTAAACACGTTCAGCTACCAACCTTGCTTCGTATATTTTTTAGCATTTTCTTTCAGTATGTGAACCTATTTCATATCATATATACTTTTTTCGCTTACTGAAATTTTCAACAAAAACCCTTTTTGAATGTGCTAAAGCCAAAGTTTGACGCTACGTTAACCGTTCAACTTGGTAATTTACTGTTTCCGTATTCTAGAAGAAGTAAAGAGTGACGGGGTGGAGGCAAAAATATAAAAGCGTATAAGGATTTTAAAAGGCTGTGTAAGTTTTATAATGAGATTTTAATTTTGTAGGAAAGTAATTGAATTGTTAAATTTTGTATTTTTTCTTGAATTATTGTTTAATCCTATACCCGAAACTATCAAAATCTTCCTGAGTACTTTCAGGTACCCTAAAAAAAAACAGCCGTAATTGGTTCGATAATGACAAACGTACATATCTTAATACTAAACTTATATTGTATTCTTACAGTAAACCAATCGGGACCACTGCATAAATTAATGTTAATTTAACGACAATGGTTAAATTAACATTAATTTGTGCACTGGTCCCGAAACTAGGCAGCACTGTATCTTGGAGGCCGGAGTTGCATCAATTATTTTTGTCCAAGACATATTAACTTTACTTATTATCTTAAAAAGTCATGTATTTAGAATTACATGCCTGTAAATTCCCTTTTTTTGAACAACATATTTCAAAGTTAAACCAAAAATATTGAATTGCACACAAATTATGCACACTAAATATATCACATTAAATATACTGTTTATTGGTATTTGTAGAACTGTTTTACTAAACGAATACCTGCTTGTAAAAATTTAGAGAAGTATCGCTCGCTGGCCGCTGCCCCGGTACCGTTCGCTTCGCTCGCTCGGCTCGCGCGCTGTTGGTCACTGTTCTAACCTAACCTAACCTATTTCTCACAGTCAAAATGACGTATATTAGTACAATTTAGAATGCAAGTTAGTATTTTTTAATAAAGATTTCTTATTTTTGTTTTATAAATCTTATATCCGATGTAACAACGACATTAATTTTTTGGTGTGAATTCGATAAAAAAAAGGTCATCTCGTTTTGCGTAATTTTTTACTTTTTTTTTTTTGTTGGACTTTGTTTTTTTGCACAGCATTCATTTTTCTGGTATGCGTTTAGTTAATTAGTGGAGTTACCTAGTGTGCTGAAAAATTATACAGATGTGCATTTAAAAATATCCCATAGAATAATAATTACTCATATTAATATTTTAAAAGAAAATCCAAAGACTGAAGCTTATTGCAACCACCTATCAACTTACGAGTATATGAATAGTGCCAGATAATCTTAATGGAACATTAATAACGAGGTAATTAATCGGAGTAATCCAAAGCATTGATTTGAGTGTATGCGCATTCAGCGAACAATCACCATGATTTGATCGACGGCCGCAGCGCCACAATAGGCTGACCTGGATCGTGTAGCGATGTTTGATAAGCGCCAATCAACTGATTAATAATTAACTCTCTACTTAATTAGGTAACGGGTGGTTTAAACTTGTCAACAAGTTATAATCTGTGTTTTCAACAGATGAGAAAACGTTTTCTTTTTGGTCGAGACAATAAACCTAACTTGATATTTGAGGATTCAGGACTACCTACTAAAACCATGTGCGTGTGAACTGAGGGACCACATTTGCATTTTGCAAAATAAAATTCAAAATCTTTGGTGTTTTGTTGTCTGAAATTCAGTAAATATCTTTACAAATTCTTTACTAAATGTCTGTAGTCACAATACTTAAATTTTCCGGATACTTCTCGAGATCTGGCTGATGGTCTGTGAGGACTAAGGGACCCTACTTAAAAGGCTGTATCTATTTTTTAATGTATTTTTTACAAATTCCCAGACATGGAGTCTCTCCCTAAGGGAGAAGAAGTTCTCTGCCTAAGGAAAAAAACACACGAAGCTGTATTCTCCTGCTGCCGCCACGGTAGCGGGCACGCAGCTTCTGTAGAATGCAAATATTTCTACTTGATTTGAAGCATTCTATCTATTGTAAACTTCGGTCTGGTGTGGTCTGGTTTATGCTTCGGCATAAAGATGGATGCAAAAACGTTGGGTAAATTACATAAACGGTACAATAAGTAATCCTAAGTTAGTCTAATGATAAAGAAAAATAATTGCAGTAGGTACACTAAACCTTGTTGAATTAGCCATTAAAGATAAGGTTTGACTGATATGAGGTGCTTATCAAATAGCAGACTGCATCATAATATGGAACAAGATTATTTTATATGTAAGAACCGAAATGAGGTAGTGATAGTTTTGGATATTTTATATGCTTAAAATAGTACATTTTGATATACCTATGTGCAAATTTGTCACTGCATCCCTCGGTTCTATAACACACTCGCTTACGACTCGTGCGGTTTCCGCCTCGGTCGCAATAACAAACTTTCTGCTTTGTATCAGAATGTACTTTTGTAAGCATACAAAATACCCAAAACTATCAACCTCATTTCGATTCATGCAAGGAGTGGAAATCCCTGCCGGAGTCGTGTGTTTCCTGATAGCTACAACTGGCTACAACTTAGGAGTATTTAAATCAAGAGTGAATGAATAGGTCATCATCGCTTATCATCAGCCCCCTAGCCAAATTAAAATCGTTTTGTTTAGCTTGGAGTCAGCCACGCCACCAATTCCTTTGTTCTGACGTCATTGCAAGAAAGGAATTGGGGGCGTGGCCAACTCCAAACGTTCACGCTAAACGAAACGATTGTAACTTGGCTAGTGGGGCTGGTTAGATAGTGGTCAAGCGCGAGCCGCATTTTCTAAACTGCTGAATTACATGCTAAACGTGTCTGCCCCACAGCTGGACAAAATTAACTTCATCTAGGACTTAAGAAATAGGATTCAAGGTCAAGAGTTACTGGGCCTGCGGAGCTGCAGAATTGTTCAACAACTCGATTGCTTCACTGCTTACTAGCAGGTGGGATCACTGTCAAGCACTATATCTTCAAAACGTTTAAAAAAAATTACCGTGGCCGTAGAACGCAAAGGGCAACTGAAGTAACACAAGAGAGATAGATAGATAGATGTATTCTTAATTGTACACCAAAAAGTAAAAAAAGGGTTCGATACGCGACTCGTGAGGGTCGCGCCGCGCCCAGCCTGATACGATTTATGTAATAAAATTATGACGAGGGCGAGCATACGCATTTTTCCGCACTAACGCGAAAAGCAGTAAATTGCGTGCTTAAAAGCAGTATTGATAAGAGCTGGTTTTCAAGTGAGTGTATTGAAATAAATCTTTACCTACCTACACCTGGCGCTTAAGACCTTTCATCTTTTAATCTCTATACGAAACTATACTTACATAAGTAACACCATGATGACTATTTAGAGACTTTAAGCTTTCGCTCCACCGAACGTGGCGAACCTTTGTACCGCCTCACAGTGCCAGTGTTACGATGAAAAACTTTAACGAGAAACTCGACGGACACGAATACGCTTTTAGGGCCAATAGCTGCTCCAGTGCATCCACCCGATGTGGCGGGAATACGGTACATGCCTCGGTTTACTTTTAAACTTTCAGCGCCAACTTTGAGTAAATAATGGGCTTTCAATATTGATTCTAGTGCTGGATAAGTAGGTGATTTAAAGTTAATCGTTGTGCGATGAGAGTTTTTGGAGAATAAATTTAGGTGGTCGAAGTATCGCCTTTGTCTTTTCGTGGGATTCAAGCTGGTACTCTGAACCAAATCTCATCAAAATCTGTTTAGTAGTTTAACTGTGAAAGCAACAGCGTGACAGACAGAGTTTCATTCACGTTTGTAATATTAGTAGCACCCGAAATGATGCTGAAATCAGCAATTCTAGCTTTATAAATCCAGGATATAAACTGTGCTACCACCTGCACCTTCAATGATTTGTACGAGGCCAACGACAGAGCTGTTCAGGTGGCTAAATATTGGTCGGACAAAATCTGAGTCAGATCGACATGAAAAGAAGATGAAGCGGTCCTAGTACGTATCTTTTATTCAAATAAAATGAGCCGTTTAAGCGTGTAAGAATAACAAAGAAACATAAACACCCATATACAGACATACAAACTTTCGCCTTTATTTAATTGGATATATCGTTTTTTTTTTTCTTTAGCCTTTACTTCCGACTGCTGGGCAAAGGCCTCCCACAATTCCTTGAAGGTATTTTTCTCTCGGGCCACCTCGAACCAGCCCTTGCGGCAGGCTTCCAGGTTATCTCGCCACCTCTTCCCAGGTCAACCTCGGAATATATATTGATAATTAGGTGTAAAAATAAAACAAATAAAATCAGATTTACACCCGTATTTATAAACAAGTAAAACTAATTATATTCTATAGTTAATAAATATTTAAATTTTGAATGAAGATTTCAAACGTCAAGTAAGATTTTACTTAGTAACAAGTAATTACTTCTTTATAAATACGGGTGTAAGAGTCCTTATAACTTGCTCCTGCGTTACGCTTCACACACTTGATCAATAAATTCCCTCTCCCTCTGCACTCAAAGCCACTCCGAAGAGGTAATTCAATATTTACGTAACAATAATGGACAATAAATATTTAAAGCTATTGAATATTTGTAAGAATTTAACAGGGAACAAAGCAGTTCGTTTGCGGCGAAATGCCAAGCAATTCTTCAGGCGTCACTTTTCCGCGCGCTTTGTGACAAAGGCAAGTAACGGCGGCCGCCATTTTGTAAAGAGTATTGCAGTAGCAACACTAGCAACGCTTGTACGATTCCCGCGATTATGTTTGTGTTCTAAAATAGTACATTTTGATTCTTTCTTACAAAGATAAACTTTCTAGTTTGTCATTGTAAGAAAGAAAAACTTTTTATCGGCGCAAATTAAGGATTAACAAAATTATAAAGTGTACACTTTGTGAGAAATACCTATATGCCACTTCCACGCAAAACGGCCGAGCCACACGCAAAATGCGACAAGTCTAGAGCGCTGGTTACCGAGGCGGAATTCGCACGAGCCGTAGGCGAGTGTGTCATGAATCCGAGGGCTGCAGTGACAAATTTGCACGTGTATCAATCGACGTTTTTCAATATACTTATAAGACATAAATAAACGCGTGAGAGTCGACGCGCGCCCAGCCTGATCCGATAAATGTAATAAAATTGTGGCGGAGGCGAGTATGCGCACTTTTCTGCTCTAGTGCAGAAGATAGTCAATTGCGTGCCTAAAAGTAGTGCGAAAAAGAGCGGGTTTTCGAATAAGTGTGTTAAAAAGAGAATGTTTCATACTCGCATGCAATTAAGTTTGGTGTTCATCTGGTTGTAACAGAAAATGTTGTACCCAATCTCGCTTGGGGAATAAGGTCTGTACTCGGCGATATTTTGGTGAAACCGACAAACTTTTTATGTTGACGTAACTAAGTTAGATGTTACGCACCCACTAGTCTTTCAGACCTAGTTTATATTAAAGATAAGATTCCCGTGACAATTTCTTGACACATTGGTTTCTTACAGAATAGTTAACAGTTTCTTTGGCTAGATTAAAAAAAAATCTTTACTTGAATGCATAAAAATCTTTACTTGAATGCCTATGCATTCAAGTAAAGATTTTTTTTTAGCCTAGCCAAAGAAACTGTTAACTATTCTATGACTATATTACTTATTTATCTTATCGAAAGTATTTATTTATACATATTACTAGCTGACCCGACAAACTTCATACCGCTGATATTTTCCACATCTTCTCACCGTTTAAACCTTTTTCTGGACTGTTACAAATATTTTAAGACTAAAATTAGCCAAATCGAAAAACTCGAGATCGGCTATACAGCCGATCTCGAGTTTTAGCGAGTCTAACGAACAGCTATTCATTTTTAATACACCGTTAAATTTTGATCGTTTTAATCCCGTGGAGGGTCGATCCGGTTCATAAAACACTATCGAAAAACTGTTTTTTTATTTTATCTTTACTTACATATCGATAGTGTTTCATGTACCGGATCGGCCCTCCACGGGTATAAAACGATAAAAATTTAACGGTGTATACATATTATTTGATAGAGATAGTACACGTTGTTATTCTAAGATAGTACATAATGTTTGCTCGATCACTCGTCACTAAAGATTCATTGGAAGTCAGACAGCATTTTTCTGTCCAACTTACTGCTGAAATCAACCTGTTTGGCTTACACAGTGTATCTAATAGTTTATTTTTTATTAACTATTAATATTTATTTCTGGCATTTATGTTGTGGTCCCGGTGACTGCCGCCAAATAAATTTCTTTTATTATAAATAGGTCACATTTTTATCAAAAAAATCTTACAAAACTCTCAGACACCTTTTGCAAGTCAAGAAAGCCTCTTCCCCGTCACTTAACCGCCCATCTCATAAACACTAACCTAAATACCTGCCATACATATTTGAAGACGGTATTTTCCGGAGTATTTCCCCTGGTACCCTGGTACTGCGGAAACGCCCTGCGCGGCTGAGGCGGGCCTAATGGCCTCTATTCAGGAACAAGTGACACTTGGGGGCAACGCGTATTGTTGCCGACTGGGGTCGTGCCTACGCACTGAGTGTAGCCGTGAAACCACTCGACAGCTAAACGCATGGAGGTAAACAAAACACGCTGTTGTTATAGACTTCTCTTTTAGACACATTTATGTGGGAGTTTAGTCAGTTTGGTGTTATTTCTTGGCGGTTTGGGACATTCAGGAAAGCTGAATTGCAAAATGGGACAAACCCCGAAACGATTAAAAAACAATTATTACCGAAAATACATCTTATATCTACGCTTATTTCTGTTTCAGGAGTGGTGACTGCGTACCGGAAGACGCAGCGTTGGAAGGCCTTCGACAAGGTGGCCCGGTAACCTGATAAAGGTCACGAATTTGATGGATGCGAGACGCACAGAACCGGTCGTGTGGTGAAGCATTGATGGAGGCTTATGTGGGGCATAGGCCTCCAGGCCAGTCGAAGTCTTTCGGTTGTATCAATGAGTTTTTGTACAGTCTTTTTTTTTTACAGTCTTCTGTATGCTGCAGAACTTTATAAACTTAATATTTTATTAAAGCAATTCATTTTCTTAAGGAAACGGATACCAACCCGACCCTAAAATAACAAACGTAGATAGATAGCTAAATAACAATAGTTAAGCTCTTTCTAACAAAACACACAGGTGCCAACGCTAAGCCAACACCCTCCACATCCACACGTAGGTGTGTAAGTATAAAACCTACGATAATAATGTATTCAGAACGTAGATACAAATTGAAACAATTGGATTCGTTCGTGCCAGAAATATTACGTGAAATTGGCAAGTTCGCGGGAGATCGGGAACTATTCGCGAAAATCAGCCAAGAAAATGATGTACATTTTTTAGAATCAATGCCATGTAAAGTTACTGACTGAAAAGCGGTTTGCTACAGACAAAAGATTTTAAGAGCAACACAGCGAATGGACTTTTTATATAACAAACTTAAAAAGGCTTTTAAGTTTTTCTTTATAGCCTTTTTATGTTAAAAACAAAAAAAAAATGTCGTTGAAAAACTCCTCTGCATCGCTGTCCAAAAGATTGGTAGGTTTGCTATACAGAAGTTATGAAAATATTTCTCCTATGTCAAAGGTAAAAAGTCATCCCTTGATCATGCGAAATGTAATACCTTTTTTTTACAATTTGCAATAAAAGGCGAGCCTAGATAAGTCCAACTACCAATGATACATATAGTTTTCAGTAGCAATCGATAATACTTTGGGCAACAAGTTTCAGAATAGCTAATGACAAGAAGTAAACGCAAGTTTATGATAAAAACCTCAAAGAGATAAACAGAGATTCCTTGAACTCAACAATAAGACTCATTCAACCGTATAATCACGCTAAGTGCCTCAGGACTAACCGATCTCAATACGAAAAACATTACGTGGACTCGGAAAAGATTGCCGTCGTTCCGTTCCATACAATTTCTTTAATACAATGCCTACTTATTTCGTGTAATAATACTTCAAAAAACCGCAGAATTCTTGAATATTTTCACCCGGCACTCACCGAAACCCTCGTGGGAACATAAAAGAGAGGGCTGGCTCTTTTTACTACAGTTCGCGGCAACCTTTGGAAGTTCATAGCTATACATTTTCAAGTCTGGTTTTAGATAAAGAGCCAGGTATATTATTACCTCCTCTGATACTGAGGGAGCGCTTTTTCAACTCTGTTTCGTACTTGTAGTTTTTATCTTGATTAAGTACAGTGTGGGAGACCTTTGATGCGGTGTTAAAGTAGGTAAGAAGATTGAAAATTGAAACCTTGAAGCTATGGTAGTGTCGTTTGATCCAAGATACAATGGTATGCTACGAATGAATGATATTGAAATTCAAATTGTCACGTGTTTTTAGTCATTTACGGTTCAGTATGGGTTTTTTTTTTTCGGTAGGTAAGATCATCCAATGACAAATCCCGCCCTTGGGTGGAGCGGGAAGTAGTGTCAGACTCTTACTGACTAAAAACCTACCCCGTTCCATTCTTCGCCTTGGTCCCAGGGCCCCGGGTGCCATTTTCACATACCCTTTGACCCCAGTAGGCTTCGGCCCTATCGGGCCCCTTCAGTTTGCTGACAACTCCTTGAGGCGCGCGGGAACAGTGCGCGCCGTAAACGACTTGAGCTCGGACCGGTCTGTTACCGGACGGACGGACAGCGAGCTACCCATTGCCCGCCGTCCGCGAGCCCGCGCCTGCGGTGGCCGGAAATCGGGATCGGAAACCCGGCGGCGGCGGCGGCGTGTACGCCGTTGCCTGATGCGGTCGGCCTCGTTCAGTATGGGTAGGGCTGCCATCCGTCCGGGATTCCCCGGATTTGTCCTAGTTTGAAGGGCTTCCGGGGACCGTCCGGCAGGGGTTTAAAAAGTGTCCGGGTAAAATCCGGACATTTTTTGTCAGGGGAATCCCAATTTTTTTATGCTAGCAGTACACTCTTTGCGAGACATGACGAGACTTGACGAGCGCGAAAGACTGTCCTGCATTGCTTTTCTGAAAAGTTAATTTGCGAACTCACTTCTGAATCCGCAGTGAAATAATGTGAAATTAAAGTTTCGTATTCTTAAATGGAGTGAATTCGACACTAGCGCCACCAAGTCATGATCAAAATGAGAAGAACTAAAACGGGTGAGTATTTTGAAATTTGTATTCTGATTTCGTCTGGTCTCGGGAGCGCTCCGGTTCAATCAATCAGTCGGTTTTTTGACCACGAGTCAAAAAGAACGACGAGCTATCGTGACTAAATGAAGTATGGCGAATAGAACTAAAGCAAGTCGAATCGAGAGTGTACACAGCTCCACTCGCTGCTCCTCACCTTGCAAATGTCTCACCGAGACATTTGTGGAGTGATCTCACCGAGAGAGTGTAATGCTAACTTAAAAATTCATTCATAATGCCCTCATCTAATAAGGCACATCAAAGTAGTCGATGTTCCTTTTTATTTTTGTTGCAAAAAAAAATCCAGAGGTGTACGGAGGTAAAAACCATATTTCTCCCAAATGTCCGGGATTATTGTGTTTATCCGATGTCGGCAATTTAGGTGACGGCAGCCCTAAGTATGGGTAGTAAGGTTAAAATATATATTTATGGTAGGGACTAACTTGTATATATTTACACAATTATAATCATTAAAACCAATAGAAGAACTAAAAGTGCCATTTTAATAAAAAAAACTCTCACTCACTCCTATGTTTTTCTCTAAAATATTTAGTTTTAATAATAGTTTCAATGAGTAGGTATAGAAATATATTTTTTTTAAATTTAATTTAAATTCATATGCTCGTTACATAGGTACAGACGCCAGCACGTCAATCTATCCCAATCTGTCAAATTTTATCAATCAAACATTAACCTTCCTATATTGTGATAAGGTTGAAAATCTATTAAAGAAATTTGACAGATTGAGGTAGGTTGATGTGCTGGCGCCTGTACCTACTATTCAAATACTCTTTTTATGTGTGAAATATTCCAATGATTTCTTACGCATTAGGATGGAGTTAGAGGGCGCGTCAAACTTTTACTGACTAAAACACACTCCTATGATCCTTCGTTACCTTACGTTCCAGGACCCTGGGTTATCCTTTCAAAAGCGAACCCATAGCCGCAGTAGGCTTCGACCCTGCTGAGCCCCTACGGTTTCGCTGACATCTCCTCGAGGCGCGCGTGGTACACTACATGCCGTCGACGTCATGAGCTCGGTCCTTGGGGCTTACTCTCGAGTTTAATTCCGATCGGTCGACATTGGAATTGTGACGTTAGGTACTCTTGAATTCGATGCTAGGGGCAAATTGCGTGACCTTTTTGGGAAACTAAGTTAAATGGGGATTGGGCTTGGCTTGTGGTCCTGCAATTTTAAACCAATTTGGCGCTAGCATCCAATTCAACAGTACCTACCTAACGTTGGGGGCGATCGGCGGCGATCTCTCGCGCCGGGGCTTGGTTCAAGCCATGCTCCGGAGCGAGGAGGAGTGGCAGGCGGTCGCCTCCTTCTGCGAAGCAGTAATGCTAGTAAAGGAGGAGGCCGACCGCCTTAGGCAAAGGCGGACACGCCGCCGCCGCCGCCGGGTTTCCGATCCCAATTTCCGGCCACCGTAGGCGCGGGCTCGCGGACGGTGGGCAATGGGTAGCTCGCTGTCCGTCCGTCCGGTAACAGACCGGTCCGAGCTCAGGTCGTCTACGGCGCGCACCGTTCCCGCGCGCCTCAAGGAGTTGTCAGCAAACTGTAGGGGTCCAGCAGGGCCGAAGCCTACTGGGGCCAAAAGTTATGCGAGAGTGTCACCACGGGCCCCGGGACAAAGGCGAGGAATGGAAAGGTAGGTTTTTAGTCAGTAAAAGTCTGACACTGTTTCCCGCCCCACCCAAGGGCGGGATTCGTCATTGGATGATTTTAACTACGACAAAAAAAAAAAAAAAAAAAAAAAACCTACCTAACGTCACAATTCCAAAGTCGACCGATCGGAATTAAACTCGAGAGTAAGCCCCCTTATCAGACGTCCGAACAGCGAGCTAGCCATTGCTCATAGCCCGTAAAACCGCGCCTGCGGATGCTGGGGATCCCCCTGCGACTCCCGAAAAGCTGCCAATTGCAAAATACTTCCGAAAATTTTAATTGCGAGGGCTTTTTACCCAAGATTTAGTACTCCTCTTCCAGCCTTAGGTTAGTAATACAAATGCAGGGCAATTCCCCTTTCATTCTTCAGTCACAAAGACTTTGTTTAATTCGTAAAGTTCTACTTACATGGCCATTTTATTGGGTACCGGCCTGATACAAGGTTTTATTTGCAGCTTTAAAGTTCTGCACCAACGACTCTCCGAATTGTTGGCGGTGCAAATGTATTGAACGAGAATTTAGTGCGGTGGAGCGTGTGTAGAATGCTACAGAGTCGTGCAGCTTTAATTACCCACGCCGAAACTATTCATGCCGAAACCGTATCCGTATGCAAAGCCATAAACATTATCTATCAACTTTTGACAACAGAATAACCAATTGAAAATGAAAAATTGCATCACATCCGAAGTTCCGAATAACAATTCAATGAATATGACGCTGGCTTGTTCATTTTCGCCGTGAATCATTGCCAATTTTCCTCTATTTGCGAAGTTACTTTCTGTAAGAGAAAGAAGTACTCGCGCGCTGCATTTTTACGAGCTCCAATGGATTGCTCCGAAAAATCGTTCGTGTTTCGCACAAACTTCAGTAATAAAAGCGACGGTCCACTTGCATAGAAAGGAAGTGGGGGATGAGGTAGGTGCAAACTGGAAAGTGAAAAAATAAAAAGTGGCATAACCGGGGAGTGTTCGACCGCGTGCAGACGAGCCAGAATTTAAATTAACCACTTCATATTCCGGTCTGTATGCGATGAAATATTTATACGGGCGCACGGCACTACGGCACACACACACACATCACCTCGCCATATTAAAATAACAACGCAATGTCTGACAATGAATGAACCGTAACTGTTTCACTGAATTACTTTGTTCGCGGATGTCTCGTTGAATCATGTCTCCTACACTACAACGTACCTTTCTAATAATTATTCTTAGGATGCAATCTATAATAATAATAAGTTCTTTTTTATATAACTTTGTTAAAAAAAATGTTAAATTTAACACGATCTGCATGGCCAGTTTTAGTTGACCATATCATGAAGTGATCATTTTCTATGATCTGGCCACGACAATATTTTTTTTATGTAGTAAATCATCCAATGCCTTCGCTCTAATGCGGAACAGGAGGGTCCCTTCGGTGTTGCTGATAACTCTTTAAGGGCCGGTCCCAGTCACTGTTTTTTTTGTATGAACTTCGCTCGGGATTATGTCGTCTTCGCGGTCTCAAAACAGCAGTTTTATTTTTATATAAAAAAAAAAACAACAACTTTTCAAGATTTTTGTTCTTGCGAAGCGCTTTTAAATAACAAGCTTTATTTTATTTTTTTTAACTTTCAAATAGTTCCGTAACGTAATCTCGTAAATTAAGGTCAGATTCGCGATTTTTTTTATCGAGCCAACTAATTTATATCGTGTTTTCATTTTTGCCAAGCCCTTGGCCATGTAGTCAATTTTAATAAAATACATTTTCATGGTGATCTCTTTTATATTTGTGGATTCCCATAAGTGAAAATGAGTAGAACCGGGCCTTAAGGTGCGCGTGGAACATAGCGCGTCGTCGACGACTCGCGAATACCAGTTGTTCGTCGTCCGCAAGCCCATGCCTACGGTGACTGGAAGTCGAGGTCGGTGTCCGGGCAGCTGGGGCATGAAGACGTCCGTATCCGTAACTCCGGCCAGGCGATATGGATGTCTATAAGAGTATGACGTATGGCATATGAAGCTACGGGTAACTGCTAATATTTTACTAAAATTAGAACAATCACGCTAATTTCAATAGCTCACTATGAATAGAAATATCTACTCGTAAATGCGATCGCTTCACCACAGTCGTCAGTGCAAATATTATGAATCTGTCTGTTACATTACTAGATACATGTTAACATGCAGTTACGTCATAATGATAAACATGGTAAATGTAAACCCCCGTAAACATTTGTTAGATTTTAACTCATTGTCTTTAGGACTTATCTCAGTCGTAGATTTACAGTACCTACCTAAGTATAGACAGTAAGTATGTGCAGTAAGTATCTACAGGAAGTATGTACAGTAAGTATCTACAGTAAGTATATACAGTAAAAATGTACAGTAAGTATCTACAGTAGGTATCTACAGTAGGTATCTACAGTAAGTATGTACAGTAAGTATCTACATAAGTATCTACAGTAAGTATGTACAGTAAATATGTACAGTAAGTATGTACAGTAAGTATCTACAGTAAGTATCTACAGTAAGTATCTACAGTATGTACAATAAGTATCTACATAAGTATCTACAGTAAGTATGTACAGTATGTACAGTAATATGTACAGTAAGTATGTACAGTAAGTACCTACAGTAAATATCTACAGTAAGTATCTACAGTAAGTATGTACAGTAAGTATCTACAGTAAGTATCTACAGTAAGTATCCACCGTAAGCATCCACAGTAAGTATCCACAGCAAGTATGTACAGTAAGTATCTACAGTAAGTATGTACAGTAAGTATCTACAGTAAGTATCTACAGTAAGTATCCACCGTAAGCATCCACAGTAAGTATCCACAGCAAGTATGTACAGTAAGTATGTACAGTAAGTATCTACAGTAAGTATCCACAGTAAGCATCCACAGTAAGTATCCACAGCAAGTATGTACAGTAAGTATCTACAGTAAGTATCTACAGTAAGTATGTACAGTAAAAATGTACAGTAAAAATGTACAGTAAGTATCTACAGTAGGTATCTACAGTAAGTATGTACAGTAAGTATCTACATAAGTATCTACAGTAAGTATGTACAGTAAATATGTACAGTAAGTATGTACAGTAAGTATCTACAGTATGTACAGTAAGTATCTACATAAGTATCTACAGTAATTATGTACAGTATGTACAGTTATATGTACAGTAAGTATGTACAGTAAGTACCTACAGTAAATATCTACAGTAAGTATCTACAGTAAGTATGTACAGTAAGTATCTACAGTAAGTATCTACAGTAAGTATCCACCGTAAGCATCCACAGTAAGTATCCACAGCAAGTATGTACAGTAAGTATGTACAGTAAGTATCTACAGTAAGTATCTACAGTAAGTATCTACAGTAAGTATGTACAGTAAGTATGTACAGTAAGTATCTACAGTAAGTATCCACAGTAAGCATCCACAGTAAGTATCCACAGCAAGTATGTACAGTAAGTATCTACAGTAAGTATCTACAGGAATTGTCTACAGTAAGTATGTACAGTTAATATCTACAGTTAATATCTACAGTTAATATCTACAATAAGTATAATAATATACAATAAGTGTATACAATAACTATATACAGTAAGCAATAACTGAGGTTTAAAAGGCTGGCCAGTCATTAGGGGTAGGGAACACAAATTCTGATGCTGAGTAACTTTAATATTACCAGTAGTCTTAGACGGCGAGCTACCCATGGCTCCGCAAACCCACACCTTCAGTGGGCGGTAGAAGTCCTGCAGAGCCTTAAGAGGTAGGAACCACAGATTCTGGTGCCGAGTTGTTACAGATATCAATATCAAAGTAAGTATTATAAAACAAACAATCACCTGTAATGTCAAGTATGTAACTTCATAACTAGCGGTATTATACGTATTTTACCTCGTGATTCTCGTAGTAAGCATGTTTATTTTTTGTGGTAAAAAACGTCAAGCACTGGTGCTCGCCGCCGCCGCAAACCAGCACATCACCTAAGGTGAATCGACCTGCGACTTAGATATATTTATGAACTTTAAAGAAATACAAAATTTTAACAACAAGGTGTGAACTTTGAATCAAGAAAGAATGGAAAAATGGAAATGGAATAAGTTTAGTCACCTGCCTCTAGGTAGGTACCGAAAAAACATCTTTTAAATAAACATTAAGATGTGAGAGCTATTTTGGAACAAAAAAAAACAATTAATGATTTCCTCATAAGAATATAGGTAGGTACCTACTTATTTTGGATTAGATGTGAATCAAAACTGAGTTTAAAGGGAGTAGCGACATCTATGTCGCCACATAAAAACTAAAAATCAAAATTGTGTCGCGGTATTAGGGCGATTAGAACACATACCTACATCAGCCCGAAATCAACTATCGGGCAGCTGTTGTCTGGGTCAAACAACAGCGGAGGTATGTGGGACTTTACACTCTGTTCTCCCATCATCCATAGGTCTAATCAACTAGGTTAATCGTTAGCATAGCGTGAGCGCTACCTGATGATGAAGTGCTTAGGAATATCTCTAGAACACATGAGCAATAATTCCTCTAATTAATATGATATTTAAATAGATTGAAGTAGGTAATCTGGAGTAAATAAATGATTTCGTCGATGCACAATGACGGCTAAGACCTACCACAAATTAGAACAATTAGCGCCTTGTAAAGGAAATTACTTGGGAATATCCGCGCGACGAATGACAAAGTTCTATAAGTACCTATATATGTATTATTGTACCGCAGACTACATTGACTCAAGAAATCACCAATTAGCAAGTTTCTCGAGTACCTATATTATATGGTCATCCGTAATGTTTTTATCAGTCGTTTAGGAAATACACAATAACATGGATATCAATGTAAGTATTATAGTGATTTATTTTTGAGTTACGCCATTTCGCGTTTAATAAATTGTTTTTCAAATTTATTTAAAAGCTAGGTACGTACTTGTTATTAAAATATTTTTACTACTGGGTGATCTAAAAATATTATGGACTTGGCGTGTTCAATTTTTTAAACCACTAAATAAACTCAGGTTACGAGTTCACCATTTTTCGAAATACCTAATTAACTTTTCTTTATCAATTAATAAAAATTCGAATCAAGTTGATGTATGAGCAATAATATTATGCAATAATCTATTAAGTCGTGAAATTGAGATTGATTGTTACATCCGCATCGAGGTAGCTAATGGAATCATCACTCATCACTCGTTTTATTACATTTGCTTTCAGAATTTCGGATTCACTATTCTCGTCGTATTTCTGATAGGAATACAAGAAATTCGTTCCACAAAAGAGGGACAAACCACACAACAGCTGGACGAAAAATCGAATCCATTAGCGAATCTAATACTAAACGAAAATGAAATTGGAGATGTCAACGCCAATGGAGACCACACAAAGGAGACTTCATCGAGAGTGAAACGACAATTCTATTATGATCCATATTACCCATATTATCCATACTACCGAAGACGAGGCAAGTAGTTTGACATTTGAATAAATTAACTATTATTAAAAAAAAGAAAAAAAATAGCGACAAATTAAGTATTTACCTAATATACTAACAATATTATTTTTAGTATATTATTATGCGAAACCCGAATATAGTTTGTTCAGAGTCAGTAACTAAATCGATTCCAATAATTTTTACACTATGTTGTATTTTTTATCAAAAATAGGTTTAAAAAGGTCACAAGTTGGACACTACCGACAATAAGTACAACACACGTCTCGGCAGGTCATAGTGGACATCAGGTTTACTACACAGCTGGGTGCGGGTGCAATACAATTCCTTATTCGCCCGGATGGCCCAGTGATCACGTATTTGTGCGGCCAACCAGATAATATAACTTGTGATTTTTCACGATACAGTTTTGAAATTTTGTTCATAGATTCTTTACATAAAAATACTAGACAGGTATAATAGGTTTCGTATAAACCTACTAAAAATAATATTGTATAATTATTATATAATTAATAATTTGACCGGGAATATTAATTTGAAAAATCTATATTCCCGGTCAGGAATTAAACCCATTAATTTGGAAAAACATACACGCTGTATACAATCTTAGTGTATCGATGGTAAACACATTTTAATTGTTCTTAATTAAGATTACAACATTTTTTTATTTTTAGGTAAGCTTTTTTCCTAAAGAGCTATGCCGTACGTCATTACTTCCTAGAATTGGATCCTTATTATTATAGTGACACTATCGAATCATAGAATACCTACAGTATTTTTTTAATGATTCCTGGCTAGAAATTTTAATATTATTTCAAAACTCAAATGATGTAGTTTCAGCATCGACTAGACGCCGCATGCTTACTCTAACGCACCAAAAACATTCTGTCAACTAGCTGAGGTGCGGGAAGCGGGGTACTGCGTTCTGATTGGTCCGACTAAGGTCATTACGACACTTTATGATAATCTATATATGATGGGATAGATTGAAATAAATCACGAAAGTATAGATATTTCTTATAAAACATTTAGTACAATTATTCATTGTATTTTTACCTTCCTTGTTCTTGATATTATTTTAACATAAAATGTACATACTTTATGTTATAAATTTTAAGTGGTAGGTAACGTATAATTAAAAAAACAAAAAAGCTGAAAAAAATCCTCTCTGTTTATAAAACATAACATAGGTACTTATTAATTTTTATCACGGTAAAAAATAGTATCCAAGGAACCATTTTTATCGCTTGTTTGCAATTATCCATTTTTTTTTTAAATCAGAATCTTCCGGGAAACTAAAATCAATTACCGGTTAACAATAAAATTTAAATTTTATTGTAGTACCTAAGTATAAAATGATAGTATAAATAGTAAATAGGTATTTTGCTTTTTCCATAAGAGGCGGTCATAAGAATCGGTACATCACTAGACACATTAGATCTACGAGTATTAGTCAGATATGTTGACAGACATGCATCGCCTGTTATTACACGTCTAGTGGCTGTAAGGTCGTTGAGTTTCAGTTTTCATCAAAATAGGGTCAGAAGCTTGTTTGAGTATTTTGCGTTACTGATCGTTTCCATTTCGCTATCCCCGTGACAACTACTGTCGCAACCCAGCGCTGGGAATGCCATAATCACTGAGGTAATTAAGCCCCCACTTTAAGGGAGTGGCTGGAGAGGCGTCACGACGCCTTCACCTTCCTCATGACGCTAGTCCTCACCGGACATGGTAAGTTCCAGAGGGCAATGCTTCGAATTCAGGCGAAAGAAATGCCCGGGGGACACGGTGGAGCATAACGGTGGAAGTGTTTGGGCGGAGCACCGCCGTGTCCTTGTGGAGGCAATCAGTGGCAGCGACCTCTCGAACCAGGCCCAGGCTTAGGCTACGGTGCGGAGCAAGGAGTAATGGCAAGCAGTCGCCTCCTTCTGCGAAGCAGTAAGCATAAGCATAATCGGCCTTGTAATGTTCCCATTGCTGGGACTTAGGCCTCCTCTGTAGGAAAGGGAAAGTGAAGCAGTAATGCTAGCGAAGGAGGAAGTCACACGCGTGACGGGACAAACATCCTCACGCCCTTGCCGCTGAAACCCCGACAACAACTACCAACCATGTTAGACGCGGGCAGCTCCCCGTCCATCAGTCCGATAATTCGACATTCGAAACCCAGTCGTCGACAGCGCAGAATGATCAAACCGTAGGGGCCCAGTAGGCCAACACCTGGAAAGTAGCGCGAGGATTTTCTGGAAAAGAAACCGTAGTACTAGAACGCAAAGAACAACTGAAGGACACAAGTGTGGTTTTAGTCATTAAAAACTGACACGCAGACCCGGAGAAGTCATTGGGTGATTTCCTAACTTAAAAAAAAGCGCCCTCTTACAAAATTCACTCTATATACCTACTTCTTAGCTATGAATTTGTTATTTAACTATTTCAGTGCCTGTTCCAATACCAGTACCAATACTAATTGGTGGAGGCGGATTCCGCGGAATAGGCTTCGGCCGTGGGTTTGGAGGCCGAGGATT
Organism: Leucania comma; assembly: GCA_958295575.1. Taxonomy (NCBI): domain Eukaryota; kingdom Metazoa; phylum Arthropoda; class Insecta; order Lepidoptera; family Noctuidae; genus Leucania; species Leucania comma. Next base: position 17,850,944 of record OY282470.1, read on the forward strand.
TGGAGGCCGCGGCTTCGGTGGTCGAGGATTTGGAGGCCGTGGCTTTGGAGGCCGAGGCTTTGGTGGAGGCCGAGGAGGTTTCGGTGGTGGCCGAGGAGGTAGAGGATAAACGTGTTTCCATTAGCTGTCTGTATTTGTTCTATGTTGTGTTTTTAAAGTTATTTTTATATCGATTTTATAAAATAAATTAATTTATAAAAACATCCCTTTTTTTTTAATCCCAATTAGATTAAAAGACTAGCTCATAGTGAAGCCGTCATTTTAAATGAACTAACAAACATACAAATTGTTGCTCCTGGGTGTTTCAAGTGAGAATTATTTATCTGAGATAATGTATTAATGTAAGTTCAACTTCAACTCTCATTAATGGCCTTTGTGGAAGAGACCCAACAATTTTGCCAATAACACGTACGAACTATTAATATTATTATGAGAGTATTTAGCGAGAATTAACAGTAAAATGAATATAAATATTGTATTGTAATTGTAATGGTTTTGTTTTTGGTCACTGACAGACTGACAGTGACAGTTAAAATGTCAACAAAAATCTATCATTAATGTCAGTAGCACGACAGTAGTATTAGCGGCGCAAGGTCGCAAGTAGCAAGTTTTTGTGCTTAAAACTTAATTAATATTCGGCCCGACACAGCCAAATCGAGAAGCCATAGTGGTACTTCTTTTAGTGAGCTCATGTGCGTTTTAGTTAAAGAAGTTTATCGTAGTTTTATAATAAGAACACCACAATGGATGGTACTTACGACGAGATCATCTCTGATAACCCATTCTTCGTTGAATTAAAGACTGAATACGTAAATTTGTTTCAACACTGTATCACACAATCTTGGGTAATATGTGTGCCTCGTATCGGAAGTTTAAGTACTCGCGTGTTCACCATTGAAGACTTTTGTGCTCATTTACTAGTGCCAAGTGACGAGCTACCGGAGACGCATTACAGCACGCTCACAGAGAAACAAGTGACAGTCACCAATAAAGTGATTACGCTGGAAGTCACCAAAGGCCTGCCCCTACAAAGCCACATCCTGTTTGAAGAAACCTTCTACACAGAAGACTTCATCAAATACAAAGTGTGGTGCATAGAAACTCCTCTTGAACCTACTGCCAATTTCAGTGATAACACAATATCTAAAGAATATCTCACATCTATCAATGACTGCATTGACTTGCTCTGGACTCAAGCTGCTGGCCGTCAAGTGCTCGATCAAATTGAACACAGGGTAAAGTTATTTTTGAAAAGTCACACTACACTACCTGTTGCTGTGGGCCCTCTGAGAGACACAGTAAGTGAACTATACACACAATGTCTTCAAATTGCCCTACAAAACAGAAGACTCAGAGACAAGTCAAAGTCTTGCAAACAAGTGTTGGAAAACATAAAGTTAGCTGTAGAATGTTATATGCAGCACCTATTATTTGATACCCTGTTCAAGCCTATCTGCACCTGCTGTGCGTATGAGGACTCACACCTCAATAAAAAGATCAGGAACATGTGTGACATCCAACTAAGAGACCTGGATATCAAAAAGGAACTATACCATGCAGTGCCTAAAGCTAAACAAATACTTTCTAAGATAGACACATACAACACAGTGTTAGAAAAGGTTCTATGTGTGAAACAAGCTTTGAATGCTATCAACAAGAAGGATGATAGTAACAATATTGTTCTGTTAACTGCTGATGACCTCCTACCAGTTTTTGTGTTCTTGGTTATAAAGTCTGGTCTCCCAAACTGGTACAGCCAACTGACATACATGAAGGAGTTCCGCTTCAGCAGTGCTGGTAAGGGTGATGCTGATGAAAGTGCCTTTCTCATTACTACTATAGAAGCTGTCATAGAACACATTCAGTCTGGTGCACTTACTGGATCTCCAGACCCTGAATCCTATTACTATGAAAGTAACCTCACAGAAGAAAACATAAATGGCAGTAGAGAAAGAAAGAACAGTTGGACAGAGTCAATTTCAACAAGTGACACTAATGGTAAAGAAGAAACGTTGGAATACATTTTTGAACTGATCAAAGCAAATCACTGTGAACAGGTGCAAGCTATATTACAGAAAAACCAAAAACATCTCAAAGCTATGCAAGTGAATGAAAATAATATTCTCAAAATAACTATGGAAAATAATCTAATAGATGACGATGATGATGATGATGATGATGACAGTGATACAGAAATATATCATAAACTCTGTCATCCTTTGTGTAACTGCAAGAAATGTTGTTGGAAAATATCTAAGAATCTTCTGAAAACTTCCCCAACAGTGACTTCTAGAGACAGTCATGGTCTTACAGCTCTACATGTAGCTAGCATCCATGGGAAGGCCAACATAGTAGAATCTCTCATTGAAATGGGTGCAGAGGTAAATGCAACAGATCTCAATGAATGTACTCCACTACACTATGCATCATCAAGAGGTCACCAAAATGCATTACTGCTGCTTTTACACACTGGTGCTAACATAAACAAAGCCAACATTGACAAAAACACACCACTCCACATGGCTGTGAATAATGGCCATTTGAATTGTGTCAAAGCTCTTATATACTTTGCAGAGCACAGTCGGAGGAAGATTAGAATAAATTGTGTGAATGAGAGTGGTAACACACCACTTCATCTTGCTTCTAAATGGGGATATGAAGGAATTGCTCGACTGTTAATAGAAAATGGAGCTGAACCATCTTTGCAGAATCGTCACAATAAAACAGCATTTGATTATGCACACAATTTGAAGATATTGCAAGTTCTTAAATCTTGTACTCCCAGTTTGTATGAATACATACACATCACAAGTAAAGATGTTAAATCCTTGAACTGTAACCCCAACAATCCGGTTGCCGTTAAGTTACAAAAACTGAAAATTAATGAAAATAATAATGTATCAAAAACAGTGGAAAACCTAAAATTAATTGACAGGATATTGAAAGCCATATCCTATGGAGATGTGAAGTTGGCCTGTTTCTACATGAATATCAACTATTCAGCTTATGTGGATATGAAAAATAAGCCTGAAACTTCACATCAGAGCACTCCTTGCCATCCTTTGTGTGAATGTTCAGTCTGCAAGAAGAATACTGAATCATACTCATCAGACTTTGATATTAATTTCTCTGACACAAACGGTTTCACTGCTTTGCATTATGCAGCCAGGTATGGGTCAGATGAATTGTGTAAAATATTGATTCATAATAAAGCAAATGTGAACTGCATCAATAAGAAGAATCAGACTCCTCTACATTTAGCTGCATTGAACAATAAGACTTATGTCATTCGTTTACTGCTAGACAGTGGCGCAAATATAAACGCTATTGATATGGCAGGGAACACACCCTTGCACGATGTCTGTGCTATGGGCAACATAGGGGCTGCAAAAATGTTGCTCAGTTACAACCCAGACTTATCCATGTTGAATGGAGCTGACAAAACAGCTCTGACAGTTGCTAAGGAAAAGGTTCATCTGACAATCATAGATTTAATAGATAAGTATACAAATGGAATTTAATAATAAGAAAATCATTACTCCATGTAAGGAAAATATGTATTTAATAGCTTTAATTTTGTACCAATTTTTGTGTTATATCACAACCACATAATCTAATTTTGTAACACATTCCAAATACAAATGTAGGTAGGTATATTGTAATGGTTTTATGTAAGTCACAATATTATAATTTTGTGTTCATTATTTTAGTAGCTTATGTTTTAAACCATAAACACTAATTATGATGAGGCATTGTTTCGTTTCTGCCAAACTACGAAAGTGGCGAGGGTTTATACATGTTTTATAATGTAATTTATTTTTGTGAGCTCTACCAGATTTCTATCAATTTATTTATTTCGGTTTAGAGCAGTGCCACATACTTTTCGGAGTTCTCGTTTGAAGGTTACTAATTAACATCCTGTTTCTATGTTAGGTACTGATACTCTGTGGTCACTGACAGGTTTCCTTACTCGTTCTTTTTTTTTTGCACAATATTTAAGGTCTCAATTACCTGTGCCATTTTCTATTCTATCCACAATTACACTTTACGGGACTACTCTAAGACTGATCATAGTATTTTTTAAGTTTTTACTAAATATCATTGTTATTTTATTTTTAAGTTTTGACTGAAAATAAACTTTTTATAGAACATAATATGCCATATTTTATTTAGGTATTCAATAAAACAAAAAAAAATCATGTCATGTATGTATTTAGTACATCTTTATTTGAAATTGTAATAACACAATTTGAGCATCTGTTTTATAAATATGATCTATACAAACAGGATCAATTTTGAATACAATATTTAAAAAAAAAAAAACATCAAAATATCACTTGGTAAAATTCTTTGTATTAATGTACCTATAATATGCCAATCTCAATATCTAATTAGGTCATTAGTTCCACTTTATAAATAAGCTTATTGGTATGTGTTGCGATCAACGCTAAATTAACTCATTAAATTATTTTAGTAAGTACTTAATATTAACAATTTACAGGAACATTATTTATACATTTCGTGAATGATTCATTATGCGTCATTATTTATAATAAATTATTTTTCCTTACAAACCGTAACAGGAATGTGAACGCTGATTAGGTCCCGGCAATAACCGAACATTTCGAAGCTAAAATAAATACTACCCCTCATAACGCACAAATGACTATACGATACCTAAGTCGACGTCCCCGTGCAATAAGTCGGTAATCGCAAAAATTCGTTTTTCGATTACTGACTTTATTATTGGACATTAAGTCAGTAAATCGAAAAACAATTTTTTGCGATTAACGTATAGCCCGGGGACGCCGAAGTATTTTTTTTCAAGTGGGAAATCACGAAACGACTTTTCCCGCTCTAGGGTGGAGCGAGAAGACCTCAGACTTTTACTGAATAAAACCTACCTATGCCCTTCAGCTATCCTTTGCATTCCATTCCAAAACCGTGGTAACTATGTATTTCAAAAAGTACCATGGTTGTCTTGAACGATAGGTAGGTATGCCGATACCTTTATGGGATCTGATATTCGTAACCTTTGAACATGTGTCTCAAGGCTAACAAGTTAACATTAGTTTATTGACCTTTACATGAATACTCATGTCCGTACGCATACAAAGGTCACGCGCAACTATTAATAAATCTGTAACAGTGCGAAGTACGATATATTCATATACTTAAGCCGAACAAACTTTTTATATGAGTCTACTGGAATAATTTATTGATAGTCTCTTAATATGGTAATAGTAATATGTCTAGCACAAAATCTTGGTTGGTTCCGCCCACATAATACTTAACCAGACTGTCCGACCTTGATAATCAGCATTCTAAACAGGTTTAATAACTAGATTTTTTTTATTTAGTCATAAGCGTGATTTTTTAATGACTTGAGTCCGATTGAAGGTGGACTATTGTACCAGTGAAGGTCGCGGTAGTCTGATGGATCCGAGACGCACAGGCCAGTCGTCGGCACTTGGAGGAAGCCTATATCCAACATTGATTGTCTTTCACCTGAACTGATGATGATAACCCTCAAGTTATTCTTGCACTTTATAAACGCTGCACCTATTTATTTTCGTCATGAAGAACAGAGGGCTTAACTTTTTAAAATGTCAAATGTGCGAGCGAGAAAGAAGCTATACATCCTATATAACTCCATCCCTTTAACAGTTCACTTTAGGTCGTTAACGAGCTCGTGGTATGGCCTCTAGTTATAACTCCTAGTCTGCAATACGGGTAGTCGGAAAAAACTGTGTGCAAATATTTATCTTATGTACAAACGAAGTTGCCGTTGAAGACAGTTGCCGTTGCTTAGCCTGGGTTTGTGCAAGTACATTGCGCAAACGTACGCCGATGTGGGCGCGTCGCTCTCCATACATTTTATATGGCAACTAGACTTGTAGAGCTACGTTAGATCTACGCTACGAAGCGTACTACGTACATCAGGTCCACGTGTGCGTCAGTCTAGTTCTCACTTTATGCCAATGAACGCAACGTTTTAGGAATAATTCACAGTGCGTAACAATATCATCGGAGCAAAAATATTAAAACAATGTAATTCCTTAATATTGACAAATACTGAAAACAGTATTATTTATAAATTCAATCGTTCTAGTAAACGACCGTGACCAGGCATAATTACACTGGATGCCAAACACACGAGTATAGAATTACGATCAAGCTATTGATAACACACCTGCGGTTTCAATGTTTGTCAGCCACATAATGAACCAGTCACGTTGTTGAAAAGCTCCTAATTTTATTGAGCGCTGACTCCGTGGATGCTAGGAGTTTCAACACACACTAGACCTGTAGTAGCGAAGCACCCACGACAAGCGCTACTCTATTAACAGTAACTTTTAGTTTATCATAAACAAATTAACTAACTCTTTTCTCCTTTTTTCATTCTAAATGATGTATTTTTTTATCTGTACTAGCGACCCTCCCCAGCTTCGCACGAGTATTATAAATCTTTGAAATTGACGGCTCTTCACTACTACTACAATCAAGCGTTATACACCATAGTAGAAATCGCATCAAAATACGTCCAGGATTTTTGAGTTTATTGCGAACAGACAGACACGCGTTGGGGAACTTTTTTGTTATATAATATATAAGGAACAAACCTTCACACAGTTATTAAAGGGGAACTTTTCTAATAGTCGATTGGCGAGAACGGGCTTATTTTTATTGTACACTAGAATTTCGACTTTAGGTTGTAGATGAGAGAGTTGAAAATCCACCAGCATTTTCTAACTCTAAGGATACACTCTGTTAGATTCTCAACGTGTGGACCAACGCACTCGATTGTCACGAGTGCGTTGATCACTCGCATAATGAACCAATCACGACGTTAAAAGGTTCCAATTCTTTTGTGATTTTATTCTAGTACTATCTATTAATATTTGCACGTTTCACACATTTACACTCTATATTTACATAACAATCATAGCACCAGAAACGAATCTCGTTTTGTAGAAAATAACATAATTTTGACATCAATATTCTATTGTGATGGCAAACAACACAATTTTAAATTTAATAATGTAGCAAGAAATATAAATAGATATGCATAATTTGATGTTGTGCTCAGTATCAAAAGGATAATGTCAAAATGATTAGGTAGGTTTTATTATTATTATGATTTATCTCGAGATAAAAGTCCTCAATTTAGTACCGACACCACTGTGCTGCCGTTATTTTTCGACGCCATGGCAAATTTTTTTTTTAAACATAAAAAAAAATCCACCGTGTCCTCCGGGTGTTCCGCACAGTGGCGACACCCAGGCGACTCCTCCGCACGAAGCCGGAACAGGAACTTACCGAACTTGCCGTGTTCGTTAACTGCGTCGTGCGGTAGTTGAGAACGCCGGGAGGTCTTACCAGCCACGCCTCAAGGATGGGCCTTATCGCCTCAATTGTGGCGCGCCCAACGCCATGGTAATGAAGTACCAATACAAAATGTATGCGTTTATCAAAATCAATTTTATCATTGGTAAGATCACAACCATGACATAGATGATCTCTTTCTGTAGTTCTTATTTTCCCCTAGGAAAACGATATTTATCCATTGCCATTTATAGTTATTGTTTAAATGGCGTCAAAATTTAAAAAATAATTTAGATAATTACTAGTGCATAAAGTGTTAATTGGTAAATAATGTTTTCCAAATCCCTTGTGAATTTGGCCAATTTCAGCATTATCGTTATCGAAAACGTAACGAATTGTTTTATTACACATTATACATCACTAGTCGGCAGTAGAGTCGTTACGAAATAAAATTGTAAACAACACCACAGTGAAAATACAGATGCATATGCTGTATTCGAAAAAGACAGCTTTATCGCTCAACACCAACGTAAGTCGAGTCGAAAAAATAAAATGTTCACGTATTTAAACGACCTACTGAGGACATCAGGAATGTGGCATTCATCGACAACGGATACACAACACTCCATTATCATTAAATTATACATACATATATATTTATTTAAAAGCATCATATTTGATAATCATTCACGATAATCTCTGCATTGACGTGCGAGGTTGATTAAAATTATACTTAAGAGATACGACCAACGTCTGCAAATGTTGAGTAGAATATTAAAACAATGCATAATTTATTAATCGATTTTTTGAGTTACGTAAACTCTCTAAGTTTGATAACACACAGAACAATCATGTACAATTTTACATCGTATTTGGACTTTATATTTTGGATTTTAGATGAACCATATGGGCAATACAGGCATATAGGTATCTAACTTTTGGCCTACGATTATGTCAATAAAATAACTTCATAGACCTGTTTCCAAACTAAAGCCATCTGTGCCGTTTTGAGCATCTATGTTCCTACATCGACATTCTGAATCGTCATAAAAACTAGTATTTTCAGTTTTTTTATAAACGTGGCATCAAGATACATTTTAAAAGTATATATCTTTTCTTTTGGTCCCAAACTCTATAATTCTTTCGCACTATTAGGGCCTAAACTGCGTTACGCGGTCGCCTGCGCAAGCAGCAGCGCCCCGCACCCATTTTGCTACGAATTAATACATCAAAGTTCTCCATCGACACGACTACATGCACACTGTTAAAGTTGAACTAGCAACACTGCGCAGGTAACAATCCGGTTTCCACGACGGGTACCATATGGTCACGTGACGGGTGCCCGCGCATGCGCCCGCTTAACGCAGCGTTGGTTCATAGTATAAATAACTAAAAATGCTAAATATCATCTTAGTTATTAGAGATCTCTTACAAAGTATTATCATTTCATTTTGTAGGATAAATTAATAAACTAACTAACTACATTATTCTATCTTAATTATTATTAATAAATTCATTTTAAATAAATAATAATCACAAAACCGATCATTTTGTGCTTTGCAAATTACATTCTTATCACTACAACCTGACCAGAAAAACAACATTTATCTAAAATTTTATACAACGAAGTATGACTATAAAATATTTAAAAAGTTGTCTAATAATAAAAAAAAAACTATACAATTTTAAGTAATACTTTAACACTTCCTCTGCAGGGAATTGACACATGTTATAACTAATTACTAAACTTTTGTAATTGTCTTCTGCATTTCAAAAGCCGATGACATTTTCACAGTGCTTATACAATTAATAACTTACTGTCAAATCCAGTACTCGTCTTCAAATTCAAAATCAGAACGCGCTCGAACAAATATCGCCCCAGCTTATAGTATGGCAGCTCGAGACATGATTCTTCTTATAAAACGCTACCTTAAACCGACTACATAAAGTTCGATATTAGATAAGACTGCTGCAATCTAATCGGCTACTCCCTGTGACTTCTGGTCAAGTAAAACAACATTTTCTCTTAAAACTACACTTCACTGTTGAGGCAGTGTCCAAACCGGGATTTCCTCCCGTTTCTTTTCCTTCTTTTTGTAGTGGTGCCTATCTCTAAGTCTGACGTCATCCTGTCTCGCTCGCTCTTGCGCATCGCTCCTCCAATCGTAACGTTTTCTTGGCGACCCTTCTTTTCTGTACCTGGGTTGTTCTTCATTTTCGTCGTAGAAGACTCGACTTTTGACGAAGAGGCCGTTTTTGATAGGATCGCACATTTCCACGGGTACATCGTCTTCGATGTCTCCTTCATCGTCTAGTTCTATGACGTCATCTCGGTTAAAAGTGAAGGAATGCGGGTAGTACGCTTGTAGGATGTCTTCGTGGCGGTACGCCTGCATTTGAAGCCAGACGTGAGGCAAGAGGAGCGGGAATCTTCGTAACCAATACGTTATGAACCCGTCAGGCAACTTGCCTAAACTGTCTCGGACTTCTGTCTCTAGTTCTCTGTAGTGATGTTTCTGTTAAAAGAATATTTTGATTTTTAAAAGATCGTCGCTGCAGTAAATATGTTCTTAAAATATGTGAGACTAACTTCTGCCTCCTCAATTATAAATTATAGCCTATGTGGTATTCTGACGTATAAGCCATATTAATATAAAGTTTCATCATTAGATGTCCGGGCTAGGCAAGTAATCAAACATTATCGGTCCGAGCAATAAGCCGTATTCGATTAAATGGCTGAATATCATTAGGGCGGCGAAGGCTAAGCAGTTAACTAAATAGGCAATTTATTATTTTCCTGTCTTTATGTTTATATAATATTTTTTTGTGAACAAAAACTAATACTCTTTTTCTGAAAACTGCTTAAAAATTGGTAATGAAATGAAGAGCATTTCAAATATTAGAATGAGATAGAGTGGGGTCGTGGTGGGCACATACCGCTATCTCTTTTGTACGCACGTAACCTAATAGCAGTGACGTCACTTTTCAGTACGTTTATATTTTTCTGTTACTTGACGATTTTATCTTTTCACGAGATTTGATTTTGTTTGTAACTTTCCTAGTTTTAGACGATTGGACTTTTGTTTCTATTTGCCATTTTTATAAAGATAATTAAAAAATATATATACTCAAAACAGTTAATTCAAGTAGGTAACCAAATAAAACTAATTGACTGCGACATATATTTAGTAAGATAGGAAATATGCACACGTTAAGCAAATTTATCATGACTGGGCTTCAGACATTAGTCGAAAGGAAATTGGACCATTTTGAATATCTGAAGTTTTCAATTTAATTTTTTTACCACACCCTTTAATATACAATCAACAAATTATCCCGCAATTCTGTATACCTTGTTCCGTATAGCCCTGAGCAGATGCGCGGCGCGGTCGCCGCGGTAGGTGCGGCGCGCGCGCAGGTCGCTGGCCACGGCGGCGCACACGCGCGCGCGCCAGTCGCCGCGCACCACCCGCCGTGCGCCCAGTTCTAAAGCGGCTTCGGACCCACCGCCACCGCTTTCTACTTGGTCACTTACATCCTGTAGAAGAAACTTGTGTTTAAAGTAGCCATGTTACGGAAGTGGTTATGCGGAGATAGAAACTTCAAAATTTCATTGGAAGTTTCTACCTCCGCATTAAAACAAATAAAAAAACACGGACAAACGAAGCGCGAATTCGCATCATACCAAATACGAAAAAAAAACATGAAAAAACCATCGACAGAAAAAACGGGGGGATGGAGGCTCCCCGCGGGAGAAGTATAAATTTGTCGTGCTGGAAACTGGAAAATGGACGCGAACCTCCATAACATCTCTGGTTTAAAGCTCGAAAAAAATGATATTGCGATTTTGAGAAGTTATAGAGGCGTCGCAACAAACCCAGTACAATATGGTCGGACCACAGGCTGTATTATAACGCGGCATACCATCTTAGGGGACCTTCAAATTATCCGTAAAGTGACGCGCGGCGGTTGCTTTTTTAATCCATATAGATAAAAAACGTGCGACTGCAGTGCGAGCGCACCAATTCACCAGCGCCGCACATCAGCGTATCGGCGGGCACACGAGCGGTGCGGCGCCGCAACGTTGTTATGTCACCGGCGAGTTACTCTTGCCTCGTCGTCCGCAAGCCCTTGGCTACGGTGACTAGGGATCGCCCTGCGACTCTCAACGCCCAGAGCGTTGACTGTCGCGACGGTTATGGCGTGAGGGCGACCGTTCCCTTGTGGTTGCGGTCATCTCATCCGCTTAGTGTGAGTCGGAGGATAACACATGACTTTGAAGTTTCGGTTCTAGGCCAAAGTCAAAGTCAAAACGTAAGCTGGTTTCTTAACCATGTTTTCGTTCACTGTTTTGAGAGCAGTGGTGATAAAATAAATTACACAACGCGCCTGTCTAGGTTTGAGTCGTTTGACTCGTAAGCCGCTGAGCCACCATTTTTTACAGTACAAATTATAACAAAAAAAGTCTATTACGTTGCACGCGCCATGTTATGTTTTTGCCCGACCTTAAGGTCGACTAGTCGTAAACGCCTAAGGCATTAGGTCAATGTTTTTATTAATGCATAATTAAAAATAAATATATAAAAATGACCCAAATAGCCAATATTTGGTGAAATAATTTAATGCTACACTAATGAATGAAACTAAATATATTCGTATTCGACAATTAAAAACACAACGGAAGCTAATTTCTGTGGCGCCAAATGTTTTAACATTTCGATAAATATGCTATCATTCGAATACATAATGCGATCAATTAAATATCAATGGCGCAATAAAATTTGTCAACCATTACTACAAATAAAACGTAACACCGATAAGAAAGGTTTAATGACCCCTTTAATATGCAGTATTCAGTACATATGTCCGACTCACAGCATATACATCAAAGTTCACTTTATAAAAGCACATTCATCAACATTTTTTTTTTAATGCGAAATCTTCCTATGCCTTCTCGAACTCCAGGGTAGACCGGGAGGGATGTCCAAATTTTACTGTCTGAAACCACACATATTTTCCATCTTTGCCTAGTGTACAAGTGTTCTACCCGTGGCTTAATGGCTTCGACCCTGCTGGGCTCCTACGTTTTACTGACATCTCTTTGAGGTGCACCTGGAGCTCCCCGCACCGTCAACGACTTGGCCTAGGTCCGGACAGTTACTAGACGGTCGGACGGCGAGCTACTCATTGTTCTCCCTTCGAAAGCCCGCGCCTACGGTGGCCGAAAATCGGTGTCACAATCCCGGCGGCTGGGACATTTCTGTTCCCTAACGCGTGCTGCGACATTTTTCGCTAAAATTACTGCTTCGCACACCGAGACGACCGCCTGCCATTCCTCCTCACTCCAGACTGGTCTTTACCAGGGCCCAGCGCTAGAGGTCACTGCCGCTAATTACTTGAGTAAAAGTAACTACTTAAGTAGCAATTTGTATTCTATAGGTAAGAAAAATTTAAATTTTTAATGTAGATTTAACCTCAAGTAATGACTTAATACTACTTCTTTACAAATACGGGTGTTAGAGCGTATGTGATTATAAGTATTGTAGCGACATTTATGGCGCCACATAAAAAGTATCAGAAAAATACGAAATACTGCATTGCGCAATCTAACTTTACCGCGCGATTTGAACATATACGACCGCCCGAAATCCTCTATTGGGCGTTACCTACAAAACATAACACCCGTCTGCTGTTGCGGATTAGCTATGTAGCAAAAGTAGCAAATGCTACGGGCCCCGCACATTCGGGGGCCCCTCGCCTTCGGGGCGCCACGTCTTAAGCATACGAGTAGAAATGATACAGAGACAAAGCTTCATACAACCTCGCGAATCGGTTGCACTACTACAAGCACGCGGGGAATGTTTGCGAGACCACTGGCCGCTTGTTGCGTACGCGGCGAAACTGGGAAAAACCGGTTGACGCGGGCACAGTCAGTGGAAGATCTCTAGGGTTTACGCGACGCATGTGGTTTTTTTTGCTAGTTACAAGTTTAAATATTTCATTATAAAAACATGGTATTTTATTATTAATAAAAGTAGTTTTCAATACACTTGCTCAGAAAGTGGCTCTTACTGCACTACATTTAGATATAATATGGAACCTGTTACCAAACTGTGACATTTTGATTACCATTACGCACTAGAGCTGTGTCCTATGTGTAGCTATATCCTTTTTGTTCAACCTTTGTTCGCAAAACAAATTTTGAATACGAAAAAAATAAAAATTGTTATGGCCGTTATTTTAAACGGCGCGCGGTTTCTGGCGTGATTTTTTCGAGTGAAGTTTGTTTAATGAACATTACAAAAACATTGTAAAATGTTACATCTATATTCTATTGTCACTACGAATGACATTAACGTAAAAAAAAATCACACAAGAAAACAAACGACGGCTAGGCAATATGATCAAAGGACCATCATATGGCCATAGCTTAGTGCGTGCCTATGAAAACAGATTTAATTTTTTACCGCCATGTTATGAAAAATTTTACTAGTTTTACCGTTGTAATGTTAGTTAACTAAATTATTTTTCTTCATAAGTGTATTGAAAAAGGTCGTATGATACACGTGAGTAATGACGTCACGGCTAGGGTCTTAATACCGCCTCAACCTTAATGGTCGAGGCGGCACACTTATATCATAGTGTACTATTATTGTACTGTGTAAAACACTAGATAAATAAAATATATCATACTTTAATATCCCAAGAAGTACAACAGATAAATAAATATTTAATTATTAGTTTTTCAAGTAAGTACCTTTTTACCCGACTGCGCCAGAAAGAGGGTTATGTTTTACGAGAGTATGTATGTATGTATGTATAATTGTTTGGCACGCTCTGCAGCCTGAACGGCTCGATGGATTTTAGCTTGAGAGGTATCGTTAGATTCGTAATTACTTTGAAAGTGATATCGTAATAAAATAAAACTAAAATAATAAAAATAAAAAAAACGGTAATTTAAAAAACTAAAAAACCCGACTGCTTTTCTGAGTATTCATGAAAAAGCCCTAAAACAAGAAAGTCGTTGTACCCGATTGCACTTAACTATATAATATTTTAAATACAAGATAAATTGTATCAGTCGGGACCCATTCTAGAAAGTCAGCCGTAGATTGGAGTAATCTGCAATGTAATATAAGTATGTGCTCTCAATTCACTAAGCCTCCATTTCTAGAATAGGTCCCGACTGCTACATTTTATCTTGTATTTAAAATATTATATAGTTAAGTGCAATCGGGTACAACGACTTTCTTGTTTTAGGGCTTTTTCATGAATACTCAGAAAAGCAGTCGGGTTTTTTAGTTTTTTAAATTACCGTTTTTTTTTTAATAAGAAGAGCGTAATACACGGTATGTTTTTGCCTTTTTATTGTTATTACAAGCTTTTAATAAACATATGTAGGTATCTGAATAAGTTAGTATGTACGTAGTAGGTATGTGAGATGAATGTAAAATATACATAATATAGATATATATTTGTGTTTTTTACTGAATAATAAGTCTATTTATCAAATATTATTATTTATTTATTTTTTCACCTATTGTGACAACCCTACCAAAATAGGTAACAATATTACACGTTATTAGAAAGCTTTAATTCTGTACCATTTCTCTACTCATGTGCCTTAAGGCCCCGCGCCACCTGATCGTTACAAAAATTAGTTATTGTATCTATAGTACATGAAATCTAAATACAGCTGATTACACACAAAATATTTTATTTAATCTATCTTAATAAAAAAGGTCTACCTAGGGGGCCCCCTTATCGAATTGCTACAGGCCCCGCATTGGCTTAATCCCGCACTGCCCGTCTGGTCGGAGGATCCTCCCTTTTATTGAAAAGGGATAGATTTAAGTCCCACATACCTCTAAAGTATCAATATCTCAAAAAACGAAAGTGCAACAAATTTATTAGAGCCACACACACGCACATATTTCGTCGCTAGGCTCATGTATCACCACTGCTTAAGTGGTGTGGCTTGAAAGTCGTTGACTTGACGGTAAGATTCCGTCTATAAATTTACGACACAGGAATATCATGATTTTTAACTCCCCCCCCCCCCCCCGTTCCTTGTCACAACTGGTCTCGCTTCGTTTCATGATTTTTCTCCCCAGTGTGCAACCCCATGCCCTCCTCTTAAAATATGACGTAATTTATGGATGGCCCGTAAAGAACGAGATCAACAGTTAGCTTAGTTAGCTTTAGAGAAAATAGTATAAATTATGAGTGCATATTTTTATTTTATCATTTTTAAAGGTTGCAGTAAATAGTTGGCATTGTAACCACCTTTTTTTTAATGCCATCCTTATACCTACGGAATAGAATTCGCAATCGATTGAACGAACAATAAAAAAGGTTTGTTCAAATGGCTAATCTTATTTCGAATGGAGTATAGGTATACCTATTACGTTTGCGAAACTTCCCACCGGTTAGTTTAATGTGACCTGTATTTCGTATTTCTTTCCTTTTTTTATACTTATCATATATTACCTGTAAGAAGTTAAGTATGCTCTGCTTGCCCCAGAACATGGGGTACTTGAGGATAGTCTCACACGGCGGACGCGCGCTCGGACGAGCTGAGATCATCGAACGGATTAATATCTTCGTTATTAGCACCTCTTCGTCTGGCAACACTTTACTGAGGACAAAATTAACATCATTATTTTATTATGTGAGAATAAAATAATATATTTAACTATGTGAGAATAAAATAATGTATTTTATTATGTGAGAATAAAATAATATATTTTATTATTTTTCATACATAGCGTGACTGGTAGTTAGTGAACGATACTTAAACACGTGATTGTAGTCATGATAACAAACAACTTTTACTGAAAAAAAAAAACATCTACTAAGTTCAATACATTTATGTTGGCCTAACTGGTCAAAATGTACTGAACTTGGCAGATTTTTTCGCGATTTCAGGTTTGGTCCCATAGCAAAAGTTGTTTGTTATAATGACTACAATCACGTGTTTAAGTATCGTTCACTAATTACCAGTCACCCTATATACATATTTTGTTTGTATTCCATGTCGTATAAAATATCCAGCTGGCAGGAAGGTTGGTATCAGATTCGAATGAAATAGATGACTATTTATAATTTGACAATATGATGAACCTGTTTTTCAGCGCTAAATGCGAAGGTTTTACGTCCCTTTCCTCTCCTACAAAGAAATTCTAGATACTTAAGCATTAATAGAGTGCAACTGCACTTTTGAGTGTACAAAAAGGATTCAAAACTATAACATTAATAACAATAATGATTCTACAACTTTCACACAACGCCATCTAGTCCCAAACTATGCAAAGTTTGTGTTATAAGTACTAGACAACTGAAATTAAGTCTAATAAACAAGAGGAAGACCCAAAACCACTTACTCAAGCTGTTCCAGATTGTACTCCCCAGTAAGTATATTCGCCTGTCTCCTCAGCATGTCTCCGAACGGATGGTGGCCCTTCGACAACACGTAGTAGAACACACAACCAAGCGAGAATATGTCTACAGAAGTCGTCTGAAACAAACATAAGCTTCAAGTTAGTTAATCAATAAAGTATACTACTTACTTTACTTCTTATTCAAGAGCGCATAATGATCACATATCGGAGCTTTGCGATTTCAACTTATACAACTTCTAAAGAAAAACTACAAGCAGTTGCCCAGAACAGAAACAACACCCGTCTGGCTAGAGGATCTTCCCTTTTCAATCGAGATTAACGGGAGTTTATGCCCTGTTCAGCTTTACCTCTATAGCTTTCAGTGACGAAGGGTCCGTATAACACGATTCCCACCGGCTTCCCTTATGAAAATGTAATTTAAAGGTTCGTTCGTAAGTTCGTTCCATTATTCACTCACTTCGAATTTTTTAAACTTCTACAACATTTAACTAGCACTGCCAAAATCATAAGCCGAAAAATACCGAGTTCCCACTTTGAACAACAAAATCCCATACTACGCAACTATCTCTTTATTTCATATGAACTAACTCGTATTATCTCTTTTTTCTCTTTTTTTTTGGGGGTAGGTGCATAAAAAGTTGACACATACACTCTCAATATTTTAATCTTTTTATTGAAATTAAATATAATTATTATTAAAATTCCAAGTGATTTTAAACATTTAGCTTACCACTAAGCACATATTGTGTGGGCAGTAGTTTCCTTATGCCCTAAGACAAATTGCATTAACTTGCCGGTGTGTGCTGTCCTTTCAAACTTGCACAGTCATTTCGAGCACAGAGTCACAATTATGACTACTTTGGCTGACATTGCGGAGACCCAGCGGGTGGCTTTGTTGTCATTAAGCCAGCGGATGGCTGATTTCGAAGCACACCTGAAAGCATCATCACCTGGAGCTGACTTGAGCGGTCTACATAAAGATTTTTCGGCTTTCAAAGAGCATGTCTGGGGTGTCCTCAGTGCCTTGCAGCGGCAGATTGCAGAGCTGAGCAGGAACATTGACGTAATAGAGATGCGTCACAGGAAAAAGTTTCTGTTGCTTGGCGGTGTTCCTGAGACTCCGGGTGAGAAAGTTCCTGAAACTGTGGCATCCATCCTGCAGAGCAAGCTTGGCATAACAGACTTAGCGCCTTCTTCTTTGACCGTATGCCATAGATTGGGTAGCTCTTCAGATGGACATGTGAGGCCAGTCTTGCTTCGTTGTGCGGACAGTAGAATCAGAGACCTAATTTGGAAAACAAAGACTAAACTGAAGGGGTCATCGTATGTAGTCTCTGAATTTCTCACGCGTCAGCGGCAGACTACGTTTACAACGGCTCGCAAACTGTTCGGCGTGACAAATGTATGGACGATGGACGGCACAGTCAACGTTAAACTCCCGGATGGCAAGCGAAGCCGTGTCTTCAGTCTGGAGGAGGTCATTGCGCTGGGAGCTGATCATGGTAGATTGTTGGACCAGGAGGTCCCTCCGGGGTCTAAAACCATCACTGAAATCGCGTCATCGCAGGCTTCAACTCGGTCAAGACGGATTGTTAAGAAGAAGTGATAATAACTTCCGGTATTTATGTTATGCATTGTTTTGTGCGTGTTTCCTATTTAAAGCATGATAGCTTCTTCTTACATTTGTTATTTTTTAGTTATAGTTGGGCACTTCACTGAGTTTCGTTCGACATACCGACGATGTTTTGATAATTTGTTTTTGTATGAATAGTTGTAATTTGTCAGTGTCACAGATTGTCAGTGTCACTTGTCAAAGAACAGAGTGTTTACATTATTTTTTATTTATTATCTATCCCGTATAGTATGATCTACGTTTGCGTTCGGAAACACGCACTAGTTTTATATTTTTATTTGTAATCAGTCTGCCGGCAGGTTATGCAATTTTATTAGTGAACTTATTTCACATTTATTAAGTATTAGTTATTTATTATATCTATCATATATATATAATAATACTATTTATTTTTATGTACAATTATTATGTCTGACGATGACTCATTCCTTTCCTGCTATAGTTCTTCTACGTCATTTTCATCTTTTGACGACTCTATTTCAGTCAATTCCTTCTTGAGTAGTGAGTTCCAGGGATTTAACAACTGTTTCAATGCATGTCATGTGAACGCACAGAGTATCCCTCAGCATCACTCTGAGATGTTAGATTTATTTTGTGGCGTTGCTGTACACGCTATCCTAGTCTCCGAAAGTTGGCTCAAGCCCGAACTTCCATCTACGTTTTATAGTCTACCTGGCTTTGTCCTAATTCGCAATGATCGCATGGGAAAGAGAGCCGGGGGTGTTGCCATTTACTTACGTAGTGACATCCCTTACAGGATCCTTTTTTCTTCGCCGGCAATTGCAAGCGGCAACCCAGAGTACTTACTCCTCGAAATTGATGTCAAAGGGATTAAAGCTATCCTTGGAGTAGTATACTGCCCACCTGCCATTGATTATTTCTCCAGTCTTGATTCTCTTTTAGATTCTGTTTCCTCAGAGTACAAACATCTCATAGTCATGGGTGACTTTAACACCGATCTTGTGAAGGATAACTCCAGATCGCGCAAGCTGAGAGCAATCCTGGAATCGTCGAGTCTATCACTCCTCTCACTAAATCCGACTCATCACAATCTTGACTCAGACGATTCCTGGCTTGATCTCATGCTCGCGTCTTATGCGAATCTGGTTGCTAACCATGGCCAGATTGCGGTACCTGGTTTATCGAGGCACGACCTAATTTATCTGTCGTATAAAATTAAACCACCGAAACAGCGGCCTGCCATAGTGTTCCTCCGGAATTTTGCGAGGTTAGACGAGGATAAGCTCAACAATGATGCAGAAGCTGTTGATTGGTTCGATGTTGAACAAGCAGCGACTGTGGATGAGAAAGTGGAGATTTTGAATAGGACTGTATTGAAACTCGTTGATGCGCATGCCCCACTAAGGGCCGTTCGAGTTAAGCGCCCTCCGGCTCCATGGATTACCCCTGGAGTTCGAATGGCGATGAGACGGCGTGACAGGGCTTTTCGAAAATATAGAAGAGATCGCAGTGAGGAGAACTGGAACCTGTACAAGTTGGCTAGAAACCGCTGTACTCAGATGGTAAGGGCTTCTAAACGCCGATACATTTGCGAAAATGTCCTCAACTCTTCACCGGCTGATATTTGGAAGTTTCTCAAATCACTTGGTATAACGAAGTCTTCCTCTCATACTTTTCCATCTAGTATATCCTTGAATGATTTGAATCAACATTTTTCAACGTCGGCTATGCTCGCGACTCCTGTTAAAAATACTACTATTCTTGATATAACTTCCAAGCCAATTTTACCTCATGATTCTTTTTCTTTTTCCTTAGTGACCGAGCCGGAGATCCACAAAACTTTCAGCGCGATTAAGTCCAGGGCTGTTGGCTGTGATGGAATCAGCAGAACGATGTTATCCCTCATGTTTAAAACTTTGCTCCCTACTATTACACACATCATAAATTCCTCCCTTCAGACTGGGGTTTTTCCTACTAGCTGGCGTAAAGCTTTTATTATCCCTCTTCCTAAAATTCCCACCCCCACTTTGTCAAATCACTTCAGACCAATATCCATTCTCCCTTTTCTGTCAAAAATCTTAGAAGCAATTGCCCTCAAGCAATTATCATCCTTTGTGTTTGAGAATAAGCTTCTATCCCCTTTCCAATCAGGTTTTCGACCTGGCCATAGTACAGCCACAGCCTTGCTTAAAGTTACAGAAGACGTCAGGAATGGCCTGGAAAACTCGAGGTTAACGGTGTTAGTTTTAATAGATTTCTCCAATGCTTTCAACACCGTTGATCACGACATCCTTCTGGCTATTTTGTCCCAAATTGGGGTTTCTTCGTCGGCACGGGATTGGTTCTCATCATATCTTCGTGGACGTCAGCAAGCGGTACGTGTTGATCAGAAGTTTTCTGACTGGTGCGACCTGCAAACCGGCGTTCCACAAGGCGGTATACTCTCTCCACTCTTATTTTCTTTGTTCATTAATTCTATCACAGCTATCCTCAAATGCTCTTACCATCTGTATGCTGATGACCTACAGCTCTACGCACAAACTGATCTTGACAGCCTCGATGACTGCATCTCTTTAATAAATGCCGACCTTCTGGCAATTAGTGATTGGTCAAGCAGATTTGGGGTTACTGTCAATGTTAGTAAATGCCAAGCTATTCTTATTGGTAGTACACACTTTTTACGACGCGTTGACACTGGCCGACTACTGCCACTTCTTTTCGGCAATACTGTTATCCCTCTCTCGCCTCACGTTAAAGACCTGGGCTTACATATTGATGATAAGTTAAGCTGGAACAAGCATATTGCTCAGGTTAGCCAGAGAGTCACCTTCACGCTGCGATCTCTCTATAGATTCAAGAATTTCCTTCCATCTAGCACTAAAACCACTTTGGTCCAATCGCTTGTTTTACCAATAATTGACTATGCTGATGTTTGTTACTCTGATCTATCCCAGGAACTTCTAAATAAATTGGATCGTCTTCTAAACAACTGTATTCGGTTCATATTTGGCCTTCGTAAATATGATCACATTTCTTCCTTCCGTTCTCAGCTTAAATGGCTGCCTATCCGCCACAGAAGATCCCTCAGATCTCTCTGCACGCTCTTCACTATAATGAACGATCCTTGTGCTCCTGATTATTTAAAACAATATTTTAAAGTATTGGGCAGTTCTCATAATCTCAACCTTCGAGCTTCCAAAAATATGCTTCTTCAAATTCCTTCTCACCGTACTGGGTTTATGGCTAATTCTTACACTGTCTCTACCATTAAACTCTGGAATGTGCTTCCCCTTGACATCAAAAAATCTGTGAGTAAATTTTCCTTTAAGCGTAATATTCGGAACTACTACTTAAAGTCCTCTCAACCTTAGCTTCAGTCTTCGTCATAATTATCATATTTTAAGTTTTCTTAATCGTAATAATTTTATATTTATCATAGTATTTATTAGTTTATAATATTACCTTATATAAGTATTTTATTATTATATGGTACTTAATTTATTTCACATTATATTTTGAAATATTTGTTATTTATTTATTGTGCAAACCTACCACAGTATTTTCTTTTTTAACCCAAAGGTTGACTGGTAGAGAATGCCTTGTTGCATTAAGTCCGCCTATGTACCACTACTGTACATGAAGTTTAAATAAATAAATAAATAAATATTACTCCAACTCGTTCCGTCTCGCTCTAGCACGCAGAAAATTGTACCAAAATAACTCGTTGCCCACCGGCTTACGATGGATATATGAGCAGTTGCACAGGTGAGAGCGCGGCAGAAAAATGCTTTCAATAAGAATGGATTTAGCTGCATAAAACTCTCACTGACAAGAAAAACACTTTATTTGGCAGGATTTTTTATAAGATAAAATTGACATGGCGGCCGGCGGCGTGTGTGGCGCGAATTTTTCGTTATTTGATATTGTTTACTTGTCGTATTTTTTTGTTTTTAATGTTTTAGTGTGGTATAGTTATAATGTGCAGTTCAACATTTATTGTGTGTGTTGGGTCGCCGATGTCGTGAATAGATTGTTTGTAGATAGTGCAATGAAATTTCGTTTTCAAAATTAAGTTTTGGGAATTAAAATAAAAATGTGCAAATAGGCCGTGCCACTCCAAATATGACCATTATTTATTAACGGAGGGATGGATTTGGGTCTATTTTCTGCATCATTGAGCTGGTGGTATTTGGTGAGTGAACTTTTTATAATTCTGCTTCCCTTCTGATAATATCTACGATTCGCCACTGATAGCTTTAATGTAAAGTGACTGACTAGCGTTCGTGGAAAGCAACATCTGCAATACGAGTACCTTATTTTTCATAGAACTGTAACACTATCAAGTACCCAGGACTTACAATAATTGGTTCGTATACACATAGTCAGAGTTGTTATACTTAGCTATTGTGTTCATGACTAGCGGGTACAATTTTTTTTATTTTCCAGCAAAATTATTGTACGACCCATGCCGAGTCCTTGGCACCGAAAGTGTAATAAAATACCTAATCTCTACCTAAGATAGAAAAGTATCTACAATTGAGCTGATTTAATTTCAAACTATTACCTTTCCAAAAATGTCATTATTATATCTTCAAATTATCGAGCCAACTCTGGAACAGCTACTGACGCCCATTTTCTACGTAACCTCAGAAAAAAAGCACTCTATTCTTGACCCATTACCAGAGGTCGGAGTAGGTAGATTGATTTAAGGTCGTTGACGTCAAACGTAGAGGTTAATGTAATATGGATATGCCTCCAAAATACCGGAACTTCATATTAATTGTGATATTTGTTCCGGAATTTTGAAATTAGCACGAATTTGTGTTTAAGGTGAAAAACGTATTAATAATATCAATCTACGCTGCCAGTGTAGGTAATGGTGAAAGAAATCAGTATTTTATTTTATACAAAAATACCGTGGAATAGTTACACCGTATTTTGTCCGATACGGTTGAATTAGAAATGACGCTTGACAGTATGAGACAAAACTTTGACGTGGCCTTTTGTTTCTTTATCTCATGTTCATCTATGTTCACAACGCATTGACCGCACGCAACGACCAATCAGAAGCAAGTATCCTATATGGCTCATTGGGTGTTTGTTAGAACAATGCGCGCGCGCTGTGTTCCAGGTATCTCACTCATTTAACTCGGTTCGTAGAGTGCGCTCCTAATTTGTGAAATTCCTGTTTTTTATTTTAGTCCATAATTCCAATACCGGAACTTTTTCCGGTACTTCCCTCACATTATGGATAAAATGGCATGTCCATATTATAATATCTTGACGCAAGTATATAAAATCAATCTACCTACTCCGACCTCTGCCCATTACATATCGAAACTGGCTACACGGCCAAAGTCATACGTTTGTCTCGGCAAAAAAACACCCTGGGTATGCGGTTAAAGACGTATAATTACGTATACTCGGCATACCTGGTAGTAACCCGCCCCGCTCACTTCCTCGTCTCGTATAGAAATCCTACGTATCTACTCGTAGCCTGGTGTCCTGCATAGAAACCATGTACGGATATATCCGTAGTTGACATACGATGTACACATACCGTCCTCTCCCCATTAATCATCTCCGGCGCGATCCAGCCATCAGTCCCCGTGATCCCCGACCGCCTGGAGAAGCTCATGCGTCCCAAGTTCAACTTCTTGGACAGCCCGAAGTCTGATATCATGGCGCGTACTTCGCCTGTACCCGTCGGCATTGAGAGGAGCACGTTGTGAGGCTTTATGTCTCTGTGAACTGAAGAAGGAAATTTATGTCAGTATTTTTTATAGACAATTTTGGAATTACTCTTTCACACAAAATATGGAGTATCATAATTATAATATCATGGATGCATTCCCCAAAAATGTACCCCTAGTTTACAACATACATTGTGCCAAACTCGTTGCAAGGTAGAACTACATTGCGCTCACATGAGCCACGTACGCCGATCTGGGCGCGTCGGTCTCCATACATTTTATATGGCAACTAGACTTGGAGAGCTAAATTAGATCCACGCCACACGACTTCGTTCTACGTACAAATAAGGCGTGGCCCACGTGTACGTCGGTCTAATGTAGTTCTAACTTCAGTCTCATGCAATAACAGCCGGGCACAAATCCAAATTCCAGCATGATTATTAAAAAAAAAAAGGTCAGTAGTAGCGCTTGTGCGAAGAGACTTTAGAGGACAAGAATTAAGCAGTACAACTCTCATTTTATCAACCAACTTAAAAAAAAGGAAGAGGTTCTTAATTCTATTGTATGTTTTTTTTAGTAGATAAAATCGTGTTTTTTTTGTCGTACTGAGGTAATTTGACTGAAACCATAACGCTAATAATAGCGTCAAATGTATGAGATCTTAATACAACATAAAACACTGAAATTGTGAAAATGATTATGCTTCAGTGTATTTTCAGTGATCTCATAAAAATGAAAAAGTATAAAGCGTTTATATTATGCTATTGATCTACGTGTCGAAAGATACATGAAGATAAAGTACCTGTGGGTAGGACAATTTTATCTTACATACCAACTGAGAGCATGGTTAAACCCAAACATGGAAGTTTTATCATATAAGCTGACTAGTGACTAAATACTGTATGCTGTTAAAAACAAAGCATAAAACATTAGTTACTATTCATACTATATTGAGAGACTTGTCTTAATCAATATTTCTGCGGTATATCTAATCTAAACAAGGGTGCTCTGACAGGCACACATCGTTTACCACCAGACGTGATAGTGGCCTAACGAACGCATATTATCTATGTAATGGCCAGATCATAGAAATTGATCACTTCATGATATAGCCAAGTAAAACTGTCTAGACCGTTTTAAACGTTAAAGTTTGATGATATTTCAATTCCCGTTTGGTCTACTTTTCTTTCATAATAAAAGGTCTAAAAAATTAGACCTTTTGATTATGAAAGAAATTCTACATCAATGATCTGGCCAAACTCAAAAATCAATAAATCTATTTTAAAAATTCTTTGAAAAAATTGAGTGACATAGGCATAATATTTTCTACTTTCACTTGGCCTTAGCAGCTGTACAAAAAAAAATATTTAAAAAAAGCGGCAACCTTATCTTTCAAATTGTAAATTATACTCAGTACTACCATAATTAGAGACACAATAGAAAGACAATAGGTGTGCGTTCGCTTGGGGCTTGAGTAATTAATAATATTTTTTATGGGCTGTGCGAATATTAAAAAAAAATATTATAGAAACAGAAAAGAATAAACAATTATGAACTAGCCAACAAACTACTTAGTGCTCTATATTTTAAATATACTAAAACAGTTTAATCCTTACCAATATCCATGGAATGTAAATGAGAGAGACCTAAAGTCGCCTGCCGCAGTACTTCCACAGCGTCTATTGTGCACTCGAAGTTTAGTTTCTTTTCCACGTAGTCCTGTAGTGTCGCTGAACATAGTTCTAATGCGATGTATCTGAAGAGAATAACAGTCAAGTTCATAACTTTATCGTAGGAAGATGCCATAGATGAATTATAGTCGGGTTGGTTCTAAAACGATCCTTACCAGTACGGAAATAAAAATATATAATAGAGTTAACGCATTTTTTTTTTTTTTTTGAGATGGGAAATCATCTAGTGATCTCGCTCTAGGATGAAACGAGAGCGCGTGTCAGACTATTACTAACTAAAACCCACCATTTTGGCATTCTAGGGCCACGATCACTCTTTGAAACGTTTCCCCGCAAGAGCTAGCTCATCGCCTTCGATTTCAGAGTGTACTTTTTCTTTATTTATTGAATTTCCCGTTTAAACTCAGTAGTCTATCTATGCTTTTATGTTGCACATGTAATAAAGATCTCTATGTCTTGCACAATACGTACCGGAATTGCTTGTCTCTTTCGGTGCAGTAGTATCGTACGACATGCGCATGCGCATCCGACTCGCGCAGTAGCGCCACCTCGCGGTCGGCGAACGTAAAGCATTCTGGTAACAATCTCTTTACTGCCACGGCGCGCTTGTCGAATGTGCCTCTGAAAATTAAGTGTTATTGTATATTATAATAAAAAAAGGAAAACACCCACAACGCCTCCAAATAAATGGGACGTGACGACCTAGGAAGTATTTTATTTTTGATTTTACGTCATTATCAACTTCCACAGCCATACTTCGCCTACTACTGGGCATAGGCCACTCTTTTCTCGTGAAGATACATTCCCCCCTCATCCGTTGAGGTAAGAAATCATTTAATGACTTCACCCTAGAGCAGGAGAAGTCAATAGACGATTTCACTCATAAAAAACTCTCTTCAGAAATTTTACTAAGTAACAAGATAGGAGATATAGATCTTATACAATTATTTTAAAGCAAAATGAAACGACATTAAAATCAGTTAGAAACTAAATCATGAAAATATTTAAGGACAATTGTCCTTAAGATGCTAAAGTTCAACTTATTCAAATGTCAGGTCAAATATTTGTCTGAACTTTAATCTATGAACTTTTTGAGTTATAAATAAAGCACCTTTAGACTCCAGACTGGTAAATCTTTATACTAATCAGTTATAAAGACCGATTTGTTTTAAAAGAAAATAGTAAGCACCATTTATTGTCTTAGTATAATCTTCTATATCTATAATTTTATATATATAAAAGCAAAATACCACTCACTGATTAATCACGAAATCTCTGAAACTATAATACCTAAAAACTTAAAATTTGGCAGGTAGGTACCTTATAGGGTTTAGACATCCGCTAAGAACGGATATTACGAAACTCCACCCCTAAGGGAGGTTCTGGGGCTTTGGGGTGGTATGAAAATGCATTCCAGGGCCCTGGAACGAAGGCAAAGGAGAAACGGAGTAGGTTTTTAGTCAGTACGAGTCTGAGACTATCTTCCGCTCCGCCCAAGGGCAGGGGATGTCATTGGATGATTTTAACTACTTTAAAAGAAAAAAAAACCCCTAAGGGGGTAAAACGGGGTTTGGAAGTTTGTATGGAGAAGCCGCTGCCAGAAGCTAGTTAACATTAATTGTATCATGAAAGTTTTGTAACGAAGTTCATTCTCAGTCTATCATCAAAAAGTTTGAGTTGAATAGTTTTCAATGTTTATGAGTGTGTATATCTGTATGTTTGTTACTTCTTAACACTCGAACGGCTACCGAATCCGTTCGAATTTCTATTAAACTAGGTTGGACCATGTCCTACAATAGCACACAGGATACTTATCCCAGGAATTGTTTCCCCTTTGAATTTTCTACGAAAACGCGAGCTAAGCCGCTGGCAACAACTGGTACTAACATAATAAAGCGGAAGATTTGTTTTGTTTGTTAAAACGCACTCAATCTCTGGAACTATCAATCCAATTATGACTAAGTATTATTGAAACTTACCTATAAACAAAAGTGCCTTCACATCCCTTTCCGAGCACCTCATCAGTATTGAACGTGATTTTTCCTATACGGACTTCTCCACCTCCGATCTCTAGCAACTGACCCGTTACTTCACCGTTGGATGACGTAGAAGCATTTGACGTTCGAGACCCACCTTGGGATAGCTGTTGGAACTCACGGGCCTGAAAAAAAGATATTATTGCATTAGTAATTTTGCATTTTTATAAGATGAACCATTGACTTGAGGGAGGCATATATGTCTAACAGTGTACGTCTTTAAGCTGAAATTATGATGAGTAATTTTGAAATAATCTGTGTTTTAGTAATAATAATCTGTTCCACATGACAAAAACTTCGTGAAAGCCGAAGAAGATAAACAAATCAATATACTTATATTGAGTTGGCTCGCGAGGTTACCGACATGTGGGATGTGGACTCTACGATCTTTGTACTGATAGTCGTATCAGCCACTGGCTTAATAGCCAAGACCCTCAACCAACACCTTAGGAGGATCGCGTTAGGCGACTGGATCAAGTGCTTGATTCAGAAAGTGGTACTCTTGGACACGGCTCGTATAGGTAAGTCAGGAGGTTCCTCTCTCTGGAGCCCTGACCGCCGGTAGCATGGACCCTGTTCTCGTTACCCGTGGGACACATTTTTTTATATTTTTAAATGTTTTTTTATGCTTATTAAAATATTTAAAAATATAATTTATATGTTACCTGAACCCGAATAAACAAAATATTAATAATAATTTATTTATTATAGATAATACAATCCAATATTGTTAGTAAAGACATACACAACTTACAAACTAATGAATGTTAGTACATATACATAAGTCAATTAAAAAATAAATTAAATAGCCATGTCAATAATAATAATGAAATCACAGAATTAAATAATATCAACAAATCACACAACGCCATCTGATCCCAAACTAAGCAGAGCTTGAGCTGACAACCGATCAACATACTTATATATTTTTAAATACTTAGACCCGGACTCGGAACAAATGATCGCGTTCATCACACAAACATTTGTCTTGAGTGGTAATCGAAACCCCTACCTCTGGTATAGCACTCAAAGCCACCAGACCAAGTGGGGATAGTTTCTAATCTTTAAGAAGTTACAGACGAAATTATCAATACGCTATCGATACTGTTTAAATATCTTGTCGTCTGTCTGTTATTCACTAGGTAGGTACTGTCTATATCACCATGATGTTTGAATAAAGTTAGAACTACACTGCGCCACACACGGCGATCCGGGTCCACGTGTGGCGTCGGTGTAATGTAGTTCTACTAGCCTAAATGTTCAGACCTTGAACTTTTATTTGGGTTTTTAGTTTTCCTTAACACTTATTTTACTTATTCTTCCACATAAATAACATATTGTGTTACGTGATCAAATTACTTCTCTCACTCCACTCAGAGCACTCTGTTCCTTCAGTTGCCCATTACAAGTCACGGTAGCTCTTTAAAACAATCTCGCACAAAAATGTATCCAAAAAAACTGACCTACTGACAAGAAACATAAACAATAAATATCTGAGAATGCGTTGGATATTTTCAATAGCAAAAGATCATAACACATTTCCCCTGTAGTTCTTATCAAACTTAACCTTATGACATAGTGGTTAAGCCAGTAACTGTGATAAGCTACAAAGTAGCTATAAACCTGGTTTGAACGTTTTTCTTCGTGTTTTAATCAACGAAAACAATTAATTTCATTCAAGCTGGGAATTTTTATGCATACATAAAATCATGCCTTTTCCCATAGAGGTAAGCAGACTTTAGCTCGCCAGCCAGCCATCTAATAATGTGAGAACCCGAGTCGACGGCGCATAGTGGTCTACGCGCATCTCTAAAAGATGTCAGTAACCGAACGGGACCAGTAGGGCCGATGCCTGTTAAGGCTGCAGGTACGCTTGAAATAGTTGCTTAGGCTCTTAGAGGCCTTAGGCCCCTCGCCCACGGCGACTTTTTGTAGCGATTCAGTAACGATACTGTCGCACGCTTATGAAACACGCGACAGCATCGTTACAAAATTCACCATGGACGAGGGAGGGGCCTTACACAACGTGTTAAAATGTCAGGCGTTCGAGCGAGAAAGAGGGATGAGCTATACATCCTATACAGCTCCATCCTTTTAACACTTCAAATGGATCGCCTTAAGAGCTCGTGATAGCCAGCCTGAAAGACACAGGGTTTTAGTAAAAGTCTCATTTGTCCTCTTGCTCCACCACGGAGAGATAAAAGACACTTGATGATTTCCCACCTTAAAAAAACTGGGCAAGTGCGAGTCGGACTCGCACACCGAGGGTTCCGTACAAAACTAACTTATGTGAATAGATCAATTCCCGAATCGAGTTTCGAGTCTCGAAGACTTTTCCGAATCGAAAAAAGTATGTTTATTTTTTGTGACCTAACTACAAATTTACATTTTTCAGATTTATTCCTATACTTACTTGTACCTTGCTTGATGCCAAATCTCAGGTTCTAGGTCAAAGGAAAGTACCCCACAAATTTTGATTCCTTTGAGAATGTCGAAATATACATTTCTTTTTTTTTTTTTGTTAACTTTGAAGTTTGATTTCACTTCATGTGACCGAAGACTTGAATATATGGTTTTAATTTCGATACATCTACGCGTTACCGAGATAAAGGGTCTTGACAAACAGACAGTCGGACAACAAAGTGATCCTATAAGGGTTCCTTTTTCCATTTGAGATACGGAACCTTGAAAAGGGGTAGGCAGACCTTACTACGCTCTTTAGTACTCCTTTTTATTCGTTTACATTTATTTCAATCCTTCTAGTCAATTCTAATGTACGAGTATACAATTTCGGATAAACTTGAGAAGTTTTATCAATAAATTATATCGCAATTGGAAAAACACTACATTAGGTTGCAAAGCTAACCTTGGATTTATTTTTTATAAAGATAAAAATCATTATTGATAGTGTTGTTATGCCAAAATTGTAAATTTTAAAATTTAAATTAACCGTTAAAAATGAGAGACGTATATTTGCTCCAGATATAGTCAATACATGCCAATTGTACAAACAAGCTGAGGAAATTGCTGTTTTCTCATTTTCAGTTGATGTTCACGTTTTGTTTGAAATTCATACAATTTCAAACAAACCTGAAATTACAACATATTTTGTGCCCAGACAGAATATAATAGAGTACATTATACATTACTAGTGACCCGCCCCAGTTTCGCAGTTTAGGTGTTAGAAATCTTTAAAATTCTCGGCTTCGGTATCTCTACTATAACATGCATATATTATACACTCAAACCTTCCTCATAAATCATTCTATCTATTGAAACCCATATGTAAAGCTCTTCAACAGTTTTTGAGTTTATCATGAACAGACATACAGACGCAGTGGGATCTTTGGTTTATAGTAGGTATGTAAGGACACTTTCTAATATCTATTATGTTGTTCCATAGTACAAATAACAGCATCAATTGGGTAACCCCTCTCACATTAAAATTATGTACCTTAGAAAAAGGGGTAACCAATGAAACAACATAATAAATAATGTTTAAATTACACATTCGTAATAAATCAAACGTTCGTCTTTTCATCAATTACTTTGACGTAGTTATGTATGTTATATTAATTACTAAGTAAATACTATAATTTCAAGACAATTTACGAGTACTCCGGAATGGTTATCATAAGGATACCATGGTTCACTAATCAATACTTTTTAATACGTATTTAGATAATGTACTATCACTTCATTAAATTTCTGAATGAGCAACCGGTATTCTTATATAATCACCACTAAAAATTTCAATGTCAATACCAATCGCAAACAGTTACGTATGATAAGAAAAATAAATGCAATACATAAATATTAATCACGTTTGTAACGGCGTGTTGGTTCCAACAAGCCAGCCGCGTGGTGGTAACACCACGCTGGCATTTCCATGCTGGCACTTCATTGGCCAATTTGATCAAAATAATATTCGCGTTATTTGGAACAGATAAAATATACCCTATTTTAATCAAATAAAGTTCATTTTGCAATAAAGCCGTGCCTGTTATTGTAATACGTTATAAAGCTTACCTGATAACGAAGATACCAGAACATGGTAATCACCAATCCCACCAGAATTATCAGTGCCACTTTCAGAACTTGATTCTCCTGCTGATGAAACCACAAGTACGCTTTCTTGTACCATAGGTCAGGTCTAAAGTCGAAGCCTTCAAACAAGTCTTCCGTTTGGACTGATACCGAAATTGAATTTGGATTTGAGGACTTCAAATTGGTTTCATTTTCCACATCATTCTCACCTTCAGAATGGACTTCCCCATTAATTAATTTTATGGCACTATTCTGGGAGTTGTGGACGTTTAAGAAGTTCGAATTCGGTAATTGGGGCATCCACGTAGTGGTTAGTTCAGGGACCTTATAATGTCCTAGTAAGAGATACGGTGCTGCTACATGGAGGTTCAGATCTTTGAGTTTGTAGTGGACATTTTTAAACGGCTCATATTGGGGTCTATGTGACGTAGACTCAGTTTCTGATGGGCCTTCGAGGAGCAAGGGCTGTGTATGGCCAGTTGATATTGTGATTGTATTTTTGTCCACAAGTGACGATAACGCGTAGAGTCCATGGTTGTGCTCGCCGACGTATAGTGTGGGACTGAAAAGAAATATTATATTATAGCAAAGGGTTGAAATATAAGCCTTGTTCTTTATTTGAATCATCTATAAGGCAGTCACGTTTTTAACACCACTAGTGGCATTCAATAGATTTTTGAAAGTGCTGGCGTAGATGCACATAGGGTAAGCCGGTGAAGGGAATATGTTATTTGATTATTTTACCCTAAGAATGGCTGGTGTTCAGTTCTTGCAACAAAATTATATGTTAATTTGTGTGCTTCACAAATATATATTCATATTGCAAATAAAACAGTAATTAAAAAAGCAAATTAATCAAAAATTTATTACACTCTATTGAATGCAACGTTAATTTAGAAAACAATTGAAAATAAATAACATTTGCAATTTGTCTTTTTTATCATTTTATTTTCCCCGAATTGTTTATTAAACTAATAAGTTACGACCAGCATTGGTAAATGAGATGAATTTTACAATATATTATGTGACAATTTATTATTATTAACACTTTCTCGAGCATGAATAGTAAGTAAACATGCGATATACCATTAATTATATTATATAGATTTTTTAGAGATAGTACTGTATTGATTTTATTTTTATAGGCTTACTCTTGACCACTACATAATTAATATAAATATAATATAATAATTTTAATTTTAATGAGACTGTTGCAAAGCCTTCGGATGAGAGTTATGTTTATTACATTATGAACCTAATCGACTTTGAATTAGATTTAAAATTATATGGAAAGTGCTCTTGAAGGTGTAATGAGAGAATACAGTTTAGTTTTACAATTGTTTAGGTATAAATATTAACCATTCAAATTAAACGGTTACTCTTTTAGCTATCATATCCGTTTAGTACAATACTGGTTTTTCAGTTAAATACCTACGGGTTTTTCAGTAGGTACTGAAATAATTCAGTTATCGATGTATACGGTATTAACCTCAAGTACAGAGCCCTCGAAACAGCTATATATAATCGATGCAACTAAGGTTTATTTATAGAAAAAGGTCATTTGAAAGTTGTTAAGAGGCCTCGTCCCGATCTATCTATCGTTAACGTGAGCATAGTTGAAAAGTTTGCTGTTTCATCCAATGCAATGTTTGATAAAGAAGCAACACGAAAAAAACATAACCCCTCCTTCTGGCGCAGTCGGGTAAAAAAAAAGATAACGCCTGTTCGTTCTGTTGGCATTCTGTGATTCCGTCACTCACCCGAATATTTCACGAAACTTGTTCCAGGAAATACGTTTTTTTTTATCTTTAATGTCATTATTCATAAACTCGATTTTATATGCAAGGTTTTTATAAATATATTTTCTTTACTTTTTTAATATGATAAAGTCAAAACAGCGGAAGATAGGTGGCTCACCTCTAGCGCGTGGACCGCTAAAATCAGGCCCGTCGCTTAATTGCGGCTAAAGCGATTTCGCTCTCACGACTGAGCCGGATCTTATCTCTGTCCTTGTCTATCAGTGACTGAAGTTTGCGACTGTCATGACACTGATCAAAGATATGTGAGTTTCGAGACCAGGTCTTCTGATTGCGATGTTAGAGCGTAACGTATCTCCAAATAAAATATATCAATGCTTTTTTATTTTATTAGTAACTACATTTGCAGGATTAATTTTCAGAGGCTAATTTTTATAGGCTATAATATTTTACAGAGCTCTTTACTGGATTAGTTTCACTTTTTGTTTTCATTTCAATAGAAACCCAGCTAATATCTACAAGATTTTGTATAAAGATATGTAATAACGTCATAATCATGTAAGAGCGGTTGTATGGCAATGTACCTTGGGAAGGACGCACTTAAGAGTGGCCAAACTGGTGAAATGTATATTCTATATAGTATATATTTATCTAATCCTTTGGAGAATTTAAATATAATTCTAAAGCAGGCCTTCTTTCAGACAAAGGCCGACTAATATCTGCATTATCGATTGTCTTGAACATCAACTTATATCACTAGAAAGTGAAGGATTATCGATTCGATATCGTTATGGAGAATATAAAACTAGCCACAAGTTGCACTCGGCTATTTTCAATGTCGCCGTGTTGTACGTCTGGCAAGCGATGTTACTATAACGCATTCTAATTTTCAACATGTGATAATGAAAAATATTATACAAAAATTCCAGTTTAATACGTTTGTTCTCAGTAGTTCCTTTGGAGGAACTACTGACCTTTTTTTGTCACGGTAGTTGCTTCAAAAGGACAAAAGCTAGATGCTTTAGTTACCAATTTCCGTGTACAAAAGAAATTTTATGCTGTTTGCTGTTCATGAATATGAAACAACAAATAATCATTAGAAGAGTTATCCTTTTCCATATTACATTGATTATTTTCATAAATAAATCACATATTTTGCAATAAAAATGACGAGCGCTCACTGTCTCTCTCATCGTCCAAATGAAAATATTTTTTCAACTATACAAAAGAGTTGAGGCAAGGTTATATGCTGGGCGTCAATTTTAATATGTGTGGTTGAATGTAGCGACTCCGTGCTATGTCTACTAGGGTTCCGCGAAATTACAATTTTTTACACTATACATATTACTTTCTCTATAGCGCAAAAAATATGAGACGAATACAAAAAATAAAATAAAAGAGGTATTTACAATTCTTACATATTTCTATTACCTTCGGTTTTTAACCTTAGGATTGGGAGTTCTATAACATGAAAGAGATTTGTTTAGTGTTTAATTGCCTTAAAATTCAAAGAAACACTGGTCTAATGTTCATATCATAGCATCACGTGTACAACCTACCAACTGCGCGCGCTAGGGCTGCGGGGCATTTCTGAAAAGCTACCCGTGGTCTTAGAATGCAGAGGGTCTCTGAGGAACACAGGTGAGGTGAGGTTTTAGTCAGTAAAAGTCGACACGCCCTCCCAAAAAACGACTGTACACCTAAACAACTCCAATATCACATGTTTATGTTCATAATCAGTCTTTTAATGTTGCTACTGCTGGGACTCAGACCTCCTCTCTGGGAGAGGGAATAACCGTAATCTACCCCACGGGCCCAGTACGGATTTCACATGTCTTCGAATTTTTTATTCTAGGATACGCCGATTTCCTCACAATGTTTTCCTTCACCGTTTTGAGAGCAGTGGTGACGAAATAAATTGGCTGGGTTTGAACCCGCGACCTACATCTCGTAAGTCGGGGCCGTTACCACCACCACTGCTATTATACGTTTAAAAACAAGTAAATATTTATAATATTATCTCGACCGTGGGGGTCGAGATAAAATTTAAATTCTAAGGAAACATGACTATCAGACCCCATAATGAGGTCCCTCGGGTGTCATCGTTGATTTTTTTTGTAAATAGCACATGATACACATTCTAATCACAAAACGATAGCGTAAACCAACATGTGTTAAGTGCCTGGTGATGCACTGGTTCGAATTACATAAACCATTCGAAATAGGAACTTTTTTTACGTAAATATCATTTTTAGACATGATATTGTAGAGCCTCTTTCTTCAATACGTTTTCAAAGAGTTGAGAACGGGCACGTGAGAAACAAAAACTAATTAGAGTTTCAGAAAAAAATATAACAAAAAGAAATATATGACATGTGTTACGTGGCTGTTAAGCCGAAAGGCGCGAGAATAAATTCATATAATAAATATAATTATTTGACAGCACGTTTGGCGCAGTGGTTTAGCGATTGGCTGCTGCGCTGCATGTCGCAGGTTGGATTCCCGCACGAAACTTTTTTTTTTATGGTCTATAGATGGGTGTCACGGGTATCTTGTGTATGTGAGTTAACATATTTGTGAAACCACCCACGATACAAGACTTACCTATTTACTGTGGTGTGCTACCTAGTGTGGGGCAAAGTTTAAAAATAAAAGAAAAAGAATATATAATCATTTTATAGAAAGAAGTTAGGATTACTTAAAAACTATTACTCGTAAAAGCCTTTCATTATCATCCGATTCCCACAATATATGGTGGCCTGTAGCTCCCTAAAAACTTACGAGACAGTCGAAAAAATCAGAAAAACAATATACTTACTACAACTCAATATTCGAATTCTTGATCCCCTGTCCATTGCTCAAAGTCGTAGCATCCTCCATGATATGGTCCAACGTGTCGTCTCCAATAGAATTGAAAGGGACAGTGATCAGTCCATCACTGTCCAACAAATAGGCGGCTACGACTGGTGTCTCGAAATTGTGAGACCATACGAGGTCTCCCGTCTTGCGGTCGAAAGACATCACGCGACCGTTTGATGTTGAAGTGAAGTGGATAATGCCTGTCGAAGAATATGGATGGTCATTAATGCAAGGTATATAACTCTAATATGAATGAAATAATGAATAAATTGGACACCTTAGACGATAGATTGTTAACGCGTCATCGTTGTTTTGTGTAAGGATATTATTGTCTTTATTGGTTATTTTATCTTATTTAATACATTTTTTAATATTTCTTAAAAAAAAAAAAAAAAAGCATTAAAAAATATAAAAAATAGTATCCCACCAGTATCCCGATACTGGTGGGATACTATTTTTTATATTTTACATAAAGTCCTGTTCCCGAACAGGACAATCGGCGGTTAGGGATCCAGAGAAAGAGACTAGCTAACTCGTAGGATAGTCAGCTAGTCTCTTTCTCTGGAGCCCGTGTCCAGAAGTACCGCTTTCTGAATCAAGCCCTTGATCAAAGCCCCTAACGCGAGCCTTTGAAGATGTTGTTCGAGGCTCTTGGCTATTAAGCGCTAAGATCGCTAAGTCCACATCCCACAAGATATTATTATTATTAACTTTTTAAAGGAGAGCGACAGTAGTGCGTGTGCCAATATACCAAGGAAAAACTTACCATAATCATTCAGCATCTCTTTACCCATAGCAAGCGACGTATAATCAAAGAACGTCACATTCCACTTATGGTTCTGATTCTTCGAATCATGCATCAGTATATTGTACTCAGTTCTGGCTACGTAGATGCCTCTCTTTTTGTCCGGCGAACATGTATTGTCATCGGAGTTCTTGAAAATCTTTGATTTGTCGAATCCTACAACACAGATCAGATGATATGTAAACTTTGCAGGGTAACAACAACAACTGGGGATATTGTAAATCTAATCAAATAAGTTTATTTGTGGACAATGGTACAACTTAGGCATTACAAAAATATAAGTGTCTTCGAGTCCTGTCACAGTCAGTAGCATACAAATATTAATAAATCGACATAAGTATGTTTAATATTACAGCCCTATAAAATTCTTCTATATAACTAGTGCTTGACTGCGATATGTACTTTTGTGAAAGAAATAAATTATTATTAAAAATAATATTATTTTTTGCTATTTCCTGTTGATTGGTTTTTACGGTTACAATTTATTTTATCATCTACCTAGTTAGCTTATCTTAATTCAAACTCTCCTTGCTTAATAGAAAACAGTCTCCAACTCAAAGACCACTGAATGGATTTTCATGCGGTTTTCACCGCTAGAGAGAGTGATTCGTGAGGAAGATTTAAAGTTATAGTACATGATAGCAGGTATGAGACGCATGCGCGGAATCCCGCAAATCAGCCAATTGCTAAAATTGGTAGCAACTAGCACCTTTTTGCGGGATCAGAAATGCGCGATTACTCGTGCGGGATCCTGCACGCTTACGGGATTTTTTTCTAAGAAATATGAGTTTAGACGACGCGCCAGTCTGATAATTATCAGACTGGCGCGTCGTCTAGACCCAGCACAGCCTCAGTAACAAGTGAGTTAACAACTTTCCACGGATCTTGTGACTTTTCTGTAGAATTTTTACCTAATGAAAATAATTTTGTTTCCAATTTTTAAAAAAACCTACAGCTAAACAATTTTTGAATTTCTATTTTGTTTTGTGCAAGTCCTAAATCGGAAGTGGAAACGAAATTAATTTCAGGAAAAGTTAAATCTGAAAGATGAAACGTTAAATATTTTATTTTATCGTTCCTGATTGTTTATACCTCTACGAAATTAAATTTGTCTTAATTTTTTTTTGCATTTTACAGTTCAGAGTGACGCTGTGACCCGCATAATGCAAAAAATGAGATAATTCTAATTTCGCGGGCTACTTTTGAGCATCCCCCTTAAAATAAAACAAAATATCCCAAGCTTGCGGGATTGGATTCCCTAGTAACAACCGTATGAAGTTGGGGTGGGTCGTTAGATAAATCTAAAACAATTTATGGCGATAGTTCGCCATTTTAACTCGTATGAATGATCATTGTTATTTTACTCAAAATACAGTCAGGACTTCGGGAAATAGAGGGATAAATAACAATGCACTTTTCCTTCCGTGTAGTTTTTTTCCTGTTTTTATGATATCAATAAAGTTACATCGATAACTACAAGAGTTTGAAATGAGTATAGTACGCTTAGATTAAATCAAAATAGCGGAAGATGGGTGACTCGGTCACCTCTAGCGCGTGGACACATACGGCGGCTAACGCTATTTCGCTCGAAAGACAACGCCAGGTCTTATCTCTGTCCTTGTCTATCAGTGACTACAAGTAGTGTAAATGTGTTAATTTCGAGTCAAAGTTTTCTGATTGCGATGTTAGCGCGTAACGTATCTTCCCTTATAATATATCAATGATAGTATGCGGCAAACATTTTGAACATTTAGCTATGGTTACGCGCAGCTCCCCGATTTCCCTTCGATTGAGGCCCAAGAATCGGGTACTGCTTACTGCACATCCAAGGTCGACTGTCTTGATAGTTTAACTTGTGCGACGAGCATTCTATCCAATTTTCGTACAAAATTCGATAGTAGTAAGTACCTATCCATGGGGCAAATTATGTTGAATCATGCACAAAAATTGAAGTCTACTGATATGATAAACACCGTGTCATAAATTCAATGACGTAGTACCTATATATTATATAATATAATAATAATATTCCACAACTATCACACAACGCCGTCTATATATTGATATTTGCATGAACAAACTGAACCCGTTAAAAATGTTAGACACTGTTTGTTATTTAAATAATGTTTTAGACTGACAACAGTGTTTGATATCTATTGACGTTTTAAAGAACAATTATGTTTTTTATATGCCCCTGAAATCGGTAACTACCTAGCGAATATACATTGCTATAACTGTTGCGTTTTAAAAACGCAATACCGATCATTGACCCCACGAGCATTTATTGCCATTCTTATTTTCAATATCAGAAATAAAATCATTCTGCATAGATGTTTATCGTGTTGTAATTTTTTTTTTTTTTTTTTGTTGATCTTATGCTGTATCATGCTGGGCAAAGGTCTCCCTCAAATCCTTCTACATATTCTTTTCATACCTTGATCCAGCCCCTGCGGTAGGAGTCTATGTCGTTTCGATATCTCTTCTAAGTTGTAGATAACTGTTTTAAAATTCAGTTTCATGATTTGACCCGTACACAAGGCAAGTAAAATAGAAGCTTGTAAAGACGATATCTAGCATTCTTTCTTTTTTTTTAATTGATATAAACTAGTGGTTGACTGTAATCCCACCTGATGGTAAGCAGTGATGCAATCGATGATGGTGAGGCGCACTAGTTTATTAAGAGCCTATTCATCCTAGCATTGAAGACACCTAAATTATAATCGGACGGGAAGACCGCAGCAGATAAACTGTTCCAGTCCTTTGATGTACGCGGTATAAACGACGAGGCAAAACGCTTAGTCCGGACCGTAGAAGATTCAACAACGTAAGGCTGGATATTCGCCGTACGGGGTTGCCCGATGGTAGAAATAAGGTGGCAGAATCAAGTCATGCAATTCCCGCGCACACTCTACAAATTGCATTCTGTAAAATACCGAAAGGCTGGCTCTACGCCTGTGCTCAATCTTCAATTCTTTGTAAAAATATATTAGGTGTAGTGCAATAACCGTTATTACCATACTAAAGCGAAACCACTACAGACTACAATCAGTTTGAATTGCGAATATTCGAAAGTGCTCGTCCAATTTCAGCAAAAAGTTATGTTCCATTTAACTATGTCATTGGCTGTTGCTTTCCAACGTTTGAATTTCGAACCATCCGTTAATTGTTCATGATAGTAGTAGTTAACTAGTTTCACTGAACACAATGTTTTTCCAGATCAACGCGTTTAAAACAAAGGTTCATTCATCTACGTGTATGACATATATTTAGAAGATCTTTACAATAGCCATTTTTAGGTTTAATGAAGAAGTTACCATTTTTAATTTGATTTAATTATGAATAAATTAAAACAAAAATGTTAAAGAATCATTAAATATCTCAATAAATCAAAAGTTAAAGAACTTTAAAGTTACGCTTGCGAGAATATACGACGATCCCATCTAGGTCAAACGACAATTCAGGGAGAGACTGCATCTGTTGTGCATTTATTGATGAAATTCTAAAACTATTTTCACTAATTTAATTAATAACATCATGAAACTTTTCTACTACAAATAACCCTACGTCCAGTGTTGGGTCAATCAAGTAATTTTCTTCAATCAATTGATTAGTCATGACTAATTTAATCATGATTGGTTTAGTCATGATTGATTTAATGATGACTAAAAAATTTAATCATAATCTTAACTAAATAAATCAATCACTAGTTATGATTGATTTTCTGATGATTATATACGACCACGGCCATCATTCAAAATTATGAAGATCAAGGATATCTTTTTTGTTTCATACTTTTCAGATTGCGATTTTTTCGGGTTTTAGATTTTTTTTTTTAATATTAGTTACAGGTTTTTTAACGGTAAGCGAACATAAAATTATTCATCAAAAATTACTAATGATTAAAACTAGATAATAATCAACCATCACTAATGATTGTGTTTTTTTAGTCATTAGTCATGATAACACATTCATTAGTCATCAATCAAACAAGTTTTGCCCAACACTGCCTACGTCACACTAAATATTTAATGAAAATCTATATTTTTTAATGTTAGGTTGTTTGTTAATCAATCACACTTTACCAGCACTCAAAAACACAGGTGGACCATCGTCTGGATTAAGAAAAAAGATAGTTTTTGCTCCGGTAGTCCGTTTTCTTGGTATCTATGAGTTCTGATAAACAGCCGGCAAATGCTAGTTAATTAAATGTAACAAACGCCCACATGCAACAGTTTCCGAATCCATATAGAATTACTGTAATTTTATCTACATTTTGATGGAAACATACGTCATGTATGACTCCAGGCCATATGTCCGTACCCGCACGCAATTACCCTGCGACGATAAGCCCGCACGTAATTATCCTGATCGTAACTAAACTTTGATTGTTATTACCGAAGGTTATTACGGAATTATGGACGAGGTCGAAATTGTGATTTTAATTTAGATTTTCAAAACTATATAAAGGAAGAATATACCGTTAAATTCTGGTCGTTTTAATCCCGTGGAGGATCGATTCGGTACATGAAACACTATCGATTTATAAATATAAAATTAAAAAATAAAGTACTTTATTTTCTAAAATTCGAATTAATATACGCATGTACGAAA
Source organism: Leucania comma (assembly GCA_958295575.1). Classification (NCBI taxonomy): domain Eukaryota; kingdom Metazoa; phylum Arthropoda; class Insecta; order Lepidoptera; family Noctuidae; genus Leucania; species Leucania comma. The sequence continues at coordinate 17,892,764 of OY282470.1, forward strand.
TTAATTTCTTTAAGCAAACGAGTCAATGACCTTGTAAGTAGTTGTCGGTCGTTGCGTACTAACTACCTACAGTTCATTGGCCTCGATCAGCTGACGTTTACTTAAATAAATCAATTTCGTACATGCGTAAATGAATTCGAGTTTAAAAAAAAAGTACTTTATTTTTACCCGAATGCGCCAGAAGGAGGGAGTAATTTCGAGAGTATGTATGTATGTATGTAAGTATGTATGTATCAGGGACGTGCGCACCATAGAAGCCAATAAGCCCGGCTTTTACCTACCACCGCCGCCATCACCCCACCTAATAAAATAATAATTTGCATGCATCTATAATAATTAAATAAATAAAATAAAAACTCAAACTTCAAACATCACGCGTCTTGCGTCGCGCGAACCCCCCGTTCCCAATTGCATCAGAAGTGATTCTAACACGAATTCAACCAACGCGCAATGTCACTATTTCGGACGGTTTCGCGCTATCGCTTCGGAACGCGGGTGACTTATGTTCATTCATAAGATAATGCAACACCCAGCAAACTGCGATCTCGCTCTAACACGTAACAAAAAAAGAGATGAACACTAGTGTTTTGTCGTCTCTTTCGCTCGTCACATGCTTCTCCATTCGGGTTATCTGCCATTTCATTTTTCCCTATAAAAACACAAAAAATTGTGTCTGTGTGGGTAAAATTTGACACTGTGTGCAAGTACTCATCGAAAATTTATTATGGATAAAAAGCACGGCTTCTCGAAAAGTATGAATGGATGTTTTTTTTACGCAAATTACGAGGCGCCCCCTATGATGCGTAAAAAGTTGTGCAAACTGCTTTGAGCGGTTAGGTATCGTTTTGTACGTACCTAATTGTTTTATTAGATTTTTTTAGTTTTCTCTTTATGCCATTTAGAGTTTAAAGTTTTATGATTAGTTATTGTTGTGTTATGTGATTAGTTATTGTTGTGTTATGTGATTAGTTATTGTAGTTTTACTTAGATATGAAGTGATGAAAGTATCTTTGAAATGAATTCGGAAACATACAATAACTTTTCCTTGTGATGGATTAAAATGTGTGGGCGATACTTGGCCAAGTAAGTCATTATAATGTATATAGGTATAGTATAAGTAATACGATAAATATGAGCTCGTAACTTCACCTTTAAACCTACCCCTGATATTTGGTGTTGCTTATTTTTTCTCAAACGATAAGAATACCTACATCAGGTTATAATGACATAAATAACTACGCTGGTGCCATGAAATACATCAGAATTCTCAAAAGTAATTGAGTGATGTTATTTCGTTCTGTAGTTTTGGTAAAATGTGAATAGAAACTTTTCTCTTTTGACAATAAGTGACGAAATTTCTACTTAGAAATTTCGTTTTTCATTGATCAGAATCGAGAGCGGACAAGAATTGCCCAAAAATATCGATAGATTGCTACGTTTAAGTCATTTATGATATAGGTATGATGTTTACATAATTAATTTCTATCATAATGTCAACAAATGAAAATGTTCACAATCAATTTGTACAAAGAAAGCTTGTTTTAAGAATTAGTTCCAATTTTACAACTAGATGGCGTTGTTGATTAAGATGTACTTCCTACATCGCGGTGTTAAGATTTTCCGTCAATATCATTTATACTGTTAACGTTTTTATGATATCGTAATAAAATAAAACTAAAAAAATAAAAAATAAAAAACGGTAATTTAAAAATTAAAAAACCCGACTGCTTTTCTGAGTGAGTATTCATGAAAAAGCGCTGAAACAAGAAAGTCGTTGTACCCGATTGCACTTAACTATATAATATTTTAAATACAAGATAAATTATAGCAGTCGGGACCCATTCTAGAAAGTCAGTTATCTGCAATGTAATATAGGTATGTGCTCTCAATTCACTAAGCCACCATTTTTAGAATGGGTCCCGACTGCTACAATTTATATTGTATTTAAAATATTATATAGTTAAGTGCAGTCGGGTACAACGACTTTCTTGTTTCAGGGCTTTTTCATGAATACTCACTCGAAAAGCAGTCGGGTTTTTTAGTTTTTTAAATTACCGTTTTTCTTTCATTTTTATCTTTACAAATCGATAGGGTTTTATGTACCGAATCGACCCTCCGTGGGATTAAAACGACCAAAATTTAACGGTGTATTGTAGACAGACGTAAAGCGAGTATCCACCTTTACGTTATTGAAACTTCTACGGTCCAGACTAGGCGTTTCGCCTTGTCGTTCATACCGCGTACATTGAAGGACTGTAACTTTGCCTGCTGCGGTCTTCCCATCCGATTATAATTTGGGTGTCTTCAAGGCTAGAGTGAATAGGCTGTTAATAAATTAGAGCGCTTCACCATCAACGCATCACTGCTTACCATCAGGTAGGATTGCAGTCAAGTACTAGTTTATAACAAATAAAAAAGAAAACTTAAACAATATGCGATCTTATCGCAATCTGAGGTTCCAGGCAACCTGGAACGGACAGTAATTGTCAGAACATGTGGCTACCTAAAGGCTATAAGCTTGACAATAAGCACTAAATATGCCTGAGAAACAAACGTAGAAACATAAATATATCTACGTATCTTATCTTCTTATTAATAGGCCAACCTAAGCTTATGTAGTTAGGAAATCAAAGAGGAAATATTCGGCCATCATTGTCCTTATCTAAGTTGAGCTCACCCCACCAAGCACCGTCCCGTGCAGTCTTTGGCTATCTATTTTCGACTTTATTTTAATCCTAGTAATGTAGACAATGTTTTTGCAATTTCAACCGCACTGGGTTTTGCTGGATCTAAGTGAGGTTTTAACTGATTCAATAACCATAAATTGAAATATAAGGCCTAATATCTAGGGACGGACGCGTACCTATTCGTCATTATAGGCTTGGTGCATGCTTACTCCCAGCTTACACACAACTATGAAAGTCCAAAGAGACCTTAGAGAAGCTCATCTCGATACCGACATGACACAAAATCGTCCATAATGGAAAACAAAGACAAGGAGGGCCGACCCCAAATAAATGGGACAAGGTCTATCCAGAGGTAATCGTCAATATATACACTCGTTTTCACCCTACCTCTGTGGTAGTGTACTTAGCGCGTTTTTAGGACACAAACGCGGTAATAAATAATTGACCGGACTGAACTCTGTTAATGGAGCGGCAACATCATGTCATTGCTGCTTCTTTGACAGTGTAGGCCTTACACCTAAAACATACCTGAAACATGTTCTCTAGACCCAGTCAAAGGATCCAGCATGAACCATGTATCACTCTTCTTCCCGGTATAAAGAATCCCGTCAGTTGAACGGCACGGCGCGTTTGCGACCAACTCCGGAATCGTGAAGGGTAGCTTCTTCAGCATCTGCTGGTCGCCTCGGGGTCCGTACATGTAAAGAGTGCCATGCCGAGGGTCTGGCAGGAACTGAGGCATCAGGTCCGCATGTTGGTTCGGGACTTTTACCACCGGTTCTACGAAAGATAAGTTGGATGATAAAACATACTCTGGCGTTTGATGTCGCGCAGTCTAATAAAAATAAACGTGTCATGTCATCATGTGTAGCCATTTTAGTTAAGGATTGTATTCCATTCCATTACGTTTAGATACAAAGTCAAATTAATCCATACTAATTTCTGTGTCTCTTCATACCTTTTTTGTTTTGGGCCAGATATTCTTCAAATAAATGCTATCGCTCTGGGCGGAGAGACACGGAGTGTGACATTGACACAGTAACATTTACTGAATAAAAACCCACGTATTCCATTAGTTGCTTTTAGGGCTCCATGGCCGCGTTTTTACCTTAGCCACATCGGCCTCAACCCGTTGTGCCGCTCTCCTTCGAATGCCTACACCATCTGGTATGGAAACGCACCAGAGATCCACACCTCAAACTTTGGGTATCACTGAATAAAAGCAGGCCAAGGAGGCACTACCCGCCATTGATAGCTGCTTCACGAAACAGGCCTTACGACTGACTAAACCTCAGTTCATGTCATGGGACCTTAAAAAGTGCCTCTCTCTATCATAAGAGTTACAGACAGTCCAGTCTGCAGAGCCTGCATAGAGGAGGACGGGACAGCAGGTCATCTGGTTTTAAGCTAAATATGCGCTTTAGTCTTGGAGTTGCGGACACCAGACCGAAATACAAATACAAAAAGCTACCCACTGCGCGCTAGATATAGGGCTTAGTACTTCGAGAACTTAGGTACACTACGCAAAATGGTCAGTAACACCAGGGACGGCGCGTATTGTTCCATGCAAGCTTTGCCTAAGGGCGGGAGATGTCACGAAAAAAACAAAAAAAAAAGCACAAAGTTGCTGCTTGCCTTCCTTGAGGAACAGGGCTAGATCGAATAACACATTTGTCCCACCTGTACGCAAAATACGCGTTTTAGACATGGAGTTGCGGAGACCAACGCAACATTTAATACAATCCAGCCTTTGATCTTCTTCATAACCCTAGACTTTCAATAAGATTCATTCAAAATGGAGTATCCAGAGCATTCAAGATTTCAAAGTTAGGAAATGCAATTGCACTATTATAATGAATCATACCATTACTCAAAGGTTTTAAGAGTAGAAAGCCTACAGTATTAACAAAAAACAAACATGAGTCAGTCCTCAACATAAGTTTGTTTCAAATGTTTCCTTGAGGGGACATTATGTTGATATCACATTTTATTTATTTTTTACGAGCCATTACTGTCCCACTACTGGGCAAATGGCTAGGCTTTTGTTTGTAGGCGAGGGAGAAGACCATCTGGATGGATTCCTGGATTCACCATTTCTAACCAATCCTCCAGGTCAAGATTGTCTCGCCATCTCTTTCTAAGTGACTTGCCTAGCAGTCTATTCTTCTATTCTAATCACATTACTACATTGTAATATGTTGAAACTTAGAATAGACATAAAAGGGTTTGTTATGAATCTTTTGTGTTCATACATAGTGTAAATGCAAATACTATAGTGACATAAATCAAAAGACACAAAGGCAGTTATATCAAAAATCACGACCTGTTACTATGCCAAGTAAACAAGTTTGAGGTCAGATTACAATGAGATGAGAAATCTTTCATTAGTCAGACATACTAGTAATGACAGAGACGTTTAGTTATGATCGCCTGAAATATCTTGACTGCTCTGAACTTTGAAAGTATCAGCAATGTTTGGGAACACCAAGAGAATAGTCAACAATTTTAATTGTACTGTAGTATGTTGTTTTCCATACATAACATGGAAAACAATTATGTTTTATTAGCAAGAAGTGTCAGTTAGTACTTAAATGGTTATTGAGGAAAACCAAAATAAATTGTTGTATAAAATACTTAATAAGGCCATAAATGCTGAAAGAGTTTGAAACAGTTATAGAATAATATATATATATTATGTTCTTCATCATCTGTTTTTTTCAATTTTTTTATTAGTTTTATGGTACTATGGAAATAAGGCATGCTAAAAATCATAGACATAATGCCTTTATTTAAGATTACATTAAAATATACCAGTTGTTCAGTAAAACTTATTCTATTGTATTTTGGGCTGGTGTCCACAACTCCACAGCTAAAGTGCGTATTTTGCATATGGATGGGAACGTTCAGTGAGACTTAAAATAAATTAAACTACAAAAATATACAATTAACAAATAAGTTTGTATACTAACATGTAATGTAATATAACTTCACATAACACTTCACCAATGATATTCAGAGAAAAATATAAATTATAATGAAGATAATATTTACTCTAGATACTTCTACATAAGTCATTGCGATCCAGCAAATGCACATGTACAATGATAATTACTATACTATCCACAGACATTTACTGATAACTTTTTTAATCTAGGCATGTCTGGTACATGCAAGGTGACTATATTTCTTATCTATGACCCATTAATACATATTCGAACTTTTTAATCACTTGGTTAGTGCGTAATCTTTGCAAACATTTACATTGAAGTAAGTTTTAATCTAAAGTGTTATTATAAGTAGGTACCTATATTCTGATACCTCGTTGTAAGTGAATTTTTTAGGAGTTTGTTTTTGTAAAATTTGTTAATTAGATAAGTAATTCATGAAACACTTTTAACTAATGTTTTAAATTATGAAATCAATATAATCAGCTAAGATCACAGTACCAGAGGCTGGCTGTAATAAGAAATAATAATATTTATTTTGTTTATTCTAATACAATGATAATCAACAAATTAATAAGTATGTTACAACTTTACGTGAAGGTGGTATCAACTTTGCTTGTCGCTCTTGGTGCCAAAGAGAGAAAGAAGAAAAAGTAAATAAATTTTATCTTGTCTTTATTAATCATAATCCTTTATCAAGGCATTGGAAATTTTGTTTTCGAAAACAACATATTATTACTTAATAATAATATTATTTCTTATCTTTTAATCTACTTCTAGTAGTTTTATCACAGATTAAATTGAAATTCGGAATTAACCATATTTTAAAGAGATTATTTTAACAATATATTGACTCTTTAAGTCACCTAGAATAATGTTAATTTGTGCTTTGATTAAGCATTTGATAAAGATCTGATGCAACAAATACTGATAACAGAAAATATGATGATCAAATGTAAACATGCAATATGTTGATATATCTACTAAAATATATGAATCAGACTTTAGACAGACTACATGTTGTTGCTATTTACATTTTATCAACCCACAAATACTAATCTTCCATTGACTTATCAAAGGGAATAAGCGCGAGACAAACAACTAAAGAATAATTCTACAAAATCTCTCTCTAATCTTACAGAACACCAGTTATCAATTAAATATCAATTGGTACTGGTATAATAATAGTAATTATTGCTCACCATCTTTTAGTTTCCATATAATATTGCCCGCCAGAGGCTCGACTGCGACCATGCCGCCTCCTAACGTGGCAAACAACAGAGGCCGGTCATCGAAAGCACGAGACAACTCCGTACTTTCCTACAACAACAATAACACCGCTCAACACCTAACTAATAACCTTGTATTTACACATTTCATAGCTCTAACAATATTATATGCGGCGCAATCGGTGCAATCTCACCTTTCCAACACTGTTCACGACAGAACCTACTCCGAATGAACCAAACAAAAACAATATCACGTATAAGTACTTCATGTTTCTCACTACACTTAATGCACTTTATATTTAATCATAATATGTGTAATTTCCATTATTTTTGGTGCAATTTTCACAATAACCAAAACACTACAAAAGAACCCTAGCGAATGTTATTTTTGACAGCAGGTCGACTGGTGTCAGTACAGATACTGAATCATTTTAGGGTTGTACTTAGACGATTAATTTACTAAGTGATTTGTGCAGAATTATTTGGACAGCTGCTCATATCTAGTCTAAAGGGACTTATTATGACGATCAAAGAGTATGTAAGCACTACGTTTAATGACGATCATAATTACAACGGTCATGTAGGTAAAGTGATTCCCATTTGAACATACCCTCGGCATTATTTAGAAAGGCTGCCAGTTGTACGATTTTAATCGTAGTCCTACGATTTATTGACATGTTAATTCTTGTACGATCGCTAGACCAAGATCGTACGGAAAATTTACGATTTTTAAATATGCACCACTTGCAAGTATGAGTTTCGGGGAATTCCCCAACCTAACAGCGTTTTCACGACCTTGCCGCTCTGAGCGGCAGCGGCGTGCGGTGGCGACGATCGGTAAAATCAAATGTATGGAAATGTTTGAAGCACGCCACGAGTCGCCACTCATAACGCCGCGGCGGCGGGCCGTGCGGCGACTCGTGACGTGCTACTACTACTTTATATATACTATATTATTAATATCTATTGGTAAAAAGGTAGGGCGTAACTTACACACTCAATTAATGGGCCCCCAAAAAGGGCCGCTAGCACGAAGCGACGTAGCAATAATAAGAGAGCAACGAATCCTGAGGTGTTTAAGGAGTGGAAAGGTATACTACGGCTATCACGACAATCCCGGAAGTACGGTCAAGACCCCTACCAGCTCCTTACTGGATTATACATCCTTCCCCGAGCACGTTTGGTCTTGCGAATCTCCACTCAAGCCAGCCAGTAAAGGCAAGAGAGATGTGTGAGCTCTATTCCTCATTAGTGTTCACTACGGCCGGCCAATAAAGACAAGCCGGAGATGAACAAGAATTTTCCTGGGAGATCGGGTCCGTGGGGTCTAACGCCCAACAGTTCGCTATAAAACTGCCCTGCGGATTGTATCTCTCTTAGTCTGGCCCTCACCCTAGGCCTGTTATGGCGAAGCAAGCGCTACCGGTATAGACCTAGGGTTACCACTTCGTCAAAGTAGAGATACGGCGAAGGGGTTATTATTATTTATTATGCGTAGGCTCGCATTGATCAATGCTTTATTATGTGCGTGTGTGTATCTCTTGCACAATGCATTCCCAATAAGAATAAGATTACTGTTTTCGCCATGTTGTGAAACTGTGAAATCAAAAAAATTGGATAGAGTTAGCAAAACTAGTTTTTTTTTTATATATAACATTTATTTACAAACTATAAACGAAGAATATTTAATCAAAATTTAGTTATTGAATTCTGCTGAAATCTGTAAAGAACCATTGTTTTATCCACATTAGTCAGAAATAACTCCTATTTTAAATATCATAAATCAACTTCTGAGTCTATTTCCCTTAATTATTCTTAATAAAAAGTTACTCCACTCGTTGAATCTAAAATAATAAAATTTTCTTGTCGAGTCAATAACCTTGTAAGTAGAAGTCGGTCGTTGCGTACTATAACTACCCACAGGTCATTAGACTCGCCCAGCTGAAATTTGCTTAAAGAAATTAATTTCGCACATGCGTAAATTAATTCGAGTTTGATAAAAGTACTTTATTTTTTAATTTCATCTTTATAAATCGGTATGGTTTCATGTAACGAATTGACCGTCGGACCGTCCACGGGATTAAAACGATCATTTAACAGTGTATATTTTTTACATTACATTTTAATCGATTTATGTGTGTTAAATTGAACTTAAATTGACTCTAATAATCGACTAAAACGTGTAGAAAAAAAAAGGATGACATTTAAAATTTGACAACTTGACATAAGCTCACGAGATGACAGTTGTTGACTGACAAGAAAATCTTATTATTTTTGATTCAACGAGTGGAGTAACTTTTTATTAAGAATAATTAAGGGAAATAGACTCAGAAGTTGATTTATGATATTTAAAATAGGAGTTATTTGTGACTAATGTGAATAAAACAATGGTTCTTTATTTATAATTGTTATCTTTAATTTGATATAATGGAGATCTCGGGAGTGGGTATGTGTCGAATTATATTTGCCAACAGCTTTAATTAAATAATTTTAGCATACGGTTGTATTCGCAAAATAGGAGACATGTTTACTTAAATAAACAGTATGCGTCAGTGTCTGTGAGGACCGGTTGTTTATCAGCTCAGAGATTAGTGTGCAAGTTTCGAAATTGCATGTTGTTCCTCTGACAACAAAGACGATAACACAAAAATAATCGGCCACAAATTGATCGCCACTTCACCGCACCAACCGTGTTTCATGAAAGATCTTAGCTTTCTGCGTTCTTGTCTTTGTGTTTTATTTTTAGAGTGTGTTTTACAATGTTTATTTAGTTAGGCTGAATATAGAATGGGTAAATTAAAATAATAAAATGTGACGTTTCGTAAAGTGCTAGTAGTGTAACAGTGTTTGTGTTTTTCAGGTAAATCACCAAATACATCACTATCCTTTAGGTACAATGCTAATAATGAGGAGTTGGAGGAGTTGTTTCATGTGTGTGAAGATGACCCTCCTACCCCACAGTGTGACCCTCCCCCTGGCACACCTGTTGAGAATGCCAGCCCTAAACGAGGAGAGAGGTCATCCTCTATAATAGACAAATATTTTAAATCAATGCGTTCTGAAAAGGTGTTGGAAAAGCTGGATGATGCCAAACCAGCTGAAAGTAAACCTGAAGAAGTAAAAGCTGCTGTACCTAAGGAAGTGACCTCTTCACCAATGAAGGAGTATTTGAACCGCTTGGGCAAAAGGAGCACACCTGACGTGACCCCTGATGTGAGGGAAGGCAGCAATGAAACATGGAAGTTATTCCATGATTTCAAGTTTAAAATTGCTCAAGCTGTTGAAGATATGAAGACTCGTTCAGTAGAAGGTAAGAAACTATTTATTACTATCAATTGATTTTTTACAGCAGTTGTATTGAAATGGTTGAGAGTTTAGCAAGTTCTTTATGTTGCCATATCTGAATAAGAGACACCTAACTATAGAAAAAAATTATCATGGTCACAACACACATATGGTTCAAGTAACTCCAAAATGGATTGAATTTTTAGGTTCAGTTACACTTGCCTAGGTGGTGGTTGCTGGGTGGTTCCCGAAATGGATACGCATTCATTTCATACCATACTGTTTTGCCTGAGATATGGGCTTCAGATTTTTTTTCAATGATTTGGCCCTGGCTGCCATTTAAACATCCATGACAGTGGATGTGGGTAGTCGGTAGCCAGAAAACCTAACACCAGTCTTACTAAGCACTCCTCTCTACAAACTTGCTCAAGTTAGCTAATGTCAATGGAGATTAGCTTGGTATGCAGGAGACATTACATTGCAAATGTGCGTAAGCAAACACAGATTTACTTTCTGTTCCTTTACACACATTGTCCAAATGGACAGTAATCCAACACAACCAAGGAAAGGACAAGCACTAGACCAGTATTACATGCTTTCTGAGTCATAAGTGTTTCACACAAGACCACTGTGACTTCATGGGGGGGATCAGCGTGGTTGGCGACCTCTCGCGCCGTGTCCTGGTTCAACCCATTGTACGGAGCGAGGAGGAAGGCAGGCAGTTGCCTTCTTCAGCAAAGCAATAATGCTGGCGAAGTAGGCGGCCGTACGCGTGACGTCATACGCCTCAGCCGCCGGGACCCCGAACCCGGTTTCCAGCCACCATAGATAGTCGTGGGCTTGTGGACGACGAGCAATGGGTAGCTCAAACTCGAACCGAGCCCGAGTCGTCGACGGTGCGTAGTATTCCACACGCGCCTTAAAGAGATGTCAGTAAAAGTGTAGGGGTCCAGCGGGGCCAAAGCCTACTCGAGCCTTAGGATCCATAGAAAGGAACGTAGGTGTGGATTTCAGCCAGTAAAAGTCTGACGGCCTGATCTGGCCACTGACTGAGAAGGCATTGGATAATTTCCTTACTTAGAAAAATAAATAAAAATGTTTTGTAACCACAATACCAATGGGGCAGTCAGCCAAGGAATATCACATTAATCAGTTACAGGATGGTAGAGGTCAGATAGTAGTCACTTCACTTAAAATACTTGTGCTCAGCTCCATCTGGCTAGGCTGGAAGCTTCAGCTTAACCTTAAGCAAACATAGAAAACTCTTCATACTCTAATATTGTGTAATAAGTGTGAACAGCTGTTATTACGTTTCATTGTTCTTTTTATTACAAAATTCAGGTTACTCAAAGTCAGAGCAGTTCATTCGCTCATAGATATAACTAAATATATTATTCAGTATTACGCTATTGTTTATTTATAATGAGACTGGCAAGTGAAAGTATTATTAATACAATCATTCCTATAGAATTTTTAAGGCAGAACTACAGTGTGCTGACAACTCCTAGAGGCGCGCGGGAACAGTGCGCGCCGTTGACGACCAGGGCTTGGTCCGGATGGTTACCGGACGGTCGGACAGCGATCTACCCATAGCTCGCCGTCCGCAAGCCCGCGCCTACGTTGGCTGGAAATCAGGATCGGAATCGGAATCCCCGCGGCGGCTGGGCCGTGAGGGCCGTTGCCTCTCGCGTGCGGCCTCCTCCTTTGCTAGCATTACTGCTTCGCAGAAGGAGGCGACCGCCTGCCATCCCTCCTCGCTCCGGACCATGGCCCGTACCAGGGCCTGGCGCGAGAGATCGCCGCTGCCGATCGCCCTCACAAGAACACGGCGATGCTCTGCCCAAGCGGGGCACACTTCGACCGTGTGCTCCACCGTATCCTCCGGGAGAACTACATTGGGCTCACGTGGGCTACGTACGCTAATCTGGGCGCGTCGGTCTCCATTTTATGATTATTGCAACTAGACTTGTAGAAGTTGTAGAGTTACTCGTACATTCGCGCCACGCGACGCGACGCTACGTACAATTCAAGCGTCACCCACGTGTGCGTCGGTCTAATGTACAGTACAGCCGCTCTAAATTGGCGAGTCTTAAGTTAGGCTCTGCGAACTTTAGTGCTTGTGCAATCGTAAAAAATAAATGATTTAAAAAAATAAATGCGTTATTGCTGTTAACAACTGTACTGTTATTGGCATTTATAAGTGCACAAGCGCACGCGTACGCGTACTGTAGTTCCCGGTTTATCGTTAATAATTATGATGAACAACACAGTGGCCGCGTGCTTCAAAGTCAAAAGTCAAAGTCAAAAACGTTTATTGTGTACAATTTTGGTGTTATACATATATCATGTCAGTACTTTTGACTTAGCAGCCTTTGACAAGCATTGCAATTTTAATTCATCTTAATTAACATGCAAAAAACATTATTAGATATTACTTAATCATTTTTATCAATTCATTGAGTTGAGTGATAGGCTGTTGCGCTGCGAGTCGCGTGTTCAATTTTCACGTACGGTATAAACATTTGAATGTCCTACAGGTAGTGGTTCCGTCTGTGTGTGTCGTATGTAAGAGAATCACAATGTAAATGAGTCCTAGTCTATTCTCTCCATTTTTGAAGTCACTTAAAAACAAACTAATTCGATCAGCGGCGGCGATCTCTCGCGCCGGGCCTTGGTACAGACCATGGCCCGGTGCGAGGAGGGGTGGCAGGTGGTCGCCTCCTTCTGTGAAGCAGTAATGCTAGCAAACTAGCAAAGGAGGAGGCCGACCGCATCAGGCAAAGGCAACGGCGCTCACGCCCCAGCCGCCGTCGGGATTCCAAACTCGATTTCCGGCCACCGTAGGCGCGGACTTGCGAACGGCGAGCAATGGGTAGCTCGCTGTCCGACCGTCCGGCAACCGACCGGACCGAGCCCAAGTCGTCGACGGCGCGTATTGTTCCCGCGCGCCTCAAGGAGCTGTCAGCAAACCTTAGAGGCCCAATCTGCTAGTAGGCAGGCAGAGCCAAAGCCTACTGGGGCCAAGAATCGGCTTCAGAAAAGAAGGTTCGGCCCCAGTATGAAAGGCAACGAAGGAATGGGGTGGGTTATTTAGTCAGTAAGGGTCTGACACTATCTCCCGCTCCGGCCAAAGGCGGGGGATGTCATTGGATGATTTTCATCCACCATAAAAAAGCCCTCTGTGCAAAATTTCAGCGTTTTATGTCCTAGAGTTTGGAATGTGCGTTGATGAGTAAGTGAGTGAGTCAGTACTTTGCCATTTATTTATGCTGATATCTCAAATCACATAATATAAATACAACATTAATCTGATATCAATATAAGCCTATAGCTGTTTTGACAACGGCATATCACTGTTAAAACTATTATCTAGACAAGATACTGAGTCTTGTCTTGAAAATATGATAATTTTGTATATGGTAGGCAGGCTATTAGCATAGTACATAATATACACCCCTATTTTTTAATTAGTGCAAATACTTAAAGTGCTTATTAGAAAAGGTCTTGTTATTATTTAGGTAAAGTCTCAATAAATAATATTCATAAACAGCAAAGTTATGACTGTTATGAGCGTTTGTTTATATCCCAAAATCACATGTTTATGAATGAAAAAATGTCAATAAAAATGGAAAAACACTGCGCTTAGTATTTTCTAGTAGTAGTTGTTATGTATGATAATTCAATTATGAATTTATTAATAATGTCAAATTTTCGTGGACAATTTTGGGATTTCGTTTTTTGTACTTTTGACTACACAAATATGATCAGTAACGGGTACTGATTGAGCCCCATTTTTTTGTGCACTAATTAAAAAATAGGGGTGTATATACAGAAACTAACTTCTGCGAGCGGCTTCAACCGCGTGAAGGAAGGTTTCTCCATACACACTTTAGACCGCCGTTTCATCATTAAATTATGAAGTATCTTTTCTTTATGCTACGTCATAAATGGAAACTTTATGCGAAATTTCAAGCTCCTAGTCATAGTATTTTTTGCTGTGTGTTGATATGTCAGTTAGTCAGTTTCTCCTTTTATATACAGAAGATAGATTAATACTTACCTATTTCTCTTGGTCACATCATAACTTGAGAAAGACTTTACCGATTTAATTCATTTTTTATTAATTTTCTAATACTTTGTATAAGGTTAAGAAAATTGCACATAAAATTGGAAAATTTCAGAAAACCATGGCTTGAACTTTCGTGCTTTCGACAGTTCGTAGCCAAGACGGGACAACGTCTGTTACATCAGTTGGTTTTGCAAAATGAATGGCTCAGTCCCACGCGGTCTCACCCGTGTCTTTGGTTACAGCCCGTTTTGTTTTGATCGGAACGTGGTGTTACCTCCCCCGATAAATGGGCTAGGTGTCCAACACTGAAATATTTTTTGAATTTGATCCATTAGTTCTTGAGATTACCGCGTATAACTAAAACAACAAACTACCTATTACATTTCATAATATTAGAATACATTAAATCTCACTACATGTTTTTTCATTGTTTCCTATGCAAATTCTTTTGTCTGTATTCTGTATGTACATAATATATGAAAAAATAATAATTTAGATATTAAAAATTGACCGTAAATATTTATAACTGTAAATGAAATTCACCTCTTTGTAATGGATTTACAGTTCCTAATTCTAAAGCATAAGTATGTACTTGAATAACAATCTATTCTTTCAAACTAGGTCCAAGGCCACAATAGAATCTAGGTATTTATACTACACAATGTATGTTACCTAAACATACTTTATCTGAAGACCAATAATGAATGAATCATTATGTACTGGGACTATGTAATTGAGTATTGTCCTGTGTTTATTGATGTACAATATTTTATACTAAATAACTGTACTAAACACTAAAAATAGATCTTTTTCCGAAAACAGCATCAACGTTGGTCATTAAATAAAACAGCAATTAGTATTTCACATATTCGTATTGGTATGAGGAAGGGTGGGGGCGTGGTGGGAATATTCTGTTAACTTTTTTATATGTACGTAACCTAATGACTGTGCTGTCACATCTTAATGTGTGCATTCTTATTCAATCACATGACAGTTTCCCCTTTTACCAGAATTAAAAAGTTTCTATCTTCGAATTTATAGGACGATCCTAAGTCCTTTCAATATTAAAGATTTGTATTTTTTATTAAAGTTTATAGATTCTTAATTTATGAAATCAATTTAAAAAAAAAAAGACTATGTTCATTTGTTTCACACTAATATTTATGTGTACATTATATCAAACACGCTACGTAGCACATCGGAATCCCCGAATCCCAGGAGTATGTTCCCTCTGGCTAGGTAATTTTACTTAAAAAAAACATTACTGTTCAGTGTCTTCATCTCTTTATTTTCCAACTCTCCTTTCGCAGGTATGCGAATGGAGATTTCTGTAGAAATAAGCATTACCTATGTACCTATTTTTCTGTTTCCTTCTTTTATCTTAATATTTGTGTGTACATGAAATGTTTAATTAATAAATAAATAAAATACTAATATTTCTATTTTTGTCTTTAGATACAAAAGAAAAATCAATCCCAAGAGAAAACTCAGCATCAGATTCAGAGGAAAATTCAGCAATCAGGGACTTGGACAAGGAGAGTGTTGGAGATACAGACAACCAGGTAACTAGTCCTAACACCCTCCACGTAATGTCGGCCAACATCGACCTACTTTTAAGAAATCACATTTATTCTTAACTAGTCCACAAAGGGTCTATCATGCGGCTGTTATTGTGTATTTGTAACTGTTAGCCGACTGACGTGTAAAATACTACCACAGTGTGTTCTTTCTTGTACATTTTATTTACTAAATAAAGTTAGTACGAAAATAGCGAGTTTTTGCACCAATAAACTTCTAAACAAGGTAATGATTAAATTACATTACAAGCCGCTTTGAATTTACTGTTCAAAGATAATTTGAAAGAATCTGTTTAAAAAGAGTTGGCAATGCAGCTGTGGTACCATAGTGTTGCAGATTTCCCATTTAACAACATGTGACCTCGCTGCTTCTTTGCCACTCTTTGGTAAACATCACAATACGCCTAGTTAACAAAACAATACAAGAAAAAAATTGGAATGTCTTTATTTTTTTTATCGACAATTGATCATCACAAAAAACTGTGACGGAGTATTTCGTTCATTCTGTTACGCTGTAAATATAGTATGTATTTTACTGATAAACTTCGAAACGTACTCGTAAATACGATATTTGATCGATATAGACAGATAGATAGATTATTATGAACTCACATAGAAACACGCCATCACTATTACACTCAAACTCAGCATAATAGAAAGTTTTATATAATTTTTTAAACAACATAAAATGCATAGCTTGATTACAATATGAAGTTATATGGACTTAATTACAAATATTTTATTCATTACGAGAAAATATAACCTTGTGGGAAATGGAACATTGCAACACTTTCTACGTCGAAACCGATTTTTAATGTATCCATAAGAGCGGTTTCGCACAACGTCCGATCCGAACCCCTGAATGTATGGTTACGGACAATACTTTCGTAGCCGTAGAACTATTTCATTATACTGTAATTGTAGCGGGGCGAGCACGCGCACTTTTCTTCACTAGAGCGGAAAACTGTCATTTTCGTGCCTAAAAGAGGTAGCATAAGAGCGGGTTTTTGACGGATCGGTTTCGGATTGGACGTAGTGCGAAACCGCTCTAAGAATTTTCTGTAATCTCATTACTAGTATTTACTGACTTTATTAAGCATTAAAAAAAAAAAAATTATGATCATTTTCGAAAGCTTTCCAAATATGCTTTACATGCACATTCATAACACAAGTACCTACTAAAGTATGATATTCATGACACCGCCATAGCCCACCTTGACCGATGCTGAAGAACATGTAAGTGGTAAAGAAGTTACTTGTATTCGAGCATTGTCAGTGTCTATGTATTGTTTAGGTATCTAATATGAATAAATACATTCTTCCTTTATGAACCGCTGCAGAGATCTGGAGAAGCGCAGTAGAACGCCGTTCATCGTATCAAACAAATATCACCTTTATTTGTCTCTCAATAAAGTCGGAAATCAATGAACTCTTTCAGCTCAGCTCCTAGACTAATGGAAGTTTATTTATTTTCAACTTTAAAATCCTCCATCTCAAGGTTGATATTTGTTTGACAGGGATAACAGCGCTTCTGTGCGTTTCGCCAGGTCTCCGCTAGTCCGAAGTATTCACTGCATCCAGCGCATTTTTCTTGTAATATTTGAATGCTATTGCTAATAATTAAGTCATGTTTACGTTGAGTATATCCGTTTATGGCCTTTGATTGGCTTATCATGTGGTGCTTATGGAATAAAGCCTGACTATTTAACATGTACAGTACTTTTGTGTGATGCTATGAGAGTTAATTTTAAACAATAAAAAGTTTGATACATGAATTGCATCCTATTTATTATGAAATGTACGCCTCGCTTTGCCCCTCATTGCTCAGGATTTAATACGTTAATCAAGCTCACACTTGCAACACCTAAATTTTTGAAGGTGGGTCTATGCTAGGAGAACCGAGCACGAAAGGAACCAAACATAAACTTTTTTAGTATTCGCGCTCGTTCGAGGCTTGAAGTTGGTCTACACGAATTTGTGCTCCGATCATGCACAGCTCCTCTAGCATAGACTCTCCTTAACATATGTATACTCGTTTTGCGCACTGTTTGTCATAACTATGGCTAAAATTCAAAACCTCAAGTATTGCCTATACAACAATTTTATCTCACAGTGTCATTACAATTTGAACCTTATGCCAGAGGTATAGAAGCTACAAACAGAAATTGTGAAATGATGTGTTTATTTGTTTACATATCATGTTCTTTCTCCTAGGTATCTTCTCTAGACAGCAGTTTACAGAACTTATCGGAAATGACGCAACCGTTGACGGCTAAGGCCACGGAGCGAGACCCAATTATTCCTGCAGATAACAAGAATTATTCGGATTCCAGTGACGATACACATAAGAATTTTGGTGAGTGAGGATTGGTTCTGTTGGACTTCTTACTAGGCACATATGTATAGCATTATCGTATGGACCCATTCAGGGTGTTTTTTATATCGTGTGCTTTTAATCACGCACGCGGGATTGCCCCACAGACTGGGCTGCTCCTCGGTATCGCGCCCTTAATAATACCGGCTGGCAGCATGTGACAATATGACATTTTTAAAAGGTTTATTTCAAATATTTTATGCTTTATAAGCAAAAATTAGAAAATCATGTTTGAAAAATATGCAGCTTTGTTAGTTATATTAAATACGTCCTTTATTAAGAATAGTGATAGCATAAAAGAGTGATATTTCTCTTCAATTCACATAAAACTATGCAGCGTATTTTGACGGAAATCACTTGGGACTTAGTAAAAATTAAATCAATCAGGGTTTTTTTTTTATATTTGTATCGAATAGTAACTTTATCCATAATCACAGATGAAAAGAATTTTTTAAATCCATTCAAAATTAAGGAGGATATACAAGTACCCAATTGTTACTTTTTTAATCGTAACCATATTTTTAGCATTCTACAATGAAGCTGCCGAGGTTAGAAAAGACGTACTGACCGACGCTCAGATGGAGGTAGAATCAGGGGTCGAAGCTTTGGAAGATACCATAGACAGTTTTGGCGACATCCACAATGTGGACCCTATGCTCTCTGGCGGTAAACCACAGAACTTAAGCACAGATCCTGCACCACCACCACCGCCGTCCGTGACTTTTGGACCGCCCCCAAGCAAGAACAATAATAAGGGTAACAAATTGCCCAGCAAACCCAACCATTTCTGCAGTTTCTCCATGTACTTCCTCACATTCCTCATCCTGATAAGTTTTACTCTGTTTCCAAATTCAAATATTTGGAATGGCTTTGTTCTCGGCCTATGGTTCTTTTGTTTCACGAGCAGTTTGAAGTGCTGGGTGTTAGATACATATTTCAGTGAGTTCGAGCCTAAAAGCAATGCTTTGATAAGACTAAAGCGAAGTAGTGCAATGCCGCCATCTTATACGATACCGTCTGTGAAAGAACATACGCCTATAAAAAAATATGAGGTTAGTAAAGCTCCATCCGATAGTAAAACCTTCCGCCCCCAGCCAAGTTACGATCGTTTCGTTAAGCGTGAACGCTTAGAGTTGGCCACGCCCCCAATTCCTTTGTTCTGATGTCATCTCAACGATCAGTCACGACGTTATAGACAGGCCACGCCCTCAATTCCTTTGTTCTGACGTCATCTCGACGCTGTCACGTGGTCAAAACAAAGGAATTGGGGGCGTGACCAACTTCAAGCGTTCACGATTAACCAAACAATCGTAACTTGGCTAAGGGAGCTGGATGCCGATCGATGTAATTTTTTTTTATTTTTTTTTTAATAATTTTAGGGTTGGATAAACCACTACAGGTTTCCGGATTACGATCCGCACACGTATCACATCAATAAGACAACGACAGCCTTTATGAAGCTCGAAGGTGAGTTACATTATCGCACACTTCCATTTCTTACTTCGTTTGTTCTTCGCAAACAGCAATATAATTTGAGATAAGAACTAGCTTTAACCTATGACTTCGTTTACGTGAATGTTGGTTATACCGGGCGCAAAATCGAAGTCGTGGCCAGATAAAAAGTAGCCTATGTCCTTCCTTGGGTTCAAGCTTACTCCATACTAAATTATACAACAATTAGTTCAGTAGTTTAATCGTGAAAGCGTAACACACAGACAGCTATTTTCACGTTTATAATATTAAAGCATGGATAGGTAGCGATAGGTACTTGAACTTTATATTTGTAACTGTTATCTTTCTCTGATTATCTCATCATTTTCATATCAGAGTCTCTTATATTTTATGTTGTAGGATGCAATCTAAGGATATCGTATACGTCAACAAAGATACCAAAAAGAGCGCTATGGGACGAGAAACTTGAAAAGGTTGCGTTTTATCAACATAGACTGTATAATTTGACTGGAGCCAAGGTGTTATTGATGCCAGTAGGATTAGTTAAAAGGAGGTAAGTGTCACTGCATTTTTTTTTTTAATTTAATCCATATTAGATAACCTCCTTCTTTTTTAAGTCTGATAAAAATATTCCTGTATTGTCCTGGGCAATACAAATATTTTTTCTGTGTGGGAATCATACTCGTAAACCACAGCGCAGGAGCAAATTGCTCAACCACTGACTGCGCTAACCGTGCCATCAAAATAATATAAATCCTAAATTGTTCGGATATTTTTTCTTGATAAGTCTGGTGACGTAATTATTGCTTACGCAATTTTTTCGCAATCTTCTAAATCGTCGACGATAGTCTACAATGATACGAAATGGTACGCACAGAAGGTCGACTCCATACAATGATCGAAAACGGGCGCACGCACACGGACACAATGTACGGTGATAACAAACAAGCACACGCACCGCGAGTGCGCCTGCGACACAGGTCTAAGTCTAAAGTGCAGTTGCACTCTCCTCCTTGCTAGGTATTCCTCAATGTTGAGGGTCATGTCCTGTCTGCTTCATTACTTTTTCTCCTACGATCTTCCTCCATCTGTTTATGACGTTGTGAAAGCCGTTGTGTACTGTAGAGTTGTTCTCTAGAACGATGCAGGTCTGATCGAACCAACGTATTGGGCTGCGCCTACGAGGCCTTTTCTCATCTACTTTACCGATCATAATGAGCCTTTCGGTGTTAGTTGCATTCTACCAATGCTTAATTGTCCAAAATTTGAAACTTCTACGGTCCAAACTAAGCGTTTTGCCTCGTCGTTTATACCACGTACATCAAGGGACTGGAATAGTTTGCCTGCTGTGGTCTTCCCGGCCGATTATAATAATATTTAGGTGTCTTTATAATTTAGGTGTCTTCAAGGCTGAAGTGAATAGGCTCTTAATAAACTAGTGTGCCTCACCATCAACGATTGCATCACTGCTTGACATCAGGTGGGATTGCAGTCAAGCACTGGTATATATCAATAAAAAAATATATATATTTTAGTTGATAAATGGATCACAACTAGTTTATTCAGTACTTAAGATTCTATACTACATATTAAATCGGTTATGAACCATTGACCGATAAACTTTGAGACACTTTCGCATTGGTAGAGTGCAAATTGAACTTTAGACTCCTGAGTGTACATAGTAGCATGTCGAATGTGTCTAGGCTTGCATTTAATCCAACTTCTGTATTTTATTTATCTACCTACTATTCGTGATAATATGCGTAGAACTTTTATCTTGAGGAAAAAGCATAAAAACTTATACACACCTACATATTTATTGATAAGAATTTGCATATTATCTACGAGGGTATTTAATGATAATTTATTCCGCCTTTCAGTCGTCTTGTGCTTTAGTATCGTAACGATGTTTGACTTCATCATAATAAATGTCGCACTCGATCAGCCGTTGGAAATATGCTAATAGGTATTTATTCATGTTAGTTGCGTCTAAATGAACAAACACTTTAATAATAGTGTTTCGTTCTATTTCTGGGACACTGCTTTTTTTTATATTGGAGTTTAGGAATGATACATTCCAGGGCCATGGTATAGAATAGAATAAAACTTTATTGTACATCAACGAAGTAACATAATCTATAGGTACTTAAACTTAAATCTATGGGTACAATGGCTGTCTTATCGCTGATAGCGATATCTATCAGACAACCTTAGGATGGATCGTAAAAACTTATAATAAAACAGGGGGTACTCTAAGTATGACTGGTGGAAGAAATAAATAAATTAGAACCAGGATAGCATTAAAAAGACAGGAAATGGTCTTTAACTAAATTTTTAAAAGAACCTAGAGACTGGGCCCACTGGTTAGGTTACTCCAGTAATTGGAGGACTGATGCTGCAACAATTAGTCCATTTTTTCAGGGTGTTTTTTTTATGATTCTGTAGCAAAAGGGTAACTAATAGAACCCTATTACTGAGCTTTCGCTTTTCGTCCGTTCGTTTATCTGCCAGCGGACTCTATGTTATGAACGTTTTATGTTATGAATAAGTAGGCAGTTGAAATTTCTACTTAGTTTGAATATACATCGCTAGCTATAGCAACAAAAAATACTAATTAAAATTTAAAAAAAAACTGCCGTTGATATCGAATCTTGAAATCCGATGTCAACGGCAGGTCCTCCAATGTTACGTAACCTTTTGTATGCGAGTCCAACTCGCTCATTACCGTATCATTAAAAAAAAAATAAGTCTGTAATTGAAGCACCAAATACATAATTGGACTTGTCCGTTAATGTCTCTTTAGTTATGCTGATAAATTATTTACGCCTGATGGCAGAAATAAGCGTGGTAGTATATATTGTGAAGGTTACAGTATGAATAAAACGACATTCTTCGATAGACTGTTCGGTGTATTCCCAGGAGCACTATAGGTTCTTTATCGTATTATTTATCTATATTTATACTTCTTTAATAATATTTTATAGAAAGTTATTAAAAAAAAAACTTCTTTTACCAATATAATGCTACTTTATCACTCACTGACATAGTTTATAGTTTTTTTTTATTTCCACGCAGGCGAAGTTTCTAGCAGAAGCTAGTGTGTTTTTTTTGTATTGTTTTTTTTTTAGTTTATTCTATTCTATTTTAAATATTCAATCCGCCTGTAGGCTTGACAGCCTTCCTCACTTCATCTTAAAAAAATAAAATTCTTTTACCTATAAAATTCCAACACCTGTTCTCTTTGCATAATTTTTAAAAGTATAATTTTTAGCCAGTTCTTAAGTTAATAGGACTTATTTTTTTTCTATTTCGATATCACAATACTTAGCGATCCTACAACTAAAGCAACTACTATTTTTTGTGCCTCACCGCAGGTCAGAAACCATCGCAATATCTGGCGAATCCTTTCGGTCTCACTCGACTCACCATCTCCTGGACATACCACTTATTGAGACTAAAATTATCTATGCCACACATTAAACGTTCAGCGATATGTTAGTAAAGGAATATACTTAATCACATCAATATTTCCAGATATCACTGCTACAAAACAAACATTTTTTATCATAGCAGAGCGTAATCAGCCTTATAATTTTCCCACTGCTGGGTGGTACTCAGGTGCGTATCAGTGGATGTCACATGTCTTCGAAGTTTAGGATCTAGGTCATGCAGGTTTTCTCACAATATTTTCCTTTACCGTTTTGCGATTAGTGATGATGAAATTAATTACACAGAGTAAAGTGCTTGTCTGGCTTTGAACCCAGGACGTAAGTACAGCTAGTAAGGGCGCTTTCAAATTAATCGCAAAGCGCGACCGCTGCGTTCCGTCGCGCAGCACTTTGCTACTAATTTTAAATTGGTTTTTTTTTTTAATTCTTTGTACACACAAAAGTACAGATTCGGCCAAACACATGTTCTAGTAGTCAACCTTTGGGTGATGCGTAGAAAAATTGGTTGGTCGTTACCTCCGTACCAGCACTGCTCTATATATTTTTACCTGTACAATATTAATTTTAATAAGGTCCTAGTAGCGACTGCTACCTTTTTTTGGTCCCTATTTTTAGATAAGCCACAGCCAATCAGTGAACTAGAATAGGCCTAATAGAAAAAAGAATTAACACTCACGTCACACTATATGAACTGGTTCTATTTACTTATTTAAACTAATCGATGTAGAAGCAATGACGCATCCTAATGTTAAGTAATTTACGTCTATAAAGGTCACTAACAAAGCACTGATAAGCTGTTGGCATAGAAGGGCCTTCGTCATGCGCGTCAGTGCAATTGGCGTACAATTGGGTTAATGAACGTGAACCGTGGCGCTCGCGCTTCTCATACTATTAATAGATATATTAATATATGGGAAATAAAATGTAACAAAGGTTATAGACAAATTTTGCAATTGACATGGCTGGTATTCGATATCTGCCTTCAAATTTGGTACCGTTTTTACGTGGGATATCATCTAATGACTCGTCCCTGTCTACTGACTAAAACCCCTCTGTGTTCCTTTAGTCACCCTTGGCCGTCCAGGGCCATGGTAACCCTTTCGAACAATTCCGCAGCCCTGGCAGGCTTCGACCTTAACGGCCCTGTCAATTTTGCTGACATCTTTTTGAGATGCGCGTGAAACCTGCGTGGCGTCAACCCGGTCTTGGTCCTTACATTTGGAATCCTGTACACTTTTTTTTAAGATGGGAAATCATGGAATCATTTTGACTGGAAAACTACACCTATGTGTTCCTTTTTTGCGTTGCGTTCTTGGACCCCAGGGTTTGATTTCGGACTACCCAGGACGAACCCTGTAGTCTGGATTGATGCCTGGTCGAGAGCAACAGGGTCGCTCTTAACAACATAAGCAATAGGAATTCACGATTGGCATAAATGAAGGTCTACTAACTAAATATCTAATTAAATATAGAAATAAACCTTTGTAGTTGGTATGAAGGTTACCGCCATATTTCAAAACAAATATCGTTAATTTCATGTATACAAACCGTTTCCAGTTATGTTTACTATAAGCAGCATGTTTAATGTTGTTATGTCAGTATTGTAATTTGGACTTGACTATCGACAATAATATTATGACGATTAGTAGTACGCAATATGCTTGATTGACATATATTATTTG
This sequence comes from Leucania comma, assembly GCA_958295575.1. Classification (NCBI taxonomy): domain Eukaryota; kingdom Metazoa; phylum Arthropoda; class Insecta; order Lepidoptera; family Noctuidae; genus Leucania; species Leucania comma. The sequence continues at coordinate 17,917,513 of OY282470.1, forward strand.
ATTGATATACTTAAAAGGAGAAACTGACAAACGTTTTTATGTCGATATCCAAGCACCGTAATAACTACTGCGACTAGAGACTTGAAACTTTGCACAAGGTTTCCACTTACGACAACTAAGAGCGGATTTTCCAAAATTCACCCCCAATAGGCATAAAACAGGCACATGAGTAGATAAACCGTACAGAGATAAAGCTTCCTAAGAACGTCCAATATTGTAACATATTTTGATAGGGTGAAAAAAAAATTAAATAAAACATTTGTTAAATAGTTTTTGTATTTAGTATAAAAACACAAAAATATATATCTATATTATTATTAATATTAGTTTTCTTTTATTTTAATTTTCTTTTAATTTTGAGTGTCTATTATGTTGTCTCAGCATTGTGTTTCCATGCCCAATAAAATATTTTTCTTTCTTTCTACAAAAACAAACAACGTGCGTCGCATAGACCCTGAGATCTTCCACTGACTTCCCGCGTCAACCGGTTTTTTTCAGTTTCGCCGCGTACGTAACAAGCGGCCAGTAGTCTCGCACACATTCCCCGCGTGCTTGTAGTAGTGCAACCATTCGCGAGGTTGTATGAAGTACGACTTTGTCTCTGTACCGTTTGTCTACTCATGTGAAACGAGTGTCCAATGTTGGATGGAGAAACCTACTGTCAAGCGGGCGAAGCAGCTGATAGAAGCTAGTTTGTTCATAAAGCAAGAAGTAATTTCTTGTTTAGCGGAGCAATTATTAAATTAGTAATCAAGGACAGTACTATCGAATGTTAACAATTTTTTATCTTAAAATTCACCAAGAAAACCGGATTATTTATTACCAATACAATATAAACAAATCTTCACGCTTCTATTCGAGATTTTGCATTTGTAATAATAGGATGAAAATGTCTTTAAAAATTGTAAAACTAAACTAAAAAAAAATAGTTTCATATAAAGTTATTTAAGCTATTCACTATTTATACCACCACTAGCTAAACACACACACACACATTTGAAAATTATCATAAGGGAACATAATCCCAGGGTAAAAAGTATCCTATGTGCAATTCTAGGACATGGTCTACCTGTATACCAAGTTTCATCTAAATTCTTTCTGTATTTTTTGCGTGCAAGAGTAACAAACAACTATACATATGTATACACTTTGGCATTTATAATATTAGTAGGATTACATCACAAATTGGCATAATTAAACCATCCGTATAATTAAAAAAGTGGACCAAACTGACTGTTTGGTTTCCCAACAATGATTGGGCACAAAAAATTATGTAAAACGACGCAGTTCTGTTCAGTTCCACTATATTACAGTACTTGTACGGATTTCCCCCTTTGTGATAAGATTAATTAATAAAAATATTGAGAGGGAACTTCTTGTTGTTATGCAATATTGCGCAAGAGATAAAGTAAAACTTTTTGTAATTATAATATATATATGGGTTTTTTTTTAAGGTGGGAAATCATCCAATGACTTCTTCCGCTCTGGGGTGGAGCGAGAGGGGGTGTCAGACTTTTACTGAATAAACCTACACCTAGGTTCCGTTTTTGGCTCGCATTTCGGGACCCCAGATTCTCTTTCGGACTACCCATGGATGTTTGGGATAGAACCGCGTTTTCGTACCTTTTTAGGGTTCCATGCCTTAAAAGAAAAAAACGGAACCCTTATAGGAATCACTTTGTTGTCCGTCTGTCTGTTGAGATTAAATTTTGCAAAAAAAAAGCATCTTGTTCGACAAATCCAAAAATAACAGTTTTGATTTACGTTGTTAATAAAGTGGTATAGTAGCCTAATTGACTCAAAAGTTCCTGGGACGGTGCCCTAAGTTACCTGACCCATCCCTTTAGTAGTTTTTCAAAGGAGGTGGGTTAGGTAACTTAAGGTACCGACTGTAGATACAGTCAGATAAAAATCTATTCTATTTAGTGAGCCTATAAATATCAATTTTTATTCAAAATATTGTTCCAGTGACCCGAAGCTTGACATCTATCAATGCGTCGTCGTCGAAAAATCCCCGAGTCGAACAAAATAGATTGTTTAATTCTGAGTCATAACTCATAGTCCGTCATAGTACCAACATAATATGAAAGATCACCTTTGTAATTACGAGTGAAGTGTTAGTACTGTTTAACAATAGATTTATCCTTCAAGCCTTTAAAGTATGAGACCAGTTGATCCTATCGCAATAAAAGGTAACTGATGCCTTCTTGATAAAGTTAACTTCACACGAGTCGTCTTGGCCCTCTACTAATCAGACGCAAATCTGTAAAATCTTTGATTTATTTGAAGTTTTTTTTTAAGTACTTATTTATATTATTTATTATTTAACAATACAGTTTTACTCTAAGTGAAACTACTTTGTCTTTGGTCAAGAACAAAGACTATAATAATAACAAATCACAATGACTGTCTTACACGAAGATTAGTTTAAAACTGGACTATAATGTCTCTATATTTGTGGGGAACACTGGTCGAGCTAACATTTCCATGACCCCCTTGAGATAAATCACGAAATCTCAAAAACTATAGCACCTACAAACTTAAAATTTGGCAGGTAGGATCCTAGGTCATTATAGAGTGTAGACGTCCGCTAAGAACGGATTTTACGAAATTCCACCCCTAAGGGAGGATAGACAGACTTTCACGAGGGCGAAGCTGCTGGCAGAAGCTTGTATTTTACATTTAGTAGGTCTAAGAATAGGTCGTAGATTATTTTTTACCCTCCTACCCCTACCCTCCATTTTTTCTTTGTTAATTTATATCGCAGAAGAAAATTTGCCAAGTCAGCTAATTGGGTTAATCCGGGTCACAACATGAATGACTGACAGACTGACAATAAAAATTTACTTGACACAGAAAAGAGAGGCCTGTGACCTTGATTCTCCTGTGCTCAGAAAACCACGGGGAAAATTGTACTCTCGGTTATGATGGAGAAAGTCTTTACTTCAAATACATATATCTTTGTATTATAGAGGGGTTCGCTAAGCTATAGTTCTATCTTACCTTTGACATAAAATAAAGTTTATTATTCTGTGATCGTTAACACTATGCTGAATAAAAAAAAATCTTAACCAAACTCGATTTCCTAATGGTATTTGACATTATGATAACAATCGTAGTAACCTAATATTGATTATAGACATCTGACAAGCTCAGTATTGAAACTGCCTACCCATATCTAAACCAGTATGGAAATTTGATAATAGATGAATGTATCTATCTCGGAATTACTACCAGAACTAATGTCAAGGTCGTGACAGTAATATGCGCTCATTGTTAACGCGTATTGCATTGAGTATGCATTCCACGTGTTGGATTATAAGAATTATAATTGTTACAAATAACGACTTATTCATTTTGACCAATCATAAGCATAGTTAGCGCTGTAATGTTGCCACTGTTGGGACTCAGGCCTCCTCTCTAGGAGAGATACCTAATGTTCCTTTTACAAACATATAAACAAACAAGTTTACATACCACTATAATATTAACTTAGACTCATTAATTTTAATCCGATCCGATGCCTAAAGATATCTAATAAACAGTTTATTAACGATAAAGAAGTTTTTTTATAGCGAATTTGAAAGTACATTCGGTGTTGTGGTTGCACGTTTCACTACAAAACACGGGGTTCTGGGTTTGTTGCCCCCTGGATTGAATAAGATGATTTATGATCACTCCACTACTTTTTGTTCTACGTTTTATTGTCCTGTCAATAGATTACTGATTTTTGTTTTATTTTTTTGGTAGCCTAATCTTTCCCACTTCTACGCAACGGCTTCACTCCTCTCCTTCCATCTTTAGCAAGCAGTTATATCGAAATCTATCAAGTTCGTTCCACCATCTCCGTCATGATACAGCCATTGCTGCGACCCTTGGTACAGCCCTTTAAACTGATTACGGAGTACAAATGTACTTAAAATAACTAAACGGGTATTATTTCTTAATTTATAGACAGTGGAGCAAGAAATATCCAATATGCATAATACTAAGCGACAACGAAAAGATTCAAGTATTGGAGAAAGAAACTTTTACGGCAGAGAAGAGAGCGGCAGAGATTCCTTTAGAGAAGAAGAAGGAACAACATGAGATGGAGACTGAGACCAATACCAGTACCAATAGTAACACCAGCCCCGAGAAGAGAAGGAAGTTTGTGTGGAGAAGACGGGAGAAGAGGTTGGTTCAAATTTTTTTTTTTGCCGAAAAAGCATTCTTGTTTTTGACATATACCTAAAGTTGCCAAAAAATAAAAGGCCCATTTTGACTACCTAGCGGCTTGTTCGCTGTGTGCAACTACTAAAATAATAATTAGGTCGTGGTTAATGTCAAAGCGAGCCTTTTGTTTTTTGACAACTTTATTTTTAAATTCTTTTTTATTACGAGCCTTGAATTATCTTGTCAGATACGAATATTTAGTGTACAAGTATATCAGAGATGTTACGGAGGTTAGATTTCGATTCCGATTTCGGTTCCGACAAATTTTAACCGAAACTTGTATCGGAGGTACAAATAAATACATAGTCAATAGAATTAAAAAAAAATCATTTGACACTCCTGCTTTCGATATCGGTTCCGAATCCCATTCCAATTCCGACAAACCAAATTTAAAAACTGCTTCCAAATTTGGTTCCGATATAAACACTTCCGTTACATCCCTAGTGTATATGGGTCAAATTTGCAACTGAATTTTAAATCGTTTCTCCCACTAAGTTTTTTAAATTAATAATTTGATGTAAATATATTTTTATTTATTTCATAGATATTCTTCGAATCTAACTCGCGAAAGAATGAAGTGCGAATGGTATAACCATTTTTTTTTTTCAATTATTTCATCTGATCATTTTGTCGTCACAAAATTGAAGACATCATTTTTTATGATTGTTTGTTGCAGTACCTCACATTCTGACGGAGAAACAGGGAAAGAAGGTCTTAGACATAGACTCGTTAGGAAAATGCACAGAGGTGAGTGAATTCTTAAATATTACATACTATTACGCAACTGTTTACTTTATCTTGTGCAACCGAAGTAATGTTTGATCTGTGAGTCATTTATATACACATCGGTTTCTATTACACTGGATAAAGGTGACATGACGACACCTCTTTTATGGATTGGAAGAGCTCATTTATTTGCCAGACCTTAACTAAAATTATCAGCATGCTACATTTTGTCGAATGACTCATTAAAGTCCAGAGGCGATTAATAACAGTAGGATCCAACATACGATTACCCTGGATGACCTGCATTTAATCCGACAGTCGTTTTTCTGAAACGTTGAAGGCTGCCTCAAGCACCTGAAAAAAGGAAAGAATCGGAACACGTGCGTGTTCAAGTTGACATAGCACCTAAACAGATGATTTTTATTTCCAAATTTTCTTACCTAGATAATAGAAGAAAGTGTTTATAGTCACTTTCTCTCGTTCCTGCAAGCTAAGCCGCGAAGACTGACTCGATATTTGCTGCCAAACACTGCAAAAAACATCATCACATGAATGTGTTACATCCGCATTCTAATAGATCCTTAAAATAACTCAAAATGACTGTAAAAACTAAATAGAGTCTGTCTAAAAAGTCAGACGACTTGTGTAATTATTGGGGTACAATAAAATCTAATGTAGTCCACACTGCTTGAATAAACAAAGTTGATAAAAAGTCTTGATCATTGTCTACTGATATAACCTTATAAAACGTATCGAATATATACATACCTATATATTTAAAATGATTTTATATTATTAGGTAATTTTTTAACAATATAAAATGCAAAAGATTTTCATTTACAATACATTTCAGTCTTTTTTTTTTGTAATAAACACTACTAACTAAGAAAAATAAATAACATTAAAGTATCAAACGGTTTCGTACCGACAATGACAAGTAAGTGACAACTAAAATTTGCGTTACCAGCGACAGATTTTTATTTCGTTCAAAAATTCCCATGTCGTTTGACTTTAGCTCGCTGTCCGACCGTCCGGTAACTGTACGGACTGAGCCCAAGTCGTCGACAGCGCTTACTGTTCCCGTGCGCCTCAAGGAGTTTTCAGCAAACTGTAGGGGCCCAGCAAGGTCGAAGCCTATTCTGGGGCCTTGGGTAAATGTGAAAGTATACACCAGGGCCCTGATATGAAGGAACGGGGTGGGTTTTTAGTCAGTAAGAGTCTTTGGATGATTTTCCCCGCAACAAAAAAAAGTCGTTTGATTTTTTAGACAGACTCTACATTCTAAACATGACACTAGTTAAATGCACAAACCGTAAAAAGCCAAAACAAAACCCTGCAAGTTTGCATATATGAATTAAAAGTCACATAATTATTTGCATATGATCTAAACTCCCACGTTATATGGGATGCAAATGTTACGAATCTACGATTCATTCGTAGGTCTTTTTGTATTGTCCTCATTAAAATAAAATAAAAAGCATTTTATTACACATAGGCCTACAAGGGCACTTATAAAACGTCAGAATTTAGTGCACGGTTCCAATTGGTCGCTTCCTATGGAGAAGAATCGGTAAGAAACTACTGTGTTATTATTTTATTATTGGTTTTATCACATTTACACCGGTGAAATCTATGGCAAATAATATTATCAGTAACAATGTATCTAATCTATCTAAATAAACACCAGTCACTGATTAATCACGAAATCCCAGAAATTATAACACCGCTGGCAGAAGCTAGTCTATATATAGAGTGTCTGGTAATTAGTGAACGATACTTAAACACGTGATTGTAGTCATGATAACAAACAACTTTTACTATGGGATCAAACCTGAAATCGCGAAAAACAAACAACAAGTTCAGTACATTTTGACCAAGGCGAACATAAATATACTGACCAGCAGATTTTTTTCGTAATTTCTGGTTTGGTAAAAGTTGTTTGTTATAACGACTACAATCACGTGTTTAAGTATCGGTCACTAATTACCAGTCACGCTATATATAAAAGGAGAAACTGACTGACTGACATATCAACACACAGCCGACACTACAAGGCCTAGACGCATAAAAATTTTACACAAGGGTTCCTTTTATGACGTAGGCGAGTACTAAGAAAGGATTTCCCTAAATTCACTCCTTAAGGGCATGAAAAGGGAGTCCAAAGTTTTTATCTAGAAACTTACTTTCACACTTCTTACTTTTTACTTTCTTTTTTCAAGCAGCTGGTAGAAGCTAGTAATAAATATGAATGAACATTTCACGAGAAACACAATGAGCCATAATACAAGTATTATTGTCACCATGTCTATAAGCGTTCAGTGTACCGGAACGAGCTAAACATTTATTATATTTAATGTGTATTTTTTATGTTCATGCGCACGAACCAGTAGATGGTGGTAAGTGATTATTCTATTGACACTTGTAGTACTAAAGGAATCGTGTCGATAAGCCAGAGCGCAAATGTGTCTATATATTTTTAACGTTCTTCCACACTAGGAATTACTCGTGTATTGTGGGTGCGTTCACAACCATGTAAACTCACATACACAAGACACCCTGACTAGGAAGAACTATCTGTTACGGACAGGCCGGCCATACAAATATTTATTATAATACATGCAATACGCATGCGGGACGCGTTTTTTTTTTCCTTTTTAAAAGGAGCAAATCCGCATGCGTGATGAAATCTGCATGATATTAAAAACTGCCACGGGACACAGGCTCTGAATCAACACAAAGCGGGAAAAATAATTTGATGATTTCAAACCAAAAACAAATGTTATTCGAACCAGTTTTTTTAATAATTTCACAAAGATGCCAGAGGCTATTTAAAGTTAATAGTTAAATGTACAAAATTGAAACGACTGTAGCGACATCTATGTCGTCACATAAGAACTAATCCTGCATCGCGCAAGTAAGATTCGCGGCGCGTTTGGAACATAAAGAACAAACCCGAAATCATCTATCGGACAATAGCCCACCAGACATAACACCTGTCTGGTCGGAGGATTCTCCCTTTTCAACGGAGGTATGTGGGACTTTACTCTCTGTTCCACAGCCCCTTAAACGACAACTGAACTTTCCTTAAAATGAGTCATTGTACTCATCATTATGAACAACCATCGACCTATATTCTTGCGATAGACAAGCACGTTCATATAAACTATTTGTCAAAATACTGAAAATTTCGAACAAAAAATTGCTGCAGCGCTAGATTGCCATTATGTCGTCTAACAAAACTTTAAAACTTACAGCGCTAAGACAGCTTATAGAGCTTTTTTGCGACCAAAAGGTCTAAAGCGCTTTGAATTTCCTAGTACTTACGCGTTTCGTTCAACTTAGTGTGATGACATGTCATCTATATAGATTTTTATACCGCAGAAGTGACACAGTTTCTTGCCTACAATACTTCGTTACAATAATACTCTATTTCAAAATGTAATTATAGTGTATGTAAAAACGAGATCTAAATAACAGTAAATAAATAAATAAATCAGTAATCACTGATAAGACTACAAGTTCAACTGAACCTAATTCAAATTTTAATATTAACCTGCACGTAATATGGCACGTAAATTACCTAAGTGCTAACGAATGACAGCATGGTTAACAACAAAACTTACCGATGAAAACTGATACCTCATGATTTGCTGACATTTCGTCGTAATTTATTAAAATAAAAAACATTGTTATTAATTATACAAAAAAAGAAAGAGCTTTAAAGAAAATATTTAAAAATTTCAAACATTATAAAATACCGTGCGAAGTCTGTATTTGGTAAACTAGCTGTAGGTAAAAACCTAATTCTGCTTTTTGTGGGAGGGAACATCTGCATGTTTTAGTCTATGATTGTAAAATGGGGAAGAGTTTAAATAAAATAATATCTTCTCTAACGTACTATTACGATAGTAGAAGCTATTACATTGCTTGAACAACCAATGGTTTTACTTACTTGACTACAAAATTATTATATATGTCCAAGTTCACTTAAATTTGTATTTATAAGCGTCGCTCTGACACCGCATGAACGTCAAAACTGCATTAGTGCGGTGCCATCAATGTAAAAGTGTTCGGCGTGCAGGTCACTTCAGTGAAGTAAAGTGACTGTACGGCACGCCTCATCTAGTGCGTAGTAGGTACATATATATCAATGTGAACAACTTTTACTATGCGGCCAACCCTAATATCACAAAAAAAAATTGCTGCTTCATTTCATTTTCATCTTATATTTGATTATAATTCCGTAAATAATAATAAATATATATTACGGTCATCAATCATATCTTAGGCAGTGTTTGTATGTTGATTACCAAACAAATTGACACTGAACCTGTATTAAAAAACGCTACTTCAATGCATTGACCTGTAAAATGCAAAACACTTAACAAAGAATAATTTCGTGGGCTATCTTAGTACAACTTCAAGTTAATTGATAAGGGACAATGCCCTACAATGACACAATGTATATTGAAAGCACTTTTTTATTAAAATATCTTCTTCAGATAAGAAGACTAGCAATTTATTTTAAAAACTTTGCCTTCTTCAGACAAGAAGACTGACACCGTCTCCACGGGAACGGAACCAGCAGAGACTCAAAGCCAGAGCGCAGTGCCGTCAGAAAAGCCGGTGCTACTGGATGACTCGTTCAACGACCGCGAGAGCGACCTGGCCTCCAAGTCTGCCACAAGCACTAAGGACGATGATGACGATTTCGATGACACTGAAATGTCTAAAATTAAGGATCTTTTGGAAGAAACGGTATGTTTATAATCTTATTAGCTTTTTGACGCAGCTTTGTAACCGTGGCACTAGAACTGTGTTTAGAATTAAAATGTAGTTTACGCCACTGATAGATAGTGTAGTTTTCAATAAGTTTTATTATGATGGTATATTTCGGTTATGTCCCAAAGTTTTTGGGAAATGACATGTTTTCTTAGGTAAATTTGTGTGGAACCCTCAGTGCGTAAGTCTGCACTACCTCGATTTTCGATCTTCACACAATCCATCCTATCTACAATAAAAAGGGGCTCTGGGAAGGTATGAAAATGCATACCAGGGCCCTGGAACCAAGGCAGGGAAGGAACAGGGTAGGTTTTTAGTCAGTAAGAGTCTGACACTATTTCCCGCTCCGCCCAAGGGCGGGATTTGTCATTGGATGATTTTACCTACCGTAAAAAAAAAACCTACAATAAAAAAATCCATCCATCTTACATACTGTAGCATACCTACTTCAATAGATCCTACTTATTCGTGTGAAGCAACACTTCTTAGAAGAACGTACTGATTATTTAGTTAACATTCGTTCTACCAAAAAAACTTGATTCTATACCTTTGGTTTTTACCTTAACTTGTTACAAAAAAAACCCAGTTCTATGTAATTGTATCTTTTGTTCGTAACTTCCTCTTATATACTTGACGCGTCGTGATCGCGCAACCTTGACTCCTATCGGAACTGTAATACTTTATGTGCGAACTCGATAAAAATAATCAATAGCTGAAGCTAATCGGGAGATTAACTTTTTGTATTTTTATACACAATATTATCGTAAGTTTCTAGGAATGCTTGGATTTGAGTAGTTGACTCATTTCTATTTTTTTTGTATCAAAAATTAACTTTTTCCAAAATCGCAAATAGAAAGATTTTTTCAAATCCGTTCCATATTAAGTTAGAAACGTTTTAAATCTGATTGAAGAGGAAACTGTCAAGTAACTTAGTCGGATGCACACCTTGAAATGTGAAGTTACCGCCATTAGGTTACGTGTGAACAAAAATAACGATTGGTATTCGTTGTTTTATATTTTATACCTACTAAACAACCAATAATAAAACTAAAAAGAAATCTTTTTCTGAAAACCGCAATTACCATTTCAAATATGAGGAAGAATGGACGTGTAGTGGGAACATCTCGCTATCTCTTTTCTACGCAAGTAATCTAATAGCAGTGACGTCACATTTAGGTTTGTGCATCCTTTTCTGTTACTTGACAGTGTCCCCTTTAATCAGATATCACCGAAACGCACCTGAAAGATTCTTTCTATTTGTACACATCAACTTCATCCTCTCTACACTACTAAGCACTGTATTCAACTGTTGCGTCTTTTAGGAAAGGGAGATAGCTGCGGACGGTACGAGCGAAGGAGAATGGAGCTTGCATATCAAGTACTCCAAAGACAGACACTCATATCTCTTCCTGTTTGCGAGGACTGGCAGAGACAAACACGAATGGTAAGACTAACCTTTTTCTACCCCTGCTTGAAAGAAATTATTTCCTGAAAACTATCACCGTTATAAAAAGTATTGTTAGTCCTAAACCGGCATTACGCAACATTTTTTTTAGTTTGCCAACGCTTTGCTGAAAGGAAACTTTTTTGCGCAACCGTGAGGCTTACACTTTGTTATTGTTTTTTATTGGCTGACATTTTTTATGCTGTGTGTTTCTGATGACAGTCGCCAAATGAACATTTTTTCTTTTTAATTCAGGTCATGACTTACTCATGAGCCAAGTTATAATCATAATCGTAATTGATTAATAAACAATGGCTAAGCTTATCATCCATATATAGGATAGACTTAAATCGTGTAGTATTTTATTACCCAGTTACTGGGTTGTGGAGGTCAGATCCATGTAAAATACACCCTTCTTGATTTTTCAGTACAATTACCACAGACTACACAATATCACCTCTCTGGAAATATCATTACAACGTCAGGAATAGGAACTACTGGTTCCAATTAACAAATTCTTTTAGTGTTAGGTTAGTGGGCTATGCCCATTTACCGAGGAAGGTTATATAACATCATGGAGCAGTAACTAAAGACGCGGGTAATACCGCGGAGAACAGCTAATAAAATCTTGTATACAACATATGAACTAGTGATTATTAAATGTATGGCGTACCCATAAATTTGTTGGTTCTCAGCAACACAGTCGAACTGACCACGATGATATTCAATTGACTAAGTAAAAGTTCAATAAGGTTGGAAAAATAAATATGCGTCGACGCGTCATTGGTCTTATGGTCGCTAGCGCGACTGCTGAGCGTAGGGTCCTGGGTTCGATTCTCGGATCGGTTAAAAATTGCTATTGAGTTTTTCCATTACGAGTTACTCTGTAGCAGCCCGGAGTTTAAAAGTCGGTGGTGTGACACCCCCGTGCTTCGGAAAGCATGTAAAGCCGTTGGTCCTGCACCTGAACTCTCTCCGATCGAGGCGGATTGCTGTCCCATCGGACTATGAGAATAATGGAACAGAGAGTGCACCTATGTTTGCGCAACGCACACGTGAACTATAATATGTCCTGCGTACTTGGCTAATCTCTGTTGAGAGTGGCCACCGTGACCGAATTACGGCCAGGACGATTGTTATGATGCATCAAACCTTATGGAACGTGATAGGTCGGCTATCTAGCTAGTATCTCATTTTTTTGACTGCGAGAATGCCCCTTTGCCTTGAATTAGGACAACAAGGCCGACACACATAATAGCCACTTAAAGGAACACTTTAGTGATATGGAGCTGGGAACATTAACCAATAGAGACCTTTCATTCTAATATTTTTCTTCGTCAAGACATTGACACAATTTATGAGTAACTAGCTGCTGCCTGCGGTTTTGCCCGTGCGAATGCAGGAAATTGTTCTAGGGAAAATATTCTCGGGATAAAAAGTCCTCCGTACTATTCCAGGACACGGTCTACCCGTGTAACCAGTTTCATCGAAACCCCTGCCATTCGACCGTGAAGAAGTAACAAAGATACTCACAAACTTTAGCTTTTATAATATTTGTGTGATAATGTTCTACGTCTGAAGACACTCTTTTTTTTTTAAAGTGGGAAATCGTCAAATATCTCCTCCCGCTCTGGGGATCGAGAGGGCGTACAGGGTTTTACTGACTAAAATCCAATTGTTTTCCTTCAGTTATCCTTTACGTTCCAGGACGTCTGTATCTGTTACGAACATTCCCGCAGTCCGAATACTAACTCAGCCATGGTTTACTTTGGAAACCAGTTTATGTACTGCTAATGAAGAAGTATGCGTTTTCTGTTTCTGACGGTATTTAGGATAATAGGTCAAAAAACATTTACGACCTTATAAAATGTTGAGCTCCTCATTCATTTTTATCAGCATCTCCTTGATAAAATGTCATCCTAGGCGATTACTTTTTTTTCTTCATTTAGCCTATACTTTCTTACTGCTGAGCAAAGGCTTCCCCAAAGGAATTCTTCCATGTATTCTTTTCTGGAACCAACCCTTCCGTTAGGCATCTAGGTCGTCTCGCCACTTCTTCCCAGCTCCGCCACGGCCTCGTCGACCGTCCTCAGGCACCTACATCGTGGAAACTTGCTATTACAATTATTTTTACGGTTATTTCTTGAAATAGTGAATTGTTAGTAATGTAGCCAAATTGTGTATCTATTCGCCTATTTCGTGGCCGACTCAACGCTTTTTCCTTTGCTGAGCAATTACATAATTAAAAAATATTTAGATGATATTATCATCTAAATATTTTTTACAGCTTTTCCTGTTGTTTCCGTAAATTATCTTTCAGTATCAAGTACTGATTAGACGATCGATATCTCCCTATCGGCCAAATAGTTGCAGAAGACAAGAATCCGAACGTATATTTTACTATATTGTTACAATTACTATGATTTGGTATGGGTAATTAGTTAGTTATCGACATACCGTGTTCATACAATGATTCACTCATCATAATTCAATTTATTATTGTCCTACTTTACCTTGTTCTGTACTGAATTTCAATTCACATTCACAGGAATTTCACACGACATAGTCTAAGTAACGATTATGTCTTCGATTTTTTCTTTATTATCAATGTGGTGCCAGCCGTGACTTATGAGTTGTGAAAGCAGCAAGCAGTAAAGTATGCACTTCGTCGTGGAAATTATTTCATCCCTTCTGCGAAGGCTAAACGGAACACATCGTATGGAAAGCAAAACAGCCTTATAATGTTCCCACAGCTGGGACTCAGCCCTCCTCTCTAGGAAGAAAATGGGCCGCAATCCGCTAAAGAGTGGAATTCCCTGCCGGAGTCTGTGTTCCCTGATAGCTACATCTTAGGGGTCTTTAAGTCAAGAGTGTATAGGTTACTTCTAGGCAAGCTTGCTCCATCGTCGACCACATCGTCGCTTATCATCAGGTAAAATAGGTCATTCGCAAATCTATGAATAATTAAAAAAAAATCCTCCACGCGGGCCTGCAATGCCGCGTGGTGGATTTGTGGATGTCACATGTCTTAGAATTTTTAGTTCTAGGACATGCCGGTTCCTCACGATGTTTTCCTTCACCGTTTTGAGAGCAGTGGTGTTGAAATAAATTATGCAAAGTAATGCGCCTGGCAGGGATTGAACCCGCCGTGACCACTGGGCACCACTGCTTTGTGGAAACCACATATCAAATCCATTAACCCGCACTGATCGGCATGGAGAATTACAAGTCCTATCCCTCTTAGTTAGAGGAGATCTGTGGTTCCAGCAATTTCATCAGCCGATTATGTTATTCTGTAGATAAAATTAACCCAAACCTCAATATATGTATATTATTGCCTTCGTAGGTACCGTCGCCTAGTAATAGCAATAACAGATGCCAAAGCAGCTTCACCAGAGAATTCAGCGGCGGAGGACAAGTCCGGCAGCGAATCTACCACGGAAAACAAGGATAATATCGAAATGGCTGTCTACAAATTCTCCGAGAAGGAAGCTGTTGCCTTCAACAAGTCATCTGTGAGTATAGACGCAGTTCTCAAATGTGATGGTGCATTTTAACCAGACAATAATGATATAATCCGAAATTCGATTTCACATTGTTAACACACATCCCCCGCACGCATCCCTTTATCCACACATTTATCGAATCTAGTTCTTATAATCCATCCTTAGGTTGTCTGGTAGATATAGCTGTCAGCGATAAGACCGCCATTGTACCCATACATTTAAGTTTCTGTGAACTGTTACTATTTTGGTGTACAATAAAGTTTATTCTATTCTATATTTTTAAATGTAGGAACATGACCTGACCTCTGCTAAAATCGCTCTGCTATACTCTTTTCAACCAGAGCTGCCCTTTAAGTTTGTCCTACTGGTAAATAGAACTTTACCAATCGGTAGATGCAGGCAGATAAATATTTCAAAGTACATAAAAAAGTTTTTCTTCCTTTCAGAATAAAACAATGGACTCGTTAAACGATGGCGGCGGTGTCACGATAACCTCGATATCGCAACCCATACCTCCAGATACGGACTACGAGAAAATCTTTTGGCCCTACCTCCTCAAAATCATAGAGGTAATATTGTACTTTATTTGTGTTCTGTAGGGTTTAATTTAGTTTGACACTGATGAGCCCTTCTCTCTAAGAGAGGTACAACTCATAAGTCGGGGCCAATTCGACTAGTTAGATTTACATTATGTTTTAAGATCTGCTAGATGCAACCAGCACAGAAACCTGTGTCCAGACTTAACGTGTTTTATGTAATGATGGTTTATGAGACAAACTGCTAAAACGAGAGTAAACCCCTCCAATTTGTATTAATTTCATATGCGTTGTCAAAAATAGTTAGACTGTAGCACTTTCAAATCAGTCTAACCGTAATGCAACGTGAAACAGGGTCACGATATGACGGGAAACTCGACGTCGGAAAAGGCCGTGATGTGTCAAATAGAGCCGACGCCGCGCGACAAATCCAAGAACAAAAAGAAGCGAAAAGACAAAGAAGTTCGTTTTATTTTTCATTTATTTTATTTAGTTTGTGTTTAATTAGTCTTTGGATTATTATTACGGTATAGTCGGTACGTAAGATATGTGAACTACAAAAACTGCTTGGTCGTTCAGACGGTGTTCAGCGATGTTTTACTCTATGGTGTTTGGATTAGATGTCAGTTTTATATCCCCCCTGCCCTACAAGGACGCTTTTGCTTATCGACTGTTGATCTGTTTCTTTGGCAAGCTCTGTAGCATAAATGGTTGAATGGATGTAAGAGTGTCAAAAAAGATCAAGATCATTTTTCAGTTTACTTATTTTTAACAGCGTATGTAGTGCATAAGTTAGTGTTTATATATATTTATTCTAAAAACAGTTAGTGTTAATGTTTATTATTTTGGTTAGCCAGCAATTGGGTAGACTCTATTAATATTTTTTTTATCAAAAAGTAACTTTGTCTAAAATCGCAAATAGAAAGCCATTCTCAAATCCGTCCAATATTAAGTAAGTTGGAACCTTTCAAATCTGTACGTTAAATTTCAGTTCCTGTATCTTCATTACCATCATTAGGTTACGTGTGTATAAAAGAGATAGAGATGCGAGATGTCTCCACCACGCCACGTCCCGACTCTTCCTTATTTATATTTGAAATGCGGATTCAAAAACCCCTTTTGATGCTGTTTTCAGAAACACAGTATTGTGTTAAGCATGTCAACAATAGCTACAGTTCCCATTATTTTAGGGTAGCATAGCTTAGCATCAGTCTTATAATGTTCCAACTGTTGGGACTCCTCTCTAGAAGAGGGAATGGGCCGTAATCCACCACGCGAGCCTAGTTCGTGTTGGTGGATGTCACATGTCTTTGTAGTTTTTGGTTATATTTTAGAGTAAAATATCGTAATTACAGCACTGTTTTAACATCCTTTATTATTTGGAATAAAGGCGACGTTCGTAAAGTATTGATGTCACCGATGTGCTAATAGGCAGAATTACGTGCACGCATCATCGATATTAAGGTGATCATCAGCAAAGTTAGACTTATTTATTTATTCATTTATAAATGAATAAATTATAGCTAGTTACGGTTATGATTTTTAAATTTTTATTTTTTTATTAGCATCTAGTGCTTACTTAATTAATCTAGCTCTTTCCTATAATGCAATAAATACAAACCAATTATGCTGTAAATCCGGGTCGTCTTATTTTGTCGGTTCTGGCTGTTGTGTTAGTCGGGTCTGGTCGTTTGTGTACGTGAGTTTATATGTTTGTAAATGCACCCACGGTATAGAAAAAAATCTGATTATGGGGCAACTTTTTTTATTGTGTTACTTGTCCCACTGTTCTCTATAGATGTCTACGATTACGATTTGAAAAGGGCAAATAGCTTCAATTACTATCTGACCTACTACCCCACTTTTTGACAATGCAGACAACAGTGCCACTGGTGTATTGTTTTTGAAATTAATTCGTTGACTTTTAAGTCACGACTTTGGGGTCTTGGACCTCGGAAGGCGTACTAGGGACCGACTTGAAAATATTTCTTATTATTAAAATTAAAATATTTATTATTTTTAATTTATTTCTTGCCGTTGGGTTAACCCTATGAAGACATGTACTCAATGGGTACATGTCTCGTCTCATGTCTGTGATGTTTTCGGCTTATTGGATAGCCTCGAACAATAACTACAAAGTGAAATTGCTGAATAATGTGATACCAAACACGTCCGCTCGGTGCGAGGTCCGATAGTAGAATGCTCGCCCTTCCAACGGGCGCGTCCCAGCATTACTAGTAGTGTGACGTCACATTAGCGATTGTAGTGGGAGTCGATTTTCCGACACATTTATTTTCAAGCTATTCGGTCCCACTGCTGGGCAAAGGCCTCCTTTTCTAGTACATATAATTTTAGTACAGACTAACACTTATTTACTTTAAATTTTACAACAGAACAAAAATTCCCCTCCGGAATGTAATTGTCGGTTGCTTCCTTCGGAAGTGACGTGGGTGAACACAATGATGGCGCGAGTCATGTTCGACTTGATGAGGGACCCTATCATGATAAACCGTCTGCAGAACAGGATACAGAGGAAACTGAACACGCTCAAGGTAAAATAATTCTTATTTTATAATCATAAGGTTTATATTATATTGACGTTGGAACAAGAACACAAAGCTGGCGAAGATCTTTGACTGTCTTATTTATTTATGTACATATATTAAACAAAAAATAAGAAAAAGGAAACAGAAAAATATGTACAGAGGTGAGGTCTTTCTAAAGAAATCTATTTCGACATACCTGCGAAAGGATTGAAAAAATAGAGATGTATACACCGTGTAGTGACGCGTTTCTATATTGTTTAATGGCACGGTTGGCTGTTGCGCTGCGTGTCGCGAGATCGATTCCCGCACGGAACAAATATTTGTATGGCCTACAGATAGGTGTATGTAAGTTTACATAAGTAGTGAACGCACCCGCTATACAGGAGTAATTCCTAATGTAGAGCATGAATTACAAGTCCAATGCCTAAATAATGTAAAGATGGGTCTACACTAGAGGAGACAAGCACAATCGGACTTCGCTTGGTTCCTCTAGAGTCGGTCCACACTACACGAATTTGAGCTCGGCTCGTCGCTCCCTTTAGTGACCCACCACTTTTAATAATTATTTATTTTAACAGGTAAATCGATTTATATGTGTATGTGTAACAAACAGAATAACTTTCTCATTTATAATATTAGTTTAATATAGATAGTATGGAATAGTAGGGCAAGATCATTAATGGGTTTGATTGTGGTGGGCAGTTGCCAGCGTTCATGTCGCCGCTGGTGGTGACGGAGCTGTCGCTGGTGGGCGCGTGCCCGATGGTGGAGCGCGTGGCCGTGCCCACGTGGGACGCGCGCGGCGTGTGGCTCGACGCCGACATCCGCTACGACGGCGGCGCCTTCATCGCCATCCTCACGCAGATCAACCTCATGAAGCTCAAGGAAAAAAGTTAATAGCCTTTTATTTTAACAACAAGCAACCTAACAATAACAATACCAACAAACAACACAAAAACAACCGCGGTCTTCCCGTCCAATTCAATTTTAGGTCTCTTCAAGGCTAATAAACTAGTGCGATTCACCGCTAACGACTGCATCACTGCTTACCATCAGGTGCGATCGCAGTCAAGCACTAGGTTATATCATTAAAAAAAAAACTACGTCCATTTTATAATTCGCCACAACTATAAAAGCACACAATAAGTTTTCAGGACCAAAATAAAATGTATGAATACCTTTTATTTAATAAAAAATAAAATGAAATTGCTAATCACAGTTGCGACAAATTGTACTGTCCAGTATAAATTTGACAACTAGTGTCTGATGTTGGTTTTCAACTGAACCCCAGGTTGTGTGGTATTTCGGTAATAAATCAGTTACTCCTTGCATCTGAAATTAATTAATATGTTTAACGCTAAAATGAAAATAATATGCTTAGATGATTTGGTCCTGTTGAGAGGATGAATGGGACAAAAGACTATTTGTAAGTCGAAAGCGGGGCGCCCGGTATGTACACCAACCTTAGTATTGATGTTACTAAGGTTGGTGTAACTTACTTGTGAACCACTCTGCGAGTATGACAAGTGGAGTATACAAGGATCAAACCGTTGACAGTAATTGAACGATAATTAAATTTTGTTAAGCGCTTACACATTTATTAATTTACGAATACAATAGAGCCTCCATGTACACCCTCAGATTTCTAATTTAAGTGTAATAAATTAATACTTTTTCAATTATTTCTTTTCAGACCTGACGCTAGAAGAACAGTTGATGCCCACGAGCAATCATCGGCTGGACGCCGATATGCAGACGACATCAACGTCGCCCGACATGATGCAACAATCGAAACGGGTACTTTTAAATATCTTTCTTTGAAGTAAACAAAATCTTCCGACATAGCCCACGATACAAGAGTAATTCCTATACTCCATTTGTTTATTTATTTATTTCTTTATTGCACACCTTAACTTAGGTACTTAACTAAATATAAAAAATATTGACATGTCTTTTATGTAATTCTTTTTACAAGGGTAATTGAAACTGTTGTTAAGTAATTAACTAAATTTAAATATTCTTTATAGGTCTTTTATAAGATTTTGTATTAATAAAAAGAAATATCAAGATTGTATACGTTTAGTTATATACCTAAACAGATGGAGTATAGTGTGGGATAACTTTTATTACAAAAAAAAATGGTCAGAGTGCTCGTCGACATTACTGAAGCACATCACTGTAGTGATGGGCACGCCATAATCACAGCTGTAAGTTCCCTCTTGGAGTTAAGTTCCCTTGCTGGAAGACGTCACCTTCCGCATTACGCAGGTCCTCACTGGATATGGTTTTTTTTTTTTTTTTTTTTTTTTGTGGTAGGTAAAATCATCCAATGACGAATCCCGCCCTTGGGTGGGGCGGGAAACAGTGTCAGACTTTTACTGACTAAAAACCTACCTTTCCATTCCTTGCCTTTATCCTGGGGCCTTTGGTGACAGTCTCACATAACCTTTGGCCCCAGTATCACTGGATATGGTAGATCTGGCCTGAGGGGAGGCTTGTATGTAACAGTAGACTTCTTTTGTCTAAAATGATTATAATGAAATTTCTAACCACGGCACTTATTCCACACTTGGGCGCTTCGATGAGATCGATACTTAACTAAATCTCATTTAATGAGAACGCACAATCTTGATCTACGCACAATTTTTTTTTTAGTAACAAGTCAAAACTAAATTAGCAGAATTCAAATTTCACTTGTTATTATAAAATAGAACATAATTCTATTTATTCACACATAAATCTTTGTCACGCTCCAAGTCTTTCAAATCCAAAATTTCAAGAAATTAAATATGTTACATACAAAAAAATGTGAACCTAATGACTTTATACAAAGGATTGTAATTGTAAAACTGAGTAATACCTAAGACACTTTAAATTCTGTTCCGATTTTTAGTTGAGAAAGTCAGCTATATACGACTCGGACGTGGAAGACTCCGCGGAGTCGAGCGACGACGATGAAAGTCCGCCCGTGCAGCCCGTCGATAGTACCGAGACCGTCAGCTCCGATACTCCGTAAGTAGCACATAGTAGCTGCCTGCCTGGACTTTGAGTTTAACTATAGGGTCCTAGGGGCCGTTCAATAATTACGTCAGCAGATTTTTGACAAATATTGGTCTCGCCGACAAACTCACCTCGTCGTGCTTACGTAATACTTGAACGGCCCCTTATACGTATTGAAAAGTGTCTGGATTCGATCTATAGTCTTATTGCCTTATAAGGTCTATTTTTACGGGATGACTACACCCGTGTTAACAGTAAAATATGTAAATAAGAACTGTAAACAATTTCGACACTAAAACACAATGATATTTCAAAGTCAATGTCCATTTCAGATCAACAACTGCTGTCGTTCCTGAAACTACTTCTAATACTACTTCTTCTAAGAAAAAGTTCTTACGAATGGTTGACAAAATAGCTACTAACAAATACTTCCAACAAGTGAGTATGCTATTTCCAAATGACAAAATTACGTGAAAGCCTTCAATACAATAATGTTCTTTATTCCGCATTATTTATTTATTTTTATATTATGTACTTACTGTAGGTACTTTTGACTTTAAAAAAACTAGACTAAATTTGTATGGTAGTATTTATTATGTTCGCGTACACCGTTAAATTTTGATCGTTTTGATCCCGTGGAGGGTCGATCTGGTACATGAAACACTATCGATTTGTAAAGATAAAATAAAGAAATTTTTCTAAAACTCGAATTAATATATGCATGTACGAAATTAATTTTTTGTAGCCGTCGTTCGTTGCGTACTAACTACCAATAGGTCGCCCAGCTGACATTTAATTAAAGATATTAATTTCGTACATGCCTAAATTAATTCGAGTTAAAAAAAGTACTTTATTTTTCAATTTTCTCTTTACAAATCGATAGTGTTTCATGTACCGAATCGACCCTCCAAGAGATTAAAACGATCAAAATTTTACGGTGTATATGTATTGTATAAGAGAGCAGTGGTGGTCCAGCGGTAACGACTTACGAGCTGTAGGTTGCAGGTTCAAACCCAGCCAGATGCATTACTTTGTGTAATTTATTTCACCATCACTGCACTCAAAACGGTGAAGAAAAACATCGTGAGGAAACCGGTATGCCCTAGAACCAAAAATTCTAAGACGTGTGACATCCACCAACCTGCACCGAGTCCCAGCAGTGGGAAAATTATAATTGTTATGTTTATATTATGAATTGTATTATTATAGTACCCAACCCAGTAAGGTCTAGCGTCCACCCCAAGATGTTAGGCTACCGATTCAAAACTTTTCATCTTTTAGGTGACAGACTATAAGTACGTGAAACGTGCGATGGAAGGGCTGTCGAACACGGATATAAAGCTTCACTTAGAAGTGCAAGCTCTAGAAGGACGACTAACGTTCAACTTGCCTCCGCCGCCGCATGACAGAGTATGGCTCGGGTAAGACTTTCCAATAAATGTTTAGACATCTGTGTAAGGCATAAAGCAAATGGAGCGTAAAACAATTGGACAAAAGTCACTGCGACCGTGTTGAAATTCACACCCCAAAGGCTAGATCGTTTTGGAGCCGAAAAACGAATCATAATTGCCCACTTGTGTCAAGCGACGTTTTGCAACAAACTTACTCTCAAATAATAACTAAACCCACCGAACTTCACTCGAAGAAATCCCGTCAAAAAACTCGTAAGCTGATTTTTTTTTTGTTGATGTTTTTGGCTTGGATACTAAGTCTTTTCAGCCGTGTCGTCGTATGAATAGTTCATTAGTTTACCATTAAAATGCAACACATTCTAATGTTTAGCCTTCTCGGTAAACCTGGCTGAGGTAGCGAAAACTACAATAAAATTCTCAGATCCATTTCACCGAGATCGCGCCTGTTTCAATCATTCCATAGATATTGTCCAGTTGCGCAGACACTTGAGATAAAAAAACTACACCAATTTTACACCAGAATATCCACTAGGAATCAATTTGCGAAAAATTAAAACAGCCACAGATCTTCAGTCGAACAAATCCCGCCAAAAGAGGTCTCAATGTTATCCCGTTGGCCGGCCAGGTTCCGCACGAACCCGCAGCTGGTGCTGAAGGCGCGGCCGGCGGTGGGCGCGCGCACGCTGCGCTTCGCGCACATCACCAACTGGATCGAGCAGAAGCTCAGCAAGGAGTTCGAGAAGATCCTCGTGCTGCCCAACATGGAGGACTTCGTCATCGACATCATGACGCCGACCCCAGTGCAGTACCCCTGAAAATGTACGTACAAATTTAAGTCTTATGTCTGAGATTCTAAGCGTGTTTTTGAGATGACACAGTGTGAGATTGCATTTTGAACGACTGTTTCGTTTGTTTTGCTGCTGAATGTGATTTAAAATTACATTTAGTCATTGCAGGAATCTGATTGAATATTATTTTTATGTATGGTATCTGTGGATTGCAAGAAAAGTTATGAAAAAATTGAATAGTTTTGAAACACTTGTATGAATTGTTTAATGGCTTTGTCAATGATATTTAGGGTATGGTCAAATGAAAACAATGGTAACTACGACGTCGCCTCAAACACAGTTCTTATGCGAATTTTTTGTTTTTATTTATTTATTAAAATTTATATTTTTACTTCAGTATAGTGTTTTAAAGACTTATACTGTTATTATTGTTGTGGTCTAAAATTGTACATTACTTTAACTTCAAGGAACTGTTAATTGAAATCGACATTTTAATTACATTCCATAAGAATGTACTTTCGGCTTTACAAATCCCATTATTATCTATCAGTCAAAATTGATTTTATTTTTGTAGAATTTCGTAAATGTGTAAATATTCACGGTCAAATAGCATTTTAATGTGTCATCTGTATTATTCGATATTGTAGCATAAATAAACAGCTATAGACGTGATAGTTAAATAATTTACTAGACTTTCTTTTTCTTTTTGTATTTTGTTCCAAGTATGTTCTGCGGAAAATGTTGTTCGATAAGTAGATGTATTTTATGTGTATCTGCCTACAAAATGTAATGTGCCACTGTTTGTTCCCTTGATAAATAAATTTATATTCTATCGGGTTACAAAAAATATGAAGAAGAATCCTATAACGTAATAGGACTTTAAAAAGTACATGACAAATGAATGATTAATGTCTGATTTCACTAACTCTATTCGACACTTAAATGTCAGAATTACCAAAAACACACTATTGGATTTTTAACCTTCGACTCAGCGTCGAGAGTCTAAAATCCAACAGTACTATAATATTCGGGTACAAATTCAGTGCCGCTAAATGTTAGCGAAAACGGGCACAAATGTAAAAATAACTTGCCATAAGAACATAAAGGGAAATGGAATGAATACGATCAAAACTGACGGTTGAAATTGAGAGCATTTGAAATTATGGACAAAATCAAATCTAAGAACATAAAAAAAAACTAACATTTATAAGAGCTAAAACATACGTAATCTAAAACTATAGCAATTACGTCTGTGCAATGATTAGGTATATAAAGAAAAAAATATTATAATTAAAAATAACACTAGGAATAGTGTAAGTTGTAAAAGTAAAACACTAAATTAGAATTAGCATTTAAAAAGATCGATTTATTGTATAAACTATTTTCTTTTCAAACGTTGAGAACTTTTCCCATTTGTAAATTATATACACGTTAAACGTTTTAAATGATTATAGAAAATTGCCTAAAGTTGAAATCTTTTCTACAAGATTAATATTATGCTCTTCCTTAGAATGTGGTTTCAAATCAAATCAAATCATTAATTGATTTGATTTGATTGATGTCACGACGAGACGCTCGTGGCGCGTGAAAACCTAAATTACCTTGTATTCAATTTAAGTTCTCATTATCAGTGTATTGCTATTAATTTCTCAAATTCACTGATAAACAGAGATCGGTATAGGTAAAGTATATTTACCTAATGTTCGAGAAAAATCCCGGAATCATGAAAATTAAAAAGAAATTGCACACTACTGACGCTTTGAATACATTTGAACTAAATGTATAATTTGAGATTCAGGTGATGTGGTGATTAGAGATAAATAAAAGAGATGTTCACTTGCACTGATATATATTGACACTGAGATGTACAGGCAACGAGTGTGTGTCGCGCTCTTTGCGGTTACAGATTTATAAGCCTTAAGCTATCGCAGTGTATTGTATACGCTGTCTAACCCCTACAACATTCCTCCCCTTTGGAAAAACAAATTACACAAAAATAATACGGTTTTAAAAAAATAAGTACAAGTGATTATGAGGAAGTTGTGACATAAATTTTCAATTTGCGTAAATGCTTTTGAGATTATAACCGACATCTTAGCGATTCCGGGGTTTTAGAAGAGGTATTCTCAACTCTATATTACTCACTTCAGGTCTACCTATTCCGATTTCTGCTGATAAATCATTGAAAAGTAAAGAATGCATTTTGACCCCATGGCACTGACGCGTCTCGGCGGCTGCCAGAGTCTGCATTGTCAAAACTATTTCTACAAACCATGCATACCAGCGAGTGTAGTTATTTATGAATACAAATTGACAGCTGTTGACAATTGGGTACTTTCCTAAATTTATTTTGGTACAATATTTTATTCCATCATCTTCCAGCGACTTCTTCTTAGTTGGTTATTGCAGACGCGAAGTCAAATCCGGATAAAAAGTTGCCTGTATCCTTCGTCCATCCAAAGTCGATTCAGTAGTCTAACCGAGTTACTCTCAGCTTTATAATATTAGTATGGATTAAACAATAAATAACGCTAATAATAAATCTTTTTTCTGATATTATAAATCTTTTATTGATATTGATATGAGGAAAGATGGGAGCGTGGTGACAAATCACGCTTCTCTCTTGGACGCACGTGACCTAATGCGTGTGACTATGACGTCACAATAAGTGCATCCTTTTTTTTTTACTTGCCAGTTTCCCCTTCCAATCGATTTGAATGTTTTGCAACTTACTTCATTTATAAAAAACCTATTTACAGCTTTGAGTAAAGTTACTTTTGATAAAAAAAAAATTAAACTTAAGTACCCAATTGTAAGTATGGCTATGGCAACAAGTCTCTCGCCGCTGCGGCCGTGGCGATTACGTTCTCTTGGCACAATGTTAGCTCTTGTAATTGCTACAAGTTTCGCATCTAACACAAGAATACCACTTTATGTTTTAGAATATTTATGTATATTATGTTGATTTAAATTTTTATGTTCATCAAGTTTGTATTTAACTGTATTATTTATTTGTCAACTGTGATGCAACGCTTAGTTAAAACGTAGCTTGTCTTATAATTTTAGATTTTTTAATTTTTATATTTTTTATTATTAAATATTTTTTATTGCACGCTACTACGAATAATATTAATTTGAGGACGAAATGAGTTTCTTATCACCCTTCATAACTAGAATGAGCTTCCTCGCGTTACAAATAAAATGTTTTCGACAATAATTCCGTCTTAACCTGTTATTCGTAATCGCAATATCAAATTTTATAAATTGAAAGACTATGAAGAATTATAAAGAATTGTAAATGTATGAAAATTAATATTTTGAAAAATATTGACCTGAACTGTTTATAACGTAACTGTAGTTGTTAACGATCATTGATATTTTTCTAGTAGTTAGTTGGCTAACTTTCTAATGTGTTTTCTATCGGCTGCATCTTGAAACGTAATCATAATCTGCATTTCGGCGACATTCTGTCAAAATTTTTACTAAATTATTCGCAAAAAAATATTATCAATTGATTCGCACATCGCATAGTTTTTCTTTTACTATTTGTATTTAGGCGGTTAAATTGCATTTTCACTTCTTTAAAAATTTGTAGTTCCTTCATAGGGATATCTGTCCATCAAAATTGAACAAATTATTTAAAAAAAAATGAATTCTATTTTCTCTTTTACTTCTCTTTATCTTTGGTGAGCAGGTATCCATAATATATTTTAATCGCTCGTATTTATATAAGTGTGATTATCATGCGAGGAGTGAGCAGTAGATAGAGATGGTTCCGAACTATGAAGGCTGATAGTACTTTGCTCATTATTGTGGCGAGTGTCGGTACCGGCGGTGTGTGTGCTGACTTGTACGAATTTAATGAGGATGTGGATGAGCGAGTGAGCTTCTGGATCAAATTACTGAGTATGTGAACAAATCATTTAATACCTAATACTAAAAATACACATACCCTACTATATCATATTACTCCGTAATTTAATCCATGACATTTAGTACTGCTTAGCATTAATTCACTTTTATATTGCTACTCTTATGAATATATTCACATAAAATGCCAAAAAAGCCGTTGTAACATAAACACTTGTTGTTTTTCTACAACTTCTTTTGCATAAATAATGTATTACTTACGTAAATGTAAAAATCTTATGAATGTTTGGATCAATATTGTTGCGTACATCCACTGTTGGACCGTTTTAGTGGTATAAATTGTAACCTTAAACTATATTGATGTTCTAACACATAGTTATCTTAAATGTTGGTGTAAGTTTAAGTTACTGTACCACAACTTGTTGATACTCAATCTCTCCGATGTATGTAGTACACGAAAAACGTATATTTTGAAAAGACATTGAATACATATCAGTTATGACATTTGTAAACTACGTACCTGTTGTTGTTTCCGTTTTGTAAGTAGTCCAAGTAACTTGCAATTAGATTCACATGGAAATAGTTTTCGGTAGTCACGGCAAACGGGTTGTAGTAAAAAATCGTCACTTTGACTTAGTACAGTTTGGTGTTTTCATGTGTTAATTTTTTTCACAATATTTTATAACATAACATCAACATTTTACCTTTAAAGCGTAACAGACAAATGGTTACTTTCACATTTATAATTATAGTATGGATTTAACAATAAATATGTAACACTAAAAATAAACCTTTATCTGAAAATTGCTTTAAAATTGTATTTTTGATGAAGCAGCATTTAGCATTTCAAATATTGGTCTGAAGAACTATGGGAGCGTGTGGGATCATCCCGCTTACTTTTCTATGTGCGTTACCTATTTGCGGTGACTTCACATTTCAGTTTGTGCAACCTTGATCTGTTACTTGACGTTTTCCCCTTCCACCACATTTGAAAGGTTTCTAACATAATTAATTTTAAACAGATTTGAAAATGTTAATAAATGCAATTTTGAATAAAGTTACTTTTTGATACAAATATTTAAAAATAAGTCAACTACCCAATTATAGTCGTTGAGATTTCTGGTGTTGGTTCACTCAGGACTGGGGATGTATTTCTGTGAGACGGCTTTTCAAAACCGATGTGTTCGAATACAAAGGCCGGTTCGACTAGCGGTATCTGTAAAATAGTATTTATTGTAATGAATCCGTTACACGTTGTCGATCCGATCCATATTTTGTTTTTTTATTTATGTTGCAATATGTATATTATTTCGTTGTTTCTTTTCTAGTTAACATTTTTTTTTATTTAAAACTTGAATGTAAAGGAAATATTTTGTTTTGTTTTGTTTAAAGCTGCGATCACCAAGTGGTTGGTATTTTCACAAAGTGTACCAAATACTAATAAATGTCTATGTATATAGTCTATCAAATTATAAAGTGTTTATGTGATATTATGTATAGTTAAGAGTTAAACCGTGCCGAGTAGTTTTTCTATGTGGTATCAGTTGTGATTTTTTCAATAAACGAATTGCTATATTTCATGTTTATTTTTCTTATACTTACGAAACATCCTCCAACTTTGAATATCGTGTGTATGTATAATTGCATATTCTTGCGGACTGCGGGAATGTTTGAAAGAGTTATAGTACCCGGCAAATAAGTTGAACCATTTGCTATGGTTCCGCGCAGCTCCACTCTTCGATTGAGGATTTTTGACTTTTTTTTAGGTGGGAAAATTATCCAATGACATCTCCAGCCCTTGGGCGGAGCCGGGTCAGTGTCTGACTTACTGATTAAAAACCCACTCTTGTTTATTTATTTATTTAAACTTCATGTACAGTAGTGGTACATAGGCGGACTTAATGCAACAAGGCATTCTCTACCAGTCAACCTTTGGGTTAAAAAAGAAAATACTGTGGTAGGTTTGCACAATAAATAAATAACAAATATTTCAAAATATAATGTGAAATAAATTAAGTACCATATAATAATAAAATACTTATATAAGGTAATATTATAAACTAATAAATACTATGATAAATATAAAATTATTTCTTTTTCTTTCTCTTGTTCCTTCAGGACCCCGGGGGTTCATTTTCACATTACCCATGGCCCCCGTAGGCTCCGACACTGCTGGGCCCCTACGCTTTGCTGACATCTTGAGGCGCGCGTGGAACAATACGCGCCGTCGACGACATGGTACAGGGTCTAGGTCCGTCTGTGTCCATCAGAAATAGTTAAACAGATCGATATACACCTTTAAATTTTGGTCGTTTTAATCCCGCGGAGGGTAGATTCGGTACATGAAATACTATCGATTTGTAAAGACACAATTAAAAAATGAAGTACTTTTTTTAAAACTCGAATTAATTTACGCATGTACGAAATTAATTTCTTTAAGTAAACGTCAGCTGAACGAGGCCAATGAACTGTAGGTAGTTAGTACGCAACGACCGACAACTACCTACGAGGTCGTTGACTCATTTACTTAAAGAAATTAATTTCATACATGCGTATATTAATTCGAGTTTTTGAAAAAAAGTGCCTTGTTTCTTAATTTGTTCTTTACAAATCAATAGTATTTCATGTACCGAATCGACCCTCCGCGGGATTAAAACGACTAAAATTTAACGGTGTATTTCTATCACTTGTCTAGAATCATATTTATTAAATTCTAATAAAATGAAAACGAAAAGATATTTTAAACTATTTTATTCAACAGTTTTTCTTTTTACATAATTTGTGTATATTTATAAACACTATGTATTGTCAATAGCTATATTCTCGTATATACATTAGGCACTTCATAACATACTCGTTGTAAACTATATCACATATTCGACAACTATACTTAGAATTTTGTACAAAATATATTACTAAAATATTCACAAAGGCTGAATGGTACGTTCAGGCGATAATATAGAATTATAAAGCATTTAAAAAAATAAAACATCTGTTTATGGAAGCTCTGGAGAAGACATTGTTATTGCAGCAACATAATATCTACGCAAGTCACCTTTTTGATTCAAAGTAATATTAACAAAAACAAAAAAATATGATCAAAACTTGAAACGAATGAGGGGGTGTCAGGAAAATTCACACCATCAGTTGGCGCCACTTAGGGCCTTCGCACACGGCGACTTTTTGTAGCGATGCTGTAGCGCGTTCGTATCGATACAGTCGCGATGCTGTAGCGCGTTCGTATCGATACAGTCGCGATGCTGTAGCGCGTTCGTATCGATACAGTCGCGATGCTGTAGCGCGTTCGTATCGATACAGTCGCGATGCTGTAGCGCGTTCGTATCGATACAGTCGCGATGCTGTAGCGCGTTCGTATCGATACAGTCGCGATGCTGTAGCGCGTTCGTATCGATACAGTCGCGATGCTGTAGCGCGTTCGTATCGATACAGTCGCGATGCTGTAGCGCGTTCGTATCGATACAGTCGCGATGCTGTAGCGCGTTCGTATCGATACAGTCGCGATGCTGTAGCGCGTTAGTACTGCGTTGGCATCTTTTCTACAGCGCGTTGCTAATGCGACAGACGTGCGTTAGTTTTTTTTTCTTTTTTGGCAACTGAGCCGGTGTCGACTATTCTGCCAGTGTCAAGTGGTGACGGCAGCGTCGCGTATACAATTGACGGCACCTGACAACTCAGTGCTGCCACCTGGTGAACGACATTATTAGAATACCCTCATTCTATTCTCTATCCATTTTTTTTGTCGAAATCTGAAACGGCTATAGAAGACTTTTGGTGCAAGTTTTCAACTGAGTACAATTCAATTATAATAGAAAAACAATTCCAGCTTGTTATAATAATTTTATGAATATTTAAATGTCAAACTAAATCACTTCTGATTTATGAGATACTTGATGTATATAAAAACAATAAGGTCACCATAACAGTGGCACCAAGTAGGCATAAAATCTGTTCTAAAATAAAGTAAATCTGTTCTGAATCACACTTAAACTGCAATATATTACGTTACATCTAATTATGGTGCTTAACTAATATGGCTTTCTTTATCCCACTTATTCATAATATGTACAGAGTTGAGATCAACCTTACATCTAAATGAAGATCTTACATATTTTGGCACTCTGGACCACATTTTCATTAAACGTCTACAAATATATAATTTACAGTAAATATAAACATTTAATACATAAATAAAGATTAGAACTTTTGTACAATATTGCATTAATACGCAAGCTGATTGTATGGCAAGCAGTAACATAACGTATAGATAACACTCTTCAAATAGGATCTGAAGCAACAATGTTTCACTGTTGAATTCAAAATATCTAGAAAATAACCATTGTGCACATTACACAAAAACGCAGATTTTCGTCTATCGTCTTCCAATCCAACACAACTGTCATTAACTTCATCACTGATTTTAACCAATCACAGCACAGCATTAGACAACGCCACCTCAAAAACACCCAATTACAGCATAACAGATCACGCTCCTAATGCTGGAGTTCGCAATTTGCTGTACCATCAGCGTTCCGCCTCTTCACCAATTCAGCCCAGTCATCTATCCTGGGGGCGCAGACGAGCGAGTACCTGCCGAGGCGTCTCCTCGCCATGATGAGGAACTCCCCCGCGCCCGCGGCCGCCCCGCACACCGACGACACGTGGACGTGCGCGTGAAGACTGCGCGTTTTCCGCCGTTTGTGGTTACGGTGTGTAGTGCGCTCGAGTGTATTGTCGACGTTATACCTGGAAAGATGAAGATTTATTAAAGAGATGGACTTATCATGCGTTTCAGGAATTATTCGTCGATATTTCAAACTATATTCTACAATAGGGAATATGCAAGAAAAAAAGATAAATATAAAAAAATCGAATATTAACAATGAAAACAATATAAAAAATTGGAAGAAAAAGCAAACGAGGTTTAACTTTTTTAAATAAATATGTCTGTCTCTCTAGTCGAAACGCCGTTTTCTATGGTGGTCGTATGGGCGTGGTGAACTTTGACGTCAAAGACCACGTCGGCCATATTAACAGCTTTGAAGTTTTATAATTTCTTTATTGATGAAGATATTATAAAGTCTTACATATTTGTTTATTAAAACATAGCAAATTAAAAAATTGCATGTATTTTCCCTATTCATCCAATCTGTTTTGAAATTCGATATTGTGATTGTTATAATTTGACTAATCCAGCAGATTTCTTTAAATAATGTGGGTGGTAAAACTACGTTGCTTTTAAAATAATGGAAGGTACTCCCACGCCATAAGATGCTGTAAAATAGTTCTAACTACGCTGGAAAGGTTCTAAGGCCCCAATTTACATGTTCAAGAGATGAAACAAAGATAAACCTAATAATAACTTTTTACTGCAGCCAGCAGTTTATGAGCGTGCATGTACGATGTAGGTGGACAACAGGTTCTAGATACTATCACACAACAATGTTTTACTTGGTTTTCTTAAAAGTATGTACTATCTGATCATTTTGGGTGTGTCGAGCTAGGGTAGGTACGTGTAATGGTACAGGGGGGCTTACTCTAGAGTTTAATTCGTGTGGTCACACAATTTTAAACCAATTTGGCGCTAGCGAATTCAAGAGTACCTAAAGTCACAATTCCAATGTCGACCGATCGGAATTAAACTTGAGGATAACGTTTGGAAAACTTGTTAAAAACGTGAAAATTTCTATCAGTTTTGCCACTCGTTCCAATTCCTGCCAGCTGTAACATCTCAATTCCATTGTCTTTAAAACAACTTTTTTATACAAAGGCTCTGACTCGTACTTGTAAGTTTTAAAACGTAGATCATATACGATTGCGTAATCACTACCTGATGGCTTATGTAAGCGCTCATTCGCATTTATCTACGCGGGGTACTGCAATTACATGCTATCTACTTTTTAAATGCCTCACTCTAAACGATGTGGCATTTACGAACTTTGTCTAAATGTCTGGCGTATTTTAGGCTCGGTAGGTTTAGCTAAATCTATACAGTGCCCTAACAAGCCTTTTATAGATACGCCTCGTGCGAGCTCCTATAACTGCGTCCTTAGAAAAAAGTACAAAACAAATAAAAAGGACTAGATATAAAAGTTTTGCGCCCCTCGGGGTCTGCACCCTGTACCGCGGCACCGCTGGCATCACCCTAGTTACGGCAATTACCCCATCCACCTCTATTTAACTAACTTCCATTTATTTATCCCAGCAGTATCAGTATACGGTTTTTTTTGAGGTGGGAAATCATCAGCCGCCCGCGAGCTATACTATTCGATAAACTATGGCTACCTACTATCAGTATAGTCCTACCCCGCGTTCCGAATTAAGATATCAGCGCTGGTAGCGCGTCAACAAATCGCCTGATGTATGCGTTTACGGTAATTCGGAACGGCTGTGGCACGCTAATATCAAAAATATCGTAATTCGGAACGCGTGGCTAATAAGGGAAGACGTTACGCGCTAACACCTCCATCA
Organism: Leucania comma; assembly: GCA_958295575.1. Classification (NCBI taxonomy): domain Eukaryota; kingdom Metazoa; phylum Arthropoda; class Insecta; order Lepidoptera; family Noctuidae; genus Leucania; species Leucania comma. The sequence continues at coordinate 17,950,827 of OY282470.1, forward strand.
GAAAACTTGGACTCGGAACTCACACATCTACACTACCTGTAGTCACTGATAGACAAGGACAGAGATAAGAGCCGGCGCTGTCGTGCGCGCGACATAGCGTTAGCCGCCGAAAGTGTGTGATAGTTGCGATTGATGTGTAATCGTGCCAATTGGCACAATTTCAGTGGTCCACGCGCTAGAGGCGAGTCACCTATTTTCCGTTGTTTTGATTTAATATAAGCGGCTAATAGACATCTGGGGCTTTACCATGACGTGTTAAAATTTCAATCGTACAAGCTAAAATAAAATATCAGGCGTCCGAGCGAGAAAGAGGATATATCTATATCCCTTTAAGAATTCAGTTTATATCGTCAAATGGATCGCGTCAAGACCTCATGGTAATGCCTCATATTCTCGAGAAATTAAAACAGGATTTTTTCTTTAATTGCCAGCTAGTGATAGCGTGTCGGTTGAAAGCAATAGGACGGAATGGAAGATGAAAACGCGTTTACCTACAAAAAGTTAGTAGCACATACTTATTTTTTTTTTCCTTACCTATAATAATCGTCATCTTCAGCCAAATCATCAGGCCTATCTTTAAGTTCCTCTCCGGACGTGGCACGGATCAGCTTGGTCAGCCGGAGAGTCAGCTGCGTCGTATCCAGGTCTGCGCGATCCTCACTCATCACGATCACGCCTCGGGATACTGAAACGGATGAGGTAAGTTGTAACAAGGGCACTGTGAAACCAAGATTATCTGTTTATTTACTCAAGCCTTAAGCGAACGCTAATTACGGTATTCAAATGATTATTTAGCGCCACAGTATTCAACTGTATACATTTACAACATAAAAACTAAGGGGGTGTTTGTAATTTTTTAACGGCTCTAAATTTGTTTACCGCTTTCACTATTGGGTTAAGAGATTAGATATCAAAGTAAAAACAAAGTGTTGGTAATTTCAAAATTTAAGGAAAAAGGGGAATATTGCCTTTGGAGAAAAAAAAGGCAAATTGTATTTTTTGTGTTTATTTCTATGTATGATTATAAATGGTAATCGACGATGTTATAATATGTGGTACCTTAGTCCGACTGAAATACTGTAACACTAAGTGTTCTGTACTCAAAATGAATACAACTCCAGACGAGTTATACATAATATTGCTAGTCAATTATTATAATATTCAGTATATCTTGTCAATTGCTATATTATGTCAGGTATTCAAATATTTCTTATAAATAGACAACATTAATTCAGACCACCAGAAAATTCGTTAGCGTATTCGTTATTTTATGCAAAAGAAATACAGGTTTCGCATTAATAAACTTCCAAAATAAAGCACTTCGCGGAAAACGTCCCACAATAATAATATTGTGCGTCAATACATATTAATAAAATATGTAAATGTGCATTCCTTTCATCTCAAAACCAAATTATTATCAAGCCTTGCATTTACAAAGATTGTTTTGTTTGAAAGACGCGTTTTTGTTAATTATAGTAATTGCTACGGCACAAACAAATTAGAAGTTATAAAGTTTAATGACTGAGCTATCTCTAGAGCGTGTTTCGAGAACACAATTGAGTCAGCGACGAGTTTTCAATCTAAAGCGGGGGATTTAAATGTTCAACTGTTGTCACGGCGCCATTCTTTCACGTTTTTGAAGACCATATAATTTTATTGTGATAGCAAGGTAACATTTCATTTCATCTATAAAATATTTTGTGTCCTAACGTGAGGTAACTTTAACAGTTTAATGTCAATTAAATTTACAAAAGGTTGTAAGTCCGTTATTGGAAACAAAAGCCTATAGATGTCTTCCCTTATCTCGTTGTGGTAAGAGCAGTATTAAAACTGTAGCACCATGAATCTCAACGACTAGGTACCCGTCGCGACACCAGATTTATTGTCCAGATATTAATCACTGTGTCCCCATTGTCCGTGTTTTTTGTCCGAGCCGTGAGTAAGCGCAAAATGTAGCTGGTTTTTTTAAGACAGCTTTTGTTTGAGCAAGATAAGTGAATAGTCCAAGTCTTTAGTAAACGGTCATCAACCCGGCCCGACAGCCGATAATTACATAGAAGGTTCCCCTAACGAGCAAAGAGCCATCATGGCCATCTCAGTAGATACCGCGGTATGTTATCAAGACAACTGTTAATTTAATTGTAAGCTAGTGTTAATATCCGAAATATGCGCCCGAAGTACGAACATTCGTTATTTATGTTTCGAACTTCGAATGTTGGGACGTGGTTACGGTCATTAATTTCTTGTTTCAAATAAACAATCCTCCGTTCTCTGATAACTAATGATTCATTATTTATTTATTCAAATACAAACAGAAACAATCGGATAATAATTTCCCATTTCTTGACAATTTAACAATAGCTTGTCGTTTTTATTTGATAGAGAACCTTAACACGTACGTTGCCTTGATCCAAAAATATCTACCTTTTTTGTGTGGAATGACAAACAAAAAATCAATGATACGTGTTGGAGGCAGCTAATAACGTGGGTGCGCGGGCGACGAGGCGCGCGGCGGGACGCATGCGCTGCAGTGACATAACTCCTCAACTATTATAATTTATCAAACCAGAAAAAAACTATTAACATGAACTCCCCGCCGCGTCGCGTGCCGTACGCCCATACTAGTCTATCCGGTATACTTGTCAAGCACCGTCGTTACGGACGTAAATTGAATCTAAGCAGCTCATCCCGGCTCACTCACCATGCAAAAGCTTCCGTGAGTCATGACCGGTATGAAATGCAATCTAATCGAAACAAATCCGACTAGCACTTAGCGGCGATACAAAAGGCTAAACAAACAATGCGTAAACCTTTTTCGGTCGCATCCATTTGCGTAAAAATTCAACATTGTTTAAAAATTTAAAAATAACGAGTACTTTAGATAAATGGTCTCGCTTAGTAAATACTTCGTGGTTGTTAAGCGGAGAAAAATGATAAAATTATTTTCAAGTATAACAACGTTTAATATAATTTGAGGCGCGAGGAATCTCGATGATGGCGACAAATTACTGTGTGCGGTCGTCGGCGCGGGTTTATTAACATTCAGCGGGGCGAGGGCTCCTGTGTTAGTCATTACTCATTATGGCGGCGAGGGAACAGCTAGAAGAGTGAAGAAGTTATCGGGTGAGGTCTTACCGAGATCGCTGGTGCAGAAGGCGAGCTCTAATTCCGACTCGCTGCAAGGTCTACAGTCTGCCGTAGAAGGGTCGTAGTGTCTCCGGTCCAGGGTTCTTGCTTCATATTTGAAGGTAGCTATTCTCTTCTGAGGGCCGTCTTCTGGCTCAGCTTCAATGTAAAGTGCAGCATGGCCGTGCCGGCTTCGGAAGCAGCGCAGCTCCCTTGGGTCGCCATCATTGGGCGCATACAGAGGAACTAAGCGACGAGCGCCCTCCACAAAGAGTCGAGCTGGAAACCGCTCGGCGACTTCTGGAAAGAATGCATTACTTAGAACGCGGCCACAATTAACTGAAGGAGAACTACTCTGGTATTCAAAAAGGGTCCACACAAGTAACCGACAATTTACGCAGACCGCTTGCCATCTGTGATCATCCCTAACTCCATTAATTAAGTGTATGTTTTTATTTAATTTTGTTTACTTATTTACTTTTTTGTATCTCTGTTTACGATATTATTACTGCCTGAAGAAATATCAAAAATAGTTTGTATATTTTAAATAATTTTCATATTAGACTTAATTATATTTGCAAATTACCCTGATGAATGATCTAAAAGATGAATCTCAATATTACCTGTATCATTTAGCCGCAGTGAAAGGAATAGATCAGGCGGATCTGGTCTCCGTATGACCCTCACGCAGACCTTGAAGTCCCTCTCATCAGCGGGTAGGGGTGGTCGGAACAGCAAACGTAAGGCTCCACGAGGGTATACCCAGGATATGCTGCCTTCTCGACATCGAAGGTAGACCGGAGTCACTCCTCGTTCCGTGCTTGAAGTCAAACCACTAGAAACAAAAAAAATGAGTTAAAATTAAGGTTGATCTGCGGGATGGTTCGAGAAGTTGTTATGAGTTACCAAGATCTTAGAAAACAAAGTTTTAGTCAGTACACGTCTGACACTCCGTCTCGCTCCAATCTGAGGAGTTATTTTTATATGATTTCCCATTTTTTTTAAAGGTAAAATGTTGATCTGCAACTTAAAGCTGCTGAACCGTTCTGAATCAGTTATCCTATTCATGTCTGTAGTAACTATATATACCGGTACATTCGCCGAATATCTAAAATGCGAAGTCAAATTCGACCTATCAGCACATACAGATAGCATAATTATAAAAGTCTAGTACGTTTATTTATATCACGGTCAGAAAGTTGTCTTAATCATATTTGGGCGACGTGATTGGAACGCAGCTACCGTGGTCGTTAATTGAACAGAGAGCTCATTACGTATGCGTGTCCAACGCGACACTGCCGATGCCGACCGGCTCCATTTATTCCAGCCAATAAAAATTATTAAAAACACACTCAAATTGCTACCGCATCGAGCCACTACGCTTTTACGAGCCAATTCTGTATCAACCGTTCGTTATTGTTCCAAAATTACAGGCTACACGTTACTTATAACAGTCATGTATAGTGACATCGTCCACATCTTCATTTCAGCTCTGTTATTACTCGTATTCACTCAATATTCTTGCGATATTTAAAAGAGTTAATACAGGTTTGTGTAAAGCTGGAAACTCGTGCAAAACTGCATTTGAACTGGTTCATCTAAATTGCAACGCCACAAACCAGTACGAAGCTCTATTAAATTAGATCAAAGCTAAATCCAGATGAAAGTTCTTAGCAGGGTGTGGTAGATTAAGGCACACGATCAAGGTGTCATTTCTCGTCGGTATCTCAAAGTGCTCCCATAAACAAGCCCCGAGCGGACAATGGTATCTGCGATCAGGCACGTGGGCTCGATTCTGGAGTAGCGCCCACGCCGCCGCCGGCCCACGGCGACTCAGCCACATGCCATAAAGCTAAAATATACGAGTTATACGACACACCACACTATAAACGATGCCACGTAAAGATTTTACATAGCCGACCAATAAAAGCATAGCGTCGCTTTTATGTTAGAGCCCATTGTCTGTGTGGCCGCCCGTTGTATGTCTGCTTGTCGACACTTCGAGCCTTGTCTCTTCGAGGTTGAATAGGCTTTCATTTGCACACTTCAAATGAGATGAACATGCAAAGTCAACTTGGATCTGATATTCTCCTAACGTTTTCTATACGAGTTAAAGTAATCTTTGAAAACTGTATCAGCCAGGAGCGGGTTTTGCTTACTTAATGCTTATCGCAAGTTTAAATCTACTTACAAATTAAGGTACGAGATTTTGTTGAACAGCCTGAAAACCAATAAAGAACCTTTCAACCTTTTTACTGCTAAAACTGGCGTGTTTAAGGGTCATTGCTCAGCATACATCTCACTCCTACGCACAATATAAATGTATCCCGTGTGTCCCAACGCGTACATTAATCAGGCGGTGCTCGATCTCGTCTCACAACGCATCGATTTTCTTTTATTAGGTACGCACGGAGTGACGGCAATGGAGAATTCTGTCGCGTCATATCCTACTTTCACGTCATCGAGAGACTTCCCTAATCCCCGCTAATGGGCGAATGTTGAAAAATATGTCTTGTAAATGACTAACTAATAGCAACAAGTGTGGGACTCATGTGGCCACCCCTGCCCGGCGCGACAACACGTGGAAGGTATCTACTGCACCCCTGTCTAGTGTCTACGGGGGTTAACAACCTTTTAACATAAAAAGGGTTTACTACCTGCACCGTAAAGTTCAAGCTTTGATGTGATTACTTCGTCTTGCTTGATTAATACTATTTGATCTGCCAAGCAATTTGTGTAAATAGATTTAAATGGCCCACTGTAATTAAAAACCGAATCATTAAACTGTGTAGGTGTATTTATAGCAGTATTTAAATTGAACGTTATTTTGCTTAGAAATTACAATTAATGTGGTTCTGACATTGATATATGTAGACATTTGGGTGTTTTATGCCTTAGATGCCTAGTTCTCCGTGGAATAGTTTCAGTTAATCGTACATTCTAAAGTCTATCAGGTGGGCAACGTTAATTGCCTAAGTAGAATTGCTCAGGCTAAAAGCTTGTTAAATATTGTAAAGCTAAAAACTACCGAGTGTTGGAGCCCTGTCGCCTCCATTATCGGCGCGCGCTAAGACAAACACACAAAAACAATCGTTATAAAAACCGCATAGATTTTATCCTTATTTCCAAACAGAAACACAAAAAAATCTGTGCCGAGGGGTGTTAACTGCAACAAGCGGACCGCGGCAGTTTATACTTTTGAAACTATTGGAATGGAACATAATCAAATGTTTATTATGACACGAATATTTGGAATAAATAAACAAACCTATTTTAACGTAAACTACACCTTACATAAAAATTATAAAACGACAAGTTAGATATTTGAGCAATGCAGGCTCAATAAATTCTATTCCATATTGCAGATCAATATTCAAACATAATTCATATTTATATAGTGCAATATTTTGTTACGAGTGCACAAAACAACGATAAAGAGAACACAGTAACCGTGATCCATTAACCAGCAAAGTGTAAAAAAAAGATCAGCGTCGGTAGATTCAAATTGAGGCAATCCCGGGCCATTACCAGGCAAATGACGCAGGCGCCGATATCGGCCTAAAAGCTGCTAATGTACCTTAACGTCACCCTACCATACTACCCTTCTCTGTCACACAATATATTTTTATATCTATCTATCTCGTTCATAAAAAGTCTAAAGAATTACGGCTAAAATTGAGTCACGCGCGCTGTCCAATTAGCGTTTATATTATTTTATTTTCTGGCACGAGTGTTTTGAGGGTGTTGCAATATGAAAAATTTAATCAAATTTAGAAACAGTTGAAATGATTCGAGATCAATTAAGTTTGATTTGTATTTCAATTAAAATTATTGATATTTATAGATATATATGTAGTATGTAAGATATGTATGTAGAATTGTAGATACATATCTAGTAATTTGATCGACGGTGAACCGGTATCCCGTAGTTTATGTCTCCTATTTTCGGCATTTAAAATGGTTTTCTATAGTTGCTATATTAGCAATGTTTTATAGCTCTTAATAAAAGTTATGTTGAAAGCATTCTACATAAAAGATTATTACCAAGTAATAAATTTAAAATTTTAACGCATTCATGTTAATATGCGAAATGAAATAGAAAAAAACGTTAGGATAACCATTCCATTAGGATTCAATATTAGAAAAAACTTAACAATCAGACAGGTTATGTAAATCAACAGTTTAGGTAGGTATATAAAATGTCTAAACATATTGTCTTTTTCCAAATATAATAAAAATTGGCTGTTAATTTTTGTAACGGTGCGAGGTCTGATTTAAGTTTTCTATACAATTTTTATGGTCCTATAACTTCGGTTATAAGTCTTATGAGTTTGTGAAAGTTCGTTAGTGCACGATAACAGGTCCCATAAAGCGTTATCGCGACATTACAAGAGCCTCGACAGAATAATAAAATAAATGTGTGTTTTCTACGAAGACTTTTATTTATTCTCGCCCAGACCTGGTATGAGATAACAATGTCGCGTGCGTTCAACCTCCGTTTGTTGTAGGGCTGGCTGTACGCAGAGGGCTTTAAGCTTTTACTAAGTTTGAAGATAAACTATACCTAGATACTTCGAATTTAATAAATAAAATAGATAGGTAGGTAATTGGTGCGTTTTCCAAACCGATTTAAGGCTGCGTACAGACTACAAAACAAGTCTGGCATTAATAATACTTAATAATAATCTAACTAAAATCTTTATTGAGCTAGCACCGTAACAGCGAAACATGGTAATTATTTATTGTAAGTAAATATGAAAGTGTAACAGTTAGTGCTAGCAGCCCTGAATGCAGACCGCGCCCGCGCAGCCTGCCTGCTGGCTGCCCACGCGCCGACTATTGTTAGCCGTATAGATACAAATTGTATACGAAACCGACGTAAATTCCGTTATTGTACTATTCGTACTTAAATGTTTCATTATTAAAGTATTGTGGTCCACCGCAATTTAGATGAAGTAGAAAATTGAAAAGCTGCAATAGAAAGCTTCGATTTATTTTTTAGCTCACCAAAAAATATTTGCACTAAATTACTCGGCATTATAAAAGCTGTATCGAAAGCTCTATATTCGTTGCACTAATATAAAACAAGTTTTACTGCCGGCTCTTACAATATGGTAATATGGCAGGCATTGTGTCGCTATCGGGTCGCTCTTGTCAAGTCCGCCCTCACACATACACAGCGACAAAGATTTATAAGCTTTTAAGCTCACACTCACAAGCGCGGACAAATCTTATAAGAATTGAATACTCTCGCGCACAAAGGCAGGAGGCAGTAGTCGGAAGGTTTTTTAGTTTGTAGGTCATAGTCGAGCGTACGGCGATTGTAGGAACCGCTAAGTAAGCAAAGCAGTTCCGTGATCCAGTTGTCTAACCGCATTGTGTCTTGCCTAATAGATAGTGAGTGTGTAAGCTCGTTATTGTATTCAAATGTACCTAGCTTGTAATGTCTAACTCCATTTAGATTGAACAAAACAAGAAAAATGTAAACTAATCAATCATTATATTCATAACGCAACTGCTTACTGTTCTAAAAGGCTCGTGTTTGCTAATGAAGATGAAGTAGAAGCTAATGATGCTAATTAAGAATAAATAGAACTTTACCAAGATAGTTTTATAAATAATACCTAAGGAACAAAAGCAGATTGTAATAATTTTGCTATTGATCATCACTAACAATGTGTTTATGATCGGAATCTCAATCATTATAATTCTTTATTATTCTTATCTTTGTCACAATGTCCACCTGTTGAAACAATATAAGTATTTTATAGTCATTTCCTCTTCAACTTGTTATCCTGTGCCACCATATTTTATTGCATACGATGACTAATCACACATGGTAATAGTATCAAAATAGGATATTACTGTGAGTGTCAAGACATGTACGGAGGATTTCCGTGAAACAATGGCTGGCTGGACAATAGTGGGGCGGACGCCGCGGGCGACGGCACGTGCGTGCTATTGTATTCATATCGATACGAACGATACATTCGACACAATGCCCACTAAGCCCATAGTGCTCAGGGACCAGCTCTATTGATCATCGAGAGAAACTCGCCTCGCCTTCGGCTACGCACGATTAAAATGAGAACGCAACATTTTTATACGGCCCGCGACAATCGCTTACAATCTCATCGAATCAATTTTGAAATTTTATTATAAGCTGTCGTTATTTCGCTACGTGAAACTTTTGCACAGCAATATTTTTCAATTGCTATTCGCTAAATTACTACTTGCATCTATATACTCTTACAACGAGAATTGCCAGCGCCAGGAAACAATCACAATAATGACGTGCCAGCCACGATCTAGTGTAAAATAGTGTAATTGTCCTACCAAGGACAAGAACAAACTATGCAAAAAAAAATATAACTTATGAAGGAGCACAATTTTATAATAACTTACCGTCTTATATAAAAAATATACGCTCTTTCAGCGGTTTTAAATCCCAACTATCAAATTACATTTTAGGAACTCCTTGTTAACTTTGTAATCTTGCTAGTCAAGAAATAGAATGACCAATACGTGACCCATTATGTAATACCAAATTTTTTAATTGTTTTGTATCGGTGACCTTAGAATAAGTTTATTAGATTATCTTGTATTCTCATGTAAGTGGCTTTTGTGTCTTTATGAGAATAAACTATTTAAACCTAATTGACGTGGGTAGAGCTAGGAAATTGTTTGATGCGCAATGTCGAATCCCCTACATTATAAGTTGATCAAAAAGATTTCTAGGTAGAAACTCTAAATATTGGTTGAGTATTATTAGGATCATTAGGTTGGTTACTGTGCTAGCCTTGGATGGCTCACTGAGTTGATAAGTTGACCTCCGCGGGCATGCGTGGTAAGTGGTCGTGTACTCGAGTGTCCCATGTGCTGATTCGTCCTGATTGTATAATAGAGCAGAACTCGTGCGGGGCGCGTGGGCGCCCCTCTGTCAGCTGCTAAGAAATACGGACGTAATTGCTATTCTGCACCTTATAAATCAATTGATGGTGATAAACAAAATTGAACTAGATTTGAAGCGACTTTATACGACGATGAATGAATAATGTTGTTAACACTAAATTGTTTGCGAAGTTTTTTGCCCGCAGATAAGATTTAGCAGCAGACATAAGAGTTCAAGTGATTTCTAAAATAACAATTACTCATTTTAAGAAACATTAGACGAGTTAAGAAAAAAATTACCTCATTACCGCCAGACTACCAAATTATGCAAGTCGACTACCGCTAACTACCCACCTCATTTACCTGCACATCGTCGTAACATACTATTAGCAAACATTCTACCGCCATACTAGGTGTACAGTCATCTCGTCCAATCAGTGGCTCTAACTGGCTCTATAAACAGCCACGACACGACATACACCATGCGCCAGCAGAGTAAATATAAGGTACATGATGTTACATTGAAGCGTGACCACTTATTACTGCATGTATGAATTTGTGCTAGCAACTGGTGTTATGTACTATGTACTGCCTTATTTGCGACATAAGCACAAGCATAAATTATGCGCAGTTAGCATCATCATAAAATATTTGGAGTCATGCATTCTTGATGACGTCAATATTTTGCTACTGAACGGTAGTTGATAGGTTAATGTTTATGTTTAACTGTTTTGCTGATATTACTTTCCGCTATGAAAATTAGGCGACACGAATCGGCAAGAGGGACCATTTCAAATAAGGTATCTGCCTAGATTCGACGTACTCGTATGTAGGTAAGTAATTAAATGCGAGAAAAAAGCTTGCATGTTGCAGACCAGTAGGTACGGAATAAAAACTGCTCATGTCTAAATTGCCTCACATCTATGGGAGACAAATTAATTAGAATTTCTACATCACACTCCGATTCAGAAACATTTTCAAGAAACTTAGCAATTATTAATATGGCTTGTCCGTTCTAATTTATATTAGGACAAGTGTCGCTAATAAATCGTCTAGGGCGATATAAAAATCGTTTTTTGTCTATGCTACTTGAGTGTCAGTTGAGGTTTGGCCATGAATTAGGCTGAGTGCGCATGTGCGCGGCGCCACCAACGTCACCGTCGTCGCCTCAGACGCGGCGCCCGCGCAGCACATGTGAACACATGCTGACAAACATTGTAAATAATCTATTTTATTCAAAACATGCTGACCTTCTGATCATCATACTCGCTACCATTCATTAACGTGTAGATATTCGACATATCTGCTGCCCTAAACATGAAATTTAATCGCAACTTAGACCTTCGTCAACATAAATTTTATAAAATGCTGTATAATTTTTTAACTATTTATAAAAGGAACAAAAATGTAATTTAAAAGACAAAAACACGCGAGCTCAGTAAAACACAGCTCCAATTACATGTAATTTGGAAAGCATGCAATTATGCGAAGCCCGAGGGGCGACATTTCTCATTGTGCGTGTCTCTAGATGCAGTCATGCAGTCCTAGCGCTCATTTAAATAATATAATATGTATTAAATATTCAGTGTTTCGTGTCTAAGGGACACTCTATCATATTTGGTTGGCCACTATTGTATCTACATTTATTGCTTCATGAATATTTTTTTGGCCGTTTGAAATAAAGCTATCGCTGTTTTGACGTTTTAATGGAATTGTGAAATAGATAGAGCCTTCCAAACTTTATTGAAACATAACTTACTCAAATATATTTGATTATAGAATTGTGCAGCAAACAGTTAACAGAAAATATAGCTAGTTCATTAAAATAATCATCACACAAACTGAAAACCTTGATTGATGAATCTATAAATTATATTATTGAAGAAAAAATACACCTGTTAAATATCTTAGATCTTTAAACTGTTTCATATATTCGAAAATAAATATAACACAAGATTATATCGATAGACAGATAACATTGTATGCAAATAAACGTCAAAAAAGGTGCTGCATGAATAGTTGTCATGGGAAAACATATCGATACAAGATAGGGATTTCCGACACGATACCCAAACTTTCACATGAGCGTGCGAATCGTGGGAATTGATTAGCGATGATCTACATAAAATAAACTATCCCGACATTATGGCCAGCTCGTCATAAAAGTTCCGATAAGGACTGATTACCTGTGAATTGTAAATAGTGCTGGGATCACACGTATCAGTGATAGCCGAATTAATGCTCTTATGGATTTAATATAAAGTCGAACCACTTTCAAGTTGAAAAGTTTTGTATATGATTGTTTTTTATTGTTGTGAAGTTTGTGGCTTTCAAATGCGCTTAGTTATAACTGATGTATCTAAGATGATGATGTATAAACCTATAGGAGTTAGAATTTGTATTGGACTGCGTGTGACCTATTTGAAGGAATATGACAAAATTTTAGTTTAGTAGAAATATCCTCGTGACTTAATCAAATCACTTGACATCAAAAAGTACCCACTAGGCGGATACTATCAATTTCTATCTCGCGTGATCAGTCGCTTGGGCAGATAAACACAGTTCACACGACTTTATCTATCGATTGACAGCTGTGACAGTTGTCATCCTGACGTTTCAGTCGGTCAGTCAACACGTCTGTCTGTCAGTCTGTCAATTACGTGACGCCATAAATCATGAGAACGGAGAAAGCATTTTCTACGAATATCTTTTCTCATGAAATCGGGTCATTGATAAAAATTTTGGTTGATACCAGAATAAGTTCCTGAATTCTTCTATATAGGCACATATGATGCTACATAGCCACTGATTTAAACCATTTTTTTTTATTTACGTAATATGATAGGAAATTAGCGTCATAAAGAAAAAGATATAGGCAACCATCGGAACTAATTGATAGGGCTTTGGAAACCCTCGGTAATTTGGATGCCCAGATCGAATGTCATTGCACGTACCTACCTCTTGTAAACATTATGACATTTTGTCGCTTTACCCTAAAACGCTACGGGAAAATTTTGATTACAATGATGATCGTCTGTCTCACTATCCATCTATCTTAGATCCTACTTTTTTCCATTACTGGGCAAAGGCTTTCCTTTTCCTTGATTGCCAGTAGCAACAACACCACAAATAACTCAGAGGATTATAGCCTTGGCGACAAAACCATAATGTACCTACAAATGTGGCATTGCCTTATTGCCAAACTTACATAAATCTTCCAGTTATTTATTACATAAATTTAAAATATGGTAAAAGATTTATAGCGAGCTCAAAGCAAAGGGTACACCGTACAACAAAGCTTTCGTGTGTTGTCCATATGTTTGTCTCATAAGATTACTTTAGTTAAGCGGTCATAATTCATAGTGTTATGTGTTACGTTACGCCCAGGAATATGTTTTTTAAACGCCTATAAATAAACATCGTACTTTTAATTTTTAATACCTTTTGGTTTTAGTCACGTGGGTTTTATGATTTCCTTTGATTGTACTTCTTAAAGTATTAAACAATAAAAGTTTTAGTACAAAACGCTCAAGACTATTTTTAAAATAAATCTCCAGATTTTATATCACACAACGTAAATTTTAATAATAATCAATCAATTCTTAATTATTTTAATATCACAGAACTAAAAGTTGTTCTAATAACTTCACAAGCCTGTTCTCTCGCCCTTGACCATTTAAATTTAAATAACTAATTGATATACAAGACAGTATAACTTCTAATAGATGAATATATTACCCGTAATTACTTACAACACAGTATAAATACTATGGCGAAGACTTGTACAATTTTTAAAACAACTTTCAATGTATTGAAGTACCTAGTGATAGTGGTGTTAATTTGTCGAGAGTTAGTTATCGGGTAATAAAACATGTATCGAGCAAACGGTACTCTAGTTACGAAATAATATGAATTGATTGTAGACTCGTTCTTATGTAAATGTTGGAAAGCTCCATATTTATGGGCGAACACTTAAGCTAGTCCAGTTATTGCATATCGTTGCAAATCTAGAAACGAACGGTTCCGATTGTAGTCCTATAAAGTTGGTTATTTTATCTGATATGTATTTACCCCTAATAGCCGCCTAACGGTCTTTTATTGGCGTTTTCTTTATAAGCTAGTTTGAATGTAAATGTAATAATTATGGTAGAAGTTGTGGTATTAGAAAATGTAGCTCTAATCACTTGGAAACTGGGAAATGGCAACAGGATCAATATATCCACTTGGTAAAGTGTTGATTGAAAATGGAGAGTTTGAAAGCATTGAAACGAACAACGGTAGAGTTAAATAACTTTTCGGGGGATAAAGAACATTTAAAATATCTTCTTTATTAAAAAGATCGAAGATTAAAAATTCTTGAGAATAATATTTGAAAAACCCAACCAAAAGGCTTATTTTTCGGTGGGTAAAAATCATCCAATGACATCTCCCGCCCTTGGACGGAGCGGGAGATAGTTACAGACTTTTACGGACTAAAAAACCCACCCCGTTGCTTCGTTGCCTTCGTGCCAGGGCCCTGGTGTTAACTTTCACATTTACCCGACTTGGGTTCGGTCCGGACGGTTACCGGACGGTCGAACAGACCCAAAGGGCTGCGAGATTGTTCGAAAGAGTTACGGTGGCTCTGAAATGGAAAGGGCAGGAAGGAACACAAGTGGATTTTAGTCGTTAAATCCGCTCTCTCGCTCTACCTAGAGCGGGATAGATTTTTGATAACACCCAAAACCAAATGCCAGTCTAATCAAAACTGAGACGAGCTTTCGCATCACAGATATCATCTTCCAAGTGATATCAAAACGCGGCTTCGCGATAATATTTTAATATATTAGGGACTTCACAAACCCGCATGTTTCGGGGCAGGATTCCCACGCGCGCACGCCCGCGGAATACGCAAGTCGTGTGAAACACTCGTGCGGTTTGCCAACTGAATACTAACTTACAACTCACTTACAATTTCGTTGCCCTATTTATTTTGTTTCGTGCACTTTCTAACATTTTATTATTCGTTTTGAGTAAAGGGTGTAAGGATTAGTTGTGTAAGAGAACTTTCTTTTATGCTTTCACCCGCGTATTTAATTTGCGCACAACAGTAATTTAATGTTTAATTACAGTAAGCTTATTATAGTAATTAAACATAGTTATGTAACATAAAACAAGTAGGTATATTTACTTCAGTGGTGCAGTACTGTACGAAAGAGTTACTGTGGCCCTAGAACGCAAAGGGCAACTGGGTGGAAAGAAAGAAAGAAAGAAAAGAAAGAAAAACATTTATCCGAGACTCGCACAGGGCAAAAAATATATACAACAACAATTACAAAATCTATTCTTAAACATAAAAAAAGAAAACAAGAAGAGATTGAAAATAAAAGACCTGCGTGAGGTCAAAAAGGCCCCTATCTCAGCATATGCTGCGATATTAACTAAAAAAAAAAAATCGATGCGTTGGTATTCTGATAAGAACTGGAACTGGTAGGTACGAAGGTACGTTTTAAGCAGTAAAAGCCTGACACTCCCTCTCGCTCAATAATTTTCCACCGATAAAAAGAAAAGTACGAGTATATCTTATATTAATTTGTCAAGCCTTTTCTAAACTATAGGCATATTGGGGTCTGATGCTAGACTACTCGGTTACGTAAGGGGATTGCCTATCTGACCTCTACACCACAATCACAACCCAGTGTCAGGTACTCTGACTTTTGCTAGCCATAATGATAGTCAAATATATACAAATGGCAACCGCGACCAACAACTTAACGTACTTTCCAAGCACGGAGCAGTCTCGGTATGTAATGGATCACTCATCCTTGGACCGACCTCGGTAAATGTTACTTAACCTTGAAAGTCGACCCTTGTGACTGTTTTTACTAAACCATGATGGAGCTCATGGTCACTTCACACAAACCAGGAACTTATAAATCAATTATAACAATTATATTTTTTGAAAGGAAGCACTTGATTACTACAAAATGTAGAGTCCGTACAAAAGACATCAACGAGTCAATTGTTCCTGCCGGTCATTAGAAATGCGGGATATTACATATTACGTCGAATCACAATGTCGTGTAAGTAATCATTTTAATATAAGTTTTATCTACCTAAATTGACGATATAAAAAAAATAGAGAATCACGTGCGTAAGGAAAGCTTCGTATCTAAACTTAGGTCGAGAAAAAAACTAGCCGCGAAGACACGCAAGCGAAGATTACAAGTAATAAAAAGAAAAGTGGACACTTCTCAGTTACTTGATTAACTGACTGGTTTCATAGATCACCAAGCTTCGAGTTGTGGTGAACAAAAACGTTGTCCCGTGTCCAAAGTGTTTCGTTTTCAATAAGTGCTATGTAATGCGGTGTCGTGGTGTGGTCGCGTTCCGCGGTGAGACAATGCGGCGGAATGCGCCGAGACAGTGCTCGACCGCCTGGAAGGAAGCCGCACGCTCTGGCTTCATTAATGCCTACACTTTTTCTATGCAGAACATTTTGTTTGTTGTCTCCCCTCGCTTTACTAGAGGGCAGGACTTCAGTTGTGTAAAAAAAATCAAGGCATTTGACGAAAGTGTACCTATAAGTAATCGGAAATCGAGTTGCTGAATTACGAGTATAGAAGAAAATTCTATCGGATAATACTGATAGTCCAACTAAACACAATGAACAATAGCATAGAATAAGTCCAGCACATAAACAAAGGCACAATAGTTCGACTCAAGCAAGTATTCCACTACGTAACCGTCCAAGCGACTTGCTTGACAACTACAGAGCACCAACAATAGTAGGCTTTACATAGCCGCTGGCAAACCCGTACCTACGGCTCAGCCGCTCTAGCTACACAAAACACCATCATATTTTCCGCATTGGTATTGCGTGCCCCGTGCCCGGCGGCAGCAAGCAATTTATAGCCAGTGGAACTACGTACATGCTTGTTATTATTTAACGGTGGACCCGAGCCAAGACAGAACGCCCCCGGCTATTGCCAATGCGATCCTGCTAAACTTGTAAGTATTATTTTATGACTAAGAACACAAATGCGCCGCACCGCGCCGACACACTTTTGTACAGCTAACCGCCAGAACTGCTTTATGCACCCACGTATTTCAACAAAATCCAATTAAAAAGGACGCTGCAATTACGGACTCTTGCATACAGATTGCTACATTTTAATTGGCCCAAATAACATTGAGATGTGCAGTACTTTATATGTAGGTAAATGAACACCAAATTCTGACATCTCACCAAATACGTCATTCAAATTGCGCCGCCATCTATCTTTATACGGCTCGGATATTTTTTATCTGCCAATAATTTGAATAAAGTCATAGCGGTGTCCGGTGTCGTATGCATTGCCTTACAGAGCCACGTGCTTGGATATGGTGTAACGACAGCAATGACGAACGCGTATGGCTTGCCAAACAGGTCAAATCTCCATTAAAGAGTAATCATAATACTTGGCAGGCCTTATAGAGCGCGCGGCGGCAGTGCGCGTGCGCGAGCGAGAACCGCCACCGCCGGGATATCTGACTCCTTCAGTTGACCGGCCTTGTGGCACGCGCCGCCGACCCACTTGTATTATACCATTTGATTTACCGATCTCATTAAAATACGTCTACATTTCCAACTATTCTAACTACCCACACGACTTTATAGAGTATCGAATATCTACAACATCAGACCTGAGATTATATCGACAGCTAGTCGGAACAAGGAGAAGGGAAAGGGACAATGTCGTAACCTGAATAGATTGGATCGTTTATTTAAATTCACGGTATTGTCGCAACGGCTACACTACAGAATTTTACAGTGTCTAGGAACCGAGAACATAAATTACTTACTAGCGCTGGCACACTATCTAAAAAGTACCTACTTAGTAAGATGTAGTGGTTCATTTGGTGTCATATTTCTGTTATTTGCCTATGTAATTACCACTAATGACCCGCTCGCCGCCGCCTCACTCAGAATTAATTGATGGCTATAAATAAGGAGATAATTTGGACATCTATCTGAATATATCTGGCCGAACATTTTCATTTTCTTAATTTGTTTAACAAATGCTTGGACTCGAACCTAAGAGCTGTTTTCGTCCAATAAACCCAAAGCGCAGGTAACACTAAGCGGTTATAAAGCTATTAAAGGTTGATTAGTCAAAAACGATCGTCTGTAGAATTGAATGCTTTTGAAAAATATAAATATGAATATAAGGAGTGCTCTAGACCGCGGTATGTATGGCCGTCGGTATGCAAATGATTTACATTGAAACAGTGAGTGTCCGGTTAGTCAGAACTTCAAAAGTAGTCAGAACTAGGAGCCAATTAGTGCCAAAGGCCGACTTCGTAAATTAAGCAAGATGACGACGGCCGCGCGCCTGCCAACACAGATATTCGCATCCTTTTCTTGCAACTACACAATGTCTTATTAATTGTGATTTATGTCCCGAGGCGGTTCTGATTTGATGATACAAATTATGCCAGAAATGTCTACTAAATCTTATTGGTTTATAGCAAATCTAACAAGACTTTATTTATTTTTAACATTCACCGTATTACCGAATCAGTATCATCGTCATTGATTTTATCTGTATACGAATAAGAGCTTACATTTCTTTGATCCCTTTCGAAATTCAAACGAATTTATTTTTATAAGTATATTCAAGCTCGCGCTTACGTCTCGATATTCTTGTCATAAAATACGGTACCTTGTCCTTACTCCGTCATAAGATGATACAATTCCAATGGTGATTTTATTGGAATCGGCTCGGAAAGGAAAATATTATGATTTTAGACATAACGCCAGAGTACTGAGTAGCGGTGGCTGCAGAGTGTTCAGCAAACAATATCTTATTTCATACTGTATTGATTCAACAATGCCTCGAGCGCAGTTTAATGAACTCCAATAATAAAACGTTTAACTAGATTACTATTTAAAGAGAAAAGATATAAATTGAATATTGCACCGCGAATCAAATTAGAAACCTCCGACGATTCGATGAGAAATAATGATTTTATCTGGCTCTATAACTTAGATTATATCTGAATTGCTAGCGGTTTATATTTAATAGCTGTAGAAATTGTACAATTTAATAATTATAATTTAGAAGTTTCCAATAATAATTATGAAGAGATAGTCGTAGCTAAACGAATGGTATTGGCCGCATATTTCTTGTGTGGTGGGACATAATGTTCTGTGCGCTGGCACGTACGTACGTGGAGTTGTTTAGAAGCAACTAAACCCCAACACAATGGTGCACCACAAACATGGCTTTGTGCCTTTGTCCGGGGTGCTCGAGCAAATAAAATATTTTGACCGCGCGCCACCTCGCTCGTCCACATCCTACGCAAACATTCCTTGGACTGCTTTATTTTCTTATCTATTGTCCAAAAATACTGTTATTCTTGTGCAAATATTGTCACCTTATTTTTCTAACATGCTCGGCTCGTTTCTAGTAAAATTTCCAGTGCATCTTCAGTCTTCTCGTGGATATTACCAATATTGAACAGGATGTTCACCTGGTAATTCCAACAATGTCCAGTATATAGCGACACACACAATGTGTTCGCTTTCTAAACATCTTAGAAGTGACACCTCACCCTTGACAGCAGTACATGGCTACTTAGAGGCGTTTTGTCGGCGAGTGCGCGTGCTCACTGCTCATATAGCCATATGAGCTATGTGGCCTGTGGCTCAGTGGTCACCTCTCGCGGTATGTTTACATAACTCGTTAGACGCCAGCCCGTACCGCCCACGCTCGACCAGCTATTGGATATATACATATTAACAGTAAACACTCGATAATGTTCTATTGTGATGTCACGCAGGTGCACTATCGCGCCATCATTATAATAATGATAGCAGGGCTTGGACGTCTTACTTGCTCGCTAGGTCTTAATTTTATTGTTCTACAAGGAAATTATCGGTGTTTTAGCGGGGCCGTTCCTAGCGTATTTTCTAATCAAATTGTCCTATTTTTGAAATACGTTAGACACACAAAAAGTGCGATTTCGATATGTCAGATTTCGATTAACCACTTTTGTGTCTTTTATTCAGAAACAACTGCTGGCTCGTACGCATTAAGTACGACAGGCTACAAGAAAGTGTATACGTGCACCTCATCATCGCTTCAGTCTCGATAAATTGTCCCATCAATCATCAAGAATTGCAATAGCGATACTCGGGTATGTCAAATGAATGCGACTTTTTATCGCCGATTGTCGGCGAGGGCCCGTGACGAAATGACACGTAATACAATTTTGATTAACTTGACAACAAAACCTTTGGTAATTACCTCCACTCACAATGATGGAGACATTACTTGTTGCTGATATTATAAAGGGCCATTACGATAATAACTGTGTCGTCAAGTAGGATTTGGTACATGATCTTGGAGATAAAAGGTACATCGTTTATTTTTGATACCAGCAAAAGCCTCCCGTCTGCTTCGCGATGCTGGTTAAAATGAACTGTAAGTAACTGCAGCAACTTGATTATAAAGTATGACTTCTCATGTTTTATAAACAGAAGTATCAGCTTCATTAGCTGTAAATTTGAATGAAAATGTACAAATTATTGTCATCTCGTATAATGATGTTTTGGTAACACGCAAAAGGCCGCGCCGTCGCAAGCACAACGTAAACTTTCACTCGAACAATAGCGGCCGCTCACGATTATCATGACCCGAGTCACGCAGGACGCAACATCGACAGCTCTTTGTGATACTAGCATTACCATTACCAGCATCTGATTGATGACTGGTTGAAAGGTCACTTTCCTGTACACCGATCTCTCTATTTAGATGATATTCACGTGAGTTCGAATGTTCATATGTGTACCAGTGTGCAGTGTAACGTCATTATCTATCGACATTTGAAAACAATAACGACCAATTGTTAAAAGTACATAATCGCAAGTAGATACCAGTACACATTATCGCTGATTGATGGCTTGATGAAAGGTCAGTCTCACCGTCGATCTCTCTATTTAACCCACATTTGCATGATGAGCTGTGTTGCGCTGCCATAAATACGCATGTTTCTAATTTCAGAGTCATCTGGTAGAACTGCTTGCTGTGCTTCACAAATCATATAAGCTCTATTTTTTGTCAGAACCATAGATCAATAAAACAGTAACCAGTATACCCAATTTGGTAAGAATCCACTCTACTAGATTTGGTCTACTATATATCAACTGGCTATTTTACAAACTTATTTTCCTAAGTCGTAGAATTTCAAATAGTCCATCGCAGATCAGTAAAAGTTAATTAATTGGTTCCTTTTTAAGGTCAGGGTCTACTTTCACTGCTCTTAGACGGTATAACGTTAACGACTCAGTAACATTAGCGATATATACCAGTACTACCTCACACATATCGAAATACCATTCGAAGAAGTTTTTTACAGACCCTACAAAATTATGCCGCATCAGGATCCAAAAGGTGTAAAAACGCAGCGATGACCACCACAAACAAAAATAAAAAATGCTTTTACATAATGAATACATGATATGTAAAGGTACGGCGCGAACTTTAGGGGTAGATACACACAAGGCGTGAACGCTAACGCGCGGACCAAACAAGGAGGTGTGAAAAGCCCCGGTGATCGTGGCGTTCTTATTGTGGTAGCTGCTAAGCCGCTTACCGAACCAGTCCCATAAATCCAAGCTTGTCCCTGACTATACAATCTTACTGGTAGGTACCCATGTACTCGCCGCTGTCGTGCTCTATTTGATAAGCGCCTAAACCAATGTCGCGTTGCATTCATAAAGTAATATCTGACTAAGCACATTTCAAATGCACATGGTAATGTATGAAGTATGCGCATTATAAACACCAATCATTAAATCCACAGATAACGTCGTATGCTTTAGTTATTTCTCTTAAGTTTATGAATACTTCTTCTTCCATAACACTTTTATAAAAGAACGTGTCAAAATGCATCGCATCGCTCCGTGCGCGTCCCGTTCATAGTATCGTGTGTCGTTTCGCGTGTTCTGGTATTAAGTTTCACCTACTTTTCAAGCGTAGCCTAAGCGCATTCGGCTGGAATTAAGTGAGTTAACTTGAAATCATAAAAGGAAGTGAAGTAAGGCTGCGGATGCAAGAGAGCTAATAAAAACGGTTCAAATAGCCCATACAACCCTACTTCGATGTAAGGAATATGTACCGAGAAAATCTTTTCATGACGCCGCAAAAGCGAAACACGATTGTCACCGATACAAAGTTAATACACCTTATTAAGCGAACTAAAGCCAATTTAGTCCATTATCGGACGAAATCTTAACGGACGTCGGCATAAGCTCAGTGGTCGGCCATTGTTGTGTCGCCTCGGCTATGGGCTTCAAGTCGTTGTGTAAACAAAACGAGTTATTATATGAGAACTGAGCCTCACTTTATGGCATTCCAGTCTAAATTTAAAAAGCGGCTTTATAGCTCTTAACTCTTCAATGCTCTTCGTTCTGTCCTCGGAACTGTAATAAAACAACAGTAGTGATAGTAAGGTCTCTGCATACATTTCGGATATCCCATCCAACCGATCCATATAAAAGACTTTTCAACCATACAAAAGATAAAGTAAAAACAGGAGACACACAATCGCATGATACGCCAAAGCATTTTGAAGAGGGACCGCGGCGTTTGGCAGTTTTTGTGACACCGAATTTTCATTGTCTTTGGGCAAGTTATCTCATTTAATTATAAGCTCGGAACGGTCGATAGATAGGGAGCGATCCACCGAAGAAAATTGTTGCAAGGTTTTTTTAGAAGTCGAGATTGCGAAGAGCTATAAATGGCGCAGCAGGCCCTGCGGCAGTTGCCATTTGCAATCGGTTATGGAACGACCGCGAACCTCTTTTTACATTATAATCGGTTGGTCCCCGCTCACTTGTTTTTTGCTCAGATCCGATGATGGACCAAAATGGCCGTGGATGCAAAAATGAAGTAAACATGATATTATTCAACGCCAAAATCTGCCGATAAACTGTCTGAGGCAAAGTCATTTTTTTCCGGTCAAGGGAATATTTTTTCACGGATCATTGGTGTTAGCTTCCTTCCTGTGGGTGGTATGTTCTACTTTGTCCGTGCGCGACACATGTATTATGAAGTGACAGATGACAGGACTCTCGAATCTCGTCCTTGCTTGGCTGGACCCATCGTCTCGCTTGATCAGACTCGAATTACGTCAAAACCGGCCCGTGCCGTCATTAATGAGGCATTAACGTCAATTATTTTCAATTATTTTGCATACATTGCTTCACCAAAAGTATCCGATTTCAACACCGTCCTCTAATAACATATAGGTACAATAAGCAGGAATTTAAGCATTGTAAATCGTTAAAGATGAAAGGTAGATGTGAACAAATATAATTTATTCATAGCGTGATTTTTATGTGACGAGGCATATATCATAGGAATATATCTTTAGGAAATACATTCAAATGAAATATTATAATTTGACAGCGGCCGATGAAATTGTAGCGCATTAATATGCAGCTCGTGCGGCAAGGGCCTGCGCCCGCGACTCGTCACTAATAATGGACCAGACGCATCTAATGCATTATTCAAAAGGTCCTGGTGATCCCGAATTCGAATATTTTTAGCAAATCTAACATGTTTTTGCGTTGATAGTTCTCGAAGGTGCCATTAAGACCGAAAATATAGCTATGCCTTCATGTTTAATTTACGACACTGTTTCGTTTATATTTTCTGTTTATTGATTAGAAACCTGTCTATAGAATTTACAATAAATCATATGATGAGATAACATAAAGTTTACTATTGTATTCATAAGTTAAGCGACACGTAGGTGCGTATTAGTTGGGACCTTATGGCCATAAAATAGATATTGATCAAACGCCACCGCGATACATATCTCCGCTTACATTACAGTTATCACCTGTATAATGATCGTAGAAACAGAACAACTCCGGGAACGAATTGAAAGAGTAAACAGTAGCGACACAAAGAGAGGCTTCATTGACCCATCGACACAATGCCGGCCCACAATTCGCCGTTAATTAGTTCTGCTTCAAAGAAGCCGTGTTCGATGGAAACGAAACAATTAGCTTTTATACTGGGGAATTACCATCTTATTAGATATGGCAAACATTCTTATTTATTTACTTATAGAGATTCTTCTTGTAGAAGGAAAATTTAGACAAATTTATACTTTCAAATAAAGTTTCCAGTAACTACTTTAGCGTGACTAAGAGCAATCGAAGTAGGTCACAATCATTAGAACAATCAACGCCAAAAAACTAGTGAACGTCAGATATTATTCAATTCTCAGAACGTTCTCGAACTTTACGACAAAAAGATAAGTGGGCACATGGTACAAGCATTGGATTACCCTTCAGCGACCAGCTAACGTGCACCCATTATCTCTGTGATTGGAGCTTGAGAGCGTAATAAAAATTCTCTGTAAGTAGAGTTACATGCAGATATGTTATGGGACTAAAGATGATAGTAGTAATGGGAATCGTTCAAGTATCTGAGAACGTACTACAATTTCGAGTAACCGAGTAGATACTAGTCTACTTGAAGGATAATAAGAACAATGGAAGGAAGAAAATGAACGAATTAAACCTGGGGAACCTGGCCCCTCACAAAACATCACAGGGACAGTCTAGAAAAGCCAAAGAGCTATGGAAAAAGGCATTATTGGCGTTAAAAAATAGGACAGAAAAAGGAACACCTAAGAATAATAAGACCAAAAATCCTTTTTCAAAAGATGAGAAAAAATGAACAGTTTGGCCTAATTAGAGAAACGATAGTAGGAGATGGAGGGTAATGCAAGATGTTAGAGGAGGCCTATGTCAAGAGGCACACTTCATCTTCGCAGTTCACTGAATGACATTATAAAGATCAAGGAGAAAAAATCAGGATGCAAGGCTTATTGGCTGATAACTAAGTTAGATTTTGATTAAGAATAATATGGTTCCCCCGATAAGTGTAGGTACTGTCAGCTAGTTTTACGATCATTTATTTGACTAGACGCAGTATCAACGAGCTCAATAGATGCCTAAGGCGAGCGTCTCGAACGGAACACGTGTCGCTGATTGCCCTCAATTGGCGAGCGAATAAAAACAATCGTCGCTTAAAAATAACCGTGATTTCATCCAGCAACATGTGATGCTTGTTTTCTTTCGGTGTAGCGAACATATTCCCACAAGTTCCCATAGCCGTGCCATGTGAAATGTCCTGGTTGGGCGGTCTCAGCTTCCAGCCGTGGCACCGAGCGTGAATCACTAATGATAATGAACCTCTGTGGAATATGGAACGGGAACTTCTTCCAGGAACCGGCGGAATCGTAAAACAGCGTAACGTACGCTTCACCATATGGAGAGCGTGAGATCCCGCAGGTCCGCAATCCACCATACACCATCTGCCTACCACCATGGGATTTGGAGGCAACAGTCCTTGCACACATGCATGACCTACGCGTGGAGATGCAACGTCGGGGCGAAACTCCGCTGCCGCGACAAGTCGCGGCATGGCGGACAGAGCTCCGGCGGGATCTCATGGTGAAATGGCGAGAGCGATTGTCGCAACCTCGTGCTGGGCACGCCACGATCGAGGCGGTAAGGCCCCTCTTTGAGGCGTGGCTGGAAAGGCCCCACGGCGTCGTCACCTTCCGTTTGGCGCAGGTGCTGACCGAGCACGGCAAGTTCGGTCCGTACCTGTACAAGATTCGTGCGGAGACGACGCCCGGGTGTCGCCACTGTGCGGACCGCCCGGTGGACACGGTGGAGCACACAGTCGAGGTGTGCCCCGCTTGGGAAGAGCAGCGCCGTGTCCTCGTGGGGGCGATCGGCGGCGATCTCTCGCGCCGGGGCTTGGTTCAAGCCATGCTCCGGAGCGAGGAGGAATGGCAGGCGGTCGCCTCCTTCTGCGAAGCAGTAATGCTAGTAAAGGAGGAGGCCGACCGCCTTAGGCAAAGGCGGACACGCCGCCGCCGCCGCCGGGTTTCCGATCCCAATTTCCGGCCACCGTAGGCGCGGGCTCGCGGACGGTGGGCAATGGGTAGCTCGCTGTCCGTCCGTCCGGTAACAGACCGGTCCGAGCTCAGGTCGTCTACGGCGCGCACCGTTCCCGCGCGCCTCAAGGAGTTGTCAGCAAACTGTAGGGGTCCAGCAGGGCCGAAGCCTACTGGGGCCAAAGGTTATGTGAGACTGTCACCAAAGGCCCCAGGATAAAGGCAAGGAATGGAAAGGTAGGTTTTTAGTCAGTAAAAGTCTGACACTGTTTCCCGCCCCACCCAAGGGCGGGATTCGTCATTGGATGATTTTACCTACCACAAAAAAAAAAAAAAAAAAAAAAAACCATACACCATCTGATGTTTTTATCGTAGCTGACCATTACGCAAATATTGAGATAGTGACATCCGTAGCGGTTAGCTACGTTCAATAAATGGGTCAAATTCAGGAAGTAAAACCGCAAACATCATTTTCCCATAAATAACAATGTGTATTTTTGATACTGATACCGCAATAAGGACTGTAATTGTAATTATATTTTCAATGTTTCTACAGTCAATATACTCGTATATTTAAAACATAAACTTCCTTCGCTCCCTGTAAAGCACAATGAGATGATTCATTTAAATTCATTCAATTACTGGTGGTACAATATTACGTACCTACCAAAGTATTTTCAAGACTCAAATCCCTAATGAACTCTTGATCTTATGTATATTATACACGTAACATCTTCATCTTCTGCTCTTATCCCATATTACTTGGAGTCGGCGCAACACCTTTTTTTTCTACCACTCCGTCCTATATAATATACACGTAACATAAAAGTCTCAAATATTTTATCATGAATATGTATGTGGGTTTTTTCCTGTGTCTGTCATAAAGTAAACGTTCTCACACTTCATCGCACATTTGCTGTCTAGGTCTCTTAGCTCTAAAATTCAGATCTGTCTAAGAATAGCTTTAATTAAATTCATCGCTAAATTATATTTATTCTTCATTCTTAATCGCGTCATTTAATAGGTTCTAAATCTTAGGTTTAATGAAGCATTAAAGTTGTATTGACGATCTACGGTTGAGTGCCTTGAGGATGTAAAGAGATAATAGGAATTTTAAAGCAATATTTGTATGCCATTTTTTTGTGCTGTGGGCACTCGTATATTTATTAGCATCATTTTAGGAAGTCAAGTCCGTCAGATATTGTGTTGAAAGGCGCCAGGCAGAAAAAAACTTCTTACGGCCATTTAAGCCTTATCTCCGTCTCATTTTTGAAAGATTTTTTCCTTTCTCCAGAAGCGATAATAAAAGTGTTTGGAAAACATGTTTGAAATATTTTGCTTACCCAAGGATTTGGCTAAAGGGTACACTCGGCCCTAAAGTTTTAACTTTTTAGGTATGACTTTGACAAATGTTGTAACATTTCTAGTGTACGAATGTACATTGCGCATGTAGCTTCATATCAAGTTTTGTTTTTCGTGACATTCAGTTGTCACAGTCATTACGCACATCCGTTGTTAAGATGCACTTGCGTGGGGCAATTTAATTAGCCAATTATAATTCAGTGCACATTTTGACGTCAGCACAAGGGTCAATCTGCTTACATCCAGTTAGTGTTCTAATAACCAACATTCTAAAGATTTGTTCTGATTACCTTAATTCAGAAAACCGGATAGCGTTAGCTACGTTACAGGAAATTCAATATTCATCCCCATTGTCAAAGTTTAATTTCTACAGATAGAAATAGTCCATACAGATTGATGCGGAGGGTTCATACAATCGGCGTTGAGCATTCACCAATCAGCCGGATTGGAGCATATCGTGCGAACGCGTTATAATAGGAGGATATTATAATAAACAGATCCCGGGCCCCTCCGTTCACTCCTCCCTCCCTAATAAATATTAATGTATGAACTTGAATGCTTCTCAATGTTCACAGTGATGCTGGTACATTGACACTCAATTTACTTTTTGCAGTCTCGACAGTGCAAACTTATTCGCGGTTAATCTATGTGCTTAATTTGACGCACGTAGATATTATCACGTATTTTCTCTTTTTATTCGTCTTGTTATGTTAACGCTCAGATGGGTTTTAAAAGTACAGTTTTAATAGTGATGTTACAAATGTTTATAGCGACATGTTATTCCTAAAGCGTTGGAGATTCATTCATCTCATCATCTGGGTACAGACTATGGTTAGTTAATCGTTTGTTTATTAGAAAAATAAACAATATCTGATGGGAACTTTACCTACTAACGAGGTTATGGTGGAACTTTCTCATAATAACGAACTTTTAACAAAATATTTATGTGTTACGTGGTTTAAACACGTATTTTCACTAATAGGCAACAACACATTGTGATATGATTTATCACCACTCACCATATTAATTTGTGACCATTCATTCTAAAATTATGTCCAGAATATTAGCTTTGCATGGCCTTTTGTTTTTTTTTTATACGTCCAATGGTACATTAGTTGTTTACAACAAAGTTTTTTCGGAAATTTTATCTATCTCTCTAAATCAATAAAGTACATGATACGTCAAAGGCGAGCCACCCTTTTAGCCGGAAGGGTCATGCAGAATACATGTTAGGGTTGACGAGAACAGTTTCCACTTCGGTTTCCCACGCCACCCCTGCAGGGAAACCCCACTTGTTGATTTTTGTTCCGTAATCGAGCCCCCATTTGACATCGTTTCCGGGCCCCATTAACAATAGCAATTATTTTATTTTAATGTTGTAACGTGTTGACATCGGGACATCGATTATGAGTGTACGTACTTTGAGTGGGGGAGGCTTAATGAGCTCGTGCTGCTCTGCTTACCGGATTGTATCGTGATCAATCATCGTTTGAAGATCCGAAGCGAACTTTTATCTTTATCTCCTTTTAATGGAGTGTACATTTTACTGTAGGTAATTATGGTTATTACAACGTACCAAGAGTCTTTGCAAGATACCTACGGATTTGACTGATTTAAATGAAGTTGCTGATAATATTAAATAGGTAGCTGCTGGTTAGGTGGGACGACAAAAGGGTCAATGGTTAATATATTTATATTCCAAGTCTTCTACTGCATAATTACTTTTTTGACTAATCGTCAATTAGTCCCCTACAGCAGCTTCATAAAATATTGTCTTTGGAGATAACATCAAAATATACGGTCAAATTATAAGGAGCAGTACCTCGAGGCGGCACCAATAATGTGGGTAGTTATGATAAAAATGTCGTGCTCTCGTGGTATTCGTTGAATGATTCATTTGAATAACATCAAGCTGCTAATAACATAGGACACGCAATGGCAAATGCTATGGCAATAAGTTTGGCTTTATTAAGCAAATTGCCCCCAGACAAGATATTTTGCCCCGGGTCGGGATTGTTAATTCTCTGATCGGGATAGATTTAGCGAGAATTTGCCATACCTACCCATTTATTGGATTCCAACATTCTTTTTTTCTGAATTTAAATGTAATGATGAGCTGTTTTGGTAGATAAGTAATTTATTTATCAACGTTACTTGAAGATACATTGATTGTTATCAACAAATATCTTATTTTATTATAAATCTTTATTATTATATTATAAATCTTGATTTTAATATCAACAAATAACGTAAGAATATATTAAAATATAACAAACGAGTTTTTTTTTTCAATTAAGGGTAATAGGTAAGTAGGTATATGAAAAGTTTAATGACGAAGTGGATTAGTACATTATTAGATAAATTGTCCAACCAGAAATTAATAAATATTAAGCACACGCTGTAAGATCCACGTGAATGAGTAGGTAAATGCAGATTTAACTAGGTAGGTACCCAGATCTGTAAACTAAAGAGCTTTTAGCAATCCTTATATCTATAGGTACCTACCGTTTGATAGTTGGAATTAAACACATAATATATGTAGGTAGGTACTTACCCACTCAATCATAGTTTTCTAATAAAACGTCCGCAGAAATTACCGGTTAAAAATATCTACCTACTTTATGTATTTAAACTACCAAAAAACAAACTTATTATAGTCAAATAAACTATAAATAAGTACCACGTAAAAAAAAAAACTATTGCCTACAAGCAAAATTCGGAGAACAACAATAGAAGCAATTATGTCTAATTACCAGATTGATTCTATATTCAAATTGGAGAATAAAAAGTATGCCAAACAATAGAGCTTTCGACATCAACATACCTGCCAGTCCAGTCACACTGATCGCCCATCATCCCCGCCTCCACTCTGCATAAAACTCCCAAAAATACAGTCCAAAATAATCGCCTCGTCTCCATTCTAACAAAATTATATTATAATTACAACAAGAAGTATCACTCCTCCAATCACATCACTTTAAAACAATCCTTTCACGGCAGTTCCATAGTTATTCTACTTTACAAAAGTAAACAAACTTGCGCCGCGATTGCAACAAGCGACAATACTACACCAGCTCAGAAACTCGACTAACTGAAGTACCGACAGAGACAAAACTTCTTCGACGCTTATTTACTGCAACGAGTAAAAGAGAAAGATATAATAACACTTTTGTAGAAAGAGACCAAAATATGTTACCTCTTTTTCTAATTCATTATCGGACATTAATCGAATTTCAACTTTACCACATAGAAATTAGGTTTAAATCTAAATCGAATAAGACTAAAAGCTTTTACAGGGCTTTTTGAATTGGCGGGAAAGGTTTACCGTATTTTTTATCTACGAGGTTAACTTTGGACTTGGAGCACCAAGTTAGGTACTTTAAATTTAAAATATCACCATGGTATGATTTGCACATTTATTTTTATCTAATACAAAAATTGAGCATACAAAGACAAAATAATAAAAATTTGGATTACTTAATAAAGAATTGCACTAGAATCTATTCTGTTTGTGAAATTCAAAGGTCTGTATTAAAACTATATACCTAAGAGCTATTTTTTCTACTTAGAACAGAAATTTTATCTGTCGTAGTCGTAGCTAGGTACCTAATTAAGGACTATTAATCATAAACTACAAAACTTGAATTAACCTTAACATCACAGGTAGTTCCAAAATTATTGTTAAACTATTCCTTCATTTAATAACCTAGGTTAAAATACATTTAAAGATATAGATCATGTTTTGAAAGTTATAATTACCTGCCCTTTGATGGCCATGAGTTAGCGAATCCTCTAATTTTTTTTTAAGCGGCCCTAAGCTTTCGGTGTACATTCTGCACACCGAAATACTAGCAATTAATGGTCATAGCTAAATAATAGTTCGTTTTTTGCAACTAATTCGAATGGTCTACTCTGTATTTTAGCTACGTTTGATTTTTTCGATGAAGACAAATAAAATTAAGTTATTATACGCAGATCCTTATCAGTACCCAGAATCGCGCTTTTTGCTGGTGTTTGGTGGAAGATAAGCGTGGAAGGAATATGACTTTCAAGAAAGTAAAAGATTTATCTTGGGGTTTGGTCATACGGTCTCTTTTATGGTCGGTATGGTATATTTGGTTCATGGCACGTCGTCCGTGTTCGAGGGCGTGCGTGCGTTGTTTGCGAACAGATAAACTAAATCAATAGGCAATGTTTGTTCGGCTGGTAGATAACCGCATTGTCACCATTCACTTGTGCTTGTTTAGGCCGATGAATCGACCCTTTATCTTATTTTGACGCAAAATGAGTATTAAAACAGATACCAGAGTTGAGGCGCGGTTAACAGACAAGCAAGCACTAACAAAATAACTAGCTGTCTCCCTTCGTTTCAGCCGCGTCTTTGGTTACTGCTCCACTCCCAATATCTATAGCCTTCTTCGATAAATGGGCTATCCTACACTTAAAGAATTCTCCAAATCGAACCACTGGTTCCTGAGATTAACGCGATCAAACAAATTAACAAACTCTTCAGCTTTATTATTTCTTTACTAGCTGTCCCCCGGGATTTCACCCGTGTCTTTAGTTACTTCTCCACTAATAATAGTAGAAAATTTAAATTGTGTTTTTGAACAGAATATAATAAATAGGTAAACATGATTACTTAAACAATAATTGGTTTTTATTATTGTACCAATAAATTAACATTTATCACCGTTCTAAATTTAAAAAATATTTGAATTTCTATTTTTATTAATTCTTAGGATGTATAACGGTTTGATACCTTTGCCTCTTCTTCAACCTGCAAAGATTAAACGCGGGAAAAAAGTCTATTAAATACTATTATC
Organism: Leucania comma; assembly: GCA_958295575.1. Classification (NCBI taxonomy): domain Eukaryota; kingdom Metazoa; phylum Arthropoda; class Insecta; order Lepidoptera; family Noctuidae; genus Leucania; species Leucania comma. The sequence continues at coordinate 17,982,983 of OY282470.1, forward strand.
TAACCTATTTTTTTTTGTTATTTGTGAAAAAAAATTGAATTTAAGATTTGAAGAGAATTCTTTAGACGCTACGCTGCCGCCGCCAGATTTTGTGATTATGGTAAAAAAATACTTGTGATAGCCTGCTGCCATCTAAATTAAAACTAAAATGTCTGACAACTTTGAAAAATTTTCTTCAGTACAAAATGAACAAAAATACTCCTTAACACACTCGCCTTCGGCTCGTGAGAATTCCGCCTCGGTCGCAATTTCAAACTTTCTGCATTTGTACCTATCAAAATATTTTATTTTGATTCGAACCAGTATTTCTTGAGATTAGCATTTTAGCTCAAGTGTTTGTTTTATTTTCAAACAAACAAACCATTGAGCTTTGTGGTCTTCAGCGAACATCCGCTTGTCGGTCACTGTAACCGGACATAACCAGTGAATAGCATTTTATTTTAGTGATGAAAAGTAAGCTTTACTTTTAGTAACCTTACTTGAGACTCCTCACTTAGAACTTTGGCATGACATAAATAAAGGTCACGAAATTCATATATTACACCTAAACAAAAAACACATACCTACATTATTTAGCAATCGTGCCGACAAACCTACTTATTTTCCTGAGGATTAATACATTGTTGATAATATGACCGGTTAAACATCATTCAACGATTTTTTTTTTATTTATAATACTTTTTTAAAATCATGATATCTATCGAATCGAATGTCCAAATTGAATTATTCAAAAAGTAATATACAGGCACTAAATCACACCTAAATATAATTTATTTTGATACTAGTGACCCGCCCCAACTTCGCACGGGTGCAATGGTGATATTAAATATATTATGCATGTATTATACATATAAACCTTCCTATTGAATCACTCTATCTATTTAAAAAAACCGCATCCAAATCCGTTTGCGTAGTTTTAAAGATCTAAGCCTACATAAGGACAGACAGCGGGAAGCGACTTTGTTTTTTTATACTATGTAGTGTTAAGGATTAATACAAAGATACAAAAAACGGCCTTTTCCAGAAGCGGTGCTCAAATTTAGTTAACAAATTAAAAAAAAACAGTCTTTATCAGTTAGACATATTATAGTGTCGCGACATTTTTTACCCGACTGCGCTAGAAGGAGGGTTATGTTTTTCGAGAGTATGTATGTATGAATGTATGTATACCCCTCGCTTTTGACGCAATTCGGAACGGTGGGTACACTTGTTTGGCACGCTCTGTAGCCTGAACGGCTCGATGGATTTTAGCTTAAGAGCTGTCATTATATTCGTATTTACTGTCAGGAAGTCGGGACCCATTCTAGATATTCAGCCGTCTTGTCAGTAGATTGGAGTAATCTGCAATGTAATATAGGTACGTGCTCTCAATTCACTAAGCCTCCATTTCTAGAATGGGTCCCGACTGCTACAATATATCTTGTATTTAAAATATTGTTAGATAAAATGAGCTCCTGTTCTATAATTTACCTACCCTTAATAGTCGAGTGCCCGTTTACACTAAACTTCTTAGAGCGCCTAAAGACTATTAGGTTAAGTCTAAATTGACATTTTTGTAAGGATTTGATGCTTACAAGCATCGCCTTAGCAACTGGTAATTCTTATGTTAAGTGCAATTGGGTACAACGATTTTCTTGTTTTAGGGCTTTTTCATGAATACTCAGAAAAGCGGGTTTTTTAGTTTTTTAAATTATTGTAGATGTGTTCTGCAAAAGCGCACGCAATGTAAGGAAATTAATAGGTCATTTATTTATAATTTAGTTTACCTACCCTATTTTTATTAAGGTAGGTAAAATTACCCAATGACAAATTCCGCCCTTGGGCGGAGCGGGAATTAGTGTCAGACTCTTACTGACTAAAAACCTACCCCTTTCCTTCGTTGCCTATCATGCCGGGGCTGAGCCTTCCTCTCGGAAAACGGCCCTTGACCCCAGCATGCTTTGACCCTGCCTGCAGCTAGCAGGCTGGGCCTCTACGGTTTGCTGACAGCTCCTTGAGGCAAGCGGGAACAATACGCCCCGTCGACGACTTGGGCTCGGTCTGGTCGGTTACCGGACGATCGGACAACGTACTACCCATTGCACGCCGTCCGCAAGCCCGCGCCTACGGTGGTCGGAAATCGGGATCGGAATCCCGGCGGCGGCTGGGGCGAGCGCCCCGTATTGTATTTCGGACTGGTATCCGCAACTCCACGACTAAAGCGCGTATTTTGCGTACGGAAAAGAGCGCCCCGTAACCTCCCAAGCAGCACGCAAGCGTATCAAACATCAATAAAGCAGCCGATATACAGCTTAGAGCTGTATAAGGGCTGTACAAGGGTGTAAAACACAGCTTTAGGCTGCATAAAGGTATCCGCGTACGCTTATGGTTCTATATCAGAGTATTTTTACTCAATTAAACAGCTTTAATAGTTTTTTGACACTTAAGGCTGCGTTTTACACTTAAAGCTGTATATAGGCTGTATATTGCACGTCACCACTTCCTTTATACAGGTCCAAGTGTTATATTAGTGTAAAATGATACTTATTGCTGTATATTGGTGTAAACGAACTCCATTATACCTCTTATTCGTTTGGTGTAATTGTACACTCTTATAACTATTGTGGTTTTATAACTACTGCCTACAAGGGTGATATACAGCTATAAGAGTAAATGAACGCTATAGTACAGCGTTAGGCTGTATTACTAATGGAATCACTCGGATTGTGTTTTTGTGAACATCAATATGGAGGATAAGACCGGTCAAGTGCGAGTTGGACTCGCGCACCAAGGATTCCGTAAAAACTTACTCGCACCGTTCCGTTCTATGGGCCCTATGATTAAAAAAAAAGAAATTCAATTATCTCGAAAACGGTGCGTCCTAGGTCAAAAATAACCAAAATTTTAACCCCCCTGTGACACCCCCGTGCAAGTACGAATAGTATACAAATACGTAAAAAAAAAAAAAAAATTTTTTTCGTGATCGAATCAGAGCAAGAATTCATTCCAGAAAAAAAAAATATCCGAGCAATTGGTGAATATTTTAATATAAAATAAAACTAAAGGCAGTAAAGGCACATAACTCATAAGGCCATGAAACTTGGAACCTAAATAGTTTCTATGGTTGAGGTTAACCCAAAACTACAAAAAACAAAATGCTGTAGGTATTCTGTACCAATCAACTAAGGGTGGTGAAGAGAAAACATTGAATTAAGAGGAAGGTCAAAAGGAAATATTTAAATATTACAAATACAGATAATTTATTTAAATACCACAGACAGTAGAGATAGTAAAGTATAATTTATTGGAGAAGATAAAGTAATAGATCACAATCTGCTTCTTCAATGATGATAATAATAGACTTTATACGCAACATTTTGATGTAATCCCACGATGATCTGGAGGGTTAGAACTGTCATCCTTCACCAATGCGTCCGACGTCTAATCACTCGCTTAGTAATTTTAGATCGCCTTCTGATTCTCGTGACCTTGATATTAGACCAAGTCAAAGGCCTTATTGTACCTTTTCTGAAAAATAGATGAAAGATCGGTTACAAATCTTACTCACGACTTCACAATAAGTATATAAATTGTTAAATTGTATTCGGACATATGAGATTTAGTCGTAGGTAGCTGAGGATTTTTTATTCCTTATACGTATCTCTAAAGATGGTTAGAAATGTACGTACTTGTTATGAACAATTACACAGATTATGGAGTAAAAATACTCTATTATACAGCCTAAGTCGTAAAAATACTCTATTATACAGCCTAAGTCGTAAAAATACTCTATTATACAGCCTAGGTCGTAAAAATACTCTATTATGCAAGCTGTCGCCATTTTGCAATGTACATAATGATTTTATAAACATAATAAAAGGCTTATTTGGCAAAAGCCTAAAGTCATATCATGATTATCAGCTTGAATTACGGTTGATTTGCATTTATACCTATTATTTCAACATATTTTTTTAATATAACCTAAAAAAATAATAACATTACTTACCGTATTTACTATTTTCCTTGATGTTAAAATTGATTATTTCGCTGGCGCGTTAATATTTTCACCGAAAATATACACACTTTTACAATGAAATTAAATCGGCACTATAAATTCACCATATTGCTAAGGTCAACAAGTCCAATTTAACATATTATATTTAAAATTAAATGTATATGGCGTAGTCGCCATTAGTAAAATATTATAAAAAATAATCTTTAAGTTTGGATTCTTTCGTATTCTTACACCAATTAACAGCTTTTTGCTGTATATGATAGTTATAATTGAATATCTGTAGAGTTAAAGTGTAATTGTACACCGATATACAGCTTAGGGTGTACAAAAACGCCTTTATACAGCCGATATACAGCCAACACGCAGCCAATATACAGCTTTTATTCTCCACTTACACTTAACGCTGTATATAGGCTGTATATGTGGGCCCTTTTTGGAGTTACAAGGGCTGTATATAGGCTTATACAGCCTATATACAGCTTACTATACAGCTTAGAGTGTAAACCTGAACCTATATACAGCCCTTGTACAGCCTTTTGTGCTGCTTGGGCTCTGCCTGTAGTTTACCCTATAGGAGTTTTAGTAGGAAACGCTATTGTTTAAATAAAATATATAAGCCTATAACACTCCGTGATAAAGTAGCTTACCACCGGTGAAAGAATTTTCAAAATTGGTTCAGTATTTCTTATGTTTATTAATTACAAACAAAAATACAAAAATACAAATATACATAATATTATATATACATATTTTTTTATATTACGGCCATAATAATTGTATCTTTGAAATTCTCGGCTTTTCTCTATTATAATGCGGATTTCATCACACATGCGGAATTGCTCCGCAAGAGTATGTCCATTTCATACAATTATTTTATGCAGGGAATAAGGTCGTGGGGCACGTGCGGGCGGGGCAATTCCGCATGCGTGATGCAATACGCATAATAATAAATAAACCCTTACACCTAAATGACCTAAACCGTCATCATGAATCACTCTGTCTATTGGTAAAAACTGCGTTCATACAGACAGACAGACGCGATATGGGACTTTGTTACGTAATATCTAAGGAATAATCTTTAAAGGTCTTAAAGGTCTATGCGCATCTTTACCTATTTAATTATAAAATTAAGTAGGTAAAGATGCGCATAGACCCTCGTAATGACCTATCTCCTGTTCGATTCTTTCATGATACTACCTAAGTACATAATTCATTCATTGTTTTAGAAATGCTGAAAGACAAAGGTCTATTGTAGATTCACGGAATGGCATTGTTCGATTGGTCAGAGGTGTAAACACTGGTGTCAGAGGCAATGTTAGTAGCAGCTTCTGTAAGATAGGTATGAGTATAAATGCAATTAGTACCGCGTTACACCTAGTCAAGTCAACAAGTCTAGTCATAATGATCAAGTGGACTTTCTTCATATTTAGCGTGAGTGTCGTTTCGTCTTATAATCAGTCGACGTTAGCACATTGCTTGTGGCACAATAATACATGTGAGTAGAATCTATTCTATCTCTATTCAAAAACACCCACAATGTATTCACCTTTGAGTTGCCGATGAGTCGATTAAATAAAAGTCATTACTTACCTACTTTAAAGCTACTTAGCCGAAGCATAGCGTTGAATCTATGAAAAAAAAAATAGGTAAGGTCCATATTAGTCTAAGCAAGTTATCAGTGCTTACCTAATATTCACCAACTCATATCCCAGTATCTATGAAGTCACTTAACAATTTAAGTAAACAGTACTTAAATTAAGCACCGTATTTGTCCATGTCTGTAAGATAAATGCTTCGACGAACGATTAGCGTTAGACGATCATTAGAATACTCTTGTGTTGGAACATTTTTTTATTTCACGATTGTCGGTGTCTTTCTTTTATCTTCATTACTGTAATGTGCAATAAAAATGTCCCTAAAATGGCACTTCTCAATAAGGAAGCCCTAAGTATTTATCGGTTATTTACATGTCTAAATGGATAACCACCCTTAGATGAGTCTAATGAACCAGTGAGTGTAGATAAATTAAATTAATAAAACTAACGAGTATTTATTTTTTATGTATTAAATTGTATGTTAATATAATATTTTTTACTTTTAGGCGTTGAAAATTGTCCAGAATGGATGATTCAGAGAATAAGTAACTGCTCCCTATCATACTGGCCAGCTCAAAAAACTTGTGACCATCCTGAGGAAACGTTAGTCGGAACTGTTTGTGGATTCTCGAGGTGTGACTGTCCTGATACTACGGTACTGGACACAGATACCGGTATTTGTTATGATGTTGATAACTGCCCCACAAAACATCATATCTTGTAAAAACAACGCCAACAACACAGTAACCTAAAAATGAGAAGATTCTGGTCGAGGGTTTATAACATACTTAGAAACCTATATATTCTATTAGATGTAAAGGAACTAACTAAATTTACCTGCATTAAAAGTTTTACATATGCTATTTTACTAGCTTTGGATATTCGTTCGAATAAAGAAATAAAGTCCACCGTCGAAAATTATGCTTCTATGGGACCTATTATAATTTTTTGGATTTCAACTAAAACTTGGTTCCTGAACCTACTACTAAACGTCAATCTGACTTTTGTTTGACTTTTGCACTGTTATTGTTTGTGCTGTCAATGTCACTGTCAGGATTCCGATAGTCTCATCGATTGTAAATTCTCAATGGCTAGATTTTCTATTCGCCGTTTAATTAATTAAACACAAAGTAAATTTAAGCCAAAATGTTGCGTTTTTGTGCACAGAGTTCGTTCTACAATAGTAGAATTTTAATCCAACCTCTCACTCACAAACAGATAACCTCAAAATTAAAGTCAATCAGCAGCAATACATGTGTATTGAGCAGGAATTATTCAATAAAATTGAAAGATGAAGATAATAAGTTGGAGTGTATATATTATGGCCCACTGACGCCCCAGATAAAGGGTGTGAAAGTGTTCTCACTGAGTTCTAGTGCGGCCGGATTGCTGGCTCAGCCTATAATTATCAGAGAGGCGGCAACTATTGGTAGTACCTCACTGATCGTGGCACTGTGCTCGGTAGTTGGATTCTTCACATTCGTCACGCCTATATTGCTTCATGTGATAACTAAAAAGTATGTAACAGAAATACACTATGACCCTGCAACATCAACATACACTGCTACCACCATAAATTTCTTCCTAGCGAAAAAAAAGGTTTGTATAGTTTATTGTTTGAACAAATTATTTATTTGTCTTACATGGTATTGGGGCTAAACTGTACTATACTGGACAGCGAGTTTTGAGCTCATAATTTTTTATTGAAAAGGTTTATGTCTAAAAAGTAATTATGCAAAGTTTCAATGTTAGGAAATATATAGTTTTTGAGAAAAAAAAAAATTAAAATCGATAATTTTTCGTATTATTTGACGCCATTTTCATTGGTTTTGTTCACTTTTTATTTTATTTGTAGTTTCTATGATAATGAATTTATTAGTGTTTCATTTACCAACCTCTTATTAAATAGTTTTTAGTAAGAAATAATAAAAATGAGATGAGACAATTTGTTTGCGTACCAAATAATTAGGGCACCCCGACTCGGATAGATTTAGGTTAGAAGGGGATGGCAGGGTCTAGTGAGCGAGCGAAGCGAGCGAACAGACTCTGCCATCACCTTCGTGGTTATTTTTTTTTTAAACCACCCAAAAAACTGTTTAGTACTCAAGACAATTTGTTTGCATACCGAATATAGGGCACCCCGACTCGGATAGATTTAGGTTAGAAGGGGATGACAGGGTCTAGTGAGCGAGCGCAGCGAGCGAACAGACCCTGCCATCACCTTCGTGGTTATTTTTTTTTAAACCACCCAGAAAACTATATTTTATTACTCAAATATTTAGTGGAAGAGCGCTCCCGGACAAATTTTTTTTTTTTTTTTTTCATTTTTAAATACCTGAAAGTATACATTTGCTACGGTGGGGGGATGGTCCGAGGGGTAGAGGGTGACACCCTCCTCTAAAATCCCCAAGTTAGACCCAAAAATGCATAAAATTTACGATTTTTTGATTCCTAACCTCAAAATTTTCAATCTTGAATATCTCCAAAAGTATGCGTTTCCTAGATTCAGGAGGGGGTTTGGGGGCGATGGGGCCACCCCCCCCTCCCCCTCTGCCCAAAAAAACCCCTTATTTCGCTGTCCAGTATAGTACAGTTTTACCGGTATTGGTAAGAGCCTAATAATCTAATCAAAATAACCCAAAAAAAAAAAATTATGGACTTATTATAAAAATGATCAGAGCATTATTAGTATAAGTACCTACTATATAAGCGTAATTTCAAAAGTCCCCACTAATTCCATGTGTAACAAGAAAAGTAAAGGTCAAAGGTAGGAAATATTGCCTTTTTGTCAAATGTAGCAAATAAAAATATTAATGCATACTGCTTATCCTTCAAATACTGTTTAACCAAACAAATATTATACAATTATAATATTTATTGATACTGTATGAACTTCATTTGAGAAGATTTATTTTTTGTAACTTGGATAGTCTCATGAACTATCTAAAAAATATAAATTGAAGTCTATTTGCATTATTATATGTATTGTTTAAATTTATGTATTTTAAAAAGCAATAACTAGTTGAGATACTGTATTAGCAATGTTCATGTAAAACAATAGTACTTAAATTGATTGAAAAATAGTGTATTAATTGATCGCTTAGAGAAAATATTCATTATTCCCAGAAATATAACATTGGAAATTGATTGTATTATTTATATTGTATTAATTGACATCATGGTATAGAATTTTTTATTTTTTTTATTCATTATTTCCCAAGAGGACGCCTGCGTCCGCACACCTATTGTCTTTCTATTGTGTCTCTAATTACGATAGTCAACGGTTAAATAATACATGGCACAATATAAGAGTTCAACTACATATCTGGTCTTCCTCCCACATCTGCTTCTGCTTATCAACACTCATAATTTATTATTATACCCAAAAAATGGAGGAATCAATCCAAACTTTACTCCTCCATAAACACTTTCTTCACACCATTTCTAAAAGGAGTTGCAGTGCAATATTTTTTTATTGCTGATAGGCTCACGCTTGACCACTATCTTACCTGATGGAAAGCAACAAAGTGTTTGATAATGCTACTCCAGGACATGGCTTTCCTCCGTGCCAGTGTTCATCCAAATTTGTTCAACCGCTCGAGCGCAAAGAAGTTACACACATAAATACACACTCATAAAATTAAGCCTTTCTCTAGAACTGCTCTGAAACTATGCACACACACACACACACACACAGTTACTCGCACACCACACACATACGACTCATGCCGTTATCTACTTACTTATTTTTTATTTATTTTTTTGTTAGTTTTATTCTTTTTATTTACCTAATCTTAATTTTGCATCCATTTGGTGGTGATTACGAGGATTTTAAATGTTTGCTTAGTGATTATGAGGGTGGGCGCTGATACCTATATATACAAGATATTATCTTAGTTTAGGTATCAGCTGTAACACTTAAATAATACCACTATTTAACCTTTCGACCTAATTTATTGTTACTTGTTAAACTTGTAAACTTGAAGGTGCAAAATAAACAATTATTATTATAATAATTAATTATTATAATTAATAATAATAGAGCATGCTTGCCTAGAAGTAACCTGTGCAAATCGTGACTGGTAAAAAGTTGGTTGGCTTTTTTTTTTTTTTTTTTTTTTTTGTGGCTGGTTGGTTGATTCCAATTTTGATTAAAATACAACAAGGATTCATTTCATATGAAGGAACATAGTTGCCAACGTGATAGTAGAATACATCTCACTCAGTATTAAATTAGCATTATACTGGTGTAAAAAATTTTAAAATCTGTCCAGTAGTTTTTGAGTTAAATAATTTTCATTACAACCATACAAATTTTGTCTCCTTATTTATAATAATATTAAATTTAATATTACCTTTAAAAGTTTTCTTTTTTTTGCTGGGAACATGGAACAGGGGCTTCTGAAATTTAACTTTTACAATATATGCACTGTATAAATGATTGAACAGTGAAATGTATATTTTGTCTTTGTTGAATAATTATGTTCTCCCTGCATGAGGAAGAAGAAAAGCGAAGTTTTCTTGTAATTTTGTAATAAGATTAAATTATTATTTTTGCATAGAGAATATTATTTGAGAAACTAACACCAACAAAGTTGGTACATGGATTTCCCACATATAAGATTATTTTTAATTGATAAGTTTTTTTTTTATTTAGTTATTATTATAGTATTTTTAGAAAGGGAAAGCATTTTAAAAACTTGTTTATAATAATAAAAAAAAACTTAATAAGCCTTTTTGCTTCCAGCTTGACTTCAAAGTCGAAGATGTAGAAGTGCCTGATATTCCCGGAGCATTTACCACAATGAAAGCAAAAGGAACACCTCTCTTTATAGAAGCAAGGCATTTTTCCGACCCCCTGCATTATGCCAAAATGATGGGCTACGACAAACCCATGGACTTTAAACTAGGTGGGGATGACAGTGACAGTACCAGTAAATAGTGTTGACATTTAATATTTGTTATTAATTATATTAGTTGCTGTATAGTAAATAGTGTTCAAGTTTATAAACTGGTTTTGTTTTAATATCACTTTAGTTAAGGTTAGTTTGAAAAGATCAAGTATATCACAAGTAGATATATTTTTGAAGTTCTTCTATGCAACATTTTTAAATATGATTATAATATCTATTAAAAACTAGCCATGATATTATTTTTGTAAACAGATGTTAAGAAATAAGTTGCTACTTGACAAGATTTTGCCAACTTGCCACTGACAGTTCCTTTTGAAATAATTATGTACATGATGATTTAGAAATATGTACAGTTCGTTCGACGGTTCTTGGCATCCCCGAACTTTGCGCAGTTTTTTAGGAACAAAATGATGGCATGAGGCGACGTGCGCGGGGCGGAGATGTTGGATAGAGATTGACACTATGAAAACACAATCGACCGTTTATCGAATCAAATATCGTAATCGATTTTATCGATTTGGAATTTATTGATTTTTGTTTTTAGGAGGTATTGAACGAAATAAATATGCTATCATAGTGAATTATCTTGTTAGTAAATAAAATTGTAACTTTATTAATAAAAAAACTTATGCAATTGTATTTTCTTAGTTATAATACATGATTTAGTTAAATATCTGGGAATATTTTAAACCTCCTTAGAATATTGAACATAAAAATATTTTTATAACTTAATTTCAATCGATTTGAACAAAAATCGATTAAACAACACCCTCAGACACGCGTATTGGACATCCCTTTTTGGTTATTTCGAAAAGCTTCGTCAATATTCGGCAATGTTCGGTACAATAATGTGTTCTCTATCACACTTCAGCATTCCTGTCGACTATCTCTGTCTTAAGTACACGCGGTTAAAAAAGTTTCATTTGATTGTTCATGTTGATAATTGTTTCATTGACTGTTGGTTTTATTATTAAGATTCTTCTATTAACTTCTAATGGACCCACGGCTTTAGTTAAAGGATAAATACTAAGAGTAAACATGTACAAGTATATAAAAAGTTTTTAAAAGTATTAGGAATCTTATTCGTATCGCGGTAAAAAAAATATGCCACTAACAATTCTTTTTACGAGTGTACATGTGCAAAAGTTCGCAGAGCCTAACTTCAGGAGTGCCAAGATCCGTCGAACGAACTGTATCTTCTTATATAAAAATGAATCCCTAATTCCCTTGGTTACAAACGATAACTTGAGAACGAATTTACCAATTTAATTCAAGTTTTCTAATACTTTACTTTCCGAAAAAATAATAGCACAGGAAATGGAAAATGCAATTCTAATTTCTCTCCAACCCAATTTTGATGTCCACGCAAAAAAGTCAAGGGCAAAAGCTAGCATAAACATAAATATGAAAACAAAATTTGTTATTAAAATATTTTATTCTCAGTAGTATTCCATAAATTGCTTACAAGTACAGTCAACTGATATTTTAGAATAGGAAAATAAGACTAGATAGTATGTAACGTCAGCAGCGAAATACTATTATTTTCGATAGGCTTCCAGATATTTAGGAATGTTAAATTAAAAGCATGAAAATAAAATAACAGATATAAAATTACTTATTAATATCTTACGAACTAAGTCAAAATGGAGAAAATATACAAGGAATGTTTCACATTAGACATATAATAGTCGATTTTAAAATTTCATAACTTCATTTAGAAAACCTCTAGTTTCGTTGACTAGCAAGTCCTTAAACAATACTTTACATTTTTTCATATATATTAATGTCTATACAAAAATATTTTTACACTCACAGTATAATGAGTAGAGCACCACACTTTGCCGTCCATACATCAATATAAATATCTACACAGTAATTGATGAAATCAAATCATTTTATAACCTTGTGAAGTATAAATGTGAATACAAACAATAAATCATTCCCTGTGTCATTCAATGTGTAACTTTATCAATAATGGATCCATTCAATCATTTTAAAGCTTCACTTAAAGCAAAATACAGCTTTAAAGTTTTATTTTGCTTACAAACTATACTACTGATGCGCCACAGGATCATTCAAAACTACCTGACAGCCAACATTGTGAGTATATCAACAATTTGTGCATATTATTAATTTTTATTGACACTTTACATCTGATAAAAGCATCCTTTATCTATGAAATCTTGAGTAATTTAGTTTCCTAAAACAAATATAGTAATAATACATCCTTAGATTTTAATAAAGAATCTGATTCGATTTCTATTCAAGACAAGTCAATACTTACCAATATTATATATTTAAAATTCGTTTTAAGTTAGAACTACGACATTTAAATCGTCACTGCGCTTGCACAATTCGATATTTGAAATATAACGCATTTTACCAAAAAGTTTTTAAAATATGCAGACGCATCGACAACAGTGTCTGAAACGAAACAACTACACGTTACCGTAATTTTGAGTTGTTAAAGTTTTATTTTAAAAATAATTTCCTTACAACATAATAAGCTTTAGTCTTATTTACACTTCTTTACTAAGGCTGCCCATGGCTGCCCGAATTTGCCATCACATATTACATGCACTGAAATATTAATGGTTTTAAAACATGAAGGTGTCGGTCCATTCTGCAAGAATTTGTAGATATTTTTAAATCTTTTTTTTTTTTACTACAGTGCAATTTTTGTTGCCGGACCGTTTTTATTCGAGTTGCACTCATTAAAGAAGCCACAAATCCTCTTTATATATTCACACGAGTCAACTGCACGTCCATTTATGGCAACATTTTCACGTTTCACAAAGCTTAATTTCGTAGGCCTCAAGGCTGTTTTTCTTGTTCAGCACTTACTACCTTCATGCCATCGACACTTGAGTAAATCCTTTTTCTAAAACCATTAAAACTCAGCCAGTTCCACCTCTCAGTCATAGTGTAGCGCGTTGTCTGCGAGCGCGTGCGTGGTGGGGGAAGCCTTGTCGTCGGCGTCGAGCGCCGCGTCGCGCGCGCGCGCCCGCGCCGCCCACTCCACGCGCACGAACGACGCCGTGCCTAGCGTCGCCAGGATGCCGAGAATCGTCAGCTGAACTGATAGGAGAGCGTTCGATGAGTAGAAGAAACAGGCCGCTGCTGCTAGTGACTGGAAAGAGAAATTACAGTTTTTTGAAACTGATTTAACTAACTATATCATGTTTGTGGACTTGCGTCTAGCCCCTGTAGAGCAAATAGAGGGTATAATCTGTATTGTAAATTCTTAGAAAGAATTTAATTTTATAGATTCTGATCTTAGCGGTTATCCATCACGGGCAATAAAGTAATTTCATTGTTCTGTTCAAGGCTACAGATAAGAAATTAGCCTTAGCGTGTATGTTAGTAGTTTTTGCTTTTAATTCAAGTGATTGTTCGGAAAAACATGTCAATATGACGCAAATGTTTACAATTTCATAGTTATCAATGGAACAAAAAACAAAACATTTAAAATGAATGCAAAACTTGATATGTTGGGGTAAATGCAATAAATTGTGAGAAACAATTGAAACTTAATTAGTTATCGCATACTAATTCTGTACTAATAAAGAAAAACAATAGATTTTTCTCGAACATTCCCGTTTATGCGATTCGAATAATAACAGTTTAGTTATATGTACCTATTTAAAAGGATAGGCACGTTAGTCGCGTAGTGTAGTTGAATATCCTCATGTATAACCTGCTTCCGTAAAAAGAAGGTTATCTCTATGCACTGACAACAAAGCAAGTTATTTTTTCCTCTATAATTCATTCTGATACATGACCTTTTGTATCGTCAATCAAGATTTATTCCAAGAAGACGCGACAGATAAAACATAAAGTCATTGCGTTTTTAACACACTGATTGCGTCATCCTTTTAAGTCACTTGCTTTGTGTTTGGGTCCTAAATAATTAATCGCATATTTCGACCGCTCGAAAATATCGCATGCGAAAACAATACCCTGCACTTTAAGTTAAATCCGCTTTGTCATTTAAACAGTTAAACATATAAACAAACGTCAAAAAAAACTTTCAAAACGAACGCACCTGAGTAAACTTAAACAGCGCAAACGCAGAGGTACTGTTGTCAGAGTAGTTTCCTCCCAGTATTGAGTATATTTGAGTATTGAAGCAGGCATCTCCGAATCCTAGTAGGAAACTGCAGAACATCGCCAGTTCAGGAGATGGGGTGATGTAGGAGACCTCGTCGGTGTCCCCGAATGGGGCTACGGTTGGCAAGTTGATAAAGATGAGGAAGAAGCTGCCCAGGTGGATGAAGTAGCCCATGATTACGATCGGGTCGCGGCCCCAACGAGTCGTCTTTGAGCCGAGGATACCGAATAATGCACCTCCTGGAAAAATATTAGGAAGAACTATGACATTGTCATTTGTTATTTTATTATGTGCAGGTAGCACATAATGTAGCACTACTTTAGGTGAAATACAGAGAGCAAACTTAGCGTAAACTTACAATGTTACAATCGAAATCAGTACAAATGTAGTAAAGTGTTAGTTACCTTGGCCTTTGAGCTCATAATAAATTAAGTAATTATCAAACTTTATACACCTAAAATTTTGTTCTAAATTATCTTACGCAACCCTTCTTTTTTAAACGTCCAAGTAAATAATGATGTAATCTGTCATGTGTCCAGAAAAATAATTAATTAAAATCTTAGAGCAGCCCACAAAATTATACATGTCTATACAAACATAATCTAATTACTTAAGTATAATACACCTTATTCCGTTCGACGTAAAGTTTAAATTATATTACATATTGGTGTTAGGTAAATAGTTATCTGTGCTGTTAGCTCATACATGACTTAAAAGTTAATTACACAATTCTAGAATTAATGAATAAAAAGGTATAGTCAAGATAATGTCCTATTATCTATTTGATATTTAACGGTTTTCATTACTCAATCTAAACATTTGTAAACAATTGTCAACAAGGACAATTACTTTATCTCAAGATTAGTTTTCAAAGTTTTCTATAACAATACCAAATATTGCATTGATCTGATAATAAAACAAATCCATACAAATCTAAACCGTTTGTTAGTAAACGGCTTAGCGTTGGGTAATTACAAATTACTCAACTATGAAGCAATAGACAATTTTATCTTCACGGTTTAAACAACATCAGGTATTTTTATTATATTTTTTTTTGTGATACTGATATCTTATTGTTAGTAGCGTAAGCCTACGTGACATATAAAATCATAAACAATCATTATAATTAAAATACACAGGGGCAAATAACGAAAGTAAAAAAAAAAGATCCTGTGTAATGTAGTGTGTAGTGTAATTAACATTTTAATGTTTTAACGTATTGCTTTTCATCAAATAACATCTCCCGCTCTGGGTAGAGTGAGCGGGAGTGCTAAGGTTAGCGCGCACTGCTGATTTTCGTCAACGTGACTGGTAAAAAAAGTCACCGTGTTTATGAACCTAACATGTAGTGCGCGCACTTGAACACGTGACAGTCGGGTAAAAATGGGAAAAAATTACATAAAATTTATAGTCACCCTAACAAAAGTCACCAGTGCGCTCTAGCTCTTAGACTTGTGAGTGTCTTTCCAGTTGCCCTTTGTATTCCTGAGCCACGGTAACTCTTTCCGAACAACCGCAAATCCCAAAGTATTGGCTTTAGCTACAGACATTTAGTAACAGCTTACTATTACTTATTCTGTGGTAACAGTAACAAAATAAAATAGAAATTTGTATTTTATCTCCATTGTTTCTCTCCTGTTTCTTTCCATTAATCTATATCACTACATAGTATAAAACAAAGTCGCTTCCCGCTGTCTGACCCTATGTATGCTTAGATCTTTAAAACTACGCAACGGATTTTGATGCGGTTTTTTTAATAGAGTGATTCAAGAGGAAGGTTTATATGTATAATACATGCATAATATATTTAATATCACCATTGCACCCGTGCGAAGCTGGGGCGAGTCGCTAGTACATAGCAAATTAGGACCAATATTTCTGATTCCAATCCAAAACAAATCTTACAGGCTAGTGGTATAATTTCGCGCTCGAGCAAATATTGTAATTGAAACCTTATTTCAATGCTCATAAAATTATAGGTAACTGACATTTGATGTTTTTAGCATTTCATTACCGATCAATCATTGTAAATTATACCTTATGTTAGTGTTAATAAAATTCAAATGGACACTGAAAACTTACCGAGCACTTCTCCCATACCAATGAAGACTCCGGACAGGCCCACCAGTTGTTTCGCATTCTCGCCCATGGCAAGCGTGAAGCCGATACTAGAACTGTATACGCCGCTGAAGAAAGATAGTTCCACGCCTGAAAAAAAATAAAAGAAACCTTTAATTTAAAAGTAATGAAACCTCTTCGCCGGAAAAGTATGAATGAAAACTAATTTTAACCCCCTCAACCCTCAGTAACCTCTACAACAGAGATGTTACGGAGGGTTGATTCCGATTCCGAAAAATCAGAACGTCCGATTGATTTTGCACTTTAGATTTCGGTTCCGATAAATTTTAATCGGAACTTACATCGGAGGTACAAACAAGTTTATACTTGCTGCGCGGGGAACCTCCCTCTCCCGTACTTTCTGTCAATTACTCTTCCGTTTTTTACGTATTTAAAATTTGGTGATATTGCTTTTCATGTTTCATTTGGCACTTCTGCCTCTGCCTCCGATTTCAGTTCCGATTTCGATTCCAATTCCAACAAACTAAATTTGAAAACTCCAGTTCCGAATTCTGTTCGTCTTAACCACTTCCGTTACAGTGCTTACATCCTTACTCATATCCACTCACACATAGGCGGCATTTACATTTCTGTATTGTGTTGTGCCATGTTATGTCGCCTACTGACGCAGTGTAAGCCAATCAAAACTTTGTGACATAACGATACATACATGATGATGACATATGCTTACATGTACAAAAAAATGAACTGATAAGAGGATAGTTCCTGGACATTAAGGTCGCTAAAACGGAGTTCGTAAAGTGCGTTTCACGAAAGAATTCCCTTCACCGCGACCGTAATGTTGGTAGCACGGCAAACCAGTGTTGCTACATTTTTAGTAATGAAATTACTCAATATTGGGGAGATTTACCTATATTTCGATACTTTTACAAATTGCCTTCTAATTTATTTTTTGTTTTGGAAACTGTAAAAATTGTTATTGAATAAAATATACTACTACATAGGAATTTGGAACAATTCATAGCTTTATTGGGATGCAAGAAAGGAGTCTACTCGCAGGATGAAACCTCCGATTGTCGACCGTTCTAGCAGCAGTCAGTCTTGATACGTGATTTAAATCGTACATCTGGCAGCCCTTACCAGCACCTTCGTTCTTTGACGTTTAGACAGGCAGGGGAGCCAACATTACAACGAAGGGAATTCTTTAGTGAACCACACTTTAAACTACTGTACCCACTTCTGCTATCTATGGGATAGTGCCAGATTATCATTACAGTAATAAAAGAAAAAAAAAACTTTTGAACACTGAGTACAAAAAGGGAAGGAAAATCTCTGTTCTAAATTCACCTACAAAATACAAATGCATGAATATAGAGTTATAAGAACTTCCATGTTACTCAGCCTACGACCGACCCATACATAGTTTGTAGAGACAGCAATAATTGAAAAAAGGCTAAGCAGATTGTTTGATTGACCTGTTGCATTCTGACCGACGCAGTATATAGTAATGATTCATGATGACCTTGACAAAGACAACATTATTTTCCTGTTATTATGAGGTTTAGGAAGTAACATTAATTTCGAACTTTAATCGTAAGCTAATAGACAATTTCAAAGACTTAGTTCGTCTAAATAAAAATAAATAGTTATATTTTAAAAAAGGAAAAATCGGGCAAGTTCGAATCGGACTCGTACACTGAGGGTTCCCTAAAAACTTTCCTATGTAGTTGACTTCCCGAACCGAATCTCGAAGATTTATCCGAATCGCAAAAAAGTTTTTTCGGTACCTACTGTTTTCATATATTTTTTCCTACTTGTGCTATGAGACCTTGATTCATGACAAAGTCAGGAACTTGAATATTTTGATACTCGCTAGGAAATTAAAACAGGAATCAAAATATGCGCCTAAACAGAGAATAAACGGCTTAATCTTTAGACCGTGTTGACTTAGAAGTTTGATTTTTTTCACTGATGCTTGGAGTAGAAAAGGTAGGTAAAGATTTGGTATTAATTTCCGCTTCATACCTCTACGCGTTCCTGAGAAAAGGAGTCTTGACAGACAGACAACAAAGTTGTCCTATAAGGGATCCGTGTTTTACCCCAAGAAACCCTGAGAAACAAGGTTGTCTATCACTCTTTCTGGCTTTGGAATTTGTCTAACCCCGGAATTCAATAAACAATGTCAGCCAACAGAAATATGTCGACATTCACATTTCGTATCGTTGGATTAAACTGCAAGCTTATGTACAGCAGTGATAATGACATTTAAACGTGCAGATTCATTGGTAAACCGGTTAATTGACATCAGTCTGATCTGTTTACCTAGCCATGTCCATAATAAATATGAACTGACTTTTAGTGGACAAATACTGGTATTACCGAATATGATATTTAAAAAAAAAAAGTTTAAATTTAGAATTATAATAGTAATAACTCGTTCTTAAATTATTTCACTACACTATTTTAAAATTTATAACGTAAACAATAAATATATTATCAAGCAATGACAATTTCATTAGTATTCAGGACCATGTAACTGGGAGTCAATGATCCCAGATTCTTGGAATAACCACCCAAGAAGCCATTTCACTGTAGGCCTAAGTTTTATAAGGCGAATAACTGCAATTTGAAGTTTTCTTTTCATCACGGACGATCAACGGTGGTATAATCATGGACAAAAATGAGAAATACTAATAGTTTAAGGGTTCCAAAATCTTTTTCATATAAAGCTGTTGTGGCTTACCAGTATAAATGAAGGTAACGCTCAGTAGCAGCATGTCACGGGTACAGAACAGCTTCAATGCACCTTTGAACGCATCCATAGGGCTCTCCTGAACCTCATGCGTCACGATTTCTCCCTGAAAATAATATTAATGCGTAAACACAGAGCTTGAACAATTTTAGAATGAAAACAAACTTGTAAGCTCTTATTTTTATGCTTCCGCATTGTAAGTCGTAGCCGTCAGAAATTTAATGTAAGGGGCAATGCTCTAACAAAATCAGGGCTATACCTTGACTTGGTAATGTCGATGTACGGGTCTCCGATATAAATATTATAACAGTTTAAGGCCCACTGTGACTGCCCGCAATTATATTTCCCGTTAACCCTCAATACAACAGCTTCATAAAATCCTACGCAGAAGTAAAGAAAACGCGATCAAGGGAAATGAAACTTGCTGTTCTCGATTTCTCTTTACCTTAATAATAATATGTATTTGAATTATCTGATAATACCAAAAACATCACCCAGGTGGATCAATAAAATCTTATTTAAGAGCTAGTCGGCCGTGATTTAGTTGTATAATATACATTATGTCAATGGTACAAGGTGCGGTTTACCTTGGCATCTTCGATATTGGGCATGCGCTTAGCTGGTCGGAGGAGCATTAGGAAAACTAATCCGACGGCGCAGACTCCCGTCAGCGCACCGAACACCACATTTCTGGTGTCCGCATCGATTTGGGTCTTGCCTTGGAATTTGATAAATACGAAAAGATTGCCGAAAAACATGCTGCAAAGAGAAAGCAATCGATTAAGATTTGCGTGCTGAAACATTCTAAAATGGCAGGCATTGACTATGAATAACATCTACACGTTAATTGAGCAATTTAGATGCTAACAAGATTTTTATCCATATTTTATTAGGTTTTTTAATGCACAAAAATAATTGGAAGAAGTAATCGTTAAATGCAAGTTTTATACTGATTCAGCAACATCAATTTGAATGATGAACACGCTTTCATTCCACCATTAAATTCATCTCAATCAAAAATAAAAGAAAGTATCCACTCACCTGCACTGCAACATAGCCCAAAAAACTCCAGAGTTTCTGGATATGGTCTCCGCGTCGCTGTTGAGTGTCAGGTAGTTGCCCTGGCCCGTCCATATCGCAGCCGCGCCCGCGCCGATCAGCACACTCGCCACGTACAGCAGCCACGTGCGAGGGAACAAGAAAGTCACGATGAAGAACCTGCAATGGTATATCTAGTTAGTGATGTGTCTGGGACTTTCGCTTTCTATTGCTTATGGGACTGAACTGGGATGGATGTAGGTGGAACTATGTTTCGATGGTTGCCCAGTCCGATTGACTTTTTTTTCTCTTGTATGAGCATGACCATTCATTCGAGGTTAGCTCATGCCATGGAGAATTTATATCGTAAAGCAGCAAGGTCTCCTCACTATCAAGTGTTTGACTGATAAATAGCCAAGTAATCTTGACAGATACTTCTAAGGTTTTCAGATTTTCATCATATTGTTACAAGTAGGTACAACACTTTTCGAACAATGGGCTATAATACTACAAAAACATAATTGTTGAAGATGCAAGCAATATTATCAGCCACTATAGAAGTAAATTTATTAATGTAATCAGGAACGCCAACAAGCCCCTCAAATCCTATAGTGCCAAACTGCCAACATTAGATCGTGAGTGTTGTGCCTCATAGAGCATCGAGTCTTAAGCCACATTACAAATGATGTAATAACTACCTAGAATTTATCTCCAAAACATTTCAAATTGAAAACGAATTTAGTGACTGGCTTCATTCCATTGTTCACCGGTAGACGTAAGCTTTACTAATCCAATTTCACGAGCATTACGCAATATTGGAACAAAAAAAAAGAAACGAGACAAAAAAGGCTTTTAATTTTGGTACGAAAGTTGAACTCTGGCACGATGCCATGCAACTACGACTGTGAACTTTAAAATTGATGTGCAGTGGGCCACTAACACACAATAAAGTAAACGCAATGTTGTTTGTTGCGCAACAGTAGTGTTTACGGGTTACAAAACGGCAGTACATTATGTCCAAATGTCCACTATAGCATAAAACAAGTATTGGTTATGCAACCCGCTGAATTACTTAGTACGGATGACCGCTAAGGCGCTAACACGCTAGCCTCGGGAACGGGCTAGATAAATTCGAAACGTGTTTGTAAGTAAATGTTTGAATAATAATAACTGTTTATGTTCTAGGTATCGAGGAAAACATTTTAGCTGTGGAGCCTGATAAGGCCTATAATGATGCTATGTATCCGTAACAACAAAGCCATAACGATATTAACTTGAGAATTTTGAGAACCTAAGAACAGAGAGCGTTGAGAAAAACCAACCATGAAATAGGACAGAAGAGCATCAGCCTGCTAACTGCAGGCAGGCAGGGTCGAAGCCTGCTGGGGTCAAGGGCCGTTTTCTGAGAGGAAGGCTCAGCCCCGGCACTAAAGGCAACGAAGGAACGGGGTAGGTTTTTAGTCAGTAAGAGTCTGACACTACTTCCCGCTCCGCCCAAGGGCGGGATTTGTCATTGGATGATTTTACCTACCATAAAAAATAAAATAAATACCTACCATGAAAATAAGGAAATCATTGCAGTGTATTAAATAATTCCTAATCACAATCTGATAGTGATGACACAGCACCGATAAGAGGATCAGGAAATAAAGATCAAGAAGACAAATTTACGATACAACGAAATGCACTTCCTCTGTATTATAGATAATTGTTGCACTTGTGTCAACAAATAGTTTTTTGCAGTTTGGTATTGGGGACAGTTTCCCAGAATCTAGTGTTAAAATTACAATTTGCACTAATATAGGATCACCACCTCTGCAAAACATTTCAGCTGTTCAGTCGTTACGGTCTGATTGAGACACACCTCCAAACTTTCGCATTCATAATAACAGTGGGATGGGTGGTCAAGGTTACACCCATACACGCTTCGCATACTTACATATAACAAAGGCATCACCTTGCCAAGGAGAGTTTATTTGAAAACGAATTAATAAAGAAGAAAATGCTTTACAGCTCATTTTTGTTCGGATATATTGTTTTTTATCTTGTATAGTCCACAAAACGGATTTTTTGTGGAAAAGTCTTTTGTAAATTTTCAGTTTAAAAAGTGCAGATTCTCAGCCGAATTAGAACAACTAACTTTTGATTGATTCCTTCCTCGTGCACGTGTCGCAAAGCGTTGAGAAAAATGGAAAATATATTACATGAAACGTATGACAATTAACACTGTCTTACGAGCTAGTTGCTATTTTTTATGTTGCAACTGTTTTATGCTAGTTTAGCTAAACCGTAGCCTAGGCTTGGAATTTCGAGAGTAACCTTGCTTGTTCCTACTCTTTGAAAGATAAAATTACTCTCGTTTATATAGTTGCAAACGATTATGTGAATTACTGACATGCACATTAATGTAAGTATTCACTGACCGTTAGAACATTTCATATACTTACTCCTGATCTTACACACGATACTATTGTTATATGTCTCCAACCTTATGTAGGTACCGTGTCTACCCATTTGTAATAACTTGATATAATGCTGCGTTTTCCAAAGTTTTGTTACTGAAAATGTAACCTGAATATGTAGGAATGTGAACTAAAAAAATCCGTGTTATACGGGTAATTAGCTAATTATCTATTAGCTATAAATTACTACAATAACAGTACGCTATATTGTTAGTAATTTACTACTTTTAAGTACCTTCTTTAGGCAACAATCGACCTACTTTGACTTCGTTAGTTCTCTTTAGTACTAAAATTTGGACAACAGGAAAATGTCATCTAAATTCCAACCTAGAATTTCCCAAGTTACAAAACTAAGTTACTACTTTAGACAAAACCAGTTCGAAATTAGTTCACATCAAATTGATTCAGGGTCACTTTCTGGTACGGCATGTAATGGCGCAATTAAAATAGCCACTACAATATTTTCTAACATGTTGTTAAATAATCTAATTACACGCCCAGTTTAGTTGACAGCTTCGCAACAAAACATTCTCAACTAGTTTCAGACAATTTAGGCTCTTGTTAAAATGTTCAGGTTTTAGCTAAAAATGTTAATTGGACTAACATTATGAATCACAAGGCTGAGAAATAGAAAATGTAAAAACCAAACGTTCAATGTTTAGAAAAAAAAATACAATCTCATAAATTGTTAGGAAGAACGCATATAGTATAATAACGTGACTAGAAATAGTAAAAAAAAATGCAATATCATAGTCTAGCGTTCCATTAAACTATAAATAAGATATTGTTAAAATAAATGAAAGGAACTATGTAACATAGCCAGCGAGCAACCTTGAGGGGGCGTGATCTAGTTTAGTGAAGGATTGTGAGCGAAAATATTTCGATATACCAGCTGAGGAATATATATGTACAGCAATTGAAAACCACCTGTTAGATTGATATTAAACACAACATCGATGAAAAGGTAACAAATGTAGGTAAACAATCCTAAAATATCTTTATTCTTAATGACTTTTTCATTTTAAGACTTTCTTTTTTTTAAGATGAGAAATTATTCAAGAATTCCCCCGCTCTAGACGAAGCGGGAAGGCGTGGCAGACTTTTATTGACGAAAACCACACCTTGTTTCTTCTTTGCCCTTGCGTTCCAGGACCACGAGTTTCCCTTTCGTGAGTTAATCCATGGCCCCATTAATTTTAGGTCTAAAATTAACTTCTTTATAATTATTTTTTCTTTAACTTGAAGTCAAAAGCTTTGTAGTACCCCCGTTATTTCATCACAGAGATAGGCTATCAGTAGGCTTGACAGGGCACATCATTCGATCTCGCAAACGAATCAGAATGTCAATGCAATAGGGTAACTCCCTCATCAACTCACCTTGTCAATCGATATCAACACACCTTGACAATTGGCAAGATAAATTATTTTCCACGGAGTCATCGTTCAAACAAAACCATATCTTTTTTCGAAATGAAAGTACCGTACACATTTGAAAATGGCCATTGTTCCTACGCCCACACATAATGCGTAATGGTCGTAGGTACTTGTGGGACACAATATGGTTTATCAAACTCTATACAATGCGACAGATAGGCAAATGTTTAGCATGTGTCACTAGCAAACAAAGTACCTTTATTTTCATATGTACTCGATAGTTTATTGTCCCTCGTACCTCGTCTTCAAGGCATCGCATCGTACCTTAGGAATTTATTTTTGACGTGCGATTCCCACACTTACTATTCTTAGTCTCTCACTAGTCTTCTTTACTATTTAAATCTCATCATACATTTTCAACGTGCAAGAGTGTTGGATGCTTTAGGGACCCAAGTTGATAGCTTTCACGTTATTTTACAATAAAAATCAAGTAAATATTCTACATGTACTTTTGTCTCCAGGGATCTAGGAGAGCTTCACTGAGTGATATAAAAGAAAAAGTAGTCTAGTTTAAACCACATCATGTACAATCAAAGACACATCCGTCTGACCACCGCTAAGTTCATTTTTGCTTGCACTCAAAACGAAAATTCAAAGTGGCTTTGGCGCCGCGCCGTAGGATTCATCAGTCAGAAATGACCGCAATGGTA
The DNA here is from genome assembly GCA_958295575.1 of Leucania comma. NCBI lineage: Eukaryota > Metazoa > Arthropoda > Insecta > Lepidoptera > Noctuidae > Leucania > Leucania comma. The sequence goes on from OY282470.1 coordinate 18,008,011, forward strand.
CCTACGCTGATGCTGAAACAGCTGCAATCTGTCAAGAATATTATGGAGGTCGTTTTTAAGTTCAAATGGTTCATAACATCAAAGATAGCCTTCAAATAGTGATAGGAAATAAAGGCAATGACATAAACCACTTACATTCACTAACAAACGATCAAAGGTTCTTGCACAAGTGTCAAAAATGGTTTGGTAATTAGATCGCGAGTACCATAGCAAAACAAAGAGTTATTACTTAATATGCACAACACTGCTCGGACGTAACGGATCTAACTGGCATTCTATGAGCAGTTATGTAATACGCAATAGCGTGGTTGTCTCGTACGCACCGTGGAACTACACATTTTTTTTAGTTTCACCATTGACAAATAAACATCTTTTGCTTGTTTGAAATACGATTTTCTCTTGACATTAAATTAATTTCTTTTGATAACAAGGTTCAAGGTTCCCATTGAAGCCTTCTGATTTCAAGGCTTCATTTGCAGCCTCTTCGTGACATATGGACAGACTCCATAAACTGGTTCCGTATGTGAAAGAACCCGTCTTATGGCGTAACTTGATACTGATCTATGACCAGCAGTAACAAGTAAACTAGCAGTAACGTTTTTTTGCAACTGAAACCCGAATCCCTAAATTGGACACCAAGAGTTTTTGGAAAAAGAAAGAACCACCTAGACACCTCTTCAAAGTTTTGTTAACATGACTTGCGTTTATTTTATTAGCTTTGATTACCCATACATCTTCAGAACTTTACTAAAACTACAGAAAATCACGCAATTCCTCAGTGAAATTGCAAATGGAATATTAGATACGCGGGCGCAAGATGTTCGCACTAGTGTGATAATAATGGATGTTACACGATGCCAACAAACAAATGGACGGTGAAAGTTCGCTTGGGTTTTATGCGATTTTTGACTTTAATGTGAAAATATTTAAATGAGTGAGATGATAATCAAATGGTACAACCGTATGAATAGATATCCTAACAGATTTATTTCTAATAATTGATGTTTTTTCAGGATTTTATAAAAAGTTTTATTAGCAAAGTATCACCACCAAAGGCCTACTTATGAAGTTACATTTTTAATATAGTCTTCTGTAAAAGGTTTAACAACCGCTTTAGCAGTGGAATGTTTACCAAAAATGTCAAGTCGTGAGTGCCAGACATGGAGCTTTAAGTAACTGTAAATGTATTGCCATTTAACCTTTGACATCGGCAGAAAAATATCAGTAAATTATTATTAAGTATATTATATATAACAATTATTTTTTAAAACCTACTGGAAATCATACAGGTCTGCTTGTCTTTTCCGTAAATAGTTATTACATACCAAAACCAGTATCAACACCGATAGAAATGTTTAAAATAACACAATTTTTCCAAGAAGCCTGACCCTAATTCAACGTCAAAAAAAACTACACCGGCCTATATATTTCCAAAATTGTTATGCCTATTGCCTACCCACCAAGAACAACTTTCAAATGCTCACGTCACTAGATATCGAAAAGAACACAATAAACAGATGGTCAAACTACAGTCCATCTTCATACACGCTACTTGTACATACATTATAACACCGAAAGATACATCACAATAATGAGTTATGTACGGATGATCCACAAACCCCAATAGGCGGTCAAAGGCCTACAAATTGATAGATGATAGACATCAGACCATTACTCTTACGGAGTAGGAACAAAAAGGTTGTATAATGTTACATTCGCACAGCGTCCGTTATATAATTCTTCAGATATCTAAGTTACGTATTACTCTCTATGGAGGGCTATGTAGCTAAAAATGTAATCTACATTGCAGTCTCTTGTAACTTTTCCGGTAGGCTGGAAACTCAAGTATGTGCCTATTAAACTCGGAGAAAGTATTCTACTACAGTTGGACTTTCTCGTAGAAACCCATAAGATGATTCGAAATTAGTATTTATTTGAACAGAAATCTTTACGTATTGTACGTAGTTTTTTAATACTGCTATTTTATTGTTCAAATGTTTTACAGCGACCAATTAATAATAAGTAATCAATACCTAAGAAAACTATATATAATCAAAAACTAAATCACCTTTAAATACTTGTTGAAAAAAATAGTGTATCTAAAAGTTTTAAATACACGGTTTTTAGGAGTTCCTTATTTGATTTCGAAACTTGATAAATCGATTTTTATTATATTGCATACATGTGTCGATAATTCAGTTGTACGATGTTTTATTCCATTGGTGCGATGTAACGTTAGTGCGAAAAATCCTAGAGCGACGATTGCTCATTAGATCGGTAACTTATTACTTTGATAGTATGTTTGTTTGAAACGCATACTGTTCCGTGACATTTAATTAATAATCTTATTTTGCACTATAGATGTTAAGGAAATACATTCTATTAATTTAAAAAAAAAAAACCACTTCTAAATGTCCTTTTCAATACACTTGCTCAGAAAGTGGCTACACTTAGGTATATAAAATGGCACCAAACTGTGACATTTTGATTACCATTACGCACTAGTGCTATAATGTAGCTATAACCTTTTTGTTCAAGCTCTTTGTTCACAAAACAAATTTTGAATACGAAAAATCAAAAATTGTTTGTAGTCTATGGCCGTCATTTTAAGATGCGCGCGGTTTTTGGCGTAATTTTTTCGAGTGAATTTCATGGGCTGTATTAATTAAATTAAATCAAATACTACATTAAAAAATGTTAGATCCATATTCTATTGTCACTGGTAAAAACTTTTCACACAAGAAAACAAACGGCGACTAGGCAATATGATCAAAAGACCATATAGCCATATCCTAGCGCGTGCTCATAGGATTTAATTTTTTACCGCCATGTTATGAAAAATTTTACTAGTTTTATCATTGTAATATTAGCTACCTAAATTATTTTTCTTCACAAGTGTATTGAAAAACGTCGTATGATACACGTGAGTAATGTATGGTTACCGTTCTTGGCTCTCTTAAGACCCTCGCCGCGGCTCGGGTCTTAATACTGCCTCGACGGTAACCCCCTACATTACACACTTGTATCACAATGTACTATTTCATTACATTTCTTTTTAATTACTCTAGTAATAGATTTTTTTATTATGATTTAAAATAAAACCTTTGAATGGCATTAAAAAAATATTATATAATTATTCTCATCAATCTTAAAATAACAATATTTTTTTCTATTATTAATTAAATGTCACGGAATAGTATGCGTATATTATCAGCACATGTCATCCTGTAAAGTCACATGGTAGATATCAACCAACACGTATCAAAAGTTTTGAAGATAATTATTTTCATCGTGCGTAGGTACGAAGAGCGCGCGTGCGTAGGCCGTAATTTGGTGCGACCGCATTATAGCTTACCATCAACCATCAAATGAGTTTTTTTTATATACACCGTTAAATTTTGGTCGTTTTAATCCCGTGGAGGATTGATTCGGGACATGAAACACTATCGATTTATAAAGAGAAAATTAAAAAATAAAGAAGGTACTTTTTTTCAAAAACTCGAATTAATATACTCATGTACGAAATTAATTTCTTTAAGTAAATGAATCAATGTCCTTGTAGGGAGCGTTGCGTACTAACTACCTACAGTTCATTGACCTCGGTCAGCTGACGTTTACCTACTTAAAGAAATTAATTTCGTACACGCGTAAATTAATTCGAGTTTACAAAAAAAGTACTTTATTTTTCATTTTTATCTTTACAAATATATAGGGTTTCATGTACCGAATCGTCCCTCCGCGGGATTAAAACGACAAAAATTTAACGGTGTATAAGATTTTAGTTAAACGTAAGTCTATCACTTATAAAAAAAAGTTAGACCTGCTACCGACCTTCCTTAACTCATGGCATACTACCGATAAATAGAAAATAGTACTCACAAATAAGTAAGTCCGCCAATAAACATAGCTCCCCTAGGTCCAGTGATGGTGATGATGGAAGGCGCCATCCAGTTGCAGATGGCCAGCGTAGCGTAGATGATGGCCAGCGACGTGTAGCCATCGCCCGTGAATCCCGGATCATCGTGTGATATGCTATCTAACACAGTTTTCTGTGGACAAGGGAAACGATTCAGTTAGAGGTGTGTTTATTTTTTTAGGTCTATAAAACATCCTAGCCAAAATCAAAAAGGTGATCTGCTATAACACAAAAGGTAAGAAGGAAAATAGCCCACCTATTTTCCTCCGTTCCTTTCTTCGTCCTTATTTCTATTCACTGAAAACCTCAAAAAAAAAAAAATTAAGGTGCGACTAATGTCCAAAGATGAATTTCTAACGGTTTGTTTTGTTTTTAAAGATGAAGAAAATCTAAGTGGTTTGTTAGTTAGGTAAGATTAAAAAAGGGGTTTTGTTAAGAAAAAAATGTTTTTTGAATAACATAATTTCTAAAAAGAAAATGCATTTTTTACAAAACTAACACCTTTACCAATTTCAGCTTCTTCGTTGGTCGAACTTCATTCATCGACTCGCGGTTCTGAATCTATGCTTATTTCTTTAATTCTACGCATCTAATTATCATAATTAATTACTGTCGTGTTGACAGTTCTGTAATTAATTGGTTAACTAAATGCACATAACTTCATAAGACAGACAGAATAATGATTTATTTTATCTTAGAACCTTGAAACAGTTTCGCATAGTCAAAAGATCAAGAACGATCCCGGTAGATACTTGACATTGTAAGATGTCAGCTACTTATCCAAAAGTACTGATAAAACACAACTTTCTGTTAAATTACGCAGGTTCATTTTATTTCTTTCACGAGGAAGATAACTGTTGTATGTTTTTATAATCGTTATCTGAAGTTGTAAAGTGTTTTCTCTTATTTCAATATTGCAAAACAATTCACATAATTTTAGTAATGTATGTTTATAACCTTGATGCTCCCAAAATTTAACAGCCTCCTAAATAGGATCAGCTTTCGAAAGCAGAAAGCGTGGCATCCCACGCTGCCAAAAAAGATCGAATCGTCGATGCAACTTTAAAATATCCTCGGATCCAGTCCATTAATTTATTTATAAGCGCATATCAATGTGATAAACCACTAAATTATAGTTAGTGTCGCAACGCATCGAGGCGACAATACTTTCGATTTCGACATTTCATTTTTAGTATCAATAAACAAAATCCAATATTCATCTGCATTTGGATATGCAAGGATGTCGATAAATATTGCCAAAACATGACTTTATAAGGAGAGAGAGCAATTTTGTTAACATTTTCGAAAACAATAAAAGCCTGTAAAGACGCAAGCATATCCTTGTAGTTTATTAAGAGAAGTGGAAAAGTCCATCGAATATTTTTACGATATTTATGAACGTCGATTGCAAAATGGTAAGTTCGTATAGAACGTAGTGGAAAATTATAATCATTGATTGCAAGTTACTTTGATTTATCCACCGTATCGAAAGAGAGCACTTGGCGATTAAAGCGAATGTGAGTAACAAAATGCTTGAAAAGTATTAAATTCAGTCACCACCTGTCGTAAACTTTAAACATAAACAGTTAAATGGCCAACGCCCTAAAATGAAACAGGATATTGAGACACTGATTTTGTATACCACTACAGTATCGTATCGTCCCCAAAACATGTTATCTACGTAAGGAGGTCGCTGGACACCGCCAATGTAAGCAAGTACACAAAAAATTGCGCGATAAATACAAAACCGACAAAAAGACCAACCCACTAAGACACTAAGTTACATATATAAATTGATAAAAATTTATTTCTGTGTAAATAACCACAAAATACGCTATCTCATTTCACTCGCCACGATTTCAATTTGCTTGTAAGCAGTCGAAGGCGCTTGTTTTTACAACTTTCCTCAGCTGCAGAAGAAAACGCTATATTATGTATTTGTTTATTTTTCTTCAAGTACCTACTGGGACTGTACTATGACGTCTTAAAACAGTTTTGATTCCGATATAAGAGAGAGACAGAACTGTATAATTAAAGGATAAATAGCACGATCCTTTTCTCACTACTGATTCAAAATGCCATACGTTATAGTAGAACCCTGATCTGATTGGGGCGCGCCACAATTGGGGCGATAAGGCCCATCCTTGAGGCGTGGCTGGAAAGACCTCACGGCGTTCTCAACTTCCGCACGACGCAGGTGCTTACCGAACACGGAAAGTTCGCTAAGTACCTGTTCCGGATTCGTGCGGAGGATTCGCCCGGGTGTCGCCACTGTGCGGAACATCCGGAGGACACGGTGGAGCACACTGTAGAGGTGTGCCCCGCCTGGGCGGAGCATCGCCGTGTCCTCGTGGGGGCGATCGGCGGCAGCAATCTCTCTCGCCGGGCCTTGGTTCAGGCCATGGTCCGTAGTGAGGAGGGATGGCAGGCGGTCGCCTCCTTCTGCGAAGCAGTAATGCTAGCAAAGGAGGAGGCCGACCGCATCAGGCAGAGGCAACGGGGCGCTCGCCCCAGCCGCCGCCGGGATTCCGATCCCGATTTCCGGCCACCGTAGGCGCGGGCTTGCGGACGGCGTGCAATGGGTAGCACGCTGTCCGATCGTCCGGTAACCGACCGGACCGAGCCCAAGTCGTCGACGGCGCGTTATGTTCCCGCGCGCCTCAAGGAGCTGTCAGCACACCGAAGAGGCCCAGCCTGCTAACTGCAGGCAGGCAGGGTCGAAGCCTACTGGGGTCATGGGTTAGTTCCGAAAGGAATGCTCGACCCCGGCACGATAGGCTACGAAGGAACGGGGTAGGTTTTTAGTCAGTAAGAGTCTGACACTACTTCCCGCTCCGCCCAAGGGCGGGATTTGTCATTGGATGATTTTACCTACCATAAAAAAAAAAAACCCTGATCTGATTACAATTTTTATTTTTCACTGGTAGATATTTTAATACGAATGTCACGTAGTGTTACAGCAGATTACTTGTTATTCCTGACAAATTCACGGTTCCTGAAAGAAGGTAGCCCTGGGGCCTTACCATGATAAATGATATTTATTTTGAACAAAACAAAAAGGTTTTTCAAAAACAACAAAAACTTTGTCTTTTTGTCAGTTTAAACTAGATGAGGCCGGTGTTTCCTAGCTGACTACCCTGAGAAGAAACACCGAGACAAACTCAGGGGTCAAAGTCTCTTTTAAAGTCCATACAGCAAACATGTAATGGTCAAATCGTATGAGACCCATGCAGATTAGTGTCTAGATGGTCTTTTGAGGAAAGAAGCATACAGATTTGAGTGGACCTGTCAAAGTCAAAGCCATTTATTTGCATTAAATGTGGTGTAAGAGATGGTGACAAATAATATATTAGCACAAAGACACATTTCGCCATGAGTTGGCATACAAATATTAATGTATGATATGAGGTGCTTTTAGTAAGCAAAACTCAACATCCAGTTAAAAGTATTCGTATAGCTCAACTTAGGACTACTAAAGAGTTCAACGATCCAACGAACAATACCAATGAAAGGACATTTGGGTAGGCCGCAGAAATACTCAAATTGCCAGACACACGTCAAAATAACTAAAAAAAAAATGATCCACATAGGCCTCATATTCACAATTTTAAACGAAAATATATAAAATAAAATGTAAAAAATAATAATATTTAACAAAGTAAATATTTGTGTCAAAAATGAATTTAAAAAACAAATAAATTCATAAATTCATATCGTAAAATAAAAACCAAAAATATTAATGTCAAATGACATGTCAAAATGACAGTCGTGCGAGCGAGGAAAGGGGGATGGAACACATCCTATATGGTACCATTCCTTTAACAGTTCAGTTTAGGTCGTCAAATAAATCGTGTTAAGAGCTCGTGGTAGTGCTTCCAAGATAAGACTGTAGCCACAGGAACAAACTTAAAAGCAGTTTTGGTAAAAACTTAATACGTCATTTTCCGTAACAGTAGCTTATCTGACACAATATCAGAGTACGTCACTTTCGACCTCTCAATTATCTGAAAACGACACATCATTGAATAAACCCTTGAAAATAAATATCTTACCAGTAAATCTATCTGACCTAAATCCAGTACAAACAAATCCTTGAATTTATCGAGTATATACAAGCAAAACAATGATAAATATCCACTTGTATTAACCGATTATATAGTAAACGAAACTTATTAATTAACAACTCTAGCACCTAGACATAACCTACTTCGTTATACAGGGTGTGACGCAAATGTGTGATTATAGGTAGTATACCTTTGACCGACCTGTTGGTCCAGTGTTTAGTGGCCCTGACTGCTATGCCGGAGGTCGTGGGTTCGATTCCCACTCAGGACAAATGTTTATGTGATAAGCACGATCATTTGTTCTGTGTCTGGGTGTAATTATCTATAATATGTATGTATTTAGAAATATATAAGTATGTTTATCAGTTGTCTAGTACTCAGAACACAAGCTCTGCTTAGCTTGGGGCTTGACGGCATTGTGTGATAATTGTGGAAAATAATTAACAAAAAAATTTTTATTCTTGTATTCGGATTTATCTCTCTCTCTTTTATTGCAACGCGCACTATTTTTATCTGCATTACCCAAAGGTTGACTGGTAGAAAATGTCTAAGGCAATAAGCCACTATACTTTTGTGTGGGCATAAAGCATTTAAAAATAAATACTGCTTCTGCCCATGGCAGTGCCTGATCAAAATTAGTTTAACTGATCTAACTTCTTTTTCAGTATTGACTGGAAGTAGAGTCTTAAAATATCTTCACCTATTTCCGTGACATCCCGTATAATTTCAGCTACTACAATGCCTAATGAAACTATTGTTGGAGTATTACAAAAATAAATCCATCCTACTTCAACACTATGGTCTTTCTCTTTCTAACCAATATATATTGTATTTAATTAGTCAGAGCCCTTTGTCACCACTTGACTGAAATCCCTGGTATGGTTATGTTACTATATCCCACTAGCCTTGCTTGGGACTTGCACACGTCTCAAGTAATATTACTGAAACACACCTTCCAGTATACTAAAGAAAAGGATAATAAACCGTTTATTGAAATGCAACTCTTAACCCCAATAACTATGGCACTCAATTAGCTAATGAAACAATAAAGATAAATATTGCGTTATAACAATCATCAATATTTGGTTACTTATAATATGCTGTAATGGCAATCATTTCGGAAAGCGTCTTACTTTGAACTGTAGGAACATTTACGAGATCAAAGGTTCTAACTCTAAAGAATTATTCATTTTGGTTTGGTTTACCACCGGAAAACCATGTCTAAATGCATCACAGTACCTCCCCAGACTTTACGTTTGGGGGATTTTATTACTCATCAACAGTCGGAACCGTTTTTGTTTTTTAAGGTGGAAAACCATCCAAACATTTTTTCTGCTCTAGAGGAGTGTGTTGTGTTCAGTGTTCCTTCAGTTTCCCTTTGTATTCCAGGGCCACGGTAAATCTTTCAAACAATCTCGCAGCCCTAGCTTGCATCGGCCCATTGGTTACGTTCATTTTGCGGAGCCTGACTGAGTTTCGCAGCTGATCTAACCAAGCAAGAATATTACAAAACGACGAATTTGGGTTAGCCTCAGGTACTTGTATGGTTTTTCTTCAGCATCTACCTTTATCTAGATCTATTTGCTAGGTCTTGAATAGTCGTGATTCATAATATTCAACAATAAAACAATTCTGAGAATTAGCTTTAATGAAAGCCAGCTTTCATGCGCTAAGCTTTTAAGTAATAAGAAGGGAAAGTATTGGCACTTAGATAAATAGAGCACAGTATTGCAAAATAAGCTACAAATGCATTCAACTCTGCCTTTCTCCCGTCGATACTGCGCAAGCGACGCTCGTCCATCGACCCAGTTTCATGATTGATTGATAAAAATATAGTTAAGTGACATAACAATAAGTAACTACGTAGGTCAATATCCCACTTTAACAGCTCTTCAACGTACTGATTAAAATAAAGTGCTGTTGAGCTGGCTGGCTGTTACTCCACTGAAGCGTTACTATGAAAATAATTGGCTCGGTGCAACGGTGCAATATCCGCAACAACTATTTACGTAATTATTGTCAGATTGCATACTTTCTACGATATTATGCCGAGTGTAAACCTGATTCGAATGAATAGGTGATTTTATATGAATGTAGACGATGACTACTGAAATGGTCGCTAATTAGACTACTACTGGAACTAGAAGACATGCTGCGCGTGAAGCCTGGAATAAAATCGGGTAATGAGAGGTTTTTTTTTTTTGGTAGGTAAAATCATCCAATGACAAGTCCCGCCCTTGGGTGGAGCGGGAAGTAGTGTCAGACTCTTACTGACTAAAAACCTACCCCGTTCCTTCGTTGCCTATCATGCCGGGGCTGAGCCTTCCTCTCAGAAAACGGCCCTTAACCCCAGCAGGCTTCGACCCTGCCTGCTTACAGCTAGCAGGCTGGGCCTCTACGGTTTGCTGACAGTTCCTTGAGGCGCGCGGGAACAGAACGCGCCGTCGACGACTTGGGCTCGGTCCGGTATGTCACCGGACGATCGGACAGCGTGCTACCCATTGCACGCCGTCCGCAAGCCCGCGCCTACGGTGGGGATAATGAGAGGTGGATAAATATTATAGACTAGCTTCTGCCAGCGGCTTGGCCTGCGTGAATGTCGGTTTACCCCATTATTTCTATGGTTTACCCCCTTAGGGGTTTTTTTTTTTTTTTATTGGTAGGTAAAATCATCCAATGACGAATCCCGCCCTTGGGTGGGGCGGGAAACAGTGTCAGACTTTTACTGACTAAAAAACCTACCTTTCCATTCCTTGCCTTTGTCCTGGGGCCTTTGGTGACAGTCTCACATAACCTTTGGCCCCAGTAGGCTTCGGCCCTGCTGGACCCCTACAGTTTGCTGACAACTCCTTGAGGCGCGCGGGAACGGTGCGCGCCGTAGACGACCTGACCCCCTTAGGGGGTGGAGTTCCGTAAAATCCGTTCTTAGCGGACGTCTACACCCTATAAGGTACCTTACCTACCTGCCAAATTTAAAGTTTATAGGTGATATAGTTTCTGAGATTTCGTGATTAATCAGTGAGTGGTATTTCGCTTTCAATAGATTTAAAAATAAGTAAGGACCAAGCGATCATGGAACACTACGCATCGTCTTCGCGGTGCGTTGCGCCGAGCAAGATGGACGGAGCCAGTTAGGGCCGATGCTTGCAAGGGGTGTGGATTGTTCGAAAGAGCTACCGTAGTCCTCGTAAAGAGCATTGTAGGAATACCATGAGCAGTCAGTAAAAGTCTGACACTCTTGCTTCTTCACCCAGTCCCCAGAGCGAAAGAAATCATTTGGTGATTTCCCATGTGATGTAGAAAAAAAAATATATGTTTCTAATTTCACAGATATTATCTTATCAGTCGCGCAGCAAAATGAAATACAATTTGTATTTTATTTTTAATTTTCGAATACATTTTTTATATCTTGTGACAATTCGTTGCAAAATAAACGATGTTGTTTAAGATAAATATCTATTGTTTATCAGATATCAGCGATACCATCGACATTCTATTGATTACTTGCACTCTCAAAACTACGAAAAAGAAGTAACTATATTCCTCAACCGTTTTTGATATATCAACTGTAAGAACTAAGCCAGATGAAGGCTAGTGTTCAAATATCCTTCGTTGATAGGTAAGAGGAGCATAGGGTTCAATTGGCCATTTTTCTGTGATTATTTTTAACTGACTTCGAAAAGAAGGTTCTATGTTCGGCTGTATGTATTTTTTTTTATTTTATGTATGTTCACCGATATATCTCGGTCAATTGTGGACCGATTTCGATTTTAATTTACAAAAAAAAAAATACAACCGACTTCAAAAACCACCAAAAGGTGCAAAATAACTTTTAATTTCGGAAGTCGGTGTTTCTTTAATAGTTTGGTCTCTTCGTTATTTAACACCGACTTCCGAAATTAAAAATTATTTTGCACCTTTTGGTGGTTTCTGAAGTCGGTTGTATTTTTTTTGTAAAAAGTTTTTTATTTCACAGTTTTTAGTAGTAGTACCCCTCAGCTAAACTTAAATAGATAGGTACCTTCCGCCATTCGGCTTCATCATCAAATCATCATGACAATTCTAATAATATCAAACACGGCTAGGATACACTGATTTATTACAAAGTTCCGGCTCTTACCTACCTTCCGTCTTCATCATCAGATCAGTTCTATGTACCCCCTCCCCTTTTTCCTTTAGTCAGCCTTGTTACGACAGTTCTGCTAAGGTTTTTTGAAAAGTTACGTTCTATATCTTCGTAGTTCGTCATCAGATCAAAACATTATTTCTACGGGACCAACTCGAGAGTATAATCTTTCAATCAAAACAAAAATTTTCAAAATCGGTCCACAATTGACCGAGATATCGGTGATAATACATAAAAAAAAAACATAGGTACAGTCGAACATAGAACCTCCTTTTCGAAGTCGTTTAAAAACAAAACGGATTTGAAAAATTCTTTCTATTTACGGTTTTAGATAACGTTGCTTCTTGATACAAATAATTAAAATTAAAAAAAAAAGCTGATTACCCAATTGAACAGTATGGCGGACTTGTCCAGATAGCTAAGTCGCCATACCATTCTCAGCCATTGCAAGTCGTGAAAGCCAGAATCATCAGTGGTGATCACCAGAGAAAACCTGCTTAAAGAATCCCAGAGAAATGATTCCACTCTCTTGGATCCTGCAGCGAAATATAAGTATATATTGGTAAATAAAAGACAGGCGGAAGAGTGAGAAAAAAATAAGTAAATATTTTAGCAGCACCTTCTTGTATATATCCGTCAAAAATTGCTGTTCGGCAATAAAATTTCATTCAGGATGTTATGAGTTTACTTGTGAAAAAAAATCGCAGGATGTGAAACAAATATATAATGTAACATAAGACTGTATTTCCTGCCATATTATACAACATGTCTTCCGAATAAGCGCGAAAGCTACCAGGTTTCGGAGCCATATGTCATCACTGGCAAAACGCACTGATCATAGACTTTCGACTTGAAACACCATGGTCTATTGGACGAGAAAATAAGTACCTCGTAGCTTCCCGAACGCTGCCCAGCCGAGTCGGGGTCGACGATCGACCTCTTTTTCAAAGACAGACCTACCCAAATGGACCGCCTGTCTCAGGTAAAGCTAGTCGACCACAACGAGAGTCTCCGATCTTGATAAGAGTGGGTACTACATGGATGATTACCATAACGTGGATTCTGTCCATGTTCATTTTAAGTCCCACTCTTTCGGAAGCTCTACTGAGGTCACTGAGCGTTCTGAGCTTTGCCGTAGTCTTAGCCATAGACCGATGGATACGAGACGCACAGGACCGGTCGTTATGACGTCTTCCGGCTGAAATCATGATAATAGTGAGCATGATTTCATAATAAGCACATGCAAATACGTAAACACCTCTATGACATGAAGATTGAGGAGATTCAATGCTAGAATCACTTACGCAATACCATTGCGAATTTCGGACGATGATCTCAATTTACAATATTGCATAATCCAAACATAAAAGGTGTCTTACGAACTTGCTTATAAAGTGCTTAATGTCACGGCGCGCGGCGTTCCTTATTAACGTCAAAGATATCAATGTTGTGCCTCTACGAACCATAAATAAAATTAAATAATGTGCATTTATCTGTTACTCAACGTGTTATGAAATAACAGCTATGTATGGTAGTGTCAAAGAGAGCATCCGTTTGCATATGTTTACAATATACATAAGTGTGAGGCCGACTGCATGATTTAAGGATTTTATTGATTTTTAACTAGCAGTATAAGTTGCAGATTTTGCTATTATGGCTACCTTAGCAAGAATAGGGTCAAACGCGTGGGTCAGACCTACAATTTACATAATACATGATAACATGACCAACAACGTACATACAGGGTTATTCAAACTTTCAGGAATTCCTTCCCCATGCATTTCTTAGGGTAATAAGAATTCAATAAATGCTTTCATCTATATTGATCTGGTCAAAATATACTAATTTAGAACCATTTGTCGTAGGAGTACTATCTATGGCAGTGCCCGCATAACGGTTTTCAAACAAATGTTTAGTGAAGCGATAAAAAAGCAGTAATTTCGTACCGAGCTACACAGCCAACATAAAGCGATGATCGATTCACCGCCACGCCCCCAACCTACGTCAAGTTCACCAAACACATTGGTATTCAATTCATCGTGCTATTGTTTTGGCACTCCGTTGGCTGTCAGCTGGCGAAGTTTTCCGCACATCATTGCGCTTTTATGTGGTAGCAGTAAGGGCGATTTTTGTGGTACAATTGTTGTCACTGCGCGGTTAACAGTACATTTTATATCTTTATTTTTTACACCGTAGGTATAGTTCAATCACTCTTATTCATAGCACCGTGTTGCGTGTAGGATTTAATTACTTACGACATTAACATAGAATATTGCCTACATAAAATACGGTGTACGTAATAATGCACTATCCCCGATATTTAGTCTCGTAAACATTTAACATATTTTTCCTGCTGATAAATCGCTTTTACTTCGAAAATAAACATCATACTTATTCAATATTGCTAATTGATATTAATTAATGCCATTAGATATTCACTAGAGATAAACATCAATATCTAGGATTGAATACTTTTTCTTGTTGAGGAGTAACACACCTTTTCTTACTTAGGCAATCGTCAAATGACTCCTCAGCCCTCAGCTCTGGATGGAGCGGTATTGTCAGACTTACTAATTAAAACCAGCCTGTGTTCCTTTAGTTACCCTTTGCAATGCCGGGACCTCGGTAGCTCTTTCGAACAATCCCTCAACCCTGGTGAGTATCGTCTCTAACGGGCCCCGTACTTGCTGACACCTTTGTTAGGCGAGCGTGGAGCAGAACGTATGGCGTTTTCGGTTAATTATCGGTCGATGATAAATGGTGTATATCGTCGCTTATATTACAACACCGCGAACATGCATATTTAAGAAGACAACAGCGCCAAAGTGTAATTTTTACTTAATTCATTAGGATATAACTATTTTGTGCATTTAATTATTTGTAGAATAGCTAATAAATGATCCATACCATATGAAAAAATCCGATTTTTATTTATTGTTAATTATTGATAATTATTATTTTTTTGTTTCTCCTGTAAAGTTAAGAAAAAGGCATATTCGCGGTGTTGTAATATAAGCGACGATATGTATGCTCACCCACCGTAACACCGCACGACGCTCCCGGTGGGACAGCCCCGCCTAAGACGCAGCGGGCGTCGTAAGACACGCTAGAGGAGCTGAGCGCGAGCGCAGCACGAGCCAAGGTCAAATTCCTAGTGTCTCGCGTGCTCGGCTCCTCTAGAGTAGGTCCACACTACACGAATTTGAGGTCGACTCGTGTTCCGCTCGTGCTCGTCTCCTCTAGAGTCGGTCCACAATTCCATACTTCACGAATTTGAGCTCGACTCGTGCTCGGCTCCTCTAGAGTCGGTCCACACTACACGAATTTGAGCTCGACTCGTGCTCGGCTCCTCTAGAATTGGTACGCAATACACGAATTTGAGCTCGACTCGTGCTCCGCTCGTGCTCGGCACGTAGACCGTTACATAAGTTTAATATTGTTTTTGCTGACATTACTTAGGCACTTTTTGAAAAATGAATTTACTATTACCTACTCGTATTATTCAAACGGTGATAATGCGCCGCAATCCGCGGTGCGACTTCATACTTTTAAAATAACTTACCTGCATTGGACCATACCTAATAGATATCAGCATGAAATTAAATATGCTTTCTTGTAAACAATGTAGTATTCTGTGAGTATTTGGGTCTTTAGTACAAATTATATTTGCTTTATGGAGCCTCTCATATCGCAAATTTAGATAAAACGTCTGACTTAAGAATCTAATTACTGTCAGTAGTATGTAAACAATAGACAGAGAATTTCATCAGCTGGTAACCATTATCATACCAACTATACCATACTACCGTCACCAGACTCATTTAATAATAATGGATCTCTTGTGACTGCTACGAGGTCTACAAATAAAACCGATGTGATTGGCACAGTGGTTGAGTGAGTGGCTGCGTGGTGGCTGCTGCGCCACAGGTCGCGGATTCGATACCCGCAAAGAACAAATATTTGTATGGCCTACAGACAGGTGTTCCGGGTCTATGGGTCTTGTGTATGTGAGTTCACAAGTTTGTCAGCGCACCCACGACACAGGCGTAATTCTTAGTGAGGCAACGTTTTAAAAAGAAATCACTATCTTATCCTACTCACAAATAGTACATTATGCTGCAAGTGAGCAAGCTTTATCATTGCAACCAACGACCTTACAATCAGGTCGATGCGCGAGCCGAAACACGAGGCCTTTTTAGACCCAAAATTGTAATGTCAATTGTCTATGTCTATCAAACGACGTTTTTCAACACACATGCTCAAAAATACCTAATAGGTACAAGGTCATAAATATAATATTTAGAGAACATAAATTAATTATTGTGAGAAATGGCTTGGACACCTGTCGTCTATTGACCATTGTGGTGCTCAAAATATGATACATTGAAAGCACAGGCTGCTCACTGCAGTTTTTCGCACATATGCAAAATACAACTACAATATATTGTGACCTAATAGGTTGTGGCAAACCCATTAAGCAGATAAAAAATGTATTCAGTATAACATTTTAAATTTATAAATAAGTTATTATTACTGCAAATTAACTTTAGCATAATAAACAGCAATAAAATATATTCATGGTGAAATATACATAAAATAAAATTACTTGATCTAGGAGAATGTATCATTGTTATGCTATAACATCATTGGGTATATTATAGCCACAGAAATCTTATATCTGTAATTATAGCATAATTTAATGTAGTATAATAATTTAATAAAGTGTAATGTTTACTTAAATTTCTATATATTTTTTGTCTTCTTTTTTCATTCATAGTTTTAAATTAAATTTTTCTACTGTTTTTGGATAATAGCTTGCCTGTGACTATACTGTGTATATATTTAAGTTAACATCTTCTATGTTTTCTTTTTTTTTTTGTCAGTACTGTGCACTTCTATAAGTGACGAATTCACTATACTTAAAACTGTATGTGTTTTTGTATGTGTATGTCTTAGCGGGTAAGTCATTGAGGTGCCTACTCAATAAATAAATAAATAAAAAAATAAACATGGGCACTAAGCTCTAAGCATTAAACTTGTAACATTACAAGCTGCTGCCAGCAGTTTCGCCCGCATAACTATAGACATCTAGGAGCATAAAATAATAGCCAACTACCTATTTTCAGACCTACCAGATATAAACAAAAATTCAAAAAATTGGTTAAGTTCTATGACAAATACTTGAGTTATATTAGTATTAAAATATATTACAGTTGTATAATGGTTATGTATCGCAATTAGTTTTAATTCTTATCAAACATGGAAGAATTTATGGTAGGATGAAAATAAATGAACAAGTACAAAATAGACACAGTATAGGACAAAACTTTGATAACATTGTACAATATATTATGTAATTATTCGGTGTTATCAACTTTACGACGCCAGTTTACAAATGAAATAATTTGAATGTCAATGAAAAAAACTTTATACCTAGAAAAAAAAAATTGTTGTGCTCCAATATTCAATATTCCTGATAAATCATTAAGATGATACAATATTTGTTTTGTTTTTTAACAGGTCAATAGCTTGCTGATAGTCATTTCAAGGCCACCGCTTGACATTTGAATTGATGCTGCCACCTGCGGAATGTGATCCTTTCTGTATCCATATAGTATTGACCCAGGAAACATTGAGCAATGTTGAAATACCATCATAATGGATGTTTGATAAAACTATGAGCTATTTGAATCAAGTATATTTATAATTTTTATTTGTAAATTTTTTAATTTTATTAAGAAAAAAATATTACTGTTTTTTTATAACTATTTATTGTAAAGATTAGAAAAAATAAATTTAAAATTTTATTTACATATTATTTTGTATCATATGCGAGGAATGAAGAAAAACGGAAAATCTCTATAGATGTTTACAAATCGATCATACCAATAATTATATTCTAAAAATGTTAAACTTACCTCTATGTTTCCCATAGTTTGAAATGCGGTGAAGACAAACATAAATCCAAATCCAAGGATTATAACGTTTGTGAATTTTCGATTCATTTTTCTGTTTTTTATAGCTACGAAACTAAACTAAAATTGTATTATTTACTAATTAGAGGAACTACGTTTAAACGTAAGACAATACGGGACTCGACTTCCCAACATGTAAAAGAGAACTGAGTTGTTGACGTAGTTTTTCAATGATATTACTATACACGCGACTCTAAACTCCCTCCACCAGCGCACTAAGCGCGCAATAAAAGCAAAGAAATTATGTTTTCTTGCATGTAAATAAATACACGACACGAAACCTGTTTTATCTGTCAAATGTCAATGTCATCAAAATGCAAATGACATTTGTACTTTTTTGGATTAGTTCAATTTATTTTTAGTTTGGAAACATAGTTTTTTCAGCCCTACCTTTGTTCTTAGTTAACAGTATTTAATAGCAAATGTCAACTCAGTGGCAAGCTTCGCAGAGGTACTTAGTCAATTCTACACTAAAGTTCTTATAATAGCACTATTTGACCGAGTACACGCCTGCTTCAATGATTCAGTTGTGCATACATTTGTGGTAAAAAACTACTCCAATTTTACATTACAATATCAACTAGGAATGAATTTGTGAATAATTAGAACAGCCACAACCACAGCCACAGAAATTAACTCAAAATTAAAGTAATTATTGTTATTGCACAAAAATCTACCAAAAAAGACTAAAACTGCAACCACGAATCTTTTGTTAATTCCAGAAATCACGCACCCCACTCCACTTCCATTGGTGGGGATTTCTCGGTGAGGATTTCTGGAATAAACCGATACATGCAATTAATACTACGTTTACATGTGGGTCCAGCCTCAGCCAATCGCCATTGTGTTGACGGGGTTTCCCCGCTTGTATGTACAATGGCTACACCATAGCGATTGGCCGAGGCAGGGCCCACATGTAAACTTAGCATAACATTGTTAGTGTCCGACTCCACGGAGCAGAACAGTTGGTTTTATTCTGGACTCCACGCAAGGTAAGTCGACGAGCGGTCGAAATTGAAACTAACTTTGGCTCATTTTGAAAAGTGAGCCAAACAAAGGCTGGTCACTGTCACTGAGAGGTCGATTTGAGTAAATTTTTGTTTTTAGAATAATTTTGGCAATTAAAGTAATAGTTTTAGTGTAAGTAAGTACGAAAAATAGACTCCAGTATTAAAGTTTTTAGGTATTTTAGTGGTCATATTTAAAGAAAAGTTTACCTACGTAATAACCTCAATGAAGTCTGATAGTGCTACCTTTCAGTATATTACAAAGTACTCTGTGCTATCTCATGTGCGGCCACGCGGTGGCTACATCTATAGGTATTTAATCTAAGAGCTGTAGTCATCGGCAACTCTACATCAAGGATCTTATTTATCCTAGGGACAAACATCGATATCAAGAAACAGTGGGTGAAAGCTACTAGAGCAACGATATAGACTCACTTATGCCCTATTCTGTTCATGAATTCGGTCTTAGGGCCTGTCCGCACAGCGGTATTTCACCGCGAGGTTTTTATTAGCGGATTATATTCCGCGTTCGGAATTACACTAGCACGCACTGCGAATAAAAATTCGTACGATTTTTGACAGTTCAATGCTGTTCCCGCATCGACCTATATTCTTGCGATAGACAAGCACGTTCATATAAACTATTTGTCAAAATACTGAAAAGTTCAAACAAAAAATCGCTGCAGCGCTAGATTGCCATTATGTCGTCTAACAAAAACTACTTAAAAAAACTTACAGCGCTAAGACAGCTTATAGAGGATACTTTTTCGCGACCAAAAGGTCTAAAGCGCCATGAATATCCTAGTACTTACGCGTTTCGTTCAAATTAGTGTGATGACATGTCATCTATATAGATTTTTATACCGCAGAAATGACACAGTTTCTTGCCTACAATACTTCATTACAATAATACTCTATTTCAAAATGTATAGTGTATGTAAAAACGAGATCTAAATAACAGTAAAATAAATAAATAAATCAGTAATCACTGATAAGACTAAAAGTTCAACTGAACCTAATTCAAATTTTAATATTAACCTGCACGTAATATGGTACGTAAATTATTACCTAAGTGCTAACGAATGACAGCATGGTTAACAACAAAACTTACCGATGAAAACTGATACCTCATGATTTGCTGACACTTCGTCGTAATTTATTAAAAAAAAATCATTGTTATTAATTATACAATAAAAGAAAGAGCATTAAATAAAATATTTAAAAATTTCAAACAGTTTAAAAGACCGTGCAAAGTCTGTATTTGGTAAACTAGCTGTAGGTAAAAACCTTGGTTGCGCCAATTTGCTATGATCCGCGATTTTGTTTTTTGTAATTTATTTTTTGGCCTAGCAATCCTATCCCTTCCGTTTCCCTTCCCCCGCACGACCTCAAGAATTGGAATGACATTGACGTTTGTGCATCGATTGTAATTTAGAGAAGTTTTTAAATATTTTCGCATCATCTGTTCGTGCAGTAAAGAACCTAAAGGTCAATGACCTCTGTGACTTTTTGTTTTTGTATATCGGTTTACAGAAATTAGATCCTGAAACTGTTCGTCTGTTTGAAACGACTCAGCGCGGTAACGAAATACCTAAGTTCAAAGATTTAGAATCTTTTATTCGCAACCATTTACTTTTGGTCCTTCGAGCCGGATAAACTTCTTCCACTACACCAAGAGACCAGTGCAGAGGAGGCGCACTCTCACTCCGTCAGATCCAGTCACAGTCGGTACTGTGGTGATACTGAAGACTGAGAGTGCGCCTCCTCTGCACTGGTCTCTTGGTGTAGTGGAAGAAGTTTATCCGGCTCGAAGGACCAAAAGTAAATGGTTGCGCAAATAAGCTTGGTGTGGACTGTAAGTTTGAAAAGCGATCTAAGGTTTGTTAACAATATGCAGATACTGTGCCTGGATGGGACGGAAACTAGGGAGGAACACTGACCTTTTGACCTCGAAGGTTCCACGTGGCGCCGACCGGCGAACCTCGACTTCGCACATTTAACCACTGCCAGGTCCTGTATTGCACTACACTGCACTATTGTTGACAAACCTTAGATCGCTTTTCAAACTTACAGTCCACACCAAGCTTATTTGCGCAACCAAACCTAATTCTGCTTTTTGTGGGAGGGAACATCTGCATGTTTTAGTCTATGATTGTAAAATGGGGAAGAGTTTAAATAAAATAATATCTTCTCTAACGTACTATTACGATAGTAGAAGCTATTACATTGCTTGAACAACCAATGGTTTTACTTACATGACTACAAAATTATTATATATGTCCAAGTTCACTTAAATTTGTATTTATAAGCGTCGCTCTGACACTGCATGAACGTCAAAACTGCACTAATGCCATCAATGTAAAAGTGTTCGGCCTGCAGGTCACTTAAGTGAAGTAAAGTGACTGTACGGCACGCCTCATCTAGTGCGTAGTACATATATATCAATGTGTTCCCGGATGAGACGCACGTCTAGAATGGACAATTGAACAAAAAATTTAATTTATTTTGTGGTGGCGTAACAGACGTATTATAAGATGTCATGAACGTTGGATTCACCCATTTACGGCATTCTGTATTTGAAACCATGAATGGTTTTTTAGGGTCCAAAATAAAAATAAAACCCTTATAGGATCAGTTTGTTGTCCGTCTGTCTGTCTTTTATCTCGGGAACTTGTGGAGTTATCGAGTTGAAATTAAAACCATATACTCATGTCTGCAATCCCTTGAAGCTGAGGAAAAACTAAAACTTTTAAGTTAACGAAAAAAAGAAAATACGACCATTTTTGGCGCAAAAAGGTATACTTCGACACTCTCAAGGCAACCAAAATTCAAAGGGTACCTCCCATCGACCTAAACCCCTGAAATTTGGCACGAAGCAAGGTCTTATAGAACAAGTATTGGGACAAATCTGAAAACTGTAAATTTTTAGTTACGTCCCAAAAATAATTGAGATTCGTTTCGGTAATTGAACTTCTTACATAAATTTGTTTGTACGGAACCCTCTGTGTCCGAGTGTGATTCGCACTTGCCCAGTTTTTTTTTACATAAAATATCAAGAACTGAGTAAATCGCGCGAATTTTATTTCGCAGTGCGAACATAGCCATAACAACTATATACTGCACAAAACATTCGCGCGGATTTAGTTTCGCACCGCAACGCGTCAAATCTGCATGAAATCACAGGTTTTTTTTTGGCTCGGTTTTTTTATCGCCTGTGCGGATACTTCCATAAGATTCAATGAGTTACAGAAAAAAAACCTCGCGGTGAAATATCGCTGTGCGGACAGTGCCTTAAAGGCGAGCGGCGCGGCGACCGGGGCCGTATAGGTACGCGATTGGTCGACGCGGCTCATGGTGGCCATAGCAGCGTCAACCAATCGCCTACCGATGCAGTGTGATGTCACTTGTAACCATCGAAATCACTAGCCTCAAAATGTTTTTGTACCAGAAATATAAAATCCGTAACGTATGCAAAATAAAATATTTGAAATTAAATTTATCAAAATTGTGTGAAAAATGTGAAAAATTGCCAGCGACTAAAATTGAAGTCACTACGTTCGTTCTTACCGACGCGACTGCGACCCTAAAGGATCTATTACACCACTCGATAAAACGACCGGTTTTGTCGACGTCACTTAGTGTAATAAGGCTCAGACTGTCTTACTCGGGAATAAACTTGTCTTAAAGTCTGTGTAACTTGTGCGGAATATCAAGTGGTGTAATAGATGCTTTATTCTAAGGTCTTTTCTGCGACCCGACGCCACCCGACGACATAAAACGTTTTGTTCGATTTTAATGACATCATTGCGTTTTGTTACCCTAAACAGATTGCATAAACAAAATAAGTTTTTGTTGAGTTATCTGTGCATATTTTATTTTTCTGATTCATCGAGTGTATTTTAGTGCTGAATCTTTATACGTAAAATAACAAATAAATAAGCTAATTCTAGTGTTATATGTGAATTATGGAAATGTAGTGCCTTAATGGAAGTTTTGTGTAATTAATTTTCGTATAACTCGACTGCAACATTATTTGATGAGGATGATCTCATTGACATTCTGACATTACGTTCGTTTTAGCGAAATCTTGATCTTTTTATTATTTTGCTATTGGGTCCAATGACCTTGTAACTTAAAAATAATTTCATCGAAACTGATTAGTGACAATGAAGAAACAGTTCTATAGGGTTAAGCAACTCGCCGACCAAACGTTTTCAAGGTATACCAAGTACTTAACATTATCTTAGCTATCAGATAAGATTCTCCTCTTTGTGGGTTTGGTTCGTTGTTATTGTAATCTTTGTACCAGTATCAGTAACATTAGAACCTATGTAGCGGCTAGTATCATGAGAAAAAAGTAAAATATGTATTTGACTTGTTGTATTTTTAAATTAGCTATTAGTTATATTACCACTTAGTGATTAATATTGATATTTACAGGTCAGGAAAAGCGGAAGGATTAACAGATGAGTTACAAACAGCGGACAGAAAGGTAGAGCATCTTAGAAATGCCTTACAGCTGGTCAGCAAGCGACTGTCAACTGGAGCGGGCAGTACACAGGGCCAGGACCCTGCAGCTAGAGAAAAAAGACTAAAGAAACTGCCTGAATACCTCCTTGGATTATCTATGTGTGAAGCCAGCAACTTTGATGATGATGATAGTATATTGAAATATATTTTATTTGAATGTGGTAAGTGTTAAATTTACCTTAGGTACATAGTTTTAGTAATAGAGCAATAAATCTAATTTTAATTAAAAATAGGAAAAATAAAATAATTTTTGTCTCTCTTTTTAGGTAAAACTGAAAAGTTTCTGGCAAATGAGATTGCTGAGCATGAACTAAAGGTAGAACAACTAGTGTGTGCTCCATTAACTACTATTAGTGATCAAGACCTACCAGCAATAATGAAGGCTAAGAAACATCTTAGTAGGCTTATGAGCGAGAAAGACAGTGCAGCCAGCAGATATCATGTGAGTTATATCTTATTGAGATGTTGCTTATCAAGAGTTATCTTTGGAGTCCCAGATCAACTCTTAATTTTTACCTTATCTGGCTCATACAGATATGTGTGTCTCACATAAACAAAACTGTTAAACTGTGTTATGATATTTAAGAGCTTTTCAATGTCAAATTAATCTATATAAGATAACTCATTTTTACTATGTGGTTTGCCATTGAGTACATTTATATGTTTAGTGCGGACAGCAAAATTAACTGACTATCAGAGAATGCACAAATAGAGGTCGAGGAGGAGTATAAAATCTGGTATACTGATTAAGGGTTATTTTTAACCAGTATGCCACTAGTGCCCATATTAGTTAAAATGTAGCCCCATAAACAGAATTAATAAATGGGGTCCTTTTAGATTACTTGTGAACTTTTGTTTTCTTACAACTTTTAACAATGGTTCACAGTTAATTTCAGTTCATTGGTTGCCTGGTTTCATAGCTTATATTATTAATAAGTAAAATACTTAATGACTGGTGATCAGTTGCTTGTGAGATGATAATTGCTATACCGTAATAAAAAAATAAAAAAAATTGTTAGACTGCATAATTTCACAGTTAGGCAAAGGGTTATCCCAAATAACATTTATAATTAATTTTCCTTAAAATAGGTACTATTTTCATGTTAGACGGTTTAAACCTAAATAAGTTTAGTTATTTATTTTGATTAGATATAACTTCAGATTACACAATATCAATAAGTGTTCACTAGATAAGATTGCATGTGAAACTTAACTTGTAATTTTTCTTTGCAGCATTTAGAGCGTGCAAAAGAAGAGAATCCAACCAAATTAAATGCTGCACGAGAAGAGTTGGAGGATGTTGGGATACGGGTGGAGGCGGCAAGGGATGCCTTGGCTGCAGACATGTTTGCGCTTGTCGCAAAGGAAGCCCAACTTGCTCACACCTTGCTACAGTATGTCAAGCTGCAGAGAGCATACCATGAGTCTGCACTACATTCCCTACA
The DNA here is from genome assembly GCA_958295575.1 of Leucania comma. NCBI lineage: Eukaryota > Metazoa > Arthropoda > Insecta > Lepidoptera > Noctuidae > Leucania > Leucania comma. Next base: position 18,033,074 of record OY282470.1, read on the forward strand.
AGACACAGTCCCGGAGCTAGAACGATTCATTAGTAAGTATATTGAAATGATTAATAGACACACTGCTGTGTAATTATTGTTTGCAGTTCGCACAAGTGTCAATCTTTATTTGTGAGTTTGGTCTCCAAGTTTCATTATTTATAAAGTTCTTGTGTGTCTGAAAACATTAGCATGATATTTATAGTAATTATTTTGCATTTGAAATATTTTTAATTTGGCACTTCATAAATAATTTTATTTCTTTTCATTGTTTTATTAGATAGTATGGATTTTAATTACAATAAACATAAATGTTATTATGAAAAGTTAAAATATTTATTTTTATAGGAAATTGTTTATTTACTTAACTACTACAAAGTTATTAGTTATAACTAGCATTAGTTAATCTTTGTTGGTTGGTTCTATAATTAGATGTCTGTGCAAATTGTTTTATCAACATCCTCTTAATTATTCAATAATCATTTCCATACAATGCATAGCATAGCCTAAAGGAAATATTAAAAATTATCCGGTCATAACTAATTTAAGCTTTGGTGGTTAGCTGATATGAATTTGATTGTCATTTTACATATTTATATGCAGTAACAGGATGTTTTGCTGTTATTCTATTGAAATAATGTATGGTAATGTCATATGGATTAAATGAAAAGTTCTAATATGGATTTGAATATAGTTTTGTAAATTACAAAAAGGGAAAGTCGTGCTTAGATGATACATTAGATTACTTTACCACCATGGGTATATATAGTAGAGAATAGAGATGAGCCATATATGCTAGAATGGATCTGGACCTGTTCCAGTATTTTTCTAGTATATCCCTATACTCGATCCACCTAGTCACTGTGCTACGTGGCGCACGTTATCCGTGGCCTGAAGTACCGGTGCGGCGAAACTTTGCCTTTTAAATGATTTTGCCTAAATCATTCGTATGTAACAATCATTTGAATTGGAACCATAATTCAATGTATGTATCGCATTGCGCTTCCATTTTGCTGTCCTTACAACTTTGTCTATCAATACGCGAGACCAGTCGGGACTTCAACTAAGCAGATTTTACACTAGGTACTAGGAATGAACACTACATTATAGGGTACAGTCATTATAATGTAGTTGAGTAACAAGTATGGACTCATGTGAATGTGACCTTGTTTGAAGCAAGGCCAGATAGCCAGTAAAAATCTAATAACTCTGAAAAATTAATTCAAATCTTTAAACTCGTCAACAATCTACAAAGGAAATAAATCTTTACGGTGACAGCTCTATGCCTGTGTTAAGCATCAAGGGAACACACATTTTGCAATTCATTGCTGCATACGTTCCTATGATACTACGCGTATCGGTGGTTCGCAAGAATTAAGTATGGAAAAGTGTGGTCTATTCCAACAGCACTAAACTTTATAAATGTACTTGTTGGACTAGTTGGATTAGGTATTTGGATCGAGTATTTGTACAGAATTAGACTAGCCGCACCTAGTACAAAACATACCTATTACATAGTACGACTCATCTCTATTTGTCTGCACCGTTAGCGCAATGGATGAGTGATTGGCTGCTACACTGTGTCCTGTGATATTTTTCCTGGTTCTGGGTGTCTTTGTATGTGAGTTTACATGTTTCTGAATGCACGACATATCACTCAATATTCGGCTACAATCATACAACTACTAACAGATTCAAAGATTCCTCAAGTAAAATGAAGAAGCCAAAACATTAAATCAAGCATTCAAAACTAGCCAAGAATTTGAAGGTGTCCAAATTTGCGTCCAATAAATTATGTATGCTTCCTTTGCATCAGTCTAATATATACATCCGTCGTCGACACGTTCATTCATCGACATGATACTTCCGCCGTTGGACTGGACTCTACCAATTTAGTAATGTACCTACTCAAGCAGGTGCTGTAGCTGTATTTTTATATTGAGTTGAATAGAATGATGCCAGGGTTTCTATGAAATCTGGACCCACCTTCTAATAGCTATATGTGTTATATCGTTAGATAGGTAATTTTAAGCTGAATAAAAGTTATTAGGACACCAATTTCCAAATCTTAGTCCCTTCAAAGTTATTCTTAGTTTAACATGTACACATAATTACACATAGCTACTGGAGAGTTGCTTCAGGAGGTTGGACTTGCAGTTGAATCTTCCTTTAAATAAATGATACACATTATGTACTGTTTGTTTCGTTAAAGTTTTGTGATCTTCAAGAACAATGGTCACTGTTTTCATTATCATTGCCAAGACAATAGGTATAATTCTTCAGATCGAATGTGAGACATGTCATTCGATGTTGAGTTTATAATGAAAGGGCAGGAAATAAAAGACATATTAACATTATATACTTTAGGTATTTATTTAAATACATTAATTAGTATAAGCATATGCTTATAATGTTCCCACTGACGGGACTCAGGCCTCCTCACTAGTAGAGGAAAATACATTAATTGGAATGTTAAAATCAGTTGTCGAGAAGTTCTGACTACTTTAAACTGTTTTTCTCGCAGTTATTTAGTAGTACCTAAAACAGAATTATTAACGTCATGTTTAAAAATTACCTACTCCGTGATAACAAATAGTAGTATATAAAAAAGTGTAATTCAACGTCCCAAAAATAGTTTTTCAATTATCGACTTTATTACTGGACTATAAGTCGGTAAATCGAAAAACATTTTTTTGCGATTACCGACTTATTTCCCGGGGATGTTAAATTATATACTGACCTCGCTCTATCAGAAATGCTATACATATCGAAAATGTTTAAATCTGCTTTACGAGTACTACAGCACTATGTTTAGCCAAAAAGTTCAACATTTCCTGTTAGCTGTTTTCCGCATTCCCATAAATCAGCACGCGTAAAAAGGCTTTTAGTGCTTATTTGAATATAATTAATTAAATATTGATTAAAATATTATAATGTATGCACAGTAGATCTATCAGCCAATGAATATTTTAATGACATTGTTTGGAAGCTGGAATGTACTAGAATCAAACATCCGATAATATGTGACAATGGATGACCAATACGCACTAAACCCGCGTGGACAACGGCCCAGACCCTCTCAGAGAAGAGGCGTCTGCCCTAGCGGTGGAACATTATATTATTATGCTTATGTAAAAATTGTCTTACGTTGTATTGCTATCACTCGGAAAACTGTAGTCCAGCCTAGATGATACCTCCCTCATGTATAGTAGTAGCCTTATACAATCAACCTGAGAGCAAATATATCTTGAAATAAATCATGAAATTATAATAGAATATCTCCCAGTTTTGGATAAAAAATTGTTCCATAAAGGCTCAGATACATTAGGAGACAAAATGTCCTCCAACATGTTGCGCAACACTAACAAATTTTCCAACAATATTTCCCGCGTCTGTATGTGAATGCGTTGGAAAATATTGGCGGGGCAGCTTGCGGGACACTGAGCAACGTTGCAGCATCAAGTAGATTCATCGTTGCGTGTCATGTTGAGCGACATTTTGTCCCCTAATTTATCTTAGGCTTTATGTTTCACAGTTCTGTACTCGACGGCATTTATAATAATAATAATATGGCACAACTACATATAATTTTAAATCAATACGTGGATCCTGTAAAGATAACACGCTGGTATTTTCTAAATCTATCTCGGCGACGATATCCGTTTGAAGCTTCATTCTCTTCATCGGAACGCACAGCGCTGTGGTAGGCGGTCTCGGACATAATCCTTCTCAGAGCTGAAGCTTACTGCGACGAAACAAAAGACCATTCGGGACGTTATTCATGCGCGTACTGCATTTCAACTGTGCCTCTTTAAGAAACCTACTTATAACGACAAAAATAGTAATAGTAATACAACCTTCTGTTTCAGACGACAGTTCCGTAAAGCCGGTGTTCGGATATCCTCTAGAAGAGCACCTCAGGGTGACGGGGCGCACTATAGCGTTCCCGATAGAGCTGTGTGTCTGTACGCTGCACGAACTGGCACTAAATGAGGAGGGACTATTCAGGATCGCTGGCGGTGAGTAAGAGGAAAATTAATGGGCTATAAATATGTTACCGGCAATCTCTATAATTTAAGTAGGTATTCTATACAATACCGAATACGCAGCCGGTAATGTGTGTAAAAGACGAGAGCAGGGAAGGAGGTGATGTAATTTTAGGGCACCCCGACACGGACAGATTAGGTTAGGATTTTTTTATCACCACCTGAGAATAAACTTGCCTTGCTTTAAATTAAACCGTATTCTATACATGGCCGAGGTATTGTATAGAATACTGGATTATATAGATTGCCGGTAACATAATTATATAAAAGGTAACCGTTACTGACTGATCTATCACCGCTCACGTTACTAACCGGATTGCGCTGAAATTTGACGCAGATAGTTGGTATAACGTAGGCATGCGCTAAGAAAGGATTACCCAAAATACACTTCCTAAGAGGATGAAACGAAGGTTCAAAGTTTGTATGGAAAAACCTAGTTTCACACGGGTAAAACGTGCTTTTTTTTTCTTATGATTTAGCGTTTGGAGGTATGCGGAACAGAGAGTAAAGTCCCGCACGCCTCCTTTGAAAAGGGAGGATCCTCCGACCAGACAGGTGTTATATCTGGTGGGCTACTGCCCGATAGATGATTTCGGGTTTGTTCTATATGTTCCAATCGCGCCGCGAATCTTACTTGCGCGATGCAGGGTTAGTTCATTTTGTGACGACATAGATGTCGCTACAACACTCCCCTCCGGAGATCGGAGATCGATGGTTCTTGATGCTTTCTTGATGCGTCGTGTGATGCGTGCCAAGCCAATGGAGGTTGGTTCCAGTGAGTCGGAACCGGATTCCGCATAGTTCTCGGTGAGTCGGAACTGTCTGCGGTGATGCCCCAGTGAGTCGGGGTGGTGCTATCCCAGTGAGTCGGGATACGATGCTGCAGGCTTCAGTGAGTCGGAGTAGTGCGGCTGGCTCCAGTGAGTCGGAGCGGTGCTGTGCGACGTAGGGCTTGACTGCTGTCGTCGACCAGGAGAAAGCTCTTCATATGACTGGCCGAAGGTGCAAGTGCTTAGCCAAGGTCGCTGATGAGGCTGAGGGTGATGACCAGGTATGACCAAGTAGGCATGCTGGTGGTCAGGATACCCATATAGCCGTGGGTGCTGGCTGTATGGCTCGCTGCTCGAAAGCTTGAGGAAGTGATGATGACGTCACGAAGTAGTTGCTGCACGAAGGCTGCGCTGACGTTCTTTGTCGAGGGTCACCAGTTTGGGGGTATTTGGGACAGAGAGTAAAGTCCCACATACCTCCGTTGAAAAGGGAGGATCCTCCGACCAGACAGTTGTTATATCTGGTGGGCTACTGCCCGATAGGTGATTTCGGGTTTGTTCTATATGTTCCAATCGCGCCGCGAATCTTACTTGCGCGATGCAGGATTAGTTCTTTTGTGACGACATGGATATCGCTACAAGCGTGCACGTATTATTTTTACATGATTATTTAGTGATGATTTAGTTATCTACATATTTGGCAAATTATTTCATGACTCATAACATGAATTTATCACAAAAATTATTCATACCTCCCATAACAAAATTACAAGAACTATTTCTGTGAGTTGACATGACTTGATACAGGATGTCAAATCAGTCAGGCGAATTATTATTGTGCCTCATTTATTACACGATAATATACTCGGGATATAGCAAAACAAAAATCTCACATGAATTATGATTTATTTCGTTTGAAGGAATGTTCATTGTCGTACGCAAGACAGCAGTTCCTTATATTCTCTATTCAACCATGATCAATGCTTAGTTCATTGATTGCAAAATATCTGTCACGCTCTCATAACAGATGTCCATTATTAGTAATCGGACTTCTTCGATGATGTTTATCATAACAGTGCCGTTAATGACTAATGTTTATCTTCTAGGCTCGTCGAAAGTACGCAGATTGAAACTATCTCTGGACGCGGGCCTGTTCACCGTGCCGCTGCCCCGGGACTACCGGGACATGCATGTCGTAGCCTCCGTCCTCAAGTGCTACCTCCGAGAGCTGCCCGAACCCCTTCTAACGTACCGTCTCTACGAAAACTTTGTGAACGCATCTCGACAACCCTCGGAACAAACTCGACTGAACGCTCTCTGGGAAGCCATACACTTACTGCCCGAGGCTAACTTCCAAAATCTTAGGTATCTTATTAAATTTTTGTCTACTTTGACACAGAACCAAAGTACAAACAAAATGACACCCTCGAACCTCGCCATCGTCATCGCGCCCAACCTGCTGTGGGCGGCTGACGACAGCACGTTCGACATGAACATCACCACCGCCGTCAACTGCATCGTGGAGCTGCTCATCAAGCACGCCGACTGGTTCTACAAAGACGACGTCAACTTCTTCATTTCATTCACCAAAGAAGATCTACTTCCAGATCAATGCGAGTATGGCTTCTCACCAAACTTCGTCCACGGTTACAATCAAACTGCAGCACTGAGTCAGGACCCCACGAACGGAGACTACAGCAGCATGAGCAAGTCTATGTTCGACTACAATCACCAAAGTCTCAGCAAAGTAACGGACGGCGGCCGGCACTCCAGGAGCAACAGTCACGACACTAGTTTAATATTGCTTGAGAACGACATCAAGAAGGCTCAGTCTAACAGCTCATTATCTGATCAATCTAGTCCCCCACACGGAAGTCCAAAGCCGATAATGAGACGAAAAAACAAGCCTTTAGCCCCAGTGCCCCCTAACTTTACTCCCGATAAAAATAAGAAAGTAGAGCCACAGTCGCAATCACAACCACAGCCGCAGCCGGCGCCCGAAGTAGTCCGAGAACAACCGAGCGCTGCGAAGGCTGACATCGACAAGCCGGCCAAGCCCCCTAGACCTGTGATATCTGCAGATACCGGCAAAGTGATCAGCGGCGTACAGACTATCAACCGCTCCACGTACAGACAGAGTCGAGCCATGAAGGAGGAGGCGGCGCGCAGCGGCTCTCGCGAGAACCTCGCCGACACGCGGCGGCAGAGCCTCGAGCTCGACAAAGACAAGCTTGACATACTGAAGTCGCCCGACGGGAAGGAGACCACACTAGTCGTAAAGAATGTGACTGCGCAAACGGGCGTCGTGGGCCGGATGAAGGTGGTCGGCGACGCGTATAACAGCGGTCCGGCGTCGTTGGGAGCCGAGCGGAACTTCGCAGTGGACAAGGCGGCGCCGATACGCCTGCAGCCGGCGCCCAAGCCGGCCGGCCAGCCGCCGCCCCGGCCCGTGGCCGCGCCGCGCACCATCGTGCCCGCGCTGCCCGACGACGCCGACGTCACACTGCGCCACAAGCCCGCCGTGCCCGAGCGCCCCGCCACGCTGCGCCCGCAGAGCTTCCGAGCCCCACGATCTTCTCTAACCGACGCCCCGGACGGCTCACCAACAGTCTTGGAACGTACACACATTTATACCGTCGATAAACAACACCCTACGGTTATCCAAGTGGGAGCAAACGTGGGAGCGGGCGACAAAGAGGGTGAGGAAGCACCGCGCGCGACAGTGCAGCGTACGCACAGTTCTGGAGGTCGGGATGGGGACCTGGAGGAGCCGCGCAGCCTGTGCGTGGCGAGCCGGCAGCTGTCGCAGTCGGAGGGTGACATCACAGAATGCCCGTCGCCGCGGCCGCAGCCGGCGCGGCCGCCGCGGCCGCTGGTGCCCGCGCCGCCGCCGCCCGTGGCCGCGCCTGCTGCCACGGTGAGCCAGCCGCCCGCCCCAGTGGCCCCTGTGGCCGCTGCGCAACCGGTCCCGGCCGTACTACAGCCCGCCCAGGCGGTGGCGCCACAAAGGGAGAGTACCGATCTTTAGCAGCCGCCGTTCAGCCCCGTGCCCATGCCGAGGTTGAAGCGCAGACGCTAGGAGTTCGGTTGCACGTCGCGTGGGCACGACGTCGGTGCCCGGATCGTGCTCCAACACACTAATTCTAGTTCCCGCTGTCGTGAATTATAAAGTCGCAACGAGACTGATGTTCGCTCTTATTTTCTGCTAAAACCGTGACTCGGTCGCGTAGAAAGGTATTTGAGAATCGTTTTTCTTTGCATCAAATGAGTATTATGTATTTATTTTTTTAAAACTGTAGCGTTAATAATAAGATAACACGTGATAATTTGAATAATATTATCTATTACCAAAATAGAAATTACAGCTTTTGCGTAATACGTAGGTCTGAAGATTAATGATTGACCCCTGGAATGTTATTCCATAAAGACATATCGGTTAGATTGTCTATGTAGCTTTTTTATGCAATCTAATTTTATTATAATAAAATAATGGAACGTTGTAAGCTAGTTTGTACAATGAGTGAATGTTGCAATTAATACTTGTGATATTAGAAAAATATAATCACCACTCCCGGCGGATGAGGCAGGCGGGAGCATGCACAAATGTAACAAACAGCCATATTTTACGATATTGTGATGGTGTGTTTCCATTGACCCGCAGACATTTGGCCAGCGCCGGCAAGTCATTTTATTTGTTAGCCATTTTCGACTAATTGGCTGCTAAACATAGACTTTATTTTTTTGTATTCAGAGTAAATTAATTGTATTTATAAAGCTCCGGCGTTGACCAACTGAATGTGGCTAATGGCAGTGTGCCGTCGTGACTTGTCAATGCATTAGTTAGTATTTGACGCAATGCTGTTTCAATGACTATTATTTTAGCTGTAAGTATGTTATGTAGTGTTTACAATCTTATGTGATATGCATTTTATTATTATATACTTCAAGTATACCAGCTTCTGTTGTAAGTATTAATAAAATAGCCCAAACATTATACAAGTTTTTTTACTTCCCTACAAAAACCGCGTGTAACTTAGGGCTGAAATTGCGTTAAGCGGATGCCTGCGCGGTCCCATACAAAAGTGCACTAATAAATTAAGTGCACTAATTATTATGTACTAATACATTAAGTTCTCCATCGACACGACTACATACACATCGTTAAAGCTGAACTAGCGACACTGCGCAGGTAATAATCCGGTTTTCGCGACGGGGACCGCCGCACGACACACGCGCATTCACGCCCGTCGCGGGCTTCCGCTTAACTCAGTTTCAGCCTATAAACTCACGGTGTTTGAAATAAACACTCGACAACCTGTAAGAGTAATTTTTCAGTCTAAGGCTGAACATCCCATTCATTAGCAGATTTAAGTTCGTATACATCATCAATATTGCATACCGCTTGAGACACAATGTTTTCAATGTAAAACCCATAGTACTTACTATTTATAAATACAGCGATATTACAGAAAATACAAATCAAACAAAAAAACCAATAAATACCTAATTTCGAAAAAAGAATAGTTTATTTGAACCACAGATTTTAAGTTAAAATTCCAAGTCAATCCAACGATAAAATAATCACAGAGTACTTTGTAACATGATATATTTTTGTAGGGGACTGGTAAATTAGTGACACACGTGATTGTAGTCATGATAACTGTGATAACAAATAACTTACTATGGGGACAAAACTGAAATCGCGGGAAAAATCTGCATTGAAAAACAGTAAATGTTCGCCTAACTAGTAAAAATGTACTTTTTGCTCTAATGAGACCAAACCTAAAATCGCAAAAAAAAAAAAATTTGCTTAAGTTGTTTGTTATCATGACTACAATCACGTGTACTAATTACCAGTCACCCTATATAACACTTCAAAGCAACCCCTTTTAAAAAACGGCAATTTCATGGGATTCCTAATTATAAATATCGGACATCAAAAATTTTTAAAAAAAATTGCTTTTATTTTGAAGTGGAATATCTTCCAATGACTTGCCCTCCCGCTCCACCCTAGAACGGAAGACGGCTTTAGAGTGGAACGGGAGGGCGTGTCAGACTTATTACGTTCTAGGAACGCGAGTTTCCGTTTCAGAAAATCCCTCTTTTTGTAAAGTACTGCTAAGTTAAAATGCTCTTATTGCGTTTAATTTTGAAATTAACCAATACTTTTATTTTTATTATTTCAACAACTACACTACTAACTCCCTGATATATAACAGAAGGGGTAGATTAATAACAATCAAAGCCAACTAGAGGGCGTCACTTTAAATTTGAAAAATATTTTGGAAATTTAGAAGTGATAAGCCCTTTAAATGATACTAAACACGACGTATTTATCTTATTTTTTTACTGCAATACTTTTTGCCCGCTAGAGGGCACCACATTGAATTTTGATGATATTTTTGATAAGTACAAGTGAAGCCTTTGAAATGATACCAACTTTACCACATTTTTATTTTTTTAACATATTGCTTTTTGTCTGCTAGAAAGCGCCACAGCGAGTTTTGTGACATGTCACGTAGCCTATGTTCAGCGGACGATTAAGACGGTTGCATCGATACCTCATGTCGAGTTCCAATAAGTAGATTAGTAGCTCTGAGGGAACAGATGAACATAATATACTCACATACATACGTAGCCTGTCAAAATCATAACCCTTCTTTGACTTTGCCATAGTCGGGTAAAAATATAACTGCCCTCAATTGTTTTGCCCAAAACATTTGAGTGTGGTGTCCAAAATAAAACAAAACTTTCAATAAGTATATCTATATTTACGTCTGCCATTTGACAATGTAGTAGTTCCGTTTACCAACCCTGAGCAAAGACAGTAAGTTGGGCAGTATGTGCGCAGACTGCGTTATAACTTCGTCAATCTTCTTTATTTTCTGATGGTTGATGTAGAAGCCGCCGGCTTGTATGATCCTCATCGCGTCATCTAGTAAGAAGAGATGGTTCGTACATTGCAGTTGCAAATATAACAACACAAAATAAGTAAAAACAAAATATTCATGGCATAGTGAGAAAGAATTGAACATTTACACTAGGGGCCGAAACTGCGTTAAGCAGACGCCCGCGACGGGTGCCCGTCGCGTGACAAAGTGCGTGTGTCGTGTGCGACGGTCGTCGTAACGGAAACCAGAAGATTACCAGCGCAGTGTCGCTGGTTCAACGGTGTGCATGTAGTCGTGTCGATGGAGAACATGATACATTGTTATGTAGTAAAACGGACGCGGGCCCGGTTTCTCGCGTTGGAACATTTTTGTATGGGATAGCGCGGGGGTACGCTTTACGCAATTTCAGCCCTAAGTTCTATAAAAACAGAAGGGCGCCACGTGGCTGTAGCATGGTTGTCACTTTTATGATAGGGGATCTTAATGTCACTTGTTTATAAACCTTATTTAAAGAATTTGCAAAACAGATAGCCTAGGCTGTCTTTTTTAAACGTAGGAAATCATCAAATAACTTTTTCCACTATAAGGTGGAGCGAGAAGTCAGAATTTTCCTGACTAACCCACCTGTGTTCCCTTTCAGTTTGAAGCCCACGGTATCTATTTCTTTCGAATATTCTTGCAACCTAAGAGACAGCCTGAGTAATAATCTTAAGTCTATTGTTGATCATTCAATGAAGCTGCGTAAAAGTACCCAAATAACAAAACTAACAATCACAAAAAAAGAAAAACTTACTCTGAGTAGGGAAGCATTTGGCCTTCATGCCAAGTTCTAACACAGTAATGCCAGGTGAAAGCAGGAGGTTCGTCACAGTCGCGTTCTCAAATATTTGTTCCAACTCTGTACTGCTGAGTGCAACGAGAGACTTCACGTCTTTGCTGTAAATCGCCTCGGTTGCTTTCATTGCTCTCTCCAATCCTTCCGCTGGAAATCGAGAAATTGTTTTTTAGGAATTCTATATGAATAATTTACGTCGACTTTTATTTTTAGGTGGTTTTTTTTTAAATCATCCAATGAATTCTCTTGCTCTAGGGTGGAGCCGGAGTATGTGAGAGACTTGTAGCGTCATAGGTATTTCTACCTATCCCTACGCAACAAGGGAATCTAACCCATATAGCCATCAAAAAGTAACTAGGCAACCATCATTCACAGATTATAAATAATCTTTTTTTACGGCTTTGACTCGCCACAGACTTTTACCGACTAAGACACATTCCTATGCACCTTTCGAAAGAGATGTGATTCCATGTCCCTGGAATGGCAAGACCAACTGCAGGAACAGAAGCGAGCAACTTCTGTTCGCGGAATGAGAAGTCATAATCAATACTCAAAAATAAATTGTACCTTCCTGTACCTTGCACACTAATTTTGATCAACCGATAATAACTTTGTAGTTTTTTTACCCGACTGCGCCTAAAGAAGGGTTATGTTTTTCGAGAGTATGTACGTTTTTCGTATTCAAAATAACTTCCTTATCGAAAGGAGCTCAGTCTAATGTAGAGAGGCAGTGTTTTACACACTTTACACGCTGTATTCATTCTCTTCAAGAGGCTGCGCCAATATAAACCTTCATCTGATCATCATAAAGCTCTAATTTCAATGCAGTCCATACTTGTTTCAAGTATTGTAAAACAAAGGAATAGTTTTCAAGTACTTACTTCCATGTACTAAAGTTGTAAGCTGGTCAGCCAAACATGTCTGTGGATACCTTTGCTCTGGATGTTCTTTATGTTTGAACATGATGTCCTGGATTTCTCCTAAACTATAGAATGTGAACAACTTTAGCAGTTTCTCTACTTCCGAGTCTTTTGTTCTTATAAAGAACTGATATAGGGCATAAGGACTAGTTTTCTTTGGATCTAGCCATACGGCGTTCCCTGCTGATTTCCCGAATTTGTCGCCTTCTTCTGTCGTGACTAAAGGTAAGGTTAGGCCTGCAAACAAAACAGCATATATAGCATTATTACGAAAATGGTATACATACACAACTAAATCTAAATAGGTATTATACCTTCCCTGTTAGTTTGCTTATTTAATTGGAAAACTTACCATAAACACTTTTCTTTGTCGTTCTGCTTATTAATTCATGACCTGCAGTTATGTTGCCCATTTGATCACTTCCGCCTATCTAAAACAGCAAAATTTGGAATTATGTTAACCCATTTAACTATATTTAGATCCACAAACACATCGATCATACAAACATTATACACATTGAAAATGGTTTTACCTGAAATCTACAATTATATTCCTTCAGTAAATGTTGCCAGTCATAAGACTGGAATATCTGGTAAGCAAATTCTGTGAAACTCATCCCTATCTCCGAATTTATTCTGGATTGCACGCTTTGTTTCAGTAACATGGTGCCCATTCGGAAATTTCTTCCTATTTCACTCACAAATTGTATGGAGTCTATATTTCTGTACCATGTCTCATTATTAACTACTCTGAAAATAAATTATATTGTCTATTAGGTATAAGTTTTATGGTCATCATCAAACATCTTAACATGGCGCACAATCTTGGTCTTTGAGCATCGTCTAGAAATCCAAACTCAAGGTTAGATAGAGTAGGGTAGAGTAGAATAGAGTAGGGTAGAGTACAGTAGAGTAGGGTAAGAGCGGGAGCGAAGCCGCGGGCAAAAGCAAGTTATTTGATAAATTAACGGATCGATTTTGAAACCTTGAAAAGCCTGGTTTTTGAGATAGACACCTACACTTTCACGATTTTACTACTGAACCGATTTTAATTAAATTTGGTATGGACTAAGTTTAAGTCCGAAGAAGTAGAATATATGCTACTCTTTACGTAACTTCGACTTGACTTCGCGTTCGCAATAACTGACGTCTACGCAGACGACGACGAGGGCAAAATCTAGTAGAATATACATGCAAAGGGTGACTTTTATATAAATCACTTCTTTAGGTAGAATAGGTCTATAATTACTTGATAGGTTTAAGTTTACTTTCATCATTTTTCCAGATATACTTCTTATGGTTTTCAAATACTGTTTCAAGATTGCTTTTGATGCATTTAATATTTTCTTGTATAATATCACTTTGTAAAGCAATGCGGTCTGTACTCCTTCCGCTTGGGTCACCTATATACCCTGTGGCTCCACCTAACTGAAAACAAACAAAAACGCCACTATAAATAAGTAAGTGCGTAGTGGGTAATTCAACTATTACGTCAGCACTTCAGGGGGGTGGGGGGTCTTTGATTTGCTTATTTTTGATGACAAGGGGGATGGGGTGTCTGGATGGTGATTACGTCGGCAGTTTTTGTTTTAAGAGAACAATGTCGATGTTTCAAAATCACATGATAGTGAGTAGACACATATCAATATAAATGCCTTAAGGCATTAAGTCCGCCTTTGTTCTGTTTGTGTGCACAAAGAATAAATAAATAAAAATAAATAAATAAATATCACTGAGAAATGTTTACGTAAGCATGGGGGAGGGGTGAGATCTTTGCTTACTTTTACCGGCGAGGGGGAGAGGGAGATCTTTGCTTACTTTTACCGGCGAGGGTAGAGGGAGTTAATATTTGCAAAAATCAGCTTACGTAATACTTGAATGGCCCCTTACGCTGCCTTACGGTGGTATGGCCTTACGATTTTTTTATTGCTTGCCACATTGTGCGGCAGGGCGGAACATAATGTCGTGGGGCGGAACATAATGTCGTGGCGCACAATGTGGCGAGCATTAAAAAATATAAAGGAGAATTTTATCTTGCAATTTCTCATGTTTTCTGTGTTCTTCGTATTGCCTGCTTTAAAGAAAGCAATTAAGTTAGAAATCTAACAGTTTCTTATAGCAAAAATAGAATAGTAGTAAATAGTTTTGTAGTAGTATAGTAGGTTGAAAGATTAAATTATTTTCATTTTTAGTTGCATTAGACAACAATTGTTCAACAAGAGGCTGAATTCCATGCTTTTAAGCTTCTACTGATCTATTAAAAATGCAAGAATACATTACCAAGGCAACAACATAGTGTCCTCCACGCTGCCAGTGCAGAAGGTTTATTATTACAAGCAGGTTCCCAACATGAAGACTGTCAGCTGTGGGGTCGAAGCCAGCATACACACACTGTGGAGCTTTGTTCAGTAAGTCCAATATTTCAGATCTGGAACAGAATTTGAATTTGGAATATTAGATATCTATGGGCCTGTTCCCTATGAAAATATGCAAACAATTTCTTCTTATGTGTACCTCATGATCTTGGACTTTACTTACAATTTTAAAAAATGAGGTTGATTATTGCAGAACTAAGGAATAAACACTATCATACTTTTATTTTTTTTAAATATGTATATATATTTATTGAATAATATTATATATATTTAATGTATGTCCTAGAGTTTATATAGGCAGCCTTTTTATTGTTTCGGCTGGTAAATACTTAATTGCATGCAAAACTACATATAGGATAATCAGACAACTGGCTAAAAACAATTACTCTTTGAGAAAAATGATTATTTTATCAAAATAGGTGAGATGGAAGAAAATATTAGTTTTCTTAAAGCTGTCTGGTTTACTTAGTTTTGTTAGTGCTTCTTTAATTTTGACAGGTTTTCAGGCTAAAGTAGAGTTTTGTTTAAATCAGAATTCGGAGGTAAGTAACACTTACCCGGCTGTACTAGGAAACATATCTTGATACATCCCTCGTTCACTAAGCTTCAAAATGTTTCTACCGGCACTTGCATAAGACCGCTTGTACGATTGCAGCCAAGTAGTCTTGGACACACACATTATTTGTTTTAGGAACTTCATAGTGAGTTTTAGGATTATATCCTATTCGAGCAACGTAACCTCAATCTCGGAATATAAACAAAAACTGGGCTGCTAGTATTTTCTTAAACGGTAAATTATAGTTTTAGTAATAACGTTCTGCTTACAAACATTACATAACAACATTTATTTCAGTTTTGTATTAATATCTTTTAAGTTCACTTCGCGAATTTACAATATTTCCATTTAGGAAAATGACGGAAGTAAGCGTGAGCAAAATAAAACTTTCATTCTCCGTAATAAAGCTCATATTGATCGGATTGTAAAACAGACTGACAATACTGACATTGATAGGTCAGCTTTCGTTCAGGAACACTTAAATATCTTTCTTTTTTATTATTTTGGCTTTGGATATTAAGTTTTTTGAGCAAAACTTCGTGTTTATCGTAGAGTTACTTAGCGTTAACTTAGTGCCATAAGATTTCGGATATAAAATATTCTAATGTTTTTACATATTTGATAGCACGCCAGTCGCACGTCCAGTTACTAGTCTGGTTTCCTACTGGTTCTATTTCGAGAAGTGTGTGTGCGTTGGAATTACATAGCACAATTCCGCCAAGCCCGATCTATCAACGGTTTACCAGGCGTACGGCAATGCACCACTGATACGTGGTGCTTGTAGCGAAGGAGTGGAATTCACTGGCGGAGTATGTAATTCCTGATAGCTACAACCAGGGGACCCTTTAAGTCAAGAGTGAATAGGTTACTTCTAGACTAGCGCATTCCATCGGCGACCACAACGTCGCTTTCCATCAGGTGAGAGTGGTCAAACACGAACCCATCAACAATAAAAAATGTAACGAGTCAATCTTCTCAGCAAGCTTCGTCAAGGTAATCAGTGCTGTCTGCAATAAAATTTTCAACTTAATTTTGCGTAGATCGCGAAGTTATCAATGAACCCACGTGCAGAAACTCGTATTATCCACTTTTTTTTATGTGGGAAATCAGCCTACGCCTACGCCTATGTCCAACAGTGGACGTCTTTCGCTGAAATGATGAGTACAGTAAGGGGCCAAACAAAATTGACCTTGTATAAATCCTGAAAGGTGCAGGTGGTTATGCAGGACGTACAGGACAGTTCCTGATGCATGTCCTGTGAAGAGACTCCACACTGGCACTGTGTTTGAGACAACTGTATTTCGTGTCCAGGGGAGTGATGAGGTATGGAGAGCTTCCGTTCACTGCACTCTCTTTCGGAGGTCACTCACTACTAAGCGCAAGGTATAAGTACTTCTGACTGTACCTCATTCTTATAACTAGGGTCTATGCATCCTTTGCCCCTGGGCAGTTAGTTAGCAACCTGCTGCTCAATATGCTTCAGCTCTGCGCTAGTAATTTTGTAGCTTATGTCAACAACATTAGAATATGTAATTACCTATAATTAAAAACTGTCTCTTTTTTTAATTTTTAGTCCTCACCCACTCTAAATCACCCCTAAGTTCTTCCCTTTGCTGAAAGGAAGTAAACGAGAAGAAAAATTAAATAAAATATGCCACATTTTTATTTATTCATAATGGTCTATATTTAGTAGTACATATTTTACGGTGTTTTCTTAACTATACAATTAATTTATTTATTACTATTATATTAAATCATGAATATAGCAATTTATCCGGATATATATTAGGGCGCATCCACATCTGGCGTCAGCTAACCAATATACGTGACCGCAGCGTTATAGTAGTGCATAATATTTTTGCAATGTAACCCGTGCGTAACAAACAAAAGTAGAATAAGCTTTCTGACCAGAGTAGACCATGGAGATAACTTTCCTTTATTGTATCATAGTGAGCCTGTAAGAAAAACACCTAAACTAAACTAAACATAAATACCAACTATCTCCTACTTTACGACTCCATTATCGATTTTGATAAATTGCTACATACATTCATCTAATAGCCATCCACAAAAGCTATAATTATTAGGTACCTAGATCAACAAACATATTAAGAAAAAATATAGACTCATAATATATAACACTCTATAAAATGTAAAGATCAATAAGGAGCGTCTTCTAATATAATAAACATTGCAAAATTAACAAGCACTGCTTATTAGGCCATTTATTGAAATTGAATAATAAATATATATATCAAATATACCTATTTTATAATTAAGTCTATCCTGTGAAAGTGTTTTTTTGAAACAGCGCACTTTGCGAAAATAATGACATTTAAATTTAAAGTCAACCCAGCTAATGATAACTGGGTTGACTTTAAATTTAAATGTCATTATTTTTGAAAGTGCGGTTACTTTGAGCAATGATGCTCAAAGTAACCGTTTTATAAAACGGCAACTTCACAGGTAAATACCAATACAAAAAGGTATATCTAATATAAGGGGATATTTCATATTTAGTTTGAAACGAATATTTAGGTCATCTCTTCAGTCTATATCAGATAGCATATTTTGGTTAGATTTTTTCAAAGGATAATGGACACTTTTGTATGGAGTCTATACCCCATGTATCAAGTTGTGGCATATGACATTTGTGAAAGGCCATAATAAAAAGCTTCATTTACTTATGACACCAACAATGACACGTATAATCAGGGATTAGTAGTTTTATTTTAGCAGGACGTCATCAATGTATTACATTCCATTCTTTGATTGTTGTCGTTATATATAGGGTGACTGGTAATTAGTGAACGATACTAAAACACGTGATTGTAGTCATGATAACAAACAACTGTTACTATGGGAACAAAGCTGAAATCGCGAAAAAAGTCGGTCAAGTTCAGTCAGCAATTTTTTTTTTCACAACAGCAGATTTTTTTTCGCGATTTCAGGTTTGGTCCCATAGTGAAAGTTGTTTGTCATCATGACTAATATCACGTGTTTAAGTATCGTTCACTAATTACCAGTCACCCTATATAAGAAAACTTAGTCATTCATCGAACTTTGTCTAGAGTGCACGTAAGCATATTAATCTGAACTGGCTGTAGTTGAAAACGCCCATTCTCCTTTAAAAGTCGAAAACTACTACGAAATTATCGATACACCGACATCCGTTCCACCTACTTTTCGGACGTAAGATTAACACTAGTGTGGCATCACCCTAAGGTGGGACAATCTCTCCAAAATATCACAAATAATTTCGAGAAAAATATTGAATTACAAAAATATTTTTTATACTCCAGTTTTAATATGAGGTATAACTCAGGTAGAATACTGTTTTTTTTTTTTACCAAGTTTACGAAAATTTATTTTATTAATCTCATTGTTCAGATTATCAGAAAGGTTGTATTATATTACTTTTAAAAAATGTTCATACTTCGAGTCATCATTAATGAATATACATTTAATGCTTAACACGCCTTAAAAATAATTACCTCCACATATTAAAACAAAAAAAAAAAACTTCCTATAACTATGATACAGTTTATATTTTTTTTATGTGCCCTTTTATTTTTGATACTGATCACCATGTTAATAGTTCACAAGATAAGGATTTAAAATGCAACTTAATAGAACCAAAATGCATTAGATATATGAAGTTAAACAAAAAACAATACATACAAGTTAGACTGGCCTTATAACATCTTCCCATTTGCAGTTAGATATGGATAAAACATTATTTATCTATTGTTCAGTTTTCACAAGTAAAAATTTTATTTTGATTAGAATTAAACAATAATAAAACCAACTTAAAAAAAAAATACACAAAACAAGGAATTATATAATTCCTCATGAGAATTTTACAATCACCGACAGTTTTCATAATACTTAGCAGAATACTTTTCTCTGAATTAAAAAAAACTTAGATTTGTCTATGACAATTTTGTAAAAACGATAAAAATCTGTGATTATAAAACTCAAACAGGAACATAATACTTAATTAATACTTAACATTAAAACATGGAAAGCAACTTATGTATGACTAATCTTCGAGGGTGACGTTTTTGAACAGATACGACATTGACTCTTTGTTGTGAATGCGTCTGATTGCCTCACTAAGGAGGACTGATATGTCTATGGTCTTGATCTTGTTGCATTGCATCTTCTGTAGTTCATGAGGCACGGTGTTAGTGACCACGACCTCGTCGATCGGAGAGTCTTCGATAAGCCGGGGCGCGTCAGATGACAGCAATCCGTGGGTTGCCAGCACGTAAATTTTATAAGCTCCGCATTCCTTTAGTACCTCTGCTGCTGCGACGAATGATTGGACATCGTCTATCATGTCGTCCTGTAATAAGATAAGTGGTCTGTTACTCCTTGTGGACGGAAATTAGGGTCATGTTGATTGATTGATTATAGTGTGACCAAACCATGATACCTACCTCTATCGATCTTGGGCAGAACTAGGACTTTTTTATTTTAGTTCTATTGATAATGAAGAAAAGTTGAAGATCTGTTTACTAACTAGCTTCTGCCAGCAGTTTCACCCGTGTGAAAATATCTCTTGGGAACATCCTTCCCAGGATAAAAAGTATCTTTTAAGCTATTTCAAGTCATGGTCTACCCTTTTACCAAATTTCATCCAAATCCGTTCAGCCATTTGAGCATGTAGAAATAACAAACAAAGTACACTCACAAAGTTCCACATTTATAACATTGGTGTGTTCAATGTGTAGCCAGTTTACTTACCACCATGATAGCTATTCTGCCACCAACATCGCCAACCACGTTGATTGGCGGCTTTTCCTTCGCCGGGTGAACGGGAACTCCCACAGATACATCCATGGTGCGAGACCGACTGGAAGAGAACCATAACAGAACATACAATATTATGCAATTTGCTAGCATTCACATGCCATATAGGTGTTGTTCCTTGTTGTGTCATTATCCTCTTATTTGTTTTTAGTTAGATCAACACTTAGAAGATAAGCAATATCAAATACCGTTATCAAACCTAAATCGTAATGTGTAAACACTAATAAAAATACACGCAATTTTTTATCCCTGTACTCCTTATCTTATCAGTGTCAAAGTTACTGTTAATTCTTAATAGTATGATTTATAAGGATACATACTTTGGTAAGCATGGTGGCGAGTAGCGGCCATCAACCTCATCACTCTCAGCTTCTTTCTGTTCTCCATGAATCACAGCAATAGCCAACCGTAAACGCTCAGCATATGAAGTAGCTTTCTTGGCTGACCCTGGGTTACGAGCAACTATCACCGAGTTACGATAATCTGGAATCTAAATTGAAATTATTTAATTACTTTTGAAGAAAACAGGAGGGAAAGTGCAATTTTAGGTTATGTTAAATTGTATAGAAACAAGCTCCTTTCCTGTATTCTAGGTTAATTTGGATGTTTTCCAACAGATACATTAAAAACTATTGTAATGGAAAATTTGAACATATTTAGACATTTAAAATTTCCACGAACTTTATTACTAGTGTTTACTTTGCCAAAAATGAGACAATTTGCAAGGTAATAAGAGTTCACATAATGTCACCATATGCGCTCAATTTGTCATTGTTGGAAAAATAAATAGTTGCAGTTGTAGAGTGTCAGACTCAATTAGAATCATAGAACCTAAAATAAACTTACACTTTCTTGAATATATTGCAATAAGAACGGAGATGCCCTTAAATTATCCACAGGACACTCATAGAAACCCTGAATTTCCTTTTGATGCAAATCCATTGTAATGATATGTGTCAAGCCAGACTTGCACATCATTTTAGCAAGGAGTTTTGTTACAATGCAACCACGCTTCCTCATTTTGCATTGTTTGCTGTATGGCAGGTATGGAATCACTCCTACAATAGACCTTGCCGAAGAAGTCTTACAAGCGTAAGCCATTATCAGCAGCTCCATAATATTGTTGTTCACATCTCTGTAAAAATATGACAGTTATTCATATGTGTAAGGATTCTAAAATTGCATATTATAATAAATATGCATATTTTAAAATATTAAACAAAAAAAAAATACAAAATTATTTTTGGGACACCCAAACTCAAGCAACTTTGGGTAACTAATTGCTAATATTTCTTTAAAACAGTTTTTATGAAGCTGGGTGATATAAATTATCAAATAATGTTTATAAATAAATTTGAAGCATTGTTGTTTTTATTTTATACAAACAACAAAATATTCAAAAGAATCTTTGTTGTTTGTATAAAATGTCAATATAAATAGAATGATTGTTCACAAAATATGCAACATAGTACTGCTCCTTGCTGTAATAACATTGTATGAAAAACAATGGTTCTGTAATGGACAGTTAACAATGTACAGTAACAGTACAATCAAACTGATTACTGTAACAAGTGCAACATTTAACCACACTCTTTTTAGTTTATTTGCATTTTTACAAGCCAATCATGATAATGATTAACATTTTAACTGGAAACCAGTTAGAATCAGTAATAATATATTCTTATAGTTCACATGACAGAGTTTTTAAAATGTCCAGTTAGTTGTACACCTTTATTACCATTATCAGATCATTTATACATTTTAAGTTACTTATACTCACTTAGTTCCTGTCTGAACTATGTAAATATTCTTTCCACGAATAGAATCAGCAATCTCCACAATAGTCTCCCTGTTTGTTTTGTGGTAAACGGAACATCCTCCCTTCCTTACACCCAGTCGACTGTAAGGAAACACTATCCTTATTACTGCAGCAAAAACATGATAGTAAACTAGCTATAATTCAATTTATATTGTGATTTATATACAAACCCATACACAATAAATTTTGATTGAGGTCAAACTACTTAACCTCTGTAAGTGTCAAATACTAGGTCAATATTGGGAACCTTGAAATAGATTATGAGAGGGATGACAAGCAGATACTTACTGAGCGATTAATTCGGCCAGTTCAGGGTGCGAGTTGCCGCTAATGATCACTATGTCTGACGTGTTAGTACCCTCCATATTGCTCTTGTGAGATCTATTAGTGAAACCCACCAGCCTGCAAAAGTCATGCACGTTTTCTTAATCGTCGGCCAACCGACCGCCACATGTAAATATATCAAATTTAAGGAAGGGACGGCACGTTGGATCAACAAGAAAAACAATAAACCTGGTTTTGTTGAGTAACATAATAACCTGAAGGCAGATTTGTATGTTTTATCGCAGAACGGAAAATAAAACTTCAACTAAATAAAACAATAACTCCTTCCGTTAGTGACACTTCTTAAAACATATGTGGGGGATATTTTATGTGCTACTACGAGTAAAAATAATTATAATTACGGAATACGGAATCACCGATTAGGAGCCGCCACAGATAAAAATGAATAAAATGAAACTGTAGAATGAATGTATTCAAGTAACTGTCAAAATAATAGAATGAAATAATTGATTGTTTACGTTTTTTTCATATCAGTTTTGTTATTTTATTGAGTTTTTGAACTTGATAACACTCCTGGACACTTTTTTTATCTTTTAATTCGTAAATTGTATAACAATTCTTTGTTTTTATCTCGTAAAATAGTTAATGTACAATTTTTTCACTGCACGTGGTTTGACACAACCAGTTGGATGGAAAATATATTTTTTTAGTGAGATCCCTAAACCCTAGGAATTTAAACGTCATGCGTCACCCAAACATTGACTTATTTGTTGGCAACATCAGTGATAAAATGTCATAACAAACGAATGTGCACTGTTTTCGGTTTGAGGTTATCTTTTAGACAAAAATAATATAAAAATGGGTCTTACGAAACAGTATTTACGTTACGCACCTAGTGGGACCTTTAATGTGATATCGAGTGCCGACTGTAATAGCGCTCATGTGTCTTTAAATGGAGTAAGCGGTCGATACATAGGTGTTGGTGCTTGCGAACATGTTGTGATCTGGGATATGAGGCTTGGGGAGAAGGTAAGACTGGAAAACATTATAAACAATAATTCAACTTTTCGCCTTAGATTCTACACAAGCACTTGTACAATATTTACATTCAGAGAACATCTATTGAATCCCCGAAAACAAGTTTTCACACTGTCATGGTATTTATTTCACAGGCTCAAGTGCTTCCAGGAGAAAATGTAGTAGTGTCACAGATAGCAGCCAGTCCTAGCGGGAACCATATAGCGGTCGGCTATGTGGATGGGAACATAAATGTATTTGAGTTGGTCAACAATGAAATTGTTTGTGTGTTTGCTGGGCACAAGTCTGCTGTCACATGCTTGCATTATGATGAACAGGGACACCGCTTGGTGTCAGGTGCTAAGGTGAGTTATAATTCATAATAGCTATGTTTAATATGCCACCTATGATACTGTAATGCTCTATGTAAAACGCTGGTGCTCAGGTCCATCTTAGACTGGAAATAATTTTGATGACTATGTTGGGGTTACAACTTAGTTATTGTACCTAGTTGGAAATATATTAGTTGATTGATTGAGACATAAAATTTTAACTATCTATTTACTAACTTACTTTGTGCTCTTATTGTTGCATAGTTTTGTAACAAATCAATCATAAAATTTTCGGAAAAATATTTTCTTTAATAACAATATTTTTTTTTGTTTTTACACAGGATACAGAGGTTATCCTATGGGATGTGGTGGCAGAAACTGGTAAAGCTCGCTTTAGTGGACACAAGGGGGCCGTAACCAGTGTGTTGTTTGTTAATGGCAAGAACTGTGTTATCAGCTCATCCAAAGACACATTTGTAAAGTTCTGGGATATTGAGACAAAGCACTGCTTCAAGACTTTAGGAGGACATCAAATGGAAGTATGTAAACTAATTTTAATTTCATACAGTTTATAGATTTTATTTATTTATATATGACTTAAAACAGTTGAGGGATCAACCAAAAACATTACTTAAAGATAAATTCAGTATTTCAGTAAAATATCAAGTTAACACATTGATTTTGGAGGCTTGAGAGCAATCTATTCTATGTAAAAATTTCATGACGAAAAGAAAAAAGTTTATATACTTATGCTAATATTAAATAGGTAGAAGTTTGCATTTGTTTATTTTTTCTACTTTTTCATTCTTGATCGAATTTAGATGAAACTTGGTACATGGGTACCTACTACATGTCCTGTAATAGCACTTAGGATCCCGGGAGTATGTTCCCTGATAATTTTCTGCTATTACACTGGCAAAGACTGGCAGTAGCTAGTATTTGTTATAAATGATCACTCAAAATTCACTTAGACTGCATAATGCTAAAGTTTATAGTTAAGTTAGTATAGTTAACAATAAATAAATTTGATTGATTTGATTGATTGATAAGTGTGTTGCAATGAATGTAAATTTTCTGAGTAAATGGTTGTTTGGTAAAGATCACTTCCATGGTCTGCCACCTCCCTAAGTGTTTAAAAAATTTAAAAGTATAACTTCATAAATAAAGCAATATTTCTAAGGTATGGTCAGCAGTACTTCTAAAAGAGGAGAGATACCTAGTGACTGGTAGCATGGACCAAGAGTTGAGAGTCTGGAAACTGAACTGGACATCTGATGTCAAAGATGAGGAGAAACTATCCAGACAACTTGAAATTGTCAAGCTTGAAGAGACAGACAATCTTGAGGACTCTTCTGTAAGTATTTTACAAATAAATTCCATTAAAAATAATACACAGATCAACAACTAGGTACTAGCTTTTATTTATGCCTTCTTTTCTTCTTCACAACACAACACAAACATGTTTTAAGGCTCTGTTATAAAATCTGTTCCAACAGTTAAATAAGAATCTTAGGAATTGAACCAATGTTTTTATGTGGTAGAGCAGATCCACTATAATAAATATACCAATGACAATGCAAAATACTCATTGCTAGCAGGCTTCTCATCCAACATACCACAGTATCTCAAGATGAAGGTCAATGACCAATGCATGTTGACAGTGAAGACATATGGCTGAAATGTGTCCATATATTACAATATTTTCAGGTATTGCAATGTCACCAAGTAGGCACCCTAGTGAGAGGAGGCCGAGGCCGCGTGGTCGGCCTCACCACAGATCCGGGGCAGAGTGTGTTGGCATGCCACGGCACTGACGCACTGTTGGAGCTGTTTGCATTCTGTTCTGATGATGAAGCCAAGATGAGGATGGACAAGCGAATAAGGAAACAAAGGAAGAAACTAGCGTGAGTTTTCTTAATTGTACACTACATTAAGTAGAGTGAGTTTTTTTTTAACTGACAGTATTATAGCGACTATTATAATGTTAACACACGCTCGTACTTCCTACGACAAATTTGGTCTGTTTGTACCTTGGTCGAGCGTGTGTTCATACAAATTGCGCTAAGTTTCCTACTTACTTGTGTTAACACTAATTTAATATTTATAATATTATATTCTTACTATATTCGCAACTCTAACAATATTGTATGTATAGTTATGCAGCTACGAATTTCAACTAGCTACCACTGATCCTCAGAGCTAGTCTTTTTCATCTTTTACATTTTACCAGACCAACTAACAGACTTAAAATACTGAAACAAGGCTGTACAGCAAAATATTGAGATAAACCTTTGAGAGATCAGTCAAAAACAGATTTTTTATAGTCTCAAACTAAGCAGAGCTTGTGCTATTAGTACTATACAACTGATAAACATACATTATATATTTCTAAATGCATACATATTATAGATAAATTACACCCAAACACAGAACAAATGATCATGTTCATCACACAAACATTTGTGTTAAGTGGGAATCAAACCCACGACCTCCGGCATAGCAGTCGGGGCCACTGACAACTGGACCAATAGGCCAGTCTTGAATTGACAGTTTAATTCACTAAATCAAGTTTAAAATCTAGCCAGTTATTTTCATTACAGAAAACAAAAAGAAAATGGGGAAGCAGATGCTGAAACAACGGAAGTGCCCGAGCTGCTAACCTTGGCTGACGAAGTGAAGCGCCTGTCATCCATCAAGTTGGAGGCTAAGTTGAAGTCTACCACGCTGTTGCTGGGTACCACGGGGGAGCTGCGTGTCGGCGTAACGTTAGCCAACAATACGGTAGAACTGCATAGCTTGAGAATTGCAGAGGGACATGAAGGTATAGTATGCATTTGCAATATTTTTATTCTGAATAATAATGACAGCTGTTATTCAGCAATCTTATAATAGGTACCTTCAATGAATATATATTTATATTCACGAAGATTGTGTTGCTTCCTAGCATAGGCCTCCCCTAAAGTTTGCCATAGAGTGCAATCATGCGTGCCTTTCTCCTCCACGTAATATCCGCGATACTTTGAATTCGCCCTCCCATATACGATATTGTTTCCCTTTTTTTTCTTTCATATTGTCTTGGACACCAGTTGGTTACGTCCTTAGCTCACTTATCTATTTTTGGACCTTTTATTTGGTTGGTCAATAATAATTCTGGCTCCTTCAGGAAGATTTAAATATCATAAGGTTACAAGAGTTTGCTCCTTACATTACTATACCACATAAACAGCTAGAATTATATGGTTTTTGAGGCAATAATTGCATTAAGTTCAATATAATGGAATAACCGATATTAGCAAATACTACTTCTTTGAACAATAGACTAAAAACAAAATAAACTAAAAAAAATTGAGTTCAGCGCCATTTAATGAGAGCATGGCCACGTTCAGGTTCTCAATTTCTCAATCTACATATTATTTAAACTGTATTTTGTTATTTTTTGCAGTACAATGTTTGAAACAAATAACGCAACCGGGCCATCAAAAGGAGCCACGGTGTGTGGCCATCAGTTCAGATAATTTAGCTATTATCTCGGCGTCCGCTGATTCTGTCAAACTTTGGAGCAGGTAAGCAAGAGAGCAGTTAGTGTAGATACTACTTAATTGCGCAATATTGGGTTTTATAACAATGGTGTAAGGTTTAAATTTAAATGACAAATCGCGCATATTTATTTAAAAACTTTTTTATTGCAGAAAGTTTAGTAATAACATCCTAATCCTGTAATAATCACCTTGCTTGTAAGAAAATTTTCATTTGCCAAACTGATTCAGTCTACTACTACTAGTCTATTATAATTTAGTATTTTGTAACCAGGTCAACACAAACCTGCCTCCGCACAATCCCGGTGCCGTCCGGCCGTCCATGCAGCATTTGTTTTGCGCCGGGTGATAGACACGCGATAGTAGGTTGTGCCGACGGCTCTCTCCTGCTCATAGATGTAGGCGCCGGGCGGGTACTGGAGCAAGTGCCGGCACATACTGCTGAATGCTCCGCTGTCGGACTTACTCCGGATATGGTAAGTTAAAGTGCTTATAGGATGTGCCGGTGGTTACCTTTTAGTGGTAAATGTGGATACCGTGCGAGTACTGCATCAAATGCCTGCATACCGCTGAATGCTCCACAGTTGGGCTTATTCATGATATGGTAACTCTGTGGTGGGTGTGAGTTGAGGTAATGTTTACTACCAGATTTTCCTTAAACTACATCCACTGTCACTTATGTTCTGTATATATAAAAGACAAAGCGCTGAGTCATCAATGTCTAGCCCAAATCCTTGGACCTTCTAGGCCCAAGCTAAAGAAAAAAGAAAGGATTATTAAGAATTCACTAAGAAGATTTAAGGGGGATCCAAAGTTTGTATGGAGAAACCTACTTACACGCGGGCGAAGCCGTTGAGAGAAGTAGTCTAAAAATAAGTGAAGATCAAGTTATGAGCCACAGCATTTCCATAAAGTAGCTAATAGTTGACGGTTGAATTTGAATTGAAATGTGCCTTTTCTTGCAGCGAGGTTGCTATTCGGGTGGCGGCGATAAAACAGTAAAGCTATGGCAGTTTGAACTCATAGAAGACTCTACAGCAGAATCCAAAGCGAAGGTAACAAATAATTAAATACTTCTTACGACCTGTAGCGACATCTATGTCGTCACAAATGAACTAATCCTGCATCGCGCAAGTAAGATTCGCGGCGCGATTGGAACATATAGAACAAACCCGAAATCATCTATCGGGCAGTAGCCCACCAGATATAACACCTGTCTGGTCGGAGGATCCTCCCTTTTCAACGGAGGTATGTGAGACTTTACTCTCTGTCCCAAATACCTCCAAAGACCTATAGTATGGAAAACTTTAGTATCAAATAAACAAATTTTTGTTAAAATGCGAAAAGAGATGGCTTTATACTTCCTTTATAGTCCACTCTCTTTTTCATGTTTATGATTTCTTTCATACATTTACACATATTATAGAGAATGCAATTCGAAAAGCTCGTGGCTAAGTACTAAGTGTCTACGCACACGGGCCTCAAAAAGAAGCTAGAAGCGGCTTTTTTGTGGCGGTCCGTATGCGGCGGCACTAACAGTCACTCGAATTCGATCACCATGGTTAAGTTACGCTTATCAAGGTCGGTTAGTGGATGGGCGCCTGTCTTCATATCGAGAATCCTCCGTGCCTCAGAAAGCACGTGAAGCCGAAATCGGTTACTGCGCATTCAAGGTCGACCGCCATGATAGTTCTACTAGTGTGACGAGGATTATAACCGATTTTCGGGTCTCAATCGAAGTGGGGGTTGCGTGTAACCATAGCAAATGGTTCAACATATTTGCCGCGTACTATACGCAATTGCTGGGTTGTGGAGGCAGTTAGGCAGTAAAAGTCGCTCCATGTAAAATACTGATATCCAGCTGTATCCGGTTAGATTGGAAACCGACCCCAACATAATTGGGAAAAAGCTCATAAAGGCATATAATGCAATTCATGAGCGCGCGTGTGTGTGTTATGTAACTCTTGTGTCATTTTCATAAGGTATAAATTAGAATGAATTAATTGATGTCTTATTTTTCAGGTCCTCTCACTCTTACACACAAGGACCTTGGAACTGGAAGAGTCAGTGTGTGCAGTTAAAATAAGTCCGAACAATAAGTTTATTGCAGTAGCTCTCCTAGATTCGACTGTCAAGATATTCTTCCTTGATACTTTTAAGGTTTGTAAAACATTTCATAATGAATTGTGAACTTTAATTAAGTGGCAGTAAGGACTAAAATAAAGAGAAGAGTGGCATCAACATACTATTTGGAGTTGGTGTCTTTGTAGCGACATCTATGACGCCACGTATTAACTAAACAATGAAATCCTACATCACACAATTAGAGTTCTCCGCGCGATTTGAACATATACAACAGCCCGAAAACAGACAAAACAGTCGTCTGGTCAGAAGATCTTCCCTATTCAACGGAGATCACACTCTGTTCCACAAACCGCCGAAGTGTCATTGTGCTAGACAATTTGTAACAAGTGGACCGTCAATGTACCTATTTTAGGATAACCTGAAATCATAAAATCAGTCTATATTTAAAGATAAAGAAATAAGGGCCAGAATTCAACGTACAATATAAATAAGGAAAAAATACGAAGTGCTAAATATTCAAATAAAATTCTGGAAACAATTCCGAAATGTCTTAGGTAAACTAGTATATAGATTGATGTTTAGTGAAATAGGAATTGAATAGGGTTGGACGAATTGCGAGTTGTAACGATGAATTTAATGATTATAATTCTATAAATGAATACGTGTTACGGTCGCGAATCATATTTTAATAAACGTTGAACCTGACACTGAACTGTAAAATGCAAAAAAACTCAAAAAATTTGAATTTCGCGGCCTACCATGAGGCCGCTTGCAAGTACACGTTAAGAAAAGTCGCCGGGCCTGTGTAAGAATTCGTGTCGTTTCTACACATGAACTGTACACTACTTTGCGCTGACCAAGAAAAAAATCTGGTCTGCGCTAGACACGACGCGTGAAGTTGCTATGTTGGGTAAGGGGGTCGGGGTAGGTGAGGTGTCACGATAAATTATCGTGTCTAGATACGATCATCCGACAATAGTACATTTTGATACAAATCCAGAAACTTTGTAATTGCGACTGAGGCGGAATTCGCACGAACGGCTAGGGTGTTATGGAGCCGAGAGCTGCTGTGAAAAATTTGCACGTATGTCAAGCGACGTTTTTAAATACACGTGCGAAACGTGGGGGTTGACGCGCGCCTCGTGGGGGTCGACGCTCATCTGATACGATAAACAACTTTATTACAATACAATTATGGTTGAGGAAGCACGCGCACTTTTCCGCACTAGTGTGGAAAATAGTCCATTGCGTGCTTAAATGCAGTGGGATAAGAGCAGGTTTTCGAATAAGTGTATTGAAAAATTCTTATTGTGTACATGATGAATTGCCGCAGATACGGTGAAACTTAGTGTGTACAACAAGCGCCCTGACGTTTTCACCTTAACCAACACTTTCTTCTAACAGTTCTACCTATCACTCTACGGCCACAAGCTGCCAGTCCTTTGCCTGGACATAAGCTACGACTCCAACATCATCGCCACCGGCTCAGCCGACCGCAACGTCAAGATCTGGGGCATGGACTTCGGCGACTGCCACAAGTCCATCTTTGCGCACAACGACTCTGTGACGTCACTGCAGTTCGTGCCTTCCACGCATTACTTCTTCACGACGTCGAAGGATGGAAAGGTGAAGCAGTGGGATGCCGACAGTTATGATAATATTATTACGTTACATGTGAGTATTTATTCGTTTAAATTTAATATAGAACTTATCACCAATTGGTTAAAAAAGGTAACCAATAAAAGTACCTTTTGATAAATAAACGCAATTTTAACATGTCTCTTTACTCCCATATTTTTAACAGGCGCGCAAGGGCTTTTAAACTCGTGACTAGCTTATAGAAAGAATAAACAGGGTCTTGGGTAATAAATTGTGAAATAAGCAATTGTTAAGCAATCTTTGGCCTATGAAAATTTCAGTGAATTTCCATAGTTACTTCTCCACAGAGATTACTCAGCCATTTTGATAGCAGAATGGACGGTCAGTCTTAAATATTTTAGCTTATGAAATAAGAATTCTCTCATCATGATAAGCAATAGATAAGCAATTTTCAGCTAAATATGACTATTGACGGAGGATTCCGATATTCACGGAGTTTTGACTGATTTAGATTAATAACAACTTTTAATGTCATGTACTTCTTTTTTAAAGTTGCGAACTTAATATTACATAATCTCATAATGTATCCTACCTTACCAACCTACCCTTCGGAGTTCCTGCGCAATTTTCGTTTTTTTTTTTTTTTCAACCTTCTACAAAGTTTTAGAAAACCTAAAAAAAAATATGAAAGTAATGAGGTCGTTCTTAAGTTATAGTGTGACCAAGAGAAATAGGAATTTAAACATATATAGATGACAATCCAATATTGTCACCAGGGCCACGCTGGCGAGTGTTGGAATATCGCGGTGGGCGCGGGCGGCCTGCACTTGGCGTCGTGCGGCGCGGACCGCGCGCTGCGCCTGTACGCGCGCACCGACGAGCCGCTCGTGCTCGGCGACACCGACGAGCAAGACGAGGGGCTGGCTACAGGGGAACAACATGTACGTATAGATCTATCTATATTTGAAATCAGAATCACATATCATAAATAATAGAGTTTAAATTGCATAGAAACTGCTTTTAAATCATAAGACATTACAAAAAGAAAGCTGATTGATCTAAATTATCGACTTTAGTTTAGCAAAATATTTTGCATCTGTGCTCCCCACAATGAACCATATTTTAATAAATGATTGAGTGAAAGACGTTTATTTATTTATAGGCCCCGGTCCCAGGTTTACCCGGTTTAACGATGCCAACAAAGAAAACTATCGGAGCAGAAAAAGCTGTAAGTACAAGTATAATATAAATGCCAGAAGTGAAAATATTGCCTAATAGTATTCTGTGATGTTGTAAATTAAACCTTATATCTTTGGACATAAGTCACAATACATGACGCTATATCTATGTTAACGTTTTCCAGGCTGACTCCATAATGGAATGTTTATCCGTGGGCGCCGAGTACAAACGCGAGCTGGCAGAAGCTCGAGGGCAGTTCGTTCAGCCGCCATTACTAATGGCTGCTTACAACTGCACCACGCCCGAGCACTTCCTTGTAGAAACTGTCAAGAGGATACGGTCCAGGTTTGTTCATAGACATATTGTTGACGATTTTGTAGAGGAACAGCATCTTTTTACAAGCGGTTATAAGTCCTATTGGTTTGTCTGTAGGTCCTTGAGAAAATTGTACAAGTATTTATTTCTAACTAGCTTCTGCCAGCAGCTTCGCCCACTTGAAAATAGGTTTCTTCATACAAACTTTTTACCTCCGTTTCAACCCCTTAGGTGTGGAGTTTCGTAAAATCCGTTCTTAGCGGATGTCTACACCCTATAACGAACCTGCTTGCCAAATTTTAAGTTTGTATGTTTTATAGTTTCTGAGATTTTGTGAATAATCATTGAGTGGTATTTCGCTTTTTTATATAGAAGATATCTTGTGCCATTACGGTACTAACGGTAACGACTAGTTTGGTTCGATATACACTGAACCTAAATTAGCAGCAGTATCTTGAGAACTTCAATGTGTATACTGATTAACGGTTTCCCTAATTAATGAATTAAATATATCATCATTGCACCAATTGAAACTTATTTTATTACGTATGTAATAAACTCTTTTATTGTGTATGTACGATAAGATATTAATAACAAACGGAATAAAAAAACAAATGAGAAATTTACCTTTTGTTGGACGTGGGAAATCATCAAATGACTTTTCCCATTCTGGGTGGAACAGAAGGGACTTTTATTGGTTGAAATCCACCTGTGTTTATTAAATAGCCCTTTGTGTTCTAGGGCCACGATAACTCTCGCCCGTTCCCGTGCCTTCAAAATAACACAAATCGCTATTCTCTTTTCCAGTGACCTAGAAGAAGCCCTCCTCCTCATCCCGTTCAGCGTAGCGTGCGACATCGTCAAGATGTTGCCGAAGCTGCTCGACCGCGGCGACAACACGGAGCTGTTCTGTCGCCTCGCGATATTCCTGCTGAAGGTGCACCACGCGCCGCTTGTAGCGAACCAGGCGCTGTTGAAGCATATGATACAGATACAGGCTAAAGCGAGTATGCGACTCAATGAGTTGCGAGTAAGTACTGAATTGGTTTCTTTTTAATATTTTTTTCTGCTTCGTTTGTCAAAGATTTCTAAGCACTGCTGCGTTGTTCCATTCATGCCTCAAATAGACGTTAAAAATATGGAAGGAACAGAGGGTCCCGTCAGAACCGATTCCTGACAGGGCTGCAGGATTGTTTTAAATAGTTCTAAAGAAAGAGAGAACGTAAAGGCAACCGAAGTAACACTGGTAGGTTTTAGTCGATTTTCCACTTAAAAAAAGATTTACTGCTGTGCGTGAGGTCCTGGAGTCGAATCCTGGCACTGGCTTTTTCTATCTGGAGTAGAAGCCCAATTTCTGGATTTCTGCTCGGTTGATGGCAATTGGTTCTAAATCGAACGTGTTTAATGGGACTTACATAACTAGCGAAATATAAGTGTACTGTACGTTATGCCTAACTCTTCGGAAAATACAGACATAATGTCATCCTATGTTTCTTCTTTTCAATAAAGAAGGTTGCAATGCGTTTCAGGCCATTAAAACAATGCATTTATAAATAAAAATAGCGTAGTAGCACACGCCGGT
Organism: Leucania comma; assembly: GCA_958295575.1. Classification (NCBI taxonomy): domain Eukaryota; kingdom Metazoa; phylum Arthropoda; class Insecta; order Lepidoptera; family Noctuidae; genus Leucania; species Leucania comma. The sequence goes on from OY282470.1 coordinate 18,067,010, forward strand.
ATCCACTGCCATAGCATAATTATGTAATGTAGCGATATCAAACATTTGTTAGGCATCGAGATAATCACAAACTTGGTCGATATAAGGTACAAACTCATACATCAGCCACGTTACGTCAAGTCACCGATCAATCACGTCAAAACTAACAATAAATATTTTTATAGAAGTGGTAGGACATTGATCCCGCACGTCAGTTACGTCACGACTAGAGCGTCACAGTCGTTCACACACAATAATTGAATCTGTGACTGACTCGTACCTTTAGGACAAATACTTATTGGAAGAGTTGCCAGATCTGTGACACGACATGCAACTCTATAGCTTTTGTTAACTAAACGTCTCTCCTCTTTGTTGTTTTAAAAACCGGGCCTTACCTAGTTAGAGCTGATCCGTTTTGAGCTACTACCACACTGCCAAATTTTTACAACATTTACATTCTTATTATATCTAGTCTTTTCTGTACCACTGCTGGGAAAAGGCGTCCCCCGATTTCTTCAATTGTTTTTGGCTGTGTGCTACTTCTTGCCAATTTCTGAGGAAGACATATAATTCGTTCTGCCGTCTCCCTTTCCTGCCGAATCCATCGTGGAGTTCACTTGATTTATAGGCTCACTTCTCGATCGGCAATTGGGCAAAGGTCTCCCCCTAATTTTATGCGTTTTGCCTTCGCCGTCTGATCTAAATCGTGACGCCAGCGTTTCTTAGACTGGGATTGTTGGAACAGGGTTTTAGTCAGTAACTCTGACACTCCCTCCTCCATGATGTGGATGTCGTCCCTCTCGTTCTACTCAGAGCGGGAAGAGTTATTCGTCGATTTTCCACCACAAGAACAAAAAAAAACCCTTTCTAAGACCTGACCCTTTCTTAGACTAACTTTACATTTTCTTTTTTGTTGTTTACCAGGACATGGTAGGCTACAACGTGCACGCCTTGCAATGGTTACGTCGTGATGTGGAAGCGGCTGACAACGAGCAACTGTTCAAGGAAGCGTTCACTGAAAATCGTAAAAGGGACAAGCGAAGACGCGCCAGACAAGCGATCAAACGACCTATTGTTACTGTTACTTAGGATTAAGAATTAATAATAAATTTAATTAAGCTACAATGTTGTATTATTTTCCACGCGCTTTCCTCGTAGATCGTGCATTGTACCGAATATGTAATGAATTTCTACTACTATGTCTATCAGTATAGACATAGTGCATTAACAGGTTATAGCTCATTAGAACCACCCTACACCCAACAAGCATCACTTCGCTCCGAGTGGTTAGTATTATTTCTATAGAGTATTATGGATATATCATATACGCATCACTATATCCACTCCGGAGCGCATCACCCGCGGGCTGACCACGCGGTAGACACCCGTTGCTTGCACGCCTTGCGTTGCCCACGCACTGGTCCCGAATGGAGTGGTTCACGCGCGAAGCCGTCCGTCACCCGGAACCCGCTCCGCACCACCTCCCCTCCTGCGGCTAGTATTCTTTATATGGACTTAGTATGGGTATGCGCTCACTACATCAACTCCGTAAATCCGTAGCGTCACCCGATCGCCCCACGAGCGGACGGCGGGTGCACTCGGTGACAACTCGCTGCTCATGGTCGCATGCTTGCTTTGCATTGGTTCCAAATGGAAAGCGCGCTGCCCGCGAATGATACATGCGAGGACGATACTTGAAGATATTGTACCATTTGTTAAAAGACTACTCTAAAATTTGCGACGTCCACTCGTTCACTCGTAGATCAACTGTCGACAACGAGTGGACGCCGTGCGACGAGTGGAGGCAGGCAGTGCGCGGTGGGTGCCGGGTGGCTTTCTCACCCCGAATGTGAATAAAAAAGCGGAGGTGAAATTTGTATGGAATTTCTAAAATTTATCCAATGGTAAATCTCAGCGGGCAGATAGGTTGTAATAACATAGTTTGTCTGTTTGTTTGATGGCACTCAGCTCAAAAAGTACTGAACTGATTTTTAAAATTTTTCGCAGATCCGAGTGTTTCATAACTATTTATGTTTAGATAATACTGGTATTGTCACACCAATGACTCCGTTTTCCTTGTTTTCTGTCCAGTCAATTATTGTCCATTTCAGGTTGGAAGAGATCGCGGAATGCGATAAGGCCGCCCATTGTTTGTATGTGTTTTAGATTCTTTTTTGTATGTATGTAATAAATATGTGTATTGTACATTCGTATCTTAGGCGGATCAACTCGTGGGTTACTATCGAGAGTAGTAAGGAATATTAACTTAAAAAGTAAAACAAAGTAATAGCTGCTATAATTTATTTGTAAAAAAATATTCTACTCACTACATAGCCAATATATCAGTTAAAACTTTAATAATTTAAGTATCCATCCCTGCGTAAGTCACATTATTTATCATCTATACAACAATAACTAATGTTTCACAATGAGTATTCCGGCCACGTGTTCATACTAAACAATCTCAAACGGATAATTTATGCTGAAACTTACTATAAACGTACAGTTATGTAATTTGACAACAACAATAACAAATGGTCCTTCAAGCTTTCTATATGGAAATTATTGCTTTACATTATTATACATATTTATATACGTCTTTACGAAGAAAATTGTTTGCAGACTAATTTATCTCTGCTTATAGTTATACAAGTTGAAATTTGACATTAAAGACGAGCTTATCGTTTCAATTATTTGCTACTGGGCGAGCGAGTTCGCAGCAACTAGGTAATTACAAGTAAAACTTATTTCCTTAATTAATACTACGGCTATTTAGTTAAATTTAATTTGGATTATATTATAAGGCTACGGGACCATCCTGGTCTATTGCTTTCGTCAAATAGATTGCTATCATAATATTTTCGAAGCCAGTTCGACGTATATCACAATAGACTACGCCCTCACTCGCCCAGCACATAATATATAATTGACAATATTCATTCTATATTATTCAGAATTTACTGTTCAGTTTAACATACAATGTTCATCACCACTTATCACAATGTTATTGCTTTTCGGATACACACATCTACATTCTCCAACAAAATATATCACAATGAATAAAAATACTTTTACATTATCATTTTTCGAATAACTCGAGTGAAATAGTAGATGAGAGAGAATACAAAAACATAAGATATTATGAGAGTTCTTGTCAGTCTTTAATCTTCGAAAAATGATGTTACATACAATGTCGAATGGAATTCCTAGGATATGAATACGAAGCCCATATTCCAGCATAAATTATAATAATACACAACAGTATTGGTACTGTCTGCATCTCTGTCAGACGTGATAATAAAAACAAAATCACAAACACATGCTTGTTAGAGCGTAAGCACACACAACACAACCGGTTTGTTAGTAACTAAACGACGATATACATTGTTCATCAACTCTTAATACCGATATATCCATAAATTAACCTAACATAATAAATAACCAAATTGGAAGATCTATCATAGCTGTGTTCTGCTGTATGTATCGCGTGAGACACGGAGAAATACGAAACGAGTTGGTCTAGCAGCAAGGAGACGCCGTTCCAGTGAGAATATCTAACCAAACATTCCACTACCACCGACAACTAACATTAAAAATTTAAATTCGGAAGTCAATCTAAATAAAAACTATAAAAATAGAAAAATAATAAACCTAAGACAAATGTACAGAGTTGAGTTCAATAAAATAATACTGTATTACTACTGCAATCAGCAATATTAGTGGAGTTTTTAAACTGTCATACGATTCATGTACGCGGATTACTTTATATCCTACGTACGCTAATTATAATACCACGAATCCCATGCATTGCGACGTATCCCATGAACAACTGGCTTGCATTGAAGTAACAACCACTTCTTATAAAATAGCGTCGATAGGATTCTGTGTATATTTTCCGATGTAAGATCGAATCAAAATGCTATATTCACAATTACAATCAAATTCGAAAAAATAATCAAACTATTCAATCTTCACCATTACCTCTGGCTTCAATTTAAAATAAAAATATTCGAGATAAAATTCGATCAAAGATACACTCTTAGAAAAATAACACACACTAGTTCCTAGATCAAGTTAAAAAATTATCATGGATAAATCTTTTGAGTTTCAGATTAATATCATCATTAAGAGAGCTAAAGTTAATTAGAGAGCGAAATTGTTTTAGAATTTACGTACATTACAGTTTCATTATAAAGGCTAATGAAACATTATTGTCAAGGTAGACTGCTACTCCGAAATAAACATAAGCAATACTAAACGGTACACACTACACCGACAACTATACAGTGATCCCAATAAGAATGAATAAATAATCTCAATTTTTAAAGCTTTTTAAATACGATAAGCTTGACGTAACGTTGAAGGTTAGCTGCAACAGAATCACACGCTCAGATGCCTCAGCTTCGTTATAGCTGAGTTTTGTCTAGCTAAGTATTATCACAATGTCTCATAGACTGCTGTATTTTACTGGCCCGTGGGGTTTCGATAATTAAACGAACTAACACTAAATTAAGTAGAAACGTCAAGTAAAGGACGGTGACAGAGTTCACAGCAAAATAAGTCGAATGGAAGCAATAACAAAACAGCCCAGTTCAAGGTACAGATAACGTAAATGCTTTCTGCTATAAATATACACATAACACTGACCATCATGAGGTGAATCCGGTAGATTTTAACTCAATATAATGCCACTTTTCTGTTAAATGGTTTGTTCTAATGCTTAACGACCAAAAATGCCCAATATTATAAATGGATTGAAAAAATTAATTCTTAAAATAAATCTTTTACTTATGATGTACATATTAATTCTATTTTTAATAATGCCAAAGTTACAGATTGTTATTAGTAATGTATAAAGGCAACATCATATAAATATAATGTTAATGAGATAAGTATACTATTTGTCACAGATTTGTGAACATGTTCGAAAGTTTCTTTAGTTTAGGAATTTTCTAATTTTGAAGCAGATAATGCAAAAAGCTTGGTAAAACAAATATTTATTTCTAATATTTCCAAAAGTAACTTGTAACTAATCATTTAATTTACCAACCCTACGGTATATTCATGTATCCTGGACTTCCAATATTTTTCCAGAATCATATTTGCTTGTCATTATTGCTTCTTCTCATTTTGTAACCTTAACTAAAAAAATACTCGACTGAAAAAAAAAAATACTTACATTGTAAATACTGACCGAAATGGGAAATAAATTAGAAACTTATAATTTATTGAATTTAAGCATTATAAACTACTACGTAAACAATAAAATTTACAATATGACCTATAACTAAAAGAATACTTGCGTCCTGCAATAGGTAACCGTAAATATAATTTCAATAATATCAAAGAGAGCATTCTAAGGCAAGGCTTACAATAATAAAACCCGATTCATAGTGTCATTATCATTTTGAGATTTATAATTACTGATCGAAATCCGCGCCTATGCGAAAATTGAACGAACAAGCCCGAAGTTTTCATACGGCTGCAAGAACTTATCTCAGGTTGGATTGTCCTGAGCTGCCATATCACAAATTGCACGATGCTTACACATGCATGACCAACAATCATACATATCACATGTCAAGAAAATATGTACACACGGAAAGTATTCTTTCGCATAGCATTCGCTGTGGTACCATTTTCTTTCCTATACATTAAGTAGGCACTAATACAATGAATGTATATTGTTTCCCGCGACCAAATAACGAAGTTTTAATGCGTAATGCCCTGGTTTTGTATGTTTCAAACCGATCTGTTTTTGAATATTGGGCAGAAGACTGTCGACCACGTGAATCAGAAACATGATTTAAACTAGACATGACAAGATGTTAAGTCGAAGTTTCTAGTATGCCGTCCTCAAGCTATAATGCCGTTATCTGACAACATCACATTACGAGTGATGAGTTAACATAAAAGGAGTGTAGAATCTATACCAATATTATATATATGTGAAAGTAACTCTGTCTGTCTGTTACGCTTTCACGGTAAAACTACGAAACCAATTTTAAAATTTGGTACGGAATAAGCTTGAACTCCAAAAAACGACATGATATATGTAGGTTACTTTTTATCTGGTTTCGACTTTGCGGCCGCTATGATCAACATTCACGCGAACGAAGCCGTGGCCAAAACTTAGGTAATATAAATCAAGAGAACGATGATTTTATTTATTTAACTCGGAAAACCTTTTTGTTTAGACAGATTGATAGAGAATATTTGGTTGGTTATCGTGGCATCAAAAAACAAGCCCGCCAAATCTTTAATAATATTATAAAAAAAAAATACTTTCACACGGGTGAAACGGCTGGCAGAAGCTAGTGGCAGATAACGGCACTTTAGTTTAAAGACGGCAGTAGTTTTAACCATGTAAAGATCTATAAAGTCGTCGATAATCTTTTACCCAATTTAAAAACTCCAAGTCGCACTGTCATTCCGAAATTCAACCGGTCGTTTGATATACTATTTGGAAAGCTAAACCCATCAATAAAGTGCTAAATGAGAATCGTTTATTCAAAATGTATCTCTTATAAAAATAATTCGCATTTCATTATACTATGACGACCGGACGAAAGGAATGAACAATTTTAAAATATATATTTCCCCTCTATTGTCATCAAACACTGGCCTGAACTATCACTAAATAGATATTTAGTACTATATAATACCAAGAATGTTATTGCATGTATACTTAACTCTATTAATTTCATATTGCTCTTCGACAGTGTTGCGGCGACTGTTTCACAAAAGTGTGGTAGTGTTGTTCAGCTTTTGTGAAACATTCGTCCACACTCTGTAAATCTAGGTTGGATGAGAAGCAATCGATACAGGAGACACGCAATGCTCCGTTCGGCAACAATGTAGTGTGTTAGGGTATCATACGCGTGGCGTCATGGTCGTGGCGAGAGTTGCGTGGCTATCACAGAGGCAGTCAGTGAGATTCTTCGGCGGCGGCGACGTGACTGGCCACTAGGTTCAGCGGCGCCTCGTCGTACTCGGGAGCGTTGATACCCACCTGCGGTAGTAAGTGCTGTTTAGTGCTCTATCAATAGGATCTATTTGTTAAAAGATGAGAAGGGATCTCGAGATTCGAAGTTAGCTGTGATTATACTAGATTTGGAGATTATTTACTTCAAGAGTCAGACTCCACCTCAACCTATTGTAAAAAGTTTTCAGCACTTGAAAATAGCCATTTGTGCCATGTGCTGAGCTCACTAATTGAGTATGCATAACGACCTGAAGGTATCATAATTATAGCGGTTAAAGATGGAAATAATAGAGTGCAAGTTGTTTACAATAATACTTACATTGCTAGGAAAGTAATGTTTTATTGTCAATGGGAAAACTGCTGGGAACAAGCCAATGAACCGAATTTCGGGTCTCAATTGAAGTGGGGTCTGCCCGCAACCATAGCAAATGGTTCAACTTATTTGCCGCGTACTAAACGTAACTTTAGGCGGGTCTCCTGTTTGTTTGCCACCTCATAACTTAAAAAAGCGTAAATATAATGAGTAGCAAGCAAGGATTTGAAAATGGGATACCTGGTCGCGATGTGGGCGCACGGCGCGCGTGTTGTGCGCGTGCAGCGCCGCCAGCAGGTGCGGCTGCAGCTGGCGGCGCAGCGCGGCCAGCACGGCCTCCTCCGCGCCCTCGCCGCCGCTGCCCGCGCCCGACGTCGGCGAGCACGCGCCGCCGCCGCCGCCGCCACCGCCGCCTGCGCTTCGACGAGATTCTACAACAATACAGATAATTTACTACTCAAAACTAAACACGGTCATTTAAATAGGATTAGGATTGTATTTGGGTTTGAGGCGATCAATTCTATTAGTTCCTGTACGTATCATAATGATTAAGGAACAGCTTTTTATTTATACTCCAAAGCAGAGTCGACTATGAATCTTCTGAACAGGTTAACCTTGCTTTAAAAGACATATGCTCAGACTCTACATAGATTATTATTATAAGTACTTTCATAGCCGATACGGTAAAGGAAGACGAGCGAGATTCTTCGTCTGATGGAAGAGCTTAGAAATCCAGTATTAATTTCAACTGTACATCTATTTTTAACCGTCTTACAAACACGAAGGAAATTCTAAATTCGACTGAATGTTTTTACTCTTTTGTTTATTTTGTAACGACAGATACAGAAGTGAAACTCGCCCTAATCATATTTGGAAATCTTGAGAAAAGCCTAGGATGGTATTGGCATATTTTGTGACCTCTTAAAAGCATTTGTCTTCGTTGACCATAATACTCTGATCCGTAAATTAAACCATCATGGAATTCGAGGACAAGCTGTTGGTCTTGTTTTTTCCTACTTATCTTATAGCAACAAGTAACCGTTGATGGCGCGTTGTCCACGGGGTTTTTTAGTAAAGATGAGTGTGCCTCAGGGTTCAATTCTAGGCCCACTCTTTTTTTTAGTTTATATTAATGACCTTCCTTACTGATAGCTAATTTTACTGATGATACTTTTCGTATTTTTAAAATAGGTAGATAAGATAGATTAGATTGTCTTGCATGGCAACGAAAGTGTGGCTGTTTTTCCAAACCGCTTGCGGGATTTGTCATTGGATGATTTTACCTACCATAAAAAAAAAGTGGTAAGCGGTTAATAACGTTTTACTAAGTGCGTACAAAACTAAATGTTTAAAGTTTTCGTTGCCGAATGTCGCTTAAGTTGGCTTCAATCTAATTCTTGACAGCAAGAAACTTGATGTAATTGCGGAAACTATATTTTTTGGTATAACTATTTATACCAAAAAATATAGTTTCCGCAATTACATCAAAAAAGAATATACAATAGTAGTTAAAATTACAGTTGGGCGCTTATATTAGAACTCTCTCTAGTAGTAAGCCTAGGTCTAGTAAGTTGAGCTGCATTTGCAGTAATAAAAATAAGGCAATAGATAGATTTAGCCACAGCTAGGTTAAGGGATATGCTGCTGATCAAGAATCAATTTTCATATTGCAAAAGAGAGCAATCCGGGCTATTTTTAATATAGGTCCTCGAGTCTCTTAGGAACATTCAAAGAAATCGATATACTGACTACCCACACTTAATATCGTCGTTAATTAGAAGCGAGTTTTCAAAATTAGAAGCGATTTACATGATGAAAATACGCGTAATAAACATGTAATTGCTATCCAAATGGAGATAAGACAACAAAATCATTCCTCATAAACTGTGTACGCTTTTATAACAAGCTGCCAAAGTCGGTTACAGAACTTAGCGAGGGAAAGTTCAAAACCCACATTAGCGTGCCCTTACCAAAAAAGCGTTTTACTATGTTGTTTTTTATTATTATTATTAAATAAAGGTAATTTTAAATGTTAAATTGTTTTATAGGTAAGATTAATAAATGGCTAAGAAAATATTATGGCACGACATGATATTAGATTTTTGAGACGTCTTACAAGGTCAAAACAATGATAATGCAAAAACATAGCTTATTTACTCGAAATCAGAGTTGAACACCTTATTTTCCAGCGTTATTTGCTCAATATTTTGTTTTAATTATAAGGTATAAACAACCCAAGGTAAAAAAAAATTGATTACGGAAGTCTGTTGTCTTTTTTTTTGACGATTTAGTAGAAACGGTTCAAAATTAAGAACAAAGGGAGAACAATTTTCTAACTACTTATTATTCCGAAATCAATTTAATTTCCACTAATTTAGAGTCGATATTAAAATTTATTTATCGATTCGAAACAATTAATTATTATTATTTGTAGCAAATTCAGCTCTGTACTCACTGCTCTTAGTGTGTTTTCCATCATGTCTGGGTCTGCGACGGCGTGTATGTATAGTATCGCGTCGCATGGCCGTAGGTCGTGGAACTCCATGTAACTTGAAATACAGTCCACAGGCGTTGCACACCATCTCGCCGCGAGCATCGCGCCGCCATATTGTGGTAGTGTGCGTGCCACAGTTGCTGCAGGAGAGCTCCACGCGTGGGGCTGAGCGGGCGGAGCCCGTACCGCCCGGCGTTGATGATGCTTCGGGTGGTTCCTGCTGCATATACAAAGGATGTTATGATTAGTTCGTGAGCCTCAAATTATGGTTTTGTCGCCTCTTTTTCCTTGCGAGTGGAGGGCGAAGGCAGTACAATCCACATTTCGCCAGTTATGTTTAATTTTCACATAATAGGGGGCAAGCCTTATTGCTATCAACCGGGTACCAATCTCTGGATTGGATCCTGCTCCTAACTAAGAAATTCTTGATAAAAACGCAACACTTTCATTTTCTCACAGAATCATCACATTTATTCCACAAGACTAATAAAAAACTAAAAACAAGTATAGGACTTACCTATGTGTACATTTCCTCATAACATGTATCCTTTGCGAGCCTTTTTGGGACTGTTTCTGTCTCTGAAGCCATAACGATCGAGAAGATGACAACTATAAAAGAAAATGGAGAAGGACACCGCCTCCATCTGTTATAGATATCATAACTTACATTCTCAGACGCCGTTTGCGGCCATTGCGTGTTGGTGGCGGGCGGGTCTACGGCCATGAGAGGCTGTGCTCGTGCGGGGAAACTTTGTTTTCTCCGCGCCGTGCCCGCCACGCTCGAACCGCGGCCCGAACTGTGCCATTCACCATTCTGTTGACAATTATACATATTATTTAATTGTTGATTGACCCTAATTCTGTAATAAGTATACATTTACATAATTTCACCCCTTTTCTCACGATGTTAAGCAGAAGCTACAAAATGGCTTGCTGGTCGTGGCAGGTGTGGTGGGTTTGCTTTGTTTACGTCATACATTTGATCATACAGCCACGCCCATAAGTGATGGTGGTGAAATAGATTATATTCCTAGTTGTTCATCAATCAATCAATCCATCAATCAAATATTTTATTCGCATAATATGTGTAGTTACAGGTGGTAAATAAATGTTTTATACAATATAACAGGAAAGATCGACATATTCACCATTTCTGGTATACGAAACTTAAATTAATAATTAAATGAACTGATTAAGTAGGTACATAGGTGCCTATATATTCTTAACATTTAATTATATTGCATTACATACTAATTATTGTACAAATAGAAACATAGTAAGGTGTTACATAAATTTTCTATTCTTATAACTAAGGTATTCCTCGGTCGTATAAAAACATTTATTGACTAGCCAGGTGTACAATTTTTTTCGGAATAGTGTAATGCGTAAGTCTTTCAGGTCACTCGGTAATTTTTTTTTTTGGTGGTGGGTAAAATCATCCAATGACATCTCCCGCCCTTGGGCGGAGCGGGAGATAGTGTCAGACTCTTACTGACTAAAAACCCACCCCGTTCCTTCGTGGCCTTAGATACCAGGGCCGGGCTTTCCTTTCGGAAACAAACCCTTATGGACATAGGGTAACAGTTCCTTCGATATAGATCAGTTATTATATTGGGCAGGGGAAGGCTATTGGGATAACGGGTATTAAAATTACAATAATCACCAAAGGATTGGTATAGATACTGATGTGTTTTAACGAAAATACAAGACTCAAATATATACATTGAAGGTGCTGTTAGTAAGTTTAGTTTTTTAAACAATGGTTTGCATGAAGTTAATGAATCTACGTTACATAGTGCTCGAATACACTGCTTTTGAGCTAGGAATACTCTACTAAATTCTACTGAACCGCCCCATGATATAATACCATACCTTATGTTTTTTTTTTTTTTTTTTTTTTTTTTTTTTAGTGGTAGGTAAAAATCATCCAATGACGAATCCCGCCCTTGGGTGGGGCGGGAAACAGTGTCAGACTTTTACTGACTAAAAAACCTACCTTTCCATTCCTTGCCTTTATCCTGGGGCCTTTGGTGACAGTCTCACATAACCTTTGGCCCCAGTAGGCTTCGGCCCTGCTGGACCCCTACAGTATGCTGACAACTCCTTGAGGCGCGCGGGAACGGTGCGCGCCGTAGACGACCTGAGCTCGGACCGGTCTGTTACCGGACGGACGGACAGCGAGCTACCCATTGCCCACCGTCCGCGAGCCCGCGCCTACGGTGGCCGGAAATTGGGATCGGAAACCCGGCGGCGGCGGCGGCGTGTCCGCCTTTGCCTAAGGCGGTCGGCCTCCTCCTTTACTAGCATTACTGCTTCGCAGAAGGAGGCGACCGCCTGCCACTCCTCCTCGCTCCGGAGCATGGCTTGAACCAAGCCCCGGCGCGAGAGATCGCCGCCGATCGCCCCCACGAGGACACGGCGCTGCTCTTCCCAAGCGGGGCACACCTCGACTGTGTGCTCCACCGTGTCCACCGGGCGGTCCGCACAGTGGCGACACCCGGGCGTCGTCTCCGCACGAATCTTGTACAGGTACGGACCGAACTTGCCGTGCTCGGTCAGCACCTGCGCCAAACGGAAGGTGACGACGCCGTGGGGCCTTTCCAGCCACACCATACCTTATGTTGGAAGCTACATATCCATGATAGGCTTGCAGAGCTGTTTTTTGGCTGGAGATTCGTGCAAGACGCCATAAAGCATAAACATATCTGTTTGTTATTTGTTTGTATTTCCTAGCAAGCTTCAGGCAAGATATTTTTTAATATTATATATTATTTTTAATCAGAGCTGTGTTAGATTATCTTAGTGTGCTAGCTATGACCTATTCACTTTTCACTGAAACTTTTGGTAGAGAATTCCACTCTTAGGCTGTACGCACAATGAACGTGTTTCCAAAACGTTTTCTACGTATTGGTGGAATGTCCACAATGTACCGGTGGAGCAACGCAGTCCGTCTATTGGTCCGACGATAAAACGGGCTGGATGGTATTAAATAATGCATTTACGATAAATCAGATTATATTCTGCTAAGTAATGACGGTATAATAATTATTATTCCGTCATTAGTATTGATCTCTGTGAGTGTTAGAAAAATGTATTTTGCTACTCATTAGAATGAACAATTCCTCATGAAGAAAAACAATACATTATGCAATAGCTACATTGTTTTAGCCAAATACATGATAGATAAGTGCATTTCTCATCACCGAACATATTATCTCGGCTTGAAAGATCTAGCATCGATAGTACTTAGGTATGTGCGCAGAGATAACAATAAGCAAATCACTTTTGACGAGACAAGGAAAATGTATTTAAAATGAATATTACCATAGCATTTAAGTGGACAAAGAAGTTAATTCATGCTGTCATGTGGTACCTCTTTTAACTCTAGCTTAGATTATCCTCAGTTTGCAAGTGAACTTCAGTACATAAGCCACATTTCAAATATTTAAATGGTCTCTTAAAAAAGGTGTGATTTTTAAAAGTCGTTCAATGTTTACTCCTGAGCTAATTCTTTTTCGTAGTTGGAACTACTTTTGATTTAAAACTTTCATCATATTTCTATGATTTTGAGCAGCAAGCGGCAATAATGACACTGGTTTGTTTTAATTTTAAATCAGGACTACTGCCTTTAACTTCCTAGTCTGTAATCTAGCATACCAGGAAGATACTTAATTTATTATTTTAACTACGGGATACATGTTTGATTGATTCTGTAATTACGCCTGCGTCACATTACAAGCTTGAATGATTAATTTTACTACAAAGAAACTGGTTGTACAGGAACTGAATTTGGTCAAAACAAGTTATATTAACGACTGTTTGCAATGATAAGAACAGCACAGATATCCATCAGAGGCAGTTGTTATTATTATTATTATAATTAAAACACATTTGTGCTCTTGACATACAACATTAAACTACTGGAATTTCTGCAGTAGCTTGTTGGAATTCTGCCCAACCACAACAGGATAGCATGAAGGTTAGTAATATTATTATTGTTTTGAACAGTTTGCTTCATACTAAAATATTGTTACATTTTTTTTTGTACTGACTGACGTTACCGTTTCATTTAAAATTCCTACAAATAAAATATTACGTTATGACAAGTGTCGTTATGGGTCTCACTCGTTTATTTTCGAGTTATGTGCGAACATATTCGATACCCTGTTAAAGAGCCAAACCTTTAAGCTGTGGACTACCCTCACAATACATCTTATCCAAACTAAAGAGGCACTTTATCAAAAAGGTGATTATTCAGAAGGAGCTGTGCACTGTGTACATGTTTACTTGATAAGAATCAATACTAAGAAATATCAATAACATATTCAAACAAAGACTGACATTCGGATTACAAATTGGCATTGACTGCTAGATAAAAAATTTGAAGTTTTTTAAAAATTGCATTATTCTTAGTGTCAGTTTTGGAATAAGGATGCCATATTATACGCTTCATTATGCACGACACATTAGAAAATTAGGATACTTTTTTATGCCAAGGACAGTACTTAATAACATTTACCTACATTCGCATCACCTATTTAAAATAACAATAGTATATTGTTGTGTATTGATTGCTGCTATAAGTTTTTATAGTCCATTATTTGATTGAGTCATTAACAATATTAGTAGTAAGTAGAAGGTAATCAATAATCACAAACAAATATTTTCATCGTTTAATTTAAACACCGCGGTTATACACACATACACTTATCATTTTATCAAGACTTCAAGAGTCATCACATTAATATTATAAACGTAAATTATTCAGTTCATATGTACTTTTATAAGTTTATCCTAACGCTAGCTTTTGCCCGCGGCTTCGCTCCCGCTCTACCCTACTCTACCTATTCTACCCTACTCTACACTACATTTTTTGATTGAAAGATTATACTCCCGAGTTGGTCCCATAGAAATATTGTTTTGATCTGATGATGAACTTCGAATATAACTTAAAACTTAATTAACTTAGAAATAACTGTAATTTCGGAAGTCGGTGTTCAATAACGAAAAGACTAAACTATTATAGAAACACCGATTTCCGAAATTAAAGTTACATTGTACTTTTGTTTTTTTTTTTTTACTTTGAAGACGGTTGTAATTTTTTTGCAAAAAGTTTTTTTATAACTAAAATCTTATGTTCGACGAAGTGGAAATCAGCATAAAGTCTGCACGACAGTCGTTCTGTCTAAAACTAAAAATTATTCATAAAGTGGACGACGAAACGGATCATATATTATGGTTGTAGATAACATGCGCATAACCAGATAGCTCCTTTCAAGCGCAAAGACCTTGGCAATAGGCCAGGAATGCACTAGGACAGATAAGACAACGCAAACATTTAACGACGCGACGACTGGCTGCTGCACTGCTTATCGCGGGTTCGATTCCCACACGGATCAAATATTTCATGATCTACAGTTAGTTGGTCCAGGTTTGAGTATTTTTGAGTTTATATGTTTGTAAGCGCAACCACGATACAGGAGGAATTCCAAGTTCAGGGCTACGATTGAAAAATGATCGCAAAGATAAAGTTAAATGTTTACCGATGATATTATCAGTAAGAGAACAGAGATTTTTTTAATAATGTAGGTTTATGACACTACTAAATACAGTAGCTTTATTTATTATTTTATTATAATCACACTAATGTTATAAAGGCAAAAGTTTGTGAGTGTGTGTGGGTATGTTTATTACTTCTTGACGTTCGAACGGCTGAACGGATTTAGATGAAATTTGGAACACGGAGTAGACTATGTCCTGGAATAATATATAGGATACATTTTTATACCGCAAGAATATTCCCTAAAAATAATTTTTACTTTTACGCGGGCGAAACCGCTGACAGCAGCTAGTTCTGTCTTTTATTTTAGTATCTGTATTCTGATTGTAAATATTAGTTTTCCAAAAATGGCACCAAAACAACAGATAATGTCTTTAGTGATTTATTGAGACTAATTAGTTGTATTCGCAATCAAGTAGATATAAGCGGCACGGTAAAATACATATATTCGAGTTTTTGAAGAAGTATGTTTGATAAAATTAAGGAAGCTAGCGTACTCTAGAAACTAATTAAACAGATAGTGATAGAGATCGTGCAGAGATAGACCGCCCTGATACGAAATTGATGTTGTTTCATTACGTTCCGTGCATGACTGGTGATAATAAAATTACACTCAAATGCGGAACACGTATGCGAGCATATTTTATTTCCTTATTCGTTTAACACAATAGAGTTTTATAGTAAGTCTTCAGCCATAAACTGTTGAAAGTAAAAGGTAGTAAGTGGAAACGAATACATAACAAACTGCTCTACTTTACTCTTTCACAATATATTACAGTATCTACGTTTATACTACGTACTTCCTGTCAGCGGCTTCACTAGCGTAAAAGTAGAAAATGATCCCAAGGGAACATACACTCAAGATGATATGTGCTTTTCCAGGAAATGGTTTCAATTTATTCAAATTGTAAATTATTTATGCGTGATTATGAGTGTCCTATCATCTATGTATGTAATTCTTTTTTGCACGAAATGAGCAGGGTAACGATTATATTATTTATCGTCAGCTTATTTTTACTTTTCTAACACTATTTTGTAGAATTGAGTAATATAAATATACATACGTAGATCTTTCCTTTATCTTTTACCAGTGAAACCTCCAAGGCAGTTCAATGATGTTCCTGGCTGAACCACATTTTAACAATTAAAAGTGTTACCTGTTAACATAAATGGATGGCACAGATCGTGGCATCTAACTTGCCAAGGACCTGGTTTAGTGTTGTATTTTCTATAATATCTAACGACTAACAAAAAATAAGTCCATCTAACGACTGTCGGCTTCACTTTTGTATGTACGTGAGCGCGCATATCAAAGACAAAACAGTCTAGCGACGTACCTCCTCCTCTCTAGTAGTATGTCGGCAGTAATGAAAACTGTCGATATATCGATATTTATTAAAATATTAATATCGGCCTCGATATTGTCTGTGAATGTTTCGGTCAAACTTTTCGAGATTTTCGGGTTGAAAATAATAATTTATTCAGCTCAATAATAAGTAATAGTAATTTTTATACAAATAGTAGCATTTTTTTTATATTTTTAAATGTTTTTATACGTTTTTTTTTGAAAAATTTAAAAATGTTAAAAATATGTATAAGAAATAAATAAAGGGAGTAATTTAATTTATGAGAATCATAATTAAACTGAATTGCAATATTCTAAGACTATTTTTTTATTCCAGGCAAACCAGCATTATACAGCTATTTTTTCTTTGATGTCCGTTGCATATTCTGCTGATAAATTAATTTTGAATAAATATAGTTTTTGATGCGATTTTCGATACTGAATATTTTGTATAGCTAAATCGATGTATCGGATCAAAATATATCGGGTAAAAATATCGATATATTGAAGTACTTATACTTAGTTATGTACCAAATCACTATTTCGGTTAATCGAGTCGACTCGATTTGTGTATTCGAATCTTGACTCGAGTCAAGAACGCTAGTTTAGAAATTCATGTACAGAACTTGAGTTTGTTACCAATTTTAGAGCAAAACGGAAAAATCAAATAGCAGTAAACTTCAATATTTACCAAATTTTAATCATTATAACATTTTGGCGTTCTAAAAGTATTTCAAAACTTAAACCGGTTAGTTGGACTCCCTAATAGAATCGAGTTAGCGAGTACAAAATAGATTCTTCTTCTAATGAAAAGATACGGCTAAATACAACTAATTAGTGTACTTAATCGATACTTTTCTCCGATATCATGTACTTTTAGTATCGATACTTTGAAATGAAGTATCGAGTCGATATCGGTCAAAAGTACTCATATCAGTATGCCATGTCAGTATTTCATTTTAACATTGATAAAAAAAATGCATATCTTAAATTAAAGTTTTCTTATTAAATCAATACTTTTCAGCTGATACTGGGTAAGTATCGATACGTGATGACCGATACCGGATCGAGTAAAAGTATCGATGCTGCAATGGTATCGTTTCATCCCTATAAAAAACAGTTTCGTTTTAGTTTTAAGACTGACTTGTCTATGTGAGACAAGTCTGTCTAAAAACTGTCTTATCTGAAGTGAGCGCTCAGGCTTAGTCAATGCTTAATGTTTGCTGGTAACGGGGGGGGGGGAGGGGTTGTAACTAAATTACTTTTCCTACCTTGAATCACCAGCGCCATCTACTTTTGTTAGTCTTGATGCGATCCCTAATTTCAAAATTGCATAGTCACCTAGCGAAATATAGATATTGAGTGGGGTGAGGGATGCGGGGCAGTAGACTGTTCTGCGCGCGCGGCCGCCGAATATCTTTTTAGTCTACGTCACGCGCCTGCACGCGACGGATGTGCATTTCCTAATTCCGTCCCGCTTTCCCGTGAGTCACACTGCACCACGCGGCCCACCGCCTGTCGTCGTCAATACAATGCATTAAAATCGCAAGTTTTGTGAAATGGTGCGTAGTTAAGTTCGTAGAGGTCCTGTCAGTTGGCCGCTACGGTCACCCGAAATCACGACCTGGACTTTGTGGTGACCTTTTCTGTGGGTGCGAAATAATAATAATAATAATTTATTCGAAAGACAACACTGGTCCAATGGTTAGTAAACAAAAACTTATCAACTAAAAGGGTTAGTAACAAATAAAAAACTTAACCTATTGCTGCACCAGCAATCGCAACCAGTGATTGATCACTGGCGCATCATGCTTGTCGGCTAAAGTCCGAAGAATGCCATTGGAGCTCGCCCTAGATCTGCTTAGCAACGAGGCAGCCTTCTTCCTCATAACGGCGTGGAAATCATCCACACGCGCTAAAGCAAACATGCCCGATGCACTGCAGTATCTAGGCAGCCCCAACAGCACCCTGAACCCATTACCCCTATAATGTAGAAGAAACTCAAACCCTCGTGGACTTAGTTCAAATTGAATGAAGTTAAACAAAGATATTGAAGTGGTCAAAAGATTTAAAAAATAAAAATGTGCAAGACTGCTTAGCGGTAGATACTAACCAGCTTGGTGGATATTATTAAAGTTGTGCTAATAGGATTGTAATTGGATTTACGAAAGTTGATTTTACTTAAATTATTGTACATTTGATTCCAATTTCTTTAGTACACGTATCTGTAAAAGACATGATCTGGCCTTATTTTCGAAATTCTTATGAAATTGTATCAAACTACTTTTCGATTACTTTCTTATCACAGTATAACACGCTTTTTGCAAAATGACAGTCCTGCCCTTGAAAGTATGAAGGGAAAAGCAATTTATGTTTTGATTTGGGGGTGGGGCAACGCGCGTGCGGCGTGGCGACCTGTTTGATCCGTTTTTGTTTGATGCAGTGCGCTGCGCATTGTGTCTACAAGCATTGTTTTCTTTTGGACAACCTATCTAAATTTTTCTATATTAAATTATCTAAATTGTTGTGGAATGTCTGGCAGTATACAGTGTATTAGCTCTATCTATCTTTCTCGATATTTTAACATGTTCACGGCAAGGCCCTAGGGCAATATACCTATTGATAGACAGCGGTAGACGATTACTGGTTGTTAATAGCAATTTGGATGAATGTTCCAACATTTCGTTATCTCTTTTGTACACACGTAATTTAATGGCAGTGCCGTCACATTTATTGTTGTTAGCTTCCATCAGACTTAAAAAGTTTACTAACTTATAAAAAAAAAATCGTATTGTTTGGGATTTTGGATAGTTCTTTTTTGATAAAAATAATAAAAAGAAAAAATGCGTCAACTACCCAATTAGCAGTAGGTACTGACCGGTGACACAGATCCGTTGTTCGGCTGCTGCATGGTACTGGAGAGCGGCGACGCGGATGTCCTTAATGGCGACACTGTCATGCCAAGCTGCTTGCTGTTGATCAAACGCCGTAGTAACTGTGTTGCTTCGCCGCTGCGACCTAAACAAAAAGGAGGAAATCGTTCAGAATTATGTGTGTGCGACCCGCCCCAGCTTCGCTCAGGTGTTACAAAGCTTAGAAATTCTCGGCTTTCCTCTACTATAATATGCATGCATTAAACATCTAAACCTTCCTTATATTACTCTGTCTAAAGGAAAAATGCGCATGAAAATCCGTTCTGTAGTTTTTGAGTTTATCGCGTTCATCCAGACAGACAGACGCAATCGAGAACTTTGTACAATAAAGTATATTACAACGAACGCGCGTCAACGGCGCGTTTAAAAAACGTGATGTGAACAGATCCTTAGGGGGGTGAAAAGCGGGAATTTCGTCTGTATGCAAAATCTTATTCCGTGTACCAATATACTTGGAAGTTACCATAAATAGTAACTTGACCTTTAAAAAATGTTGTCATTACTTGTTTTGAGAACTAGCCCCAATAGAATAATTTGAACATTGAACATTATTTTGGAATTGTGATTAGAGAACCTGGACTGGAAAATCTATGATCAGTGTCATCACAGTCACAAACCTATAGTCACTGATAGACAAGGATTGAGAGCCGGTGCTGTCATGTGAGCGTTAGCCGCCCAATGTGTGTGATCTTCGATACCGATTACCGCCACATAGGCACAATTTCAGCGGTCCACGCGTTAGTGGCGAGTCACCTATCTTCCGCTATTTTATTTGAATCTAAGGGTTTTAAAGTTTATATGATGGAGGTTTCTTTTTTTTTTTGGATAAAAAACGTGAAACTTTGCATAATCAAAATGAATAATAAAATCTGTCATTATGTATTTGTTTTTTAAAAGTACCCTCGAAATATGGTGGGTGGGGTTTTTAAAGTGCTAATTGCGTTATATGTATGCAGAAGGTCTGCATTTTAACTGAGCATGAAACACTTTAGCAAACTTTAATCTGTTGTCGGTACAAAAGATGGTACATACGCTTAATTTATTGAATTGATATCTCGTCTCCAAACCAGTAAAGCGATTATGATCCACACGATATAAATACCTTACTTAAACGAGATTATACGAGATAATGTTTGCTGTCATATAATAGACTTCATCCAATAAAATAATGCACCTAATACAATTTATTGACAGTGCAATAGTTTGATGAAATCATTTAATTAAATTGCAAGTGGTTTCTTGCAATAGGGAATTTGTATACGCTTAATTGAATCTTCTCAATATTCTTATAGAGTTCAATATTGTTATGATTGGTATCATGTATAAGGTTTACTCCTTTGCTTGATATTTGATATATTCTGAATAATATTGTTATGTGAATAATAAAGTAAAAGTTGCAAATTGCAATGTCAGATATCAAAGTGAAAAACACATGCAAACGATTCGTGTCGTGTACTTGTGTCTTCAGGATGTTAAAGATACAACTTAATTGAGAACCTCCTTCCTTTTTGAAGTCGGTTAAAAATATAGACTAGGCGAAATAGAGAAAAGTATTTTGAATAAAACCTAAAACTAAAATTGCATTTTAATACTTTGAGGAAAGCGTCTGTTCTTGATAAGAATAATAACTATTGCAAAAAATCACAACCACTTGTATAATTCTACTGAGAAAAAAAGTTGCTAGTAAGGTGTTACAAATCTAGAAATTAATCACTTAACTGCATATATTTATGAGGCAAATCAAAAGATGCAGATTTTTATTTAAATTTTCCTTGATTGTTTCTAATGAATCGCCTCATTTGAAGTAGATAATGCAAATTCGCTATCGCAAATCCTGCAGCCTGTAAATCACCGTTATCTCTATCTACACAACGTATCTCTATGTATATCGACCGCGGAAATTTAAAATGTCGTAAAGGACAGTTCATTTTACGATTTTCAACTCTCGGTTCAGTGCTGACAGTTCAAAAATCAAGACTGCAATGTATGTGCCTTACGATAATTGAAATTTCTAACGTCACCATATGTGTGGCTCACCGTTTTGCCTGTGTAAAGCCTGCCACAGCGACTCTTTGTCCTGTTCGTGTTCCATGGGCGGCTGCGGGGAAGACTGGGTCGATCGTGCTGATTGAGTCTCTTCTGGGTCGTCCTGTAATGTGCACAACGTTTGTTACGTGTGATGATCTTAAAAAGGTGACCTGTCTGCCAAAATGTCTGTATTAAAAGCAGTGTCAGTGTGTGTTAGACATGCAAACCTATTGCAACTAACTGAACGGAAATCCAGATTGCAGGCTGATATTATAAAATTCTTGATGAATAACATTAATAAAACTTTGCCTGACCTAAGCATCGAACCAAGCATTCGCTCATGGCCAGCAGTCGCGCTTGAGACCACTGAACCGAGGCAGTCAAAACTCGACGATTCCAGATCTTAATCCTAACCCAGGGACTGAACCCATATAACAACAAACAGGTTGATGAGAATCAGTACAATGTTTGAAGGTCACACAGGTTGCAAAAATATCACTCAATGTCGCTGGATGCAATGACGTCAGCCCAACCTTGTTCGTTATCTCTAGTTTTCTATTGTGGACGGCAGAATACCTAGTTGACCTTCCTCTGTTAAACATGCTACTGAAATTAATACTGTTTAAATTGTGCAAGGGCCTCACCTGCGACATCTGAGATATATCCATTTGTAGCCTATCTGGGTCTGACCCACTACTGCTTCTACTACAATCTTCATACACCGATGAATTTTCTTTCGTCGTTTTCATTTTGGCTCGCCCAAAAACGTGTTGCTTGTACTCATCTACAAAGTTCGTCTTATGCGTGAGTGCGCCGTGGAAGTAAGTGTTCGTGTGTTCTTGCTGGTCGGTCTGTTCGTGGGGCTCGTTCTTGACGGAGCTATACAGAGAGAGGTCCATCTCCTTGTTGTCATGGTCGTCGGTGCTGACGGGGCTGGCGGCGGCCTGCGGCGGGTACGCGTACTGCTCGTCGGCGTACTCGTGCGCGTAGCTGTCGCCCGCGCTCGTCGCGTGCGTCCTGTCTATGACGCCCGTGTAGTTCGGTGGATACTTCTGAGATTCTTCGTTTTCCCTCTGAGCGACCGCCACAGCCTTGCTTATAATATCGATGACGGTATTGCAGTGCATCACCTCTCTCGCTCTGTCGGAGGGCGGTAAACTCTGCACACTGTTAAACATTATATGAGGTTCATCTTCCTGTTTGACCGCATATTTACTTGGGTCGTAATTTTTTATCTGTAGTAGTGTGACTGCCGCTTGCCGGCTCTCCAAGTTCTTCATCTCCTCAGTCGAGTCCGGAGAGCCGATCTCGGCATATTTGTTTTTCAAATCGTGCTCGTATTCGCTATCGCTCAGTGGTTTGATAATTTCTTCCAATTTTGCCGCCGTTATATTCAGGATTTCCTAGAAAAGAAGAGACAAAGTTTGATCATCAAGCAGTGCTCTATACTCATTAGTAGGACGATAGTACAAACAAACATCGACCAATGAGGCGCTCGCTCATTTCATGTCACTCGTGATATCAGCGGCTCCTAACTGATAAGATAAAACGTATTGTGATCCAAAGGTGTTCTCCAGTACCCTTTCTAATTTTGATGAAAATGTATTTCCCAACTACATGCAAAGTGAGTGACCGTAGTGACCGAGATAGAAAACAGAGACGATCGTTGTTTGTGTACCTTAAAGATTATATAAGTAATGGTGTTTCTTTGTTGTAGGTGTTAATGATATTATGCGTCCTAGTTTCGTCGAGCCGTGCACAAGAGGCCGACGCGGAAAATGTTCCATGTGATATTACCATACAAGATTCTTCCAATTTAACATTAAACTGTTCACGCCGGAATATTGATGAGATTCCCGAAAAATGGCCGGAGAGGATAAACAGCGTAGATAAAGGTAACACGACTACAGAAGGCAGAGTAAAGAGAGAGAGCAAATTATCATCGTACACTATCATAAGCAAAAATATGACGTAAACAAAACAAATAGCTCTACAATTCCATCAACTTTTATAATCAACGTTACCTAAAAATAACTGTCGGTTGATTACCATCTGAAGTTTTAGTGTGATAGTAAATTATTCATAATAAATTCGGAGAGTCGAGCATACGTTACGTAAGTACGTTTATGGATGCAGTGAAGTTTACCGTGGGTGGAATGGATTAGGTTTTATGATAATACTTAGTTTTATGAATATTGATGAAGTGTTAACAGGACGATAAACCGTTATTAACGTGATACCTACTCACACGAAAAGTATTTTCAATACATTTTCGAGTAGACTTTGTTTGTAATAACAGAGTTGTAAACGGGAGGAGTAATGGTATTTTTGGACATTCCAGATGGGCATGTGTTGATAACGTTTTTCAACAATACAATTTCGAACGTGTCGCAAGTGCCCACGGTGCCGGGCAAGCGGGTCGCAATCAGCTTCAAGTCAAACGAGATCGTCGACATCGAGGATGATGCTTTCTCTAATATCGAGGGATTGGTGTACTTGGATTTAAGCAACAACTACATTACAGGTATGTGTGATGTTGATATAATTTGGCTTGACACAGGTACAGGTAGTCACACAATAACGTCAGATGAGAGATAAGTGCCCTGTTTGGTCAACAAACAAGTTACGGGACCGCTCTTATCTGTTGACTGAACAGGTCACTGTATAATTTCAATTAACATATTTTCAACATCAATTCTGTTAAAAACAATAAAATAATACACTAATTTCTGCTCGCTGTTATTTATGCTGATTTATTAGCTTATCTAGCTGAAGATCTTAACTAATATATGGCAGGTACTTAATACATACAATTTATTAATTGGCTATGAAGACCGCCCAGCTGACCACCCCAAGCGTTAAGCTATCAACGCCAAGGTATGAATGCGCCAGACGTAATACGTGATTATTGATCAGAAAAGACTTATCTGGGTCAGATATTTATGTTCACCAGAAAAGCAAACACAAGTATCACAAAACAGACGTGATATTCAACATACTCTGTTCAACTTAAATGCTTAGCAACAATAATGACTGCAATCAGTCAGGTGACATTACAATATGGATTGAAGACAAGGTGCTCAGCATATCCGCTAGCTTCACCTTCGTTCAAAACCCCAGTTGAATCAAATTCTAATACGGCCACAGTAGTTATAACTGTTATCGTATTTGGTACTCTGCATAATATAATATAGTCTGCGTAATATTTTTTTTCAGAATCTCGAGATCGCCCACGTCTTCTTATTATAAAAAAATAAGTAGACTAGACGGATAAACACTAAATAGATGACCTAAATCACAAACAAATAATTCGAACAAATCCATAAACAACATTAGTAAAGTGTAGAAGTTTCCATTACGTCTATGATTTCAAACTTTCCATTCTAAAGGTGAATGAATTCTGCTAAATGTACCTTCAAACGTGGCGTGATATACATAATACATCTAGATTGGAAAACCATTCATGAATTTCATTTTTTGCGTTTTTGATCTACTCGTATTTGTAATGGTGTGGCATAGTGGCATATCTACAATACGATGAACAAATGGTACATGTATGAAATCAGTTAGGGCAATAATTTTGCTAATGTAGTAAAGAATTTATTATCTTTCGCGTTCTATACAGATATGAGCGTTCACTCTACATCTTTCATAATATTAGTCACCGAGCGGTACATTTATTTATATGGTTTCGCCGAAGAACGCTACGTTGCAACACTTTGATTCACAAAAATGTCGTAAACACCATCTAACAATAGCCTTGACTAAGACAGCCTGTACAGGAGTTTGTTTTTCTGTATTTCTAAGTGCAAGATAAGTTGTCAGTTCTGAACGATATTCCCAATCTGAATAACAAAAGCTCAGACTTTGGCAAGCTGTCATATATGTGTATACGGGCAAAATTCCAGCAGAAATCTAATATAATCTAACTAACATTGATTATGCTTCCTTGCTCGATGTATCCTTTACAGGATCTTTATTGCTTTTACCCAGGATTTTATTTAATCATGAATATTTCTTGATAATTATTACAATAATTATAGTGATGACTAACTCAGATTGGATCTTAATGGTATAAATGAAGCAATACCTACTAGATTACTAAGAGAATAAAGCAAATTCTCATCTATTGTTAAGGATCTAGATTATACATACACACCTATCGCATTCAGATCCACAAGTAATTAACAACAAAGTCTAAACGGAACATATAGGTATGTTCCGTCTAACGTGCAAATAGGACGACAAAAAAATCATTAGCGATACAAGAACTACAAAACTAATCCTCAAGCAAGCGACAGTTCAATCAAAGGCCCGGTTCAATGATCCGTAATTATAGTTTTGTGAGACAATTTTCTAATTTAAGATTTCCTTGTATGGAACCGACAAATGGAATTTTAAATTAGGACACGCCTAGAGGACAACACAAACCAGTTTCTGATAGCGCTACAAACCATAAAACCATAGATGTATAGGAAATATACGTGTGATAAGGTATTTTATCTGTTATCTCAACATTCATGTGTAAAATAAGGAGTCGCAGATACTCTTTACGCAAAATACATCTATTTAATCAACATAAATACATAAACATGAAGAAAGTGTTTGTTCATATAGAGGTGATCTCAGCAGAAAATATTCTGTCGATTTGGTAGCTCGTTAGAAAGTAAACTCAAACAATTACGAGCGCATGATAAACTATTAATATCGGGAGTACGATGTATTGCAATTAATGCTCATTAGTCAATAATTAATCAAACAAAGGCCACAGAGTCTGACTCTCGAGATGAAAGTAATACGACATTCAACTAACAACGAATATGCAGATTGCGCAGCCTTTATAGTCATCTTTATTATATCCAGCTTAACATGTCTCTTTTGACATTAATCAAGGGTAGGTTGTTGGGCAAAGATTTCTCTCTATTATTCACTGAGCGATGAAGTATTTATCTAAACTAATAAATAGTGAATAAAACGCAACTACCGCTCTGGCACAGTGAAAACTATGAATCACTAGAAAAGTGGGCGGACGGAATAAGCCGTATGCAACTTCAGAATGAATACAAAGCAGGAAGTTATACTGACGTAAAAACTACAAGTGCAAAGCGATTGGACAACGCTTTTTTAAAACATAAATAGAAAGAGGCACTATTTCTAACAATAAAATAAACTTAATGTATGTTTCCAGGGGAAGTGTTGAGGAGCGAAATTTTCCAAGGGCGCTACAATAATGGAACATATGGCAACATTGCTTTGGAAACGCTGAACCTGGGCCACAATGACATCCACTCACTGGATCGGTATCTGTTCCAGTACACGCCGAACTTGACAAGACTGTACCTCAACAACAATCCTATTGAGATCCTCGACCATGTGACAATCCTTGCATTGGCGAGTGCTACTAATTTGCAGGTAAGGGAAGGATACTTTTATCGACTGCGCGACGCAAAGGAGGGTAATCTGTTTATCAGCTTTTGTATTTAAGGGCTGCGGGAATGTTCGAATGAGTTACAGTTCGCAAAGGGCAACTTAACAAACGTAGGTGTGTTTTAGACAGTAAAAGTTTGATCACGCTTCACCCAGAGCGGAAGAAGTTATTGCATGATGTCCCAACTTAAAAAGAAAGTCTATAGATAATTATTTATCTACATTCGTACAAAGGTATGTGTGTTTGTGCCTTTGTTTGGCGCTCTACTGACTAAACGCGGGGGCTAATTTTGATGATTTACGTCATTTGATTTATGATAATATAATCTTATGAGTGTCACTAAGCACATAATAATTACAATTCAATATGGCGACAACCAGAAGAAAAATTGTGAAAAGTCGACTACGTCAAGTATCAAATCATTTTTCATCTTGAACGACTTGATTTAGGATTTATAACGATTTTAAGTTGGTTCGCAACTGCTTGAAAAGTGACTTGTTTGAACTTTCAGTTTTTATTCGGATTCTTTAAAATTGTTGTTTTTTTTGGTAATCTTTTTCTGTGTTCTTTGTTTTGGCAAATTTATCATTTTCGTAGCAGCGGTTACTGTAATGCTCTAATCAACTACTCTATGACACTTCTACCATATCAGAGGCCAGATCTAATCGTTGTTTTTAAAGTTCACAATATCAAGGAAAACCAAGGTTGCGTAAAGTGATGTATGCGTTGCTGTTCATCTAACTGACATAATTCTTTAATCGCCACTTACGAAACCCGAAAAATGGGGTAACCTACATTTATTTAGGGATCACTATCACTAACATTGATCGCTGCGATTTACAAAACAAAGTTCACGAACGCAACTATCCATTTAGTAGTCGAAAAACGCAAAGTATAACTACAAATTCAAAGTCCATCACTTTGACTTTGTTCATTTGAATGTACCCAACTTTAAATGCAAAATAATCATTAGTAGATGGTAAACCTAAAGCAGCTTTTGATAATATAATTATTTAATGTGTCTGATGATAAATTCGCAAGTTACCTGATAAAAAACGAGGTTATCAAACTCTTTTTTTTATGGCTTTAATATATTTCTAATTAATGATGGGACAAGTTCTTCAAGTATTGTGTCCACGTCAGATGTCATAAGAATATTAAAAAGTCTATTATACAAGGGACTTACTAATGTCAAGAACAATGAGTATCGTCACGTTATACAAGACACTCTCGCCATCATTAATTAAACTCTATGAGAGATTAACGGCCGAGATTACATACAACGATAATTTTTAATTAAGATTAGATACATTCCAATATTATGTCAAAGGAAGGTAAATCCGGATATCTATCGTAACTCCAAGTAGACCCTCGAGAAGAGCATCTTCTATTGATAGCTGGGGACTCCCACTGCGTTACCCTTCATCTATAAATAAGTCCTTTTTTTTCAATTGCAGGTATTAGACTTGGCCAAGACCGACATCGACAACATACCCCTCGATGCGTTCAAAGGGTTGACGAAGTTACAGCAGATCGATTTATCGGACAACCGGTTCGTGACCGTGCCGGAAAGTCTGAGCCTTGTAGGAGAATCCCTCAAGTATCTCACGTTCAACAACAATCCCATTGCAGAGCTCAATGATGACAGCTTCGTAGGTAAATACTTTAATACACAAAATTATTAATACTAGCTGTTTCCCGCGGTTTCACCCGCGTCTTTGACTATTGCTCTGCTTCCGTGAGTGGTACCGATAGCGTGATGCTTTATAGCCTTCCCCGATAAGTGGGCTATCCAACATTAATCTATTTTTCAATTGGAATCAGTACTTTCTCGAGTTTAGCGCGACCAACCAAACAGTCTTTCACGTTTATAATATTAAATTAATATAAGTATAGATTATTTTCGAATGCTATTAGATTAGCAAGTACAATGTTTTACATTGTACTAAATAATTGGTGCGGAACCAATTTAAAGAATACGTTTAATCGTAGCGTTTCGTTACCTAACAAAAGATATCTATTTATTTAATTTATGTGTCGAAATAGAAACTAGACAAACAATATAAATGTACTGGACACGGCGAAGATCACTGTTGAGTCATAAATAGACACAATACAAAATAACGTTCAAGCAGAACCTGTTGTTATCATCTCACGGGAAATACCAAAAGCAAAGTAG
This sequence comes from Leucania comma, assembly GCA_958295575.1. Lineage (NCBI taxonomy): Eukaryota > Metazoa > Arthropoda > Insecta > Lepidoptera > Noctuidae > Leucania > Leucania comma. The sequence goes on from OY282470.1 coordinate 18,096,254, forward strand.
ATTTTTACGATGCTGTTTATCTTTACTACTGCCAAATCAATCGCCATGGTTTCACTTCAATCTCACACTCAAGTGCTTTTATAACACTATACTATTAATTTAGCACAAATTGGATCCGATGTTTGGCAACGATCTTAATCTGGAACATATTATGAAGTATCTATCAAAGTTTCTATTTCAAGAATAACTATTTACTTCATTACACAGAAGTAGACACATACTATTCCGGTATTCTTTTGCTTAAGTAAACAATACGTAGCAAAAAAACTGCCTCAGATGTTTATCTGTATGTGAAACAGTACTATACATATATACCCACTAGTATAATACGGAAGTACATGATAATAATAGAATCAGTTTTTTTGCAGGCTTAACGAACTTGATCGAATTGGAAGTCGGCGAAAACGATTATTTGGACGAAGTGAAACGCAGCACGTTCTCCCCACTCAAGAACTTAAGGGTACTTCACCTTTGTCACAACCGAAATCTGAGATACATCAGCCATAATGCGTTCCGCGGATTGAAAGACAAATGGACCTTGAAGGAAGTGAGTAACACATGCCCCTAAAGATTTTAGATAGTAGCATCAACGCGGAAAAACCCTTCTATAGTTTAGTGCGTAATGAAAATTCGGTGCGTTTAAGCTATTATCAAAGCGGAAATAATTTAAGTATTCTGTTATTTCTATTTTAATAAACAAAATCAAGTTTCGAGTGGAGTCATATCTCTAAGTATTTTCTTACACCGATTAACGTAACTCAGGATGACGACATTCGTCTTCGATTGTGACTGATGTACTATTATAAGCTCATGGCTATATGGTTTATCAGAAATAAACGTACTTATTGTAAATATTTGGATGAGCATAATTATAATCATCAGATTAAAGGCTGTATGCAATCCAATTTGCCCCAGTTTTTGAGTGCTTACATGACAGTCGCGAATCGGGGTCAGCTTACTAATCATTTTAGTATCATGTTTTGATATACAATCAATTCGTACAATGCCACATTTACCCTAACATTGAAGCATAATTGTCATTAATTAGATCGACTTTTGAGATGTAGATAAATAACATAAACATGAATACATATTTGCCAAGGCAGAAAGATAAGCTACTTTGGGAATTACCAAAACATAAGTTTTATTTTGTAGGTCTGATGAGAATGACATTAATCTGGTTTTGTATTTTCACACATCTTATCAGCTACATTTAAGTGGTTTTACTACTTTGGTAGACATACAATTTTAAAAGCTCTATAGAAATAATATAAGATAATTTTAATTAAGACCAAATTATCAAAGAAATATTTTTTTATTAGGAACAACCATTCAAAAATTCCTCTATTATTATTATTATTTTCTTCTTTGTCCGCTCCTGTACCTATTATTTGGGGTTGGGTCTCCTTTTCGGGACTTCTTTTTTTTTTAAACTTTGTCCCACACTAGGAATAACTCTTGTATGGTAAGTGTGTTCACAAACATGTAATCTCACCCATACAAGGCACTCAGACCCGTAACACTTATCTGTAGTTCATACAAATATTTGTCCCGAGCGGGAATCAAACCCGCGACACGCAGGATAGCAGCCAATCGCTCAACTACTGCGCCAAGCGTGCTTTCAATTAAAAATTATAGTTTTTCCATCATTACAGATTGTTGTAAAATATTCTTTTCTGATACAGGTATACCTTGATGACAACTATCTCAGTGAGCTATCAACCGACCTGATGCCATGGAACAAATTAGAGATATTGGGAATGACTGGCAACAACTGGCTCTGCAACTGTGACCTAGCCAACATTGTTACTAAACAGGAAGCCGGCACTAAATTCCAGATTGGAGAGATTCCTTAGTAAGTGCACACACATACATAGACTCACGCCTTTTTCCCACAGGGGTAGACAGAAAACACACAATCATGTTTATTACAATCCTAACATATTCCTTTTGCTTTTTAAGTAGTAAGTAGAAAGTCATATGGGATTTATGAAATGTTAGTTCCTTCCAAGAATGTATAGATAATCCTGCTGAAGTTAGAAGCCACTATGTGCTATAATTGGATCATCCTCACTACTATTAATTTCAGTTGCAAATGGGGAAGTTCAAATTTAATCAGTGAATTAGATTCTTTGGTGGGTGGGATTTATTGATCAAGTGTCAACTCATAAAATGATTTATTTTAGCCAACACTAACTAACCTTTTTTATGTAATTTTTTTACCTTAGGTAGGAAAAATCATTGTAATGGATGCCTTAAAAAATATCAGAAATATTAAGATTTCTATCCATTGTTTGATTTAATAAATACTTTAAAATATAAATATTTTAATTATAAAATACTTTAATTAAACATAAAATACTTTAATTGATAGAAAGTTACATAATTTCTGGCTATAATAAATGAGTGGTTCATAAAGGATAGACCATGACAGCAAAAACTGAACCAAACTGATATAAATATTAGTAAAAGATATTTTAATCCATCTTGTATCAGTTTGAGGTTAATTATGAATCATCCAACATTGTAATCATAGAACTAACAGACTAAAAGTCTCACTAGGTATTGATTACCAACTATTGCCTCATAAATTTATATCTATTAATCTTGATGACATAAACAAACTATTTTAAAGTTTTATTACATCAAGCACATTCTGATTTCTGAGTATTCATTTCATGTGTTTTAAAATTGTTTTTTATTTTTATTGCAGCTGTGCAGCCCCCATGAGGCTCTCTGGAGCATACATAACAAACATCACTCTCTCCTACTGCCCAACCTTGGACAGCACATCTGCCGTCAACAACTCTAGGGGCTTCACCCTAGCCAATCTAAAGCCAAAACATGTCCTCTACAGCATCCTAGCAGTAGCCTTAGTAGCCTGTCTAGGCATGCTGCTAGGCCTACTTGTCAATGCCATGAAGTCTTGCTACAATAACAAGATCAGGAGTCAACCCATTCGCTACATCAACATTAATTCAGATACTAGCTATGCATGAGGACTACTTAGTACTTATCTCTACATTGTATTATATTTCAATAGAATTAAACTGTCAGTATACTTTTAGATAGTAACAAAAACATGTAAATAGAAATTATAACAAAATATTTTTTTGGAAATTATTAATAAATGTATAAAACAATATACACTACTTTACTTATGTAAACAAAAAAGATAGTATTGATAACTCACCTCTTTTGGACCAGATAGTGAATTAGCATATTGCACAAACTGTTCCAAAAGTCTTTCAGACTTGTGTGATAGTTCTCTGAAGGTATGAAATTCATCAAGTTTGTGTGCACAGCCCCCACATACCACTTGTGGCAGCAAGTCTTCAGGGGACACCTAAAAATATTATTCACAACATTAGACATGTACCTGTGTTAGTTTCACAACACCACAGTCATTAAGAGAGTTGATGTGGCCAGTGACCTTTTGCAAGTGTAATCATAGATGATGAGTCATTGGTGGCAATCTGATAACAAACACATTAAAGAAACCAACAAGATGTTTGCTACACCAAGGAGGGTGCACACTGTTACAAAAATGGGAAGATGCAGTCCCCCTGCAGATTGATTGCCTTAAAATACAAATCTAAATATAGATAATATTGAAATCTCAAAATAGCAGGGCATAGCATAATGTGGATAAGCACTGTAAAGAGAGCATTGGTTTGAGTAGTGTATTTGTGGAGGACTCGAGGCGAGGGCGCGAGGGCCAGCGCAAGAGCGGGGCGGGTGTGAGGCGAGCGCGAGGTGGTCTCCGCCGCGCTCCTTTGTTATCAGCGACGCGGCCGCTGATACAGCGCGCCAGCCACACGCTCGCATATCACTTCCACGAATGACATTAGTCATACGGCCGAGCAATCGACGCGTGGGCCGTAATATGATATCACAATGCGAAAATACCCAACACCCGCGAGAAAGTTAATGGCGCTTATCAGCATCCACAATCTCATACGCTTACGCTAAACTTTCACACGAGAAAACTCCTCCTTCTTAGTAATCATTGCGAGAAATAATCCAAAATTATTACCATTATTGACAAATTTGCCATTATCATCTCGGAAAGACGTGATTTATCCTTATCACGGTCGAAAATTGGAAGTTTAACATCACTACAATTATCGCCACAGAATGATAAACAAAGGCGACACACTGAATGGAACTTCGGCGGCAAATTACACATATTTAGAAATTAAAACAGAGAAAGGTATTCACAACGAAAGAAAACATTTAGAAATGAATCAAGTAACTTAATTAAAAATTAAAAGGTTTTGTTGAAAATATAACTCAGCATGCGATGATGTAGAATACATCACATCGCGATTGTCAACCAAACGAACGAACAAGCTACACACACATTGAAAAACTCAATTGTTTACGAAGCGTGGAACGCTGCGTGTGTGTGAGCCACGAAAGTTTGTTCTAGTTTACGCACTGATAAAATGATAACATTATCAAAATGATTTGTAGTATCAATATTATTAATAAAGATAATCATAATGATTAGAATCTATGAATGAACAGCCATACTGTAATTTTCAACCGTAGAAATATTTAAAAAAGGTAAATTAGCTCAAGATAAGTCTTTACCACAAGATTTTTGAAACGTAGAATTTTTTACTCCTGGATTCAACGATATTAAATTAAATGTGTTGAAATTAGTCATAAAAGTGATCAATGATAAATAAATATTTGGAAAAAATAATAGTTACCTCAGAATAGTTTTATCTATTTCTAGTAGATTTTCTGAAAACATTTTGAGTTCTATAAGTACAGCCGTCGAGAATTCACTGTTCATACCGTTCTGAATGAATGAAAAAGTTGATAGTCTGTGTAACGTAACGTTAATGTCCAGCGCTTATGTCAACGCTTACGTCTGTCAAACTCAAATTTGAAGGCTCGTCGTATTTATCTGTCAATCCATTGTTGATCCATTGAGCACTTATTGAGCAAAAAGCCATTGAGAAAAAGCTATCATATCGCCTGTAGTTACAAAATAATAATTTTTTTATGCATGTGTTATAGAGGTTTTAAAATAAGTTGTAAACATTTTAGCTGTTAGTGACTAAAAAACTACGGTGTGAATCGGCAATTGGAGCCTACTATTTATGAGGGAAAAATGCCTATTTTCTTTATTTAGTTTAGAGCAGTTCATCATTGTGAGAAGATGAGCCACCTGAGCCACTCGTCAACCTCGGTAGCTGATGGAACAATCAGTTCCATTAGTAATATAGAAACTACATCAGACACAGCTCAATTACTCAGCAATGAAGAAGCCAGCACTTCTAATTACACACAACTAAACAAATCTGTGAATTTCGAGGTATGTAGAAAACATAATATTGATAATGTAGAAAATTTGCAGTACATCTATTATAAATAATGTTACTGTCTCTGCAGGCATATGTAATATTATGAGTGTGACACTCATTTGTTGATATTACTCACTGGCTTATGACCTCTTTGTGTAATCAACTATTAGTTTAGAATAGCTAACTAGTCACATGACTCAATTATTGATTGTAATCCACTATATAAACTTAGAAGATTTACAGGAATATAATTATTGAATGCTATTGGACACAGCAAAGAAAGCAAGAGAAAAAATGTCTAGACTATAAATTAATTTATGTGCAGGACTCTGATGATGACGAATTCCATGGGAGCCATGGAATTAGAAGAAGGCAACCGCAACAAAAGATTGAACCAGGGTCTATGAATGTTCTCTCTGCTAAATATGAAGTAAGTTTTATATTAAAGACCAGAAAACAATTTTCTACCACAAATAATTGATGCAAAAGACAATGTTTTATTTTAAAAAATTTAGCATAGACTACAGAACAGTACCTTAAACCTTCTTCTTTCTTTCAGAGTCTAGACTATGATACATGTGAAAACCATCTGCTCCTAGATGAGGAAAGGAAAAGAGGTTATGCTTACATTGTTTGGAAAGATATGGCCCGGTGGTTCATAATACTACTGATTGGAATAATAACAGCCCTCATAGCATTTTTTATTGACATATGTATTGAAGAGTTCTCGAGTATCAAATATAAGGAGCTAAAGAAATGTATCCTTTTTAAAGATTTTTTAGTAAAACATCACACTCATATTACTAAAATAATTTAAACAAGCAGTCTGTACATAGTACTAGCTGCTGCCAGCGGTTTTGCCTGTGTGATTGAAAAAAAATTATCCCAAGGGAATATACTCTCATTATAAAAAAAACGGTAATTTAAAAAACTAAAAAACCCGACTGCTTTTCTTAGCATTCATGAAAAAGCCCTAAAACAAGAAAGTCGTTGTACCCGATTGCACTTATCTATATAATATTTTAAATACTGGCAGTCGGGACCCATTCTAGAATTGAGAGCACATACCTATATTACATTGCAGATTACTCCAATCTATTGACCAGACGGCTGACTTTCTAGAATGGGTCCCGACTGCCAGTATTAAATATTATATAGATAAGTGCAATCGGGTACATCGACTTTCTTGTTTTAGGGCTTTTTCATGAATGCTCAGAAAAGCAGTCGGGTTTTTTAGTTTTTTAAATTACCGTTTTTAATTTTTATTTTTTTAGTTTTATTTTATTACGATATCACTTTCAAAGTAATAACGAATCTAATAAAAACACCTCTCAAACTAAAATCCATCGAGCCGTTCAGGTCGCAGAGCGTGCCAAACATTTGAATATGGCGCTAAAAATTCGCCATTTTGTTTTTTTTATTTTGATATACCCAGTGTCACTCTCACAGTAAATACGAATCTAACGACACCTCTCAAACTAAAATCCATCGAGCCGTTCAGGCTGCAGAGCGTGCCAAACAATTATACATACATACATACTCTCGAAAAACATAACCCTCCTTCTGGCGCAGTGGGGTAAAAAGTGGATGTCTAACTGTTTACCAAATTGTAATGAAATCCATTCAGCCGTTTGAGTGTGAAGAAATAACAAACACACTCACATATTTTCTATTTTCCTCATTGTTAGTTTGATTTTATTTCATACTTCCTGTCATGTTCCAGGATTCACCCACTTGTAGTTACTCAATTATCATTTTCAAGTACTGTAGATCAACAGATGTTAAACATTCAAATCAATTTAGATGTGAGCAAGCAGATAAATAGACTTGGTTTTGTAATAATGAATCACTCATTTATCCATAGTGGGTTGTGTATAAAGGTTATATAGGCAGAAAATATTGGTACTCAGCTCAGCATCTGGTTAGACTGGAAGCCAACCCAAAAATAGATTAGTCTGCGGCAAATAAGTACTAAAATGGCCGTCAATGCTATGGTTACGCGTAGCGTCCCACTGTGCCACATTTCGATTGAGACCCAATTTTTTTTTTAAGTTTTATTGCGCATCGAAGCTCGATCACCATTTTGGTTCAACTTATATGCCGAGTGTTGAAGACAAATTGATTTATTTTAAATCCATATTTACTATCAGTAAATAGGTTAAAACCAAATGAAATGCTTCCTTATCATCTTTATTATTCATGAAATAAATGAATTCAACTGTAACATTTTAATAAATTAGCATTTAAGTATGCCTGATTCAATTAGGTACATTACAGTGGTTTCCATGACTAATTCATAAACAGCTGTGGACAAATATGTTGTACAAGACAAATTATACATTCCTTACTTACTGTGGGTGTTATCAAATATCTGTATTGTGTTCATTGGGTCCATGCTAGTTGCATATGTTGAGGTAAGTAAACAGTATAGTAGTAATAATATTATTTGTCTTGATAAGGATTGCGTAAGTTCAGTTCTAGTACAAATACAAGTTAAATGGTAATTCCCATCAAAAACTTCCCAGTATTTTTTTAAAACATTTGTTGCTAGTGTAAATTGAACTTTATGTAATATTGTTAAGGTTACTTATACTACGACACTAGTTTGAGAACCTAAAATAGACATAAGTTCAGTTTTAGTACAAGATAAATGGTAATTCCCGTCAGGAACGTCGCTGTATTTTTTACAAAATCTACATTGTTATTGAAAATTGAACTTTATGTTATGTAGATAAGGTTGCTTATACCATGACACAAGTCCGAACACCTAAAATAGACAAATTCCAGAGTGTAGCAGCCAAAAGTTTTGTTCTCAAGTAAAATTTTATACAATTTTATTATCTCTCCTTCAAAATGTCAACAGTCAATCTCATAAGATATTATTTAGCTTCAACGGAAATTAAACTTTACTTAGAGAAGATAAGGTTTCTAATCGTAAAGCACATTTCAGCCTGTAGCAGCCGGCAGCGGTATTCCCCAAGTGAAATGTTACCTAAACGGCGTAAAAGTACCGCGTGTTGTGAGGATCAAGACTTTAATAGTAAAGGCTATTGGCGTTATCACCGCAGTCGTCGGCGGGCTAGCAGGAGGAAAGGTGAGCTTGTCAAACGACTATCGACTAAATTTATTGGTAGTAAGGTTCACTAAGCACTGGCAGCAGGTTAATCCAAGTGAAATGTTACCTAAATGGCGTAAAAGTACCGCGAGTAGCGAGAATTTGTAGGAGGAAAGATGAACTAGTCAAACGACTTTGGGTACTGGACTACTGGTATCAAGGTTAATTAGTTAGATATCTAAAATATATTTTTAAAATGTGTCCGTTTGATACATTTGTAATTAATTCTTTCTTATTCTGAAGGTAATTGCGCTGCTTGCAAATGTTTGTGTATTCATTACATTTGTGATTTTGTGTGGGAAATCATCAAATGCCTCCTTTTTCGGGTGGAGCGAGATTACACTTTTACTAACTAAATCTCACATGTGTTCTTTCATTTGCCCTTTGCGAGGGCCACGGTAAGAACGCCTTCAAATTAGTCGCAAAGCGCCGCGCTGCTTTGTTATTTCATATAAATAAAAACGTCCGACTGCCGCGTCGTAACCGCGCTGCCGTCGCGTGGCACGTCGCGGCTAATTTGAAGGCGTCCTAAATCTTTCAAGCAACCCTGGGAGCTTAGACTCTGGGTCCGACAAAGTTATCACTACCCTGTAGCTGGTTTTGCGTTCAGTTGTAATAGGCTCACCAATCACCCCAGTCTGTTTCATGTACACTTCTTTCTACCAAATCAGAGAATATTGTAAACATATCCTGCCTGTAAACATATGCGGCCTGTTTGTCTAGTGGTTAGTGACCCTGACTGCTATGCCGGAGGTCGTGGGTTCGATTCCCACCCAGGACAAATGTTTGTGTGATGAGCACGATCATTTGTTCTGTGTCTGGGTGTAATTTATCTATAATATGTATGTATTTAGAAGTATATATGTATGTTTATCAGTCGTCTAGTACTCATAACTCAAGCTCTGCTTAGCTTGGGACTAGATGGCGTTGTGCAATATTATTTTTATTATATAACTGGGCAGTTTATGTCAAGCTTCTACTTAATTTTAAAGTTTATTTTCTATCATCGCTTCCACATTACTCTTTCTTGTTTAGGAAGGACCTATGATCCACAGTGGAGCAGTGGTCGCGGCGGGCATATCCCAGGGCAAGAGCACAACGTTCAACAAAGACTTTAAGATATTCCAGTACTTCCGGGAAGACCATGAGAAACGTGACTTTGTGTCGGCAGGCGCTGCCGCCGGTGTGTCCGCTGCTTTCGGGGCTCCTATAGGTAAGACTTTTTTTTTAAATTTTAGCTTACACTAGGAATAACTCTTTTATCGTGGATGCCTTCACAACCACCTAAAGTCACATACACAAAACACTCAGACCCGGAGCACTTCTCTGTAGGCCATAAAAATATTTGTCCCGTACGGGAATCGAACCCGCGACATTCAGCATAGCAGCCAATCGCTCAACCACTGCGCCAACCGTGCCTTCGAATTAGAAAAATAGTTTACCATTTGCAGCAACTATTTTATACTATGTACGTATAACGCCAAAACTTGTGGGGTCGAGGTTCTAAAACGTGTGAGCACCATGTTGATTGCACAGGACTTTTAAAACCTCTGGACTGAGTTTCGAGTCATCTTGCTCCCCCTTTGCCTGTACGCATACTATGCGCTTGTGTTGCCTGAAATAAATATATTAGTAACGTTCCACAACGACATGATGTTTATCAAAGGTTATGGGCGTCTACTAGACCATAACGTTTTACAATACGAGTACGTTCTGGTATGACCGATTTAGGATGCGCCTTTAGAAACATTTAAACCCCCTTAAATGTACAGACGCCAGCACGTCAATCTACCCCAATCTGTCAAATTTTACCAATCGAACATTAACCTTCCACTGTTGTGATAAGGTTGAAAATCTATTAAAGAAATTTGACAGATTGAGGTAGGTTTATGTGCTGGCGTCTGTAGAACTAATATGAAAAAGTAAGATCAATTTTGTAAAAATTTTAAAGTGGTATTCGATACTAGAGTCTGTTTTTCCTGATAGCTATAACCTAGGGATCTTTAACTCAAGGGTGAATAGGTTACTTCTAGGCAAGCATGTTCCACTGTCAGCCACATCATCAATAACCATCAGGTGAAATAGTGGTCAAGTGCGAGCCTATCAATAATAATGATAATGCACTAGCATTGCGCGTACAGGGACAATCGTCGGTTGGCATCACGTTCCATCAAAGGGCCTCTGCGAATTGGTTTCGACTCCTCGTACGCCTTCCAAAGGACCAGGACTTTAGGGTCCTGTAATATATTGACACATACAATAATAATAATAATAAATGACTGAGTATTTAAATTGTAAAATTAGGTGTAGTTGCCCTACCCCTTTCGTAATACCAGTATTCTGTTTTAGGTGGAGTACTATTCTCACTAGAAGAAGGTACTAGTTTCTGGAACCAGGCGCTGACATGGCGAACGTTCTTCGGTACTGTGGTGTCAACGTTCACGCTGAACTGCGCTCTGTCTGCTTATCATGGTAGAGCGGGAGAGCTGAGCTTTCCAGGTACGTCCAACTTTAAATAGATTTGTTCAGCGACGGAAGAGTAAGAGTGCTTCTTAGTGAAGGATTGTTCTTTTTTTTTTTCATTTTAAGTAGCTGGTCTGTGCATAATGTTGTCTTTTGAGAGTTATCAATACTTTGATAAATATTTGATGACTAATAAATACTTTTTCTTTCTTTCCTCTGTTATCGCCCCGTGAGGAGAAGAATCACAGCAGAATTTGAGGCCCAAAAAATTAAAATTTCAATAGTTTTACATTTTTTTCACCTCTGATGGTTTTTTTGTTCAATAAATCAACTCAATAAAACGATCTCAGGCTTTCTTTCATCCACCAAAAAAGTTATAAACCCTACTTTTGTTCTAGGTCTTCTAAACTTGGGCAAGATGGAGCCCTTTCCATTTCAATTTTATGAGCTGCCAGTGTTCATGTTCTTTGGCGTTGTCGGTGGTCTACTAGGTGCCTTGTGGAACTACATCAACTATAGACTAGCCGTTTTTAGGATAAGGTAATGGTTTTCTAAATATTTCTGTTTCATTTATGGGTTATGTTTAGGCTGTAAAGCACTAGTACACAAATAACACAATTTAATCGTGACATTGAACTAAAGCTCACATGATGTGTCAATGTGCAATTGAACAATTTATAAAATGATGTCTTCAGTTATTAATTAGTACCTAACTAGCTGACCCTTGCCCACTTCGCTGGGTCTAGGTAGTTACCTCTTTATAATAAGTATTGATTTAATGTCGGTCCGAGTACCGGCCTCATCTAGTTTCAATTTCCGAACAAATTAACGTATAAAAGTGTTGTTTAATACCAATTCGCAAAGTAAACATTATCTATATATATAAAAGGAGAGACTGACTGACTGACATATCAACGCACAGCCGATACTACAAGGACTAAGAGCGTGAAATCCCTCTAAAGGGATGAAACGGGGGGGTCCAGTTTGCATGGAGTAACCCACTTTTTTTTAGTTTATTAGGATTAAAGTGCCGCATGTATCGAGTTTTTTTTTAATTTTTTTTATTGATAAGCTCGCGTTTAAGGACTATTTCATCTGATGGTAAACGGTGATATGGTCAACGATTTAGCACGCCAGTCTAGAAATCAAGAATTCTTGAATTAAAAACTTCAAACGTTATTGCTATCAGGAAACAAACTTCGCCAAGGAACTCCACTCCTTAGCCGACCCCAAGTAATATGGGATAAAGGCAGGAAGAAGAAGAAACTGTATGCACTATGAATGTGTTCCCAAAGCGTTTGGGCTTATGGGTGGAATGTCCACCATGTATGGTACCGACGCGGCAATGCCCCGAGTCCGTCCAGGACGTGCCAAGCGCCAGGTGTACTGGTGGTCGCCGGAGATTGCGGCATTGCGCAATGCATGCAATCACGCGCGGCGCCGGTACGCCAGGTACTGCAGGCGCCGCAACCGCCCGCCGGATGTGAATGCTATAGAGGCGGAGCTATACGAGGGTTACAGGGTGGCGAAGCGCACCCTCCGAGCGGAGATTAAGCGGGCCAAACTGGAGGCCCGCAACGTCTGGCTGGGGTCTCTGAATGCAGACCCGTGGGGACGCCCATACAAGATGGTGCGGGAGAAACTCCGCCCATGGGCTCCCCCGCTGACTCAGAGTCTCCGGCCCGAGCTCGTGGAGGGTGTGGTCGGCACTCTGTTCCCTACGCGGGGGGTACATTCCCCCCCGCCCATGGCTCCGCCACCACCGGCAGTACCTGACGCGGACCACGACGACGACGATGTTCCAGAGGTGACCGAGGTAGAGATGAGAGTGGCGGTACAACGGCTGAGTGCCAAGAATACCGCCCCAGGACCTGACGGCCTGCCTGGAAAAGCCTGGGTCCTGGCCATGGAGGCTCTCGGGCCTCGATTAAGGGGGCTCTTTAGCGCATGCTTGGAGAGGGGCCAGTTCCCACTTCGCTGGAAGACGGGAAAACTGGTCCTCATTGCGAAGCCGGGGCGCCCTGCGGACTCTCCGTCCGCGTACCGGCCCATTGTGCTGCTCGACGAGGTGGGCAAGCTCTTTGAAAGAGTCATTGCAAACCGCCTCGTCGCGCGCCTATCACGGGTGGGGCCGGACCTTTCGGACGGACAGTTCGGCTTTCGCAGGATGCGCTCCACGGTGGACGCCATCATGCGCGTGCGAGCCCTCACGACGGGGGATGCGGTGTCCCGGGGCAGGTGTGTCGTGGCAGTGTCCTTGGACATTGCCAACGCTTTTAATTCCCTGCCCTGGAGTAGCATTGGAACGGCACTCCGGTACCACCGGGTGCCCGACTACCTCTGTCGTGTGATCGAGGCCTACCTTTCGGAGAGGTATATTATCTACCCCGGTCACCAGGGAGAGTGGAAACGTCGAGAGATGTCGTGCGGTGTTCCGCAGGGATCGGTACTAGGACCACCCTTGTGGAACATCGGGTACGACTACGTGCTGCGCGGCGACTTCCCCGACGGGGTCAGCGTGGTCTGCTACGCGGACGACACGTTGGTCCTAGCGCGGGGAGAGTCGTACCGGACGGCGGTCGAACTAGCGACACGCAGGGTTGCGATAATCGTTGAAAGGATCCAGCAGTTGGGACTCGAGGTGGCACTGCACAAGTCCGAGGCCATGTGCTTTCACGGCCCTCGGGGTGCGCCACCACCGGGTTCCCAGCTAACGGTAGGAGGGGTTCACATCAGCGTCGGGTCGACGATGAAGTACCTGGGACTCGTCCTCGACAGCTGGTGGAACTTCAAGGAGCACTTCCGACGTCTGGCTCCCAAACTGAATCGGACTGGGGCTGCTCTCGGGCGGCTCCTGCCCAACCTCAGGGGACCAGACGCCTCCTGCCGGAAGCTCTACGCGGGAATCGTTCGGTCCATGGCCCTCTACGGGGCTCCGGTGTGGGCACCGACGTTGCAACAGCAACCGAGGGCCCAGCTGAATGCGTGCCAGAGGGTCATGGCAATACGCATGGTGCGAGGGTACCGAACGATTTCCCGCGAGGCGGCGACCCTCCTTGCTGGCCAACCGCCGTGGGATCTGGAGGCAACAGTCCTTGCACACATGCACGACAAGCGCATGGAGATGCAACGCCGGGGCGAAATTCCGCTGCCACGACAAGTCGAGGCATGGCGGACAGAGCTCCGGCGGGATCTCATGGCAAAATGGCGTCAGCGACTATCGCAACCTCGTTCGGGGCGCGCCACAATTGGGGTGATAAGGCCCATCTTTGAGGCGTGGCTGGAAAGACCTCACGGCGCTCTCAGCTTCCGCACGACGCAGGTGCTTACCGAACACGGAAAGTTCGCTAAGTACCTGTTCCGGATTCGTGCGGAGGATTCGCCCGGGTGTCGCCACTGTGCGGAACACCCGGAGGACACGGTGGAGCACACTGTAGAGGTGTGCCCCGCCTGGGCGGAACATCGCCGTGTCCTCGTGGGGGTGATCGGCGGCAGCGATCTCTCTCGCCGGGTCTTGGTTCAGGCCATGGTCCGTAGTGAGGAGGGATGGCAGGCGGTCGCCTCCTTCTGCGAAGCAGTAATGCTAGCAAAGGAGGAGGCCGACCGCATCAGGCAGAGGCAACGGGGCGCTCGCCCCAGCCGCCGCCGGGATTCCGATCCCGATTTCCGGCCACCGTAGGCGCGGGCTTGCGGACGGCGTGCAATGGGTAGCACGCTGTCCGATCGTCCGGTAACCGACCGGACCGAGCCCAAGTCGTCGACGGCGCGTTCTGTTCCCGCGCGCCTCAAGGAGCTGTCAGCAAACCGTAGAGGCCCAGCCTGCTAACTGCAGGCAGGCAGGGTCGAAGCCCGCTGGGGTCAAGGGCCGTTTTCTGAGAGGAAGGCTCGGCCCCGGCACTATGGGCAACGAAGGAACGGGGTAGGTTTTTAGTCAGTAAGAGTCTGACACTATTTCCCGCTCCGCCCAAGGGCGGGATCTGTCATTGGATGATTTTACCTACCATAAAAAAAAAAAAAAAAAAAAACCATGTATGGTACGGAATTACGTCTCTCAATATAATGTGTTTACTTTCTATTTATAGCATTATGGTAGATTATAAATACGATCGTGAAACCAGACAAGCGATAAGGGTAGATAGATAGTGACGCTATTAGCTTACGTTCATATGTAGGTCAATAATAATAACCTTGGTAAGTTTTATTATCTTCACTAAGGAAATCGATCACCAAAATAACTTTTTTTTGACATTTCGATTGGCGCAGTGGTTAAGCGATTTGTTACTGTACTGCGTGTCACCGATTTGGTAGCACAGAACAAATATTTGTAGTTAGGGTAGGCTTACAGCTTATTCCGGGTTCAGACCCACTCCACACACTTGGAATTATTCCTGTAACGTGCGTGGGTACGTGCACACATGTAAACTCATATACACGAGTTAACCAGACCCGGAAAACCTCTTTAAGCTATAAAAATATTTTTTCCATATGGGAATCGAACCCGTGACAGTTAACGCAGCAGCAAATCGCTCAACTACTGCGCTAACCGTGCCGTCAAAATAAGAGTTTATCGAGGACTTCAGAATCAGGCCTAAGTTAGTATCATTTGTCCACCAGGTACATAGGAACTCCTTGGCTGCGTGTAGTGGAGGCCTGCTTAGTGGCGGCCGCAAGCGCTACTTGTGGCTTTCTTATGATGTTCTTGCTAAACGACTGCCGGCCACTAGGGGAGGACCCTACTAAAGTACCTTTACAGGTAAGCGAAGTAGTGATAAATATGTATGTATCTCTCAGCTATTAAGCTTTTAAATAGGTGAAGATTGACAGAGTTTAAACTAAGCATTTACATTTGTATGATTTACCCCATCACAGATTCGTTGCTTCGAGCTCTAAAGAGACAGAAAACATGTTTAGGAAACCTACAAACCTGATGTTTTTGAAACTAATAATTGAAAGTCATTTGTTGTGAACTGTCACTTCAAATGTCAGTCTAATCTAAAAAGCAATATGGGATACCACCAGTTTTTGCCCACGACTTCGTGTGAATGACGGTTACAGCGGACGCAAAGTCGAAGCCGAAGTCAGATAAAAAGTAGCCTATCCTTTATTGGGGTTCAAGCTTACTCTGTACTTACCTAACATCAAAATCAGTTCAGTACTTTACCCAACAGATAGACACTTTCACATTAATTTATAGGTATGGATTTCCTCTTACAGATTGGATACCTAAGCCTAAGCTTACTGATACTAATTGTACTATGATTTTCCCAGCTTTTCTGCGCAGACGGCGAATACAACGCTCTAGCAGCGATCTGGTTCCAAACTCCGGAAGCGTCGGTCCGTTCGTTCCTCCACGATCCTATTGGCTCGTACAAGCCGTGGTCCATTTTAACGTTCGTGGTGTGCTACTTCCTACTGTCCACGTGGACGTTTGGTCTCGCCGTGTCCAGTGGACTGTTCATACCGAACTTATTGACGGGCGCCGCCTGGGGAAGACTGTTGGCGATTATTATACAGTATATGCTGCCTTCTAATGTGAGTTTTGATTGAGTATTGTGTTTTTGTTTATGTAATCTAGTATAAAAGATCCATTTTAATTAAAATTCTGGAAAATACCATGACTTCTGTAAAAACCTCCTCCTTACGTCGTTTATTCTCAATGCTGAGGGTCTATAAAACCATTAAATGCTTAATGGATAAATTAATGTTTATAATAATACCTATCGCCCAGTGACTAAGTATATTTTGTACCAACTTATACAAAGTAACAGTGAAATCGGCAGCTTTATCTCTAAAGACCATTTAATTACATAAAAAAAAAAAAAAATTCATAGTCATAGAAGATAGACCTTCGAGTCTTATAAGTTTGAGGACTATCTAACGAATCATCGTCCGCCTGACCTTTTTCTAACATATTAGGGTCAGCTACCAGTCGAAATAAATGCAGCTGAATACGAGTATTTTACAAAGAGTCGTGCGCCATTTTTTTAAGTGACTCTTTTCTTTTAACAGTCCATAAACCCAGCCAAGTACGCACTAATAGGCGCCGCTGCACAACTGGGCGGTGTGGTGCGCATGACAATATCTCTAACGGTCATCATCATAGAGACGACGGGACAGATCTCTAATGCGCTGCCTATCATTATTACGTTGGTCGTCGCTAAGTGGACTGGAGACTTCTTCAACGAGGTAATGTAAATCTATCTATGTGTATCTATGTATTTTATTCTATCATCACAAGCCTTGACTTACGAAGTGCGCTAGGACAACAGGGTTGATGAGATTTGCTAGATCGCTGATCGTTTTTTGCGAGGTCGCTATGAAAACGGTTGTGTCTGTGATGCAACAAGTTATTTAGAACTAAGTCAAGTATTTGCCAGGTGATAGGCATATAAGGAAAGGGGGAGTGGGTCGTGTTCACCCCAGCTAGGTCTAGCGCCTTATAATTTTAATAAAAAAATAACCGAATGATTATGATGTAACACGCGACAAAAATCTCAAAACTCGGGATACTTGCAACATCACAAGTGCTTTCTTGACTTGCACGTCGACAATAGTAAAACAATGAATACGGTACCTTGCCGAAACATGACTTACACGAATGCAACGATTTTCTGTCATCTTGCAGGGTCTGTAGGCTCTTACTTCGAATCTCTTACCATATTTACATAATTATTACTCTGTTCTCTTACTCACTTGTCGACCTCCCCAGGGTATATACGACATCCACATCCAGCTAGCAGCAGTGCCGCTCCTACCGTGGGAGCCCCCACCACTGGCGCACAACATCTACGCGTCAGAGGTGATGTCGCATCCAGTCTTCACTCTCCGCACCGTCGAGAATGTCGGCCATATTGTTGAGCTGCTCAAACTTGTGTCCTACAATGGGTTCCCTATTGTTGATCCGCCATTGGCTGATGATGTAAGTATCTTAAATTCTCATGTCACAGTGTTTGTAAAAAAACTTTCGAAACGGCTTGACCGATTCTTTTGAAAAGTTTTGTGTATATTCATTCAGTAGGTCTGAGAATAGGACGTAAACTTTTTTTTAAATTTATGTTCAACATCGCTGTATATATCACATTTTTATAATAAAAACCACAAAAGCCATTACTGGCTAGTAAGTTCGGATAAAATTATAAATAGATTACATAGTGATTTAGACTTTGACCCCTGAGTTTATAAATTTAGATAAAAAGTCCCTAATAAAAACAAATGACAAGTAACGAATTTTATCAGGCAATGTCCAATCGTGACTGATGTTATCGCGCGGCTCACCAGTCATTAATTTTGAATTGAACTAGACTTACCTGGTGACTTTATTATATTTTGTGACATTGGGATAAATATCACAATAACTTAAAATGCCAATGAGATAAGATAAAGAGCAATTTGTTAACTGTGAAGCCCCAAGAGGACACCGGTGTCCGCACACCTATTGTCTTTCTATTGTGTCTCTAATTACGGTATTCAAAAGGTTAGCACACAATAAGGTGACTAACAAACAATAATAAATAATTTGTATAATGTAAGTATAGTTGGATAGAAATATGGTGTATATGTTATATATTTATATTTAGTGCAATTTATTTTCATCTAGGTATTCTTGTGGTTTATGATGCGATCCATTTAGTTAGGTATTACTGACCCTCCCCAGATTCACACGGCTCACGGGTGTTAGAAATCGGGGGTTAGCTGGGGAGCGTTCGGCTTTTTTCTACTATAATATGGATGCATTATACACCTGTAGCGACATCCATGTCGTCACAAAAAGAACTAATCCTGCATCGCGCAAGTAAGATTCGCGGCGCGATTGGAACATATAGAACAAACCCGAAATCATCTATCGGGCAATAGCCCACCAGATATAACAACTGTCTGGTCGGAGGATCCTCCCTTTTCAACGGAGGTATGTGGGACTTTACTCTCTGTCCCAAATACCTCTAAACTGTGACCCTCGACAAAGAACGTCAGCGCAGCCTTCGTGCAGCTACTACTTCGTGACGTCATCATCACTTCCTCAAGCTTTCGAGCAGCGAGCCATACAGCCAGCACCCACGGCTATATGGGTATCCTGACCACCAGCATGCCTACTTGGTCATACCTGGTCATCACCCTCAGCCTCATCAGCGACCTTGGCTAAACACCTGCACCTTCGGCCAGTCACATGAAGAGCCTTGAAGAACCTCTCCTGGTCGACGACAGCAGTCAAGCCCTACGTCGCACAGCACCGCTCCGACTCACTGGAGCCAGCCGCACTACTCCGACTCACTGGAGCCTGCAGCATCATATCCCGACTCACTGGGATAGCACCACCCCGACTCACTGGGGCATCACCGCAGACAGTTCCGACTCACCGAGAACTATGCGGAATCCGGTTCCGACTCACTGGAACCAACCTCCATTGACCTGGCACGCATCACGACGCCTCAAGAAGCATCAAGAACCATCGATCTCCGATCTCCGGAGGGGAGTGATGTAGCGACATCCATGTCGTCACAAAAAGAACTAATCCTGCATCGCGCAAGTAAGATTCGCGGCGCGATTGGAACATATAGAACAAACCCGAAATCATCTATCGGGCAGTAGTAGCCCACCAGATATAACACCTGTCTGGTCGGAGGATCCTCCCTTTTCAAAGGAGATTAGCGGGACTTTACTCTCTGTTCCACTAACCTCTAAACACCTAAACATTTCCCATGAAGCGCTGTCTATTGGTGGAAATCGCATGAAAATCCGTTCAATGTTTTTTGAGTTTATCGCGTACAGATAGACAGACGCTGTGGAGACTTTGTTTTATAATAAAAAGCTAGGTATTGCGATTTGCAATCAATGTACTTTGTACTAGCCTAATATATCCTGCTACTGGCCTATGGCTTCGTAAAACTTGCCCACCATCCATGGAAAAAGATACTCAATATGCTTATTTGTTTTAGGTGGAAGTAACGACCTACAAGCGTCTACGAGGCTTGATACTACGTTCACAGTTGATAGTACTAATACAGAACAAGATTTATAATGAAAACGCGAATACAACGTGGTCAAACTTCAATGTGGACATGAATATGTTCAGGAAGGAATATCCTAGATACCCCTCTGTTGATGAGGTAAGGCATTTAAAGCACTAACTGACAGAAAGACAGGAAAATGAGATGGGGAAACTATAATTATCTTAACAAACGATTTCTTTGTTTCGGGATAGCTTTTGGATTCAAACGTATTTGCTATGACTTGCGATCTGAACTAGTCGAGCAATACCGAATAGTCTTGCGTATAGTTGTTCACGACCAGGAGTGGTCAGCTTACTTCGCAGGTCCTTAACGAACTAGTTCACTCTTTTAGGTCTTCAGCTTCTGTTGCAAACCAAGGCAGATCGTTCGCACTTGATCTTTTGTTAGTACTGATGATGACAGCAGAACGAAAATATACATCTTTAAGATGACAGAAAAGGATAGCTACTTTGTATGAACCCGACAGCTGTCACCAACCTACTTTTATCAAAATTATAGTTCTGTGATAATTAAAATTTAGAAATTGATGTTCATTACTTCTTACTAAACTTTAAGTACGTAGGAGCTTCTAATATCGAATGGAATTCGCGTATTATAGAATGACAGATTTAGGATTTAGTCCGTATAGTTCGCTCGTAGGAGTGTTCGTTTGCGAAATTACGAACTACACAAGACATGTCCAATCGATTTAATAAACAGCACGTACATCAAATTGTTTAACTTATTATCCGACTTCCAAAAAGATGAAGTGTAAGATTCCGAGAGTTATTGCAAAAACAATGAATTTTCGCATGACCTCGATCATCCTTCTGTCCGTAGCTAGACATAGCAGAATGGGAGAAGACTTGTACAATAGACCTGCGACCGTTCATGAATCCTTCGCCTTATACTCTGCCGCACCGAGCGTCACTGCCGCGCTTGTTCAGACTCTTCCGAGCGCTTGGGTTACGACATCTGCCTATAGTGAATGATGTTAATGAGGTAATTATTATTATTTTATAAAATGCTTGTAACTAACCGAGTATTTCATTAATACATGCGAGGTTTAAGACAACGTTCACGCGTACCGCTAATGATGGACTTCATTCAGTTTTTCAATCAAATAACTTAGCGTGACTCTAGAATTCTAGATTCTCAGAGCTGAAAATGCGCGAAAGCGGGCGCTAGCGCGGTCCCATTCCCATTGCAGCGACCCGCGTGAACATTCGTCTCATCCATCACGCCCCAGCCGCCGCCGGGATTCCGATCTCGATTTCCGGCCACTGTAGGGGCGGACTTGTGGACGGCGAGCAATGGGTACCTTGCCGTGCGACCGTCCGGTAACCGTCCGGACCGAGCCCAAGTCGTCGACGGCGCGTATTTTTCCACGCGCTCCTCAAGATGTCAGTAAAAAAACCGTAAGATTCAGCCCTGGTAAGAAAGGCAACGAAAGAATAGGAGTCGGTTTTTTTTAGTCTGACACTATCTCCCACTCCGCCCAAGGGCGGGAGATGATTTTTCCACATTAAAAAAAAATTACCTTATGACCATTTCATATTATAACGTTTTTGATACCCATTTTTATTTCTCTACAGGTGGTTGGAATGGTAACGCGCAAAGACATTGCGAGATACAGAGTCTGGCGGCATCGAGGCCACATGGGAATGGAGGAGCTAATCCTCTCTAGTGAAATTTAGCCAATTGGTACACAGTGCCCGATCAGAGAAAAATCTTTGGCGAGGACATGTTTCAGTCAATATCAGTCAGAAAATATATGCCAACAAAAAAAAAATATAAACCAAAGACAATATGGAGAGCAGACTGAAATGAGAGAGGAGTTGACTATGGGCAGGCAAAGACCTATAGTTACATTGCCAAATTACACTATTTTCGAAACCATTGAAATGAGCCATTCAAAAAGATTTTAGTATGTTTCAGAGCTATCATCTATATAATGTATTATAGATCTCCTTCAGCATAATAAATGTCTGTCTTTAGCCATAAGATGCACCTTGGTTGGATTTCATACTTCAAATTAGAACTAATTTTAGCAGAATTCAATCATTATGACATTATTTTTTAATTTTATTTTTGGTTTAGGTATAATTTTGTAAAGTTGGTCTTATTTATATTAAAAGCCAAATATATTTCAAGACAATGAAAATGTGATGACAGATTTATTTATTAGTGTCTAATCAAGTAATTTAAAATCATAGAATTTTATCTAGAAATATTGTGTGTTGTTGTATGTCTGAATTGTTGCATAATTGTATTGTGGTATAACTTTGTCAGTGTGACTATTACTGTAGTCTAAATAGATAAATAGAAGTGCAAGTATTAGAAAGTGAAACAAGATGAATATTAATTATGAAAAATCTTATGTTGAATGCCTTCAGAATTATTTTTTTATGAACTGAATGAAGAAGATTGTGGAAGATATGTGTAAATGAATGTATATATTTTCTAATCAATGTGATATTTTTGTTAAGATATTCTAGACCTATACTTGAATGCGTAAAAATATAATGCAATCATTATGAAAATTGTTATGATCTATCAATTAGGACACTATTGTGATAATTCTAGGGCTAAGATTCTATAAATGTGTTATCAATAAAATGTTTGTAAGCAAAATCATTTATTTAGTTTTATAACATTTACTAAGTCCCTTAATATAAGTTCGTATCAATATTGAACCACAACTTAACAATAACGTAAAACTAGAAAGTCTTTCTTCAAGGCGACGATGCTCTTATCATAATGCACACCACATCACAATGCAACATAGCATTTTATTTTAGTGTTCGCTAGTTGTTTTCAAACAACTCCCAACCAATACCGGACCACAAATTGAAGAACAGAATCACTGGCAGGATCACCAATAGTATCAGTAAATAGTTGACGAATTCATCCATTGCAGTTTCCTTATAAAGAGCTTATTATTTAATTAAATTATCAATTTTTTAAATAAAATGGTTCAACTTTTGATTAATGGCCTTTGTGGAAGAGTAATAAAAATTGTGTAATTGATAACATAACCTAAAATGTTAGTTGACAGTGACAGCCAAAGAGAATAATGACAGCATTATGTCATGGTATTTTTGTTGTAAAGGTTTTTGGCGAGGAGACTAAGCCTTTTAAGAATATCCTGTTTTTTTTTAACATTACAATAAAGTCAATGATCTCGGCAAACTTCTTCGTTGATATAGACAACACGACTAATGTGAACGATTTATTCCGTAAAAAATAGTTAATGAAAAAAGAAATCATTCACAATAACAGACCAACATTCCTGTCCATGCCTCGTGACCGAGTTTAATTGTCAGCAGCGATAAAATCTAAAACCCGGATCCATAAGCGGAAAATATCTCGTTTCATAAATGACCCCAATATAGTTGGGGAAATAACTGGGTTGAGAGCATATAATTATGGAGGTCAGTGGTTGAGCGATGCAAAATCGCCAGAGTATAATAAAAATCACGCAATGGTGTAGTGTAGACCATTGCGTGATTTTTATTATATAATATCAAAGGACGGAAATCAAATTCCGGTCGCGACCTGCAACTTTTTTTATAAACAAAAGAAATATAATTTTTAACATTTAAGTCCTTTATTGACTGTATCGTCCATTATTAAAAATAATGCATAACATTACGATAAATACATGTATTAGTAATTAAACATGGAAGTCGATTACATTAATATTAACAATTCACAATCCCACATAACACAGTACAACAATGTC
This sequence comes from Leucania comma, assembly GCA_958295575.1. Taxonomy (NCBI): domain Eukaryota; kingdom Metazoa; phylum Arthropoda; class Insecta; order Lepidoptera; family Noctuidae; genus Leucania; species Leucania comma. Next base: position 18,119,882 of record OY282470.1, read on the forward strand.
TTATTCAGTAAAATTGACATAGACATTAATAATTTGTAACCATTTAATAAAAAGAGACGGAAGCATGATTGTTATTTCAATTACAAATTACTAAAAACTCATAAGATTAAATTGTAGTTAAATTCGTAAACATAGTGATATAAACGTATGAGAAGAAAGAAGTAAGAATACGCAAAAATGCTTTTTTAGGTCTGACACATTAGTAACAATTTCATAGGCAAAAATCTGTGCTAGACAAAGCAAGTTAATTTTTAATGGCAGTTAAAATTAAATACAATAACATAATAATATCAGTACTAAAATATATTAAATGATCTTAACTAAACTAAAACTCAAACAAAACGAGTAGTAATCACAACTTATATGTATGGAATAGGCAACTGATAGCCTGTTGGGCGTCTTCGAAATACCGCGGTTTATCAACTCTGGCAATACCGTAATCCGGTTCTAATGCTGGCAACACAATATTATGTCCGCTACACAAGCTCATGTTCAATGATTGGTTGTTTGTATGGGAGATAAATTTGGATGGCTGTGGTGTATGGAACTTGCTTCGCATAATGTTAGTCGTCATTCGTTTCGTTCTGTCGACGTTTCCTTTTATTGTTATTAGCATTCTGTGATTTTCTGGCTGGTTGAGTAGATCAGTCAGGTCCTGCGCAAAAGATAAAAGTTGTATCATGGTTTAAAAAAAATTCATTTGACTATTTACTAATAAAAGTGCCATTAGATAGGTAGGTGGCATAATATTATTTTTACCTTCTTTATAGGTTCGTACTTAGAGAACAGCCACAGATATGTTGCCATGATACAGAACAATTGGGTTTCGCTGTTGCTGAATCTCCACATGAATTTCAGGATAGGCGATATACGATCCCTCTGCAAGAAAAAAATAGAAAATTACTATATGATGTTTCTCTCGGCATGTCTAAGCTCATACAAAAAGTTTAAACAACAACCTATTGAATGCTATATCAATATTTTACGAAATACTGCGTGATTTTGTCTTACCAAGTAAATTTTCGGTCCGGTGATCCTATACCGGGTCAGGTTGACGAGCACAGCGGCAGCAGACTTGAGCACTTCTATGCTAGAAATGGATCTGTTCGTCACCGACATGTAGGTGTACACACGGTGGACAATCGCCGACGCATTGTCGTTGTATAACATCGGGAAAACTTCCGTTAGTAATTCTGGAATAAATACAGACAGGAGACTGTTACTGTGTGTAGCGTTATGCACTCTGTTATGCATTTCTTCAGATAAAATAGTATATGGACAGGAGCATTACATTATTGATATTGATTAAAGAAAACGACGTTAGATTAAGACGATATAAGGCGGTTTAAAAGACTACACCAATCTCTTATAAAATGTTCTCGCGGCATTTATCCCTAGTACGATTAAGTGAATCCCCAAGGAAAGCGAAAACGTGGCCGCCCTAAGCAGACTTGGCGACGAACGGTCATCGCAGAGGCGAAGAACATAGGGAAGACCTGGAGCGAAATAAAACGCGAAGCTCAAGACCGAACGGGATGGCGGCGCACTGTGGACGCCCTCTGCCCCATCTAGGGGACACAGGAATTTAAGTCAAGTAAGTCACGATTAAGTGAGATTACGCGCGAAAGTGCAAGCCTATATCGTATCATACAGAACTTGTAGTGCAGTAAAACAAATAATCGCAATACATCGTCACACGGCGCGCAGCAATAAATCGCCATGTTTCTATGAGGAGCCACCTCGGGAAATGTTCGTTCAGTAAAACCAAGGCGCTGTTGACCTCCATGAAGAGCTCGGCTGAATTGACTGACACGCTTGGCTTGTCCTACCCATACGCTAAATAAGCGCTTTGGAGTTGCGGACACAACCCCGATTCACTTACATACATGAGGATCCACTCATACAGAATTTCAAACTTACCAAGGGACCTAAAAGCCTTGATAACCGTCTCGATACCGCTAATATTGCGGAGGACCTCCATAGCTTCCTCGTTACGTTCTTTCATCGACTCTTGGCTGGACTTGAGGCCACCATCCCGCCACCTGCGCCTAATTGCCGCAACGCGCTTGTCGTGGGCAATGTTGACTCGGGCTGTATGGCCGCGGAATAGAGCCTGAAAATGCAAAGGAATTTGAATTTCCGGTAACTTTTATCTGCCCTAAGAAAATTAAACCTTAGCTTCAAAGTATGTGAAAGAAAAGTATTTACCTGGATTTTGGAAGCTGCCCAGTAGATCCTTTGCTCTTCTTTTGTCTTCAAGATCTGTTCCCTCTTTAACTGTATTTGTTTCCTCACCAAGTATCCTCTGATGATAGCCTGGACCTTCACAATAGTCCTTCTTTTCTGTACAAACTCGCAATGAATCAGTCTTGTTAGTAACTTTCCTCTCCATATTCTTTGTATAAATCTCACTCGCTCCATAAACTTAACGTACCACGATCGTACAAGGTATCGTCTTACGTATTTCTGCAGACATACTGCCGCTTCAATTCTTTTAGCTTTAAAAATGTCTCTTTCCTTTTTGAGCTTATAAGCAGCCTGTATTGTTACTACAGCCGATCGCAGTCTGAAGAAACGCCTTCTTTCAATAAATGTCCTAACATAGCTTTGTATTTTAATTATAGAAACCCTTGTCTGAATATATCTTTGTCTTTCTGTTACAGATAATTTGTACGAACGATAGAATCTCTGAATGCACAACGTAGCATTTCGAATAGCTTCAAATCTCTTGCGAATAATGAGCATCCTCACTATAGACTGTACTAGAATAGTACTCTTTTTCAGTGTCAAAAATTCTCGACGACATACATCACGTTTTTTCGTAGCGATATACCAACTCTGTATTTTGCTCGCAGCTTCATTTTGTCTTATAATACGAGCTATTTTATTTGTTCGGAATCTACTTTGTACTTGCACGACTGTCTTTCTTAACGTCTGATATTCGTTTCGAATTCTCCTGGCCTGTTTTGTCAGTCTGAAACGATTTTGAATTAGGATTGTAGCTGATTTGATTCTATTGTATTCGTTTCTTTGGCGTTTACCACATAAGTACGCTCTAAATGTCCTTTGTATGATGATGCAAGACTTAACTATAATTGTGTATGCTTGCCTGTCCTTTAACATGAGGCAATGCGCTCTATATTTCCTTTGAATAGCAATAGCTGCAGACCTCATTTCTAAATACGATTTTCTATATTTCCGCATTGCAATCAAAGCCCTGTACCTTCTTTGCAAAACAATAGCGGACCGTTTCAATTCAAGAAAATCTTTCCTTTGCTTCTTGCCTTCTATGTATGCCCTATAATACCTTTGAATTGAAATACATTGTTTCAATATTGTGGTATATCTTGTTCTTTCTAATATCATCAGTTTTTGTGCTCTAAATCGATTTTGAATGGTCACTGTGGCTGTTCGTAACTGTGAATACGCTTGTTTGTCCCTTCGCATTGCGAGCAATGCTTTGTACTTTCTTTGTACGAGCGTAATTAGTTGTCTGATTCTTAAATATTTTTCTCTTTCAGTTCTCATAGCACAGAGACTTCTGTACCTTCTTTGTACACATAAAGTCGCGTCGCGAAGCCGGCAATAGTCGCGCCTGGCCCTCTGAATTTCTTTATAACGTTTGTAATGATATCCAATGAGTGCTGCTGCGTTTTTCATTTGCAGATAAGTAGCCCTTTGTTTTTTCGTTTCCAAATGCAATTTGTAGTATCTCTGGATAGTTATTGTGGAAGTTCTAATTGTGATGTATAGTTGCCTTACGATTTTCATTTCGATATATGATCTGAAATACTTCTGAATGCAAATAGTTGCTGTTCTTATTTGAATATACTCCTGCCTTTGTTTCCTACCAATTTTATACGCTCTATACATTTTTTGAATAGTCACACAGGCTTGCTTCGACTGCTGATATTGTTGTTGTACCGCTTTCCCTCTTTTACAACTTCTGAACCAGTTCTGGATTTTGATAGCAGCCTGTTTTTGCTGAAGGTATTCTTTCCTTTGCGATCTGCCCAACACGAAAGCTCTATAAGCATTCTGAATAGTGGTACAGGACGATTTCAATTTTAGATACGAAGCTCTTTGCAAACGCATTTTAATTAGAGCAATGTATCTACGTTGGATAACTATAGTTGCTTGACGAAGTTTGATATATTCTTCTCGATGTTTCCTCATCAGCACTTGAGCTCTATACCTTCTCTGCATAACAATCAGGGATTTCCTTAGTTTTATAAACTCAGATCTCTCTTTACGCATTTTTACTAAATTTCTGTAGGACTTTTGTAGAACGACAGAGGCATTCCGTAATCGCAAGTAGGCGGTTCTTTGACACTTGGCCAGTAAGTAGGAACGAAAGTACTTCTGAATCAGAATCGTAGATTGGCGTAGCTTTAAATAATCTTGCCTAGACTTCTTCATGATTAGATACGACTTGATATAGGTTTGTAGTATAATCGTTGCATTTTTGAGTCGTAAAAAGCATTCTTTCTGTTTCTTCATTAATTGATGAGCTCTGACCTTTCTTTGGAGGGAAATGATTAATTCCCTCTGCCTCATGTATTCCTGGTGGCATTTCTTACGTCTATACAATGCTTGTATTTTAATAACGCTTTCTTTGAGTGCTATATGTTGCTTATGCGCGGTCCTCATTTGAAGAAGCGCTTTATAACGTTCTTCAACTGTTTTTACGGCATTCTTAAGCTTTAAGAAATATTTTCTCTGTTGAAGCATACGATAATAACTTTGTATTAAAACAACACTTCTACGCTTTGTAGCGAAATCATGCATTTCCTTTTTCATCAATAATTTGTTCCTATATCTCTGTTGAATGCACGCGATAGCTTGCTTGTATCGAATATATTCTTTTCTAGCGAGATGTTTGCGAACTAAACTTTGTACAGTAACAATTCTCTTCAATTGTATTGTGTATTGTCTGACACATAACCACCGCCTGATTTGGCATTGTAAATGAATAGCTGCCTTACGTCTCAATTCTTCTCTTTCTGATCTTAGTTTGTCAAGAGTTGCTTTAGCTTCTCTCATCATCCTAATAGACCTGTACCAGGTTTCGATCTTCAGAACACTCTTTTTCCATCTTACAAGGCGGCTCCTATGTATCCACATCCTACAATACTTTTGAACTACGATAGTAGCCGTCGTAATTTGCTGCATCTTCCATTCAACTAGGCGGTTATACTGGATACGGCGCCACCAGCACTGGATCACACTCGCGGCGTTAATTCTTTCCTGAAGTCTTTTCTCTTCTTCCCTCCTCTTCTCCATAATAACTTCGAACTTCTTCCTCCACCATGTTTGAATAACATTGGCGGCTTTCTCGAATAACGGAGCGCGGAATACATGAATGATCTGCCAAAGAAGGGACAGTGTCTTTTCTCTGTGACCATCAGCAATGTCGTTAGATGTAATTTCACCAACGATCACGTAATTGGCCTCCTTCAATGCGTTTAATGCGACTTGAACGTTATGGATCTTTTGAAGGCGCGATATAGCGGGCGTCCGGAGTTGTTTCAATAACCCATCCTTCATCAAAATAATCTCCATGACCTTTGTCAATCGAACGCCATCTCTAATATCTAAAGCTATGTTGTGCACAGCATACTTATATTCATCTAGGTACGATTGTTTGTGGCTCACAACATACCCGAGTGGCCGGAGGTGTTTCGTGATGTCACCAATCCCAGCAATAAGTTCCCTTGTGAATCTTATAATAATTTCCCTGCTCTCTTTACAAACTGCGTTCCTACAGAATAGACATGGATCATGCGAAATAAGTTTCCTTTGTTTTGCTTGATCCAAGAAGAAAACGAGCATGAAGAACTTCTTTAGGGTAAACTTTTTGATTGCTTCCATGTAAGCTGGAAGTAACATGTTCGGCGCATTGGACTTCGAATGTTTGTTCTTGAGGAAAGGGTTTTTGAACATCCTTTGAATTATGAAAGTAGTGAGGCCTTCTATGTCGCTATTTGAATGAAGAGGCAAAACAACGCCATAGATTGCTTCAAGGCCGATTCGGAGCCACAGTGGATTATACGACAACAATAGCTCCATGATAATCTTTTGAAGTCCGACATCTAGATGAAGATTTCGATCGGTTCTGATAGCAATCAGCTTCTTATCAATCTGGGCGGTCAATTTTTGGAAAACTATACAAATTTCAGGACTCATCAGTAAGACTCTTGCGGACCTTCGGAGACTTTCCAGTCTGTGGCTGTTGTGATAAGCACTCGACACTTGCTCCCTCGTAGGCGCAAGTGGAACTTCCTTATTTCTATTATCAATCCACATCTTGCCAACATCTATTTTTTGCTCTACGTTACTCTCAAGATCAGCGGGTGGAGTAAGGATACAATTTAACCATCTTTTGAATTCCGTTTCAAACTTTTCCACAGCTTCTTCATCGTAAAAATACGTAGATGATAGAAATGGATCGACCGTCGCAGATTGTGAATACACATTACCGATTTGGTTAACAGACATATTCTGCGTAATACTTTTGTTCGACTCAAACGTCGTGTTGGATACTTTACTACAAATCGAATCTTTACCTTTCATTGATGTTCTATTCTTCACAGTTTTTTTTACATGAGAGACGGGTATTTTCCACAGATCCGGTTCAGCCCTAATAGCCTTTTTAGACCATGTTTGCATTTGACTATTTGAAGAGATAGAAGAAAATCTATCATTGGCTTTGTCAAAAGTGCGATTCATAGTGAATGTAGACTTATCAGTTCTGTCGAACACTTGAGTTTCAGAGAACTGCATACTCTCTTCAGGAATTGATTGAAGAGGAGGCGTTATGGATCTCGGAGGGGGCGACCGCGTGTCTACTCGCAAGTCATTTTGCCATGCGTTATGTTCATAAGCATTTACGAAATTTCTTTGATCATACGCTTCTTTTAGGTGTTGATACTCTCTGAAGAGTGCCTGCTTACACATCCTCGGTTGGTCCTTCAAAAAAAAGTTTGGTGGTTTCATTTCACCCAATTGATTGAAATTAGGCTCCATTGGCGTGTTCGGCGAATCCTTAGTGTATGTATCAGAACTCAGTTTTAGATGTTCATCTAATATTTCATGAGTGTCATTGTTTAACTTAGGAAAAGTTTTTCTTTCGGTGGAAAACCTTTGTGGCAAGAACGATAGATCACTAATGCGAGAAAATTCCGTGTTTATAGAGAAGTTAGGGCTGTTTAATTCTTTAGGTGATGATGTATTTGGATGTTTCTTATTTAGTATAGTAGGCGTCTCTACGTACGTGTCGACTTGTGTGTGGTGGTTGACTGTCAACCACTTATTAGGTGGTTGAGTAGACGTAACACTGATTATAGAATGTGTCTGATTTTCTTTATTATAATTTTGATTCTCTAAACTGTCATCCAAATCGTCACTTTCAGAGTTCATACTGAGTATTATCTTAGGTCCCTTGTCAAGTTTTTCAGCTTTAGCTGTTTTTAATGGAGTAAACGTGAGATTATCAAATAATTCAATGCCTGATACATCATAAGTTTGTTGCTTATTAGAAGGCTTTAGAACATTATTTGGTGCATTTAACCTGGTGCTGCTTGCGTAAGACTTGTCATATGTTTGTTGTAAGAAATCAGGCTTGCGCATATTAGAGAAAATTTCAGAAGTGTCAAAGTTAAAATCAATGCTACTTGGAGAATCAAACGGGCATCTATCTTGACGGGAGTCCATGGAATAATTGTTCATGGACATATTTTCCTTGTACGCTTGATTCATCTTTTGTTGAGACTGGATAACGTTGTATGTCTTTTTAATTTGTGTTGTATTGTAAACAATTTCGGAATTCTTCTTGTAAAGAGACACAGGAGATTTCTTAGTTGGTTTTTTCTTTATTTTACCTGGTGATACTTTGAAGCCCTTAGCTTGCCCACCTTTTCCTTTTATGTTCTGAAACAGAGTTTGAATATTTCCATCCAATAGTGTTTGCATCAAGAAATAAATAAAATTTTATGCTATTGTATGAGTATGCCAAAATTATATTTATTTTAAACTTTTAGTGTCAAGAATATACAATAATAATTGGTTTGTGTGCCCAAAAACTGCCTCCTGAGTCATAGTTATACATAGCTATTATTAACTTGTGTTCATACCTAGGGCTAGAAATCAACGTTCATACCTAGGCCTAGAAACGGCGTTCTTGCCCAGGCCTAGAACCTGACGTTTATGCCTAGGCCTAGAACCCAACATCCATGCGTGCCTAGGCCTAGAAACGACGTTCAGGGGTCATTCAGGTATTACGTAAGCACTTCAGAGGGGTGGGGGGCCTTTGCTATGCTTATTTTTGATAACATGGGGGATGGGGGGGTCTGGATGATGATTACGTCAGCAGTATATATATTTTTTTGTTTTTTTAAGAGAACGATGTCAGTTTATCAAATCACACGAAAGTGAGCCTACACACATCACTGAGCAGCAAACATCCAATGTAATTGAGTCATGGATTTGTGTGTCATAGACTGATGACTGATAATATAATTAATTTGAAATAATATGCCAAAATAAAAGTTGTTTTTTATTTCCTCTATTTCGAGCCTATTCCTTATTTTTAAACTTCTAACCTTTGCTCATTCAATTAACTAATAATGAAACTAGAGCACATTGAAAAATCCATGTAGGTAGGTACAAATGTTTACGTAAGCATGGGGGGGGAGGGGTGAGAGGTTTGCTTACTTTTGGTGACGAGGTGGGAGGGGGCGTTAATATTTGCCAAAAATTTGCTTACGTAATACTTGAACGGCCCCTCATGTCTAGGTCTAGAACACGACGTTCATGCCCAGGCCTAGAATCCTACGTTCATTCCAAGGCCTAGAAACCTAGACTAGGCCTAAGGCCTAGACCCAATTAGCAAATCTAACTGTAAGTTTGCATTGTACACATATATTAATTCTGTGTCTTTAAGGTAAAAAGGGAAGATGAATCAAAAATAATGATATTTGAATAAATGTATTTTACGAGGGTGGATTGAAAAGTTCGCGGCCTAACACATAAATACTTAACCTATTTTAATGTAACTGACCTCATTCGATTAGTTTACTCTCTGGTTGTCAAATTGTAAAATTCTATAGCAATAGCATTAACTGTATTTAAATTAGACTGAATTTTGTGAGCCTTTGTGCAGCGTTTTTAAAGAATGGAGAAAATTGAGCAACGTGCGGTCATCAAATACCTGTTTAAAAAAAAACTAACTCCAAAAGAGATTCACGAAGATATGTCAACAACATTGGGGGAACCTGCTCCGTCGTATAAGACTGTGAAAAAGTGGGTTGCTGAATTTAAACGCGGACAAGAGAGTATTGAAGATGACCCTCGCTCTGACTGGCCTATGATGTCTACGACTGAAGAAAATATCGGGAAAATCTGTGATCTGATATTGACAGATCGGAGATTGACCATCAGGGAGATTGCAGACACTATTGGCATCTTGTATGAACGAACACAAAACATCATAAGCAATGAACTTGGATTTTCTAAGGTTTCTGCGCGGTGGGTACCCAGATTGCTTTCAGTCGAACAAAAACGAATACGCCTCACGATTTCTCGCGACTGTTTGGAAATGTTTGAGGCTGATCCACAAGATTTTTTGGCCAGATTTATAACAATGGATTAAACTTGGGTACACCACTACACCCCAGAGTTAAAACAGTAATCCAAGCAGTGGAAAAAACCTGATGAACCGACTCCAAAAAAAGCCAAAACAATTTTGTCAGCTGGCAAGGTGATGGCGTCAGTTTTTTGGGATGCTAAGGGCGTCATCATGGTAGACTACCTTGCAAAAGGTGAAACTATAAACTCGGCTTATTACTGCACCCTCTTACGTCGCTTGCGTAAAACAATCAAAGAGAAAAGGCCAGGATTACTCAGCAAGAAAGTGTTGTTCCATCAGGATAATGCACGCGTTCACGTCTGTTGAATCTATGGCTCAAATTCGTGATTGTGAAGGTGACTTTTTTGAAGGCTTTGAAGAAACTTTTTTTATGACGGCATACAGGCTTTGGAAACCAGATGGTTTACGTGAAAAATAAAATTGCTTTTGCTTTTATTTTATATTATTTTCTTGCTGAGGCCGCGAACTTTTCAATGCACCCTCGTACCTATTAATATCATATAGGTTAAAAAAGAGATTTTTGGGGCAATCATATACAAAAAAAAATATTATCCAATTCCACAGAATAAGTCCAAGGCCAGAAATTTCACTGTGCGAAGGCAAATATGCGAATTTAAACCTACTATCAACGTTTCTAATGTTCAAAAAACATTACATTGGATGGTCGTGACCTTCATTATATTAGCATACCGGTGCTAGTTGAAAATGCACCACGTTTCGTGTCTCGTTTATTACTTCTTGTTTTGCTTTGTGTGTTTTTCAAAAACATAACTCCTAAAGTTGTGTCAGAGGGTCATGGCAATACGCATGGTGCGAGGGTACCGAACGATCTCCCGCGAGGCGGCGACCCTCCTTGCTGGCCAACCGCCATGGGATCTGGAGGCAACAGTCCTTGCACACATGCACGACAAGCGCATGGAGATGCAACGCCGGGGCGAAACTCCGCTGCCACGACAAGTCGAGGCATGGCGGACAGAGCTCCGGCGGGATCTCATGGTGAAATGGCGTCAGCGACTATCGCAACCTCGTTCGTGGCGCCATAATTGGGGCGATAAGGCCCATCCTTGAGGCGTCTACTGTGCGGAATACCCGGAGGACACGGTGGAGCACACTGTAGACGTGACAGCGATCTCTCTCGCCGAGCCTTGGTTCAGGCCATGGTCCGTAGTGAGGAGGGATGGCAGGCGGTCGCCTCCTTCTGCGAAGCAGTAATGCTATGACTTTACCTAACCTACCAAAAACAAAAAAATCAAAGGATGAGGCCGACCGCATCAGACAGAGGCAACGGGGCGATCGCCCCAGCCGCCGCCGGGATTCCGATCCCGATTTCCGGCCACCGTAGGCGCGGGCTTGCGGACGGCGTGGAATGGGTAGCACGCTGTCCGATCATCCGGTAACCGACCGGACCGAGCCCAAGTCGTCGACGGCGCGTTCTGTTCCCGCGCGCCTCAAGGTGCTGTCAGCACACCGAAGAGGCTCAGCCTGCTAACTGCAGGCAGGCAGGGTCGAAGCCTACTGGGGTCATGGGTTAACTTCCGAAAGGAATGCCCGGCCCCGGCACGACAGGCTACGAAGGAACAGGGTAGGTTTTTAGTCAGTAAGAGTCTGACACTACTTCCCGCTTCGCCCAAGGGCGGGATTTGTCATTGGATGATTTTACCTACCATAAAAAAAAAAAACTTAAGTTGTGTGTTTTTGAAAATGATAAAAAGGTATCTACGTTTTATAACAAATAAATACATATGGATTATCTAAAATTATTACCATATAATTTTAGAAAATCTTGGCAAACATTCTGGATAGTGATTATGTCAGCAGTACCTATATATTTTTAGTTTTATTCAGAGAATGATGTCAATTTCTAATATTTGCCACGAATGCTTGAACAGCCCCTAGGTATAATGTTAATCTTAATATAATATAATATAATATTCCACAACTATCACACAACGTTATCTAGTCCCAAGCTAAGCAGAGCTTGTGTTATGGGTACTAGACAACTGATAAACATACTTATATATTTCTAAATACATACATATTATAGATAAATTACACCCAGACACAGAACAAATGACGTGCTCATCACACAAACATTTGTCCTGGGTGGGAATCGAACCCACGACCTCCGGCATAGCAGTCAGGGCCACTAACTACTAGACCAACAGGCCAGTCAAATTTTGTATTAAGATAGTCACTCTCACTAGTACTGGGAGGTTTACTTATATTTTTTTCACTTTTGGCATTTTCCATGGGAAAAATGAATGAGACTTTTCCCACAAAATGCCACAAATACTTAAAAGCTCCATAGGATATTCAATAAAGAACTCGAAAATTATTCTCGTTAGCGCGCGTCGCGCTTGCAAGAAAGTCCGCAAGGCGTTGGTACCTTATTATGTCTACAATGCAGAGTGCACCAAGCCTGCCAATTCTGAGATGCCCCCCGCTCCCCACCGGGAATTAAGTCCCGTTCCCACAAGAAAATAAAAATTGCATTTTCAACTAAGGCATAGAACATACTAGTAAAAAAAATAACATTCTGATATTACAGATACTTCAATATTATTTATATGTATAGATAGACTAACACATAATCATCAACCCATATGCTGTAGCTAGTACCTTAGCACTAAAGGTGTTAAAGAAATAATACATCCTCTCTTCTCTCTCTATGATAATAATAGATGCTCACTAGATAATGATAAGGGGTAAGTTTCTAAAAATCCTTGCTACTGGAAATGTAACAAATTAAAGCCAATGCTGACCAGATTTCTGAATTGAGTGAGGTGTTAAATATGTCTCAAACCATACCTTAAAGCCAAATATTGTTAGGTTTGCAGGCAAAAGTAGAGATTAAGAAATATACTCTAGAAAACCTTGTAATGTTTAATTCAGAAATCAAGGGTACTGTATCTTGCCAGTTCCTTATACTTAGTATAGTTATCATTATAATTATCATATTCTATAAATAAAATTAACCTTTTGAATACAGTAATTAGAGACACAATAGAAAGACAATAGGTGTGCGGACGCCGGCGTCCTCTTGGGAATAATGAATTAAATAAATGAAATATAATTACCATAGTAGACTTTAGAATGACAATGACATCATAGCGGCCTCTATTCTCATTTGTGAAGCGTATCGTCTCCCTGATACCCGTTGGCTGCGTCGGTGTCCACATCATTGTCAAGCAGTAACATGTTTCCGGTTCTACAACCAGCCACTCTCCTGGCAAATGTATCACTAATCCAGGGGGCAATGATTTTCCAAGAGTTATCTGATAAGAAGGAAAGATAAACAATTAAGCACTTTATTAATATAAGACAATTAGATCAATATGGTTAATTATGTTTCAGAGCAGACTCGCACTTGAAAATAGCAACAGGACAGAAATTATTAGTTGAAAGTACAGGAGGATGAATTTAAAGGTTCGGAACGACAAAATAACATGACCTAGTTGCTGTTCTTATCTTACATAATATTATTCAATAAAATGTTATTAAAATTAGTCAATTTACTACCTGTTGCACTTGCTTTGATGGGTTGAACACCTCCAGGTTCCTTTCACAGGATGCACCGATGAGAACATTATCAAAAACCACTTGCGGAGGCCGCGAAAACGGAGCCAATACAAGACGAGGACATTCTTCTTTAGGAGACTCTTTCACGACTGCTTCCGTGCGACGAGCCCTTCGTATATGCTCAGGAGTATTTTCAATCTAAAATAATAAATAAAATCAGCAAGTTATGCGACAAAATCTAGATTACAGCAGGCTATGCAAAACATTCCAAATATCTTGATTATAAACGAATACACACTTGGAAATACATCATAGAAATGTCTCTAACACTCTTCACTGTCTTATTCACCAGTTTTACTTTATTTGAACACACATTTTAAAGAAATACTTTGAACTTGAATAACAAACGAACTTTCATTGAATTGAAATTCAAACAATTTTCAAACTTCAAACCGTTCACCATTTCAACCTCTATGGTTTCGGCGTTAGAGTGCGCCCAAATTATCCTTAAACAATATTACGGTTTTTCAATTTAAGTTTCAGGCTATTCCTTAGACACCTCATGCAAGCAATCAACGATAATCTTATTGACCATAAAGCAGAACGCATCGTGGGTAGACGTCTTTATTTGTCAGTCAGACGTTGTTTGTAAATGGCAACAATTTAATCTAGTTGTCATTTCAGCACTACGAAATATCAGTGTTGCCAATTTAGCAAATTTTATGCTAGATTTGGCATATTTTTATGTTGTTTAGCATTTTTATAAGTTATTTAGCAAATAGCATATTTTTTGGCATATAAAATAATTATGAATAACAAGTTTACTTTCCTTTTTTAAGTCCAAATACTTCAAAAATATATATAAAATATACTGTAATTATCATTTGTTTTTTATTGTTGATGTACTTCTTTATAGTTGGATAGGGCATCACTGTCTGATATTTGATGATGGTGCCAACTTAACGGCAAGGGTAACCTTTACGTCAAACGCTCTCAAGCGTGTTTCGGGGATTCCCCAACAAATCTAATTCAATATACCATAGACAAACAGCATTCTTTCACTCCCTCCTTCCTTTACGAAAGAAGCGGGATAGATTGTAAGTACTATACCGCGATTACCGCGTATTCACGTATTTACTGTCACTGTAAATGAAAGAAAGTTTAAAAGTTTTACGTGCATTATTAATTAATTGCTTAATAGTCGTTAATATGCAGCCTAAATACAGTCAGCATTACCGGTCTGAGTGGGAGCAAATGCTGGATTTCAAGGATTGGTTACAGCCTGTCAAAGATGATACGACGAAGGCCTATTGTAAGTACTGCAAGTGCGAGATGATTGCAAAAGTCCATTGTTTAAAGTTACATATTTTGTCAATAAAGCATAAGAAAGCTATAGAACCAGTAAAAAGTCAAAGAACAATTAATTTTCCCAAAGTTAAAAAAGATCTAAATACACAGAGAGCAGAATCTTCACTAGCGATGTTTGTGTGCGCGCATTGTTCGATTATGGCTGTCATTTATCAAACTTATGTAAACACCGATTCGGTGATAGCAAAAGTGGAGACTTACGAGTCCATCGTACAAAATGCACAAATATTATAAAAAATGTTTTGGCGCCTCATTTTATTGAAGAAATTGTGTCAGATTTGGGAGACCAAGAGTATAGTCTCTTGCTCGATGAGTCCACGGATATTTCTATAAGCAAAATGTTGGGAGTATCGATCAGATATTTCAGCCGATCTTTAAAAACAATAATATCCACATTTCTGGGGTTGGTCGAGATTGAAGATGGCACTGCAAACAGCATAGTCAACGGTATTAAAGGATTATTGTTAGTTTTGAATATTGAAATAAAAAAAATGATCGGTATTGGCACAGATAATGCTACGGTGATGACAGGCACTAACAACGGAGTACATGCCCTATTAAAAAATGAAACTGGTAATGATAATTTGGTATTAGTTCGCTGCGTGTGCCATTCATTACAGTTGGCTTTATCGCATGCTTCGGAAGAAACTCTACCACGGAATGTTGAATTTCTAATAAGAGAAACCTACAATTGGTTTAGTCATTCTTCGAACCGTCGACTATATTACAAAAATATCTACCAAACAATTAACTGTGGCAACGAACCATTGTTAATTCCACAGATGTGCAACACCCGATGGATATCAATTGAACCAGCAGTCAACCGTATTCTGGAGCAATGGGTGGAATTAAAACTCCTGTTTGAAGTTGCTAGGCGCGATAACCACTGCTATATGGCAGAAACACTATACTCCATGTATAATGATCCTGTGAATCATTTGTATTTATTGTATTTAAAACCTACTTTGGAGGAAGTCCAAACTGTGAACAAGCTATTTGAAAGCAACAATATTGACCCAACAAAACTTTACAAAGATTTGTGTGCCTTAGTTCAATCTACAAGTCGGCGTATTTTGAACCCAACTGCGAGAGTCGATATTTTTACACAAAATATAGAAAGTTATTTGGATCCGAAACCGTACATGGGATATGCTTTTGAAACAAAATTACGGGAATACAACCTTCAACCTGAAGTGGAAAATAATTTACGTCAACGTTGCCTGAATTTCACACTGAAACTTGTTTCAGAGCTGCGTTCTAGATTACCAATTAATTTTAATATACTTGAGAAAGTATCTTTATTTTCAGTAGAAGAAACTTTAAAAGCAGTCAAGCCTTCTCTAATCGATATTGCCCAAGAATTCCGAGTGGATGCATCTACAATGGATAGGCTCATGTCTCAATGGAGAAACATAGTGCACATTAAATGGGAACGCACATCTTCCACTGTAGAATTCTGGAATGAAGTAATTGATTACAAAGATGCAGCTGGTAATAACCCCTTTGCAGATTTATCTCAGTTAGCAATATCATTATTATCACTACCTCATTCCAACGCAGAAATTGAACGCGTTTTCAGCCAAATGAATATAGTCAAAACTAAACTTCGCAACCGTTTGTCGATAAAAACTTTAAATGCCATTCTATACGTCAGATTCGGCCTAAAGAGGGCAGGGAAATGCTGCTATTCTTACACAGTTCCGGATAACGTACTGCGCTCTATAGGTACCAAGGAGAGTTATAGTCTTGAGAATAAGGCTTCCACGACGTCTACATGCACATCAGCTGCCGAGCCTGCCGATGAAGACGAAGATATTAACATTTTATTTAGTAACATAGTCGATTAAAACGTAGAATAAATCAAAATTTTGTTGATTAATAAACATTTAAAATTAAATGACGTTGTATTTGACATTGAAAAATGTTAGCTTATTTTCTGGCAATATTATAAAGCAATTAGCATAATTTTGGCAAAATTTTAACATCAGTTTAGCAAGTTTTAGATTCACCTTGTTGGCAACACTGACGAAATTTTCGTCCTTCCTTTTCTCAATCTTACGTAGGTATACACAGTATTTATCCCTAAAATTTTACTATAATTCCCACAAATTGTGTTCCTATTTTAGCCCCGTGAATAATTTTCCAGAACCTAGCTCGAAACAATGGCTGACTCGAATTCAAATGAGAATACTTGCGTAGTGTGTTTCAAGAACGTTTTATACTATTCGCTGGGCGAATGTGACCATCCCGTATGTTTCGAGTGTTCCACCCGAATGCGGGTACTCTGCCTGCAGAATGAGTGTCCTATCTGCAGGCAAGACCTCTCAAGGGTAAGTTACGAGTTGTATTTAAAATTGTGAGTGTTATGTTTCTTTTAACTAAGAGTACAGGCACTCATTGTGCAACATTGTGTATTATAAACACTTTCAGATAATCTTTTGCTACTCCACAATAACCCAATGTTTTTACTATTCTCTTTAAACGTACGCCAGCATATCTCTATATTTAAAAACTTTTCATACATGAGATGTGATTGTGTGTAACATTCATAAAGTATAGTAACTCAGTGTATTTATTTGTTTGCTATGTTTTATTTTAAATTTAGATTATTAGATTGATTCTTAAAATAATGTTTAAAATTAACGTATAATAATGTTTATTTCTATTTTTTTTCCAAAATTTGTAGTAAAAATAGCACTGTTCCATTCAATTGTGTAGTCATAAAGTAATTAAATTTTAAACAGCTATTTTATGCTTTTTTGTCATGGTGGTCAAGGTTCATTATTGCACCATAGTTTGTAGATGATATAGTTTCAGACATTAAATTTTCACATGGTCTATTCTCTCTAGGAAGCATGGTTCTTGTTTTATCCTTTAAGCGTCTATTACACCACTCGATATTCCGCACAAGTTACACAGACTGTCTTAAAGTTTAATTCAGAGTAAGATAATCTGACCCTTATTACACTATGTGATGTCGTCAGAACTGGTCTGAATATTGAGTGGTGTAATAGACCCTTTACTTTTGAGGTCTGTATATATGTGTTTTTTATTGTACACACAAATCTAAAAATAAACAATAGGAATAGGACAGATTAGGACAAACAACATCTAACAGGAACCATAATTGTTTCAAGATAGAGAGAATACTTTAGCATTCAGTGTAGCTACCTGTTATGTCCATTAAAACACCATATTTTGGTAAATATGTTTATTGTGCTAAGTAGCAGAACCCCTACATAAGTGAACTGAGAAAACTATCCTACCCACAACTTAGTCAATCTTATTATGTCAATAAGATTTGACAAGTACCCACATTAAGTATATAACATACCTTTCCCCCAAGTATGTAAACTATACACAAGCAAAAGATATAAAACAATACTTAACACATTTCTCATAGCTCAGTTACCTCCATCAAACCTATAGATATATACTTTTACATTTAATACATTCAGGTATATAATATGTCTAATCATTAAATGAATAATTTGAAACATCTTAAAGTACATTACACTTACAACATAAAGTTACAATCACTAGTTGGTCTAGTATAAGGAGTCTTACCATGTTGAGCAGATATTATTTTAGTTTTAATCTTCCCACCAGAAAAACCAGACTCAGACTCTACAGGTATACCTAGCATTTCAGCCCATTATCTGAACTTGGTATTTCTATAATTTGGTCACTATCCCGACCAGATGCTATTTCTTCCATCGCCTGATCTTGTCCTTCCCGGTGAGTAGGTTCCACCATTACTGTTTCCCTGTCTCTATCATTTTCCTCATTTTCTTTCTCTGTAACCGTGTCTTGTGTGTGTTGTTTAATTAATTGGTCTATGTGTCGGTTGACTACAGTTCCATCCCTAGTTTTAACATGATAACTGGATGGACCTTCTTTGTTTACGACTGTACCTGGTAACCAACGTGGTCCACTACTGAAATTTCTGTACATAACCTTTTGTCCTATGTCTGTCTGTCTGTTTTTCTTATTACTATTGCGCTCCACTTGATTTTCCCGAGTCTTACGTTGTTTGTCATGTGGATTAATAGTGCCTAATAATGTTCGAACTCTTCTATTAAACAAAAGTTCTGCTGGGCTCTTGTTAGTAGTTGTACATGGTGTGGCTCTAAGTCCTAAAAGCATGTTTGGAATATTAATGTCCCAGGACATACCATCCATTTTGCGAAGTTTATCCTTCACAGTTTGCACCATACGTTCTGCCAGTCCGTTGGTGGCAGGGTGAAAAGGAGCCGACTTAATATGTTTAATTTTATTAGCGTCTAAGAATTGTTTCATCTCAGATGAAACAAAGGCAGTGCCATTATCAGAAACCAAGGTCTCACATAGGCCGTGAATAGAAAAAATCATTCTTAAATATCTAATTACAGTAGCTGAAGTCATATTGTTAACATTAAACACTTCAGTACCTCTACCATGAGTTTTAAGCAATAGTATTCGTCGCTACTCGATATCGACGCCGTAAATATTTTGTATGGCAAATTTTGCAGTGCCTCTAGCGGTCACTTGCAGAACCAAAATTTGCCATACAAAATATTTACGGCGTCGATATGGAGTAGCGACGAATACTATTGTTTAAAACTCATGGTAGAGGTACAGGCCATTTAGAATATGCATCAACAATTATCAAAAATGTTTTATTTTGGTAGGGCCCTGCAAAATCAATATTTAACCTAGACCAAGGTTTTGCTGGCAAAATCCACTCATAGCTGGTTTTAGGTGGCATATGTCTGCTTTCTAAACACTTATTGCAGTTTTGTACTAAAGATTCAATGTCGTCGTTGAGCTGTGGCCACCATACATAACTTCTGGCCAGTGCTTTCGTTTGAACAATGCCACTTTGTGCTTTATGTAAAGCGCACAGAACAGGTTCACGCAGTGATGATGGTACCACCACACGACAGCCTAGGAGGACACAATCCTCATGCAATGACAGCTCAGTACAATGCAACCAGTATGGACGTAGCTGATCGTCTGATTCTTTAGCTGGCCAGCCACACAGAATGTGATGACTTACCCGATTGAGGACTTTGTTACGCTTTGTAGCGTATGCTATTTTGTCCACATCAACGGGAAAATCTTCAGGAGCTTCTGCCATTAGTAATATGTCACACAGCTGTGGCTCCGGTTTTTCAGGGACAGGCTGTGGCCAGCGACTCAAGCCGTCAGCGTGACCTATCTGTGGCCCTGGCTTGTAGGTTATGTCGTAACTGTAGGAATTTAGTATCAAGGCCTTTCTAGTCAGACGAGGTGACAAAACATTGGGAATAGGACGTTTTGGATCAAATATGCCTAGTAACGGTTTATGATCAGTTGGCAGGCCATTTATGGTAGTTCATAAATGGCCTGCCCATTAAATAATTGTGAAATTTACTTACACCGAACATTATAGCAGTCGCCTCTTTATCGAGTTGGGAATAGCGTCTTTCGTGCGTATGGAGTGTCCTAGAGCCCATGGCAATAGGACGTTCTTGTCCGTCGTCCATGATGTGGGACAAGACTGCTCCCGCCCCATATTCGGAACTGTCACAGGTTAGAACCAACGGCTTATTTAAATCGTAATGGACCAGTGTAAGATCACAAGATAAAATATGCTTAGCATTATTAAAACTACTCTGCTCTCGATCTGACCATACCCACTGCTGGGATTTGTCAAGCAATCGGTGTAAGGGCTCTAGAATAGTAGCTTTATGAGGGAAAAACCGTTCATAAAGTTATATAAACCCAAAAATGCTTGTAGCTGTTGGACATTTTTAGGTTCCGGTGTGTTAAGTATCGACTCCACTTTACTTGGTGCCGGATGAATTCCGTCGGCGGCGATAACGAAACCTAAAAATTCCACTCGCTCCTTATCGAACTTACATTTATTCATATTGAGACGCAGACCCGCCTTCTCTATTTGCTTCAGCACTGTGTCTAGGCGCTGTGACATCTCTGACATAGTGCGACCACTGATGATGACGTCATCAATCAGTACAGCGACGCCGGGCACTCCAGCTAGCAATGCCGTCATCAATCGCTGGAAAATACCCGGACAAGCCTTCACACCAAAAGCTAATCTATGTACTGTGTATAAGCCCTTGCATGTATTTAATGTTAAGAGTCGTGCTGTGTCGTCCGTGACTACCACCTGTGTATATGCTGTATCTAGATCTAGTGTAGTGTAGAACTTACCCCCAGATACTGTCGCGAAAACCTCACTAGCAGTAGGCATTGGGTACGTGGCAGACTCGGTAGCCTGATTGACCGTGCTTCGGTAATCGCCGCAGAGGCGGATATCACCGTTTTTTTTTTATATTCGGTACGACCGGGGTCGCCCAGTCTGAAAATGATACGGGCCGCAAAACATTTTCAGCGACCAAACGGTCAATTTCTTTTTCAACCCTATCCTTAATAGCATAGGGTACTGGCCGTGCTTTTAAAAACTTGGGATGCGCATTCGGTTTTAACTGAATCGAGACAGGATTTCCCCGGTAGGTACCAAGTTCATCTTTGAACACTTCCCTATATTTCGTTAACAACTTATCAATCGCGGACATATCGACGTCAAGAATTTTGTTTACTCTTACCGATATTTCAAGAGCCTCAAACCAATCACGACCTATCAGATTTGGCCCTGAGCCCCTAGCTACCACTACAGTCACCTGGCGCTTAATGTCCTTATATTGTACCGTGACTGTAGCTTGTCCGATGACCGACACCCGCGAGTCGTTCCACGTGCGTAATCTTATGCGTAGCGGTCGCGGCGCGGCGCGCGGCGGCAAGCGGTCCCACGTGCGCTCGTTGATGAGCGAGAACGCGGCGCCTGAGTCAACTTCCATCTCGACGGGCACGCCGCCCAGCGAAACACGCAGCTTGAATGCAGGCACGTGCGAGTGTGTACCCGCCACCTTGTAGATTCCATTCAGTTGCGCATCTGAGGATTTCACAGGGTTATTTTTCTTTTTAGCCGTGCAGATCTTCTCGATGTGCCCCTTCTTCTTACAATACCGGCACACGTATTGACAAACCGGCATTCGCCACCATGACGATCGCCGCATCAGTAGCATAGTCGAACGTTCGATCCGACTTTCATTGCATTCACATCCATTGGTTCCTCAGTAGACAACGGAGATATGTCGGCGCTGGGCGACGAAGTCGTCGCCTGTTCGTTGGCGTGCATCATACGCGCATCCTTCCCCGCGGTCTCGGATGACACCATGGCGTCCACAACGTCTTGGTAGTGCAAATCGTTCTTCTTCAACAACTCGTACTGCAGCTTGCGATCGCTCATGCCGCAGACCAACCTGTCACGCAACATGCGTTCCAGATTTTGAAAATTACAGTTGGTACTAATTTTCCTCAGCTGAGCGATATATTCTGATGCCGATTCACCCGCAGCTTGATCACGTTTATAGAATTTGTAAGACACAGATATTTCATTGGGCTTCGGACAATAATGTTTGGTCAAAATGTTTGTCACCTCAGCAAAAGACACATCACTAGATTTCCGTTTTTTTTTTTTTATGGTAGGTAAAATCATCCAATATCCAATGACAAGTCCCGCCCTTGGGTGGAGCGGGAAGTAGTGTCAGACTCTTACTGACTAAAAACCTACCCCGTTCCATCGCGCCGGGGCTGAGCCTTCCTCTCAGAAAACGGCCCTTAACCCCAGCAGGCTTCGACCCTGCCTGCCTGCAGCTAGCAGGCTGGGCCTCTACGGTTTGCTGACAGCTCCTTGAGGCGCGCGGGAACAGAACGCGCCGTCGACGACTTGGGCTCGGTCCGGTATGTTACCGGACGATCGGACAGCGTGCTACCCACTGCATGCCGTCCGCAAGCCCGCGCCTACGGTGGCCGGAAATCGGGATCGGAATCCCGGCGGCGGCTGGGGCGAGCGCCCCGTTGCCTCTGCCTGATGCGGTCGGCCTCCTCCTTTGCAGATTTCCGTGGAGTGATTAGCGCGAGAAGGGTCTCGAACACCTCAGCACCAAAAACCGTAAGAAAGTTAGCTTTTTTTAGTGAATCATCGATGATTCCACTTGCTTCAAAACAATAATTTAGCCGAGTTATGTAACTGTCCCAATTGTCATTTTTCACATTGATGATATTTCACTAATTTACGCTCCATAGTATATGTTTAACCTTCGTCGCCACTGTTATGTCCATTAAAACACCATATTTTGGTAAATAGGTTTATTGTGCTTAGTAGCAGAAACCGTACAAAAGTGAACTGAGAAAACTATCCTACCTATCTAAACTATCCTAATTTGTTTTCTTCAACTATTAGTCAGTAGATTTTGCACAAAAATGAAAAGAAGAAATGGTTTCATTCTTATTTGTTCTTCTTCGTTGGTTATTTTAATGATACAGGTACACAAAAGTTATATTATTAATTTAGATTACTGTGACCCAGTCAAAATATGGAATGATATCTGGGCATTGGGACGGTAGAGGGAATCCAAACAATGCCACTCAATATTATTCTGTTGATTCACCCACACTTAAGCAAATATTAGAACAGAAAACTAGGATGGGGCCAATGACTTCTTCCCTTTTATAGGTTTACAAGTTAAGCGGGCTTAACCTTTTGTATACCGTAATTAGAGACACAATAGAAAGACAATAGGTGTGCGGACACTGGTGTCCTCTTGGGGCTTGACAGTTAAATTTATTTGATTAACGTTTTCAATGAATATGTGGATAATTCACATTGAACTGGGCACTTTTCCTGTTGACATTGATGTGGATGAGTTTTTTTGATAGTGCTGTTTGTACATAATTATTATTATTTTCAGATTATTTATATGTATACCTATTAAGCTATAATATTTAAGTAATACATAGTTATAAAATAATATAATATTGAACTTAATAATTAAAAACACTTTTATTGTAACACTAGCTTTTGCCCGCGGCTTTGCTCCCGGTCTACCCTACTCTACTTTACTCTACCAATTTCTACCCTACTCTACTCTACCCATTTCTACCGTACACTACCCTAATCTACCCTATACCAATAAATGAGCAGGTTTTTTTTTTACTTAACGGTATAAAAATTATCCTATGTCCTTTTCCTGGTTCTAAGCTACTTTCAGTCCAATTATCAGCCAAATCGGTTCAGCCGTTCTTGAGTTATAAATAGTGTAACTAACACGACTTTCTTTTATATATATAGATTTTCTTGAGTGATCTGGTTGTGATACTGCAATTGGTGCAAGGTTCTAACATTGTCAATGTACCAATAAGTTAATGAATTTTACCTAGTAGTGTCCAATATGCACTTCTTTACTTATTGCTTAAATGAAAATCAAACAAACAAAAACATATCATAACAAAACAAGTGGCGTAATATATTTGAGATTTCTTTGTTTTCCCTATCAAAACAATATAATATAATATTCCACAACTATCACACAACGCTGTCTAGTCCCAAGCTAAGCAGAGCTTGTGTTATGAGTTCTAGACAACTGATAAACATACTTATATATTTCTAAATACATACATATTATAGATAAATTACACTCAGACACAGAACAAATGATCATGCTCAGCATTTGTCCTGGGTTGGAATCGAACCCACGACCTCCGGAATAGCAGTCAGGGCCACTAACCACTAGACCAACAAGCCAGTAAAAAAAAACATCCACTTCACATGGTAATTGTAATAACATTTCACAGGTTATATTTACGGACACTGTACAACCATATAAAGAGATCCGCAACAGGGCTTTTACGGACCGCCTCTTTGAGAGACAATACAAGATCGGGTTCTGTAGTGAGGAGATCAAGCAAGCTTATGAGCTACTGCTGGAGAACCGCTGCAAGATCTGTGACAAGATACCACCATTTCGTACTTTTACAATGTTGAACGATCACATGAGAAAAGTTCACGAAAGATACTTCTGTGATCTCTGCGTTAAGCATTTAAGGGTAAGATATATTTATGATTTTTCAAATATTATTTTACTTTATAATTGCATAGCTACCTACTAGTGTTACCTACTTTCTGTAGAAAACCTAATTGAATTAATAAAATGTACTTGTACATTTATCTTTTGACCAACAAAGGAAAACCGTCAAGTAAATTCCTTGTTCAATATAAGTAACAAATCTAATATGACGACAGAGCATAATTGATTTACGTAATTGCAAGTAGAGAGATTAGTAATAATGACTAATGTAAACCAGTCAAAACATGTTGGACTGGCCACAATGTTTTAATTGATTTTTAAGAAAATATTTTAATTTCCTTTTGCCTAGTCTACCCTATTATCAATTATTATTTACACTTTATTAAGGTTCCATACCCAAACTCTCCGTCTGTCACCAGAATGTATCTAAACTAAAGAATCGTGATAGCTAGACAGTTGAAATTTTCACAGGTGATGTATTTTTATTGCCACTATAGCAACAAATACCAAAAAAAAGAAACTAAAATAAATTGTGTAAAAAAATGGTATATATATAGTGGTACTGAACCCGACTCGCACTTTGCCGGTTTTTTTATAAATTCAAATCCAAATTAACTAATCATGAATCGGCAAGTATAGTAATGTTTATTCCAAACTTGTTAAAAGAGGTATTACTACCTACAAATAATCGCTTGAAATGAATGTAAAAAAAAAAAAAAAAACTATTGTGGTTATGCCATCATGCAACATAACTTACGCAATGTAATTTGCCGTCTTAATACTTAGCTACAATTCTAACGAATTAGTTATGTAACAAACATTTTAATATTTCTTGCACCTAAAAATAATTTATCATAGCAATTAAATCTAGAAAAATTGTTTATAATTATTGGTTAGCCTAATTACTAAATGATATCAGGTATAATGTAAACAACAGTTAATTACTTAGATGAGCGCAATTTGATAATGCTAGCGCAATTGATATAATGTTATGAAATTTTTAGATATTTACTATGGAGAGAAAGTGCTACACTCGTCAAGAACTGGCTCATCACCGACGGAGAGGAGATCTGGACGACACCTCACACAGGTAAGCTTATACCTAAAGGTGAACGCACGCTTAACCGTGCCGAACGCGTCAAACCAGTTGGAAGAAAAGCCGCATCGAATCGCCTGAATCTGGAAGGACTCCAGAAATCCTAGATAAATTCTGATACACTAAAGCATTGCCTTTGTATGTTAAAGTTTATGGATCCACATTCTTGTTTCCCTTTGATGTATTTCACTTTTTTCATTTTTTTACTAAGTATAAATCACTGACAATAAAAACCTCTTCAAGATCCATCACAATTTACATGTGTCAGTGCGACAAGTGTAAAGTAAATAAAAACGACTTCTGCACGTCGATTCTTTCGGAGCAGATATGTGTGCGAGGCCTTTTTGACTTCGATTCGTTCGACACGTTCGTCTTCGGCCAACCCTTCGTTCCGAATTGCGTCAAAAGTGATTATAGCGCGAATCCAACCAACGTCACAATTATTACTGTCCAATTTGACTGGCCTGTTGGTCTAGTAGTTAGTGGCCCTGACTGCTATGCCGGAGGTCGTGGGTTCGATTCCCACCCAGGACAAATGTTTGTGTGATGAGCACGTCATTTGTTCTGTGTCTGGGTGTAATTTATCTATAATATGTATGTATTTAGAAATATATAAGTATGTTTATCAGTTGTCTAGTACCCATAACACAAGCTCTGCTTAGCTTGGGACTAGATAACGTTGTGTGATAGTTGTGGAATATTATATTATATTATATTATATTACTTATTAGCCCTTATATTTTGTGATTATTAAATTTGCTTGGATTGGCGTTATAATCGCTTTTGACGCAATTCGGAACGAGGGGTAAGATAAGTGTGCATTCACCTTAACCTAACCTACAACTATACCTGTAATACCCTACCTACTAATGGGAAAAGGCCTCCTCATTCTACATCTGCATTCTGCTCTAATAATCAAATATTTATACAAAAATAAATCCATTACACATTATTTCACGATATATTAAACTCATTTATTATTGAAGTGCGCGGAACGTCATAAAATTATAATAAAATGCGAAAGCGATTTATTTTGTTGGAGGAAAGTACGTTTTCCATTTTTATACTAGCTACGAATTTTTTATAAACTGTAATTTTTGAAATAAAAATATGAATTCTTCAAGCATTTGAGTAAGGTACCTACCATCATTGGAGCGCGGCCAGCAGTGAGTGTAGCAACACTCGTATCTAAAAACAAATTATTTGCAAGTTCATTTAATTTCTTACCGATTCACAAACAAGCTTACACCTTTACTTCTAAAGGTCCAACTAGACCGAGATCGAGCGACGTCGACGTTCCAAGTATTTTCTCAATATAAAGTCGGCGTTTTTGCTTACACCATAATTTAAAGTAAATCAATTTAAGTAATCCAGCCGCCATACACCACACCGCCAAAGATCGTCCGAACGATCGAAATCGATCGATCACAATCTATGCCCATCTTAATTCATTTATCTTTTATTATTTTTATCTATCAAATAATGACTATGTATTTCGCGTAACACGTGACACACTTTTTATCACAGCAATAAAAGATAAAAGCTTCATGTGCAGTGTCTACATGCTTAGTTATCATTTGAATTTACATAACTAATAATGTCTTGGATGACTGTTATGTCATTACAACTTAATTATGCGAACAAGCGATCAGCAATATGCGCCCCCAGGTATTTAACTATTTAGACCGTTGGCGCTAAGAGCGTTTTCGCACTACGTCTGATCCGAATCCGATCCGACAAAAACCCGCTCTTATCCCACCGCTTTTAGGCACGCAATTGACAGTTTTCCGCACTAGTT
This sequence comes from Leucania comma, assembly GCA_958295575.1. Taxonomy (NCBI): domain Eukaryota; kingdom Metazoa; phylum Arthropoda; class Insecta; order Lepidoptera; family Noctuidae; genus Leucania; species Leucania comma. Next base: position 18,147,223 of record OY282470.1, read on the forward strand.
CAGAAAAGTGCGTGTGCTTGCCCCTGCCACAATTTTATTGTAGTGAAATAGTTCTACGGCCACTACGGACCATACTTTCACGGGTTCGGATCGGATTCGGATAGGACGAAGTGCAAAACCGCTCTTAAAGTATCCGAACGAGCGCGATTGCTAAGTATGGGGTGCCTACCGTAGTTCGATTCATTGACTGGTCATTTCACAGTGTAGAGATTACATTTGCGACCAATGAATAGGAATAAGCTTTCCACAAAATCATGAAACATTACTGCCCTTAACTCCAGTTAATATTGGTAAATTACAACAATGTTGAACCTTTTTACTCGGTTATGTCCAACGATCACTCTCGCGTTTATTCCGCCAGGGTCGCACATCCAAGAACAAATACTCCATCTCGTCAGCTTTTCTGTCACCTATGGGGATTGAAGAGCTAAACGAGATGAAGTTAGTACAAACGCTTGTCGGTCCAATCCGACGCGGCAGTTGATACAAAACATGTTGAACCTTTTCAAGCGTCACTTTTCTGTACTAATCTGTGAAGTAAGTGGATAAATGTGGATTTGTGTGTTTGTAGACTAAGAGTTGCCTTAGAACTTCGCCGCCGAAACAAATTGGCCGGCCATACGCGAGTAGTGAAATGCGCTGATAAGCGCTTATCGATATCGGAAAATGCGAATACTATGTTTTGGTTAAAGATCTGGTACAGTAGGCTGATATTTATTTATGTAGTCACATTTCATTTCCATGTTTTTCTTTAATACAAAATTTTGTATACAGATTACAAAATATGGAATATAAAACTGTTGTGTTAAATTCATGAAGTATTCCATAATATCCTGGTTAAAATAATGGATACTACAAACATGTAAATATTACTTTATCAACTGTGAGCGTGTCCTCTGTCTCCCTGCCGTAGTGTCTAAAAAACAACAATTTTGGCCCCACCTGCTGAGCCCGAGTCATAATGAAAAATGATAGGCCCATTCCCTCTAGAACAAAATTGTCTTTACGAGAATTGTTATAAAAATATAATATATATATATATATATATTCTTGTTTGAAACTTCAAATCAGTTTGCGGCAATGCTGCTTCTGTATTGATAGGTTTTTAATTCTAAACCTTTCCCGGACAACAATTTTATAAAGACCCGATCAGTAATCTGCGAACGTTGAGACACTTTTTGAAATAATGTGATGTTATCTTGTCTTTGTGTTATGTGTACTTTTTGGAAGAATAAAAATTATTATTATTATTATAATTTATTAATTTTATTAACTCTAGTGCCTAAACTCATAGGAATGAGGCCGGTGTCCAGAAACCACGCGATCAATTTGACGACCTAGACTGAAGTGTTAAAGGGATGGAGCTACGTGAGACACTAAAAACTACCAGCGGTAGATGGTTGCTTTTGAAGGTCCATCATCCATAAAAGCAATTTGAAGTCGATCAAACGACTAAATGACTCATCAGGTTTTAGGCCACATTTAAAATCTTAGAAAATCATCACACGAAAATGTTCTCGATGCAGATCCATTTTACAAGCTTTCTATTAGCTTGTACTGTATGTAACTATGTATGTTCGGCTCAAATCTTGCAACTCAATTTTGAAGCAGATATCTTCAACCGATTGAGCTGAAATTTTACATGCATGTGTAAATCGGGTGACAATGCAACATTATGATAACATGGAGCTGATCTGATGATGGAGCTGGAAGGTAGCCATAGGAACTTAGCAATAAAACAATACAACCCTATCGAGTTTGGGCTCGCTTGATTAGTATTGACGAGTACTTTGATTCTGTATGATAGCCAGGGACTGATGATGGAGCCGGAAGGTGGTCATAGGAACTCCGCAGTTAAACGATACAACCTCATCGAATTTGGGCTCGTTTGATTCGTATTGACGAGTACTTTCATCTTATATGGTAACCAAGGTCTGATGATGGAGGTGGAAGGTGATCACAGGAACTCCGCACTTAAACGACAAAACCCATCAAATTTGGGCTCGTTTAGTTTGTATTGATAAGTACTTTCATCCAATATGGTAGCCAGGCTCTGATGATGGAGCCGGAAGGTGTTCATAGGAACTCCGCTGTTAAACGATACGACCCCATCGAGTTTGAGCTCGTTTGATTAGTATTGACGAGAAGTTTGATTATGTATGGTAGCCAGGGTCTGATGATGGAGTCGGAAGGTGATCATAGGAACTCCGCATTTAAACGATAGAACCCCATCGAATTTGGGCTCCTTTGATTCGTATTGACGAGTACTTGGATCCTATATGGTAACCAGGGTCTGATGATGGAGCTGGAAGGTTGCCATAGGCCCGACAGGGTCCATAATTGTGACTATTATCTATTTCCCTTCCAACTATGTATACATTATGGTACGCAATAAAGAATTGAGAATTGAAAATTGAATTGAATTGAACCCCATCGACTTTAGGCTCATTTGATTTGTAATGACGAGTACTTTGATCATGTATGGTAGCCAGGTTCTGATGATGGAGCTGGAAGGTTACCATAGGAACTTAAGTTACTAACCGAACACGGCAAGTTCGCGAAGTACCTGTACAAGATTCGTGAGATGACGCCCGGGTGTCGCCACTATGCGGAGCGCCCGGAAGACAAGGTGGAGCACACAGTCGAGCTGTGCTCCGCTTGGGAAGAGCATCGCCGTGTACTTGTGGGGGCGATCGGTGGCGGCGATCTCTCGCGCCGGGGCTTGGTTCAGGCCATGCTCCGGAGCGAGGAGGAGTGGCAGGTGGTCGCCTCCTTCTGCGAAGCAGTAATGCTAGCAAACGAGGAGGCCGACCACATTAGGCAACGGCGCAAACGCCGCCGCCACCACCTGGATACCGATCCCGATTTCCGGTCACAGTAGGCGCGGGCTCGCGGACGGTGGGCAATGGGTAGCTCGCTGTTCGTCCGTCCGGTAACGGCGCAAGTCGTTTACGGCGTGCACTGTTCCCACGCGCCTCAAGGAGTTGTCAGCAAACTGTAGGGGGAACTGTAGGGGGAGCAGGGCCGAAGCCTACTGGGGCCAAAAGTTATGTGAAAATGTCACCCGGGGCCCTGGGACGAAGGCAATGAATGTAACAGGGTAGATTTTTAGTCAGTAAGAGTCTGAAACTATTTTCCGCCCCACCCAAGGGCGGAATTTGTCATTGGATGATTTTACCTACTATTAAAAAAAAAACCATAGGAACTTCGTAAGAAATCGACAGAATCCCATCGAGTTCGGGCTCTTTTGATTTGTATTGATGAGTACTTGGATCCTATATGGTAACCAGGGTCTGATGATGGAGCTGAAAGGTGGCTACAGAACTCCGCAATTAAACGACACAGCCCTCTCGTCTTTGGACTCGTTAGATTTGTAATGACGAGTACTTTGATCAATATGGCAGTCGGGATCTGATGATGGAGCTGGAAGGTGGCCATAGGAGTTCCGCAATAAAACGACACAATCCCATCGAGTTTCGGATCAAATAAAATAAGTTCTAACCGGTCATAAAGGACTTGGACTCGCGAACGGAGGGTTCCGTACAAATTTACATAAGTAAATAGCTAGTTAGTTTTAATACACTCCTACAAAATACCAATTGAAAGGGCTTGCAGAGAGTAACTTGAAAAATAAAGTGACATAACTCTAAATCCAATATTCTCCTTTTTCTCAGTCATACTCTTGGTGGAGTGGTAGTGGTCTTCTGGTAGGTTGGTTGCGGCTTTTGCGAGACTTCTCTATCCCTCTCTATTCATGGCATTTCGTGTACATTCAATGAGGGAACACTCTGAAGATGATTTAGTGAAGTCTGTCCATCTGGTAGGCGATTGGCCGCGAGACCGTAGGCCCTCTACTCTTTCCTGTACCACTAAACGTTCCAAAGAGCTTTCATTGCGTATGATATATCCAAACAGCTTAAAAATTCGCTGTTGCACAATCGACAAAAGTTTTTGTTTTGATGCAAAGCTCTTTAGGAATGGATGATTTTACCCAACATAAAAAAAAACCTGGCAGACTTCTAAAGATAGCAGACTAAGTTTCTTATGCTTTCCTATGATATGGGTAGCAAATGTGTGGATTTGCTGAGAATACAAATGTGATTTAAATAAGGGATAACTAAAAAGTAAAAAATAAATTACAAATAAAAAAACTTTAAAAAAGTTTTTTTATTTGTAATTTATTTTTTTATTTAACTGTGTAAATACACAGCTAAATAACTTCATTAATTAAATAAGTTAAATAACTTTATCTATTGATTTATATTTTCAAAATCTCGCGACAAGCTTTTATATCATAAAAATTGTGTAATGTCGTTATAAATTCATAGTAAAAGTTATAAAGGAAAAGTTTATTTTCTTCTTTTTAGCCCATTTAATTGAAAGCTTGTTTTTAAAAAAGTTTTTTTATTTGTAATTTATTTAAATCGAGACACAATAATTTGATTTGGCTCTCGAAAAAATTAGGAGGGAAATTCAAAAATCGAACAATCGTATTTTTACTTTTAATAACCCAAGTTCTCAAAATGGCAAAAACAAGTGGCCAGTGCCATAAACATAAAATCTATTTTCACTATTTTCGCAAAACTTTCTGAGTGGCCTGGTAATATAGGGTGTATAGCTCCATCCCTCTTTCTCGTTCATAACCTGACATTTCAAGACTTCATGGTAAGGGCCCTGTGTGAACTTAAAGGTTTTCAATGATTACTAACATGGTTTTTTACAAACATCTTTCGTGAACAGGGGGCATCCTCTCTGCAAGTTCTGCGAGGAACGTTTCATGGACGCGGACGAGTTGTATCGGCACTTGCGCAAGGAACACCTCTACTGCCATCTGTGCGACGCCGATGGACGCAACCTGTATTATGCGTCACATTCTGAGCTTGCGCACCACTTCCGTACTGACCACTATCTGTGTGAGGAGGGCGAGTGCGCGGGACAACACTTGACTGCTGTTTTTAGAAGTGAAATTGATCTTAAAGGTGGGTTGATAGGGAAGGATATGTTGCTTTTAGATCACACGAGGATTGGGACTTTTCACGCAAGGAGAATCGTAGGCATAAGCTTCTTCACTACATAGTATAAAACAAAGCCGCTTCCCGCTGTCTGTCCCTATGTATGCTTAGATCTTTAAAACTACGCAGTGAGGAATTTACAAAATATAATAAAGATTAGTTCCTAATCGGATATTAGACTAATAAAAGTAACTTTATCTAAAATAACAGATATAAAGAATTTTTCAAATCTTGTTGCGGCGACAGGGGCGTGAGAATCGTTCCCTCGAAGCTATGGCCGTCTCTTTTGCTCGCATTACTGCTTCTCAGAAGGAGGCGCGACCGCATCCCAATCTATCATAGTCTAAACCAGAGACCGGCGCGAGAGGTCACCCGCGCCGATTACTTCCATGAGGACACACACCCGGCCATTTTTTCCGCTTCAATCCGACACAGGAATCTTCCGAACCTACCAAGTGGGATGAGGACGTGGGTCAACCGGAAATTGAGGACGCCGTGGCGCCTCTTCAGGAACTCCTCAAAGGGGGACTTACCGCCATGATTGTGGCGTGTATGTGTCTCTAGTTGGTCTCCTCCCGGCGTTTTCAGTCGCTGCCATAGAGTTCTTTTGTTAGTCGCATTTTATATAATATATCCTTAAAAATAATGGATTGATTAATATCGGCAGCCCACAAGGCGACGGTGCACGGGCGGGGCCTGGCACGCGGCGCCGCGCGGCAGGCCCGCACGCTGGAGCTGCAGTTCAATATCACGCCGCATGCCGTACAAAGGACGCCCAGGTATTGTGCTACATCGTGGCTAGTTGTCTAGGCAAATGCTGCCTGTTTGTACAACGGTGCTTACACACCGTTAAATTTTGATCGTTTTAATCCCGTGGAGGGTTGATAGATAGATAGATAGATATATTCTTTATTGTACACCAAAAAGTAAAATTACATTAAGAACTTAAAATTAATAGGGTGTCACAATGGGCGGTCTTATCGCTAAAAGCGATCTCTTACAGACAACCTTTGGATGGATTTGACAGAGAAGAAGAAAAAGATACGCAGGTAGTTTATGGTGCACTATTTACATATATACAATACATAACTTTGATGCGGTACATGAAACACTATAGATTTGTAAAGATAAAATTAAAAAATAAAATGCTTTTTTATAAAATTCGAATTAATATACGCATGTACGAAATTAATTTCTTTAAGTAAACGTCAGCTGAGCGAGGCCAATGACCTCGCTCAGCTGGTGGAAAGGTGAAACTGTTGGCAGAATATTGCTGGCAGAAAACTTATTGTTGAGTTATACTTGCCTTTGTTGTTAATTCATTGTATTAATGTTAAGTTTCCGACTACAATAAAGAACTAAGAACAAAAGCTAGTTATTAAAAAAAATACACAATCTGTTTTACCACTATAATGCAAATAAAGTTTATACATTCTTTGTCTATAAACCCAACACTCATGTGCAATTTAATCCTTTTACAATGACAGTAATACTATGAGAAAATAATGCACATGTATGAATGTGTTACAGTATAATTATAAATTCTTCATTTTACCTCTCGCATTTAATTCATTATACAGGTAAGGCAATAATAAAAATAAAGAGCATTCCATTTTGTATACCAAGGAGCCGCTCAGTTTATTTGCTGTACGTCATCGTCATAATTATCGCCGACAGCAAACAACACCCAATCGCAGAACACATTGGGGAGGGGAAGACAACTCTTTCAAAATGGAGATGCTCCCATACATGCACAAGTGATACCGCCCTGGCGCCCCATGGCTGGGCGAATACATTGAAGACTTCAGAACCAGAACTTCCCATCAATGACATAGCTGCTCTCATCATCTCATGAAGAAGATTGTGAGGATATGTCATGATTATTCTTCATACTTGAAATATAAAAACACTACCAGTTTTTGCCAATCTGATAGCAAAACGAACAAAACAAGTCATATTCAATGAGGAAAGTGTTTCATAGAGAATACTTTGCCATCAAAATGTAAAACTTGTAATAAAAGACTCGTATCTATTATTCCAGAGACAGGAACCACCGCGACCAAGTTCGCGAAGAGCCTGTACTTGAGCCGCTGCCTCATCCAACGATGACGCAAGCTAATATCGACACCGGCAGCGTGGAACAGTTCCCGCGACTGTCGGCCACGCCCGCCGCGCCCGGACTGATGATGTCTGCGCCGCACCGTGCTTACAAGGGTACTGTCAGTACTATACATACGAGTTAACATAGACACTGGCAGCACGGTACAATTTCCGCGACTGTCGGTCACGGTCGGCTCGCCCGTATTTCGGTTCAAACTCATGATGTCTGCGTCGCATCGTGCTTTCACGGGTACATTACAGTCAGCATTATGCATACAGTGGTACTGCAGTTCCGAGCGAACGTTACTTGGTAATGTTTTCCTTTTACGATATTTATTATCACAAAATAGTAACCGCTTCTCAACAGTATTAATACAAAATGACATTTATTTCCGCCAGGAGTAGACGGGCTACTGCGCAATGACAAGAACTTCCCCGCACTGGACGGCGCGGCCGGCCCGTCGCGCGGCCCGCGTCCCGCTGCCCCCGCGCCCTCTACCGTCGCCGCTACTATTGTCAGGAACAGTACGTACAATGTTCAGTTATACTCTACAACGACAAGAACTTCCCCGCACTGGACGGCGCGGCAGTGCAGTAATGCAGTAAAAAGCATATAATTTGGACGAATGATTCAAGAGATAATATGAAACTCGCAAGAGCACGCACGGGAATCTAGCGGCGAACGCTCAGGTCGTCTACTAACCAAATAAAATGCACGATGTATGAACAACATTCGAGCGCTTATTTAATAAATGCCATGTTATACTCAAGCTCCATTGCAAAGCATTTTTGTATTAGTAGCGATGGATTGAAATGATGTCGAATTATAATGTCATTCGTGTATTTCTCGTTTCCCTTCAGGTAAGCCCAGCGTATCCATCCAGCTGCACAGCCAGCCGGCGAGCGCCAGCAACTTCCGGCTGACGCAGACCAGCGGCCACCGCATCTCCGCGCCGCTGCAGCATAGGAAGCCGCCCCCCATCACCAACGATGACGACTTCCCATCGCTGGGCATCGCCAGGGACGACCATCCTAGCATTGGGGCTGGGACCGTGCAGGCGCCTAAGGTAGGCTGTACTGTCATTTTTCTAACTCGTTCTGTTTCCTGAACAACCAAGTTAAAAGTGAATAAGTTACTTCTAAGCAAGCATGCTCCATTATCACCCAAATCGTCGCTTGCCATCGAGTGAGAGAGTAGTCAGGTACGAGATTATCAATAAAAAAATAGCCTCTTGTACTTCGCTTTAGTATGGAATCAATTCAGATAAAGAATTAATATTTTAAGTCCAAATCGCGTAAGTCCTATTTTATTATAAACACCTCAGTAGTTTGTTTTACAAGCAATTATAATTTTCGCTTCCAGGTGTCTCTAATCAACAGCCAAGAGATGCAAGCTCTAAAGAGCAATCACGTCCAGACTCACCATAAGAAGACTCCTCTAAGTTCAGAAGCATTTCCCGCTCTGTCATCAACCTCCGCACCGGTGGCTCCCCCGCAGTGGATCACCGTCTCCAAGTCCAAAGAGAAGCAGAAGCCGAGCAAGCCCGAACCTCCTCCGACGCCCAGAGAACCGGTCTTCAATGCTGTCTCAGACTTCCCCACTCTGCCCATCAATTTGACTAAATCCAAGTCCAAAAAGCAAGCTCAAACTCAGCCTACCCCACCACCTCAGAATATCGAAAACACAAAACTAAGCAAAAAGGAAAAGAAAAAACAAAATAGTAAAAAAGAAAACTTACTAGACACGTACAACGTGAATGGGACCAATGACAAGAAGCTACTGAAGGAGTCGTACGCTTCTGTCAATGCTAATAATAATAACCAAACTGTGGACGATAAAAAAATTAAGTCTGTAGACGCTACAGTCGACGCCGAGAAAAATAGGAATGGTGGTAATGGAGACTTCAGTCTTACTGCTAAAGATTATCCTCCACTAAACTCGCGGAGTGACAATGGTTTGCCCACCAAGAAGATGGCCAACGGTAGCGTGCCGCCGGGGTTTAAACCTCGGCCCGCGTGCGATGGCATGACGTTCACGAACTCGGCCGGGCAGACGTTCCCTGCGCCTTTACACACATACATGCCGCCGCCGAACTTCGAACACAGGAACCGTGCTTTAGTGAAGCAGTTTTCAGTCGCTCTAGGCGGCACCGAAGCTGTTGAACAATTTAAGGAAGCATCGCGAGCGTTCCGTGACAGTTCTATCAGTGCGGAGCAGTTCCATCAGCACTGTCGCTCGGCGTTGGGGTCACAGTTCGACGCCGTGTTCCCCGAGCTGGTGGCGTTGTTGCCGGACATAGCGAAGCAGCAGGAGCTAATGGTGGGACGGAGCGAGGAGCTGCACATGTGCGCCACTTGCGGCCAGCTGCTGGCGCCGGCGGACCGCGGCGCGCACAACACGCAGCACTGGCCGCCGCTGGCGCCGCGCTAGACCGCCCTGGCGCCTCGCTAGGCCGCCCTGGCGCCTCGCTAGGCCGCCCTGGCGCCTCGCTAGGCCGCCCTGGCGCCTCGCTAGGCCGCCCTGGCGCCTCGCTAGGCCGCCCTGGCGCCTCGCTAGGCCGCCCTGGCGCCTCGCTAGGCCGCTGTGCTGGGCCGTCGCGCCGCAATTCACTTGCCGCGTGTTCATACCTCTCACATAGATGCCACTAACTGTGCCGACGACAAACTGACACTGACTGTGAATACTATATTTAATGCCATACGGAATACGGACTTGTTTACTATCAGCCAGTGCCTACGACTTTGATTTGCGACTAGATTTTTGGGTAGTGTTATTTTAAATCACTCTTAGCTACAGATATTGTCAGAGTAATCAATTTTCTAGTGAGTCAACATTGACAATTTGTATGTTATTGTACCTATGTTTTGTAAATACATAGTTATTTCATATATTTGTTCCGTGTATTGTTGTAGATGATTGTAACACATTGACGCGTCGTTGTTCTCTGTATGACAAAGTATTTCGCTAGCCTTGATATTCCTCTGACTGTGCATTATGTGATCATATTAAATCCACAGTAGTAATATGAATACACTCAATGTGATTTTGTAAAATGTAAATGTTACGATGTAAAGTATATTATTTCAAAGTTTTATTATATTTTTGTACTTCTTAAATAGAACGATTTCTTTAGTTTTGTGTAAAATATTTTTGTTGAATATTGTTAGTAGTTTTATTGCGACCCTTTGTGCTAAATAACTAAATTATAATTGATAACGTAACAGTCCATCTTCTTAACTTTAAATACATTTGTGTATGTAATACATTCATGTACATTGTATGGATACAATGTATAAAAAATTATATATGATAATGTACATACTCTTATACATAATTATATATTCGAGTGTAACATTTTGTTTGATCAAGCGTAGTTATTTTCCTAACAAACAATTCACGTGAAAAGCTTTTATTATATCGATTGAGTTCCAACATAATAATAAGAGCCAATACTGCGTTACGCGATCGCTCGTGAGTTCCCATACAAGTGTCCCGTCGCGGCTTGCGAGTGCAGGCAGCCGTGCCCCGCGCATGTGTTGCTACATAATATAATAATATATTAAAGTTTTCTATCCACATTCTGACTAATAATCCGGTTCCCGCTACGGCGTATCGTCCGGAATTGTCCACTTCTCAAAATGTCAACCGGCCGCATAATGTCCACTTCTCACTATGTCAACTTCTCAGAATGTCTACTTTTCAGAATGTCAACTTCTCGTAATGTCAACTTCTCAAAATGTCCATTTTGCACAATGATAACTTCGCTTATTGGCCACTTCTCACAATGTCAACTTCTTAAAATGACAACTCCATATAGTTTTTACTTTACAACCTAAAGAAAAAGATATAAGGGTACTTATGTTACTTCTGCTAGTTCTTATGAAAATTAAATAAATCTAAACCAACAGAACTAGCTAAAGTAACATAAGTACCCTTATATTTTTTTTCATTGGGCTGTGAAGTAGAAACTATATGGAGTTGTCATTTTGCGAATTCGTCATTTTAAGAAGTTGACATTGTGAGAAGTGGCCAATAAGCGAAGTTGTCATTGTGCGAAATGGACATTTTGAGAAGTTGACATTCAGAGAAGTGGATATTATGCGACCGGTTGGCATTTTGAGAAGTGGACAATCTCGGACGATACGAGCTATGGGGACCGCCGCACACAACACACGCGCGCAGTCACGCGACGGGCAGCGTTGGCCCTATTAGTCCCTTACGAATTCGGTAATAGATAATATGGCAAAGCAAGCGCAAATTCTTCGTAAAAATTCCATAAGTGTAAGTTCAAGGTTACATAAAACTATCAAAAGTTGATAAAAGACGGCACCGAAATAAAATAATCTCGACAGATTCAATGATCTCTCCACTAGGATTACATTTATCGTAAACTAGATTCTGCCAACGGCTTCACCCGCAAAACTCATGATATGAAAATAGTTTATAGTACTCACAGGTAGTGCAGCTATATATTGGCAAATGAATTTTCACAATCGGTTCAATAGTTTCAGAGATTAACCCCTATATACCTACAAACTTACTTACCTCTACAATATTAGTAGGTAAAGATAAGATTATGAAGAAGATCGATAAGAAATCCCTATAAATTAAAAACTGACGCGTGTGGTCCAGTAGACACAAAACAAAACAATATGAAGATACACGTTTTACTTTTGTGGTAAGTTTGGATTCTTATTTTTCTTTTTTGAACCGACTACGGAAGAGTACTGTTTTTGTTAGTGGAACATATGAAACGATTATCCCAGCTACTTACATAATACATATTATAAAAATAAAGTCCTCCATTGCGTGTATCCGTCTGTTTGCAAACTCAAAAAACTACTGCTAGGTTTTTTATACGGTTTTCACCAATAGAAAGTGTTTATGAGGAAGGTTAATAAGTATAATACATACATGTTTAATAAAGTACAGGAAAGTAGAGAATTTTCTAGATTTGTAACACCCGCCCGAAGCTAGGGTGGGCCACCAGTCCTAACTAATAGGTACCTATTGTAAATGCTAAGTTTGTTCGTTTGTTACGCATTTACTCGTACGCCCTCTAGGGTCAAGGATGCCCGTGCGGTCCCATACAAAAGTGCACCCGTCGCGTCGCGGGCAGCCGCGCCCTGCGGCCATTTTGCTACGTAATAATACAATAAAATTCTCCATCGACACGTCTACATGCACACCGTTAATGTTATACTAGCGAAACTGCGCCGGTAATAATGCTATTTCCGCGACGGGGACTGCCGTACACGACACACGCACACGCGCATAGTCACGCGACGGGTGCCCGCGCTTAGACAAAATCTACAGCACAGAGTTGGTACTTTGTAATATACTGAAAATCTGAAAATCTACAGTAACGGAACCTTTTAGAACGCTAGTTTATAATTTACTTTCAAACGGTCGAAACTCCGCTTGGAAGACGGAAAATACGGAAATATAGGTACTCCCGAGTTAAAAAATGTTCTTTGTCCTCCCAACGTCTTCTTCGATCTCTTCATATAAATTCAATAAAACTAGTTTTATTTAAGCAAAGTACTATGCGTTCCAAATAAGAATAGGAAAGCCAATAACCTCGATCTGTCAAATTTAGAGTGAAAAGTACAGTTTGCAAAAAAACTTATTTGTGTATCAATAGAAGATTTTTTTTTGCTTTGTATAACGAAGTCTTAGTTAAATTGTAAACTGCACCTATTGAAGTAATAACGTTATTGTTTAATATAAATTAGCTAAATATATTGTTTTAAGCCATAATTAGTTTTGAAAAAAAAAAACTATTTTCTTTTTATTTTCATTGTTAGGAACAATTGGCCTCTTTCTTCCATTTGCCACTAATTAAACACTTCACACAGTCACGCAGAGGCAGGATGAGCAAAATTGAAGAACTAAATTCGGATAAAACTTTTTTCGTTCACAATTCGTAAATAAATTAAGTTTAAACAATTTCTTTTGTTGCTCACCGTACTCAATTTTTCAATTTGACAGTTCGCCGTGACGCCGTAACATGGCAATCGATCCTATTCTCATTTGGACCGCATTGTACTCAAAGTTGACATAGTATTTTGACAACTTGGACATTCCTTCTTACAGTCCTTTACATTATGGACCTTCCCAGTTTTGTTCCTGTATACAGTTTTGAGACTTATGTTATACATCTGGCTATACTTGTTTTTACGCTTTTTGTGTAATGCCAAATAAAAATACTCGGGAAAATGAAAATAATGCCATCAAAAATTAACTTTTTCCATTCTAGTGACATTCCTGGTTTTGCCCCCGGTACTCTTCAAATGTTTTAATTCTTTCAACAGCTTATAAAATAAGCTATTCTATAATAAGGATTAGTAAATTCGATGAGTAAATTTAAGCAATTTTTAGGCAAAATTTCAAAGCTAAATACGACAGTTGACCGGCGATGCTGGCGTTTACGGATCGGATCTGCTTTTGTTAGGTATCATGAAGAAACTAATAAAATAATTATCACTGTATACTTAGTTGGTGTATATTTGCCGTCAACCAGTATATTCACAATCTTTTCCCATAGTTCTGCAGTAACACTAACATGGGGTGTTGCGGTAAAGCAAAATAGAAAGTTTCCGGATGACTTCGTCTTCGGAACAAGCACAGCATCTTATCAAATTGAAGGAGCATGGAATGAAGGAGGTAGATACTTATCCATAACCTTTTAATTAAACTTTATTCCCACCACATACGATTCAATATTTTTTGACCTGTTTTAGGTAAAAGTGAGAACATCTGGGATTATTTGACTCACACAAATGCAGCAGCTATTGAGGACCAAAGTAGTGGTGACATAGCATGCGACTCCTATCATAAATATGAGCGAGACATCGAGATGATGAGGGAACTCGGCATCGACAGCTATCGTTTCTCCATAGCCTGGTCCAGGATACTGCCTAATGGCTTCGCCGACTATGTAAATGAAGAAGGAGTAGCGTATTACAACAAAATAATTGATGAAATACTAAAATACAACATTGAACCCATGGTCACACTATATCATTGGGACTTGCCACAAAAGCTTCAAGAAATGGGCGGATGGCTGAACCCTCTCATAGCAGACTGGTTTGCAGACTATGCCCGAGTAATCTTCGATCGTTTTGGTGATAGAGTTAAAAGCTTCATCACCTTTAATGAAGGAAGGCAAATCTGCTTTGAAGGTTATGATTCTGTTTCGAAGGCTCCGAGGTTAAATATGTCGGGTATCGGCGAATATATCTGCGCTAAGAATCTTGCGCTCGCTCATGCTAAAGCATACCACATTTATAATGACGACTTCAGGCCTACACAAGGAGGAGTGTGTGGGTATACGATCGCTGCTGGCTCTTCTTTGCCTCTTACTGATTCTGAAGAAGATGCCTATGCTGTGGAAATACATGATCAATTGTCGGTATGTTCATACCCAAGCAGCACGCAAGCGTATCAAACATCAATAAAGCAGCCGATATACAGCTTAGAGCTGTATAAGGGCTGTACAAGGGTGTAAAACACAGCTTTAGGCTGCATAAAGGTATCCGCGTACGCTTATGGTTCTATATCAGAGTATTTTTACTCAATTAAACAGCTTTAAGAGTTTTTTGACACTTAAGGCTGCGTTTTACACTTAAAGCTGTATATAGGCTGTATATTGCACGTCACCACTTCCTTTATACAGGTCTAAGTGTTATATTAGTGTAAAATGATACTTATTGCTGTATATTGGTGTAAACGAACTCCATTATACCTCTTATTCTTTTGGTGTAATTGTACACTCTTATAACTATTGTGGTGTTATAACTACTGCCTACAAGGGTGATATACAGCTATAAGAGTAAATGAACGCTATAGTACAGCGTTAGGCTGTATTACTAATGGAATCACTCGGATTGTGTTTTTGTGAACATCAATATGGAGGAAAAGACCGGTCAAGTGCGAGTTGGACTCGCGCACCAAGGATTCCGTAAAAACTTACTCGCACCGTGTCCGTTCTATAGGCCCTATGATTAAAAAAAAAGAAATTCAATTATCTCGAAAACGGTGCGTCCTAGGTCAAAAATAACCAAAATTTTAACCCCCCTGTGATACCCCTGTGCAAGTACCAATAGAATACAAAAACGTAAAAAAAAATTTTTTTTTTCGTGATCGAATCAGAGCAAGAATTTATTCCAGAAAAAAAAATATCCGAGCAATTGGTGAATATTTTAATATAAAATAAAACTAAAGGCAGTAAAGGCACATAACTCATAAGGCCATGAAACTTGGAACCTAAATAGTTTCTATGGTTGAGGTTAACCCAAAACTACAAAAAACAAAATGCTGTAGGTAATCTGTACCAATCAACTAAGGGTGGTGAAGAGAAAACATTGAATTAAGAGGAAGGTCAAAAGGAAATATTTAAATATTACAAATACAGATAATTTATTTAAATACCACAGACAGTAGATATAGTAAAGTATAATTTATTGGAGAAGATAAAGTAATAGATCACAATCTGCTTCTTCAATGATGATAATAATAGACTTTATACGCAGCATTTTGATGTAATCCCACGATGATCTGGAGGGTTAGAACTGTCATCCTTCACCAATGCGTCCGACGTCTAATCACTCGCTTAGTAATTTTAGATCGCCTTCTGATTCTCGTGACCTTGATATTAGACCAAGTCAAAGGCCTTATTGTAACTTTTCTGAAAAATAGATGAAAGATCGGTTACAAATCTTACTCACTACTTCACAGTAAGTATATAAATTGTTAAATTGTATTCGGACATACGAGGGTCATTCAATAAATACTTAGCCTACAAAAAGTAAACGAAAATTTTGGAAAAGTGGCAATTTATTTTTCAACATAGTCTCCTTTTAGTTCGATACACTTAGCCCAGCGATGCTCCAACTTTTTTAACCCGTCCGAAAAATAGTTTTTGTCAAACTCTGCAAAATAGGCCTCCGTGGCGGCGATGACCTCCTCATTTGATCCATATCTATTCCCGGCGAGTGATTTTTTCAGATTAGGAAACAGAAAGAAGTCACAAGGGGCCAAATCTGGAGAATACGGTGGATGGGGCAGCAATTCGTAGCGTAATTCGACCAATTTGGCCATGGCAACGGCAGACGTGTGAACCGGTGCGTTGTCGTGGTGAAACAGCACTTTTTTCTTCGCCAGATGGGGTCGTTTTTTCTTTAATTCGGCGTCGAATCGGCCCAATAAATCGGCATAGTAAAGCCCTGTAATTGTTTTACCCTTCTCGAGGTAATCGATGTAGATCACACCTTGTGAATCCCAGAAAACGGTGGCCATAACTTTTCCGGCAGATTTTACAGTTTTCGCCTTCTTTGGAGCACGTTCCCCGGTCTGGATCCATTGTTTTGATTGCTCCTTGGTCTCTGGTGTGTACCAGTGGATCCAAGTTTCATCGACGGTCACAAAACGACGCAAAAACTCCGCTGGATTCCGCTTAAACAGAGCCAAACACGTCTCCGATGTGGTCTCACGGTTGCGCTTGTTTTCCGGTGTGAGTAAACGCGGCACCCATCGCGCCGACAGCTTTCTCATGCCGAGTTCCTCGTGAAGAATATGATGCACTGTTCCTTCTGAAATGCCTACAGTCTCAGCTAGCTCCCGAACCTTCAATCGGCGATCTGCCAATACAAGATCATGGATTTTTTTAATGTTTTCCTCCGTAGCAGCTGTTTTCGGTGCACCTGGACGTGGTTCATCAAAAACCGACGTACGGCCACGTGCAAACTCGTTGAACCAATTCTTGACGGTGGCCATCGATGGAGAAGAGTCACCGTACACAGCATCCAAGCGCTCTTTGATTTCGATGCGCGTTTTCCCTTCCAAAAATAGAAATCGAATTACCGAACGATATTGCTCTTTTTCCATTTTTGTAAAACCGATCGACACGTTCGCTTCCTTAAGTTGTCAAATTAAAACAAATGAAGGGATTGGAATGAAAATTTGAAAAAAGAATTAAAAAAGAATGTGCTACACTGTGGTAAAACTCTTTTGAAACTACAGCGCCCTCTGGCGATGAGGCTAGGTACTTATTGAATGCCCCTCGTATGAGATTTAGTCGTAGGTAGCTGAGGATTTTTTATTCCTTATACGTATCTCTAAAGATGGTTAGAAATGTACGTACTTGTTATGAACAATTACACAGATTATGGAGTAAAAATACTCTATTATACAGCCTAAGTCGTAAAAATACTCTATTATACAGCCTAGGTCGTAAAAATACTCTATCATGCAAGCTGTCGCCATTTTGCAATGTACATAATGATTTTATAAACATAATAAAAGGCTTATTTGGCAAAAGCCAAAAGTCATATCATGATTATCAGCTTGAATTACGGTTGATTTGCATTTATACCTATTATTTCAACATATTTTTTTAATATAACCTAAAAAAATAATAACATTACTTACCGTATTTACTATTTTCCTTGATGTTAAAATTGATTATTTCGCTGGCGCGTTAATATTTTCACCGAAAATATACACACTTTTACAATGAAATTAAATCGGCACTATAAATTCACCATATTACTAAGGTCAACAAGTCCAATTTAACATATTATATTTAAAATTAAATGTATATGGCGTAGTCGCCATTAGTAAAATATTATAAAAAATAATCTTTAAGTTTGGATTCTTTCGTATTCTTACACCAATTAACAGCTTTTTGCTGTATATGATAGTTATAATTGAATATCTGGAGAGTTAAAGTGTAATTGTACACCGATATACAGCTTAGGGTGTACAAAAACGCCTTTATACAGCCGATATACAGCCAACACGCAGCCAATATACAGCTTTTATTCTCCACTTACACTTAACGCTGTATATAGGCTGTATATGTGGGCCCTTTTTGGAGTTACAAGGGCTGTATATAGGCTTATACAGCCTATATACAGCTTACTATACAGCTTAGAGTGTAAACCTGAACCTATATACAGCCCTTGTACAGCCTTTTATGCTGCTTGGGTATAGTATTAAGTCGTGTAAGATGTTACCTACTTATAGAATGGTACCTGGTTTACTTATTTGTAGATATTTTTATTGCAAGCCTGTTCGGTTTCTATACGAACAGAGGGCAGTTCTCCTATTTTTAAGGAGCATTTGCATTTACGTTGCAGTCGCAATCTGTTCACACCTCTAATATCGAAATATTTAGGGCCATCGCTGTATTAAGCAGGCGCACGCGCGGTCCCATACAAATGTGCTCCGTCGCGGGCAACCGTTGCGGGTGGCCGCGTCCCGCGCCCCTATTGCTACATTCTGTCACACTGTTAAAATTGAACTAGCGACACTGCGCAGCTATTAATCCGGTTTGCGCTACGGGGATCGCTGCACACGACACATAATATGCGCATAGTCACGCGACGGCTGTCTGTAATTATCTATAGTAAATTGTTTCTTTCTTTACAGTGGGGATTATACACCGACCCAATCTTCTCAAAAGACGGAGGATTTCCCAAAGAGCTTTTTGAACTTGTGGCCAAAAAGAGCGCAGCTCAGGGCTACCCTAGATCTCGGCTATCTGACTTTACTGAAGAAGAAAAAGCCTACATTCGAGGCACGAGCGATTTCTTTGGCGTGAACCATTATTCGGGTGCCCTAACCTCTGCTTCACTGTTTACGCCACCGTCGGTCGTACCATCGCCATACGATGACATAGAGGTCGGTCAGACGGCACTAGATGAATGGCCACAATCAGCTTCCTTTTGGCTTAAAGTAAGTTCTGCTGTTAAAAGTTTATTGAGCGTTGTTTGCTGATTTGGGTTTATATAGTACGCAGCAATTCAGCAAATATGTTGAATCTAAATGGCCGTCGTTGCTATGGTTACGTGCAGCCTCCCACTTCGATTGAGACCCGCAAATCAGTTACTGCGCATTCAAGGCCCATCGCCATTTTGATTCAACTTTTATGCCGCGTATTGTAAAGCCTGTTGGTTATCTACATATTTAATATTCGCCTGCAGTTCGCTGCCTGAGCTGTGCCATCATTCGCTATGTACGTGTATCATATATGACACAGCCTACTTGAAATTAGATACCTGCGCTCATCGACCTATATTCTTGCGATAGACAAGCACGTTCATATAAACTCTTTGTCAAAATACTGAAAAGTTCAAACAATAAATCGCTGCAGCGCTAGATTGCCATTATGTCGTCTAACAAAACTTTTAAAACTTACAGCGCTAAGATAGCTTATAGAGGATACTTTTTCGCGACCAAAAGGTCTAAAGCGCCATGAATATCCTAGTACTTACGCGTTGCTTTCAAATTAGCGTAATGACATTTCATCCATATAGATTTTTATACCGCAGACATGACACAATTTCTTGCCTACGATACTTCATTACAATAATACTATATTTCAAAATGTAATAATAGTCTTCGTTGGTATAAATTCTCTTCGCTGACATTTCTTGATGAGTATTTATTGGGTATCAAAAAATTTCGTCGTAATTTTTAAACTTTGATAAAAATATGTTAATACACCGTTAAATTTTGGTCGTTTTAATCCCACGGAGGGTCGATTCGGTACATGAAATACTATCGATTTGTAAAGTGAAAATTAAAAATAAAGTACTTTTTTTTAAACTCGAATTAATTTACGCATGTACAAAATTAATTTCTTTAAGTAAACGCCAGCTGAGCGAAGCCAATGAACTGTAGGTAGTTAATACGCAACGACCGACAACTACCTACAAGGTCATTGACTCGTTTACTTAAAAAAACTAATTCGAGTTTTTAAAAAAAAAGTAGTTTATTTTTTAATTTTTCCTTTACAAATTGACAGTATTTCATGTACCGAATCGACCCTCCGCGGGATTAAAACGACTAAAATTTAACGATGTTATTAATACAAGAAAAGAAAGAACACAAAACACAAAACTCGAAAGTGAGAGTCGGACTCGCGCTCTGAGGGTTAATACTTCATATCCCGAATAGAGTCTTGAAGATTTTTCTGAATCGCAAAAAAGATTTTTTTACGACGTAACAACAAATTTTCAGATTTATTCCTATATCTGTACTATAAGACCTTACTTCGTGCCATATTTCAGGATTCTAGGTCAACGGGAAGTACCCTATGAATTTTGATACCCTTGACAATGTCGAAACATGCGTTTTTAGCGACATAAAAATATGATTATCGTCATCTTTTTTTTTAACTTAGTAGTTTGATTTTATTGCAGTAGAGCAGGACCAGCATTTAGCCAAGCATTTTTATAGAGGATCTAATCTTCCAATTTATAATATGCTTGTCTAATAATATAAATATAATCTTCCAATTTATAACGCACACTATGCGTTTTATACATGTTTTACAATTTGGATTCATTCAATTGGATAGGTAATCTAAAGTGGTATTTTATTATAAAATTTTACCAGCACAGTTTTTTTTTTATTGTAGGTAAAATCATCCAATGTCAAATCCCGCCCTTGAGCGGTGCGGGAAATAGTGTCAGACTCTTACTGACTAAAAACCTACAACGTTCCTTCGTTGCCTATCGTGCCGGGACCGGGCCTTCCTTTCAGAAGCTGACCCATGACCCAAGCAGGCTTCGACCCTGCCTGCCTGCAGCTAGCAGGCTGTACCAACACAGATTTGAGTTGCATTGCATTGCATCAGGCTTTTAATATTCCCACTGCTGGGACTCAGGCCTCCGCTCTAGGAGAACGAATGGGCCATAATCCACCACGCGGGCCCGGTGCGGATTGGTGGATGTCACATGTCTTCGAATTTTTGGTTCTAGGACATGTCAGTTTCCTCACAATGTTTTCCTTCACCGTTTTTGAGAGCAGTGGTGATGAAATAAATCGATTCAACTATTTAACTTCAATTCGATACCTCCACACGTTCTCGAGATCTTGACAGACGGACAGACGGACTACAAAGTTATCTTATAAAGGTTCCGATTTTTCCTTTTGAGGTACGGAACCCTAAAAAATATTCAAAAATATCGAACTGGTTATAAAACATCGCATAAAGTCTGTGTTTTGTAAAACAGTTGTAGGTAAAAACCCGCAATTCATTTTCATAGGGGGGAGCATCTGAATGTTTTAGTATATGATTGTAAAATGGAGGGCGCTTTTTTGGAATATTATCTTTTCTATTATATTATTACGATATTAGAAGCTATTACATCGCTTGGATAACCAGTAGTTTTATTTCTTTAGCTACAGAATTATTGTTTATGTCCTGGTTTACTTTGATTCGAATTTATTAGCGGCTCTCCTACACTGCATGAACGTCAAAATTGCACTAACGTCAGCTGAGCGCGGATTATACTGTCTGCCGAACAACTAATTAGAGAAAAGTGAATGTACGGCACGCGTCATCTAGTGCGTAGTACATATATATCGATGCCTGCGCTATACTGTTATTTTATTTACGGTATTCACGAATAAGGCGAATTACGTTATCATAGTTATATAAAAATTTATCAGTCAAATCTAGTAACTGAGATAAAAATTATCTATAACTTGATAAAATAGTGTTAGGGGTCGATCAAGTATTACGTAAGCAGATTTTTGGCAAATATTAACCCCTCCTCCCCCTTCGTCAGCAAAAGTAAGCAAAGCTGTCACCCCCTCCCCCCATGCCTGTTACAAGTCTCAAAATAAGGAATAAGCTTGAAATAGAGAAACTAAAAAACAACTTTTATTTTGGCTTATTACTTAGGTAATTCAAATTATTATCAGTCATCAGTCCATGACGCACGTGTGTCATGACACACGTATGATCCATGACTTTAAGTTTTCAATAATGATGGATGTTTGCTGCTCAATGATGTGTCAATTTTTCAAAATCACAGAAAAATGAGCATAAACGCTCATTTTTGTGTGATTTTGAAAAATTGACATCGTTCTCTTAAAAAGACTAAAAAATATATTGCTACTGCTGAGGTAATCACCATCCAGACCCCCCATCTCCCAAAAAATAAGCAAAGCCCCCCACCCCCTTGCTTACGTAATACTTGGTTAGCCCCTTAGCGACTTATTGTCACAAACGCTTTATTTTTGTAAGTAATGAATGCTGCTATTTATTTTTGAACGATCGTTTATTCCAAGTTTATTATCACTGTTCCCAGCAAATGCCGAACAGCGTTTACATTGTACTGAAAAACATACAAAAAAGATACGGCGATGTGCCGATCTATATCACCGAGAACGGATGGTCTACCCACGAGGGCATCGAAGATGAAGACCGGGTGGCTTACTATAGGGCTGCGCTAGAAAGCGCTTTAGATGCTCTGGACGATGGAATCAACCTTAAAGGGTACTACGCATGGAGTTTGATGGACAACTTTGAATGGATGGCGGGATACACGTAAGTTAAAAATATGATTGATTCATTACAGATGAGAAGAATGAGACAAGTGAATGTGGATAAAAAGGAGCAGATAAAAACAAACATAATTAGATTGTAAATGAAAACAGCGAAAGATAGGTGACTCGCCTCTAGCGCGTGGAGCGCTGAAATCAGGCCTATATGGCCTGATTGCAACACACACATCGTCGCCGTCTAACGCGATTTCGTTCGCACGACAGCGCCGGCTCTTATCTCTGAATTGTCTATCAGTGACTTGGTATAATGCGACTGTAACGACACTGATCATAGATGTGCGAGTTTCGAGTCTAGTTTTTCTGATTGCGATGATAGCGCGTAACTTATCTTCCCTTATAATATATCAATGATTTAAAAGATCAATTGGCTACCGTCCTCTAGTTTAATTGATCTAAAAATCTATAATATTTTTATTACCTATTGATTGGTCGCTCTTAATTGACTTGACCTTATTTCACCTTATAGTCCGTATGGTGTTCGGACTTAAAGAATGGCACCATCCCATCTCTTCCCGTGGGTGTCGTAAGAGGCGACTAAGGGACATTTCTGTGACCGTGCGTACTATGAAGCACCGAAGGTCTCCGCATGGTGGTGCGTAAACCACCAACAAAAGCATTCCCAAGGAGGGTTGGTGTCAGGCTGGCGGCCGACTATAAAACAGTTGCCAAATCAACTGCAACATGTCGACAAATAATAGAGTGCGCGATAGAGTTAGGGCGTACCCCACAGGCGACGCGCAGGGGCAGCACCCGGCTCCTGTAGGAAATGGACCAGGGTTGTTGCACCAACCCGGGCGGGGGCAACGTAAGAAGCTAGCTCGGGAAATAAGATTGAGGTATGCAAGTTGGAATGTTGGGACAATGACTGGAAGGGCGAGAGAGTTAGCGGATGTACTGAAAAGAAGACGGATAAACATAGCATGCTTGCAGGAAACGAAATGGAGAGGAACAAAAGCGAGGGAAATTGGTGAGGGATATAAGTTTTATTATTGTGGAAGTGATGGAAAAAGAAATGGTGTAGGAATAGTGCTAGATAGTAAATTGAAAGAAAGTGTGATGGAAGTACAAAGGATGAATGATAGATTTATAATTGTGAAAGTGATGTTAGAGAATGTCATGTTGAATGTGATTAGTGTGTATGCACCTCAAGTAGGATGTGATGATACGATGAAAGAGAAGTTTTGGGAGGATTTTGATATGGTTTTAATGAACATCCCTGTGCATGAGGAATTGATAGTGGGAGGTGATTTTAATGGACATGTGGGAAGAATGAGAGGTGTTTATGAAAGAGTACATGGGGGATGGGGTTATGGAAACCCGAACAATCAAGGAGAGATGCTCCTGCAATCCGCTACTGCATTTGACCTAGCAGTAGCCAATACGTGGTTTCAGAAAAAAGACGAACACCTGGCCACGTACAAAAGTGGTAACCATAAGACGCAAATTGATTATTTTCTAGTTAGGCGCAACCACTTAAAACACGTCAAGGATTGCAAAGTGCTTCCAGGAGAAGACCTAGTCTCGCAACACAGACTTCTGGTTATGACATCAGTGGTCCAAATACTGTGTAGAAAAAGCAAAGAGCGCCCGCCCCCCAAAATAAAATGGCACATGCTAGAGAGGAATGACTGTGCGAAAAAGTTCAAAGAGCGAGTGGTGGACAGAATGATAGAAATGGGAGACATGAATGATCGAAGTATAAATGAAAGCTGGAATGAGATGGCCGAGTGTATCAGGCATGCAGCGAAAGATATTTTGGGAGAGACGAGAGGAAAAGGCACAATAGATAAGGATACATGGTGGTGGTCGATAGAAATCCAGAATGTGTTGAAAGAAAAGAAAAGCAAATTCAAGGAATGGCAGCGTGTAGAAGCGGAAAACGGTAGTTTGAAAGCTGAAAAAAAGAGTGAGTATGATAATTTGAAGAAAAAAGCTAAGAAAGCCGTAGCTTTAGCGAAAGCAAAGGCCCAAGACAAATTGTACGATACACTGGACAGTCCTGCAGGCCAAAAAGAGCTGTACCGGCTTGCTAGAATAAGAGAGAGAAGGACGAGGGATGTTTGTCAGATAAGATGTGTAAGGAATGAAGCTGGAATGGTCCTATCGGATGATGAAGAAATCAAGGACAGGTGGAAGGACTATTTTGAAAGACTGATGAACGAGGAAAATAATTGGAGTGGGTCTTTAGAGGGTAAACCAGTGAATGTAGGGTTAGTGAGAATGGTTAGTATGGATGAAGTCAGAATAGCAGTAAATGGTATGAAAAATGGTAAGGCCATTGGTCCCGATGGAATTCCAGTTGAAGTGTGGAAGTTATTGCGAGTGGATGGATGGATGTGGTTAGCTTTGTTCTTCAATAAGTTGTTGCGGGAAGAAGCCATACCTGATGATTGGTGCAACAGTTCTTTGGTGCCCATCTTTAAAAACAAAGGTGATGTTCTTGAGTGCAACAATTATAGAGGAATAAAGCTAATGTCACATACCATGAAAGCCTGGGAGAAAGTTATTGAAAGGAGGTTGAGAGAAGAGAGTGAAATTTCACAGAACCAATTCGGTTTTATGCCTGGTCGAGGTTCAACGGATGCCATTTTCGCTATACGCCAGCTGTGCGAGAAATACAGAGGTGCGCATAAAAACTTGCACATGGTATTCGTTGACCTCGAAAAGGCATACGACCGGGTACCTCGTGAGGTTCTGTGGTGGGCCCTTAAAGAGAAAGGTGTGCCTGGGAAGTATGTGCAGTTGATCCGAGCGATGTACAGTCGATGCCGTACCCAAGTTCGGTCTACAGTGGGCACCACTAGCAGCTTTAATGTGGCTGTCGGCTTACACCAAGGGTCGGCACTCAGCCCTTACCTCTTCCTGATGATAATGGACGCTCTGACGTCGGACATTCAGGAAGAGGCTCCCTGGTGTATGCTTTTCGCCGATGACATTGTGCTGGTTGCCGAGAGTGGCCTAGAGGTCCAGAATAGATTGGAGGTGTGGTGGCACAGACTGGAGAGTGTTGGCCTGAAATTAAGTAGAACCAAAACGGAGTACTTGTTCTGCGATTTCGGCGGTCTTTCCGGTCCTGTGCCCTTAGCTCTCGCCGGAACGCCCATACCAATCTGTTCCGACTTTCGGTACCTTGGGTCGCTCGTTCAAGGAGATGGTGAGGTAGACCGAGACGTAACACATCGGATCAACGCCGGATGGATGAAATGGCGACAGGTCACGGGAACAACTTGTGACCCACGGATGCCACTCAAGTTGAAGGGTAAAATTTACAAGTCCGTGATAAGACCTGTCATATTGTATGGATCAGAATGTTGGGCTGTGAAAAAGATGGATGAAAAAAGACTGCATGTAGCGGAGATGAGAATGTTGAGATGGATGTGTGGTGTGACGAGAATGGATAAAGTGAGAAATGAGTATATTAGAGGAAGTTTGAAAGTGGCGCCAGTGACTGAAAAGTTGAAAGGAAGTCGTTTGTCTTGGTATGGTCATGTGAAGAGGAGGGATGAAACACATGTTACTAAAAGAGTTCTGAGTTTACAAGTAGATGGATGGAGAGGAAGAGGGAGGCCGAAGAAGAGATGGATGGATTGTGTGAGGAGTGATATGAAAGAAAAGGAAGTTAGTGATAGTGTGACGGCTGATAGGATAGAGTGGAAGAAAAAAACGTGTTGCGCCGACCCCAAGTAATATGGGACAAGGGCAGGAAGAAAAAAAAAAAAAAAAAAAAAAAAAAAAAGTAAGGGATGAAGTGGTCGACGATGGAGTAGTAGTAGCTTGCCTAGAAGAGTAACTCTTGAGTTAGAGGCCCACTGAGTCCTTAATTTAATTAGAATACGAACAGCACATAAATCATAATACAAAACCTGAGCTAATTTCGAATTTATCTTTACAGGGAACGTTTCGGCTTATACGAAGTGAACTTCGACGACCCCGAACGCACGCGAACCCCGAGGAAATCAGCTTTCATCTACAAACAAATCATTAAGACGCGGACGATCGACCATGAATACGAACCAGAGAGCTATGTCATGACTATAGATGAGGGACACTGAGGCTTATTAATAAATAAAAAACTTATTAATTTATAGTTTATATAATTTGATCCCAAATCAAATCCTGGTAGGGAAATATAATAAAACCCGCGACAATTTGTATATGTTGTTTGTAAAAAGCCTGAACTATGGTAAATCCGGTCCGAAAGAGAGGCTATGGTAGACCGTATGAATGTCTCACTTCAGGCAGTTTCCAAGTGGAGTGAAGTCAATCTGGTGGGATTCAACGCCGCAAAACACAAGCGTGTCTGTTCACCGCGCAGAAATTTTCGCCTAATTTTGGGCGGTTTATTGAGTCCAAAGCCAAGGTAGCTGTTAGGAAAGTCGGCGTTCTTGCAAAGGTCCACGGTACTTCACACTGGGACAGCTTTTAAAGTTGTACAAAGCACAGGTCCGATCGTGTGTGGAGTACTGCAGCCACTTTTGGGCTGATGCTGCGAAATGCCACCTTGGAAAGGCGTGCGAAGAGGCTAATTGGTAATCCTGATTTGGTTAAGTCCAATCTCCAAAGCCTTGAGCACAGGCGTAGGGAAGCCAGCCTTTCGGCCTTTTACAGGATGCATTTTGGAGAGTGTGCGCGGGAATTTCATGACGTGATTCCGCCATCTTATTTCTACTATCGGACTACCCGATGTATAGCGAGTATCAACCCTTACATTGTTGATATAAAAACCTCTACGGTCCGGACTAAGCGTTAAGACCTCGTTTATACCGAGTACATCGAAGGATTAGAACATTTTACCTGTTGCGGTCTTCCCATCCGATTATAATTTGAGTGTCTTCAAGGCTAGAGTGAATAGGATCTTAATAAACTATATTGCGCCTCACTATCAACGATTACATCACTATGCTTGCCGTCAGGTGGGATCGCTATCAAGCACGTAGTTTATATCAATTAAAAAGAAAGTCCTAAAATTTATTAACTACATAGTAATGGTAATGGCATTTATGTCCATTTACTTGGTGTGGTGTCGTGATGACCCACCCACCTCTAATGCACGAGAGGAGTGTGCCAGTTGTCATCCGTCGTCAATCATTACAGGTAGTCAGGCACCAGAAGGTCTATTAGTCTATCCAAGGAGTATAGTGTTGCCCAGTAACTGGATTGTGGAGGACTGACATGCAGTTGACCCCGATTTCCAGCCCTACGGTGGCTGGAAATAGGTATGGGCGACGAGCATCGGGTAGCTCGAGGTCCGGCCGGCCGGTAACCGTCCGCCCAGAACGAGTCCAAGTCGTCGATGGCGTGTAGAGATGTCAGCAAAACCGTAGGGGCCCAGCAGGACTGAAACTTACGGAGGCCTTGAGTTGACTTCCAAACGGAAACCCCGAGGTTCTGGAACGCAAGGCAAAGGAGGAATATATAGGTTTGGTTTTAGTCAGTAAAAGTCTAACTAAAACCAAACCTATATATTCCTCCTTAGAACCTCCTTCGAGTTTCTTCCTCATAGAGCGCAAAAAGTAATTGGATGATTTCCTACCTTAAAATAAAACATAATTAATGATGGTATTCTTCCCAAAAACCTACATTTACCCAAACGCACCATCCGGATGGCCATGACCCTCTGGCATGCGTCCAGCTAAGCTGCCGGTCGCTTTCGCAGCGACGGAGCCCACACCGGCGCCCCGTAAAGGAAGAAAAAGAAATTGATTACATCACTGCTCAACATCAGGTCAAGCATTCGTTTATATCAACTACTGCCCGATGATTTCGGGCTGTTCTACAATATATTCAAATCGCGCGGAGAATGTTACTTACGCGATGCAAGATTAGTTCATTTGTGACGACATAGATGTCTCTACATTACGCCTCTGAAGATCGAAGATCGATGGTTCTTGATGGTTCTTGATGCGTCGTGGTGCCTGCCAGGCCAGTTGAGGATGGTTTCAGTGAGTCGGAACTGGATTCCGCATAGTTTTCGGTTAGTCGAAACTGTCTGCGGTGATGCCCCAGTGAGTAGGGGTGGTGCTATCCCAGTGAGTCGGGATATGATGCTGCAAGCTCCAGGGAATCGGAGTAATGCGGCTGGCTCCAGTGAGTCGGAGCGGTGCTGTGCGACGTAGGACTTGACTGCCGTCGTTTACCAGTGGTGCTCTTCTGTAAGAAAACGCACATTGGATTGTCAACCTAATGTCCTATTTGGACGTTCGTCGTTGCGGCAGCGCTGCGTTTTCTTAGAGAATAGCACCACAGGATAGGTTCTTCAAGGCTCTTCATGTCGCTGGTGAGGCTAAGGATGATGACCAGGCATGACCAAGTAGGCATGCTGGTGGTCATGATACCCATATAGACGTGTGGGTGCTGGCTGTATGGCTCGCTGCTCGAATGCTTGAGGAAATGATGATGACGTCACGAATTAGTAGCTACACGTAAGCTGCGCTGACGTTATTTATCGAGGGTCACCAGTTTGGAGGTAAGCGGAACAGAGAATAAAGTCCCGCTAACCTCCTTTGTAACGGGAGGATCCTCCGACCAGACAGGTGTTAATGTCTGGTGGTCAGCTTATCAATAATAAAAAATTATGATTAAAAATAAAAACATTGAATGTCTCACGGTTGCGCCAAATAGGTCCAGTTCAGCAAAAATGCCAGACAGCTACGTGGTAGTTGCCTGACGCTGGTTTTCAACAAAACCTTATTGGAATATGCGGTTGAAAAATGGTTTATTTACTGATTTATTAGTGTTAGGTGTAGGGTGAATAATTACTATATATATGTTTATGTGTGATAGCCCAGATAGACCTCCTAGGTTGGGCAGGAGCTGCTTGAGGGCAGCCCCAGTACGTTCCAGTTTGGGAGCCAAACGTCGGAAGTTTTCCTCAAACTTCCACCGACTGTAGAGGACGATTAGTCCTAGATACTTCATCGATGACCCGACGCCGATATGAACCCCTTCTACTATTATTTGATAAACCGGTGGTGGCGCGTTCCGAGGGTCATGTAAACACATGGCCTCGGACTTGTGGAGTGCCATCTCCAGTCCCAACTGCTGGATCCTCTTCACGAATGCAGCAACTCCGCGTATCGTCACTTTACTCTCCCTGTTCCTTGTGTTGTCTGCGTAAGAGACCAAGCTGACCCCGTCGGGGAGGTCACCGCGCAGAACGTAATCGTACCCGATGTAGGCAAAATACGCGCTTTAGCCGTGGAGTTGCGGAAATACAAATACAATCGTACCCGATGTTCCACAAAGGCTGTCCTAGTACCAATTCGCATCTCTCGCCATTTCCACTCTCCCTGATGATCGGGGTAGATGATGAACCTGTCCGTCAGGTAGGCCTCGATCACACAATGAAGTTAGGTTGGCACCCGTTGAAGCCGGAGTTTACTCCTAATGCTACTCCGGGGCAGGGTATTGAAGGCGTTGGCGGTGTCTGCAGACATCGCCATCACGACCATACCCCGGGATACCGCATCTCTCGTCGTGAGGGCTCGCACGCGCATGTTGGCGTCCACCGCGGAGCGGAGCGCCCCCTGCGAAAGCCGAATTTGCCGTCCGCAAAATCTGGGACTACCTGCATCAGATGCGGAACGAGGCACGAAACGCCAGTATGCGGATGGGGAGTCCGCAGGGCGCCCTGATGAGGATCAGGTTCCCTTTCCATACGCGCTGAAGAGCTCTTTTAGTTGAGGCCCGAGAGATCGTATCTGGTTGGTGTTATGAAAAGGTGTTAACAATAAACAGATATGCAATTGCAGTAATCTTGGACTATTTGCTATCATTTAGACATTGAAGTGTTATTTTTTTTTCTCCGAAGTTTGCCATCAGATCTTCCCCAAATTTTGACAGAACCACCTGGCATGTAAACCTTTCGAAACTAAAAAAGAACGGTAAAAATCGGTTTACATTTGATGAAGATTCGGTGAACTAGATGCCTACAAAAAAATTCAGAACTCTTTTTGGAAGACTGTTAAAATGAGTATTAAGTTCAAGGTTACACAAAAACTATCAAACATTGATAAAAGAAGACACCAAAACACAATAATCTCGACAGATTCAAGTAGATAATGTATATAATCTCCACTAGGATTAGATACCTATATTTATCGTAAATAAGATTATGAAGATGATCGATAAGAAATACTATAAATTATATAACTACTGACGCGTGTGGTCCAGTAAACACAAAATATGAAGATACCTGTTTTACTTTTATGGTAAGTTATTGGATTCCTATTTTTTTTGTTTTTACCCTAATACGAGAGAAAAACTGTTTTTGTATGTGTGAATTATAAGTTTATACACATTACCTATGTACATAATGACCGTACTCCATCTGTTTAGGTACTCAACTAAATGTTTATTATCTGAAAATTGTCTAAAAAATTTATTTAAAAATGTGTCCTACTGCTGTTGTTAGCTGATATAAGGATTATAGCTATTTACCTAAACCGATGTTAGGTAATTAACTACATTTACATAATCTTTGTATGTCTTGTATACGATTTTAAACTGTGAAGTCCCAAGAGGGCACCGGTGTCCACCATCTATTGTCTTTCTATTGTCTTTCTATTGTGTCTCTAATTACGGTATTCAAAACGTTTAAGAAATAAAAAGACACGTTTACGTTTGTATAAATATATATACTTGTATATTTTTTTTTTTTTTTGTAGGTAAAATCATCCAATGACAAATCCCGCCCTTGGGTGGGGCGGGAAATAGTGTCAGACTTTTACTGACTAAAAACCTACCTTTCCGTTCCTTGCCTTTATCCCGGGGCCCGTGGTGACAGTCTTACATAACCTTTGGCCCCAGTAGGCTTCGGCCCTGCTGGACCCCTACAGTTTGCTGACAACTCCTTGAGGCGCGCGGGAACGGTGCGCGCCGTAGACGACCTGAGCTCGGACCGGTCTGTTACCGGACGGACGGACAGCGAGCTACCCATTGCCCACCGTCCGCGAGCCCGCGCCTACGGTGGCCGGAAATCGGGATCGGAAACCCGGCGGCGGCGGCGGCGTGTGCGCCTTTGCCTAATGCGGTCGGCCTCCTCCTTTGCCAGCATTACTGCTTCGCAAAAGGAGGCGACCGCCTGCCACTCTTCCTCGCTCCGGAGCATGGCTTGAACCAAGCCCCGGCGCGAGAGATCGCCGCCGATCGCCCCCACGAGGACACGGCGATGCTCTTCCCAAGCGGGGCACACCTCGACTGTGTGCTCCACCGTGTCCACCGGGCGGTCCGCACAGTGGCGACACCCGGGCGTAGTCTCCGCACGGATCTTGTACAGGTACGGACCGAACTTGCCGTGTTCGGTCAGCACCTACGCCAAACGGAAGGTGACGACGCCGTGGGGCCTTTCCAGCCACGCCTCAAAGAGGGGCCTTACCGCCTCGATCGTGGCGTGCCCAGCACGAGGTTGCGACAGTCGCTCTCGCCATTTCACCATGAGATCCCGCCGGAGCTCTGTTCGCCATGCCGCGACTTGTCGCGGATACTCGTATATGGAGTATAAAGCTGCTGTTAGCGACTTCACCCGCGTGATAGTAGAAAATTTTCCCATGGGAACATACTCCTAGGATAAAAAGCATCCTAATGTGCTTTTCCAAGGCATGGTCTACCCGTGCACCCATATTCATCGAAATCCATTCAGTAGTTTTTACGTGATAAAGTAATAAACATCCATACATACAAACTTTTGCGTTTATAATGTTAGAAGGATTTTATCCTAATTAATATTGTAAATGCGAATGCCAGTTTGTTCGTTTGATACGCTTACATTGTTTTAACTTGACCTTTTGACAAAATCTAGGTCCTACCTACATTTACGCAAATGAACGGTGCAGCGGTGGGTATCTGTGCTTGTTTAAAGGTCGGCAAATTACCCCAAGGGTACGTACTCACTCGCGGTTAAAAAAAATCTTTTTCTCTAACGTCCAAAATTAAGATTGGCTTTATTTAACTGCAAAATGCACTTCGATAAATTAAGTGAGTGCTTTTTGCAATGAAATATGGGATGCTTAATAGGCTCATATTATTTGTTACCAACGACCATACAGTCCGTTGTTTGTAACCAACACATTTGATGTGATGAAGCGACGGCCACTGCGTTATGGTATGGGCCTATTGGCTTTGGTTCGGCATCAATGAAGAACCTAATAAACAGTGATAGGAATAGGTAGTGCCTATTTGCCTAAACTTCGAAGAACAGAGACAAGAAAAGGAGACTTCCTTAGGACTAATTTTTTTCCGAGACATCGGTCCCGAAATTTCGAGACAACACTTAAATACATTTAAAAAAATTGTTATTTGAAATAAGTAATTCGTCTATATTTACCGAAAGTATGCGACTAGATATATCATAATAAATAACATACAAAGTCGTTACAACCATAAAATTTTCTGAATTTTTTTTTGGAGAACATTTTGTAAATCACTTGTTGATCGTAATACACAATGAATCACAATGTTTGTATAAGAAGCCGTACACGTTTCGAAGTAAATGTCTTCTTTCTAGCTCACTCTCGCCTACGTTTAATGAGATTTCTAAAGTTCAAGTGTAAAAAAGGCATTTTGTCTTTAAAATAATAAAACGGTAATTTTTTATCATTTTAGCATTCTCTATAGTAGAAAGAATTTGTCATTAAAAAAGGTACTTAAAATAAATAAATAATTCAGTTATTTGCCAGAATGTTGGTATACAAAGTGGTATGATCTTAATATTAATGAGGTTTTTTTTTTGCATGGATATCTCCTAAGAATCGCCAGACAATATCGGTGGTGTAAAAGGACCCTTACGTTTTTTTTTTTAACTAGTTAATGCCCGCGGCTTTTCCCGCGTGTACTATTGTTTTTGTAGCCCATGGGAACTATGCTTTTTTTTTAATAGGAAGTAGCCTATGTGCTAATCTACACCTTAATCTATATCACTACCAAATTCAGCATTTTCAGTGGAATTGAGTAATGGACATCCATACAAACTATCACATTTATAATATTAGTAATTGCATAGGTATTAGATATAACATAGTCTGTGGCCTCTGCCTACTCCTCCGGGACAAAGGCATGAAAAAAATACGGAAGTTATCTATATCATGCACATTTTAAGAAGACCTCTCTGATCACAACAATACAAACACACGCAGTGTGTTGTTGTTGAAACTTCTACGGTACGGACTAAGCGTTTTGCTTCGTCGTTTATACCGCGTACATCAAGAGACTGGAACAGTTTGCCTGCTGCGGTCTTCCCGTCCGATTATAATTTAGGTATCTTCAAGGCTAGAGAGAATAGGCTCTTAATAAACTAGTGCGCCTCACCATCAACGATTGCATCACTGCTTAACATCAGGTGGGATTGCAGTCAAGCACTAGTTTATACCAATTAAAAATTAAATTAGTGTGTGTCACTAGGCTGATATAGCCTTGCATTGCATTCCATCAGCCTTATAATGTTCCCACTGCTGGGACTCAGGCCTCCTCTCTAGGAGAGGGATATATAGACTAATATAGGATAGGCTGATATAGGATAAGTTGTTATTATGGAGTTATAAATTATAAATGTTATGTCTAATCGCAAACTTTAAGATTTAAGATAAATATAGATGAATTACTACTGATTGAATTATTCCAAATAACACATTTTTTAAATGTATTTAAGTGTTGTCTCGAAATTTCGAGACAGCTGTCCCGGAAATAATTTAGTCCTAAGAAAGTCTCTGTATTTTGTCTCTATTCTTCGAAGTTTAGGCTAATAGGCACTACCTATTCCTATCACTGCTAATAAATGATGACCGTACCTACCAATAGTTGCCGCAATCCAATATGTATATAGGGTGACTGGTAATTAGGGAACGATACTTAAACACACGATTGTGGTCATGATAACAAACAACTTTTACTATGGGGCCAAACCTGAAATGGCAAAAAGAAATCAACCAAGTTCAGTACATTTTGACCAGTTAGGCGAACACAAATGTACGGACCAGCAGATTTTTTTCGCGATTTCAGGTTTGGTCCCATGGTAAAAGTTGTTTGTTATCATGGCTACAATCACGTGTAAGTATCGTTCACTAATTACCAGTCACCCTATATAGGTACTCACATATATGTATTTTCCCATAGTTCTGCAGTAGCACTAACATGGGGTGTTGCGGTAAAGCAAAATAGAAAGTTTCCGGATGACTTCATCTTCGGAACAAGCACAGCATCTTATCAAATTGAAGGAGCATGGAATGAAGGAGGTAGGTACTTATAGATATGACCTGTAAATTAAACTTTATTCCCACCACACACGAATCAATATTTGTTGACCTGTTTTAGGTAAAAGTGAGAACATCTGGGATTATTTGACTCACACAAATGCAGCAGCTATCGAGGACCAAAGCAGTGGTGACATAGCATGCGACTCCTATCACAAACATGAGCGAGACGTGGAGATGATGAGGGAACTCGGTATCGACAGCTATCGTTTCTCCATAGCTTGGTCCAGGATACTACCTAACGGCTTCGCTGACTATATAAACGAAGAAGGAGTAGCATATTACAACAAAATAATTGATGAAATACTAAAATACAACATTGAACCCATGGTCACACTCTATCATTGGGACTTGCCACAAAAGCTTCAAGAAATGGGCGGATGGCTGAACCCTCTCATAGCAGACTGGTTTGCAGACTATGCCCGAGTAGTCTTCGATCGTTTTGGTGATAGAGTTAAATACTTTATCACCTTTAATGAAGGAGCGCAAATCTGCTTTGCAGGTTATGATTCGGTCACGAAGGCTCCGAGGTTAAATATGTCGGGTATCGGAGAATATATCTGCGCTAAGAATCTTGCGCTCGCTCATGCTAAAGCTTACCATATTTATAATGATGATTTTAAACCCACACAAGGAGGAGTGTGTGGGTATACGATCGCTGTCAGTTCGTTTGTGCCTCTAACTGATTCTGAAGAAGATGCGTATGCTGTGGAGTTAGTTAATCAGTTGCAGGTATGTTCGTATGACGTCACTTTATACGTTGTTGACGTACGTAACTATACAGTTTTTAATAGATAGTTAGGTACTAGGCGCAACATATAAAAATGGCACTAGGTAAAGGTAGTTTATCCTACCTACCTTTAGTACTTTTATTGCAAGCATGTTCTCTTCCAGTGTGAACAGAAGTCACAATCTGTCAAAATCATCTATAATAATTACTCTACATTTAGCCACTGTAACTGTTGCTACTGGGCAAGTCTACAGGATTTTTTTTTTTCAGTGGGGTCTATACACAGACCCAATCTTCTCGAAAGACGGAGGATTTCCCAAAGAACTTTTTGAACTTGTAGCCAAAAAGAGTGCAGCTCAGGGCTACCCTAGGTCTCGGTTAACTGACTTCACTGAAGAAGAGAAAGCCTACATTCGAGGCACGGGCGATTTCTTTGGCGTGAACCATTATTCGGGTGCGCTAACCTCAGCCTCACTGTATACGCCACAGCCTCCTGTACCATCGCCTAAGGATGACATAGAGGTCGGTCAGATGGCATCAGATGACTGGCCACAAGCAGCTTCCCTTTGGCTGAAAGTAAGTTCCTCTGATAAGAGTTAGATGACAGTTATTTTATTTACAATATTTATTAATTATATCACATTGTATCCACTAATAAGGCGACATTTGGTTGTCATAATATTTAACATTCAAAAACAGTAACTTAGAGAAAAAATATATTATTTAATTGATAAAATAGTGTTAGTGACAAAAAAACACAAACATCATTATTTTGGTAAGCAATTAGTGCTGCTTATTTTACAATCCAACGTTTATTCTCACTGTTCCCAGCAAATGCCAAACAGCGTTTACATTGTACTGAAAAACATACAAAAAAGATACGGCGATGTGCCGATCTATATCACCGAGAACGGATGGTCTACTCACGAGGGCATCGAAGATGAAGGTCGGATAGCTTACTATAGGGCTGCGCTAGAAAGCGCTTTAGATGCTCTGGACGATGGAATCAACCTCAAAGGCTACTACGCATGGAGTTTGATGGACAACTTTGAATGGATGGCGGGATACACGTAACTTTAAAATATTATTTATTAGTATAGCTACTGCCAGCGGTTTCACCTGCGTGAAAGTAGAAAATTTTCCCAAGGGAACATACTGTGGAAAAAGTATGCTGTGCTATTATATTCCAGTAAATGGTCTACATGTGTGCCAAGTTTCACCCAATTCCGTTCAGCCGTTCGAGCGTAAAGAAGTAACAAATATACTCTATAACTTTCTCCTTTATAATATTAGTGGATTAGGTTAGGTTAGTTAGGTTAGGCACGAGACAAATGCATGTGGATGAAAAACGAGGCAAACAATAAAAAGGACCTACCGTTTTCTAGTTTTAACTGTCAAAAAATGTTTTGTTTTTATACCCAGGCTCGCGCTTGACCACTATATCACCCGATAGTAAGCAATGAAATGGCCGACAATGGAGCACGCTTGCCTATTCACGAGTAAAGATTTCTAACCTTTAATACCTAAAAAATATATAGGACAAGAATCAATTAATGAGGATACGAACCGAATACAAATCTTTAGCATATCTCGAATTTATCATTACAGGGAACGTTTCGGCTTATACGAAGTGAACTTCGACGACCCCGAACGCACGCGAACCCCGAGGAAATCAGCTTTCATCTACAAACAAATCATTAAGACGCGGACGATCGACCATGAATACGAACCAGAGAGCTATGTCATGACTATAGATGAGGGACATTGAGACTTGTTAATAAATAAAAAACTTACTAATTTATAGATGTATATAATTTGAACCTTTAAAAACAAATCCTGGTACATAATAAAACCCATGAAAATGTGTATATATAATTGCATATCTACTTGTCACTTTTGCCCCATCCCAAGAAACCTTTGACCAGTCCGGTAAGACCCGCGCCTTGCTTCTTATTGTCAGCTGCACCGGTCTTATCGTCCAAGTTCGGAAACTCCACGAAGTTACAAGCTAAGTCGAAGAACAATGGCTTGCAAGGAATGGCCTCCATGGACGGAGGCATTTTGTAGATGTTGGGGTTCTTAGTCAAGACCTGAGTATCCTCGCGGTACTCGTCCAAGCGGTCCACCAAAGGTTTCTTGTCCTTATACTTGCCAGAAGTATACTTCGTGTCTTCATCTTGGTCTTCATCGTCTTCGAGAACGGAGTCGGCGTGAACTTCGAATTTGCAGCTCTCGATGTCCTTTTTCAAGGATTGTAGCTTTGCCACCAGTTGTTTGTCATCAAGTTTCTTACCTAGCGACTCGGCGGAGTAGTTGCTGCATCGTTCTAGCATAGCGAGAGCCTCCCTGAAGCGACGCAGCCCGGTCAGCACTTGAGCGATGTAGTAGCAGCGGAATGCGCGGTACGCCTTCGTCAGTGTTTCTATCTCCTGTTGGTAAGCGGCGTCGGTTTCAAATCCGGGCAGTTGCTGCAGTTCGGTGAAATTCTGCAGAATGATCTCGTACAGCCTAGTCAAGTCTTGAGGGCGGACCTTCTTGCCGTCGATCTGTATGTTGTTCTTGCGAGCTTCTTCCGCCTGTTGTACAAGCAAGTTGTTCCTATCGACCGTACGCATTAGACGCACATACATCAAGTAAGATAGCAAGTAGTTAATACCAGACATTTGCGTCTCCGAAGCAGACTTCAATTTCGGATCGGATTTTATCTCATCCTTGATCGCTGAAATGGCGTCTTTACAATCCATTAAAATGTTCTCGAGAATATCGATCTTGGCTTGGATGGTTTCTGCTTTAGCGACGGATTTCTCCAGATCTTGCAATGCGATGAGGAAAAGTCGCACTTTCTCGGGCCTCACGGATACTTTGCGGCCGCGCCATTCCACTTCATGCATCACGCCAGAGCGAGACTCCCTGAAAAAATACACAAAATAGTGCGTGAATGACAGCAGAAGCAGGAAATCTGATACTAGTCTTGCAAAGGGGTATCGTGTTGCCCGATTAATAGATTGTGGAGATCAGATAGACAGTGGCTCATTGTAAAATACTGGTATTTAGCTGCTTCAGGATAGAAGGCGACCCGAGCATAGTTGACAAAAGGTCAGGCAGTTTGTGTATAAAGTAAAGAAACACGTTATAATAACTCCAAATGACAGTCTATGGAGAAGCACACTTAAAAAATCTTGTCAAAATAATTAGACCAGGGTGATTCCGTATAAGCCTTAGAGCATTCTTTAATCTCCTTACTGTATTTTTTTTTTTTTTTTTTTTTGTAGATTGAAGCTTTGTACCTACCTATTACAAATTTTGCAAATACACTAAATAATATGGCTACCTAAAAGCTAAAAGCAAGGGTACTGACTTAGCTTGCGCCATAAGCGTGTCCAAGTTATCGATGAGCCCCTGGCCGCGCATGGCCACGAGGTCGCCGGCGGCTGACTCGTCGCCGATGTTGTACGCGCAGTAACGGAGACTGGGCTTCAGTTCTTCAGCCTGTTGACAGAAGACATAACAACAGAAAAATTATTAGCGAGTTGTTGATAGAAAAACAAAATTGCTTCATTTATTTTGTTGGAAACACTCTAAAATTCCACGCAAATTGTAATACTGTTTTTCTCTACTTACATCGGATTACTGAATTATTTGTATAGTATGCCTTCGTTCTTTTTAAAAAACTGTTGTTCCACACTAGGAATTATTCTTGTATCGTGGGTGCGTTCACACATACGTAAACTCACATCACAAGAAGCCCACCCTTTATATAATGAATGGGACTCAGCCAGGGGCGCTGGCTTTTAGAAAACCTCATGGGTGCGCACGGAAACTCTATTGATGATTAAAAAAAGAAGCGAAGTGTGAAAAAGAGAAATGCACTCTGATCGACCGACAAATAAATAAATCTCCTACTTACATACTGCGTACTTAGTTACTACTTATGTTTGATAAAAATATAAAACGAAATCATTATATAAGCCAATGCGCTAAACGGGTCATCGGGTAATGAAAAAACACCCATCCCTAAAAGGCGATTACTGCTCTGTTGCTTGATGTGTATTCTCAGGGGTGCTCGGCACCCACTGTTTATTTCTCATGGCCCCCGAGCATCCATGGAGTCGGCGCCCCTGGACTCGGCTGAATTTATCCGAGTATTTCAATAATTGGAATAATCATGTAATTAGAAAAATTTATGACTCGATCGACAGAAAAAGACAAGTAAATCATTTCGTCTAGCCTATAAAGTAGGTACATAACTCTATATTACCTTCTGCTTATAAACCATGCGCTCATCCTCGGGCAGCGCCGCGCACAGCTTCTCCAGCACGATCTGCGCACGATGCAGCGCCTCCGCCGCGGGGCGCCACTGCTGCAGCTCCACCAGCAGCGCGCCGCTCAGCCATGCCGCGTACGCGCCCGCCTCCAGCTGCGTCCGCGCATCGCATACGCCACTTTGCTGATTGGAGAATAAGATTCTTTTTGGAATGTGCTTTAGCGACAACTTGTAAGGAAGAAGTTGATCTGACAGTATAAGACACACTGTGCACGCGTACAATTCCAGCTGCGTGCGTGTATCGCATACGCTACTTTACTTACTGCGGAATAAGATTCATTTTAGAATGCTTTACAGACGATTTGCAAGAAGACCATTTTAGTTTGTGCTTTAGTGAGAACATGCAAGGAAGAAGTTGATCTGTAAGTAACAAGAGCATCATAGCATGATACGTAAAGCTGCGCACGCGCATCGCATGCACTGCTTTGCTGACGATGGTAATTTTAATTTTATTACCTACGTCGACAACAACATGCAAGTCAGAAGTTACCTTTTTTAAAAGTAACCCAAAATATTTAAACTTCCTTACCGAATTTTAGTTATGTCGGTTCAATTCAATTCAATTCTTTATTTCTATATCACATGTGTTACGATCTTAATGGCTGCTAAGCATTGACGAAAAAATATTATATTACAAAAATATGTGCCCAAACCTGCCCAAACACAGGTGCACCTTATTTAATGTTTACCTCACACAACTGCAACAATGTCTGCGCATGAGCATACGCCTTCTTCAACCTTGCGACCAGATGGAACTTCTTCCTTGGCTCGGTGTTGGCCTCTTGTCGCAGCTGCATGGCGTGCGCCCACGCCCTCTCGGCCTGTAGGAGCGGCACGCACAGGAGACGACTCTCGGCTGACGTTGCTGTTAGGTGCACGGTCGTGACGTCACGGCGGCGATAGTGGCGTCTGTCACCCTGGATAAGAATTACAATAAAGGCATTTATCACAGACTAAATAGCACACAACATATTCTACAAAATATTCAATGACTGATCTGCTTTATCTGTTGACAATGTGTTCCTTGGTAAATTTAGCTTGGCAACATGATGTTATATTCATTTATCCCACCATTATTTTTCTGCCGGTTTAGTGCCTGTGTAGGACTATGTGAAATAAATTATTTTGAATTTAAGTAATAATTTTTTCAGTAGAAGTATAGGTATTTATTTGCCTTTATTAAAGTGAAGAACAGGAGAAATGTGGTATGTGCTATTGGAATATTTCATTTTCCTTGTACAATGTTGGCTTTTGATCACAACTAAAGACAAGAGACTGGCATATTGCATAAACTACAGAAACAATTTGTTGTTCTAATTCATTTTGTGTCACTTATTTATGATATATTTTTTTCCAGTAGATAGTTACACTTTTTTGGGTTCCATACTTCCATACCAAAAAAGCAAAAACCTAATGCTAAGATTCTGCTGTACTCCTGCCTGTCATGAGGTTGTACCGCAGGAACCATGATAGCTAGACAGTTGAAATTTTCACAGAAAATGTATTTCTATTGCCGCTATAACAAAAATATATCCAATAAACATGATTCTTTTGCCGTATTTTACTACAGATGATATGGAACCCTTCATGTGCTGATCTGGCTCACATTTGAAAAGTTTTTCTAACAGTTATTCTTCAAGCTTTTTAGATATACACCTGTTTATATAAAAGCAAACTACCACTCACTGATTAATCTGTCCTAGCTCAGAGGACACCGGTGTCCTCTCACATCCACGCCACTATAGGCCTTAATTCCGATGTTTAGAGTCTACTTTTGTATGAACAAGTTTGGTAGTTGTGGATCAACGTGTTAATCACAAAATCTCAGAAACTATAACACCTACAAACTTGAAATTTGGCAAGTAGGTTCCTTATAGGGTGTACACATCAGCTAAGAGCGGATTTTACGAAACTCTACCCCTAAGAGGGTAAAACGGGATTGTATGGAGAAACCAACTTTCACTCAAGCGAAGCCACAAGCAGAAGTTAGTTACAAATATGAATGAATAGAATGTGACATATTAACAAACCTGTGGTATTTTGAGCACTTTGCGCAGCCTCCTGAGGCGCCTTGAACAATATCCTCGGTAGCGCTGATAGTCACCATGGCGAAGTCCATGTTGTTGTTGAGCATCCTTTGTGATACGGAAAACTAATTCCCTAGTTCAGAAATATTATTCGGAATTATGTATAACATTAGTTTAGTATGAAAACTCTCCTTACATCCATTGCCGTAATTAGGTTACCTGTGAATAGGTTGCAGTCGCTGGAGGAGCACAAAAATGTTATACTATTAGTTAGTTATAGAAGCCAGCACCAGGCGTTTTAAACGTTAGTTACAAGACTGCTTCTATGTAATGTTCTCTGGCAAGAGGAAAATGATGAAGTATTTAAATGTCTATGTTTATATCTAATAAACATTGAAGTGTTAGCTTCTGGCTGGAAAAAAAATGGTATTAAAAGAATATTTGCTATGACGTTAAAACTAACGGGACTATAAGTAACTGCTGCAATTTACATAGTGCAGTAACATATTGTATGAACCATCCAGTGTAACTCAAAGTCAAAATTGTGTATTGTGTGTCAACTCGTAGAGTTTGAAGCCTAAATATGATGTGGTGACATGGATGGTGGTTCACTAAAACCTTTTTTGCAAGTGATACACATGGATTATTTGCCCTAAATAAAATGCAAGATACATAAACTGATAGAGAAGGCAAGAACATATTTTGACATAAAAGATAAGAGGATTATAATTTTAATAGCATTCGGAGCCGCATTATAAAATTTAGAGCAGGATTTGTTTAAAATTATTATAGGAATAAAAAAAATTGTTATTCTTTATGCAAAGGATACTTTCTAATGTTAAAAGTCTCGGAGATTTGACTTCTTCTTTTTCGGTTTCTTCA
Organism: Leucania comma; assembly: GCA_958295575.1. Taxonomy (NCBI): domain Eukaryota; kingdom Metazoa; phylum Arthropoda; class Insecta; order Lepidoptera; family Noctuidae; genus Leucania; species Leucania comma. The sequence continues at coordinate 18,189,907 of OY282470.1, forward strand.
GAAGATAAAGGTTTGGCATCTCCGGAATCGCCCTCCAACACCACCATTGTGACTTGCTAGGAATTTAATTGGTCAGTTTATGTTATATTACTGTAATATTTCCAATCAATTTAGTTTTATTAAACACTTCATATGACAAGACAGCTCGCAGACAACACGACACAACACATGTTTTAAATATCCAGTTTAATAAGGTTATACCGTAAGCATAGAATACAGATTTTTCTCACTTAATTGTAAAGGAATGTACGAGGTAGACAAAGAAATAATTTGATCTATAAGTTTAAAATGCGATGTTGAAATAAATGGAACGTTCAGGGTTTATGATTCGTCACTTGACATTTGCCTCTCGTTCTGAAAAGCGTCAAAAGTGAATATAGCGCGAATCCAACTAACGTGCAACGTCACAATTATTACTTATTAGCCCTTAAATTTTGTGACTATTAAATTTGGTCGGGTTCGCGCTTTAATCGCTTTTCACGCAATTCGGAATGCAGGGTTGATTGACATCCTAGTTTTTTAATTTTTATTGTTTCGGAACGAGGTTTTTAAGGTTTCTATGAAACCAACCTTAGGCCGTGTAATTACGGAGACGCGGCGTGTTGCGCGACGCGTTGGGCGTTTCGTCGTACATTGCAGCAGCGGGCCGCGTCATCGCTCGCGCAAACACAAACATATGCAATGTACGATGGACTGCCCGACGCGCCGCGCAACGCGCCGCGTTTCCGTAATCGAGCACTTAGACGACCAACATGCCATTAAGTTTTGAACGTTTCTTCTATTCTGTTTGTGATCGTGTTTGATAACAGACATGAGAGAATTTCTCAGTCGATTGATCGTTTGCAATACTACCAGATAAATATGTGGTGCTTGCGAAAAATCTGTAAGTATCAAGTTATGGGATGAAATTCAATTTACACCATAATTTCAATGTTTATGACGACACGACCTCTTTTAAAGAAACCTATTATAACCGTATAATGCCTCACTTAGTTAACGGATTTACGATCATTATCGATAAAGATTGACAAAGAAATTACAATGGACCATCCATTGGGAGCGAGTTCTCATGTTCCTCATTTTTAACCGACTTCGAAAAGGAGGAAGTTCTATGTTCGGCTGTTTGTATGTATTTTTTTTATGTATGTTCACCGATATCTCGGTCAATTGTGGACTGGAATTTTTTTGTTTTCATTGAAAGATTATACTTCCGAATTGGTCCCATAAAAATATCTTTTTGATCTGATAATGAACTCGAAGTTATACAACGAAACTCTTCGAAAAATCATAACAGAACTGTCGTTTTAATACGTATGTTCACCGATATTTTGGTCAATTGTGGACTGATTTTAATTTTTTTTGTTAAAACAAAAAAAATTAACTCGAGAGAGTTGGTCCCATAGAAATATTGTTTTGATCTGATGATGAACTACGAAGATATAGAACGGAATTCTTTAAAAAACCATAGCAGAACTGTCGTAACAAGTAAAATTTCTTTGTTTATACATGTAGTCGGTGGCTGACTAAAGGAAGAAGGGGAGGGGATACATAGAACTGATCTGATGATGAAGACGGAAGGTAGGCAAGAGCCGGAACTTTGTAATAAATCAGTGTATCCTAGCCATGTTTGGTATTATTAGAATTGTCATGATGATTTGATGATTGAACTGAATGGCGGAAGGTCTATTTAAGTTTCGCTGAGGGGTAGTACAACTAAAAAGTGTGAAATAAAAAACTTTTTACAAAAAAAAATACAACCGACTTAAAAAAACACCTGTCAACCGTCTGGGAATCAAATGACTGTGTCCTACCTGCTGCTGCTCTTTGAAACTAACCACATCCATATATACCTATCTTCCGCCAAGGAGGATTTAATTAAAAAGTTTTCTGCGTAAATCGTAACAGAAATTGAATTGAAACGTTTCAGGTTACGAGATTTCAAATTTTTTAACTGTGTCTGCAATTGTCAAAAAAAAAGTAATGATTTGACAGCAGGATAGCAAAGCAATTATTTCACAAGTGTGACAAAGATATCAACTATCAAATGCTAAATGTGATTAAAAACGAAACATTCAAAACGTCAAGCATATTGTTTTCTAGGCGTGGGTCGTTACACGATTTTCACGAAACGTAACGTAACAGGTGACGCAGGAGGCGTCACCTGTTTTGAAAACACGTTATTTATGTAACTAGTTATTTTTCAAATACTGTCCAGGGATTCAACATGGTGATTTTGACGAAGTATGACAGTTATTTACGAAACGATAGAACGGATTACTACACAACACAAACTAAGTTTTTGGAACGAATAAGTTTTTAATAATAATAATAATAATTGTTGTTTATTTGAACTCTTATAGCTATAAATATCACCACATTTGTTGCACTTAGCTTTTTTGTCACTGCCCGTCACTTTTTCGAAAAACTCCCAAAGTACGCTAGAATTATATCGGGCATGGCGAGTTTAGAGTTATTTATTTACAGTTTTAATTTAAACCTATACGAAAAACACTATTTAAACTATATCAACACAAACTATACTATTATTTACACGAACTATACCTACTAGATACCTTAATATTTTAGTAACTTTTAATATTACAAAAATCGTCACGGAAGTTAGTACTATTTATCAATGAAACAAACAAATAGTAAATTTCAATTTGCATTCGTTCGCGCTCTCGATCCCAGCCGTTACAATCATTCAAAATGAGTATCAAACTATATTAATCTCTATCACTGAAAAAATAAGGTCGACTTTCTTCTTTTCATTGTCGGTACTTGATAAGAGTGTCAGGTTCGGATTTACTCGAGTTTCCACTCGGGTACTTTCGGCCGGGCGCTGGCCAGCGCGCCAACGGCTAGTAGGTACTACCTACGTTAAGTTACGAATTCGGTAGTTTGCTATCTCTCACATGCACACATCTGAATCAAATAGGTGCAAGTGAGAGGTCACGAATTCACGATGTAATGAGTTATCGCGCACGTATAGTACAGATACACTCGTAACGTTTCGTTTCTTCCTTTTCAGTTTCATTCGACACTCAGTCACCGCATTGGCTTTGAAACTTACAAAATCAAGTGTTACGAAAATCACTACGTTTCGTTTATGCTCGAAACTAGTTACTCGGTTACATGTCTCGTAACCAGTTATTGTAAACGGTGACGTGAAATAACGCCCACACCTATTGTTTTCCTCTTGTCTTTTTCTCTTGCTGTTCTAGGTTGGTGTTTTAGCTTTTAAAAATATTGCGTAAAATATCTGAGAAATCGCATTGAATTTGATGAGTTTTAATCGTCTTATGTGGAAACCAAGTGCTAACTGTTATAATTGATTACATATTTTCTTTACAGAACGCATAATTCGACAAAATGGCAAAGTCAAAGAATCACACAAATCATAACCAAAGTGAGTATTATTATGAGAAACCCTGTAATCTAAGGCAATTTAAAATCCTGGTGAATTACACTGTTTTAGTTCCCAACGTATCTAATCTATTATTGATACATGATCAATCATTACTTACTGGTTTTTTTTTGTGGTTAAGTTTGTGTTGTAAATACAATTCGTTTTTCTATTATTTCAGACCGCAAAGCCCACAGGAATGGCATCAAAAAGCCTAGGAATCAGAGGCACGAATCTACCCTTGGCGTAAGTGAAATTGTCATAGTAGTACCATAATAAACATAGAACCAAGATTACACAAATACAGCGCCTAACTTTTTAGTTTTTGTCACTAGGTATTAATGAGGCTCGTGGTTCAGTAACAATAAAGCCGACCTTCGGGATTAAGCATCGCTTAACCCTTTGAATACCGTAATTAGAGTCAATAGAAAGACAATAGGTGTGCGGGCACCGGTGTCCGCTGGGGGCTTGACAGTTTAAGTGCCCAATTTGTTCCATGGATGAGTGATCATTTGAACATATCGAGATAACTTCATAGATAATCAAAAATCTAGCTCTAATATTACCAAGGAGTGTCATCTTACCTGATTACCGAATTCTGGAGATCAGATAGGCAGTTGGTCCATGTATAATAGTGGTATTCAGCTGAATCTAATTAGGCTGGAAGCAGATCCTACCTAAAAAGAGAGAAAGCTTGGCAGATTGACTTGTTATTACTACATGAAAGAGATATGTGTTAACCTGGATTTCAGTTCTGATAATTATTACATATAGTCATTTTTTTTTTTAAATTTCCATATTTTCTCACATGATCAAAATTGGCCAAATAGGTCCAGTCTTTATCGAGTTTTAGCGAGACTAAGAAACAGCTAGGTATTTTTATATACCAAGAAGCTAGGTTACCAGTTATTATGATACCATAATTTTCCAGTGAAAAGAAAAGAATTTTAAAGCAGTGTTTCTTTTATCATAGCTATTCTAAAAGCTGTGCTCAAAAAAAAACATTTCAGAAAAGCACAGATAATTGATACAGAATGTACATTACTACTAATGTCAGGACATTCATAGTCATAGTCATAGTAGTCATAGTACTTTATTGGTAAGGGATTCTTACACGTCATATACAGAATTTAACATTTATGTCAACAAATGAATACAATTAAGTTCCATTACAATGTCAAACAAAAAAGAAAATACACGAAAACAAAATAATAAATAAAAAGTCAAGTTACAATAAAATAAGTCCAAATTAATATTTAAAGTCAAATTAAATTAAATCATAAATTCGTCAAAAGAATAAAAAGCTTGCTCGATAAGCCATTTTTTCAGACGAGCTTTGAAGCTGCCTATAGTCGGGGCACCAGAGATAGCCTCAGGTAGTTTATTATACACGTTCGGGCCCATAACATGAGTCGTCTTGGAGGATTTGGCAAGCGTTCTCGAGACCGTCGATAATTGACCCCTGCTTCTAGTACAATATAAATGACGGCTGCCTACTTTTGGGTAAAGGTCCAGGTTAATCCTCACGTACAATGCGACCTGATATATGAGTATAGCAGGTAACGTAAGGATGCCTAGCCTAATAAAGTGGGGTTTAGCGGACATGTCCTGCGGTATCCCGACGATGGCCCGCACGGCACGCTTCTGCATTCGGAAGGCGCGCTGCCAATCAGCAGCACGTCCCCATAGCTCAGCGCCGTATTGGAGTAGCGAGTGCACCGTCGCGAAATAACATGACCGCACATCGCGTTCGGGTAAGACGCGCGATATTCTGCCAAGAGCAAAACATGCACTTCCCAGTTTACCGCACACTTTATTAATCTGGCCATCCCACTTGAGGCACCCGTCAATTTCAAACCCAAGAAAGGTTATTGTTTTTACCTGAACCAGAGCCACTCCACCCGCAGACACCGCCAGTGGTCGTGAAGACCGCCCTGACAGTACAAAGTGAATGAAGTGGGTCTTTTTCAAATTCAGAGCAAGACCATTTCCCTGGAACCATAACGCCAATTGATTCGCGGCATCGTTTAACTTTTGCTCTAGTTGATCTACTGATTCAGCTGTTACCAATGCTGCAACATCATCAGCGTACATGAGTACTTCTGCGTCAGTCACAGCATCAGGTAAGTCATTCAGCAAAAGCGAAAAGAGTATGTTGGAGACAGATGACCCCTGAGCCACTCCCATCACCGATTTCAAAGCTTTGGACCTCACCTTTCCTTGGCCACCTACCACAATTTGAGTCCTGTCATGAAGTAAATCTGTCACTAAAGCATGCGACGGCCCCACCACTCCGTAATGCTGTAGTTTTACAGCTAACACGGCGCGGTCAGCAACATCGAATGCTTTGGACAGATCACAGCATAGGACAGCCACTTGCTTCTTTTGCTCACGTGCAGACATGACTCGATGCACAAGTTCACGTGCCAAACAAGTGGTCGAGCGGCCTTCTCGGTACGCATACTGACGGTCCGACAGGGCGCTCGTATCCGACATAAATTTAATAAGTCGGGAACTCAAACCGTTCTCAAATACTTTGGCAATCGTAGGTATAATAGAAACTGGTCTGTAATTATCTATACAGTCTTTTTTCCCCTTTCCCTTATACAGGGGGGACACTTTACTGAGCTTTAACGGCGCAGGAAAAGAACCTTCCCTTACGCAAGCATTAAAAAACTCGGCAAGAACGTAGGCTAGAGGAGCTGCTACCAGTTTTAAAAGTCTCATTGAGATGCCATACGAATCTTTCGACGGTTTAGGTGGGATCCGAGATGTGATGATCTGGTGAACCTCATACGCACTAAAAGCAGTGAGCCTAAGCGAGCGATCAGCCGGCGGCCGCGCCTTGCGCAGCTCGACCTGCACGCGCAGCACGTCAGCGCGCGGCGCGCCACACGCAGCCGCCGCGCTCAGAAAACGTTCGTTCATAGTGTCAACTACCGATTCTTTTGTGAGAAACGGTGTTCCGTCCGAATTTCTTACAATTTCTGTAAAGTCAAGAATTGGAGAATTGTCCTTGCCTCTCTCCTTATTTATGATATTCCACATTGCCTTCGAAGAATTCTTTGAACACTGTATAATATCAGAATAATGTGCAGATTTTTTGTTATTAATTAACTTAACATATTTATGTTGCATGTCTGTGATTAAATTGTGCATGGCATTACCAGGGTAACGCTCGCAAATGTCAACTAGTTCGAATAATAATAATTTATAGTCATCAATTTCAGACGTTATCCACGACGAGTCACTTTTCCTGGAATTACATTTCCTTAGGGGAAAACAAATGTCAATCTTATTCGATATAATGTTAATAATCGCGCGAGCCATTAATGATGGGTTACTATTGCGCGCTCTTATCTCTTCCCAGTCAACACTAGCGATAGCTGCTACAAAACTAACTTGACTGGCATTTGAAAATGACCTAACATAGCGTGGAGTCTGTGCTACAGTGCTTTTATTACGCATCACCTCAGCCTTGACTGCTAGATGGTCACTCAAGTGTGTAACCACAGGTGTCGCGTCCACCGACCCTGGTTGCAAGTTTGAATACACATGATCTAAACACGTAGCAATTGTCAAACTTATGCGGGTAGGGAATTCTACTTCATTCGTCATGTTATGGGCCGACAGTATATCCAATAATCTTTTTACGTCGGTTGACTCAGTTAAGGTGTTTATATTAAAATCGCCCACTATGATACATTCAATATCAAGGTCTAAGATCTTATCGAGCAATTGTTCTAATCTACCTAAAAAATCATTAGCACTAATTAAATTCGTTCTATAAATACAAATAATAGTCATGTCAAAATCAATTAAATCTATCGCCGATATTTCGCATATTTGCTCAACTGACATCGATACTAATTCGTCATTCTCAACGCACATTACCCCGTTTCGAACGTAAATACACGATCCACGATTCAATTTTGAAACCACAAAAAATACCATCTCAGAATTGCAATATGGCAGATTTGAGTAGGATGCATTATTGAATTCTTAAAAAAAGATAGCATTTCGTTTTTTTAGTATTGTTAAGGTAAATCGTATGAGCCTGAGCGTGGCCAGTATAGTGCTATCTGTTGACGCTCACGTCAATTTGTCATCACCTGCGCCACTAGTCATTTAAGTTAGCAATAATTGTTAGATTATAAGTTTAGCTATAAGAATTTTAGCAGGCGTTAATTATTTTATGACCTCCATGATTTTTTAAATGTCAGGTCTGACAATTATACGAGTCCACTGCAAGCTACGATCCTGATTTTTTAATTTCCAAAATTCCCTAGAAGTTCCCACAATTTTATACACTATCACTACATAGTATTAAACAAAGTCATTACCCGCTGTCTCCCTATGTATGCTTAGATCTTTAAAACTATGCAATGGATGTTGATGTGGTTTTTTTGAGTGATTCAAGAAGAAGGTTTATATGGATAATACATGCATAATATATTTAATACTGTGCGAAGCTGGGCGGGTCGCTAGTAGCATAAATAAACAATAGCTGTACAGAATTAGGTGGAAACCGAAGTAATAATTCAACTAAAGTGGTCTGTGTGTTTTTAGCAAATACCTTGATTTGATAGTACTCCCATACATTAAAAATATTTTTTTTTAGTGCCAGAAAGCAAAAATAAACACTTAGTGCCACATTGCAAAAAATCACACACAGAAATACACACTTGGGCCCATAGCTATCACCAAGGGCGTCGCCATGGGGGGCAGGGGCCCCTCCACCATAGATGCTTGCCTTACAGCTTTAGAGCCTAGTTTAGGCACCAGTCCCCCACAATATAATGCCCATCCTATAAGTTAGGAGTTGTATTGTGGAGAAAAAAAACTTTTATTAATATTAAAAAATATTTTTTTATTATTCTCTATACTTCCAATAGCCCCCTTGATCATTGGCTGGCGACGCCCTTGGCTATCACTAATAAAATCCTATGGATTTACACAAATTATTTGTGAACACATTAACTGTTACATATATAAATTTTAAAACTTTTTTTATCTTTACAGATGGACCCCAAATTCCTGAGGAACCAAAGGTTCTGCAAAAAGGGTAACCTAAAACCCGCAAAGCAGCTGGCCCGCGCCGCAGAAAGGAAAGCCACACGGGAGGCCAAGGCCAAGAAATGAACATCTAGCTGTAAGAAAAAATAAAAACTAAAAATTTATTCAATAGTTTAATTTTGAAGTAATTCTGTACACCTGCACATCCCACTATTTCATCTGTTTTTAGGGTTCCGTACTTCAAAAGGGAAAACCCTTATATCATCTGATCACATTGTTGTCTGTCTGACAGGACCCTTTTATCTTGGAGAGAGAGGTGTAGAGGTATCGAGTTCAAATTAAAACCATGTATGCAGGACTGTGGTCGCTTGAAGCTGTGAAAAAATCAAACTCAAAAGATACGGCCGTTTATATCGCAAAAAAACGTACTTATATGTTGACTCTCTCGAGGGAATAAAAATTCATAGGGTAATGCTACATCCCGTTGACTTAGAATCCTGTTTGGCATAAAGCAAGTTATAGCAAAAGTATGGGAAAAAATCTGAAAACTAAATTTGTCCGTAAATATACATGAGTCGGCCTTCTCGGCAAGCTGCGCTGAGGTAGATGCTAATAGGCCGTGTTTACGGAGACGCGGCGCGTTGGTCGTTTCGTCGTACATTGCAGCAGCGGGCCGCGTTACCGCCCGCGCAAACAAACATATGGCAATGTACGACGGACCGCCCGACGCGCCGCGTCTCCGTAATCGAGCACCTAGAATCCTGCCAAAAATTCGAAAAAACCTTGTAATTTTATTGTGCTACAAGTTTGGGAGAAACCGGTATTTTTTTTGGCAGTAATAAAATACACACGTTTATTTCAACTGTGAATCGGCGCATGTGATGCCTATGTATAGCTGTTAACGGAGGGACAGTGGACTCAAAGGCCTGTGCAAATGAGGGACAATCTTCTGCGTAATTTTTCGTCCTTCAAAATACACAGATCCCTTACAAAATATTGAATAACACGCACAAAAGTACCTGCGCACGAAAAGCTCCCCGAACAACAACTGAAGACATCAATAGACCGGGCTAGAGTTTTTGGGGAGTCCCCTAAAAATAAAACTAAAGGATCTATTACACACTCGATATTCAGACCGGTTTTGTCGACATCGCGTAGTGTAATAAGGGTCAGACTATCTTACTCGGAAGTAAACTTTAAGACAGTCTGTGTAACTTGTGCGGAAAATCGAGTGGTGTAATAGATCCTTAAACGCTATTTATAGGCGCAACAAAAACAATGCACACGCCGAACTTTAGTCCACGTTGAACCCGTTGCTATAGTTTCGCGCTGCCCTAGCCCTAAGTCCCGAAACTATAACCATATGTAGCGATGCGGCGCCGCGCCGCGTCGCTACAATCGGCAGTGCCGCCCGCAGCTACATAATTGGCAGGCATTGCCGATTTTAGCGATGCGGCGCCGCAACGCGGTTATGTGTTTCGGCGGCCCTTAGTACGCATTTAAGGTCGACCTCCATGATGGTTTAACTTGTGTGCTGAGGATTGTATACATTACAATTCTCCATCGACACGACTACATGCACATTGTTAAAGTTGAACTAGCGACACTGCACAGCTAATAATCCGGTTTCCGCTACGGGCACAGAACACAGAAAGACACTAGAATTAGCTTGAGAAAATGTTTGTACCAGAACCGGTGTCGCCAAACTCACACATTTACGATTTACTCTTACTGCAAACCGGAAGATACGATTGGCTAAAACAAAAATTGGGCGTAAACAAATTTAAAAAAAAAAATGTTATACGAAATGCAACTTTAATGCCAACGATCTATAAATCAAATTGACAAAAACAAGAAAGAAATACATCTTGGACTACCAAGTACCGCCACTCGTCGCTAGATGGCGTTGTTCAGTATGAACTGTAACAGTATAAAAATAAGGGTGGTATTTGAATGGCGTATCACTGACACAAATGCAGATCGCTACTCAAATAGTGACGTACCCTAATTCGATTGCAATAATATCGATAGTATGAAAACAAACATAAAATATAATGCGAAAAAATATCGTATGCGATAGTATTAAAATAATGAAATTAATATGTAGTAGGGTAATTTCTAAACGTAGTAAAAAGGGTATTTATTTGCATGTAAATCAAATACCTTTTTGTTTGTATTTGTCTATTTTATAGTGGGTAAATGAAAAAAAAAATGCTGAGAACCTCGCAATGTTTTATTATTACATTGCTATTTGAGTTAAAACAGTGAAAAGATTATTATATTTGTATAATAATCTTTTCACTGTTTTATATTGTTTGATTTTGATCAAAGAATTTAATTAAAATATTAACGGGCACTTTTAAATTGGCACTTTTAAGTTAGTTGCCCGTTCTAAGAAGTTGAACACTTTTAAAATTTAGGTTATGTTATTTATGTTGAATACTACGGACATATAGGTGTAACAATGTAACAAGTATTGCAATTTCACAAATAAGAACTTAGTATAAATACGTAGTGAAAAAGGCAATTTATTTTCATTGTGTGTTTAATATTGAAATTACAAAAAAATACAACAGACTTCAAAAAAACTAAATAATGTAAAATAACTTTGATTGCGGAAGTCGGTGTTTACGGTTTGGTTTCTTCATTTTTTGACATTGACTTCCGAATTCAAACGCCCTATGTTGTTCCAAGCTCTTTAGCTAGATTTATTTAAAATTGCATCACGAAAATCATCCTACAATATTTATTTTATTAACTTTATTAATTTAATAATTATCTGTATTTTAATACTAATACTCTCAAGTATAAATACGTTTATATTAAAAAGGCAATGCAATACATGTCGATTGATTTTATCGATAAAGTCACGCACTATTTGGATAGCGTCAAAAGTATAGGTAGAGATGCGAATATTCCAGAAAGGCTAACAACCGGGAAAAGAAAATCAACTTTGTTTGCATGAAGTTAAGGACAATTTTTGTTTGTATATCTTGTGTAATGTTATTTTTAAATGTTTTTATTAAAATAAATTCGAAAATAATACTTACCGGTGGTATGATACACCTCCATGAGTTAGATTTTTAGTCCGACTATGGTTTTTACAGTCCAGAATGGCACAATAAGGCATTTTATTATTATTTTATGTAAATTGTATGTTGACGTAGTCTAGTTTGCGAATGAGAGCGCTTGAACAGCAAGTGCGTATTGCAGTACTCACTAGTGGCGACAGTGCCACGCCTACTTACTATTTCCAGGTTCTTTCTGTGTTCCGTGGCTACGGGGACCTGAGCACACGACACACGCGCGTCTAAACGCAACGGATGCCCCACAATGCAGCGTTGCCTTGCTCTGCAGGTACAGAACCTCAAAGAAAGACCATAAAAAGCCTCAGCCTCTTTCGGATTCAAAGAAAACAAGTAATTTTTACGTACAATTTTTATTTCTTTATAGAAATAGTTATAAAACAAGCTTAAAATAATTAAAATGAAACGAGCTAAAAACTAAATCCTTTCAATAAATTGTGATACATTTGTTAAAACAGTTACTGGCTATGTATTATCAAAATTGTCTTGTTTTGCTAATCAACTGTTCACTTTTCCTCATAATTTAAAACAGCCCAATAGTCACATTTTGATTTACCAATTGGGATTCTCACACTCAGTCTTACTTATTAATTTAGACAGTGCGTGTTGAACTGAAATTGAATCTCGGGTTAAGGATCACGACGTGTCCTAAAACCTGGTGCACTGCACTAGCCAATAACGCGCTAATTTTATAGGGCTCTTATTCAGTGGCGTAGTTAGTCCCATAGGGGCCCGATATCAAAAGTCCCGCAGGGTCTCCGTAACAAAATTAAGTCCCACAGGGGCCCCATATCAAAAGTTCCGCAGGGTCCCCGTAACAAAAGTCCCACAGGGGCCCCATATGAAAACTCCCCCGTATAAAAAGATGTTTTTTTTTTACAAATGCTTGGTTTAGCCTACGAGACGATTGTAGATAACATGATTGTTGCGAATATTTGCCTACGTCGGGGCACCTATAGCGCGCTGCACGCGAGCACCTTATCTGCCGTATCATTGATTTGGCAGATACGGCGATAGCTACGCCCTGCTTTTATTATAAATTTAAAGCCCGTAATACATACTTGCATCCTTTTGGACATCAAATTTTTATAAGATCCAATAACATAGCATAACTTTGTGTAATTATTACAGATAAAAAGTTAAATATTATAATAATCATTATGAATGAATATGAAAAACTACGTATTTAAGGTAGATACCTACAGACTATTAGAATTAAAACAGCATAATTATCTAAGTAACTACTACTGATCGTTAGTGATTAGTCTCGATAAGAGTCCAAAACTTATTTTTCGCGCACCACACTGCCTTCATAATAGAAATTATTACATTATTCAAATACATACGAGTGTATATGAGTATCTCATTTGACTAAAACACTCATTCGGATGTCACGTTCACACTTACGAGTACAATAAAGAATTCTTTATTGTATGTGCAACGTGAACACAGGCTGCTTATTGCCGCCGTTCTCAGAATCGATTATGGAGAACAGTACCTAACCAGAATCGATTGACTAGTTATTTATATTAAAAATATTCAGGGTTTCTTAGCATATCATGTTAAACGTCAGGACCATGTTCCTCGTTGGCTCAGAAATATTCTGAAAAAAGAGCTTTTACCTGGACTCAAAGTATTGACAAGTTTAGAAACTTGCGAGCTTCTTTTTAACGGTCAATATGACGTAAAACTGAAGCTTTGCTAACTTTTGAGTGTTACCTCAGTGATCTGATACATTTTTGGTATTGATCACTGCAGAACGTATTGCTTATTGATTAGAACCCTGGTTAATTAACGACTAGCCCGGCGAAGTAAGGTGCGCGCGAGCCGTGTGTGCTGTAGCACCCACTGCTCGCGTCTACCTACTAAAACCCGATCTCTTTTAGAACGAACAATAAAAGGCAGCCTTATTCATACACACATTACGTACCTAAAATAATGTAGCATATTATGAAGCCCTGTGTGGTGCACGTAATCACGAGAATTGAACTCCAATGTTGACCTTCTCAATATAACAAGTCAGACTAGTTACATAAAATCTAGAACATAAAAATATCCCATTTTCGACGGTATATGCGAATGAATGGAATGTTAGCGTAAATGGTTGTAATTACGCCTGCGCTTTATTTTTTGCTTTAGGTTGGGGCCCAGCGCCGTTCTGCTTATTTTTACCTTCCGCATTTTTGGGTCCCTTAGGCCCGGGCCCTTTAGGACCCGGTCCTGGGTTTGGTTTATTATCATTTTTGTCATCACCCTTGTCATTTTTGTTCTTGGCCGGCGGAGGCGGGATCCTCTTGATAAAGAATCTGAACGACAATTTCTTGTCTTTGATGTAATGCACCAAAACTTCCAAAGGCAGAACGGCACATTTTCCTTGACGGAATATCTCTTCAGGTTTTATGGCATCATTAAAGCAATGCTCTGTGAACACGACTTTCCGTCTAGGATTCTGCTTGCTCATGACGTGAATCTCATAAATATGGTCATGTGCTGCTTTCTTGCTGCCAATATGTTGTATAGTCCAGTACATCATTTTTTGAAGGGTATCGATCTTCGCAGTGATGATAAAAAGGAACTTGCTTTGGGCGACCAAGTAAAAGTGACGATCGTCGTTTTTAATATCAACGTTGGTAAGTTCCACCTCTTCGTCAGTGGTGACGTTGCAGTGGGTAGTATGACGATCCTTAAAGTGTTCCATCATGTCCTTTAGCTTGCCTGTAGGAAAAATAAATATTTTAGGCGCCTCATTATTGTCTGTTGTCTTGTGTGGATAAAATGAGTCATGCGTATTGGTTCTTAGAGGGTTGTAAATCTTGAAGTTTAAAATTACCTGTCCAGGAACATTTTCCGAACACAACACCGAGTGGGCAGTCCATTTCTCGAAAGATGCATTCCTTGAGATGTTCCTCCAAGTCCACTGACATCATGGTGTAGACACATCCCGAAGATTTGTTGGGACACGGCACTTTGGCCTGGAAAAGATTAACATAAAATGAATAGAGGAGCAGAGCTGTAATTATAACTACTATAACTACGATAACAACCACTGCAAATCTCTCATTAATTATCATATAGATTGATTAGCAGATTCCCCGCGACTTCTTCCCCGTGAATTTCGTACTTTCTTTCGTAATTTCAAAGCCAATAAACATTTTGGTCCTGTTTGGAGTAGATTTTAGAACAATCCAAATGTGTTAATAAGTATCCATTAGAAAGTGCACACGTTACAACAGTTTCTTGTAAAACATTTTATTCTATAAATAACTACGAGTATAAACGCTTCCGCCTCTCGCGAAGGCCTCAGTTCAGAAATGAAGGGAAAGGAATATTCATAATTCCGCAGGAAAATACTTAATTGTAAGTATTGCACTTTTTATATTTTATATAGAAAATTTATAGGTTTTTTAATTTATCTTTGGGTTGACTATAAGTTTCATCAAAATCCGTTCAATAGTTTTTGCGTGGGAGAGTAACTAACATCCTAACATATATGTTACAAACTTTTACGTTTATAATAGGTATTACTTATAAGGGCGCCAAAGTCGGCGCTGACTATACCTTACTTATATGATACGGCTATAATAATTCGTCTTGGTCATGCGAGTTGTGGAGACCGGACATACATACTTACTAATTTCTGACATGAAGTTAATTAGACTCGTGGAGCAGGCAAGCTTTTAACGGAGGCAATAAAACCATTGCAATTTTACCTATAGAAAACCATATGAAGTTACCTTCGCAACGATTTCTTCCAACTGCCAGTTCCTCATTTGTGTGAGGTTCTGACGGCAGATGGGACATATCGGCGGCAGCAGGTTCTGAGTGCAAGAGTTGCACAGACTGTGTCCGGACTGGCACTGGAATATCGGTGCGCACATGGTCTCCAAACAGACGGGACATTCTGGCAGGTCAATCGCTACTGTTGCGGCCCTGTTAACAAACAATTTTCTTGTTATTTGTACACTCCACTCTTCAATCCATTTGTACGTAAGTACGTTAGTTGGAAAAAGATTAGAAATACTTTTATTCGGGACAGACACAGCACAACGGTATGGCCGAGCGTGCCCGCATCCAAAGGGTGACCTCAGCATTTACTGGGCGTCGAACACCCAGGGCTCGTTTTCAACGACACACGAAGATAAATTATAAAGTAGGTGCATACAGAAGACGTTAGGTACCTGCAAAAAATGACGAGAGCGCAACGGATTACGGAATTCCCCGCGATAAAAGTGCGCTTGTTGAGATAAGCCCAACCACAGTATAAAGATCAACGCTCCTGCGCAGTTGTCTAAATAAACGTTTCGGGGATTTACAGCTTTAAATTTAAAGTTGGAAACTCAAACTCACTTTTTATTCGGCTTTGCTGTCGCCATTTTTGGTTACCGGTATAAAACTGTAAACAAAAGATACATAAATTGTTTTTAATTATAGCATGTAACGAAACGACGCATATGGTTTATTTGTACGACTGTATCCACTGTACCTACCGCTATATGTGTAGGTACTATAGGCAGTATAGGCATCTACTGGTGTAATAACCAGGACCAAAGTTCTGTGGTTTTAATAATAATATGGATTGTATATGACTGTATTTTTTCTAGTGTTCTATAAATAAACGCTGTCCAAACTGTGTGAACGCAATCTGTGAAAACGATCCACATCAAGTGGGCCCTTGTTGTATCCGCCGAGAGATGTATAATATTTATAGTAAGCTAGCTAATCTTACATGTTTGAATTGAATTTTACCATTGGCTATAATACACCAACATATACATAAACGTCAGTTTTGTCTTAAAACGATATTTGTCATCTGCTTTGACCATAACCTGCATAGCCTCTGTCTCTTATCAAACCCAATTCGAGAAAATTTGATTTTTTGTTTTTATCGTTATTTGTGACGTCATTTTAGGAGCACGTAAGTACAACCCATGTTTCGGTTATCCAGAGATTTGACGGCTAACGATATGCATTGGTTATCTTTAAAGTTAGTTGGTGCAACTTAACTACTCTAAAGTAAGAATAGATAGGTACTTATTATTAAAACTAATAGCATTACTTAATGTTATTAGAGTTTTAATAATACAACGGTCTTTAAGTAATGCTTTTCTTTGTTGTGTAAGTAATTAATTACCAACGTTTCCCGATAAAACTAATTGGATGGTAATAGTACCTACCAGCCTAACTGAGAGACTTTGTTACTATAGTAAGTATAGGTACTTAGAGATAGGTCTCTCATTAAGTAAATTGACACCCACATGATTAAAGATGTTTACAAGTACAATGCGGTCCAAATGAGAATAGGATCGATTGCCATGTTGTGACGTCACGTCGAACTGTCAAATTGAAGAATTTGGGTACGGCGAGAAAAAAATTTTTTTAAAACTTATTTTATTTACGAATCGTGAACAAAAAAAGTTTTATCAGAATTTAGTTCTTCAATTTTACTCATCTCTGCGTCACAGTGTGAAGTGTCTGATTAGTGACAAAATGGAAGAAGAAAGCGAATTATTCCTTACAATGAAAATAAGAAAGAAAATAGTTTTTATTTTTAACTAATTATGACTTAAAACAATATATTTACCTAATTTATCATAAACAATAACGTTTTTACTTCACCTAGACTTAACTAAGACTATGTAATACAAAGCAAAAAAAAAAAACCTTTATTGATAAGTTTTTTTTGCAAACCGTACTTTTCACTCAAAATTTGATAGATCGAGGTTATTGGCTTTCCTATTCTTATTTGGATCGCATAGTAGGTCAGTTATAACCATAGACAAACGTTCATCGCCTTTCGATATCAGAGGCCCTGCCACGAGCTCTTAACGTGATCCATTCGACGACCTAAACTGAAATGTTAAAGGGATGGAGCTATATTATGGTGTACAAGTTTACCCCACTCTCTCGCTCGCACGCTTGACATTTTAAAGCGTCATGGTAAGACCCTAGGTAGCAATTTAAGTAAGTACTTAGTAAGTAATTGACGATGAATTGATGTTACTATATGTAGGTATTGTGATGTTAAGTAGGTAGGGCTGTCGTTTGAAAACGGTCGACTGCACTTCGGATGTAAAACGGAACAGACGGCAAACACGCCATAATCATTATTTCTCGTTTAAAATGGCTGCTCGGGAAATCCCCGACCATTTTCCCAGTTACCGTCATCTCGTAATTGATCTTAAATCGGTTGTTAGACACGTACAAGTCATATATTTACATTAAAGCAGCATAGAACAAAGTATAGTAGGTATGTGCATAACTGATTCATTTAGGTAGGTACTTATCTAACCTCGGTCCAACCAAGTATTTTGGTAAGCAAGGTAAGTAAAGGCAATAAAAAATATATTTAGTAATACCCATTGCAGTAATTCCCAAATATTTACTCGTAGCACGTATGCGTATGTAGTATTAGGGAAAAAAGGTGAATGCCAAAAAGACCTTATTAAGGATTTCAATAATAACGGTTTATTATCATTTTCTACACCTATGATATACTGGAAGGTGTGTTTCAGTAATATTATGTGAGACGTATGACTTATTAACTTAAAATAATAACGCATCTAGGCAAGGCTAATGGAATGGAATACTCTAACAGGTATTATATGTATTAGTTTACACTTTGACACTAACTGTAACTATTCAGTCAAGTGCTGCCAACGGACTCTGTCCATTAAATATAATATTTATTGGTTAGAAAGAGAAAGACTATAGTGTAGGATATAAAGTAGACAGATTTGTTTTTGTTATACTCCAACAGTAGTTAGGTACCTACCTGTATTTAAAATGACCAACTGGAATTACTCCTTTGTTATAGGAGCTGCTACGATGTAGGTAGGTGTACGTTATCAAGCTGAAACTTGAGGAGCAGGGGGTATTGTAATGTTACTAAATGTAAACATTAGTTTAGTTCAGCTTCCGAGAGCACGGTAACAACGAAGTCTACGGGTCGCCCTGACACGCAATGGGCAGTAAGGTACATAATTACATAAATGGGTTTCAATCGTTAAAAGTCTGATAGTACTCCCTCTCGCTTCGCGAAGTCATGATGATTGTCCGCCCAAAAAGGATTATAGTATCAACGGGATCAGTGCAAGCTATCCTACTGAATAAGTATACCTAGGTAAGTTTATCAACTTACAGTACGACCGACGGATCTTGGCGCGTCTGAAGTTGGGCTCTGCGAACTTTAGCGCTTGTGTACCTGTAAAAAAATAAATGGTTTGAAAAAATAAATGCCAATAGCAGTTGTTATTGATGTTACAAACTGTTATTGGCATTTATTTTTATAAATCATTTATTTGGCGTGTTTATTTTAAGCGCCAAAGTTCGCAGAGCCTAACTTCAGACGCGCCAAGATTCGTCGGCCGTACTGTACATACAGTTGTCAACTTGACAAGTTTTATAGCGGTTTTTGAGGTTTTCACGACTAATGCGCTGCATGGATTATGAAATTGGCACACAGATAGACCATGATCTTGATTAGTACAGGACACTTCTCATCTCAATAGTACGAGTATTTACCCTTAGTATGTTAAAAATATTTTTCAATATACTTACTCGAAAACTGCCTTTTATCGCACTACTATTAGGTTCGATATGGCATATTTATCACCCGCGTGCTTTTTTTTCAATTTATCAAAACAAGGGCTTTTTTCATTCCTATTTCATCATGGTCAACAGTGATTATTATTATTTTTTAAAGCAAAGAGGCGGATATTTTTAAGGTTTTATATTTAATGAAAATTGAAATTGTGTTTTTGAACAGAATAAAATAAATAGTCATGATTACGTAAGCAATAATTTGTTAATACCAACGAATTAACAATTATCTGTGTTCTAAATTCAAAAATATTTGAATTTTAATATTTTTAATATTAGGATGTATACGGTTTGATACCTTTGCTTCTTCTTCAACTTGCAAAGGTTATGCGCGGGAAAAAACTAAACCTAATATTAACTAACTTATTCATTTGTGATAGTTTTGAAAAAGAAGATTTGAAGAGAATCCTTTAGATGCTACGCTACCAGATTATGTGATTGAGGTAAAAAAGCCTGCTGCCATCAAATCAAAACTAAATTATTAGGTAACTTTGGAAAATTTTCTTCAGTACAAAATGAACAAAAATGGGTCGTAATTTTCCGATAGAAGATAGATTATTGGTGGAGTTTTCATCGTATTTCTTCGTAAGTGTATTGAAAAACGTCGTTTGATACACGTGGAAATTTGTCACTGCAGCACTCGGCTTCATAACACCCTCGCCTGTACGGCTCGGGTGAATTTCGCCTCGGCTGCAATGACAAACTTTCCCCACTTGTATCAAAATGTAGATACTATTTCTCGCGGGCGAAGCAGTGGGTGAAAGCCCCACCTAAAATACACAGCATATAAGTTGAATCTAACTGGCGAACGACTTTCAATGCGCAGTTACAGATTTTCGCAATCCCTGAAATGCTGCGCTGAAAGGCTGCGCGTAACCATAGCAATGGGTTCAACTTATTTGCCGTATAATATACCTTTGCTATTTAGGTACCAAATATTTGTAGACTTACGGACCCCACCTTTAGGTACACAATTTTTTCGATCCACTACAAAAAACACTTATACATAGTTTATAGTACTTAGAACATAAGCAGCATCACCCGAGTAAAAGTACAAAATATGCCTGTCATCTATATGTATATATACAAATAGAAAACTGACTCACTGACATATCAACACACAGCCGAAACTAGGGCCCGTGGAACGTGAAATTTTGTACCTACAAGGTTTCTAAAATGCCACGGACCCCTGACTTGGTGGGGCACCCGGTCCAAGAGGCCTTGAGCTCAGAAGTAAATATACAAATTCAAGTAAATTATTAAGATTTATTAAACGCTCAAGAAAAGGATCAATATCTCGTAGTATTTTGTCAGCCTTATAGCGATTGGTCGAAATTAAATTAAAAAGTTGACGATTTTCCATGGGCCCCATCCAATAATTTTGCCACGGGCCTCTGATAGTATAGAACAGTTACGCCACTGGATTTAGGCAAGCACCAAGAGATGATTTTCCAAAATTCATCCCCTATGGAGATGAAAAAGGGGTCGAAAGTTTGTACGGAGAAAGCTATTATTACAAAAAGAGAGCTTATTCATTACAAACAAAAATACAAATCTTTCCTCTTCTTTAATTATAGTAGATTTATAAGAATTTAATTATTATTAGTATTAGAAGGATGGATTAATTGTAGATATATGTGCAACATGCATGAAAGAACACCGCAAATGTCGTAATTGTGCAGTTTTGGTTCTTCTAAACTAAGTACCTATCGACTTGTTGCATAATCTCAGATGCCTACTTTTTTTTAAAAACATACGCCTGTCATCGATTTAAAACTAGATTTTAGTCAAGAACTAGCAAGAATACTTAATTTTTGTCACAAGTTTAAAAAAATATACAAGCATAAAGTGCTATAGCCTTGGGCTTTATACATATAAATACGATTCAAGCATTCAAGTAGGTAGGATTGGAAGAATCCATATCAAAAAATGATCGCCATTTTGCATTGTCCATTTATTAGTCCTACATTATCTCTAATAACACAAGTTGTAAGTTTCAGGGCGATAATGATAAATGATAACGATTGGAATTTAGTTTTGAATAGAGGGAGAATTCAATATCAATATTACGTATTTATATAACTTTATCTAAACAAATACATAAAAAAAGCAAGTACAAAAGATTATTGAATGGTAAAAAATTAGATTAAAAAATTAAATGAAAAACGTACCACAAACATAGGCACAAATTCCTTATTTATCTTATTTCACGAACTGCGATTTCTGTTCGTCATTTGATTGATAAAAACAAGTGATATGATATTATTTATGTAGGTACCTGCTTTTCTAGAACAAACCGGCACGCCCATCAAGTGCAACTGTACCACTCGAAGGATTTTAATCTCCAGTCACAAGCCCTTTTATTATTATTATTTTTTATTTATTTTTATCAATTTTTTTTATACACTACTTGCTTCTCCAATTTACTTCCGACATTGGCAGAATAGTCGACATCGGCTCATTTGCCATTAACAAAAAATAGAATAGAATAGAAACCGGCACGCCATTTTGCTAAACAATGCAAGCACC
Source organism: Leucania comma (assembly GCA_958295575.1). Classification (NCBI taxonomy): domain Eukaryota; kingdom Metazoa; phylum Arthropoda; class Insecta; order Lepidoptera; family Noctuidae; genus Leucania; species Leucania comma. Next base: position 18,211,543 of record OY282470.1, read on the forward strand.
ATTTCTATCAATACGATTTATTTTACTTTATAAGTACAAAATGAATTATTCAATGATAGAATGAAAATCTTACCTTTTTTGGATCTCGTGTAAGAAGATTATAGAGAGCTGGAAAGCGCTTGTGCACGATGCAACAGCCGATCTCAAAATTTACGTCTACAGCACTCGAATGTCGTATATAAATGCGCTCGGTGACGTGGTGGAGTCACATTCAGTCTTCACATATCGTGCAACAAAGTTCATGCAATAAACTTTAGACCTTAATGCTACGAAATAAAGTTGATTTCTACAAATGTTTGCAATAAATATCGGGTAATCCTGATCCTTGGTGGGCGGTGTTACCATATAAATTCGTTCGTTTTGTCTTTGGTTTCATTCATACAAAAAAATCAAAAAGTGAAACCGTGTTTATGCCTGGTATACACGTTGGCACAGCGACCGCCAATCAGGGACTGATATCGATACCCGAAATATACCGATATTTTAAAGACAATATCTATACCAGAATCGATAACTGACCTAAATATCGATATTTTGTATCAATTATTTGAGTATCAGTATAAAATTATCGATAATTTTATCGATACCCAGTACTGATATCAGGCTGCAACGCGGCGTTGCCAGATCGCCCATCATGCCAGAAGCGCGGGCGAGCGGCGGCCCGCGACTCCTCACGAAACAGAACGGCAACAGCGCAGTGAGCACTATTTGATCAAATGCAGCTTGTACGCAGAATGTTTGAGGAATCGTACGCCCGGTGCCGTGCTTAGGTTATTGTTTGAAAGTCAATTTTTTTTTATTGTATTTTACATTCATTGATGAAGATTATCGAAAGTTCCCATTTCTTTTTATTGTATATATTTTTGCATGTATGTATTTATGTGTCTATTATATAGCATATGTATGTATCTGTTTTTCTATTAGGTATTGTATATTTTGTAATAAGTGTTGGTGCTTATTGTGATAGCCTCATATCATATCCCGAAAATTATTTTCCATTCCTGGTTGCCTGTAAGAGATCGCGGAATGCGATAAGGCCGCCCATTGTATGTGCTTTAATTAAATGGTTTTCCTTTGTTTATTTTAATATGTATGTACAATAAAGTGTATAATAAATAATAAATAAATGAAGGTATAATACGTATCTACGCCAATAATATTCTGTGATAGATGGGCAGTGGCGTAGCTAGGCGGCTTAATGGCTCTAGGACAAAAACAAAGGGCCCCCAAACTGAAAGTTTTATAAATTTTACTCATGACGACCATTACCAAGTAGACCGGCTACACCACTAAGAAGTGCGTTAAATGTGTATTTTACGATGTGATAGACATTTACTTCTAGGGATTATCCGGTAATCTGTATATTTGGCCTTCTGACTTAATCTGACCGTGTCGGGGTGCCCTAAAATTGCGTCGTTTTCATATCTGCTTTCGTTTTTTACACGGCTGCGTATTCGGCATTGTATAGAATACTTAGGCGAAGTTTAAAATAATTAATATTTTATACATTACCTACACGTCTTTTTCTTATGGTAGGTAAAATCATCCAATGACAAATCCCGCCCTTGGGCGGAGCGGGAACACACACTTTCCGTGTTCGGTAAGGACCTGCGTTGTGCGGAAGTTGAGAACGCCGTGAGGTCTTTCCAGCCACGCCTCAAGGATGGGCCTTATCGCCTCAATTGTGGTGCGCCCCGAACAAGGTTGCGATAGTCGCTGACGCCATTTCGCCATGAGATCCCGCTGGAGATCTGTCCGCAATGCCTCGACTTGTCGCGGCAGCGGAATTTCACCCCGGTACCTACACGTTTTAGGTATTCTACACATTGACTAGGTATTGTGTATATAATGCCGGATTATACAGATTGCCGGTAACAAGTACATCAACGATTGCATCACTGTTTACCGTCAGTTGGGATTACAGTCATGCACTTACGACCACGATGTCTGCATATCATTGTTTGTGCATGTGTCCTATAACTTGGGATTTTTTTTTGAAGATAAAGTAGCTTTGTATATTTTAAATATATTATTTTTTATTAACATAAACTATAGTTTTTTTTCTTGAAAAGGAACAAAACTACACTTGAACTTGAATATTTTCTTATGAAGTACAATTTAAAACTAGCGCTTTGTAGGTTGAAAAGTAAAACAAGTATTGACCATTTTACCCACAAGTATCGAAACAAATGTAAAGCTAAAGTTGTAGATCTGGTTCTTTTGGATTATAAATTTCAGATAATGAAAGTACCAATACACAAAACTTGCAAATTAAAAGTTTGGAAAACAAAAAAGTGGGACATATGTATGGAAATATTTAATTAATTTAAAAAGACATCTCTGCTGTCTATCTTATATGCAAGTATATGAAGCTAAGGATGCGATCGAAACTTTTGACCATAGCATGGATGATTTCCCATTTTTTTTATAGATTATGTTTTCTAAAGAAAATTATAACTATCAAAACGAGCAAGATAACGAAATGGATATCACATGGTATAAAAAAGTGTACTAACAAGCAAATGGGTTACTATGGGCTTTTTTTTTGGGCAACTCAGATTAAAAAAATAAATAAATGCTTAAAAACTACACCAAACTTTACGGGGGAGTTATTAACTTAACACAAACAGTACAAAATAATAATTTCAAAACTCAAAAAAATAATGCCAAAGGAGGGTTATGCACAGAACAAAAGGGTTTTCGTAAGAATACTACGATTAATATAGCACTGTTTGATTTACTAGCTAACATCATGCCGTCCGTAGAAATAAGAAATCCAGTCTGTGCAATTTATACTGTACTGACATACGCGAAGCTTTTGAATATGTAGAGAATAACATTCTGTTGCACAAATTAAATAGCTGTGATATTGAAGATCAGCAACACTCCAACGTCAGGAAGGAATACTCCAACCTTTGGAAAGCAGTTAAAAAAAAGTGTCGCAGGGACAAAAATAACTTTTTATCACACTGAAATCTGCACTGAAATCGAAACTCACTCCCTAAAATTCCAGATCTCAGATCTGTTCAAGAAAGTTCGGCTCATATCCAAAAAGTTCAAACCCAAGTCGTGGGTGGTCACCGACGAAGATGGGACGGAAATTACAGATCTTGAGGCCATAGCTGAGAGATGGCGCTTCTATTGTGAAAAACTGTACGTCTACCAGCAGCTCAGACCACATGCTGCAAGCAGGCAGGGTCGAAGCCTGCTGGGGTCAAGGGCCGTTTTCTGAGAGGAAGGCTCAGCCCCGGCACTATAGGCAACGAAGGAACGGGATAGGTTTTTAGTCAGTAAGAGTCTGACACTACTTCCCGCTCCACCCAAGGGTCACGACCCTCAGCATTGAGGATAAACGACGCAAGGAGGAGGAGGATATTGAAGAAGTTAATAAGGATAAGTTCTTATTATCATAATCGATAGCCAACTTACATGGTAGCCTCATATAGTAGACCTATGTAAGAAACTCGGCAAATCCGCATATGCTCTTTTTCAATTCTCAAAGAAAGTTAACAGTCAGGCTCTTTTAACGGCGTATCGTGGACTGGTTGCGTCTGTTTTGAGAAATGGAATTGTTTTCTGGTGGTAGTCTACTAGTAGGGAGCGATGCATTAGTTCAACGTGCGGTCTTAAGACAACTGATAGCTATGTTCCCTATTTTAAATCGTTAAAACTTTTAACTTTTCCTTGTTTATTGTATTTTGGAAATAACTTTGCTTGTGAAATGAAACCTACAACTATTTAAAAAAATCAGTCTTGTAATGTAAAATGTAAAACTAGACTAATGAAAAAAAAGTTTTTTATTTGAGTGTTTTGGTGTTACCCACGCATATTAGGGTTCCTAATTTTATAAAAAATATGACTACATTAAAATTTAAAAGGGCACCAAATAAAATTTTAATTTAGAAAACTTACTTATCGGTTCACTAAATTGATTGACATTACTTTTTATTTCGTTTGACATTATAAAGTCTTATTTCCCATTTTCAATATCAATTTTTTTTTTAAATTCATGCCCATATGATGATAAAATATGAAGAACTCTGTTATAAACAAGTTTTTAATGAAAATATTTTTCTCTTAGCAAGCTTATAAGATTACTCCAAAAAGCTCAAACACGATAACGCTATCTCAATCCCTATGGCCACATTGACTACTTTCCGGTTCCATCATCATATGAGCTTCGTATCAATAATTTTGCGCTGTCATCTGATTTGTAACCCAGGCTTGCAGTGGCTGGAAAGATCTCACAGGCGGCTAGAAAGACCTCACGGCGTTCTAAACTTCCGCACGACGCAGGTCCTTACCGAACACAGCAAGTTCGCTAAGTTCCTGTTCCGGATTCGTGCGGAGGATTCGCCCAGGTGTCGCCACTGTGCGGAACACCCGGAGGGCACGGTGGAGAATACTGTCGAGGTTTACCCCGCCTGGGCGGAGCACCGCCGTGTCCTCGTGGGGGCGATCGGCGGCAGCGATCTCTCTCGTCTTGGTTCATGCCATGGTCCGGAATGAGGAGGGATGGCAGGCGGCCGCCTCCTTCTGCGAAGCAGTAATGCCACCAAAGGAGGAGGCCGAACGCATCAGGCAGAGGCAACGGGGCGCTCCCCTCAGCCGCCGCCGGGATTCCAATCCCAATTTCCGGCCACAGTAGGCGCAGGCTTGGGGACGGCGTGCAATGGGTAGCACGCTGTCCGATCCTCCGGTAACCGACCAGACCGAGCAAAAGTCGTCGACGGCGCGTACTGTTCCCGCGCGCCTCTAGAAGCTGTTAGCAAACCGTAGAGGCCCAGCTTGCTAGCTGCAGGCAGGCCTGGTCGAAGCCTGCTGACGTCATGGCCTCATGGGTCAGCTTCCGAAAGGAATACCCGGCCCAGGCACGATAGGCAACGAAGGAACGGGGTAGGTTTTTAATCAGTAAGAGTCGTACACTACTTTCCGCTCCGCCCAAGGGCGGGATTAGTCATTGGATGATTTTACCTACCATAAAAAAAAAATCACTTCAATCGGTAACCGGGAAGTGGACCAAATTTAATTTGCAAGATTTGATCACAGACACACATCGGGACAGGTGGAACTAAATAAAAGCTTATAAAAAACACTTAAGTACTCTACGTTTGCGAAATAATAAATGATTATTATTATGAGAAAAGAGTGATAACGCAGATCGTATTTTGCAGTTAGTTTTTGAAAAACTAATAATGACTGTCTTTTTTATTCATTTTGAGATTTGTAATAAGTTTGAATTCTTTTTAAAGCATTGTCCTTAAAAGTTGAATTTCCGAAAACCCCCTCTTAATGCGGTGAGCATTAAGAAGGGGTTTACGTTATAAAAGGAAGCCTTATGTAAATATTAATGTTCCTAGTCCCAGTGTAATTTCGTCGATGCGTTGATATGTGAGACAGTCGGTTTCTCCTTTTATTTACTTATTTACATAAAAACCTAAATGATCCGCAAGATAACTGTGTATCCAAAATATCTAGATGTATGAGAGTAGTATCACGGTTTATGTGCTCTTAATAGATACAATTTATAATTAGTTTTTTTCTTTTAGTTTATATTTCATGTATGATTTTCGAAATTCTAATTCTAATCGGGTTTTAGAGGCACCCTGAGCTTGGAAACCTCAGGGCACGGCCCCGCCTAGCCGCTTAGTAACTACGCCACTGTTGATGGGGCGTAAAAAGTAAAGAATTGATAAGAAATAAGTTTTGTTTATTTGTAATCAGGTATTTACTGGTAATATATCGGTATCTAATACCGGTATCGATACTGATATAAGCACATTAAAGTATAGATATTTCTGTACTAAAAAACAATATCGATATCAATATCGATAAAGTGATACCAAAATATCAGTATAATATCGATATTTTTATATCGATACCAAAATTATATCGGTATGCAGTCCCTGCCGCCAATCGCTATTGTGTAGCCATTGTGTAATCGGGGAAAACCCGTTTATTACACTTTACGCATTCTCGTGCGTTCACTTTGTTTGTATGTTTCGTCGAACGACAAGGTGAATAGCATCGTGGGGGTCGATGCGCGCCCGGTCTGATACAATAAATATAATAAAATTGTGGAGGGGGCGAGCACGTGCACTTATCTGCACTAATGTGGAAAACTCAATTGCGTCTGTGGTGGGATAAGAGCGGGTTTTGGAGTATAGTACGTGACAAATAAATTAAACCATTTGCTATGATTACAGCCCCCCAATCCGATTACTTCGATATCCAAAAATCGGTTATAATCCAACCATGGGTGGTTGCGCGAATTTTGCTTTGTGGACTGTAGATTTAAACAAGCGATCTAAGGTTTGTTAACAATATGCAGGTACTGCGTCTAGCGTTTATTAATGGGATAAATGTATTAGAAGGACTGACCTTTAACCTCGAAAGTTCCACATGGCGCCGGCCGGCGAATCCCGAACTTCGTACTTTCAAGCACTGCCAGTTTCTGTATTGCACTACACTGCACTTATGTTGAGTTCTGAATGGTTGGAACACGAAATAGCCAATTTTCTTGTAATTTTGAGCGGGCGTGTTAGCGGTGCGGTCACATTCACAATGCACAAACGTCAATGTCAAATCCTTTCTCTCGAGGTCGTGCGGGAAGCGGATACGGTAGGGATAGGATTGCTAGACCAAAAAAATAAATTACAAAAAAACAAAGTCGCGGAACATAGCAAATTGGCGCAACCATTCCCCCCGGGTTTGAAGGGTTACCTTCAAAGAAAAGAAAAAAAACAAAAGCGAAACTAAACCCTATTACTAATCTAAACTATCAATACTAGGTAGCGAAACAACTTATAACTAACTATGCCACTACTACTGATTAGGCAGAGGGCAGAGGCGAATAACCGGACGCAGGTACGATCCAGTTGCGGTTTTAACTTTTACGACTCGCGTTATTCCGTTCGAACCCGGAAAAACTTCTTCCACTACACCAAGAGGCCAGTGCAGAGGAGGCGCACTCTCAGTCTTCAGTATCACCACAGTACCGACTGTGACTGGATCTGAAGGAGTGTTCCACTTTTGACGCGACTGCAGCGTATGCAGATAATCTGTCCTCCATCGCTTCCAAAAGGACTGAACTAAGCTATCTAGCAGAGCGTGACGCGGGTGGAGCTGCAGTTTGTCAGTCTCGACATCTAAAGCGGGCAAATATTTAAGAGGAGTCGTCGTCAAGAAGTGAGCCGGCGTCAACGCTAGTGGCTCCGATGGATCACTAGACAAAGTCCGACACAACGGACGCGTATTCATCAACGCCTCTACCTGAGCGAGTACAGTGCTCAACTCCTCGTACGAGAGAATCTGTTCGCCTATGACCCGAAACAGGTGCGACTTAAGGCTTTTAATATTCGCCTCCCAATTGCCACCAAAATGACTAGCTGCTGGCGTATTAAAACACCAATCAATGCGATTCTCAGCTAAGACATGGGCGAATTCACTTTGGTAGTACTTGGAGCGTAAGAATGTATGTAATTCCGAAATATTGCGTCGCGCTCCAACATAATTTGTGCCGTTGTCAGAGTATAAGCGCTTAACGGGACCACGGCGAGATAAAAATCGTTTAAATGCAGACATAAAACCCTGCGTACTCAAATCACTGGTTAACTCTATGTGAACCGCACGAGTTGTCATACAAACGAATAGGCAAATGTATGCCTTTGTGGAACGTATACCACGACCACGGGCAATAGTGACTTTAAACGGTCCAGCATAGTCCGTCCCAGTATGTATGAAAGGTTTCACCGTCTGTACAACACGACAAGAACGATGGTCGGCCATTTCCGGCGCGTTGAAACGCGGGCGGAGCTTAAAGCAGGGCACACATCTGTGCACTCTAGCGCGTATCAAATTGCGAGCGGAAAGTATCCAGTACTTCTGTCGAAGAATGGACATTAATAAATCGGGACCAGCGTGACAATTCACCTTATGGTGATAGTCCACCAACAAATCCAAAACGTGATCCCTGCGTGGTAGAACTACTGGATGCATTTGTTCAAACTCTAACTTAGCATTTCGCAGACGGCCACCGACACGAATGAGTCCGTCTTGCAAAAATGGTTTCAAATGTTGAAGTGCGGGACTACAAGGTTTATGTGATTCTAAACTACGAAATTCTATTGAAAAATAAAATTTCTGCAACTCTCGAAGTACAACTGATTCAGCTCTATCCAAATCAGCTGCGATTATAGAACCACGCGATGGTAATAATCTCAAAAATCTTAGGACGTAAACTACACAGCGTAATAGTCTCGGCCAAGACGAGACTCGATTAGACAACAACAAAACAACTGACTCTTCACGCGGAACTGATACTACAAGCGTATGTTTCTTCTCCTCGGGTGGTTCTGAAACAGTAGCGGGGTTAAACGGAGCATTTGGCCACTCGTTAGGAGTGGTATGCAGCCAGGGAGGGCCACAAAACCAAAGCGGATGATTTAAAATTTGCGCAGGAAGCAAACCACGTGAGAGACAATCAGCTGGGTTTTCTGTTCCAGCGACATGGAATATATTTTCCGGTGACAATTCAGCTTGAATCTTAGCCACCCTATTTGCGACAAACGTGCCCCATCGATGGGGTGACGATTGAATTCGACGATTGAATTCGTAAACCTTCAAAGGTTCCTGCGGAGAAAATCTATACAAGAAGCGTTGGAATCTACGGTCACATGCTCTGATTCCAATACTAAGAAACATTTGCCGAATATCGGCAGAGAGCGCAATAGCAAACAAGCGTTTTTCTGCGGAGGCACGGGAGCCACCGAGCGAAAAAATATCACCCTTGAAAGGGAGCGCGACAACATAACGACCATCTTTATCACGAGTAGTCGTGCGGGTATAAATCTCCTCAGTGACCTGATCCTCAGGGCTGAGAATAGGCGGGACATTGACCTCTTCAATCTCCCAGAACTTGCGGATGGTAGACTCAAGCGGCGGCTCGACGGTGCAACAGTGCGACACAGTCGAGTAACTAACTGAACAAGCGGGTGCGGAACCAACTATAACAAACCCGAGAACTGTTTCCAGTGCGTGCGGAGCGGGGTACATCGGAAGACCTTGAATTTTACGTGATAACTGGAGATGCGGGAGAATCGAAGCACCGATCAATAGATCGATATCTCCAGGGAAAGCGTAATTTCCGTCGGCTAACTGCAAGTTCTTAAACTCCGTCAGCATGGACGTGTCAACCGGTACTGTGGGCAACCGTTCCGTAATCTTATCTGCGACTAGCGAATCCATTTCAAACGAAATATTACGATTAAAACGTGAACTAAATATTATTTTAATGGAACCGTGAATGGTTGCCTTTAAACCTCCAAAACCTTTCACTTCTGAGCGGGATGACCAATTATTAAAACTAAAACCAAGGCGTTGACAACAATCCCGAGTAATAAAATTACTCTGGGAAGCGCCATCTAGTAGCGCTCGAACGGTGTGCGGTTTGCCAAAGGCATCTACAATGACAACTTGCGCGGTCGCAAGTAAAACGGTAGTGACTTGAGTACCAGCGGCGGAAAGCGAACACAATGTTACGTCGTTTGCACTTGCAGCAGGCCGCGCGTCACAAGCGTCGCGCGTCTGCGCAGGCTGCTGCTGCGATGGCAGCTTACTACTCTCAAAATGTAAGAAGGTATGATGTCTAGCTAGACATTTACGACAGCTACCACCACTGTTACATGACGTAACCAGATGTTTGTCACTTAGACAATTAAAACACAAATTATTAGTGCGGACAAACTTGTAACGATCACTAGGCGATAATCTCTGAAATTCCGAACACTTGTACAGCTGTGTATGGCTACCCTTACACAGAGAACAGTCAGGTGTTGAGGCGGTATTAACTAGCGTATGTGCAGTCTTGACTGACTTCGATGACGCGTCTATACGGCGATCGGAACCTGTCCTATTCGTGGCTTCATGACGTGCCGACGTGCGCTGCAACACCTTAATATGGTCGCGAATAAAAGATTCTAAATCTTCGAACTTAGGTATTTCTTTACCGCGCTGAGTCGTTTCAAACAGACGAACAGTTTCAGGATCTAATTTCTTTAAACCGATATACAAAAACAAAAAGTCACAGAGGTCATTGACCTTTAGGTTCTTTACTGCACGAACAGATGATGCGAAAATATTTAAAAACTTCTCTAAATTATGATCGTTACAAACGGAAAAATTTTTCAAATCGAATAATTGATCTAAATATGCGGTGGCTACTAATCGCTTATCTTCGTATTTTGTTTTTAAAGTGTTCAAAACTAAATTGTAATTTTCAGCGCTAAACGTAATTCCAGCACAGACAGCCTTTGCCTTACCGGTCAATTTTTCTACGAGATAATGCAATCTCTCGTGATCTGTCAGCGATGTGTTCCTATGTATTATATTTTCGAAACTATCTATTAATAAATTCCAATTTCGAATGTCACCATTAAATTCAGGTATTTGAATTGGCGGCAATCGTGGGCGTTCGCGAGGAGGGTTGGATAAACCACTCGCGGGGGGGGGAGTCTCTAAACTCCTAGCAATACGTTTGATACGACAATACAAGTCATCAAAGGACGACAATGCCTGATAACTCACACAGTAATCAGGATTTAACTCCAACTCTAAAATGTTTATATTATTAATTGTAGATTCAAAATCCGCGCGCAAACTATCTAAAGTTTCCAACGAACACAAGAAAGCATCTCTAATCGCCAGATCCGAGGTTTGCGAAGATTTATCACAAATCGATTGAACACGTGAAAACTGTGAGTCCCTTTTAGCGTATAAAAGCTTTAACTGAACCTTTAAATCAGTACTAACCTTGGTTCCCTTAAGAGACATCTTGTTTTGATATATTCACACTATACACTCAAACAAACACTTAACGAATTATTAAGTAAGCGATAATTAACAGATAACAATATGGTAATATTGTAAACAACAAAGTGAACGGCGAACGAACGGAACAACCTGAATCAATATTCATATGCGTATATAATCTATGGTTTATCCGTTTCCTACAAATATTCACTCAACAATGAACGGGTATTTTTGAAATGCGTCTACCTACATGAAATTTGTAGGACTTCCGAATGAATTTTGTCAAGAAAAAGAATGCGATCGATTTATATCTACGCTGATATTTACGTAGCTAACTATAATTATGCGGTGCGGTTGACGGCGTAGGTACCGTAATTAACAATGACACTTTAACTATACGAGCGAAATAACGTATAGTTGCCTAAATGCCTAGATGCGGGTTTCTACTATTATATCTAGGTAAATAGGCGCGTTGCGTTTATTCCCTATGGAACAAATACTATATTGCGAAATTACAAGAAAATGATTCACGATCCTGCTCGTATGGACCAAAAAGTAATGGTTGCGCGAATTTTGCTTTGTGGACTGTAGATTTAAACAAGCGATCTAAGGTTTGTTAACAATATGCAGGTACTGCGTCTAGCGTTTATTAATGGGATAAATGTATTAGAAGGACTGACCTTTAACCTCGAAAGTTCCACATGGCGCCGGCCGGCGAATCCCGAACTTCGTACTTTCAAGCACTGCCAGTTTCTGTATTGCACTACACTGCACTTATGTTGAGTTCTGAATGGTTGGAACACGAAATAGCCAATTTTCTTGTAATTTTGAGCGGGCGTGTTAGCGGTGCGGTCACATTCACAATGCACAAACGTCAATGTCAAATCCTTTCTCTCGAGGTCGTGCGGGAAGCGGATACGGTAGGGATAGGATTGCTAGACCAAAAAAATAAATTACAAAAAAACAAAGTCGCGGAACATAGCAAATTGGCGCAACCAATGGGTTTCGATGTTATAATTATACTTTATTGTACATACATATGGTCTAGAATATATTCTTAGTTTAGTTTTTATGTACATAGGTTTAGTATAAATACTTAGTAAATATATAGAGAGCACCATGGGTTTATGTATGTATGGCCTTTCAAAAGTCCTAAAATTCAAATAGCAACTGAAGGAACAGAGGTGTGGTTTTAGTCAGTAAAAGTCCACTCCTCTCTAGAGCGCAAGCAAACATTAGATGATTTGCCATCTCAAAAATATATATGTTTTGTTGGACGACGCGCCGAACAGCGAGGTGAATGGCGAGCACAAATTCAGATTTGTTATTATATACGTATTCATTTTGGTTGCCGTTGATGTTATAGCACAGATAATCTATAGAACAATATAGCCGGCAGTGTTTGCCTCGGAAAAGATTCTAAAGAAAAACTTTGTACAATCTTATGTTACGAAAAAATACATAATTTCCTGTCAACTATTGTAAAGATTCGTTAATAACTGCTTTTAGTTTATTTTCGGTTGCGCACGAAAGTAAAGAGAATGTAAGCACTACGTTTATACGAAAGTTTAGACGGCACTTATACTTTAACCTTAACGCCACGCCGATTCTACAGTAAACAATACACTGAATAAAACAACGCATTGTTGTTGTTGTTGTTGATATAACAGCGCATTCACGACGGCGAGCAGTCCAGCGCGAGCGGGGCGGTATCGGTAGGTGATTGGTCAAGCGGCGAGCGCACGCCGTTATGGCTGTTATGAGCGGCGTCGACCAATCGCAGAAGAAGCAATATTTAATTATAATTAAAAATAAATGTTTTAAATGGCTTTAAGACTTTGCAGCTCTAGGATATATAAGATCCTTGGACTTTAAACGATAAAAAAAAATTGACAACCAACTAAGGGCCTATTCACGACTACGGTCTTAGCGGCGAGCGGTGCGGTATCGGTAGGTGATTGATCGAGCGCGCGCCACTAGACCGCAATGAGCGGCGTCGACCAATCACCTACCGATACGGCCGAAGACGTGAATAGGCCCTAACATTTGTTTGAAGTTTTTGGTAAGCGTAGTGCTGCTTAGTGCTTACATTCTCTTTGGTTTTTGAAGTTTAGTGGCTGTTTTTAATTGTTTGTAAATTGATCTTTTATTGGATATTGTGATGTAAAATTGCTGTAGTTTTGAAACTCAAGTCTCTGCGTAAGTGGACAATATGTAGAATTACTGAAACAGGCGCAATCTCGGTGAAATGTGATGGTGATTATACTTTGGATACGAATAAAAAGCCAATAAACATGTACGCTTTTCAGTAAACACGATATATTGACACAGCATAGTAGTGACAAGTTCTCAATTCAAAATTATATCTATAGAGTTTCTTATGTATAAAAACTCTTTTTCAACACTCCTCCTTAATTTTGATAAACTATGCTGTCATCCATCACAAATCACACTCTCAAACCTGTCATAAACACGCACCATTCAAACTTTCCTTTCATCAAAGGCTTGGTCAACGCATCAGCAACCATCCTAGATGTTTCCTTATATTTGACTACTACCTGCTCATTTTCAATTGCTTCTCTGACAAAATGGCAGCGTATGTCAATGTGTTTTGTGCGTTGATGATGCACTGGGTTTTGTGCGATTGCTATAGCAGATTGACTATCACTAAATATAGTGATACACTTCTCCTCTTTATCCAAGAGCTCTGCTATAAGCCTCCTTAAAAATATTGCCTCTCTTGTAGTCTCTGATAAAGCTACATATTCTGCTTCAGCAGTTGATAAAGCTACGGTGCGTTGCTTAATGCTCTGCCAGCATATAGCTCCTCCTTGAGATGTAAAAATGTAGCCTGTCCACGATTTTCTGTCTACATCTCCACCATGACTTGCATCAGAATAGCCTTCAATAAACTCTTCAGCTTTCCAATTTTTAGAAAAACACATGCCGTAACTTTTAGTGCCTTTCAAGTACCTCAGTACTCTTTTTGCAGCTGACCAGTGTTCTTCTGCATAGCAGGTGTTAAACTGACTTAGCACATTAACTGCGTGTGCAATGTCTGGTCTAGTGCACACTGCAAGGTACATCAGGGAGCCTATAAGATTTTGGTATGGAATTCTGTCATCTGGCTTTGTCTCCGACTTTCGTAAGTATGTGCCAGATACTGCTGGTGTTGCAGCAATCTTACAGTCATCCATGCCGAATTTCTGAATAAGTTTTTCGACATATTTTTCCTGATCGACCTTAATGCACTCTTTACTTTGGGTAATTCTCATTCCCAAAATCAAGTCTGCTTTTCCAAGATCTTTCATCTCAAACTTTGAACTGAGTTCCTTCTTCACTCTTATAAGTTCCTCTTTATCATTCCATAATATAAGCATATCATCGACATACACAGCCAATATTATGATTTTATTGTCTCTGTATCTGGTGTAGATGCAAGGCTCATTTTTGGACTGTTCGAACTCTAGTTGTTTTAGTTCACTGTCTAATTTCTTGTTCCATGCTCGTGGAGCTTGCTTTAGTCCATACAATGATCGATTGAGCTGACAGACATACCCCTCTTTACCTTTAGCTTTAAAGCTCTCTGGTTGTTTCATGTAAACAGCTTCTTTTAGTTCTCCGTTCAAGAATGCAGTCTTTACATCCATTTGGTCTATCTGCAGCCCCAATTTACTAGCTAAAGCAAGTAAAATCCTTAGTGAACTGTGCCTCACCACTGGAGAGAAAGTCTCATGATAACCAACGCCCTCTCTTTGACTGAAGCCACGTGCAACTAGTCGGGCTTTGTATCTTTTTTTATTTCCCCCCTCTTCTTTAATTCTAAATAGCCATTTAGAATCAACTATGTTGCATTTTTCTGGAGGTTTCACTAAGGTCCAAGTTTTGTTTTTCTCAAGAGCGTATAGTTCCTCTTGAATTGCAATTCTCCATTTATCACCGTCTTTGCGTGACAAAGCATCTTGAACTGATGTAGGATCCGTATCCAGTTCAGTTGTATGATAAAGGATGTAGTCAGGAAATTTTTTCGGTCTCCTTTCTCTTAAAGGATATCTCCTTTCATTTCCAAACTCTTCTCTTTCTACTTCATCAGCTGAAAAATAGTTTTCCTCATCAATATTTTCACGGTTCAGTTCCTCATGTTGTTGAACTTGAGCAGGTTCTTCACCAGATATTGATGCATCATTTACAGCTTCTATTTCAATATCTGGTTGCTCAACACATTCTTCAAATTGAGATTCTCTTCCACTTGGTCGAACTTCCTCCACAATCTGATGATGCTCTTGTGTAACTTCAAATTGTGTATCTGAACTTGAAGAATTATTCTTTGTAGTCGATTCAGTCTGGTATATTTGATTTTCAAAAAATACCACATCTCTTGCTTTGAACACTTTACCAGTTTTAGGATCTAGCAATCTATATGCTTTGGCATTATCCCAAAAACCAACGTGAATTAGTTCTCGACTCTTGGCATCCATTTTAGATCGTTTTTGATCAGGGATTCGCATAAAGGCTTTGCATCCAAAAACCTTTATATTCTCTAGGTTGCATTTTTTCCCTGACCACGCTTCCTCTGGCGTTCTATTTTTGACTGCTAAAGTCGGCGAACGGTTCTTCAAAAAGACCGCGTGATGGACAGCTTCTGCCCAATAGCACTTAGGTAGACCTTAAAGCATCGTCCTAGCCTTCTCACATATTGTGCGATTGGGTCGTTCAGCGACACCGTTTTGCTGTGGAGTATACTCAACCGTGAGTTGGTGTTGTATTCCATTACTCTTAAGGAATTCGTTCATTCTTCTGTTAACAAATTCTGTTCCATTGTCAGTCCTTATTGCCTTTATCTTCTTGCTTGTTTGCGTCTCTACAAATGCTTTAAATTCTTGAAACTTCTGAAAAACTTCATCTTTACGTCTCAAAAAATAAACAAATGTTTTTCGCGTAAGATCATCGATAAAAGTAAGGAAATAACGGAATTTGCCGAAAGAAAAAACATTAATTGGACCACACACATCAGAGTGTACAAGACCTAGTACCTCTGTGGCTCGCTTGGCACACAGACCCCTTTTTGTAAACGGTCGCTTTGTTTGTTTTCCCATGAGACAGGGTACACATTCATGTTTTGAAGTGATATTAGGAAAACTTACCCCTGTAGCCATTTTATTTCTAAGTAATAGTAGGTTGCGCATACCAAGGTGACCCATTCTCCGATGCCATAGGTCTAACATCTCATAGCTTTGGGTTGTTGATGCTAGAGCTGAATCCTGTAAACAGCATTGTTTTAACTTATATACACCTTTGTCTACTACACCTTTAAGAAATACTCTACCAGTAATCTCACATTCACTACTTTTATAAATTTCACACCTCTTGTGTCCAAATACTACTATGTAACCTTTTTCCGCAATAGTGCTCACACTCATCAAGTTAGTTGCTAACTTAGGAACATACATAGTATTACTTACAGTCATCCCTCCAAACGACTCGCACACAACTTTACCTTTACCTTCTCCATACACTTTTGAATCATTTGCACATGTCACAATAATAGGGTCTATACTCTTATAGTCCTTAAACCACTCTCTCTTGTGTGTCATATGTGACGAAGCTCCAGAGTCAAGAATCCATTCCTCGTTTCCAGAATCTCCACTTGTACTAAATGCAAAAGTGTGCAACGCTTCTTTATGCTTCTTTGGATTATCCGGACAATCAAATGCTACATGTGGACCACCACAAATAAAACATTTAATCTTCTTCGCTTTTGGCTTTTTCTTCTTGCCTTTCTGTTTAGATAAAAGCGCAGAAGTTGATGTATCCCCACTAGAAGTAGATGGCACAAACGTTTCTTCCATTTGGAAAAGTTTTGTTTTAACATAATCGGTAGTGAGATGTATATTACTATTCTCTATAGCCAATCTCATTGGTTGGAACTCTGCTGTAAGTCCTTGAAGGAGTAAAGCAGCCAACAGTTCATCGTCGACCTCTTTACCTAGGTCTTGTAGTTCCTGAGACACCATCATTATAGATGTCACATATTCCCTCACCGTTGAGAATTGTTCCAGTTTCATGCTAACAAGCTTAGAAAGTAATCGGCAACGGTTATTTAGACCTTTATCTTGAAAAGCATCTCTTAAAGCTTCCCATGTTTGTTTAGCTGTTGTTGCCTTTTTAACATGTATGAGACAATGAGGCTTTATCATCAAACAAATTTTGGCTCTAGTTCGTTGATCTCTTTTCATACCTTGTAGATCCGTAACATCAGGAGTCGATTGCGTGTACTCCCATAAATCTACATCTATGAGATACATCTCCATTTGGAACTTCCATGTGGAATAGTTTAAATTACCGTCAAGTTTTTCTATAACGGGAGTACTACTCATTGTTCCACTATAAGATTCACTCATATAATGACCCGAATCACCTCTATCAGCAACTATCCTCCGATCGCCACTGTTGTCACTAGACATTCTTTAATGTCGGCTGCGGGTTCATTTTAGTAGCCCATAACCCTGATGGTGATTATACTTTGGATACGAATAAAAAGCCAATAAACATGTACGCTTTTCAGTAAACACGATATATTGACACAGCATAGTAGTGACAAGTTCTCAATTCAAAATTATATCTATAGAGTTTCTTATGTATAAAAACTCTTTTTCAACAAAATGGAGTTGAGAATTTTATTAGTTTTTGCTACCTCGTGACTCGATAAGTCGATACTAAATCTATACTCCATATACTTTCTACCAAATACTACAAAAAACATTAGAATGTGTTGCACCCGCATGTTAATGGTAAACTAATGAACTAATCATAGGAAAACATTGCTTAAAAAACTTAGTACCAGAGCCAAAAACATCAAAAAAAAATGTTGACATCATTTGACAATTTGACATTGACAGATTTTGATTTTCCGATTTGAAAATGTTCATTCGAGGCTGATTTTTGGTGCTAGACCATTTAAAACATTTGAAATGCTTTATGACTTTCTAGGTTTGATAAAAGTCATAATACGAGTTTTTTTATCTACGAGAGTATAAGTTCTTTTGATACCTTTTGATAAGCTCAAATACCGGTTAAGTTTGCATCGTTTCACTGTCTTTCGATAGCTTTTGTAGGTGTTGGAATCTGAAAGGAAAGTTATTAAAGCGAATATCACCTTGCTCTATAATTTTCATTGTAAAAGCAACCTCAAAATGTGTGAAGCGAGGGAAGAGGTCGATAAAAACAAGTTTACCGTCGCAAACATGCAAAATAGCTTGGCAACCGTATTAGAAAACATTAATAATCATAACTACGTACAAGTTAATGTTATTAAAAATTGTTCATATTTTGGGTTTATACACTCAGTTGACCCAGTTACTTTCAGGTAAATATATTGTTTATTAAGGTTATACACACCTCTTACACTACATAATAACACAAACATTATCTATTTTGTAACCCATTCTGTAGTTGTGCTTCTATTATGAATGATTCAGACCCACAGTAGAAGAAAATTTCTCAGCATTTACATAATTATCCTTAAAGCACACTTACAATATCTTAAAATACTATAAATTATTTGGTTTTTCAAAGTCTGTATTGTCATTATTTAATGCTCTCTTTTGCAGTATTATCCTGTCAGTACCTCAAGGAGATGCTTACAAAACAGTAATTATCCCTGGTCATGCAATAGTGGACATTTCAATCCAAGAAAGACCTGCCAATATTGTACCACCACTGAAGAAAGAAATTCCAACAGAGTCAAAACAAGACATATTTAAACGAAAAGGAAGACTAATATCTTGGTTCAAAACAAACTTGTTGCCTGTAGCAGAACTAGATAATAAAATAGTAATTGGGAATGTTACACTAATAGAGCCATACCAGATTTCAGACATAAGTACAGATAATCCTATAGTTGCTATGCGAATAAAAAATATCATAGAAAAAATGCCAGAAGATTTTGAACCAAAATAAGTGTATTTGATTAGATTTAGATGTTATGTTATTAAATGTGTAAGCAAGCATACATTTTTGGTTTTATTGTGGCTTTGTTACTGACCATGTTTGAATAAAAAAATTATAATTTGAAAGATCAAATCATCATCATTAATTGATAATAATTTTGATTTCAGGTAGGATTGATGACTATAAAAATCTACAAATTCATTAGAGTGTAATGAAAAACAACATAACTTAATTCTTTCCACTCTGAAATAAAACACCTAGTCTGTATTTAAATAATAGTATTTAAAGGTCCCCTTTGCGAAAGTGGAGTAAGTAAAGACTAATTTGATGTTATATTACAGACCATGAGGGTAGAAAGGGTATACCGTGCAATAAAAAGGTACCTACATTATAAATATACACGAAAATCTGTTACTGTTTTGGTTCTATTTATATGCCGTATATTGTAAAATGTATTTATTAAAAAAACCTCCATTGAGTATTTTCTTTAATAATATACCTAAAGTTTTTTCCACTCTACACGTAATACCGAAAAAAAATGTGCAGAGAAACCGTGTTTAGATTATTCTACTTTGTAATTTAGTAGTTTAGTGTATTATTCGTTTGAACAGCATTCCCGCCTACTCGCACACTCATGTCACATTTACAACCGGCCGTCGCCGTCGCGTCGTCGGCGCAACCCTGACAGTTGATTGTCGAGATAGGCGGCCGTTTGTAGTGCTTCGTATTTAATTCAGATAAGAAATTATTTTACTATTTTCGCAATTCTCTCTCACTTTTCGCCATTTTTAAATAAATTAATTTAGCATTCCCCAGTTAGGTATTAAAAGAAATCGAAATGACCGAAAAACCAGACAGAAAAGTGCAATATTTGGCGGGTGTATGCGGTGAGTAAACAACATTTATAGCGCGAAATTTTGAAATAAAACAAGTGTTCTACAATGGTTCTACATTTAAATTTTTCTAAACTTCAGCTGCGTTCGCGTTTACATTCACCGGAGCAACTCTGGCATGGTCGTCGCCGGCGATTCCAAAGTTCAAAAATGGTGAAACGAATGTTATTATCACAGATGTAAGTAATATTAGCATTCGAAGGGATAATACTCATTATAATTGATGATAAAAGGTTGCCTACCTAAGTATCGCTAACGCTATGTTTCAACGCTCTGATTACAACTCATTTTTTTTTGTCAGAAAATGAACAATGGTTAGAAAGCGGGTCGACAATAATTGATTTTTAGTTATAATTGAAGCACTTCATAGAAAACATTAACTAATTAATAGTAGGTAATATCTCAGAAGCAGTTTACAAAATAGTATCGCTCATTGCCAACCATTCAATTCGGCGAATTGCTAAACACTCGATTAAATCATAAATATTTATAATAAAAGTTAATGTTCTCAATAACATAATACTTACACGAAACTACTATACTAAACTACCTATAGTTTAGTACGCGGCAAATAAGTTGAACCATTTGCTATGGTTGCGCGTGGCCCCCCAGTTAAGGATCGGTTACTGCGCATTGTGTCAAGTATAAATAATAAGTATAGTAGGTAGTGACGAAGATTATAACCGATTTTGGTCTCAGTTGAGATGGGGGGCTGCGCCGTGGTGGATGGTTTAACTTATTTGCCGCGTACTATACGTACGCTGATATCGAGCTATTATTGTTTTTTTTATTCCCATATCTGTGTAGGAACAACCTCTTTATTTATATGTATCATGTCAACACATGCGATCCATGATCTAATCCAACAGGGGAAACTGGCTGGACATCACACAAGTTACGGTTTCCTTGAGAACTCATATTGGACTGGGTATATCTAATTGTGAGTGCCGGTAGTCTTAGGATAATTTCTCGCCATCCGGGTTTGAAACCCAGGCTCAGACCGATAGGGCTGCAGGATTGTTCGAAAGAGTTACCGTGGCCTTAGAACGCAAAGGCCAACTGAAGGAACACAGGTCCTCGCTCCACCCAGGAGAAGTTGTAAACATAGAGGATTTATTTGATGATTTACCACCTTAAAAAATCTTAGACCGATGCAACTAAAGCCGTAGATATCTACTTCTTATTTATTTATGTGAAAACAAGAGCATGTCTTGCGTGGATATGCATTTTGGCATCCAATGAGTAAAGTAGTTTTTTATCAACATAGGTACTTAAAAACCATCGAAAAACCCGCTCTTGTCTCCGCTTTTAGGCACGCAATTTACTGTATTTTTTATTTTTTTGGAAAACTGTGCGAGTTCGCCCCTGCCTCAATTTATTGTCGTTATTTATCAAATCAGGCTGGGCACTAAGCGACCCCACGAGTCGTCGATTAACCCCCGTTAATTTAATTGCTAAACGTGGTTGGTCACTAGCACTCGGCTCCATAACCGCCTCGGTCGCAATGACAAACTTTCTTCACTTGTATCAAAATGCTACTCGTATTTTATTTCACCAAGGCTGGTTGATCTTAGGTGGTCTGTAGTGTAGGTTTACGCTCACTTGATTTTTTCGTGTAAACTCGGTGTTGTAAAAATAGCTTACGCACATAGAAATAAAGTAAATCGAATCAGGCATCCAAGATCCTATACAAATCCGACTTTGTGAAATAGAATCTGCAGCAGCCTATACATACATGTATGTACAGATACAGACATCGTGGGTGGTGTCCCTGCACTCGGCAGGGGCGCTTCTGGGGTGCTACTTCGGGCAGGTGTTGAACGAGAAGGCTGGAAGACGTCGCACTTTCTTCGGCTCAGCAGTCCCGGCGCTCTTAGGTGCGGTACGTTCTATCATACATGACTAGATTTTAAATGAAACATTAATAATAAACACCTTACAGTGCCATAAAAATTGGGCAGGATATTAGAGTCAGGTACCTATTGCTACTTATCGGAATTGAGTCCACTTTATCAAAAAAAAAACGAGGCCCTACCTAAACGGTCGTTGCGTACTAACTACTTACAGGTCATTGCACTCCGTCAGCTGATGTTAACTTAAAGAAATTAATTTCGTACATACGAACCTATATTAATTCGAGTTTTAGAAAAAAAGTACTTTATTTTTTAATTTTTCTTACGCATACGCATACGAAATTAATTTCTTTATGTAAACGATTCAATGACTTTGTAGTTGTCGGTCGTTGCGTACTAGCTACCTACAGCTTATTGGCCTCGCTCAGCTTACGTTTACTTAAAGAAATTAGTTTCGTTCATGCGTAAATTAATTCGAGTTTAAAAAAATGTACATTATTTTTTAATTTTCTCTTTACAAATCGATAGTATTTCATGTACCGAATCGACCCTGTGCGGGATAAAAACGCCCAAAATTTAACATTGATTATTAATATGCACTATACCAACACATAAAAAAGAAAATAAAATTGTTCATACAAAGAGGGAAAGTTCTTATTGTAAGGAAGGCGAAAAAAAAATCAAATATTTTTATTTCACGCCTACATAGACGCTTATAAAACGTCAAGCTAGCAAGCACAGTTCTAATTGGTCGTTGAAGTTTCCCACGGAAAAGAGCCGACAAGAAACTCCATAGTAAATGTTCCATGGTCCATGGAAAGCTAAGTAAACCATCAAGGATATCTAGGCATTTTATCATTATCATATTTTTCAGGTTATCCTCTTGAATACAAGCTTACCTGTGCTGATGTGTATAGCCAGGTTTCTGATGGGGCTAGCGACAGGAATCATAGCTGTGGTGAGATTATAATTATTGTGGAACTACTTCATTCTTCTTAGGTCATGTCTTACCTCTCTTAGGCAACTTGTTTGTAAGCCATACAATTTATTTAGCAGATTTATTAAATCTATGT
The DNA here is from genome assembly GCA_958295575.1 of Leucania comma. Taxonomy (NCBI): domain Eukaryota; kingdom Metazoa; phylum Arthropoda; class Insecta; order Lepidoptera; family Noctuidae; genus Leucania; species Leucania comma. The sequence goes on from OY282470.1 coordinate 18,234,121, forward strand.
TAGTTATAGTAGCTCAAATAATACCTATATTATGGAGAACTATACTTGTAAAGCGCTAATATTTCTTTAAGCACAACTTGCAAATATTCCGTACCTGTATCAAATATTCCGGTTATATTTCCTCTTTCTTTCAGGTCACAATGATATACATAACAGAAATAGCGGACAAGGAGATCCGTGGTGCGTTAGGGATGACAGTTCAAGTAATGAGCAACATCGGAAGTTTGACGGTCTACAGCATTGGACCTTTCGTCTCCTACACAACCCTGAATTGGATTATAATGATCATACCGATTTTTTACGTCTTGCTATGTCTATGGATCCCAGAGTCTCCTTATTATCACTTGAAAGATGGGAGGTTCGAAGCAGCGAAGAGAGAATTCAAGAGACTTCAAAGGAATCGAGACGAGAGAGTGAGTATCTAGTAGAACCTATTACGTTCAATGGTAATTTTGAGGGAAGACGTACAGTACCTACCCAAGAGAGTCACCAGCCGATGATCAAGGGGGGGGGGGGGGGCTATTGGAAGTATAGAGAAAAATAAAAATGTTTTTTTTTTTTTTAAATAATAATAATAGTACATTATGATACAAGTGTGTAATGTAGGAGGTTACTGTCGAGGCGGTATTAAGACCCGAGCCTTGGCGAGGGTCTTAAGAGAGCCAAGAACGGTAACATTCATTACTCACGTGTATCATACGACGTTTTTCAATACACTTGTGAAGAAAAATATTTAAGTTAACTAATATTACAACGGTAAAACTAGTAAAATTTTTCATAACATGGCGGTAAAAAAATTAAATCTGTTGCCTATGAGCACGGGCTAGGCTATGGCTAATTATGGTCTTTTGATCATATTGCCTAGTCGTCGTTTGTTTTCTTGTGTGAAAAGTTTTTACGTTAATATCATTCGTAGTGACAACAGAATATGAAATGAAACATTTTAAAATGTAGTATTTGATTTTATTTTAGTATTTAATCAAGTCAATCGGCATCCTCAGACAATGTTTCACTATGGCGCACAATGCAGAGCAGCTCATTTGCCCTTTTGGGAGCAAGTCGCTGTGGCCGTACTCTTCTTTCACGATCGTTTTGGGCAGTCTTGCCATGCACGTAACGACTGTGCGTTTGCACACTCTTTTGGGTTGTGAAATAGATCCCACAGGTTGCACATATTCTGTTCGTGAGATCTGATATGACGATCTTGCTGACTAGAAACCACGAGCTTGCTTGAGGTTTGAAGGATTGGGCAGGGTGGCGGCAAGAAAGTAACATAAACGAAAAGGGTAGGAGAGTTGGAAGATTCTAATTCCATAGCTCCGAGTTGGAAGATTCTAATTCCCTAGCTTTTTTATTAAAATAAAAAACTGTTACGTAACGCGTTGTTTAAATACTCCCCCCCGCCCTTGTAACGCACTGTAACATTTTACAAGACCCCCCCTCCCCCCAAATTGCGTTACGTAATACTTGAATGCTCCCTAGGGTTATCATCAGATTAAGAAGATTTGACAGCTAATCTTTTTACTAGTATAATTACATGATCATTGAGTTGATATTTTTTGTCAATCTCAAAGTTTTGTCAATGTTACGCAATCAGTATAACATATGCATATTAACAGTTGTTGGCGTGATGAAATATGGCTTAACTACCCTCAAATCTGATGAAAATTGGTTTCATATTGTTTTATCATGGGACTTCTATGTTTTAGGTGCTAGATGACCAAATGAAGATAATGCGTGACCATGTTAGGGAAAGTATGGAAAACAAGACGACTCTCAAGGAACTGCTAACGAACATGAGATATAGGAAGGCTGTATACATAGTGACAGGTAAATATGTAAGTACCCATTGAGTACACAAGTACATTGGACGATATCTTTGATCTACCAGGGTAGCCCGCGTAATACCAATTTCCAATTTTTTTTTTGAGATTGATGTATATTACATATTATAAGGGAAGATACGTTACGCGCCAATATCGCAATCAGAAAACCTAAACTCGAAACTCACACTTCCGTCTGTTTTAGCCACTGATAGACAAGGACAGAGATAAGAACCGGTGCTGTCGTGTGAGCGAAATAGCTTTAGCCGCCGAATGTGTGTGATCGTCGCGACCGATGCGAATCGTGCCATGTAGGCACAATTTCAGCGGTCTACGCGCTAAAGTAGGCGATTCACCTATCTTCCGCTGTTTTGATTTACTTAATCTAAGTGCATAGTACATATATATCGATGAAGCCTGCAAAATTCAAAAAATATGTATTACTGTTAATCAAAATATAATTTGCGACCATAGCACGTACCTATTTGTTTACGGAATTATGGGCATTACAATCAATGCTACTCTCTCAGTTCGTCTAACCTTTTTTTTTTTAATCTAAATTAGGGAGCTTAGTCACTATAATGACTACGACGCTCCATCAAAGCCAAACTTTGAATTTTAACTTATTTAAAATGTTTATAATATATTTTATATAAAATTATTGCCTCGTCTGACGTAGGTTTCGATAGAATACTGTTGCAGATACCGATATTTAACAAATTTAAAGTAAATTTCTCCTGAGGCGTTCGCCACGCTCATATTCCACCAGCATTTTTCGCAGTTAGGCGAAGATGTGATGCCCATAAGGAACGTAAACTTCCTCGATGAAATGTGACCAGCAGTGCTATTCTCTAAGAAAAACAGCCTTGAAAACAACGCTGTGGAACGTTGCCTCAACGACGAAATCCAAATAGGTATTCACTAAGGTGTGAGTAGCTACACTAGCGCTCAAGGCTGTGACGGTTGTGAGTTGGAACTATTCACCGGCGAGCAATTTGACAGTTCTTCATACATATTGGTATTCCCTAAGAAAAAACAGCGTCGAGGACGTTAACAGCCTCGACCTCGGGCTCGATTCTATCTTTCAAATCTAAAAGCTACAATTTAGACGCGGATTTCATAGTTAACTTCTTAGATTTAACACGCAATTAAAAAAAATGTTAGTAGGTATCCACCGTATCTCTTTAAAATTTAATAAACTAATAAATTGATTGAAATGGCAGTGGACTTAATGATCAAGATTTATTTGCTAAAAGAAGCTGAGAAAAGCGACGGGCGAAGCAGTTAAGAAAGTTTAAGTCAATATCCCGTGATTTTGACTTCATCCACATTACTTATATACCTATAAACTTGCATGTTATTCCTCTTAATAAATATTCTATACTATTTGTTCATACTTTTTGTGAATAAAGGCTATTTGTATTTTTAATGCCTCATCGTTTTAATTAAATAAGTATGGTCAAACATAAACATCACCAAACATAGTTTTATTCAGATGCAAGTAATGGAGAAAAGACTAAGGGGTCTTTTTTAAGGGGGATTTTCATGAGATGCACTTTGGCTATAAGGTACTATCAAACTGATCTGATGATGGAGCCGGAAGGTGGAAGGTAGACACGAGAACTTTATTATAATAAAACAATGTATCCTAGCTGTGTTTGGGTTTATTCGAATTATCGTGAGAAATAGGCACTCTGATTATTATAAGTGCACCGCAACTAAAAAGATGTGAAATAAAAACTTTTTACAAAAAAGAAATAACCGACTTCATTAAAAAACAAGCACTAAAAGGATTAAAATAACTTTAATTATGGAAGTCGGTGTTAAATTAGAAACAAACAATACCTACCGAGAAACACCGACTTCCGAAATTAAAGTTATTTTAATCCTTTTAGTATTTTTTTTTTAATGAAGTCGGTTATTTCTTTTTTGTAAAAAGTTTTTTTTTTACCTTGAATATCTTTTTTCTCCCAACGTTTTTTTTATGGTAGGTTAAATCATCCGATGACATCTCCTGCCCTTGGGCGGAGCGGGAGATTGTGTTAGATTCTTACTGACTAAAAACCTAGCCTGTTCCTTCTTAGCCCTTTATACCGGGACTGGACATTCTTTTCAGAAATCAGTCCATGGCCCCAGTAGGCTTCAGCCCTGCTGGGCCTCTACGGTTTGCAGACAACTCCTTGAGGCGCGCGGGAACAGTGCGCGCCGCCGACGACTTGGGCTCGGTCCGGACGGTCGGACGGCGAGCTACCCATTGCTCGCCGTCAGCAAGCCCGCGCCCACGGTGGCCGGAATCTTTACGGTGGCTAGAGTGTGAGGGCCGTTGCCTCACGCGTGTGGCCTCCTCCTTTGTTAGCAGTAATGCGACCTCCTGCCACTCCTCCTCGCTTTGGACCATGGCCTGTCTCAAGGTCCAGCGCGAGAGATCGTTACCGCCGATCGCCCCCACAAGGACACGGCGGTGTTCTGTCCAAGCGGGGCACACTTTTACCGTGTGCTCCACCGTATCCTTCCGGGCGTCACTTCCGCACGAATCCAGTGCAGGAATTCCCGAACTGACCATGATCAGTGAGAACCTGCGTCATGTGGAAGGTGAGGACGGCATGAGGTCTTTCCAGCCACTCCTCAAATAGGGGACTTGTCGCCATATTCATGGTGTGCCCAGCACTGGATTGCGAAAGTCACTGTCACCATTTCACCATGAGATCCCACCGGAACTCTATCCACCATGCCGCCGCTTGTCGCGGCAGCGGCGTTTCGTCCCGGCGTTGCATTTTTCCACGCAAATCGCGCATGTGTGCAAGGACTCCAGATCCTATGGTAGCAGACCAGCAAGGAGGCTCGCCGCTTCGCAGGAAACCGTGCGGTATCCCCGCACCATCCGTATGGCCATAACCCTCTGGCATGTGTTCAGTTGGACCGCCGGTCGCTTTCGCGAGGACTCTAAAAGGGCCATTTATTTACTCTTCAATGCTGGTAACTTTCTCACCTAAATCACGTTAATTTTGATTCTGTTTTCACAATAAGGTACTTCCACGCCTCCTATTATTTTTTGTCATACAAAATAGGAAAGCACATTCGCACATACATTCGCATACTGTTTGATCTTATGTAGTTATTCTATTCTCTTTGCTATTTGACATTTGAGTTTTCAAACATGTGTCAAAATAAAATGTAATTTAAATTTCACTAAAGAGTATTGATATGAACTTCGAAGCAAATCACCCTAAAAATAACTTTCTACCCCTTTTTAACCCCTTTAGGAGAGGAATTGCAATTAAATACATAACTTACCTTCCATCAATTGGGTTAAAGAATATTCATGCAAATTTTTTTATAGATTGGATCAAGGAGTCACATTGTCCCATATAAACTTTGCCCCCTTTTTTACCCCCTTTTGAGAGGAATTTTGAAAAATCCTTTCTTATCGGATGCCTACGTTATACAAAGAACATATCCTCCAAGTTTCAGATTTTTACGATCAGCGGTTCGGTGGCGACTGATCAACGCACAGCCTATGTGCGTTGATCAGTCAGTCATTCAGGACAAAGGATTTTATATGTATAGATTTTGTTGTAGTTATACTTATTTTCTTTAAAATAATAATTATAAACCTCTATTACATATTTTAAACCTACAAAACTCTAAGTCGAGATTGATCGATTATGATTTAAGAAAATTGTGTCAAGTCCCTATCCGACTACGGATTTAGTGACGAGACGCTACAGCCTAGAATTCGTCGACGACCTTAATCGTGCTAGCGAATACCGTTTAAATCAAGGCTGCACACTTGGTCGATCTAAAGGCTGTCTCGATACAGCCATGAAAATGACTTTTAGAGAATAGCACTGCAGAGCGAAGCCTCATGGCAGTAACAACGTCTTTTCTGTTGAGTGTATAATTTTCTATCCAAGGTATTTTTAAAGGTTCTGGTTGGATGGTGTTGTACCAGATACCTTTCTCTCTTGATCTCTCATCATGATATTCGTCTAACCTTACGGAATGGATATTTCATAAAAAAGTCATTCAATGGGGTTAACTGAACAGAGAGTTATGTGGTTGTATAATGGTGGTGGTGTAGTTGTATAATTATGTGTCATTATCGGAAATAATATATTTTAAACTACAAATTGCAGAAAAAACGTATGAAAATTTAAATTTCGTTCGGTACCTTGGAGACGGGATTTTTTTGGGAAGTAGGTATTATATAGTACCGCGTAATGACTTCTCCCACTCTAGGGTGGAGAGAGAAAAGGGCCAAACTTTTACTGACTAAACCTACGAGGCTGATCATGGGTAACCAGTTGAACATCAATCAAAGTTAAGTCTTACCGATGTTTAAGATAGAAGGAAGAAAATCCGAGGAGAATTAGTACTGGTATTCTTTGTCGAGGTGAATATACCTAATTATAAGTAACCCCCCAACCCCAAAAATAATAATAATTCATTATAATCGAGGTAAGGGCCGTAGTTCACAACGCGGGCCCAATGCGGGTTGGTGGATGTCACGTCTTTGAATTTGTGGTTCTAGGACTTGCCGGTTTCTTTACGATGTTCTCCTTCACCGTTTTGAGTACATCGTTGATAAAATAATTTACACAAAGTTATGTGCCTGGATGGGTTTGAACCCGCGACCTACAATTCGTAAGACGGGACCGGTTTCACTGGGCCAAAACTGCTATATATTTATAATTGGATCGTAATATTACCATTAAAAGTACTTATAATGATTTGCATAGCTATAATGGTTGTAGTTCCGTGGTTGTTGTAGATAAATAGCTAGTAAGTATTACGTCTGGCGTCCAAGTGTAAATACGTTCAAATATCTTATCAACTACATAATTTATTAAGGTCACTGTCTCGGAACGTCGGAACCTTGTAACAAACTAGCTGTCTGTCGCGTCTTTGGTTACTGTTTCGTTCCCATTGGTCGTAGCGTTATGTTCTATAGCCTCCCTTGATGCATTGAATATCCTACGCTAAAATATTTTTTCAAATCGAGTCATTAGCTTACTCGTGTTCAAATTTTTCTGCTTACTTGCGTTCACTTTTTTTTCGTTAATTTTTTCAATCTATTGATTGAAAAATTTTGTCGATTGACCCAACTCTGGCTACCCTCTGCGGGTGGAGGTAGGAATTATTTGAATTGAAGGATAATTCCCAACTCAAAACTAAAAATTACAATATGTTGCTAACCTAAGCATGATAAAATGATTAACCTTTTCACTAACCCAACATGAGTGTCTTGAACCGGCTGATAAGCATAGGTGCTTACTGATAACCCAATCAGCTGTTTGATCGGTAGGTGCGGATGAGATCAGCGTCAACAAAGGAACAATTTATACATAGTATTGATGAATTCGTCGATAGGTACTATAGCGTTGTCTTGTTTTCTTTTATAATCACCTAGGATCCAAATTCTCCAGTACATTAATTGTTAGTTATCAATCATCAATCAAACTAAACTGCCCAACACTGATACAAAGGCGAATGGTACCCACATTTTCTAATTCAATAGATCGGGTATAATAATAACAGTTGTAGGTTCGATTATTCCATTGTTATTTCATAAATATAAAATTAATTACGTTTATGATACTGCAAGTTATAATTGCTCGTCTTTATTTACCTAATCTCTCTGTTGATTCGGCACAGTTTTGGGATTTCCAAACTATTTAGTAAATTACTATTATTTAATTTATTAGGTACAGAATATGATACAATTGTTAGTTTCGAGATACGAATTTTATCAGTTTTATCTAAATAATGAAGACAAAGTCTACTAACAAGTGATAGATGCAGATACTGTTATCAGAGAATGTAAGACTACAATTCTATTTTTATCCTTTAAGGTCCTCATTGCAGCCAGCTATTTTAAGTCACGTGAACACGTGAAAAATAGATTGAGAAGAAATTTGCAAAGATATGTTTATCTTTGGTTTTAGTCAGTAAAATTCTGATGTTCCCTCTCGCTTCACCCAGGGCAAGAGAAGTCATTTGATGATTTCCCGTCCGTAAAAAAAAAAAGGATCCACCCTAATCATAAAGAACCTAAAATATGTTTTGAAACATTCAGTGTATTGTTCTCAGGTCTGAAACTGCTGCAGTATATGACTGGTATTCTCGTCATTCAGTCGTATTTGGAGCCAATATTCAGACAAAGCAACTTTGTGTCTGGCCCGATCGCTAGTATCGTGTATGGATTCGTGCAGTTAGGAGCAGGTAACTGTTGTTAAATTTTTCGCTCAGCTGTAATATCGAACTCCAGGAGCGTTCTGTCAATGACGATAATCTGTCAGTAAAACTCCTGGAGCACTCGTTGAGGTAGAGGAAAGCTGCTGCGGTTTACCCTTTAACCGCCTACGTCGGATATATCTGACAAACATTCTCGCGTGTTCCACCAGGGTCGCACATCCATGACCAAATATTCCCAATCGTCAGCTCTATGGGAATTGAAGTGCTAAACGAGATGGAGGACCCAGTCCCAACCACACGACCCTGGCGAGCAGGACGGGAAAACACTATTCGGACCAATTCGACGTGGTTAATTTTATAAATGTGTCGAAACAAAGTAAAATCAATTAAACTGCGTGCATTTGCCCGCAACACTACACTGCACTATTAAAATATTTTGTATAGACAATATTGTATAATATATATTTTTTATTTCCAGGAATTGGTGCAACATTCCTATCCAGATGGTTCGGACGGAGAATTCTCTTATTCATATCCTGTCTCGGAGTATCGTTGGCCATGACCCTAGTAGGCTTGTATTTCTTTCTACAAGATGCTATGCAAGTCAGCACCGAAGTTTCGCGAGCAATTTCATGGATGCCTCTAGTTGGCATCTTGGGTTTTAACGTGCTGTACGCCGTTGGTGTAGGGAATCTACCTTATGTACTACAAGCAGAGTTGTTCCCAGTAAATGTGAAAGGAATAGCCTCAAGTTCAGCGACTATGCTTGCCTGTATCTTAAGTTTCTTAGTAACAAAATGCTACCAACAAGTGAAAGATGCTTGCGGCCATTACATGGTTTTCTGGTCTTTCGCGGTAGTTGGCTACGTCGGACTATTCTTTATTTACTTCTTCGTCCCAGAAACAAAAGGCAAAACTTTAGAGGAGGTACAGACTAATATTCAAGATCAACGACCCGAGGAAGAAGCGCTAAACACCGGGAAAGTCGAAAAATCATAGAATAATTGAATGAGCTGCCAGAGTTTTAGTATTTCGAAAAGTTTACACTCCAAGTGCTATTACGTAACTATTTATTTATAGGTTTACTGTAAAGTTAGCATTTATAAGCATGTTATTTTTTCGAAAGATTTATAATGTTGGTATTAGTTATTAATAAGCTGAAAAAAACAAAATTATTTCTATGTATTGTTGAAACAGGCGTAAAAGCTTGATCGCTATAGTTCAAGGGTTGGTTTTTCAATAGTCAGATATCTGAAAAACAAGTAAAGTTTCACAGGTTTTGTATAGAGAATTATGTCAAAGTGCCATATTTATTCTTCAGAAATCAAATATCAGACTGTAGAAAAATCATCCCCTAGTCTTCCAAACTTATAGTCATAATAAGCTTAGTTTAAACTATATAAATAGGTACGAAAAAGACTGTAAACAAATTTAGGCCAAAACAAAAACCAAAGTGTGACTATAAAATTGTATTCGGCTGAATAAAAATATGAAATACATACTGATTACCTGAAACCTTATATTATAATGGCAACCCTAAACAGATTGCCACGCAATCTCGAGATGTAAGAGGCTACTGCAGAATACCAGCTATACAATAATAAGTATGAACTTGGAAGTACAAGAGACGACCTTAAAGTACAATAGGTGACCTTAAAGTACAGTAGATGACCTTGAAGTACCAGAGGTAACCTTGGAGTACAAGTAATGTCTTTAAAGGACAACGTTTAGGTTGTATTTTTTTCTAAATCCTCTTGGTGTTCCCGTATGAGTAGAGAGGTGCGAATGGAGTGTCGGCTTGTTCGTCGCCGCTTTCCTCTGACGCGTCAGACTCGAACGTGTTGTCCGGGATGTCGTATAGCCGGATCAAAGGCTTGTTGGGGTCCTTCATGATTAGGTATTTACCTGGAATTCGAGAAAATTTGTTGAAATTACTTATTGGAGCGGTGCATAGACTAAGAACTCGTATAGATAGATACAAAAGTTTCACTGTTATAAAAGTGAACGCAACAAATCACCGATGAATCTAAAAATATGCGTAAAAGTGAGTGAATATATGGAATGTATGGACGCCAATATCGCGGCTATGCAATGTTCTATACGCACTGTAAATGGTAAGGCTCTCTTTAGGCTAGCTGTGTATTAGCTGAAATTCAACTAATCGGTTGGCCGATTATCTTTAGTAATGTAACTTGATTTGGGTACACAGAATCACCACGCGCCATAGAGGTGAGTCAAAAAAGTTGCTTGGTGTCCACCCTTGATTATTGCAGTAGTTTTTGCGAACATCGAAACTTTTTATAGTGTACGCTTTCATTTTATACGTGTCCTGTCGGACCGCTGCCGGTTGCAGTACGTTAGCAATCCGACAAGCGCCTAAAATGAAAACGTATCTGGCTGCCGTGCAATTGTACGCCTGTGATGCGCTATTCAACGAATTGATGCTTGTGATGTTGGAGTTCTCTTGTCGACTGTTCGCACGGTTGCTGCGCGTTTTGTATGAAAAATACGATCGTCCGTACGCAGTACGACTAACACACCGCATCGGCACCTTAGCAGGCCGTCAAAACACTCATAAATTGAAAGCGCCCTGAGGGGCCCAGTTTGTGCAACGACTCTGCCACTTATGAAATGAGAGTCAAGTATCAACAAAATATTATAATAAAAGTGCACTCACCATCCTTCTGCTTCATGCAGATATCTATGATGCACCGCAGAATACCCCAGGCGTTGTCCATAGACAAGTTGATTTGCGCGGCGAACTCGTGCGGCTTGAACTGCTGCGTGCCGAGGATGACGTGGCGCGAGTTGTCGCGCACTTGCGCGCGCGACACGTAGCCGAACTTGATCTGGTCCGACCCGGCTAGCAGGGCCTGCGGATACAAACAGTAGATATACATTTATAGCTATAAACTAATGAGGACTTGAATAAGCATAATCTATATTATTATTATATAAAAGGTAACCATTACTGTCTACAGCTCAAACCACTGAAGGGATCTGGGAGCATGAGTCGATTTCCGAGAGGGAAACATAGTTATGGTTTTAGTCATTAAAAGACTGACAAGCCAACCCGCTCTGCCCTAGAGCGCGAGATGTCATTAGATGATTTTCAACCTTAAAAAACACTAATCGGATTGCGTTGAAATTTGCAGATAGTCATTATGACGTAGGCATGCGCTGAGAAAGGAATTTTTCACTATTTAAGGGGATGGAATGAGGATCCAGGGTTTGTATAGGCAAACCTATTTTCACGCAGGCAAACCTGATAGCACAAGTTCAACATCATCGCAGTGACAAAACATGAGCATCCATTAATGTAATTCGCATACAAGTCACGTCTTTGATTTTTTGTAAACTATGTTTTCCTACACCATTTTGAAGGTTCTGAAAAACTAGTAATAATATATAACTCATTTGAATCAGGTGTTTTTGACAATGAATACAGATGCCTTGGCTTATGCACTTGTGTATACAAGGAAGTTTTATTTTATTGTCGACTCGGTTTATATTCAAGCCTGACCTGGTATTGACAAAATACCATGTTGGTGGGTTAAGGCCAGTGGCGTAGCTAGTCCCACAGGGGCCCCATATCAAGTCCCACAAGGGCCCTGTATAAAAAATGGTGCTTTTTTTACAAATGCTTAGTTTACCCTACAAGACGGTTGTGGATAACATGTTTCGTTTTTATGCCCACGTGGGAGCTCCTGTGGCGCGGAGGCCCCGTATAATTGATACGGCAGATACGGCGGTAACTACGCCCCTGGTTAAGGCGAACACACATTTTTATCCAAGCCAGACGCATCGAACGAATTGAAAGAAAAGAATTTTAAAATTCTTTATATGAAATCCTATGAAACCCCGCACACCTATCCGCGCCGAATCGTCCGAATCAGGAAGGACTCCAGAAATCCGAGACGGATTCGGATGCACCAAGTTTAAGCTGCTAATCTTATGAACCCACAGTCTTGTTTCCCTTTGATATATTTCACTTTCTTCGTCTTTAATTAACACCTTGCGCGCGGGGAGGTTTTATTATTACGTAATTGCGCGTTTTTTAGTATATAAAAAAAAATCTGGTTTTTTTCCCAGGAAAAACGAAGAGATTTTCTGTCGAACAAATTTCATACACCCGTGTGTATATATTATATCCAGGTTTACGACACTATACATATAACATTACGCTACGACCGACGAAAGCGCAGCAGTAAGCAAAGACGTGGGTGAAATCGCGGGGCCAGATATAAATAAATAAAGGTTCAGAATCTTACCTGTACGGTCCACTTAGCCAGTTTGCAGGAGTTGTTCCTGAGTTCGTTGGCGAGTACGGCACCGCGCTGTGTGTCGAGTTTCTGGCGCCACTCCACACCGCTGGCCAGTTTCGAGTCCCACTCGTTCAGGGCCTTGATGCTCAGGAACTGGGTCTCGTTCTGGGGCCCTTGCATCACGGCGTCATGCTCGCATCGGGCGACTAGCGTCTGGAAAAAGATGATTATGAAGATGTTATGTGTTATTGGATTTTAGAGGTTAAAATGGTAGTATTTAGAAAATTTATAATAATATTGTTTTGCAGTAAAAGTGTCTCGAAGTACGAATACTACAAAACAAAGTCACTAGCTTTGAAACAAACTTCAAAATTACCTATTCTTTGCTCAAATAAGGGGCAATAGTGAAGACTGGACATCTCTGAAGGCTGTTTTGAAATTTTGGGCTTTTAAAAAGTACATATTTAAGTAGCCTTGTAGGTATATTTTCCTTGTTTTAGCACCAAAAGGTTAGTGCACTTTGCCAATGTTATGTTTACAAAATATTCAGTTTTTAGTCACTTTGGAGTTCCATTAGAATGCGGATGTAACATATTCTAATGTTTCGCAGTATTTGGCTGTAAATGTATCGAGTCAGCCTTCTCAGCAAAGTTTGCTGAGGTAGTCGAAACTACAATTAAATTCTTTACCAGACTGCACCTGTTCCAATCTTTTATTTTTTTCGTGTCTATGGGCTCTAGATTCCACATATTGTTCAGTGGTAGACACTTGAGATACAAAGCTACACCAATTTTACATCACAATATCTCCTAGGAATCAAACTGCGAATAATTAAAATAGCCAATAACTTCACTCGAAAAAATTCTGCTAGAAACAACTTGTAAGTTTTTTTTGAGGTTTAAATATTTATAAAATGTAACTCACCACACCGTTATTAAGGTTCCACTTGCGGTAGCGGTACCCCACGGAGGCGACTTCGCCCTCCTCCTCTTCAGACACGAACGGGTTTTGTTCGGGGAACTTGTACTTGGTTTCGTTGGAGCCATTCTTCAATACCTGGTTTATTGAAAAATAATGGAATGTTAACCATCTTTCTGTCTTGACTGTGTTATTGAAAATTCAAAAGTACTTGTAAATGGTTTATTTGAAATAAATGCTGTATGTTTATTATATAAAGTAAGAACTTTCTACATATTCATCACAGAGCTGATACAAATAGTGACAGATGTGGCGATAGCGCGACGCAGAACGTCGTTTACGTAAGCAGTCATGTCTTGAATATTAATTAATGTCATTTGAGTTTCTTGCTTTATTGATTCTAAAAAAAAAAAAAACAGACATGGTTATGGATGTAGCAGTACCCACAAGACTGACAAATCTATTTATCTTCTTATTGTGAATATTGTTTCTCTATTACCCAGAGTTACTTAAGTAGGTACCACATAACCTTATAACTTACGTCGGATATATCCGACAAACATCCTTGCGTTTATTACATCTGGGCTGGGTCGCACATACACGACCAAATACTTCATTTCGTCAGTTCTTCTGTCACCTATGGGGATTGAAGAGCTAAACGAGATGCGAGTACCCAATCGCAAACGCACGACCCTGGCGAATAGGAACCGAAAACATCCGTTGGATCAATTTGACACAATCTGCTAATGCTTCAAAATTAGAATCACATTCATAACTGGAATGTCCACTTTTCAGATGTATAGACTAACCTGCTGGCTAAAGTTGTGGTTGATGAAGGTGGCCTCCAGCGCGAGGTTGCGCGGCGAGTTGATGGAATTACCGTCATCCGTAGGCGGCTCTACAGACGTCTCGTTCACGGTCAGCAAGTCGAACTCAGTGTTGTCGCGCTTGTCGAAGAACAGCTTGTCACCTTAAATACATACAAGTAGAATTTCACTGCAAGACGTATACATGCTTATATAATATGTCACATTATAAACGCACATTTTGAAAGTAGTATGATCAGAATAGGTAATTACTTATTTACAAATAATATATTTTATAAAAACATACAAAAATTTTCATACAAAATAGCAAAACATGGTAACTATTTCGTGGAACAAAAATCTCAAAGAACCCGACTTAAGTATAATCCTCGACATACAAGTTGAACCTCGCCTCAAATTGTGTATTTTACTGACAAACCTGAGACCAGCTGACAGGCCAAATCAGCTGATGACAGCAGGTGACAAACGAGCCACGAACTCACCCGAAGTCCACGGAACGACGCGCAATATTTTACGAACGCAGAGTTTCGGTTTTGCCGAAGGTCAAGCCGAAACGAACCTTCTGTTGCTCACTATAGAATACTATGACACATCAAAATAATATTGCCAGACCTGAGAATTGAACGCAATCAATGTCAGCAATTCTGCTTGCGACCACTAGAACGACAAGACAGGTAAGTATCCTAGAAATAGAAATAAAAAAACTTACCAATCTTCTCAATAACAATGTCCCAGGAGTAGTTGGAGCGGGTGCAGCACATGATGGTAGCCAAGATGGCGTCGGTAGCGTAAACCGTGCCCACTGTCTTACTCAGCCGTCGGATCACCGGGTCATCAGTAGTTGTCACCTGATGAATGTTATTGAAAGGTTGTAAAAGATTTACACCCAATGTTGGTGAACAATTAATACTCAATACTACATAAGGTCTAGAGTTTATTTGTTTCTTGATTTGAGTGTAATTAAGTCAAAATATAAACAAAAATCGAAAAAAAAAAAAACTGAGAATGACTTGCAAGACTAAATGAAAGCAAAATAACTTACCGTATGGAAGATACGGTCTATACGCTGCAGAGCTTTCTCATGTTTCACATTGACACGGTCATAGGCTTTGTCATAGTACTCCAGTGTACCACAGCAAACAATGTCTTCACCTGTTGAAACAGAAAACCATTTTATATCTATCTGATATTCAATATAGAAGTTTTATGTTTTTTGTGAAATGGGGCCATTCAAGTATTACATAAGCGCTATAGGGGGGTGGGAGTCTTTGCTTTGTTTATTTATTTTTACCCGACTACAGCAAAGTCAAAGGAGGGTTATGATTTTGACCGGCTATGTATGTATGTATTATGTATGTATGTGAACATGTTCATCTGTTCGCTCATACCTCCCAATCTACTTATCGGAACTGGACTTATGAGGTATCGTTAGAACCGTCTTATTCCGGTGAACATAGGCTACGTAACGAGTCACAAAGATCGATGTGGCGCCCTCTAGTCATGTGTTAAAAGAATGTTAAGATAAATACACCGCGTTTGATATCATTTGAAAGGGCTTCACTTGTACTTATAAAAAAAATATCATCAAAATACAATGTCGCGCCCTCTAGTGGACAAAAAGTATTGTGTTAATAAAAAATTAAGATAAATACGTCGTGTTTGGTATCATTTGAAAGCACTTCACTTGTACATTTCCAATATATTTCAAATCTAAAGTGACGCCCTCTAGCGGACAAAAAGTCATGTGTTATTATAAATACACCGAATTTGATATCATTTGAAAGAGCTTCGCTTGTGCTTATCAAAAATATTATCATCAAAATTCAATGTGGCGCCCTCAAGCGGTCAAAAAATTTGATGTCAAAGACAGTGTAGAAGCATAGTGTTTTAACACCAAAATAGTTTAAATAAAATAAAAAAAACTAAAACCCGACTACGACAAAAAAGAACGCTAAAAAAGTATGAAACAAAATTTTTGGGATACTGAAATAAACAAGGTTACTGGAGAAACAAGAACAAAACAAAAAGAAAAGCAGTAGTCACACGTTGTATAGGTATAAGTACCAACCATAACACTTTAATAATGTGGGAGGGTTAATATTTGTAAAAAATCTGCATACCAACTGACTTAAACAACCACAATATCAAGTATTGTCTTTTTATTATGGAATAGAATGATAGATACTAATGTTGTAGTCAGGAATAGCTTCAGATAGATTACTTTTGAACATTATTTTAAGTGGCAAAGAGAATACTTCTGAATTGGCCTTACTTTGTTAGACACTTTCAATGTCAAGAACTTAAAATAATTTGTTTATGTGCTCACAACTTAACTTCCGAGTCATGTTTAAATGTAGCTATTGTTGATTTGCATTTGCGCACAATACCTGACTAGCGAGTCCAACTCTAAGAATGCAAACTTAGATTTTTCAAAGAAAGTATTAACATACTTTACTCGCAACAACAACTAAGCCCTTACTTATCAGACAGTTGTGTTGCTGAGGAATTTTAACACACAACACAATCAAACTGGAGAGTGACATTTTGGGAGACTCTTATTTGACTGAAAATTGTCTATTGAATTCCAAGTATTCTAAACCTAACACCAATAAAACTTACATACCTTCTTTAATACCAGGCAAAGATAACTTAGCAAGCCGAGGGAAGTCCATGTCCTCAATAGTGACCCATGTGGGCCTCACCGTAACGGAAGCATCACGGATTTTCATTGGAGCGCCTCTCTGACCCCATCTCTTGCCAAGCTTACGATCCCGTTGCTAAAAAGACATAACATATGGTAAAATTTATTTAAATTTTAATAAATAAAGGCAGTCTTGATTGCTGTTGTTTAATACTTTGAGTTAATACTAGGCAATAACAGATAATAATGTTTGTGTGCCCACAACCACAAGTCATTACTGTACCTAGATGTTGACATGTGTTCATATTTAGTAGCCAACTAATGAGACTAATAAAAAAATAAAAACAATTTACTTAGCATGAAAGATTTTTGCTTGAATCCTACGACGTGGCGCCAAAACCAAACTGTTTGAGGATTTATTTTCGAGTGCAAGCAAAAATGAACTTAACAGTGATCAGGTGGAAGTGTCTTTGAAACATTTGTATTATTTTCTTTTTGAACAGTTACTATTGATTACTAGTTTTAGTAACACTAATATATTTTTCAGTCTTACTAACATTTCTGAGCTCTAAATCTGAGAATATAGTTATTGCACTAGCTTCGAATCATTTACCCTAAGTGAAGAGTTAAGGAGCATATGCTAGCTATTCCAATGATTTTTTTTTAAAGTAATTTGGTTTTCTATAAGAATATAAGTTACATTTCTCATGTAGTTGCCCTTGTTGAGGGTAGTCATGCCACCAGGCGTGCGCGCGCCCCTAGCGCCGCGGCCCCTTTGTCCACGAGCACGGCCGCGCTGATACGGTGGCTTCTGCACCCTCGTAGTGTCCACCAGATGGAACGTACTTTCGTCCTCGTCGTGGAAGTATGCGTACGACGAACCAGCGCCGAATTGAGACGCATACTTGTCTGGAAAAGAGTTGATTTATCATAAGAGTGTGCCAGAATGTATATTTTTGGCAGAAACCCGATTAGCACTGTTGATATGTCAAAAGAAAGGGTGATTTTAGCATTCGTTTTGTGTATTATATTACAATAAATTAAAATATATATTCAGTTAATTAACAGGGCCCTTCTATGCACTATGGTACATTGCAACATTGGGAACGAAGCTGGTGCAAAAAACGTCATCATAACCTCAAATAATCGTATTGTTGAGAGAAATATTGTGACTTATATTTATTGCAGGAAAAAGGAATAAACTTACTTTGATATTTCTTGTCTTGTACGACAGTCCAATCACTTATTTTCCCCAAGCGATCGCCTTTACTGAAAGGTTGGTAAGGCATGTCTCGAAACTGCTCCGGCATTTCGGCTGGGCCCCATCCTGTTGGATTATCTTGAATTATTGGAGCTACAAATCGTATCGGCTCTTCGGCCGGTAGCACATGCTCCGACATTGTAACTATTCAATAGAATTCTTTATTTTAGCGATAATTCAACATGAAGATACATCAATGCCACACGACACTTTCGAAACGACTTTTTTAATTTTTATTTTATTGAATGACAATTAATACCACAAAGTAGATACGAGTCTTTTGGCTTTCATAAATCAAAATGTTACTAGTTCAGAAAATTCAATTACGTGATGGCGTTTTTGGCAGGATTTCTTCGAGTGAAGTGGCTGTTTTAATTATTCACAAATTGATTCCTAGTAGATATTGTGATGTGAAATTGGTGTAGTTTTGTATCCTATCTGTCTGCGCTACTGGACAATATGTGGAATCACAGAAAGAGGCGTGATCTCGGTAAAACGAACCGATGAATTTTATTGTAGTGTGGATGACTTCAACGAAGTTTGTCGAGAAGTTTGACTTGATATATTTTCTGCCAAATACTACAGAAAAATTAGAATACAACTATATTCTAATGATAAAAAAAAAATATTGTTTGTAATAGAAATATGCCATTATTCCGACTGAAGGACTTTGTATCCATGGTCAACAATAAATAAATTAAAAAAATTGTTCCCGCGCGCTGTGCGAGTATATTCTCTTTGGTGCGAGGTAAGTTCGATTGCAGTTTTGTTACTTTTTTTTTTGTGTTTTTTATTATGTTTATTACAATAAATTAATGACATAATTGGGTACTTTTTATGTCATTACAATGTCGTAGAATTATTATTGAAGATACAACATGTTGAACTGGCCTTCAACGCGGTGGTGGGCGAGCGATGGAATGGTTATCAAAAATTTTTCACTGACGCTTCGAAATTCACTGACTCCAGTTTCACTGGAGCTGCAACTTACTACCAAAATTCCAGGATTATCCTACAATTTAAATGCCCCAAGGAGTCCTCTGTGTTCACGGGCGAATGTGTGGCTTTATTAGAAGCTTGTCTTTTCATAGAGTCACACCATAACATCGACAAAGCCGTAATTTTCACAGACTCCCTTAGCTGCCTACAAGCTTTGGTCCAGAACCCCTTTAAAAGTAAATTGCACAGCTCACTAATTTTAAAAATTAAAAAGTCTCTCTTTTCGTCTTTTAATAATCAAAAAGAAGTTCAGCTAGTTTGGATACCTAGCCACTGTGGCATCAAGGGTAACGAATATGCTGATACCTTGGCAAAAGACACTTGTTCGTCAACCACAGCTGACCTTTCTCATTATTCTTATCAGGGGTACGACTTACTGAACCTGCCAAAAGCAAGTCTTCAATGTGCTTGGCAGGAACGGTGGAATGCCTCTGGTAGGAAGAAAGGTAAATTCTACTACGCAGTACAGCCAACCATTAAATCTAAACCTTGGTTCTACCCTTTCAAAAAAATGTCCAAACCAGTCATTTCCGTCCTTTGCAGAATTCGCTTAGGGTTCTGCTGTACTCCTGTCTTCTTGGAAAAAATCCGAGTTCGCGACTCTTCTATATGCGAGTGTGGCCTAGAAGAAGGTACATTGGATCACATATTTTTTGAATGCACAAACAACGTCCCTCCTTTAGATCTTTATAGCCGTCTCCCAAAATTCAAAATTCCTCTCCCGATTAATGTCCCCGCCCTTCTTACATATTCCTCTCCAGAACTACTTGTGGCGCTGATGAAGTTCATCCGTCACAATAACATCAAATTATGAGCCCTGACTTCTATGTAATTGTGGTTACGTGTATATAATTAATGTTCTAACAAATTTAATATTTATGTATCTTTATTTTGTGTTTGTTTCAGTCCAGTACTAACACATGAAGTCCAATTGTATCAATCGAAGACTTACACCTCCATAGTTACTTCGTTTCTAGCATATTAATTGTTTGTGTTAATGATTCACATACTTGCTTATCCAATTTACTTTTGACATTGGCAGAATAGTCGACATCGGCTCTATTTTCCAGCTTTTAAAAAATAGAATAGAACATGTTGAACTATCTGGGGTTAGGCAATTTAAATTAGGTGAAAGCGCCAGAGCAGTCCGCGAAAGACAAATTTAAGTTTTTTTTTTGCATTTAGCAGGTTAATGTCAAGTTCTATGTTGATTATAATCGTATTTGTTTACGAAATTATATTTAATAATTTAAATCAATCATCTCAGTTCAGCTACTTATTCAATAACTTTTTAATGAAATAGATTTTCCTTTCATGGAATAAACATGATAGATTAAAACTCAGTAAAGTCATATTTATTACGGTCGCTCATCATATTTTTTTAATTACTGTCAAGCCCCAAGAGTAGGTACACCGGTGTCTGCACACCTATTGTCTTTCTATTGTGTCTCTAGTTACGGTATTCAAATGGTTAAAGGGCACGGACGGAATCTCACACTGTCCTACAAAATACGTAAGTAAGTACATAAATTTGAATTTTGGTGGTGAGCCCGGTGAGCGCTTACCCCTTTAATAGTCTCTTCTCAAACTGTTAAAACTGAAGTTTATGTTTGATTCATATTGTGTTAATTGTGCAGTTACTCAAGCCCCGTGCGAACGCCGGCGTCGCACACCTATTGTCTTTCTACTGTGTCTCTAATTACTGTATTCAAATGATTAAGGGACCCCCATGTCATGTTGCCATGCCATGTCATGTTGTTACTATGAACTCTTCGTGATGGCCCAGCTCGTGTAATGGATAACGCCTCTCTCTGCGTTGTGGTTTCGAAACCGAGCAACACCAGCCAAGTCCAGGCGTATTCGATTTTAAAACAAAATCCCTTGCACAGATGATCAAGCCTGATTTCCGCCCCTTTTTGCTTCAACCAATAATAGTGGAATAAAAAAGTAACGGCAACTTTTTACGTAATTTTTGGTTTTGCGGTCATCTGCTGTACATCTGGTCATTTGAGCTAGTAGCCCAAGATATTTGATTATTTTTTTTGCCTACTATAGAAACAAAAGGACTGGAAAAAAGAAAGCTGTTAAAATCAAATAAAAAAAAACTTAATTGCGGACCCAATAGTCCATACATTGTTAGTGTGTTCGTAAAAGAAAGAAATGCTAATAAAATACTTGTTAACGTTTTGTGCTAACTATAATTTACTTAGGGCTGATTTCATCATTCAATATAAAAACTTAGTTCAACTAAACTGAGCTCAGCGTAATCTAGTTTAAAGAAACATGGGCGACAACAAAAGAATTGAAACTGAGTTTAGCGTAAACTAGGTTCAAGGCATCGTGGTGAAACGCAAAATAAAGCTATAATCTCGATTAGGCGCTCAAACTGCGTTTTGTTTGAACGAATCGCGATTAGTTTCTTGGTGAATTTGGTCCTTAGTTACTAATATTTTTGAGTTTAGTTGCTATAAATTTGCACAGCGGCTGCTATTGGTCTAGTGGTTAGTGGCCCTGACTGCTATGCCGGAGGTCGTGGGTTCGATTCCCACCCAGGACAAATGTTTGTGTGAAGAGCACGATCATTTGTTCTGTGTCTGGGTGTTATTTATCTATAATATGTAGATATGTATTTAGAAATATATAAGTATGTTTATCAGCTGTCTGGTACCCATAACACAAGCTCTGCTTAGCTTGGGACTAGACGGTGTTGTGTAATAGTTGTGGAAATATATTATTATTATTATATTATTGGTGGATGAGAAACATATGCGCCACTGTAAGCCTACCAGCCAGGAAGTGCAAATCAAAATTATCCAGTTTATACCAATGTGAATTATTTACTGTTTTATATGATACGTTGCTCCACACAAGGAATATATTGTACACTTTCTAAACTCAAATTTACAAGACACCCAGACCCGAAACACCTATCTGTAGGCTATACACTCAATCATTGCGTTTACTGTGCTATCAAAACATATCACGATTTTCTAAGTTTATCTAAGATATCACTGACAACCCGTGGCTTTTAAATCACGTAAAGCTGTTGTTCCTGGATTTCAGGTTCTCATTCGCAGCTAGACAGTAGACAGACGCAAAGTCTGAACATCAGTATATTCTAATCAAGGAGTACCGTGTTGCTCCGTTACTGGTTTGTGGAGGTCTGATAGGCAATTGCTCCGTGCCTCCTTGTAAAACACGGGTATTCTCCCGCTTCCGGATAGACTGAAAGCCGATTTTAAGCTAGTTGGCAAAAGGCTAGGAATATGGTGAATGAACTCCTAATACCACTTAGTGTTTATATAATTCCAAAGTTGAGGTAAATGTGGATGACGATTACCCTCCACGCGACCATTCAAATTCAGCTGGAGTGCGCCACTATTAGCGCAGGGCTCAGGTATGGGAGGATTGTAAAAGTAGCCTTGCTACGCTTTTGGTTATCAAGGGAAAGTCTACGAGTAGGATTGCGACAATGAGACTCAGTAGGTATAAGAGAAGAGCCGTAGCTACCGCCGTATCAGCTGTATCAATTATACGGGGCCCCCGCACTACAGGGGGCATAACTTCGCAATATGTTTTAGACCACCGTTTCGTAGGGTAAACCAATCATTTGTAAACAAGCAGCATTTTTTTTTACGGGGCCCCTGTGTGATTTTTGATACGGGGGCACTGTGGGCTTAGCTACGCCACTGCGATGTATAGGAGGTGAATCGATGGGCAAACTTTTAGTCTGCTGTCAACCAAAGTCCATCTGCCTTATATTGCATGCCGTTATTTTGCAGTAAGGACAATTGAGATCATCTGATGGACCGGCCATCCATTACATAATAATGCTCCTCATTTCCACGGAAAGCACGTTAAATGGTAAGTTTTTGTGCTCTAAGCTGTCATTGGGAGCTTTGTCGTCATAGCACAGTCAGAAGTTTGAAAAATACTCTTGAAAACAGACGGAGTCCTGTCGTCGACGGCGCGTAGTGTTCCATGTGCGCCTCAAGGAGATGTCAGCAAAACCGTTGGGGCCTAGTCGGTTTGATACCGGGTAGGCCCGCGGGTATTTTTGAAGGTTTTCGTGGCCCTGGAACCCAAAGAGTGGGTTTTACTATAGATAGTAAAATTCTGACACGCCCACTAGTTTCTCTGTACACGCCCTCTAGTTCCTTCCTAGAATGGAAGAAGTCATTTGATGATTTCTCACCTCAAAAAAAGGTCTAATGCGTTGTTGCAGGTCAATGAGAGCGATTTAGGCAGTTACTCCTTGAAAAAGAAAAGGTAGACCGGTGGCCGACACTAACGTAGTAAAGTAAGCTAAACAGTTGGTCTTAGTCAACATTTTTATAATATGATTGTAGTTTCTAACCTGCCTGCTTGCCATTGGACAATGAGAAGCATTCTTTAAAACGTATCCTGTTTATACCGGTACAACACAGATAACATTACAAGAATTTACCTTAATTAATTTTGGACACAGAGCAGTCTTTATTACACTATCGCACTTGATTAGCTGTAGTACCTACCAAACAAGTACTTACTTGGCCATCAGTATTCTAGGAACATACTGTACCCGTATCTTTCGTCGTGGTGGTGTTTGCGCGACCCAATAAACCCTAGGTCTGTACGGATAGAGTTTGCTTTGCTGTAACACACCTAGGCTAAGGAAGAGATATAATCCGCAGGGCAGTTTAGTTGGGCGTTAGCGACCCCTACGATCCCGATCTCTCGGGAGAATTCTTTGTCCTCATCTCCGGCTTACCTTTATTTACCGGTTGACGGACAATGACGAGGAACAGAGCTCCCAACTCGCTCTTGTCTCTATTGGCTGACTTGAGTAAAGATTCGCAAGAGCAACGTTCCCCGAGTACGTTGTTTTGGTGAATCTGAAGAAGGATGTATAATCCAGTAAGGTGCTGGTCTTGACCGTACTTCCGGGATTGTCCTGATAGCCGGGGTGTACTACTACACTCCTGAAGCACCTCAGGTTATGTTGCTATCTTGTCGTTACGTCACAGTGACCATTTTAAAGGTCCAATTTATAGAGTGTGCAAGTCATCCGCTGCCTTTTTATCGATGAATATTAATGACATTGTTCAGACATGGGCAATTGTCTATAGTAAACAGTCCACTTGAGACTCTAAAAACCATAGCCCTATGTCTTAGTTTTCCATATTATGTCGCAATAGTTTCCCACCAACTGGAGGTTGTCCTTGGGTGCACTAGCATAGCGCGTACGGGGTTAATCGTCGGTTTGTACCACGTTCCGTTAAAAGCGTCTATGGGGCCTCTGCGAGTTGGTTTCAATTTCGACTCCTTGTACGCTTTCTAAAAGTCCAGGACCCCCCGGTATTGAGATATACTGATATATAAATGATAATATTCCACAAATTTCACACAACGCCGTCTAGTCCCAAACTAACCAGATCTTGTGGCACGAGTACTAGACAACTGAATGAACATACCTACTTATATATTTATAAATACATACTACATATTATAGATAATTTACACCCAGACACAGAACAAGATGATCGTGATCATAAAGAAACATTTATTTCGGGTGGGAATCGAACCCACGTCCTACGACGCGGCGTAGCAGCCAGGACCACTAATCAATAGACCAACAGACAACAGATCAACAAATGGAGCGATCGATTTTTCGAGAAAATAAAACAAAAATATTGACTTTTTCGTTTATATATAAAAATTCAAAATATCCATATTGTTGGCGATCGTTGGATTCTCTAGAGGGAAAAAGCTATCTGTCGTTGGTTGAAGATAGATAGCACTTATCTTTGATTGTGAAACGCAGACTATGAGTAGATAGAATCTTACCGCTTATCGGGGATAATAGCTATCTATGAACTTCGGTTGATTATTGGAAACGGGCGCGGGCGTTAGCAACGCTAAGGGTGATCGACATGATGGACGGCGGCTGCGTTGGAGTGCTGGGTGACGTCACGGTATCGGCGTGGCCGGACAAGTGCTGCGATACCCCGCGTCCCGACAAAAAACAACCATTAACTTCTTGACTCTAGGAGCACGGGAACTTTGGCAGAACCAGTGCTTCCATCGAGTATATTAGAATATTGTTTTACTAAATGTTGTGCAAGACAGTCGTTTCAATTTGTAATTACGAGTAATATAGTCTTTGTTCTTGAAAATCCCAATATAACGATTTCTGTAATTTTTTAGAAAAAAAAAATACAATTGGTTTTGTAATTAAGAAGGTAAAGGATTATTGCTATATAATACTAGCTTCTACCAGCGGCTTCACCCGCCTGGAAGTCGGCTTCTTCATCCAAACTGCCAACCCCCGTTTTACCCCTTTAGGGGTTTTTTTTTTTTTAACGTAGGTAAAATCATCCAATGACAAATCCCGCCCTTGGGTGGGGCGGGAAATAGTGTCAGACTTTTACTGACTAAAAACCTACCTTTCCATTCCTTGCCTTTATCCTGGGGCCTTTGGTGACAGTCTCACATAACCTTTGAATCTCACATAACCTTTGACCCCTTTAGGGGTGGAGTTTCATAAAATCTGTTCTTAGCGGATGTCTACATCCTATAAGGAACCTACCTGCCTAATTTTAAGTAAGTAGATGTTATAGTTTCCGAGATTTCGTGATTAATCGATAAGACCGATAAGATCGTGCGGTAAGACCGCCCATTGATTTATAATAATATGTCCTATATTTGTTGTTTATGCGGTGTACAATAAAGAATATATAAATTAATCAGTGAATGGTATTTCGCTTTTGTATACATATATAGATCCAAGAAAAACAGGGATGGGGATGGAGGGTAAAAGATAGCCTAAGACTTATTCTCAGACTTACCAAATACACAAAAAAAAATCATACAAATCGACCAAGCCGTATCGGAGTTCAATAACAAACATGGACAAAAGAATTTTATGTACTATAGATATTTCATAATAAACTTGCAAAGTTTTTTGAGTTGTTTGAGTATGAGTTCATCGTTACATAAGCCATCAATTATCTCCGACACTTTTTATCCGAAGCGGAGTAAGTAGGGACTTTTCACGATTCTTTCTCTACCATAGCATAAAAAGTCCCGGTTATTCAGATACCGTTTGGGTACGTCGTATATAACTGAGCCCAAATTAGATTTCGAATTAGTGTTTCGTGGCCCTTCGTGTTGATCACATCTGACTTCTGAGGCATATTTAAGGAGGTAAGTACTTGTTACTTTTTTTTATTGAGTTTAACTTGAACGCGGAATTTTAAGTGATAGTAGATGTACTTGAGAGGTGTCTCACCAGTGTTTGTGTTCGAGTAATAAAGTCAACTCACAAGTGGCGCTGTGGTGAATGGTTGTGATAAAGGGTCTTAATTTATAAGGTGAGAAGAAATTCGTTGACTTTTCCCGCTCTAGGGCGGGGCGGGACGACGTGTCAGACTTTTACCGACTAAAGCATACCCATGGGTAGTGGTGATGGTGGTGTGTCCGATTTTTTGGTCAAGGTAGGGTTTGATTTCCCATATTCATTTGACATTGGAAAAAGTTTATTCGATTTCTTCTCTGGTATAAAAAGGGCACGGTGTTTTTAATTAGCACCTAGGTTTCAGTGTGGTTCTACTGTGGATATAAGTTTGCATAAAGGTAATCCAGTAGTTACTCGATGGATGGTTACGCAGATTTGAGTACCTAGCATAGCATAGCAGATTTGAGTACCTATTTAGTTTTAATTTCAACTCGATATCTTCACGCGTTCCCGATATAAAGGGTCTTGGCAGACAGACAGATGTACAACAAAGTGATCCTATAAGGTTTCCGTTATTTTCCTTTTGAGGTACGGAACCTTAAAAAAGCTGACGACTTGAGAAACTTTTCTTTTTTTTTGGAAGTCGGTTAAAAATGAAAAATTATTTGCCGTGGTGTACGGAATTACGCAAAAACATTTAAAAACAAGAACAGCGTATCTTTGAGCTGCTAGAAAGATTCTTGAACTTTCGACTGAGAGGTAGAAGGAAGTCAACCGTTACCAAAATAATTTTTGAGAAAATCCCAAGATCATGATTTCTGTAATTTTTAGATAAATAAATAAAAATGGTTTTATAATTAAGAAGGTAAAGGATTATATTATTATATAATACTAGCTTCTACCAGCGGCTACACCCGCGTGGACGTCGGCTTATAATCTATGTCAAAATCTGTAAAAAGTGTAGGTAACTACACTTTTTACAGATTTTGACATAGGTTAATACGACGCGTCATAAAGTAATTAGGCACGTAGAAGAATATGTTATGCTCAATTATATGCCTAACTACACCGTAGAGTAGCAAAAATTAGGTTCCCTGCTAGAGACGCCCTGGGCAACGGGAGTCACAGGACGAGCACCGACCACCGTAAGCGTCTATTTGCGGACGGTAAATAACGGGTCACCGTCCAGGTACCGCACCGACAGGTACAGGACCAACACCGTCCGGGTAAAATTGTTAAGACAGTAAAGTCAGTAAAATTGATAGGGTCTGCTAGGGCCGATGCCTGCTAGGGGTGCCGGATTTTTTGTCAGTATTAAAATAGAACTACATTGCGCACACGTGGGCGACGTACGCCACGTCGTGTGCGCATCGGTCTCCATACATTTTATATGGAAACTAGACTTGTAGAGCTAAACTTGATTCACGCCACGCGACGCCGCGCAACATCGTTCTACGTACAAATCAGGCATGTTACACGTGTGCGTCGGTCTAATGTAGTTCTAGCTTTGCTGTGGTCCTGGAACGTAGAACGTAACTGAAGGAACACAACACAGGTAGGTTTTAGTCAGTAAAAGTTAACACTCTTACTGACTCTATAGCTCTAGTTACAGCAGGGGGCAGACTAAAGATTCCCCATACGAAAGCAATTGAAATATAAAATTTTACAAAAAAAATACAACTCATTCGTTTGCAGTTTTAAGTCAGTAGAATATGCTATTAATTTTAAGTATGCTGTTACTGTTTGAGACGTATTGTTTCCGAGGTAGAACTCGTATTCCAAAATAACACGAGTTTTCCTAGATTTCATACTAAAACTATTTTAATGAATACAGCGATGTAAAAATGATGTATTGTGATGTTGCACAAAATACATAACCAAAAAACACAAACAAATAGGTAGCTACGTAATTAGTTAAAAAAAAGGAACAACGTGAATAAATATAAAGTTTATTCCAAAATTATCACAGCTCTAATAGACCTATTTTATAAAACGGCAATTTCATAAGTACTTAAAGAAAATTAGGCAAAAAATCAAGGGCAAATTATACGAGTTTCTTTAATGTAATTCAATAATAATTAATATAATTTATTTAATTTATCTATTATGCTCTAACCACTGGCTCTAATATCACTGGCTCTAACAATTTATTTTAATTTAATAATGTTTATATGAGTATATGCCTGAAATAAACAATAATTAAATATGTAAAAAAGTAATTAATAAAGACCTAACATACATTAACAAATAGGTTCAATTAAGGAGGTTTATGTAATAGACTAATATAATGTTGTTAACTACAGAAAGTAAAGAAAATTATGGTTTGGCAATGCGTTCTTTTATTGCGTTTTCGACACCGGATTTAATACAAAAGTCTCTTCGCCTTTAAAGTTTAGAACTTTACAGAGGAGTATCATGGAGTTATTGCTATTTTGTAAAAGTGCCAAGAGCAACCGAATCAACCATATAGTGCCCTAAGTACCTGCCTACCTACACATCGTTTGCGTTCATTGACATGTTGGCATGTTAACGATTCTCTGAAAAAAATAATATTCGAGTATTTTGCTACAAGTGGGCGTAAACTATATTTCGGTACAATAATTTTTTTTTTTGTGTACCGTGTTCAATTTTTTAGACCTTTAAAAACCGATAACCAAACTAAATTAAAAGTAAATAAACGAACCGATAGTTAAGAGTAAATGTAAAACAGACATGTGTGTAAAACACTACATTAGGATTAAACTTAAAAGCAATTAGAGTTAATTTTCACCACATAAACCAAAAATTAATAGTAAAATCATCATCATCATCATTTCAGCCCAAATACGTTCACTGTTGTACAAAGGCTTCCCCCAATTGTCGCCACAATGTACGGTCCTGTGCGTCTCGCATCTATCGGATTCCCGCAGCCTTTACGAGGTCATCGGTCCACCTTGTAGGAGGCCTTCCAACGCTGCGTCTTCCGGTACGCGGCCGCCACTCCAGAAACTTTCGGCCCCAACGGCCATCTGTTCTGCGACCAATGTGCAATGTGTGCCCATTGCCACTTTAGTTTGGCGATTCTTCCTGCTATGTCGGCAACCTTGGTTCTCCTGCGGATATCTACATTCTTGATTCGATCAAGCAAGGAAACTCCGAGCAAAGCCCTTTCCACAGCCCTTTGAGTGACTTTAAGCCTTCTGATGAGGCCCATGGTAAGCGACCACGTTTCAGAGCCATAATGTCATCACTGGCAACACACACTGGTCGTAGACTTCGTCTTGAGACACTGCAATGTGGTATGTTGTATGAGAAGATACCCCGCAGCTTCCCGAACGCTACCCAGCCGAGTCGGATTCGACGATTGACCTAGTAGCTCTTTCTCGAAATTAGATCTACTCAACTGGACTACCTGTTTGAGGTAGACGTAATCGTCCACAACTTCGAGCGTAGCCTCCGATCTTTATAGGAGTGGGTGCTACATGGCTGTTTATCACGACATTAATCTTAGTCCACTCCATTCCAAAACCTTGAAGTCATCTTCCATTGCGGTCGTGAACAGTTTCGGAGAAATGACGTCTCCCTTACCTCACACCTCGCTGCAGGAGGATGGGTTTCGAGGTATCGACCACAATCGCTAGGCAAAGAGGCAGATTATACTGCTCGATCTTCTGTATAAACTGCCGCAGCGTATGTATGTGGTCTACGGTGTTGAAGCCTTTTCGGCATCCGGCTTGTTCGGGAGGCTGGAATCGAGACGGTTCGTGATAATAAAATAAAATAAAACATTTTAAAAAACCTAAAAAAGAAAAATAACTTTAAATTAAATATTAATGATATAAAATTAATAATAAATTTATATGATAAATTTTAAATAAAAGCTTATTTTAAAAAATGTCTTTACTATTAATTACTTTTTTAGTGTTCGCGGGGCATGTTTCACCCTTAATTTATACCTATATCATAAGTGTACATTAAAGGACATTATACGAGTATAATCAGAGCATAAAAATATGTACCTATTAGGATGACGCCAGTTTGCTAACCATATATACATATATATTATCATGCAAACTGAACATGTCTGCAAAATTTCAGCTCAATCGGTTCAACATTTTTTTGCAAGATTTTCCCTAACCAAGTAAACATACATGTAAACACTGCAAAAGCTTGTAAAAACCTATCTGACGGCTGTCACTGGAATTATTGCGATAGGGAAAGCGAGCTAGCGAGAACGAAATGACGATGAACACTTTATTTTTGCGTGTTTATGCCGATAAACTTTAGTACACCGTACATCTGTGTTTCACAGTTTGTATGCTAGCCGAGCCGGGTCTTACCGGTCTTATTCAATCTGAATTCTGTCTGTCCCAAAAACGAATTCAGTAGCAAGTCCACGGTTAGCGTTTGCGGTCGTGCAATATTAAATAAAATCATTTTGCTGATAATTTAAATAAAAAACAAACAAAGTGTGAATTAATAATAAAGTTTTTTTAATTTTGTTCGTTAACAAAATTAAAAAATAAATATATGCTTAAATTTAAAAAATGCTGTGATTAATTAAGTGCCTGTAAATGGCTGGAAGTCTAAAGTGTGTTTGTTGAGCTTATATTATTGTCGAGTTTTGTTTGATAAGGCGAGGTGAACGTAAGTTGTAACTAATTGTAACAATAACAACAGAAAGATTAAAGCTTTAGGTAACAGGAAAACTTAACGAAACAAACATTGAAATACCTAATGAAGTAATTTAAACTAAAACATAACTAAAGATCATAGTTTTAAGGATTGGGAGGTCAATTCGACCCTTTAATTTGGCCTACACAAATAATTATGTATTTACAGAAATCGATTCCATACTTAACCTAGAATTTTGAACTCTACATTCGTAGGTACGCTACATTTCGTGTGTTCGCACTCATAAAATAACCTACATAGATAAACATAGTACTACCTAGAAAAACTATGTGATAAATAATCTTCTGTCACTAACAAAAGAATTCGGAATCATTCTTGACGAACGCCACCAAACGCCACCGCTAAACTGAAGGTCATTATCACGCACCATCAACACTAAACTATTTTTTTAGAACATTTGCGTTCCATCCCTTTTGTTGATCTTATCCCATGAAGCTAGTAATAAAAATAATATGTAATGATTTATAATTCTAAGCTAATTTAGAAATAAGTAGAGAATTGGTTTTATCTGTAGCTTCGTAAAATAGATCATTTGTTTTTGGCGTAAGTATCTGGGGCGCGCGTTCCAGTCGTGCATTTTGTTTTGGTGTATCTAGCCAAATTGAATTTGAGCGCGAGTATTCAAATCATCAAATTTGCGGTGCGAGCACGCATTTTATATCATCTGGCTTAATTATAATTTAAATAGCAAAAATCTACAATTTTATATGTTGGTTTCGTTCTCAGAGAATACTATTGTAAAGTAAATATATAAAATAATGAAAAAAAAAAAAAACTTCTAAAAACTGAGCACAGTTGGCAAAGACCACTTTTATCCTTGTTTCAACCAGTTATTTTGAGCAATATTTTAGATAACAATTATCAAACATAGTAACAGGCCTTTGGGCTAATATTGTGTGTAAAAATACTTAATTTATAATTATTTATAATATTTTATAATTTTAATATCACTACTTGTATACATACGTTATTTTTATTTAAAGCTAGGTATGTAATCGAATCATTTAAATATTATGTATTTTTTGCTTTCTTCAGAAAATGGAGAGCGGAAATAGAAGAAACCTTTATTTGGTGACACTATCCGGTAAGCGCTACTTCAGTATTTCTTTATACCATGAATTCGCTCTTTATAATTGAAACAAATTATTTACCGTCAGTGCAAAGTTCGCTACCAAGCTAATTTGAAGCATCACTTTTCTTGTGGAAAAGTGGTTGTGTGATATTTTAGTAACAATAAAGCGTTTCGGATTTTACGTGGGTTTTACCCTGATACTTGGCAAACTATAGGTCGCGTGAATCCGTGGCAGACAAGATAAGAATCATTTTCTTTATATTACCCAAAAGCATTCGTTTCAATCATTTGAGACTTCCCTGTGATAACACAGCAGAGCCAATTCATATCAACAGAGCGTCTTCTTGTAGTCATTGATAGAAATAGCTTGTTCCAAAAGTGAAGAGGGTTATTGACGAATTCTGTAAAGCCTTCGATATGGTAGACCATGAAATGCTACTCGACAAAATTTAATTCAATGTAATCTGTCGCAATCTTATACGATGGTTTGTTTCTTTTATTACCAGAGGTTTGTAATCAATAGTTATCAATCTAATACCGCACAGGTGACCTCTGGAGTTTGATCAAGGCTCAAATCTTGGTCCTCTATTATTTATTTTGATCAATACCAAGTTTCTTTTATATGCCGATGAACTGAAGGTATACAGAGCTATACGACAAATAAATGCTTGCCTTCTACTTCAGTAATACTTGAACCAAATATCCTCCTATTGCTAGAAAAGTGTCATAAAATAGACATACGCGACGCCCGCGTCATCCTTGATTCGAAGCTTTCCTCAAACTTATTCCTATATTCATGGAAAATGGTCAATTAAGTAAATTAACTACACGGATTTGTGCTGTAGAACTAATAGATTAAAAAAAAAAAATGTTTCCATTTATGTCTTTTTGATTGATTGATTGATGTCCTTAGTACGCTCTCAGTTAGAGTAGGCATACCTAATGCCGTGTCCTGTCCGTCTGGAGTCCATACTACAAAAATATATAAAATAATTATTGAGCGCATTCAGCTCAAATTCTTGCATAACCATGCATGATATCGTGGATATTATTGGTTTTATCAAAACTTACATACCAAATATAAGCATTGGAAAATAAACGACAAAAGTCGTAAATTTATACAAAATTATTAGAAATAAAAGTGAATGCATTGGTTTGTCTAACATGTAACATGCTACGAAGTTCCTAAGACAGGTCGTAGGCGAAAGGTTGCTGGTAAATTAGTTCCAGCACCTGCTGTTTGCATTCACCTCTTCATAAATTAATGGTCGATTCCTACAATAGAATTTTTGCACATAATTTACATATATTTTTGCATGTAAGTTCAAATTTTTTATACTCGAGGAACTTTCATAAATGTGCTTATTTTTTCTAGCTCTTACGTTTGATATTGTTTCTTTTGGTTGTTCCTCTCTATAAAAATAAAATAAAGCAACTCCGCTTTATGGTCCCAAAGTAAAGGTGTATTTTTTTTTTTGCAAAATCAGCCTTAAATGTTTCCTCAACTGTGAACGAGCCGTAATCTTCCACTCGGACTCGGTGCGGGTTGGTGGATGTCCTTGTCTTTGATTTTTCTAGAATTTACCAATTTTCACCCGATTTAGTTTTTTTGCCGTTTTGACCAACCTGCATGAATTTGAAAGCCTGATCTACAAAGCTTACTCGTAAGTCGTGGCCGTTAGCACGGAGTCACCGCTGCTGTCGTCTTTTTTTGATCTTATGGTAATCTTGTTTGCAGTGTCGATGGCAATGGTTACACTGGGTGTATCATCAGGCTGGCCCACAGTGGTACTACCTAAGTATAAGAACAATCAGACCAGTGTCGATATTGATAAGGTAAGTTAACAGATTTCATTAATTTTACTTTTATTTATTTTCTACATACACCATTTAATTTTTTCCTTTTTACTTTTAACGGTGTATATTGTTTTAAATGTTAATGCTTCCTTAAAATGACAAAAGACCAGCGGTCAGGGCTCCAGGACGAGGAACCTCCAAATAAGGACTCCCAATACGAGCCGTGTCAATAAGTACTGCTTTCTGAATCAACCTAATGAGCCCTTTGTTGCCTTTTTGTTTTTCCTCTTGTATCTCAACCGAAATCGCTCACTTTTGTTATCGAGATGACGTCAATAGAATGCAAACATTTGAAGAGTAAGCGTGGTCGTAGTAGCTCTGTTTGAAACATTTAAAAAATATGACAAAAATATAGAGAACAATTTTATAGGTAAGATATATGGCATAAAAAGTAAAAAAAAAAACCGATAGAAAAGAATAGTATGCATTTATCGCATCCGCAACTCCAGCTAGGTCCAGCTAGTTTGGAAGTCCTATGTCAGAAATTGTTAACCAGAAGGCTAAGATCAACTTTGTCAAACGCTTTGCTAAAATATGTAAACATTGTATCACCTGGGATACGTTTATCTATTTATTCAAGGCAGAAGTAAAACAGAATTAATTGTGTTTGTGATTGTAAAACTAGATTTTATACGAGTATATGAATAATATTTATTTTGTAAGTAGGTTTTTAAAAACACTTTTACACGTCAAATTTTTTTTTGTCATTTTAATCTAGATGAGGCCGGTCGTCGCCATGATTTGAGTTATCACTTCAAATTATCACTGGCGCTATTTTCAAAAACTTTCCCAAAATTAGATAGACTGAAATATATAGGGTGACTAATATTTAGTGAACGATACTTAAACACGCGATTGTAGTCATTATAACAAACAACTTTTACTATGGGACCAAACCTGAAATCGCGAAAAAAATCAGCCAAGTTCAGTACATTTTACCAGTTAGGCGAACATATTTGACAGATTTTGTTCGTGATTTCAGGTGTGGTCCCATAGTAAAAGTTGTTTAATATCATGACTACAATCACGTGTTTAAGTATCGTACACTAATTACCAATCACCCTATATAACAATAATTTTTACTTTTTGTTTTATTGTCCTTGGGTGCATTTACATAGCGCGTACAAGGATAATCGTCTAATAATATAAATATTAATAATTTATATTTTACGTATCAATGACTCCTAAACAATTGATACAGATTTGTTACAATTAAAATATTGAAGTAAGAATAAATAATTATAAACACAATATGTACAGTAAATTCAAAGCTAGAGAGGCTATTAGTAAACTATTGCGCTTCACTATCAATATCAACACTAACAACAATTTAGCTTTAAATTACAATATTAATAATAATTAAATCTATCTCTATATAAAACTTAATAGGTATATATACAAGTTAAAAATAACAATATGTACAAACGGGTAGAAAAAGAACTTATTGGGCATCAAAAAATTCATCCACATCGATATCAATGGGAAAAGTGCCCAGAACGCTGGCAGCATTGCCACGTTGGATGGCAATGCTGATTCGTTGACCGAAGAAAAGCCCAGCCCTCTGGTCACGCGAAGAGTCGACCAGCTGTTTGCTGATGTCACGAATAACTCGATGAGCGCTCGGACCCCATGGCTCTAGTGTTTCAACCCCAAACGGCTCAAACATGTAACTACCGATAAGGTTATAAATTAAATTAATTGAAATTAATATTATAATAAATTTAAAAAGAGATTGTCTGCTACATCACAAGGCATTCACATGTCGCACTGTTCTTCTAACCATAGAAATTATACTAACAGTGCATTAGGTATGATGCAGAAATCAATGCACGTACGGCCAGCATGGTATTAGCGTTCCCCCACACCTTCGCGCCACGGGTTCTATGATATGCTAAACCA
The DNA here is from genome assembly GCA_958295575.1 of Leucania comma. NCBI lineage: Eukaryota > Metazoa > Arthropoda > Insecta > Lepidoptera > Noctuidae > Leucania > Leucania comma. Next base: position 18,269,768 of record OY282470.1, read on the forward strand.
ATAACAATAAAGTCCTTTATCCCAAATTTTAATAATTCAAATAAACTCTAAAATTACAGTTATAGATAATTCCTTTATTCGGTGTGCCTAATGGCATAGGACTCCTCCAATGCTTCAACAATCTACTGTTGCCTGTTTTGAGCAACCCTTCTTCAGATTGCTCCTACTGTCAAATTTATTTCTTTTTTTAGGGATCCGTATCTCAAAAGGAAAAATTGGAACACTTATTAACACACTTGGCTGTCCATTTGTCTGTCTGTCAGTCAAGAACTTAAGACCCTTTATCTCGGGAACGCGTGGAGGTATCGAGTAGAAATTAAAACCATATAGTCAGGTCTGCGGTCCCTTGAAGCTGTAAATTAAGAAAATACCAAACTTCTAGTTTAGTTAACGGTAACAAAATATATGACCGTTTATGTCGTAAAAAAACGTACATTTTGATACTCTCAAGGGAATCAAAATTCATATGATAGACCCGTTGACCTAGAGCCCTAGATTTTGGAATGAAGCAAGGTCTTATAGTATTAGTATAGGAATAAATCTGAATACTGTCATCTAGGTCTATCATTTCTAGTTACGTCACAAAAAAAAACTTTTTTGATTTGGAAATATTTTTTTATTAACACGCATAGTATTAATTATTATTTATACAATAAATAAATAAAATAAAAAAACGAATAGTGGTGGCCGAGTGGTAACGGCCCCGACTTACGAGTTGTAGGTCGCGGGTTCAAACTCAGCCAGGCTGTGCTACTTTGTGTAATTTATTTCATCACCACTGCTCTCAAAACGGTGAAGGAAAATATCTTAAGGAAGCATGTCTTAGAACCAAAAATTCGAAGACATGTGACATTCACCAACCCGCACTGGGCCCGCGTGGTGAATTACGGCCCCTTCCCTCTCTTAGAGAGGAGGCCTGTGTCCCAGCAGTGGAAACATTAAAAGGCTGATGATGATGATGAATTTTTTTCAGAGTTACTTAATTGAAAATTAATTTTAAATAATACTTTTAATACAGTTGGTTGACTATCACTTGCTTGCTGCTCTGTTCTCACATTTAACTGACTTTTATTTTTGTATACAATATTATATTCAGTACAACAATTGTTATCAGTCTTATTAAATTCATATTTAATATCACGGTAATCATAGCAAATATTTATGTGACGCCTGTTCTTCCGTCCGCTTGACTATCTGCAGTATGTGTGTGTACACAACTATTAGGTAGGTATAATCAATTGCCAAATGATCAGGTGTGTAGAAAATTTTGAGCATTTTTAAACTTACCTCTTAGGTGCCGGTTCTGGGTGTCCTGTGCATGTGAGCTTATCTGTTTGTGCACGCACCATTGATACAGGAGTGAATCCTAGTGGTTTTCGGAGTTCGCCATGCGGCTCCCGATGCACGAAGCGTCTCTTGTGGCGGTGGTTGGCCCGTGACGATGTCTGTTTCCTCATAATCTCCTTCGCTAGCATTATTGCTTCGCAGAACGAAGTAATCTCCTCCCATTTCCTCACCGGACTGTTCCGAGTGGTCGCCGCCGCCGACCGCTTTCACGAGGACACAACGGTGCTCCGCCCAAGCGGGGTACACCTCTATCGTATGTTCCACCGTGCTAATTCCTAGTGTGTGCAAAGTTTATAAAAAAAGAAAAATAGCGTCATAAACAACTTTTTCTTATTTATTTTTTTACAGGATTCGACGGCTACGATGTTGTCTCTCATTCCAGTCGGTTTTGCAGTAGGTTCTCTATCTACCGGCTATATTGCAGACAAGTTCGGGAGACGAACCATTATACTGGCAAGCGCACTGCCTTATTTGATTGGATCGGTAAGTTTAACTTAGACACTTACTACTTGTTTACTTTACCTTTGAACTTTATTTTCATAACTTTAAAGTTCCATATGTTTTTGAAATGCACGTTCACATGTATATTAATATGGCAATTATCATGTAGATTATATCATAATTTGTAGATTTAATATAGTCACGGTTTGATTTTTCATTTACGAATGTAAGAAATTTTTACTATACGTAAGTACTACATTTCGTCGGTTATAGGTATTTAAAATAGAAGGATACAAAACACTTTTCAATTAGAAGATCGAAGATACCAAATCAAATAAATCAATTTTTTTTATGGGTTCAAGCGAATTTTACAATCGGCTTGTTGAGTCATTGGCACATGACTGGCATAGTCAATTGTCTAACCATATTTACCAATTGGCACAATGGTCGATGAAATATAATGTCCGCTGTCCAAACGTGCTATAATGCCAAAAGTCTACGTTCTATAAACTAATGAATAAATAATTATTGAATTGAAAAAATTGTATATCCCATAGCAAAATATAATTCATGAATATTGTTGTAGCGTAGTTTAAATTCATAAATGGCGTCATAGACATCCGTGGCACCATAATATGAATAAACTACGAAATCCTATATCGCGTAATTAAAGTTCTCCGCGCGATTTGAATATATACTTACAATAGCCCGAAATCATCTCTCGGGCAGTTGCCCAAACCGTTTTATTATGTGCTCGAGACCTAACACCCGTCAGGGTCGGCAAGACTTCACTCTCGTACATTCATCGCGTAGATCGAAAAATTGTAACAATTTCCCTGTAGCGGTCTTCCCATCTGATTATAATTTAAGTGTCTTCAAGGCTAGAGTGAGAGGGCTCTTGATAAATTAATAATATAATATAATAATAATAATAAATTTATTAGCAGAAAGGCAGGTACATCTTATCTATCATAAACAAAATACAATGTATCAAATAAATTATGTTTTCCTTGGAAAGATAGAGTAAACGACGATGTCTGTGCTAGTATTAACTGTGTGACAGACATCGACGCCTTCCTCGTACAGCTTTTGATTAAAAGTAAAAGGTAAAAAAATAAAAAATCGACACAATTTAATTTTGTTAAATAGTCCGAATATCAAATTAGATTAATATAATAATATGGATTGAATTAAATACATTGATTATAAAATTGGCATAATTGAAAATTTCATCAAACAAAATAGAATTAAGTAACATGATTTTGATAATAATTACATTGATATTAAAAACAAAAAATAAAATAAAAAATTAAAATAAAGTAAAAAGCATGCATGGAAATACGTGTATACATGTAGCTATATTTTTAGGCATGTGATTAGCATTTAGCATTTAAAATCTCTAGCGAATAGTCTTTCGGTCTCGTCATATGTAAGTCCCTGAAGATATTGACTTACAACACTCTTACACTTGTATTTCGGAAGAGAATATATTTTGCAAGTCTTATTAAGTGTATTATATAGGCGACCGCTCAAATTTGGAAAATGACGACTAGCTAGCGCAGTGTTCACTTTAACAGAGCGGCATACACGGTCTCTACGACGTTTACCTGCCAATAAATTTGGGTCATAAATCAGTGATGAATGTTTACGCAGGATTACATGAAGTGCACAAAGTTGCCTGACGTTAAGAACAGCTAGGTCCCTGTATAATTGGGTAGTGGGGTATCGGTATGGTTTTTGCAGCATCACTTTCAAAACTGCTCTTTGCGCCCTTTCAAGACGAAGCATAAAAGTTTTAAAGGTGCCACCCCAAACTGAGATACAATAGGTAAGTAGTGACTGAGCTAAAGCAAAATAGATGGTTTTTAGGAGTGGTACAGGAACTACATTTCTAAGCCTTTTCATTGGAGACATAAGCTTACGGACCCGAGACACTGTAACATCTATGTGTTTATTCCAACTTAGAGTAGAGTCAATGTGCACACCCAGATACTTGACGCAAGATGTTCTTTGAATGAAAGGACAACTGCAGCTGTCTTGTTCAGGACAGGAGCATCTATGAGCCTTTAAATTCGAAATTGTAGGTTGGGTAGATGAGTTGACTGAGAAGGTAACGTAGTGGGTTTTCGCAACATTCAATGTGAGCAGATTACAGGAGAGCCAGTCTATCACAACACTGAGAGCATACTCCGCCGAACGATGAGCCGAAGCCCAGGTGTCACCACTTATGATCAATGCCGTATCGTCAGCATAAACTAGGATCTTGCAGTCAGGGATAGAGAGTTGACATAGCATGTTAACGTATACAAGAAAAAGAGTAGGACCGAGTACACTGCCCTGCGGAACTCCGAAGAATAACTTCTCTTCACCACTAATGTAATTCTCGATCTTGACCTGTTGACTACGGTCAGAGAGGTAGTCACGAAAAATATTAAGAGCTGTCTCTCTTATTCCTAGGGCTTCTAATCCGCGTAAAAGTATGCAAGTAGAGACCGTGTCAAAAGCCTTGGCTAAATCTAGAAATATACCTATTGTTTTTGTCTTCGCGTCAAGGTTCTGAACAATATGACTTGATAGCTCAAGCACAGCATCTTCTGTAGATTTTCCACTCCTGAAGCCATATTGGTTGGGAGCAATAGCATTATTGTGTTCCAAATAACTAAGTAGTCTTTTATTTAAGATTTTTTCTAGGATCTTCGACAACGTCGTGAGAACAGATATAGGCCTATAGTTTTCGACACGGGGACTGTGTCGAAAACTATAGGCCCGCCTCCGCCCTTATATATCGGTGAAACTAAAGCCTTTTTAAAAGCATTTGGGAATATCCCCTCAGTCAAGCACAAATTGCAAACGTGAGTTATTGGGGGGATGAGAATATGCCTGGCAGACCTGATTACTGAAGCAGGTATACCATCATATCCAACAGCACAGTTAGATTTTAATCCCAAAATTGTACTATTTACCTCAGCGTAGTCAGTTTCAAGCAAAACCAATGAGTTACCTTGTGAGTTGGACATGGAATTATAGTCGAAGCTGAATGAGCGACTCGTGCATTGGGCCTGCTGTATCTCATGAGCAAGATTACCTCCGACATTCGCGAAATAATTGTTAATGGCGTTTACAGAGGAATCGGGATCACTAGACACCTTAAGAAGATCCCTCGATTTACTAGAAGGGTTGGTATTTTTATAGCAAATGGTTTTGATAGCATCCCACATTGCTTTGGGATTACCACTGGCCCCTTGAAGCTCATCCTGTTCATATTTGCACTTAATAGTTTTGAGTAAGTTGTTGCAGTAATTACGGTATCTTGAATATGTTAGTTTAACTATAAGATTTTCAGGATCCCGTTTTGATTTTAAGTGCAATCTGTCACGATTTCGCATGCATCTCAAAAGGCCTGGGGTGATCCATGGCTTAATTATTCTCTTTCTGTGCGGTACTTTTTTTAATTTGCTGTGTTTGTTAACCGAGTCTGATAAAATATGTATAAGCATTTCAGCACTTTGATTGGGGTCTGTACTATTCAGAACAGTAGAAAAATCGGAGGTTTCTAAGTAACCAATAACTCCCGGTAGGTTAATTTGGCGGATCAAGCTTTTAGGTTTCTCAATAGAGACGACAGCCTCAAGACAGAACAAGGTAGGAGCATGATCAGTAGGGAAAGAGTCCAAAATCAATGCCGTTGAACCCTTGTTTGATTTTATAAATACGTGGTCAATACAGTTATCCACACGAGTCGGAAAGAGGTGGGCTGGCAAAAGCCCATGGAAAGCCATAACATTTAAATACTCCTCCGAGTTTGAGTCATTATTTCCTGGCCGAATATTTATGTTCAAATCACCCATCACTGCAACGGTTTTACTAGATGAGAGGGAACCCAATGTGTCATTTAGGGACCCAAGAAAACTATCAATATTCCGGACTGATGGTGATCTATAGATTGCCAAAATCACCACGTCTGGGTCTAACTTTAACATAAGGCAATTAGCATCTCGAAATACCGGCTCAGTGACCTTATAATTTAATTCAGAGCGAATGTAGAATAATACACCGTCGTTCTGGTTAGTAAAGGTAGACTTTTCAGAGACAAAACCCTCCAAGGTAGGTACTTCAGTAGCTTTACTCAACCAGCATTCCGAGAGAATCACTATATCGCACCTAGCATCCATGGAGTGAATAAGGACATTGAGGGCGTCAAAGTTCCGATTTATACTTCGAATGTTGACATGCAGAATATTTAGCGACAGTTTAGAGGATTGTATATGCTGTAGACATTGGCCAGGCGAGCAAATAAAAGATCGTGATACATTAAAGGATTCTACAGAATCCATAAACTTGTTTAAATTATCCACTAGTGTTGTAGAAAGAAATTAAGGTGCTAACAAAGTGTGCAGGAAATCGACCCTGGTGGCAACTTTGATTATAAATACTCATTATTTCAGTTGTTTCTAGAGATTTTAGTTTTTTTGTGTGTGTAGTGGGAAATGTAATATGTGTGTAAGATAAGTATAATAGAATTATAAGGGCGCTATACATGTATTTCCGTAGAATACTAATATAAATAATGGTTAAACATGCAAACACTAAAACTAGGATTATAATTACAATAAACCGAAGATAAATATTGTAGCAGAAAAGTAGTCAATCGTCAACCCGCAAGGTCTTTAGGTCAGATTCGTTATTAATGCAATAAGCAGTTTGTCCTTCTCTCTTACGCACAAAGATCCTACCGTGTGACGTCCAACAGAAAGAGTAACCATTGCTTTTACAGAAGTCTCGAGCTAGAAAGTATAGGCGTTTTGCCCTAGAAGTAAGATATTCTGAAATGTATACAGGGACATCTGGACCATTTATGTTTATTTTAGTGGTTGAGAGCTTGTTATTTTTGTTGGCTCGATTAAAAGATTTTGTAGATTGGACAATTCTTTCTTTCGTTATTACTGTCGTAAAGTTGACCAAGATAGGTTTGTTTGTTTGGTTCTTCGTATTCAGTCGGTAAACATCTCGTATATCGGATGGGCTTATCGAAAGGTTTAAGGATTTACCAGTGTCAATTACAATCTTTGACAGATCCTCCTTAGTTTCTCGTAATTTAGCTGGTACATTCCGCAATTCAAGACACGAAGATCTCTGAAGTCTATCTAAGTTTTCAACTTTTTCTTCCAGTATCTGAATGTAGGCTAAGTTTTCTTTACGTTCCGACGTAAGCTTGTTAAATTCGTTCATCAAATCTTCATATTTCAGGGTGACAAACTCGCATGATTTTTTTATTGATGTATTTAACTCCCTAATCTCATTCACTGAGGCCTGCAGAGCATTATACTTGTCATTCTGCTCTCTCTCAAATTTAGTGAAGAGATTCTTCATATCCGACATGAATATATTTATGTCATCAACCCGATCAAATTTACGCTTTCGTTGTGTAATATTGGGATCATTATCAAGATCCTCCTCTTCTGTAGCCATATCAGGTTCCAAAATATCTTGTACAGCAGGAGTTGAAGGTTGAGTTCGTTTTAACGGCATTTTAAAATATTACTGATTGCAAGTATAAAAAGTTCAAAATAAAAAATACAAAAAGTATATCTCTGACTATATGAGATTCGAACTCGGGTACCGTAATCGGACTGTCCCCGCTTACTTAAATGAGCCACTCGAGCGCTTACAAGCGAGTTCGAAAATGGTCTTCCAATATTACTGTTTCAATAATATGTATCCTCTAACATCTATGTGATCCTAGTACTTTTGCTCGGAATAAACGCTATTTTGTTTGCGTTTATTATTATTAATTTTATCAACACTCACCGCTCAGCAATGCTATTCTGTAAATGGTAAATCACTTCGAAAGTCATCTCGCAAATCATCTCGAAAGTCACACTCACTTCGCTTATCATCTCGCCTGTACAAGTTTCGGTATTCACATGTCAAGATCAAGGCTAAGTGAAGTGAAGTGACTTCCGAGAACCCAAGTGATATTGCTCTATGGTAGTAGGGTAGGGACGCTGAATTGTATCTACTTATAATTTATATCGACTCGCTAAATTTAGCTGAATTTGCGCTCTACAATAATAGTTTATAGTTCATTTCAGCCATAAATGCAATATAAATGCATAATTTTGTACGTTTTAATATTTACAAGTTTTATTTAAGATGAGAATGGAAAAAAAGACTGAATGCAGGTCGCCTTTGCCTGATATCCGTGTATTGAAAAAAAGTCACTCGCGTTGCGTCGCAACAAAGTCAAATGCCAATCGTCTTTTTTGTTTACAAACAAGCAGTTTAATTTCTCTTATTTCGCCGCGATTTTTCAGTGAAGTGTGTAACAAAATGAAGTAAGTACGATTTTTGTGGTAATTAGTTACTGCCGGTATCGATATATTCATAATTGATTCTCTACTTCAGTACCGAGCGTACATCCCATCCATCTGCGGCCCAAGTGGAGACGCTAATAGATATTTTAGAAAGGAAGCCTAGCTTGGCTAAAGGGTTCTCGAAAAATCAAAGCGCCAAACAGGCAACTAATAAGGAGTGGGGTCGTATTACTATAAAACTAAATAGTATGGGTGGTACTCTGAAGACAGCAAAAAAATGGATTAAGGTAAGTTGGCCATTTCAGTTAACGTATATACAAAGTATACTTAGTTTATTTTAATGAGCGTATGTTATTTGCTACTTTGCAGTGTGAAATAATAATTATTTTTGTATTTCCCATTATAGTATTGGTCTGACAAAAAAAGTGCAGTAAAAAAGAAAGCTGCTGCACGCGCCGCTTTTAGAAGTACCACAGGCTTAGGGATGGTAGAAGGTGGCATGCCAGAGCTTTCAAATATAGAAGAGCGGATAGTAGCGTTAATGGGTGGTGAAGGTTTTGCTACAGGCGACACACATTTACAGATACAACCATTTAATGTATGTTAATTTTTTTACTTAGGTTTCATAACTTACTCATATAAAGTTATATAATTTATAAAATTGATTTCATAGGAACCTTCACAAGAAAGTCCCTCTATACTGGCACCAGTGGCACAATCCAGTACTACCTGCACAAATATGCCAGTAAGTGATTTGAATATTAGTGATATAAAAATATTCTTCTTAATTCCACTGTCAAGATCTGATCTCAATGAAAACTGGCAACTGGCATATTCAATTAAAATGAGTAAATAATGCAACATTAGTGACATGCAACATTATGCAAAACGTAACATTTTTATAATTTATGATTAAGTAAAATATTTACAGAACTAAGGTTGCATATATAGTGAAAGGTAATACAACATTGTGTAAATAAAACTAAATAATAGAAGAATAGCACAACACAGTTTTGATTTAGAATGCTTATTAATATCTATTAAACAGTTTTACTTTGTTAATGTTTTCCATTTTGTAATGTTTAAGTTATAAATTTTATTTGTATTTCTCATAACAAGTGAATTAAATAATTGTCAATTGGGTGTAAAGCTGTTAGATTAGGTCATACACTGTATAAGAAAGAAATAAATTGTATTCTTTGAGAATTAAATGTCTTAAACTATAATATCACTAAAATAGTTTTATTTCTTATCCTTTACGAGAAACAAACTTAGTAAATCTTAATCTGTAAGAAAAATATATCTAGATCTTCTTACATGAATGTTTCGTTTACCTAATACTTACCACCAATTATGAAAGTATATATATATAGAAATTATATATATAACATTATATATAGTTATATATATATATATAATTTTATTTATAGTAGTATAAATATATCTTTTTTGTGCGGTCACTAGTAATAGAGGTCTAAGCTCTCGTTCTAAATTTCTAATAAGCTCCTCTGTCAGTCTGTACACATGCACATAGTCTTGACCACGGCTCAATAAATTTAGAGTTCTAATATTCCGGGCTTGACGACGGCTTGCAGCAGTGTCTAGGGTATCAGCTTCTTTCAGTAAGCTCAATATCAAAAAGAATGAGACATCTACAAAAGATAGAAATAGATGAAAACACAACAAGTTCACAAGTGCTTAGAGTTTTTTATGGTCGGTATATTAGTTAGTTCATACTAACCGTTTCAAGTTTTCTGCAAAAAGTCACAAATAGGTATATATTTGCGAATATATAATTTTTCTTTTTGTTTATTTCTAGAATTCACTCAAGAAATAGTAACTTTTTATTTGACAGATGAATTCGTGTGTGAGATGCGAGATGACTTTCGAAATGACAAGTGAATTGTATTTCAGAATGCAAAATCAGAATACAAACGTCAAAATACTCACCCGTTTTAGTTCCTCTCACTTTGATCATCACTTGGTGGCGCTAGTGTCGAATTCACTCCATTTAAGAATACGAAACTTTAATTTCACATTATTTCACTGCGGATTCAGAAGTGAGTTCGCAAATCAACTTGTCAGAATAGCACTGCAGTTCCATAGTCTTTTGAAAATTGTCTCGGCTTATGCAACCTTGGTTGGCTGTTGGTGATGAAGCCCTCAGAGTTGACATCAGAGATTCACTCGTTTTCTTTTGAAATTGGTGGTGGATGGGCTGTTTGTTCCGCACGTGAGTCGGCACTACGGCAGGTTGAAGGTGCGTACCCTGGTGTGACGTCGAAATTAGTGCGATTCACCATCAACGAATGCGTCACTACATGTAGAGATGCATTCGTTGATGGTGATTCGTTGGTGGATAATTACCATTAGGTGGAATTGCAGTCAACCGCTAGTTTATATAATAATAAAAAATACTTTATACACACAAAAGTACATAGGCGAATATTTCAACTAAGTCAACCTGTGAGTGAAGCAATGAAAAGTAGTGGTAGGCAGAGAAAAATATAACACTTGACATCGTTACATTCTGTTACATTACATAATCTGCTTTCCAAAATTTAGATCATAAAGTCTTGAGCTCCAGTTACTACTGGATCACACTTTGTGTATGCCATATGTATGATCTTTGTTTCTTATGAATTATTTGTGTGTATCATTTCCAGATCGTTATTACGTTTGCTGTTAAGGCATGGCAAGTGTGTATAACGTCGTTTTCTTGGAGTTGCGGTACAGGCATGGTTAGCACGGTAAGTGTTGTTCATTTACTTGATCTCAAATCATCATCGTCATTTTTCTGCCCTTGTCCCGTTTTGTTTGGGGTCGGCACAACACGTTTTGTGCTTCCATTCTGTTCTCACACCCGTCACGCTTTTACTAATGAAATACAACACTTGTAAAAGACTAGGCTTTAAGAGTTGAAGAAAAACAAACGATGAATAGATTTAAATTTATGCTACAAAATAATGCTTTGTAGTGGCGTAGTTAGCGAAGGGCTAGGCGGGGTAGTGCCCCGTTGCCCCAAATCTCGGGACGTCTATAAATATAAACCTGATGTAGCAAACCTCTTATTGACCTACCGAATAATTCTCCCACCTTTGAAATCTAAATATTATATTATATTTTTTATTACTTTAACTATGGCAAATCGTTTTAGTTAGTAAAAATCCTAACAGGAGAGGTTATTTGATGATTTCCCATTTAAAATAGGAGTGTCAGTTTTTTTTTTGCCCCAGGGCCGTTGGTCACCTTGCTACGCCACTGATGGTGTATATACAACCCTATTTTTTAATTAGTGCACAAAAAACTGGGGCTCAATCATATTTGTGTAGTCAAAAGTAAAAAAAATGAAGTCCCAAAATTGTCCACGAAAATTTGTCATTATTGGTAAACTCATAATTGAATCATCATACATAACAACTACTACTAGAAAATACTAAGCGTGCTTTTCCATTTTTATTGACATTTTTTCGTTCACAATCAATAACCTGTACAATGTTTTCATAAATTGAGTGTGATTTTGGGATATAAACAAACGCTCATAACTTTGCTGTTTAAGAATATTATTTATTGAGAATAACAAGACCTTTTCTAATAAACCCTTTAAGTATTTGCACTAATAAAAAAATAGTGGTGTATAAGATGATGGCCTGACTTAGCAACAGTCCCAAATGCAGTAGAGCTTTATTACCTTCAGTACCTTTACTAATCTGTATTTGTTTATTAGGTCGTCAACTACTATTTCTCGGAAATAGCGGACAAAAACGTGAGGGGCACTCTGTCACTTATCACAGGATTCATGTTTAAATTTGGGAACCTTGTCGCCATGACTACGGGACCCTTCCTGTCTTATGAAAGCCTGAACTACATCCTGCTTGCCCTACCTGTGATCTACGGTGTAGCCTGTTGGTGGATACCGGAGACACCATATTTTTTACTGAGAAAAAACAACGTGGAAGGGGCTAGAAAATCACTTCGGATCTTGAGGGGATATAAAGATGAGAAGGTAATTTATCATGGAATAGTTCCCCATGAAATATGTTACTGCAGTACCAGAGGCGTAGCTACCGCTGTATTTGCTACGGGGACCCGCGCACAGGGGCCCCCTCGTGGGCGAAAATTCGCAACATGTTATCCACAACCGTCTCGTAGGGCCCCAAGCATTTGTAAAAAAGCACAATTTTTTTTTTATACGGGGCTCGTAGCTACTGCACTGTACAGTATATTTTCTGTTATAGAGCATTTTGATACAAGTGACGAAAGTTTGTCATTGCGACCGACACGGGTATGTAGAAGAGTGCTGTGCAGTGACAAATTTCCACGTGTATTAAAATTAGGACTCTTCAAATCGGTTTAATTTTTTTCAAAATTTAAGAATTGCTGGTAAAGTTTATGCCAGAGGATAGCCGAGAACTGACTATAAATATGTGTATTCTACAGGTTTTGGAGGAGGAACTATTGGCATTGCAGGCGAATGTCAAAAATGAAATGAAGCACTCTAGCTCAGTAAAGGAATTGTTCGTCGGAGTGCAGTATAGGAAAGCCATTATAATAGCTACCGGTAAGTCGATATCTATCTATCTGTAGTTCTTTTGCAGAGCTGTAATAATTCGATTCATTTTCTTCCTATTTCTGAATTTATTAATAACTATTTGGTTCACACGTTATTCCTAAAAGATTCCCCGTTACTTCTTGCAAGGAAAATATTGCATGTTCTACTGTGGCTAGTATCGTACTAGTGCAGCATATAAGTTGAACCAAAATGGCGAGCGATCTTCTATTCGTTGTAACAGATTTTCAGGTCTCAATCGAAGCGGAAGGCTGCGCGTAATCATAGCAACGACGGCCATTTTGATTCAACTTGTTTGCGGCGTACTAATTCGCGTTTATAGGACAAGATTTCATTGCGAACGGATGATATTCAGCAGTCTTTGAATCGGACGCGCAACTCCAACGCGGTTGTCTTTGTTCAGAGACTGGTATTTATGCTTTATGTCTCTGGTCACCGCGCAACTCAAGTGTCACACGATCGCGACTTGTTTACTATTTTTTAAGTGGGCAATCATCCAATTACTCCTCCCGCTCTAGAGCGGAGTGGGAGGTCGTGTCAGACATTTACTGACTAAAACCCCCTCCTATGTACCTTCTTTGCTTTGCGTCCCAGGAATTCCCTTTCGGACCCACCGGGGATCCCTTTCGGACAACCCATGCCAAGGCGCATATTGTATAAATTCCTAAGTCTCCAGAATGAACGGTACAAAGAAGACGAGAACGCGATATCACGTTGAAAAAATTGGCGCTCGAAAACTTACGTCTCATAAAACAGGATACTCACACACACCTTTGTTATTCCAGGACTGAAAATGACCCAATTGTTGACTGGTTCTGTGGTTATAAGGCAGTACCTGGGATGGATTATGGACGAGACCAAGCTGGAAATGGAGCAATCCCTAGTAATCATCATTTATGCCGCAATCACCTTCATTGTTAGTGAGTAACCCAGTTTTATTACATTATTTATTTTAATCGGTAATCATTGTAACGGTTTTGAAATCTATTTTGGTCCTCTCCAATTTTGTGTACTTATTTATTTCAGAATTTTTACTATTTAATGTTTCCAAAAATAATCAACTCCATCCCTAATTTTATGAGTGTCATCCACTCACTGGTAGTTTTTGTCACCATAAATGACGAACTTTCATACTAACGTTCATTCCTTTAGGGTATGACTTTTCAAAAAACCTTCGTTAGTGGTTCCTTTCTTTATAAGTCTCTTATGGAACTCTTGTATAATGCTTTTTGATTAAACGGTGCTGTATATGAATGATAAATTAATGATTTTTATTAAGTAGATCTATTGATCTTGTTTTGCAGGTATGATGTCTTCGGTGCTGGTAGACCGAGTGGGCCGGCGACCGCTTCTGGTGTTCTCGTACCTCGGCACGGGCGCCTCCCTCGCCGCCGTCGGCTTCTACTTCTTCCTCCAAGAGGTCGTCCACGTCAGCACTGATATCCTAACCATCCTCAGCTTCATACCATTTGCCGGCATCATTTTATCCAACGTCGTCTCCACTTTGGGTTTCAGTTCTCTAATTTTCATCATCCCAGCTGAAATATTTCCTATTAACGTGAAAGCGATAGCTATGACCTGTCTAGGCCTTTTGGGCTGTGCTTTAGGTTTCATTATATCTCATGCATACCAAAGAATTAAAGATTATTGTGGTCTGACAGCCATTTTTTGGATTTTTGCTGGTTTCGCATTTTTCGGCAGTGCATTTAGTTACTTCATAATCCCTGAAACGAAGGGTAAAGATTTGAGAGAAATTCAGGCAGAGTTACAAGGTGCTAGTTACGAAGCTGCTGCAGTTGATGATAGGCTAGAAAACGTTGTAACTGATGATGTTGAAAATAAAGAAGCCACAGAAATGGACGAACTTAACAAGAAGGAAAGTTGTAGGGAAGTTTGAATTATATTGTTATTGGTAATCTCGTAATACGTAGGTATTACATATAGAGTTATTATTCTAAATCTTGATGGCTATCTTGGCTGTAAGTCATTTGTTGTAAGAATACATAATTATTTTTAGTTTTTTATGTCATCACAATAAGATTGAAGTACGTTTCGTCTCCAAATTCCTAAATTTGCCTTTCATAGAAATGTTTAAAAATAAGTATACAACTAAGACTGTCCATAGATTTAAGGACTGCATCAAAGTCGCACCAAGAAATCTCAATCGCATTTTTTACATTAAGACTTGAATATGTTTAATCTAATAGTTAGTTAGGGAAGACCGAAGGCTCCTATCGAATATATTATAATATATTATAAACATATTTACTGGGGGCTACTATGACGACTAAAATCCATTGTGATTCAGGTGTAAGAAAGAGATGGCATTATACGGGGAACGGGACGAATATCAAAATAGAATATAATAAACTTTATTATATACCAAAGTAGTAACAAAAATGTATACAAACTTTATGGTAGAATTTTGTAGCTTAAAATCATGTCTGCTTTTTTGCAGTACTTAATTAATCGTTTACAATTATTTTATAGTAACAAAAACGAAGTAACGAGCGAGTGATCTTGGATATTGGGAACTAGTTCGTTTAGTTTGTCTGTGGGAGTGATCTTACGATCTAGTTCGTTCGCGGACTAACAAGCCCAGTGACTTGTAGTCGAGTAGAGCAGGAACTATTTATGCCGCATACACGTAGCTGTGACAGGCTGCTATTTTCTGATATCTGTTATAGTTATCTGTTATGGTAAATACGCTTCACTCCTACCAACCTGGACCAACTGTCGGTTAACTTGGCAGCCGTGGTTTATTTTGGAGATCTATTCGAGCAACTGCTATTACAGCCAACTCCTTTGTGTGTATGTAACTCATTAGTACAAACAACACGACAAACCTGCTGTGTCGCAAACAACACGACAAGCAGGTAAAACAAAGAGGGACAAGCAGAGCGATGAGGATGGCTTCATAAAGGTAGAGAAGAAGAAGAAAAAGAAGCCTACTTGTCAGAACCAGTGCGGTACCGCGCTGGCTGGAGCCAACATGCTGCTGCGTCCAGCAATACCCACGACGCAGCTGTACGTTTCGAGGCTACATCACACCACGAAGGTTGAAGATATCGTGGAGTATGTACGGGTGAAGACCAACTGGACTTTGAGAGTCGTGCAGTTAGAGCCGCGCCATAACACTAATTTCAAGTCGTTTGTGGTGCGGGTACCGACTCACCATCTGGAGACCTGCCTCAAGGGAGAGTTTTGGCCGAAGGGTGTCGTGTATCGACGATTTCGCGGAAAGATACCGACCTCGCAGCGAATCACGACGCCGTCACTTCGTGTGCAATAGTTTAGTTTTGTTATGTTATAGTTTAATTTTATATGTATTAGTATATTATTTTGTAAGATTATGTGTGTATTTGTGTTATGGGCCTTAGTTGCCTGATAATAAAAGGATTATTATTATTATTATTATTATTAGTATGTATGTCGTGGCCAGATCATAGAAATTGATCACTCCATGATATGGCCAACTAAAACTGGCCGGATCGTTTAAACTGTAACATTTGATGATATGTTAGAAAACGTTGTTGGTACCTACTTGTTTGACCATAATCATTGATGTAGGATTTCTATGGTAATAAAAGGTCTAAAGAAAGGCCAAACGAGGATTGAAATATCATCAAACTTTAACGTTTAGAACGGTCTGGCCAGTTTACTTGGCCATATTATGAAGTGATCAATTTCTTCGATCTGGCCACGACATATAGAGTAAAAAATATTATAAGTCTTCAAATAGTTTTATATCTGCATCACAATATAGTATGACATAGGAATTATTTTACATGAACGTTTAATTTTATGATGTCCTTAGGTACGAGACTGTGGTGCTAAGATGAATTTGATATTTATAATTATAATTTTAGCTCATAACCTTTTTTTGCGGCCATTTTATTCCCAAAGGCTTTGTGTAGGTCATACTATAAGATTTGTACTTGAATAGTTTTACACATTTGTTTCTCCAAATGCTCAATGGTGATATATTGTATGGAGCTTTTATTTTATGCTGGAGGCTTAAATTTGTATTAAAAAGGGTGTTATTGGACCCATCACATTAACATTATTTTACCCTTGGTAGTAAAAGTTGAACAGTTTTGATGTGTTTAATGTCTACAAAATGTATGATAAAATCGTAGTGAAAATAATGTTTTATTAATACTTTTTTTTTTAGTAATTAAGTAAGTTTTTATAAACCTTTTTAATGTGTTTTCTCGATGTATATTTAGCGTTACCAAAATGAGCTCTGACTGTTGTAGAGTTATAAACGTCATAATGGCGGGACCAACTCTTGTATTTGAATGATTTTCCCACGTATATTAAGTAAGCTGTAGTACTATTTTGTACTTGTGCTAAAATTTTGTACCTTACACGGCATAAACGGAATTTCACGATAACAATGGCCCCACCATTATGAGGCATGTATGTACTTCAAAACTAGAACAAATTTCATCATTTTGATGAAACTAGTATTAACTTATTAAGTACTGATTTAGTATCTCGAAATATCCAGAGTTGATGCTGTCATCAACTCTGGATTTAAATTAATTTTTCATTTTTGATATTTTCTACGCCTGAATAATTTAACGGGCAAAAATGAGGCTCAAGTAAAAAGTTGCAGTTACATTTCGAGCAGGCGCTTCTTGTGTTCTTTCTTTTGCGGCCTTCTTTCGTTGAGCATCGTGGCAACGGCATTTATTAGAAATTGTTCTCAGAATTGGCAAACAAATAATTTTCCAGACTACTATTTGCTAAGTTATTACGTGACTTAAGACTGTGAAAGTTTAGTACTAAGAAGAAAACATTTGAAATGGACCTAAAATTGAATGCTGAAAGTGTTTAGAACTGTATTTTTGATTTTGTACTGTATAGTGCAAACAATATAAAAATGTGTCCTGAAAGGCATATGTTTGAAAATCCACAAGTTTTTATTTTTTATACCTACTCTTTCTTTTCAGAAAATTGTTTAGCCACAATGCTAGGCGTATATCTAATGTGTCCAGCTTTGTGACTAAACCACAAAATCAATGTTGTGCCCAAATGACCCTATAAGATTCCTTAATTTTATTAGGCCATTTTTTCTAAATATTTTTGGCTTTTTAGCTAAGGAATAAATTATATTAGACCGACCGGGCCGTGCCCGGGGCGTGCCGTGTATGTGGCCCGGACGGGGCACGGATTTGAAACGTTGCATGCATAAAAGGCCAATTCTGTTCGAATTACCAATTTCAGAACTTGTTTTTTTTTGCTATGTTAGCAGTGATCCCACCTCACGATCCATTGAATCTACCCTTCCTACCTAGAGTCACACAAAATTAATTCTTTTTTTAAGGTTCCACACCTCAAAAGGAAAAACGGGACCCTTATAGGATCACTTTGATGTCCGTCTTTTTGTCTGTCAAGAGCCTTTATCACGGGCACGCGTGAAAACCATACACTTAGGTCTGCGGTCCCTTGAAACTGTGAAAAAATCAAACTTCTAAGTTCTAAGTTAATGGAAAAAAAGATACGCCCGTTTATATCAGAAAAAAACATGTATTTCGACACTCTCAAGAGAATTAAAATTTTATTAATTGGGTACTTCCCGTTGACCTAGAATCCTGAAATTAGTCATAAAGCAAGGTCTAGGAAAAAGTAGTTACGCCACAAATAGTATTTTTTTGCCATTCGAAAAAATCTTCGTAGGTAGCTCGATTCGGGAATTGATCTGGTTTTCATAGGTAAATTTGTACGGGACCCTCAGTGCGCGAGTCCGATTTGCATTCGCTCCTTTTTTTTTATCTTATTTCGTCCGGTTAACGCCCGTTTTTTTTTATCTTGTTTCGCCCGGTTAACGCCCGGTTTTTTTAAAATCTTATTTCGCCCGGTTAACGCCCGGTTTTTTTTAAATCTTATTTCGCCCGGTTAACGCCCAGTTTTTTTTATATCTTATTTCGCCCGGTTAACGCCCAGTTTTTTATTTTATTTCGCTCGGTTAACGCCCGGTTTTTTTTATCTTATTTCGCCCAGTTAACGCCCGGTTTTTTTTATCTTATTTCGCCCGGTTAACGCCCGGTTTTTTTTATCGTGAAAACATGGAAAGGACCTCTCATCGTGGAGTCTCCTGTCGCGGCGGGTGGGGCTTGTGGAGGCCTGTTCCCTCCCGTGTGCGGGCGTGTCCTTAGCTAGCATTACTGCTTCACAGAAGAGATGATCGCATCCCATTCCCCCTCGCTCCGGACCCTGGCATGAACCAAGTCCCGGCGCGAGAGGTCGTTGTCACCGACTATCTCCACGAGGATACGGCGGTGCTCTACTCAAGCGGGGCACACCTCCACGGTATGCTTCACCGTGTCCTCCAGGCGGTCCGCACAATGGTGAAACCTCCGTCTGAACCTTATTATTGACAATAATAATTCAGACTGTTCTCTCACCATCTCACATCTCACCTTATAAAATTACTGTGTTGTCAGCTTGTTGACAACACAGTAATTTTATAAGGTGAGATTTACACACTATCTTTTGATAATAAACTTTATTAGCTACCTAAGACCTAATTAGCATGTGAAATACGGAAACGTACAAAGTGTGGTTTCTTGTCAATTCATTTAAGATTAGCTGTCGCCTGCGGTTTCACTTGCGTCTTTGTTTACTGCTGCGCTCCTACGAGTATATGCCGCAGTATAGGTAATAGACATTGTAAATACTCAGCAGCCTGTGGGTACATTTAAATAGGAAAGAGCACAAAACTAAACAGAGTAAAACAACTGGGCAATTGATGAGTCAGACTTGCAGTCAGATTCGTAAAAACTAACTTATGTAAAGAGTTAAATTCCCGAATCGTGTCGCGAAGATTTTTCCAAATTGAAAAAAGTATTTTTTTAGTGATGTATCGATAAATTTACATTTATCATTTACATTTTCATTACTTTTTTTTTTCATTTTCGAGTCAAATATTTAAATATTTTTATGATATTAAAATGGAGTGCGGTTTATCTACCTTAATGCAATAAACGCTTCTTATGATTTACTGCCCCTTGTTCTTTTTGTTACCAGAAGTGACATACCGTACCTATTATGCACAAGCATGGCCGCGCGGTCGCAAACTGAGATCAAGAATAGCCTTCGACGATGTCTACCACCAGTTCCAGCAGCAGTTTTAGCGCAAACTACCAGAAGCGCAAGAATCAACGCCGCCGAAAGGATTAGCAAACTGTGAGTCAGAGTCACAGCCACCGACGATTAAGGTCACAGCTCATTAGAGCCATCCGGAAAACACACTCCGCACCGCCTCGCTCCCTGCGGCTTGTATTCTTTATATATGGACTTGAGTGGGTATGCGCTTATCTACATCAACTTACGACCGAGGTGATCCGGTGACGCTACGGAGTGGATGTAGTGAGCGCAAGTCCATAAAAGTCCATATAAAGAATACTAGCCGAGACGGTGCAGATTAAACCGGGTGGCTCTAATGAGCTGTGATGTTTATCGTCAGTGATTCCTGAATTTGACCCAAATTAATTCACATATCGACGTAGATAGCATAGATATGTGGATTAATGTTGTTGAGGCGAATTCACGTGCGTTTGGATGGTCTGATAACATGATTAACTATCAGGTACTTAAAAAAAATTTGGCTTGACGCTTTACAAAAAAATTAAACTAGGTGGACCATGTGGAAGTGTATGCAATGGCGTGAAACTTTGTTAGATACGTTTCAAGTAATAAGTGATTATGTTTGGATCTCATAAAGAACTAATTGATATAAAACATTCAGCTAATCAGTCTTTAGATGATTTCTTTTTTAAACAAAGATCAAAAATAAATAGCTTGCAGTTACGTTTTCGAGAACGATTTAATACACGTGAATTAGTAGATGATCCTTTGAAAAATGGGATTATCCAAAATAATCATTCTGCATATGCTAGCCCAGCTCTTTTAGTCGATCGAGTCGACAACCGATTTCAATGTAACAATAAATACAAAAAAGTGGTGGACGTGACGTGAGAGGGCATCATCGGGTAGATTTTGCACCGTATTATCCGAGCATTTTGCACAATGGTGATACCCAGGTGTTTCTTCCCGCTGAATCCAGAACAGGTTCCTCCTGGAACAACCATGTCTGGTGAGGAACTGTGCCAGGCAGAAAGTGAGGCCATCGTGGCTCCTTCTTGCCCTTCCTAAAAGAGGGGAATTACTGCAGGTATTGTGACGAGCCCAAAGAAGAAAACGCTGCTATTATTTTGGCAAAGAACGTTCATATAACATGCTTTCCAAGATTGCAATCATTTTATATTGTTACTCGTATTTTGCTAGCTGTTTTTTTATCTTGTAAACGTTTTGATAGACGATTTAGTAGCATCCAAAACGTGGAAGAGAAAACAACAATCTTATTTAATACAACTGTAATTTTCGAGAATTTGTGAATCAATATAGATTTTTTTTTTATATCACCTGTTATTACAATAGAACATATTTATCACATAAATGTTATGGTATAATTATGGTTCATTTTGCTGCCTGGTTTAGCCAGATTTTTAGTAAGGTTTTGGTTTTAGTCGTTCGTCGTTCTTTGATGGTCTTTTAAGAATTTAAGTGTACGTAAAATTGTGAGATGGCGGAAGGGAGACAAGCTCAATATTTAGTGGCAGCTGCCGGTGAGTTCAATAAAATTGTTTTAGTGCGAACCAAAATATGAAGATAAATTACGTGTCACCGTCAAAAAATCGAAGAAATGTTAGTGTGGTCTGTGTCCCTCGCGTGAAAACATTTTTGGCTGATTATGCTTGCACTGATGTGAACAAAAATATTGGGCCATAAAAATTCATTGTATGAAACTGTGTGAAAAAAAAAATTGCTAATCCATATAATGGCTGATTTTTTCATGGAAACCAAGAAAAGACAACCAAGAAACCATGGGATGTGGGTAACATTCGAGCAGTTGTTACATAAATGCCGTCCCCAACAGTAAACGTTTTCTTATTATTGATAGACCTGCGATTGACCTCTGTCACTCATCTTATGGTGAGAGAGGAAGTGCTTTACGATTCATAAAGATTCCTAATATGAAGGTCAAGGAAGCAATCAAGAAACACAGACTTCAGCATGGAATTTCACTTCTTAGCACGCACAATGAAAGTATTCCCTAAATAGTTTTGTGCATATGGTACGACTTTGATGTAACTATCTCCCTATGTTCCAGTGTCCCTGGCTGCTATGTTCGCGGGATGGTCACTTGCGTGGAGCACCCCTGTGATACCAAAGTTCCACAACAATGAGACAGGCATCAATATTACGGAAGTAAGGTTATGGTTATCATACATTTTATCATTACTGCTATCATAATTTCGAAGGTCAATATTGTTACAAACACTCATGTGGATTTCAGTCCGAAATAAATGGATATTATTGTAAATATATTTTAACCTAGAATAATTTGAATTCTACATGTGGCACGCACGGGCCTGCGTGTGTAAATATGAGCCACGCCCTCTCACAGAGACCAAGGCCTGTGTTCCAGCAGGCAAGGTTGATTATGCAGATACTAGTTGCTGTAAAAAACATTAGGCCATTGTCATTATTCTGTTCTTGATCCATGTTATTGTGTATGGGAAAAAAAACCCGGCCCATCTGGAGAAAACTATTGACAAACACTCTTTACAGAAAGAAATATCATGGATGGCTGCTATAGCATCCCCTGGCTTCATGGCTGGTAGTGTGGCGACGAGGTTCATCTCAGACGGTTTCGGGAGACGTGCTGCTATATTAAGTAGCGCTCTCCCCGTGATAACTGGGACGGTGAGATTTTGAATATAAATGATTCGAACAAGATTTTTTACATAATACACATATCCGTAGCAACATGTGCCAGTATCTACTTAGGGTTTTTTTTATACTTCGTAAATCGAAGTTTTTACGAATTGCTATAAGAATATGACCGTCCAAGACCGTGCAAGGAACGTACCAAAAAAAAAATTGTATTAGACTTTGCCTACAAGAACGTTCTGTCATCGACCAACATCGTAGTGTTATATTTTGGTGGTGTGGATACGTTCCCTGCATGGCATGCGATGTTTCTTGACTGAGAATGCAGGATATAATCGTAAATTATGGTGGTTCTGGCCTTGAGTGACACATAAGAAACGAAACGACATACAATATTTTGGCTATTGTGGGTTTAGAGATAGCAGTATAAAAGTATTTACTCGTTCTTTTTGGTTTGGTGCATCTGCTTTACACGAAATCATTGGTGAACTAATAAGTACAACCGTACAACCGAGGGACGGGTTCTAGCATTGTAGTTGTGTTTCTTTCTGTGCTTGATATGTTTTTAGCACGGTCATGGTGTTAGTGGGTAGAATTTTTTATTCCCATTTTGTATATGTTTTATATATTCATAATTGCCCGAGTGACAGTATACGTTCTCTTTCCTCCTATACGAACAGTGTGCTTCCTTTTCAGATTATTATTTTAAGCACTACGACGGCTTGGTTCCTGTATGTAACGCGATTTTTATGGGGTGTCGGATGTGGTATGATAATGACTGTAAGTACTGTATTACTATTACTACGCACTATCCTAACACGGCTGCTTTACCGAAAAAAAAGTAATTACAATTAAGTAAATTCTACAGGAGAAGGAAAAAACGGAAAAAATCAATAAAAAATAAATAAAACGTGGGTTTCATCGTCCCATCATTTTTTAAATGTAATAATGCGTGAAATAGTTTGTTCTACCTATTGTGTAACAATTTTATGACAAATTGTGTATAATATCTCTTAAATTTAAAAAAATGTTTTTCGGTAGACAATTAAATTAGTGTATTTTGTTCGTTTACTATCTTTATAATAAAATTTATTATTTTACAATACAACACAACAACGTAAGTAGCGTTGTTTCCTTTCTTTTAAATTGAATTGTAATCTCAATTAAAAACGTTTTTACTGAACAGAAAATCCCAGTAATTCAATTTACAATTTAAGAACAAAGCAATTGACGTGCTACTTGTGTTTTGCCTGGTAGATTTTATTGACGTTTTGCCTTTTTCCCTGTATTTACTTTGTTTGTCGATTTTTTTTCTCTAAAACTAAAGCTCTTTTTATGGTTCTGAGAATGTAGCCACATCCGTTATGCTTTAAAAGTACCAGAAATGTAAAAACATTGATTTATGAAAAAAAAAATTAGTTACTTTTTCGTAGAGCAGCCGAATGAATATGCATGCAAATTTTTTCTTTGTTAAATTAAGACATTTTTAGCTTTCATAAACAAATAAGAAGGATTTTTTATATCTATCATCATCAACAACGAAGTTATAAATCTTCAAAGCTGCTAATACGAAAGAGAAGTCTGACATGGTCTTTGACGTCAAAGCTCGGCACGCCCATACGGTCACAATGGAAAACAGCGTTTTGACTAGATAGACAGATATATTTATTTAAAATTATTATATCTCGATTTTGATATTGTTTTCTCCGTGTTAAAATTTAATATTTGTATATTACTGACAAACCGGTTGAATAACTAATATCTTTTTTCTTGCATATTTCCGATTAACATAGTTTACTATTAGAAATTAGGTATAAGTCAAGGCTCACGTTTCTTTACTGGCTACGTGGTAATGAGTACTATGTTAAGTTTTGTTCTTCTAAGATATTAATTAATTCTCTTTTCAGGTATCAGCCATGTATTTAGCAGAGATATCGGACCCAGAGGTTAGAGGTAGAGTCACATCTTCAATTCGCTATATGACCAATTTTGGCAGTTTCCTCATCATGACGATTGGCCCCTTCGTCTCGTTTCGCTCCATCAACTACTTGCTTCTGGTCCTGCCCATTTGTTACTTTATCGCCTGCTGCTTCATACCGGAAAGTCCGTATTATTTCCTGAAAAACGGAAAGGTTAATGCTGCAAGAGCTTCCCTCGTCAGGTTAAGCGGAAATAAGGATGCGAAGGTAAGAAAATACTTCAGAATGACACTTAAGTTGACTTATTGTTTTATATGAAAAAAAAAACAAAAATTAAATCGGACATCTATCGGTAAATCTATATATACCTAAAAGCGAAATACCACTCACTGATTAATCACGAAATCTCAGAAACTATAAAACCTGCAAACTTAAAATTTGGCAAGTAGGTTCCTTATTGGATGTAGACATCCGCTAAGAACGTATTTTACAAAACTCCACCCCTGAGGGGGTGGTCCAGCAGGGCCGAAGCCTACTGGGGAGAAAGACAATGAAAGGTAGGGTAGGTTTTTAGTCAGTAAGAGTCTGACACTATTTCCCGCCCCACCCAAGGGCGGGATTTGTCATTGGATGATTTTACCTACCATAAAAAAACACCTGAGGGGGTAAAACAGGGGTTGAAAGTTAGTAAGTAGACACCGACTTTCATGCGGGCAAAGCCGCTGGTAGAAACTAGTAGCGATACATTTTTATAAATAGTGTAATAAAAATACCAGTAACTATACTTCCGCAAGCAGTTTCTGCATCATGATACAATGGTATATGTCGGAAAAGTGACACAGAGTACTCAAATGAAGTAAAAGACTAGTGCGCGGTTATTCCACTCGATGCTAGGGA
The DNA here is from genome assembly GCA_958295575.1 of Leucania comma. Classification (NCBI taxonomy): domain Eukaryota; kingdom Metazoa; phylum Arthropoda; class Insecta; order Lepidoptera; family Noctuidae; genus Leucania; species Leucania comma. The sequence continues at coordinate 18,295,000 of OY282470.1, forward strand.
TTGACTGATTAGTTCACTTTTACATGGAGAATTTATCATTCATCAATTATTTTTTTGTGGTTCCATCATCGGACCACTAGACGTATAGCGTTGCGCCATCGGTACATGGTAGACATCTCACCATGTACAAAGCGATTTGGGAACACATTCATTATGCGTACAGCTAAGGAGTGGAATCTGTGTATGTGTGGCAGGGAGCCGGAGTCTGTGTTTCCTGATAGCTACAACCTCTTTAAGTCAAGATTGCATAGTTTACTTCTAGGCAAGCGTACTTCATCGTCGGCCATATCATCACTTACCATCAGGTGAGATAGTGGTCTAACGCGCCTATAAATAATAATAATAAAAAAAAGATCAGCGCTATATTTTCGGCATTTTACCTAAACTGGTTTCACAAATATGAGACAATATTGTTGATTGTTACAGGTAATAGATAGTCGATTGTCAGCAATGGGTGTTGCCGTGAGTAACGAGATGCGTCGCTCCGGTTCACTCAAAGAGCTGTTCACTGGGAAGCAATACCGCAAAGCGTTGATGATTTGTATAGGTACTTACAAATTAGTGGTTTCATTTATTTTGTATAACTCCTGGGCTTTTAATTCTTCTATTTTTCTTTCTTGTCGTTTTATTTACGTTGTATTTTTAATGAAAAATTTAGTAAATTACATTTTAATTTAACACAGTGATTAGAAATTACTTTTAATTGCGCATTTCATGTCTAAATATTCTTCGACAGGATTAAAAACAGCTCAAATAATGTCTGGGTCGCTTGCTATTCAACAATACTTGGGCCAAATTGTTCAAGAGAGCGAGGCGAACGTCAGTGTATCGACGGTGTTGATAATATATGGATCAGTGAAGTTCTTTGTAGGTAAGTGTCTTGCCAATTTGCGGTTACAAAGGCGGTTCATCAAAGTATAAATTATGGGCCGGTTATTCAAAGTAAAAAAAAAAAAAAAACATTTTATTCACATTTAAACAGAGTTATTACAATAGATGTTTCACATGTTACATTTACATCCTTAAATTCTATTTAGCCTGTTACATGGCATGTGAACTTTGTTTTTTTAATTAATTGTATTTAATTTATTTTATTTAATAATAATTAGCCATAAAATCATTAAAATTCTGCGTGTCCAATATCAATAATACCTGGTAAAATACATTCCAATAAAAATCAAATAATTTTTAACATAAAACCGTATCACATTTCACTCAATATATATTTATATACAAATATTATTCCTGTAGCCAGTCATTAATCGAATAGACCATTTTATCTAGAAGTAGCTCTTTAAGAGCCTTCTTAAACTTTGGTAGAGGAAGATCTTGAATGTTTGTTTGTAACTTATTATAAATTTTGACACACATGGCTGAACAATTTTTATTAAACATTGCAGTCTTTGGTACAAATTCTAGCACAAGTCTCTGACCATGTCTTGCACTACGAGGATATAAATTATCACGTGTATACATGTCACGAGCTCTCACAAATAAATCAGGATTACACTTTACAAATACACAAATTTCAAAAATGTACATACTTGGTAGGGGTAATATTTTGAGTCTTTTAAAATGAGGTTTGCAGGACTCGTATGGAGGAATGCCAACAATAGCTCTTATGCAACGCTTTTGAGAAAGAAATGCCCGCTGGCCGTCTGTTGAGTTTCCCCATAGTATCAACCCATATCGTAACACAGAAGCTACATAACCATGATATGCTAACAATAACGTATGTAGGGTTGATGTATTTCTTAGCCTATTTAAGACATATACGAAAGAGTTTACTTTTTTGCAAACTCCTTCAACATGTGCTTTCCAATCTAAATACTTGTCCATGATGAATCCTAAAAACCTCACATTGGTAGATTCGTTGATCTCTATACCATCATATGAGATATGCCTTGGAATGATCTTAGATCCACGGGTTTGAAATTGCATAAAAGTCGTCTTACTAATATTCACCTGTAAGTTATTCCTTACCAACCACCCTATAACTAAGTCAATAGTGTCATTTATTTCAGTGTCAAAATTGTTACTAATTACATTATCACATGTCAATATGATAGAAATGTCATCTGCAAATAAAATACATTTATTGGTAATAATGTCAGGTAAATCATTAATATAGATAATAAAAAGAGGAGGTCCGAGGATGCTTCCTTGTGGAACGCCGTAACTATTAACAATATACTCAGACCTCTCTTGTTTAACCATTGCGTTTCGATCACAAGATATCTCCACACATTGTTCACGACCGTGTAAGTAGGATGCTATCCAATCCAATGCTGGGCCTATAATACCATAATTATCTAATTTCTTAAGAAGTAAGTTATGGGATACAAAGTCAAATGCTTTTGACATGTCGAAAAATATCACCATCGTTAGCTTTTTCTTGTCAACATTCACTAAGATATTATGCACTAGATCAAATGCGGCAAGTGTAGTTGATTTTCCTCTTTGGAAGCCATATTGTTCGTTTTTTATTATTTGAAACTTATCCAGATATGATGATAATCTTTTATGCATAGCTTTTTCAAATATTTTAGAGATAATAGGGATTAAAGTTATGGGTCTGTAATTGCTCATTTCTGTTTTATCTCCCTTTTTATGCAATGGTTTTACTATTGACTTCTTCAATCGGCTAGGAAAACTCCCTTGCTCGAAAGATAAATTTATTAGATATCCTAGCACGGGAGCAATACTTAAAACGCATTTTTTTAAAACGTCGGTTGTGATACAATCATAACCAACAGAACTTGTATTATTTAAAGACATGATAATATTTCTAACTTCAATGTCTTCTACTGGTGTAAGAAATATACTATTGCTTGTACGGTTTTTATTTGTGTTTTGCGTGTAACCATTATCACTATTCGATTGTTGTATTAAATAGTTATTAAACTTGTTTGCTATCTTATATGGACTGGTTACCGTATTATTGTCAGTCTTTATTTCATTTATAAAGTCTTGACGAGCATTAGAATCTGTATCATCATTTACGACTTTCCAAGCTGCTTTACATACATTCTTAGATTTGTTTATAAAATTATGATTAGAAATTTTTTGTGAATTTAATATACAACGCCGTAACAATTTTGAATAATTGTGATACGTAGCTTTATTCTGTTTTGTTCGTTTATTGTAAAATTTAAATCTGAGATGCCGTTTCGTTTTACAGCTTAGTCGCAACCCTTTCGTAATCCAATTTATATCGCGATATTTTGTGACAATCATTTTTTTAATGCGTGGGAAACATAATTCAAAAAATAAACGCAACTCATCATAAAAAATATTAAATGCTAAGTTCAGATCTGGTTCCTTGTATACATCATCAAACGTTAAGCTTTCTAAACTTTCCCGAAATTTTCTAATATTGTCCTGACAAAAATCTCTCTTTGTTATATAATATTTTGATGACTGGAAGATTTTCGTTTTTATTGGCAATTCCAACATCTGGGCTGTGTCGTGGTCCGATAGTCCCAGTTTCAATATTTTACCAGATGCTCTTTTTACGTTACTAATTAAATGATCTATACAGGTATTTAGTCTAGTTGGTTCGTTAATATAAAGTATAAATTATAAAGAAAGAGGGTTACGAGTTATAAGAGACATTTTTCGCCCATCACACACTCAAAAATAAGTTTATGTTTCCGAATATTTATAAATGCATTTGTACAGTTAAAGATATATATTTTTTTATTCGTTGCGTGAATTACCTTATAAATTATAAGCTTTAATAAAATATTTTAAAATAATTTTAAATACATTTTTAAGCTAATTTCGATATAATTAAGCCCCTTTTTTTTGCAGGCATATTTTCATCGATGATAGTGGACAAGATTGGGCGTCGGCCCCTGATCGTCTACTCCTTCTTCAGCGCTGGAATATCTCTCACAGTAGTTGGAATCTATTTCTTGATACAGCCTAATTCTTCCCCATTCTACAGTTACATACCTTTCATTGGCATCATCTTCACTAGTATGATATCTATTCTAGGCTTCGACTCAATAGTATTTGTTATTAATGCAGAAATATTTCCTCTTAACGTCAAATCAGTCGCCATGACTCTGCAAAATATTTTAGGAGGATTTCTGAACTTTTTATCGGTGAAAGGTTATCAACCATTGAAGGATATAGCAGGTCTGGCTGGAGTGTTCGGGTTCTACGCTGGTATGGCAATAATGGGTGCTGTTTTTTCATATTTTATGGTGCCAGAAACAAAGGGAAAGAGTTTGAGAGAGATCCAGGTTGAGCTGCAAGGTGATTTATATGACGAAATTGATGAGAAGATAAAAATTCGTATTGTGAAGAAAGATGATAAAGAGAGCGAGCTGAAAGAAATTAACACGTGATCATACTTGAGCTTTAAGACAACGGCAGTGAAATTGTAGTCTACAGCAGTTCAGTACATAACACAACTCAACAGCGCCCTAATTCATACTGACTACAGACTTAGTAGTACTGACATTTTTCAACCTTTGTACCTTTTCGAGTTAAACAAATAAAAAAATATTATTATTAAATAGTTAACATAAAAGGTTGTGACTACAGGATCTTAAATTCGCAAAAGGTATAGATCTATGAAATAAAAATAAACAAAAGTTTTACTTAATTACGATTAAATACTTGATCATGTTTTTCGTTCTATTATTTCTCTGACATGTTCGATTTGAGCAAAGGTGGCCGAGTGGTAACAGCCCCGACTTACGAGTTGTAGGTCGTGGGTCCAAACCCAGCCAGGCGTATTACTTTGTGTAATTTATTTCATCACCACTGCTCTCAAAACAGTGAAGGAAAATATCATGAGGAAACCGGCATTTCCTAGAACCAGAAACTTCGAAGACATGTGACATTCACCAACCCGCACTGGGCCCGCTTTTTGGATTACGGCCCATTCCCTCTCCTAGAGAGGAGGCCCGAGTCCCAGCAGTGGGATCATTATAAGGCTGATGCTATGCTATGCTATGTCCGATTAATCACTAAACTTTTCGTCTCATAAATCTACGAAATGGTTCAGTTACGTTTCTTGACGGCGGCGACGCCCCAGATTTGAATTAGAGATGAGATATACTATATAGGTAGGTATTATGCGTACTGAATTTGATGCCTCTGCCTCGAATCTTGCGGACAGCGGGGCGGTGGCGGCGGCGATGCGGGAGCGGCAGGATCTTATGAGTAAAATTAAATGGACCGGCCCTCGAATACAGCGGCGCGATTCAAGGCAGAGGCCTTAGAAGTACGCATCCCCCCAAATACTCATTCCGAAATCTAATGGTATTTAGGCATCTTTAATTTACTGACGTTTCCTTATCTAGCGCTTCTTCGTATGTATTCGTAATATCGAGACGATCAAGTAATCTAGTATTTTCGCTATGTCATGGGTTCGCTTCTGAAAGGAAAATCCGGGGCCTGGAATGCAAATATAATAATTAATAGTTGGACTACTATATTCGCTGATGCTTCTCTTATGATATCTCTGTAGGAGTTGCTGTTTAGATCCCGCATACACAAATTCACGTCAGTTACCTCTGTTTTTACAGTTGAATCTATTGCCATTTGTGAAGACATTTCATTTGTTATACGTCTCGTAAGTTAATTATACCTCCTTTATTATCTCTGACTCAAATAGTTGCCTTCAAATCATTTTATCTAATCTTTTCTGATCGAAGTCTAAATTCCTATATTTAAAAAAATTAAAGATAAGTATGTTATTTCAATATCATGAACATAGTATTGGTGTTGTATTAGCTTGGATTCCTGGTCATTTCTGTATTCTTGATAGATAGATGTATTCTTTATTATACACCAAAAATAAAATTACTTATAGAACTTAAAATTAATATGGTGTCACAATATGCGGTCTTATCGCTAAAAGCGATCTCTTACAGACAACAATTGGATGGATTTCACAGAGAAGGAGAAAAAGAAAATGCCGAAAATGCTGTTCTTACAGGTTTTCATGCCCACTCTGAAAATTGCCATGATAATTGTACTACTTTAACTCTTGGTCCACTATGTGGTAAATCTCTAAGTCCACTAAGTGAAAATTTTATGGAAGAGATTCAACCCGAGATTCCCCACAAGCCTTGTTTTTTTTAAATATTAATTGAAAAATAAATCACTGCCTCAACTATCTGTCGTTTACGTTTAAACCATTGTTGCTCTCCTTATTTTTTATTTCTTGGCCAAACTTATGATTAAGGATAACTGTCTTTGTGAATGCGATTTAGATGAAGGAAATTTGGACCATTTATTTTCTCCTGTCCTAAATTGCGCTTCTCTCTTCATGAAATCATTCCTCGTCATGTTCCGCGTCAGCCTCGGTCAAGTGTCTTCTTCCTTTTGTGTTTACTCTTATTATATTTAAACTATTCGAATTCGTTGATATTAATAAAATTAAGTTGTAAATAACTACTATTTTTTTCTATCTATCTGTTTCACGCTTACGTGTTTCTGTCATGTACATACTTACATAGTCATATAATTTGTGGTCATGTTGATCTGCGTCTACTATAAATTCTTTTATTTTGATCTTTGATGTCTGTAGATATACACATCAAATTAATTACTGTTAATTCTCGCTTAATACTCTCCAACATTTGATGGTCTATTATTGTACTGACCTAACTGACCACACTGTTTTATTATCAGCCTGGTGGAGTTTTTTTAATTGGGACATGAGTAGTTTACGGTTTCATATGAAGGAGTCATTGGTTTGCCCCTCTGTGGCATCGACACATAACATGTTCAAGTCTGAATAGCACACCTAAAAGAAACATGACTGATTATCTACCAGGTGGGCCTAAATGGGTATCATACAGTGAATAAAAACGGCTAAGAATGGAATCAGTTTACTTCTCTGTATTGAGGAGTTAACTGATTCCATTCCTAGCCGATTCAGTAGCATTCGGTACACGTGTACTATTATTAGGTAGGTACAAACAACAAAACGTCACCGTCATCAATTAGAGTCACTAAAATTAGTCATTAGTAATTTTGGTAATAATTTACCTAAACTTGTATATAATATTCCAAACATAAAAAAGTAAAGACTCTACTTTTAATTATTTAGTTAAGTACACTACCTAAGGTTCAGGTATTTTTTAGAGTGGGAAATAATTGAATGACATTTCTCTCATTTGAGCGGAGTGGGAGTGCGAGTCAGACTTAGTAGGCTTCGACTCTGCTGGGCCCCTACGATAAATCGGGCATGATCGCACGTGTTGGCATTATACACTCACATAGTTTTTGTGACGCTACATGTTTTGCTGTACCTCCAGCATGGATTTTTGAGAAGGCCTGTAAGGGTAGGCACCAGCCATTTAGCTGCAGGAAATCGTTCGATTGTCTCATAAATCTACCTTATAGCTTTCAATTTTCTGATTGCGAATATTATGCAATGTTACTATGGCCCTAGAAAACAAAATATTTATGAAGCAAAAGTATTTTTCTTAGGGAAAAGTAGTAGCAAAAGTATTTGGATCAATTTATCCAAATTAATTGATTAATAATTACTTAAAAAAATAGAAGGGATCTAGTATCCCTCTTGAAAATATTATGAGACGTCAATCACTCTAATGATAAATGATATTTATTTTGCAAATAGGTTTTCAAAAAACACTTTAACACGTCAATAACACTCTAAGTAGACGTTGGATCGAACCGATTCGTGTGATAACTGAAGTTAACGTAGTAAAGCTTATAATAATCAATTTAAAATTCGAGTTTCAAATTGTCTAAAATGTATAATTTTTCTTTTTCTCTTCGTAAATGTTATTTCTTTTTTATATCCAATTTTAGTCATTATACAAAATTATAAGTTACGCTATGGCGGCCCAAAGTAATATGGGTAATCTCTTTCCAGTTGCATTTTTATTAAGGCTCGGTAGTAGGAAATCGTATTGCGGGAGAATAATAAATGTATATAGATAACTTAAAGTAATTGTTACGAAAAAAAACATCTGTTTAGTTTAAGACTTTCATCAGTAAGTGCAATAGTTGGATTGGGGATAAACCTTGTAGATTATTGTTAAAAAAATATTAAAAATCACTAAAAACGTGCAAAACACACTCGCATTTTCGTAGTTTAACGCGTAAATGAAAAGTCACCTAATTAGTTTAATACCTACTTAATAAACTACAGAAAATGGAGAATCCAATGCATATCTCAGTTTTTCATAACGCTATTTCTCTTTTGTGTAAAAAAATCGGAAACTGTCTTAATTTTTACGCCCGAATTTCCCATAAAAATTACTATAGCCGCGAGCCGCACAGCCGTAATCGAATCGTCGGGCCAAGCCAACCCAGGCTCAGTCCATAGACTAATATATTATAAGATGAGATAGACTGGCAACTGACGTTTTTTGGTTTAGTTAACGAGCAACGCCCTCTGAACGCCAAGCAAGGAACTAAATGAGTACCAATGAATATATACATAGGTAGACGCGCGTTTATTTGTTTATATAGCTTATGTATTTCGTTTATTAGATACAAACTGTGTTTAGTTAACGAGCAACGCCCTCTGAACGCCAAGCAAGGAACTAAATGAGTACCAATTAATATATACATAGGTAGACGCGCGTTTATTTGTTTATATAGCTTATGTATTTCGTTTATTAGATACAAACTGTGTTCTGATCTAAGCATAAATATTTTATCTAAAATTAGTGCATGAACACAGTTCAGGTATCTAATAAACGAAATATCAATATATCTTGTAGGTATCTTGGGTAAAGGGAATGAGATTAATAACACAAAAACATAAAATTTAATTTATTTATTTTCGTTTCGAACCACTTGTTTTAGTATAATGTTCTCGAGCCTGTATTAAAATGGGGTCAGTTTCTTCATTATTAGTGAAATTGTAATAGCTTTTGCCTTTTGCTTGTACCTACAATCTTCACCCAATTTTGAAATCTTTCTGCATCTTTCTCAGGATGTCTCAGGAAAGTAGTGTAGAATTTCACCTGAAAATAAATTAAAATGACTGTAACGGGACTGACTAATTCCCACGCTTCACAATAATTAAAAAAATAAAATAAAAATCGGGCAAAGAGACATGTCAAGATTGTTTACCAAAGCTGACGACAGACTACAAGAGGCATTTATGATTTCTGAGTGTTTTATAAGTTTGTTTGAAGTTAGAACCAATGTTTTTTAGACATGTTGACTACTGAATAAAAAATATATTGCTCAGTTTTAAAAAAATTGAGTGTATTAGGCACTAGGATTGGTATGAATAATCTATGTATGTTCGACATAGGCATGAAAGCATACCTATACGGTGATATGCTTTCAAGCCTACATCAGAGGTTTCCCTTAGGAAGGCAATAATAGGAAGATGGTTTTAGATCACTAAAACATTTAAAAAAAAACAAAACCAAATAGGTAGGTAGGAAAAAATGTATTGCAATGCATACCGGGTACTGTTGGAATATAAAACACACTACTCTCACCATCTTCTGCTACTACTGGGCACCCAGGAACACAGCATGTGTTTCGAGACATTGTGTAAAGCGTAAAATAACTACACTGAGATATTTGGTCCAAACTCCTTGCGAAGGGCCTATTTACACTTTCACAAAATGCAATCTGTGCTGGAATTTCGGTTATTCTGCAATATATGGAGGAACAAAGGCTCAACTGAACATATATAACAACTAAAACACCAAAAAGTACAAGAGAAATTACGCACGAAGATACGAACTCAACGGCCGTAAATTTGGTTAAATTTCTTTTGACGTCAAGCTTCAGTGTTGCTAATGTAATCATTCGATTTAGTATCGATAAACTACTCATAAAATTCTAAAATCGGAAAAATATCACTAATAATACAAAGTTTTAATAAAATATACTGGGAATAATTTCCGCTTGGATAATAAGTTATATTTTTTCTATGAAACTAGAGTAATTAAAGAAAAATAGCATAATTAACAATTGGTGTAAACTACCACATTTTTCAAGCAAAAAAAAAAGGTAACACTACAATAAAAAGTTCCTTGCTTGGGGGATAGATGGCGTTTTCCGCAATAACAAAAAAATGTTCTAAGTTACCAGGGCATGGCTCAGTCGACGACAAGTCTTCAAGGAGAGAGCACGTCGCTCTTCAGTAAAAAATGCATTTGTGTGTGTGTGCCTGTGAGTACACGAATCCATCGCACAGTGGTCGGGATTTAGTAAAATTTTATTGTAGATTTTTACTTCAGATTCTATAAACATGTTCTTTGTTTATTGTCATTTATTTTTTAACCGACTTCCAAGATGGCGGCTGCGAAAATTTTCAAAATAATGGAAAATTTGAAAATTGTTGCAGCCGCCATCTTGAATTTTTATTTTGACCTCATTAACGGCTTTAGCACCATCGAAAATCTTGAAAACGACACCCATGATGATTTTTGCAGCCGCCATCTTGAATTTTCATTTTGACCTCATTAACGGCTTTAGCACCATCGAAAACCATGAAAACGACCCCCATGACGGAAAATTTGAATTTTTTGCAGCAGCCATCTTGGATTTTCATTTTGACTTCATTATCGGCTTTAGCACCATCGAAAACCACGAAAACGACACCCATGACGGAAAATTTGAAAATTTTCGTAGCTGCCATCTTGAATTTTCATTTTGACCTCACTTTCGGCTTTAGCATCATCGAAAACCATGAAAAAGACACCCATAACAGAAAATTTGAAAATTTTTGGAACCGCCGTCTTGAATTTTCATTTTGACCTCATTAACCGCTTTAGCACCATCGAAAACCATTACTGGGGCCAAAGGTTATGTGAAAATATCACCAAGGGCCCTGGGACAAAGGCAATGAATGGAACAGGGTAGGTTTTTAGTCAGTAAGAGTCTGACTCTATTTGCCGCCCCACCCAAGGGCGGGATCTGTCATTGGATGATTTTACCTCCCATAAAAAAAAAAACCATCGAAAACCATGAACCATGACGGAAAATTGAAAATTTTCGCAGCCGCCATGTTGGATTTTCATTTCGACCTCACTATCGGCTTTAGTACCATCGAAAACCATGGAAGAGAAACCCATAACAGAAAATTTCATCATCTTGTATTTTAATTTTGACCTTACTATCAGCTTTAGCGAAAACTATAAAAACTACCCATGACAAAAAATTCGAGCTCAAACCCTTATAGGTCAATTTACCTACCTACAAACAAAGCAAGCTTGTATTACAATCATTCCAAAAAAAATCAGACAACTTGAGAACCTCCTCCTTTTTTGGAAGTCGGTTAAAAAATAAATGACAATATCCAAACTACATGTACAAAGAATCGTACCGACGGCGACGTAACTACAAATATACAGTTTTCAAATTCATTCCGAGATAAAGGGTCTTGACCCTGAGGGTTCAAAAAACGGAACCCATATAGGATCACTTTTGAGGTACGGGACTCTAAAAAAGAATTTTGTAAATCGGGTCATACTTATATGACGGAGTTAACCTTTTGAATCGCGTAATTAGAGACACAATAGAAAGACAATAGGTGTGCGGACGCCGACGTCCTCTTGGTGAATAATGAATAAACATAGAAAATGTACATCCGAATTGAAAACTCTCCTCTTGTCTTTAACTTAGCATAAGTGCAATAAATAAAACATGTACCTCAATAATATTTTATTAAAATATCATTGATGTACCCACTTCAGTTTTAAATATGTTGTTTTTACATTTCGTCGTCGTCATAGATACATTTCTATGGTCGTCGGTATCTCGACGCTCGAACACTATGCAAACATCAATGTGTGCGTGAACGGTGACCGCGCGCGTCTGTCGCTGTGTGAGTAGCGATAGCGCTTCAAAACCTATCTTCAGTCGCGCTCGCGGCGAATATGAGCCTTAAATTAATTGATAAGAAACAATACGTTTCCGTATATCCACATGATAATAAATTAGGTAAGTATGCCAAGTCCTTCGGAGCTTACAAAAAGTAAAGTGCTATACACTGCCTTCATATGTATCAATAGATAGTAGATAACCTAAAAGAGATGGCAGCAGCTCGTGTTCTAAAAGTGGAGTAGATTGGTTTTGGACTACAAGATATCTCTCTTTATAACTTTATAGGTTTGCTGGAAAAAACTCCACTTTGAGTTAAGCTTGCTTATGTGCTATTGAACATGAACTCTGTATATAAATTGTTAAGGTTTACAATACATAATTAAGAGTAAGTTAAGACGGTCTCGATGAAAAAACATTAATTTTTAGGTACTAGTAGAATCAATCAGTGTAACAAGTTTCAGTTTCAAAGTAGAGAATAAAAAGACAATAGGTTTAGTAAAAAAATATTTTTGTCATAAATATATAATAAGATATTACATTCAATAATTCAATCATTTATTCAACATTTTCAATTTCACATAATTCTCTTTTCACAGACAATTCATAGCCAACTGCTTAAGAGATAACGTTGACGACTGCACTAGTATGAACTGTGACACAGTCGACAGCGTCCTCCTTCCTACTTATTAGAATTTAATACAATTAAATATAAAATATACAAATGAGATTTTGCTATTTTAGTATACATATCAATTTCTTTAACTGGTGACGTAATACCTTTGTGTTGGGATCGTGACACTACGCACTAAAATGTTTACGTCTCCGTTTATTATGGCCATTTTTTTTATAATTATACAATTTTTACTTAAAAAAATAATTTTTTTTTTGAAGTTTTTTTTTATTGTTACTAACACTAAATGAATCTCATTGTTACTCGAAATTAAGATTATTATTATTTATTTGTTTTCTATAAAAATATTGGATTTTAAATATCATATACGCATAAATTACCCTCCTTGTTTAATTTTGACAGTTGCTGATCTAGATTAAGTATGTTTAGAACTTTACTGATCTAGATTAAGTACGTAAAAGTATTTCTATATAGTTGAAAGAAATATCCAAACTGAGTTTAGACTTATGATTTATATATGACGCAATCAACTAGCTTAGTTCGCCGTTTAGTAAACAAACTAGCCTGATAACTAAACTAGCGCTCTGAGTGATTGAAATTTAGGACATCCCGAGAATCAGAATCAGAATTAGAATAGTTTATTTAAAATAGACCAATTACAGGCACTTTTGAATTGTCAAAATGTCGGTCAGTCCAAAAAAAGTGAAGCTAAATTGCACGTTCCAAAGCGTAGATCTCTATGGAGAAGAACGTGCAAGAAACTCCATGGGCACTCTTTTAAATCATATTATGAGTTACATAATCTTGGTTACAAATTTATTGTCGCTTCTATTATGTGAGCACAATGAAGAAAAACCACAAATAATGAAAAAATACAATAAACTAATAAAAAAATAGTAATTGAATTAAGCCACTGGCAGCTAAGAGATGACCAGTCCCAACTGACGGCGCCCGTTCTCGAGCATGACGCGTGCCTCAGCCACACTCAGCTCTACCATTTTGAAGGGAACCGAATGACCCAATAACACGTGCCACCATCAGCGAAACATTTGAGTGAGCATGAAAAACTCTCAACTGCCATGCTCGTAACGTCAAACAAGTTGTTACCTAATAAAATAAAAATGCTCCATGGTACTTCACATTCACAAATTAGAAAAAAAAGTGCTTCTACATTATACAATGTTATTGTTCCCAATTACAAAAAGTAATAATTGATCACAAGCTCCATTAAAATAAACTAATCAATTATAATATATATATTATATTGAAAAAGAAAAACAAGATATTTCGAAAACCACGATACAAAAAGGGTCCCAGCATCTCCTCCATATTAAAAAGTAATAAAATACATAAAATAAAATGTAGAACTAATTTGTAGGCAAATGTGGCTGTGGCTGTGGAGCAGGACCGGCATTTAGCCAAGCATTTTTATCAAGGATGTAATCATCCAATCTATAATATGCTTGTCTACATAGCGTGCGCTTAATGCATGTTTTAAATTTTGACTCATTTAGATGGAGAATCTCAAGTGGTATTTTATTATAAAATTTTACACAGTACATGGGGTACTGTGTAAAATTTAAAAAAAGAACTTTGTACTTTAGCCAATCTGAATCGAGGTTGATCTAATTGGTTCCTATTCCTAGTATTAAAATTGTGCCTGTCACTTATCTTAGTAAAAAGATGAATATTTTTCCGAACATACATAATGTTTTCATAAATGTATTGACAAGGGACCGTCATGATGTTTATTTCCTTAAACAGTTCTCAAAGAGAATCGCGCCTGCGAAGATTATATATGGCTCTGATAGCTCTTTTTTGCAGAATAAAAATAGACTCCATGTCTGCAGCCCGTCCCCATAGTAATATACCGTAAGACATTATGCTATGGAAGTAACTAAAATAGACTAGTCTCGCAGTATCTACATCTGTAAATTGACGGATTTTTCTAACAGCATATGCTGCTGAACTAAGCCGACCTGCCAGAGATGTTAAATGAGGACGCCATTGTAGCCTCGAGTCAAGCGTGATCCCCAGGAAAACCGTTTTCTCGACGAATTCGAGTTTCTCCTTGTTTAATACTATATCGGAATCACTACTCTTTACATTCGGTAACGCAAATCTTATGCACTTAGTCTTTTTTCCATTTAACACCAAATTATTAACAGTGAACCATTTGTGGACTTCCTGTAAAGCTTCGTTTACGTCATCAAGGTTTGTAGAACGTCTATTGACCTTAAAAATTAACGATAAACAAAAGAACAATACAATGTGTGGTTGTTTTTTTAATAGATGCGGTAGATCATTAATATACACTAAAAAGGGAAAAGGACCCAATATTGAGTCTTGTGGGAAACCCATTTTGACTCTCAAACCTTGAGAATTTATACCATTTATTTGAACTTGCTGTTGCCTGTCATTTAAATAAGATTTCACCAAGCTGAGTGGAAGTTTACCTAGCCCATAATGTTTTAGTTTTAAAAGCAAGGTTTCGTGATTAACGCAATCGAAAGCCTTTGAGAGGTCACAAAAAATCCCTATCACATCTTGGGCTTCCTCCCACGCTCACAGACAGATATTTAGGTGCGATGGAGATGTTTGGGCTAGAGTGTGCGAGCAAAGCGAGCGAAAGAATTCCCCGTAATCTGCTTTTATTTTTTTCTCTATGTTAAGTTCCTCTATAACTCCGTCGGGTAAAATTCCGAAATGAGCTGCAAACTGCAACCACAGGCGAAACTGCGGCTGCGGTTGATCGCAGTGCTGCGTGCGGTCGCAGTTTCTTCTATACCAAGCCGGTTGTATATGTGTTATGGAACCGAGTGTGTTTATGAACAGGACATCATAAATAAACATGATCTATGCCATCATCTGCCTTTTAATGTTCCCACTGCTGCGACACAGGCCTCCTCTCTAAGAGAGGGAATTTAAAATATTGAGGGTGGGTGATCTATATATTGAGTCCGTATTTGATTTTTTCTGACCTCTGAAATTTTCTTAACATCCATTGACACCCGAACGATTCTTTCCGCTTAAATAGAAAAAAGGCTTTCAGGACTTATTAGGTAATATTTATTTTATTGTTTTAATTCTTCTTATCATTGGTAGATCTTTTTTAAAACGTTACATTGACTTGGTAGATGGTGTATACATACTGTGCAGTCTTCGCAATGTTTGCAGTATTCACCCTTAAATAACAGAAAACCAATATTAAATTAACCAATTATTTGTTTCCTTAGAAAATCTTAAACTGTTTAATTTAGTTAATTCAATTAAATAGAATAATTTATTTCATAAATCAAATAAGTGGGTTAACAGGCAGTACAATAAAAAAAACATTTTATAAAAAAAAAAAATACAACCGACTTCAAAAAAACACCAAAAGTGCGAAATACCTTTAATTTCGGAAGATTTTGCACTTTTGCTGTTTTTTTGAAGTCGGTTGTATTTTATTTCACACTTTTTAGTTGTAGTACCCCACAGCGAAACTTAAATAGACAGGTACCTTCCGCCATTCGGTTTCATCATCAAATCATCATGACAATTCTAATAATACCAAACACGGCTAGGATACACTGATTTATTACAAAGTTCTGGCCCTTACCTACCTTCCGTCTTCATCATCAGATCAGTTCTATGTATCCCCTCCCCTTTTCCTTTAGTCAGTCATCTACATGTACGAGTATAAACAAAGCAATTTTACTTGTTACGACAGTTCTGCTATGGTTTTTTGAAGAATTCCGTTCTATATCTTCGTAGTTCATCATCAGATCAAAAAGATATTTTTATGGGACCAATTCGGAAGTATAATCTTTCAATCAAAACAAAAAAAATTGAAATCGGTCCACAATAGTTACATAACTTATTACGAAATTAATATTTTAATATAAAAATAAATTAAAAGAGATGGATGAGTCAAAAATTACATAAAAACACAATAATTCCTTGGTTCATACATAAAAAAAAATTGCGACTGAAAGAAAATTGATGGGGGAAATTGATGCTGGCTAAAAGTCAGCAAGTGTCTGGCACGCATTTTCGCTCCATTCAGAGCGGAACATGCTGTGAACATCATATGACATAAGGTTTACCAGAGAGCGGCGCGATAAATAAACTAAAATTTTATCAGCGACAACGATTGTCAAATACTCCAAAACCCATATCAATGATAATCGTTATCGCCACTACAATGCCACTTGTCAAAACACGAAGATCAATTTCCTTTTATTTATACTATAGACCTGGTTTACCTAGATTAAGTAGACATTTTTGACAGTAAAACAAGATATTCTTAAAATAACGCGGGCATTTTTTTTTATTTACTTGACGATAACACAGTAATTTCATCAGTCCCCCTAGCCAAGTTTATGATATGACTGAAGTACCTATCTCTCTTTGTTTCAGTGTTTCCGGCTACTATGGTTGCAGGATTTTTACTTGCGTGGAGCAACCCTGGTGATACTACTCGTAGTTCCATAACAATGAGACCAGCATCAATATTACAGACGTAAGTTTCGAAGACAACGTCGAGGACGACTTCGAAAAGGAGGAGGTTTTATATTCGGCTGTATGTATTTTTAACCGACTTCGAAAAGGAGGTTCTATGTTCCGCTGTATGTATTCTTTTTTTTTAATGTATGTTCACCTATATCTCGGTCAATTGTGGACCAATTTCGAAAAATTTTGTTTTCAATGAAAGATTTCCTGTTCTATTTTTTTCTTTAATTTAATGTAATTTACGTACAATAAAGAATATAAAAATATAAGATTATACTTCCGAATTGGTCCCATAAAAATATTGTTTTGATCTGATGATGAACTTCGAAGATATAGATGGAAGCTCTTTAAAAAAATCATGGCAGAAATGTCGTTACAAGTAAAGTTGCTTTGTTTATACAAGCAGTTGGTGACAGACTGAATGAAGAAGGGGAGGGGATACAAAGAACTGATCCGATGATGAAGCCGGGGGGTAGGTAAGAACCGGAATTCTGTAATAAATCAGTGCATCCTAGCCGTATTTGGTATTATTAGAATTATCATGATGATTTGATGATGGAACCGAATGGTGGAAGGTAATTATTTAAGTTTGGATGAGGGGTACTACAACTAAAAAGTGTGAAATAAAAAACTTTTTACAAAAAAAAATACAACCGACTTAAACTTAAAAAAAAAACACAAAAAAGCGCGAAATAACTTTTATTTCGGTAGTCGGTGTTAATATCGAAGAGACTAAACTAATACAGAAACACCGACTTCCGAAATTAAAGTTATTTTGCACTTTTTTGTGTGTTTTTTTCATCGAAATCGGTTGTATTTCATTTTTTAAGTTTTTTTATTGTGTCATTCATTGTTCAAAACTGCTATAATTGTGAAATTCAATATTGTTAGAAAGTCATGTCCTAGAACGATTTGAAATAAACATGTGACATTCACCAAAATGCAATGTCTTGCGTGGGTAAATATGAGTCTCACAGAAACGATGGGTTGATTCCTGATTCAGCAGATGTTGTAAAAAATATAGGGCTGTTGTCATTATTTTCTTCTTGATTCATGTTACTGTGGATGAGAAAAACCCGGCTGCTGAAGAAAAATATTTTTTATAGAAAGAAATATAATTTGTGGCTGCCATTTCGTTCCCTGGCTTCATGACTTAAGTCTGGTGACGAGGTTTATTTCCGACGCAAAGCAGCGCTGTCCCCGTGATAAGTTACATTTTGAATACAAATGATTCGAACAAGATTTTTAAAGAATACTTGTTGCTATGACAAGTATACAAGTAGTAAGTATAAGTACTACTTAGAGTTTTTTCTATGCTTCGTAAATCGAGGTTCTTACGACTTTTTACCGAATAGCTATGGGAATGTAATGTAATTTAGAAGTCTGCCCACAACACCGTACTAGGAAAGTGTCAGATTAAAACAATTGTTTTTACACATCCGTAAGAATCTACTTACACTGCATAAGCTCTGGAGGGAGGGGGTCTCATACAAAAATCATCATCCTTCAAGTTTATTTCGAACTTCTTTCTTACAGCGATTTCTAAAATATATTTTTTTAATATTATTTAATATTATTAAAAATTTTGGGACTTTTATAACGCACAGCGTTTGTCAGTCTATTTATTTATTAAAAGTTGAAATTTTGAAGGTTTTAAACCTACCTGTAGTAATTAGCCGGTGTGGGCGCCGTCGCTGCGAAAGTGAGTGGCAGATGATCCGGGGATACCGTACGGTATCTTTTTTTTTTTTTTTTTGGTAGTTAAAATCATCCAATGACAAATCCCGCCCTTGGGTGGGGCGGGAAATAGTGTCAGACTTTTACTGACTAAAAACCTACCTTCCGTTCTTTGCCTTTGTCCCGGGGCCCGTGGTGACACTCTCGCATAACCTTTGGCCCCAGTAGGCTTCGGCCCTGCTGGACCCATACAGTTTGCTGACAACTCCTTGAGGCGCGCGGGAACAGTGCGCGCCGTAGACGACCTGAGCTCGGACCGGTCTGTTACCGGACGGACGGACAGCGAGCTACCCATTGCCCACCGTCCGCGAGCCCGCGCCTACGGTGGCCGGAAATCGGGATCGGAAACCCGGCGGCGGCGGCGGCGTGTGCGCCTTTGCCTAATGCGGTCGGCCTCCTCCTTTGCCAGCATTACTGCTTCGCAAAAGGAGGCGACCGCCTGCCACTCCTCCTCGCTCCGGAGCATGGCTTGAACCAAGCCCCGGCGCGAGAGATCGCCGCCGATCGCCCCCACGAGGATACGGCGATGCTCTTCCCAAGCGGGGCACACCTCGACTGTGTGCTCCACCGTGTCCACCGGGCGGTCCGCACAGTGGCGACACCCGGGCGTCGTCTCCGCACGGATCTTGTACAGGTACGGACCGAACTTGCCGTGTTCGGTCAGCACCTGCGCCAAACGGAAGGTGACGACGCCGTGGGGCCTTTCCAGCCACGCCTCAAAGAGGGGCCTTACCGCCTCGATCGTGGCGTGCCCAGCACGAGGTTGCGACAGTCGCTCTCGCCATTTCACCATGAGATCCCGCCGGAGCTCTGTCCGCCATGCCGCGACTTGTCGCGGCAGCGGAGTTTCGCCCCGACGTTGCATCTCCACGCGTAAATCATGCATGTGTGCAAGGACTGTTGCCTCCAAATCCCATGGTGGTAGGCCAGCAAGGAGGCTCGCCGCTTCACAGGACACCGTACGGTATCCGCGGATCATCCGGATGGCCATGACCCTCTGGCAGGCGGTTAGCCGGGCCGCCACTCGCTTTCGTAGCGATGGCGCCCACACCGGCGATTTACGCGTAGAGATGCAACGCCGGGGCGAAACTCCCCTGCCGCGACAAGTTGTGGCATGGCGGATAGAGTTCCGGCGGGATCTCATGGTGAAATGGCGAGAGCGACTGTCGCAACCTCGTGCTGGGCGCCACGATCGGGGCGGTAAGGCCCCTCTTTGAGGCGTGGCTGGAAAGGCCTCACGGCGTCGCCCCCTTCCGTTTGGCGCAGGTACTACTAAGATTCGTGCGGAGACGACGCCCGGGTGTCGCCACTGTGCGGACCGCCCGGAGGACACGGTGGAGCACACAGTCGAGGTGTGCCCCGCTTGGGAAGAGCATCGCCGTGTCCTCGTGAGGGCGATCGGCGGCGGTGATCTCGTGCCGGGGCTTGGTTCAAGCCATGCTCCGGAGCGAGGAGGAGTGGCAGGCGGTCGCCTCCTTCTGCGAAGCAGTAATGCTAGCAAAGGAGGATGCCGCCCGCATCAGGCAACGGCGCACACGCCGCCGCCGCCGGGATTCCGATCACGATTTTCGGCTACCATAGGCGCGGGCTCGCGGACTGTGGGCAATGGGTAGCTCGCTGTCCGTCCGTCCGGTAACAGACCGGTCCGAGCTCAAGTCGTTTACGGCGCGCACTGTTCCCGCGCGCCTCAAGGAGTTGTCAGCAAAATGTAGGGGCCCAGAAGGGCCGAAGCCTACTGGGACCAAAGGTTATATGAAAATGTTACCCGGGAAGAATGGAGCAGGGTAGGTTTTTAGTCAGTAAAAGTCTGACACTATTTCCCGCCCCACCCAAGGGCGGGATTTTTCATTGGATGATTTTACCTACCATAAAAAAAAACCTGTAGTAATTAAAAATGTTTTCAATTTTGTTTTTGGCTGAACTGGACTAGTAGGGCCCCGAAACTGTACATGAATTCAGATTCATGTCATCAGTAACAGCTGTTAAGGTACCCCTTATTTCTTTATTAGCTATCAAGCAGGATTGAGAGCAAAGCATAGCATTCCCACTGCTAGGACTCAGGCCTCCTCTTTAGGAGAGGGAATAATAGTCCACCACGGGGTCTCAGATTGAGAAGAATTTAAATAATTTACAAAGAAGGATTTGCCTGGTTAAGGCCCGGTTCTACCCATTTTGACCTTTTTTAAACTTATGGAAATCCACAAATAAAAAAAAGAGATTACCATGAATATTTATTTACGTTACGGAACTATTTGAAAGTTACAAAAAAAATATAAAGCTTATTATTTAAAAGCGCTTCGCAAGAACAAAAATCTTGAATAGTTGTTGTTTTTTTTTATATAGAAATAAAACCGCTGTTTTGGGGCCGCAAAGACGACATAATCCCGAGCGAAGTTCAAACAAAAAAAACAGTGACTAGAACTGGCCCTTAAATATTGTCTAAAATTTCCTTTTGCTAGTAAAACCGGCATTTAAGTATCCATGTTCGTAACAATATGTATAAACCGTACTGACGATATTAAAATACATCAAGCGACAGATTTTTTTTTATTGCGTTTATAAAAAAAAGTGCTATTGTGCTATTTTCTGTAGTCGGCTTTTGGTTTCAACTTTGTCTTATGTCAGTTTGTTTCCTGATTTTATTTTATTGTTACTCTATCTTATCTACATAGTATGCAAAGGCTTTATTTATCTATTTTGTTTTAAATGTAAGAACATAGGTATAGGTAATGGAAATAGCATTTTGCACATTGTATAGAATAGGTCTTATTCTCATTGTATTGTGTCCTCTTACGGCTTGACAGTTTTGAATTGATATTGTTATTTAATTGGTTTTAATTTAATTTAGTACAGTTTGATTTTGAAATTAAACTCGAACGTTTTAATTTTTTAAATTAATTAATTATTCCTTTAATTGGATAATACACCGTTAAATTTTGATCGTTTTAATCCCGTGGAGGGTGAAACCGGTACATGAAACACTATCGATTTGTAAAGATAAAATTAAAAAATAAAGTACTTTTTTTCTAAACCTCGAATTAATATACGTATGTACAAAATTAATTTCTTTAAGTAAACATTAGCCGAGCGAGAACAATGACCTGTAGGTAGTTGTCGGTTGTTGCGTACTAATTACCTACAGGTCATTGAACGCGAGTCAGCAGACGTTTATTTAAAGATAAAAATGATAAAAAGTTAACGGTGTATAGTTAGAATTGTGTACGGTTAGCATCCACACAAGGAACTTAGGGCAAGTTAGGAATTAAGGTAAATCGGGCAAAAATAGTGTAGGTAACGTCACGTACACAGGTACGTTTGTAATACGTTGGGTACCAAACTCTCACACGTTAAACATATTATTAAAAAAATTTAGAACATTTTTTAATAATTTTTACTACCATTTATTTAATATTTTTAACTAACATTAACTTAGTGATGTGTATTATTAAACATTATTTATAGAACATAAACATCATTTTATTCTATAACATTCAACATTATATATGTTGGATCGTCATCATCATCAGCCTGCGTCATTCCACAGCTGGACAGGCACTTCTCATCTTCGAAACGCCTGATCAACTTCGCATAGCAGCAAGACGTCCATTTACCTATTATTAGTTCGTAATTTGTCCATGACACTTTCACTTGTTCCAAGAATTTGGAATTGTTTTTTGTTTTGTTTTTATTTTGTTGTAAAGGCTTCAGCTCATATAATTTGTAATGAATATTATTATTATTATTATTTTTTTGTTATTTTATTATTTTTATTTATCTATTTGTGCTGTGTCTGTGTTTGTATTTGTGCCAATCTTTGGCTATTTTGCCTCAAATAAATGTGTAATAATACGTATCATAAATATAGTTTGTTTCATGTATATATTATTAAATTCTTATTTTCTCATTACTTACAGTTTTTACATATTAAAAAACACTTCACTATTCTTATATATACTTATATATACACACAACAACCCTTAAGTACTAACTAATAAATGTAACCTAAAGTATGGTGTCGAAAAATACCCCCGCATCGCTGTCGACTGGTAATGTACCCAAAAGACTGGTGGCGTTGCCACGCTGTATGGCAATGCTTATCCCCTGTTCAAGATAAAAGCTAGCCCTTAGGATACGTGGAGTAGACCCTTAGAAGACGGAAAAGTCTAAACAATTTGTAGGCACTCGGACCCCACGATTCGAGAGTTTTAACCCTAAACTGCTCGACAACGCTGGAATGAGAGAAGTTGGGACAACGCTACAGATTTGAAAAACTCCTCCTTTTTTGAAGTCGGTACAAGAACGACGACAAGTGACAAGATGACTGATTTATCTTTCTAACCAAGAGTAAACTTTTTAACGATATCTTTGCAAATAACTATTTTGTTGACCTTCTTTATCTTATACACGTTTTGATAAAATGATTCACTAGCAACGAAAACATGGAAGACGCTATTACAGGGCAGAATCTATCTAATAAAAATCTTGAATTTAAGGAATTAATATAGAAATGTCTTAAGAAAAGCGTATCTTAAGTACACTTCACATACATAATAATTATTATGGTGTGTTGTTTAGGGTGGTACTTGGCTGGTACCACGTTTTCATTGACGGTATTTTAAAAACTGAAGTGTATTTATATATTTGTGGGATGGCGGAAGGGAGACAAACTCAATATTTAGTGGCAGCCGCCGGTAAGTTTATTAAAATTGTTTCTTAATGTGAACCGAAACATCATGAGTAGGTAAATCGGCATGCTCTAGAACAAAAAGTTCGGAGACTTACCGTTTGACCAGTGGCTCAGCAGTAGGAACACTATTAGCTGATTACGCTTGTATCTACTAATGACAACAAAACAATTTTACTAAAGATTTTTTTTTCAACAACTACCACAGAGCTTGTATTATGAGTACTAGACAACTGACAAACATAAAAAAGAAAAAAATGCTCATCACACAAACATTTGTCCTGGGTGGGAATCGACTGTGGCACAGCAGTCAGGGTCACTAGCCACTAGACCAACAGGCCAGTCGTCAATTAAAGCAAACATTTATTTATTTATTAAAACTTCATACAACACAAAGGCACACAGGCGGACTTAATGCCTTAGGCATTCTCTACCAGTCAACCAAAGTGGGGAAGAGAAAACATGGCGCACGCATAAAAATAAAAGATTATTAAGAAAACAAGCATTTTATACATAACATTACTTATCACATCGCGTGATAGCTGTTAAACATGCAAGGGTGCTTTTTTGTGTGGTGTCGGTAGGCCCCTTTATGGTGAACTGATGACCTACGTGAAGGTCACGGAAAACCATGTGATGCGGGCAACACTGCAGCAGTTATTACGACGATGCTTGGGGAGGCCGATGTCATTTTGACGTGAATACTTCATTTCATTAATTCCCAAGAGGACGCCGGCGTCCGCACACCTATTGTCTTTCTATTGTGTCTCTAATTACGGTATTCAAAAGGAAATTACTTCCGTAGTGGAAGGTAGAAAAAAAAAAACAACAACATACGCCCGTGGCCGTGTCCATTACCACATTCCATTTCTTTTTAAATTATTGATAGACCTTTGATTGACCTCTATCACTCACCCGATAATAAACGAGAAAGTGGTTAATGATGAAAGATGTTTTATTAGAAGTATCAAAGATTTTCCGTCAGGGAATCCCACTTTGACTTTGAATGATGGTGACATACCTATCTCTCTCTGTTTCAGTGTCCCTGGCTGCTATGGTTACAGGATTTGCAGTTACATGGAGCACCCCTGTGATACCAATGTTCCACAACAACGAGACCGCCATCAATATTGCAGACGTAAGGTTACGAAGTACTTATCTATTGCGTTACGGCAGGATCTTAATTTAGTGTAAATTATTCCATCTGTGCTGCTTTCATAATTCTGAAGGTATCGTTACAAAATCGTGTCCTAAAACGTAAAATTTGAAGGATATACAATATTATTTTTCGTATATATGCAAAACCTGTATATTTATACTTTTTTCAGAATCAGTAACTGAATCGATTCCAATATTTTTTACACCATGTTATATTTTTTTCACAAGTTGGACACCACCGACACTAAGTACAACACAGGTCACGGAAGTTCATAGCAGGCCTGAAGCGCCAGTGCACAGCTGGGTGCGAGAGCAAAACAGCCCCTCAGTCGCCCGGATGGTCCGTGACCATGAATTTACGCGGATAACCACGAAATATAATAAGCTTATAACTTTGTGATTTTTCATGATACAGTTATGAAATTTTGTACACAGGTTTTTTACATAAAAATACTGGATACGTGTTTCAGGTTTCGCATATACTAAAACTAATGTTGTATATATGTGACTTCCACTAATATGCACTGGGTTACGTGGGGAATTATAATTCACGCGTTCTCACCAACGCCGCGACGGGAGGTTTGTGTCCCAACAGACAGTGTATAGCAAGTACTTAAGCAAGTGGTAGTTGCTGTAAAAAATACTAGTTGGTCATCATCATGCCCTTGTCCCATTTTACTTGTGGTCAATGCAACACGTTAGTTTCTATAAAACTTGACAAAACCTTACAGAAAGAAATATCATGGGTGGTTGCTATGTCTGCTCCTGGCTTCATGGCTGGTAGTCTGGTGGCGAGGTATATCTCCGACGGTTTCGGGAGACGAGCTGTTATACTGAGCAGCGCTGTGCCTGTGATAGTTGGAACGGTGAGAAATTATATAAATTTGAACAAGATTTAAAACCTAGGTTTTTTTGTAGTCCCGAAAAACGGAGATTTTACGACTTGTTTACAGAATAACTTTCTAGGAATGTAAGGTTTCATTAAGATGTCTACCCACTACACTGTGCCATGCCATGACAGTGCTAGGAAGGTGTCGGGCAATAATTTTTTTATTAATATATATATATATATATATATATATATTTCTCCATCCCATCGTCCTCATCTAAACGGTGGAAAATACACACAGTCGATTCCAATAGGAAACATGACAAAATACACGATAATAAATTCCTATGGGAAATAAAATTATCTGTTTCCTCTAAGAAATAATTGTCTGCCTAGAAATATTAACTCGCTCTTCTGGACACGTCTGCTTCAACAACAGAACAGAGACCCTAAATCATGGTCACACGGCTCATGCCCTTAACGCTATCCATTTGACGACCTAAACTGAACTGTTCTAGTTTAGCTCCATCCCTCTTTCTCTTTCGCATACCTGATATTTTAACACGGCATGGTAAGGCCTTCTTCTTCTTCCTGCCCTTATCTCATATTACTTGGGGTCGGCGCAACACGTTGTTTTCTTCCACTCTGTCCTATCACCCGTCACACTAAAACTAACACTTTTCTTAGGATCGAATAAGACACGTGGAATGTAAAGGAATGACACTGAACCAGTTATACTCGTACATGGAAATGATATTCTGTTGTTTTAGTGTGCGCGGGAATTACATGACTTGATTCCACCATCTCAATTCTTCCATCGGACAACCCGACGTACGGCGAATATCCACCCCTATGTTGCTGAAACTTCTACGGTATGGACTAAGCGTTTTGCCTCGTCGTTTATACCGCGTACATCGAGGGACTGGAACGGTTTGCCTGCTGCGGTCTTCCCGTCCGATTATAATTTAGGTGTCTTCAAGGCTAGAGTGAATAGGCTCTTAATTAACTAGTGCGCTTCACCATCAATGATTGCATCATTGCTTAACATCAGGTGGGATTGCAGTCAAGCACTAGCTTATATCAATTAATAAAAAAAAAGTGGGCATAGTAATCCATATCGTGTTTCCTTCTGAGCGCGATGCGTTGCTAAGAACTTGGTCATAGTATGAGGCAGTGTAGTAGACAGAATCTATTATTATATCTTTATGTCCGTAATTGAAAAAAAATAATAATAATAATAGGTCCATCATCACTGACAGGACTATTGTAGCCAATAAGCCTGATATAGTGGTGGTGGACCGAAACGAGAGGCGTGCAATGATTGTTGACATATCCGTTCCGCATGACGAGAACCTCGTGAAAGCCGAGAAAGATAAACAAATCAAGTATATTGACTTGGCTCGCGAGGTTGTCGACATGTGGGAAGTGGATTCGGCGATCATTGTACCGATAGTCGTGTCGGGTAATGGCTTAATAGCCAAGAGTCTCAACCAACACCTTAGGAGGCTCTCATTAGGCGGCTGGATCAAGGGCTTGATGCAGAAAGCGGTACTCCTGGACACGGCTCGTATTGTTAGGAGGTTCCTTTCTCTGGAGCCCTGACCGCCGGTAGCTTGGACCCTGTTCCCGATACCGGTGGGACACTATTTTTTATATTTTTAAATGTTTTTTTTAATATATATGTGTGTTAAAAATTATTTAAAAATTTAAAAAATATGTATTATAAGGAATAAAGGGAATAATAATAATAATCTCCGAGTTATTTTTCGTTCGTTCTTTAGAAAAGAATGTGTTCATATTTCAGATCATTATTTTAAGCACTGCGGCAGCTTGGTGCCTTTACATAACGCGATTCCTATGGGGTACCGGCACTGGTATGATAGCTACTGTAAGTATTCTTGCATTAATTTACTTTTGATCAATCACCCATATTATAAAGACGAAAATTTGTGAGTACGTGTGTGTTTGTTACTTCTTCACGCTTGAAAGGATTGGAAAAAATAGGGCTCACAGGGAGACCATGTCCTGGACACTTCACAGGACACTTGGGAAAATTTTCTACATACATGTTTTTGGAGAGTATGTATGTATTATATGTTTGTATGTCCATTTCTTTAGCACATCCTTTAACCTAGACGTCCTTAAGGATTTTGATAAATGAGGCATCAGTAGATAGATCGTGATGTGAAATGACTGGGTAACCAAACATAGAATAAAAAAAAATGCGCCCGCCATTGCGACCTGACCGACTGCAAAAACTGCTAAGATGTTTCTAACACGTCCCTTCAAGCAGTCTGATGCAGTTGGTGACATTAGATTTGTTATTGAACTAAAACATATTCCACCGCGAAACTGTTGGCATAGGCTAGTAGCGACAATTATGATGCTTTTTTAGCATTATTCAAAGCTAAGTGACAAGTGAGTGTGATAAGTGCTGACGATTTATTTTTTTAAATTTATTGCATGTATATACATTGTACGCCCTAGAGGCAAAGCATAGCACCCTCAGTGTACCTATTTAAACAAGAACTTATTTGTTTTACAATCAATAAATGAATCTGAATCTGAATCTAAAGGCAATGTTATCTTAGGCCATACTTAGCACGTTCTATATTAACACATTCTGTATTTCTATCGACCACTACCATGTCTTCCTATCTATAGTGCCCTTATCTCCCTCGTCTGTCCCAAAATATTTTTTGCTGTATGTCTAATACACACATCCGTCTTATTCTAGCTTTCATTTATTCTTTGATCATTCAAGTTTCCTGTGTATTTATTTTGATAGTAAGGTCATGTATATCCTAGAGGACTATACCCTTTCTCAACAAATAGGCATAACATTAAAAGAATATTCTATTTAAACTAGTGGTTATATAGTAAAATTTAGTAGTAGTTTTAAAAATTTAATGCCATATAATATAATATAGAATCTCTTTTCAGGTATCAGCTATGTACTTAGCAGAGGTATCCGACACAGAGGTTAGAGGTAGAGTCACATCATCAATTCGCTACATGCGAAGTTTTGGCAGTTTCCTCATCTTATCGGTCGGCCCTTTCGTCTCGTATAACACCATCAACTACTTGTTTTTAGTTTTGCCAATTTGCTACTTCATCGCCTGCTGCTTCATACCTGAAAGCCCGTATTATCTCCTGAAAGAAGGAAAGGTTAATGCTGCAAGAGCTTCCCTCGTCAGATTTAGTGGAAACAAGGATAAGGAGGTAAGATAATACCTGATATAAAAATTAAATTGACTGTAATTTTTTTATGTTTAAATAAAAAGAAAAACATGAAAATGAAACTGAACAACTAATAGCAAATGATAAATTTTCACCAAATGATGGTTCTTCTTAATACCTGAATACATGATGGTTCTTAATAATATCTGACGCTGTAGTGGGTCAAAAGATAAAGCAGCTCATCGGGCAACGACGGCTAGGTTGGGAACAGTCTGGTGCGGTGGTGTTTGAACTCGAACCTATCTCGCCAGTCCCCTGTGGTCAGCTGCGTGGATGGCTACGTGAATAAAGCCGCATATAAGTGGAGCGCTGGTGGTCTTCGACACAAGGATTTAGACAGGCCAAAGAGCCGTTATCACAAGGCTTATGTGACTGGACAGAGGTAGCCTGCACTTGGTTGCGACGATCATTACTGGACTCTGCTCACTGAACAAACACTTCCACACAATAGGCGTTAGAGATAGTCCCTAGTGCAGAGCATGGTTGGAGATAGAGGAGAAATTTACGAAAGCTCCTTGCCTACACAGATGTCACTGATACACGAATTTGAACCATATGATCCCCAAATTCCCTTATAGACGCCCTGAAAAGACTGGGAAGCCTAATCTGCATTTGGAAAGAGGTGGGCTGGATGGAATAAGTATGCCAGATGATGGCCGCCACGACCCATACATAAAAATCCACAAAGAATTAAGTGCGGGATCCAAACTCCAACAGATAGATTATTATAGATGATGGTTTTTATATAAAAACTAGCCGTCCTGGCGAACTTCTTACTGCCTAATTGTCTCTGAATACAGTTCCTTAACCAGTTTTTGGACCAAGAGACTGTTCAATTCTACGTTAGCCGGTATATTCTGTAAACATCTCACCATAAAAACTAAGATGAAGCGATGATTAAGTGAACTGTAATTCCATCATGTCATGCTAAGCATCGGAAGCTCACTTCACCTTTATTTACGCGATATAATTTTACAAAATAGCGCTGGTTTTGTCGTGGTACTCAAACTGGTTTTACAAATATGAAACAATATGGTTGATTGTTGCAGGTAATAGATAGTCGGTTGTCAGCAATGGCTGTTGACGTGAAGAAGGAGACGCTCCGCTCTGGTTCAATTAAAGAGCTGCTCACTGGAAAGCAATACCGCAAAGCGTTAATGATTTGTATAGGTTAGTACACAAACAAATGAATAGTTGTTTTTATTCTCTGTCACTCCTGGGCTTTTACTTCTTCCAGCTTTTTGTGAGCCCCTGCTTTTTGCGTTCAGTTTTAGCAAAATTTGTGTTCGTGGTCCGATGCAAATTAACGATGCAAGAACTCTGTGCTTCTTAGGCTCGCAGTTGGTTCGGCATGGAACAGACATGATGTTCATGCCCATGCCCATTTAATTAAGGTAGCTATCTTAGTTTTAGAGCGCAATATATACAAAAAAAGAGCAGTGTTTTCCGAGTGGTAACGGGCCCGACATACGATTAGTAGGTCGCGGGTTCAAGCCCGGCCAGGCGCATTACTTTGTGTAATTTATTTTATCACCACTGCTCTCAAAACGGTGAAGGAAAACATCTTGAGGAAACCGGCATGTCCTAGAACCAAAAATTCGAAGACGTGTGACATCCACCAACCCGCATTGGGCCCGCGTGGTTTATTACGGCCCATTCCCTCTCTTAGAGAGGAAGCCTCCCAAGCAGCACAAAAGGCTGTACAAGGGCTGTATATAGGTTCAGGTTTACACTCTAAGCTGTATAGTAAGCTGTATATAGGCTGTATAAGCCTATATACAGCCCTTGTAACTCCAAAAAGGGCCCACATATACAGCCTATATACAGCGTTAAGTGTAAGTGGAGAATAAAAGCTGTATATTGGCTGCGTGTTGGCTGTATATCGGCTGTATAAAGGCGTTTTTGTACACCCTAAGCTGTATATCGGTGTACAATTACACTTTAACTCTATAGATATTCAATTATAACTATCATATACAGCAAAAAGCTGTTAATTGGTGTAAGAATACGAAAGAATCCAAACTTAAAGATTATTTTTTATAATATTTTACTAATGGCGACTACGCCATATACATTTAGTTTTAAATATAATATGTTAAATTGGACTTGTTGACCTTAGTAATATGGTGAATTTATAGTGCCGATTTAATTTCATTGTAAAAGTGTGTATATTTTCGGTGAAAATATTAACGCGCCAGCGAAATAATCAATTTTAACATCAAGGAAAATAGTAAATACGGTAAGTAATGTTATTATTTTTTTAGGTTATATTAAAAAAATATGTTGAAATAATAGGTATAAATGCAAATCAACCGTAATTCAAGCTGATAATCATGATATGACTTTAGGCTTTTGCCAAATAAGCCTTTTATTATGTTTATAAAATCATTATGTACATTGCAAAATGGTGACAGCTTGCATAATAGAGTATTTTTACGACCTAGGCTGTATAATAGAGTATTTTTACGACTTAGGCTGTATAATAGAGTATTTTTACGACTTAGGCTGTATAATAGAGTATTTTTACTCCATAATCTGTGTAATTGTTCATAACAAGTACGTACATTTCTAACCATCTTTAGAGATACGTATAAGGAATAAAAAATCCTCAGCTACCTACGACTAAATCTCATATGTCCGAATACAATTTAACAATTTATATACTTATTGTGAAGTAGTGAGTAAGATTTGTAACCGATATTTCATCTATTTTTCAGAAAAGGTACAATAAGGCCTTTGACTTGGTCTAATATCAAGGTCACGAGAATCAGAAGGCGATCTAAAATTACTAAGCGAGTGATTAGACGTCGGACGCATTGGTGAAGGATGACAGTTCTAACCCTCCAGATCATCGTGGGATTACATCAAAATGCTGCGTATAAAGTCTATTATTATCATCATTGAAGAAGCAGATTGTGATCTATTACTTTATCTTCTCCAATAAATTATACTTTACTATCTCTACTGTCTGTTGTATTTAAATAAATTATCTGTATTTGTAATATTTAAATATTTCCTTTTGACCTTCCTCTTAATTCAATGTTTTCTCTTCACCACCCTTAGTTGATTGGTACAGAATACCTACAGCATTTTGTTTTTTGTAGTTTTGGGTTAACCTCAACCATAGAAACTATTTAGGTTCCAAGTTTCATGGCCTTATGAGTTATGTGCCTTTAGTTTTATTTTATATTAAAATATTCACCAATTGCTCGGATACTTTTTGTTTTCTGGAATGAATTCTTGCTCCGATTCGATCACGAAAAAAAATTTTTTTTTTACGTTTTTGTATTCTATTGGTACTTGCACGGGGGTGTCACAGGGGGGTTAAAATTTTGGTTATTTTTGACCTAGGACGCACCGTTTTCGAGATAATTGAATTTCTTTTTTTTTAATCATAGGGCCCATAGAACGGACACGGTGCGAGTAAGTTTTTACGGAATCCTTGGTGCGCGAGTCCAACTCGCACTTGACCGGTCTTTTCCTCCATATTGATGTTCACAAAAACACAATCCGAGTGATTCCATTAGTAATACAGCCTAACGCTGTACTATAGCGTTCATTTACTCTTATAGCTGTATATCACCCTTGTAGGCAGTAGTTATAACACCAAACGAATAAGAGGTATAATGGAGTTCGTTTACACCAATATACAGCAATAAGTATCATTTTACACTAATATAACACTTAGACCTGTATAAAGGAAGTGCTGACGTGCAATATACAGCCTATATACAGCTTTAAGTGTAAAACGCAGCCTTAAGTGTCAAAAAACTCTTAAAGCTGTTTAATTGAGTAAAAATACTCTGATATAGAACCATAAGCGTACGCGGATACCTTTATGCAGCCTAAAGCTGTGTTTTACACCCTTGTACAGCCCTTATACAGCTCTAAGCTGTATATCGGCTGCTTTATTGATGTTTGATACGCTTGCGTGCTGCTTGGGCTGTGTCCCAACAGTATATGATATACAAAAAGTGTTTCGAATTCGATCTGCCATTTTAATACGTAGTACATAAATGTGTAGTAATAATAGTTATTCTCTCCGAATATCGTCTTATGCTATCTTATCTTAACATTGGAGCGACATAGTCAATTTAGTGACAAAGCTCCCTAACTAAGATTTTAAAAAAAAGTCTTCAACAGGTTTGAAAATAGGTCAAATGATGTCTGGATCGATTGCAATCCAAGAATATTTGGGCCGAATTGTTCAAGAGAGCGAGGCGAACGTCAATGTGTCGACGGTGTTGATAATATACGGAGCAGTTAAATTCTTTATAGGTAAGAAATATATTTATTCTTTAAAAAAATATATTTACAGAGTCAGGCAAACAGGTTTGACAATGGTGAAACAAGAGTCGCAACTAACATAATTATATACATCTAAATTAGAATAAAAAAAAACGCAATTTGAGAACAGAATATAAAATTTATTAATATGAGGAACTTCTTAAAACTCCTATCTTTATGGCTTCTATCAGTTTCAAATTCCCAATGTTTTTTTTTGCAGGTATATTTTCATCGGCGATAGTGGACAAGATTGGGCGTCGGCCCCTACTCATCTACTCTTTCCTCAGCTCTGGTATATCCCTCGTCGTTGTTGCAGTCTATTTCTTGATACAACCAAATTCAACTTCATACTACCGTTACATTCCCTTCATTGGTATCATCTTCTCTAGCATGATGTCAATTCTAGGCTATGATACAGTAGTGTTTCTTATTCTGGCAGAAATATTTCCTCTTAACGTCAAATCAGTGGCCATGACACTGCAGAATATTTTGGGAGGGTTTCTGAACTTTTTATCAGTTAAAGGATATCAAGAAATGAAAGATGTAGCAGGTCTGGCAGGCGTGTTTGGGTTCTACGCTTGTATAACAATAATTGGTGCTGTTTTCTCATACTTTATGGTACCAGAAACAAAAGGCAAGAGTTTCAGAGAAATTCAGGTTGAGTTACAAGGTGCCTTGTATGACGAAACTAGTGGAAAGATAAAGTTTGACGTAGAGAAGAAAGATGATAATGAGACAGAGCTGATAGAATTGAAACGTGATTGTACTTGAGCTTTAAGACAACGATTGTGAAATTATAGTCTACAAGAGTTGAGTATGTAACAGCATCCTTATATATATTGACCTCGCAGACCTAGAAGCAGAAGGTTGTGATCACAAGATTTTAAATTCGCAAAAGGTACATATCTATGAAATAAAAATAAAGAAATATTGTATGAATTAACTAAGATATTATTATTTATTTCTTTGACATGTCCGATTAAGTTATTATGTGTGACAGGAATCACTAAACTTTATCTTTTACAAACCAATGAAATAGTTCAGCGACATTTGTTGACAGCGCCCGGCTTTTATATAGAAATGAGATATTTCTAGAAAGAGTACTTAGTCTTAGAAGTACTCATTCCAAAAACCAAGTCCACTACCATTTAGCTAAATGACTTGCTGACTTGGTTTTTGCAATGAGTAAGTACTTGCGTCTCTACCTTATTGATGTTTCCTTATCTAGCGAGTCTTCGTCCGTATAGAGAAGTAATATTGTGACGATCAAGTAGAGTATTTTTAGTTCATGGATAACTATTAGACTACTCTGTACCTTATGGAGCAATTAAAATTGTTTTTAGGGTTCCGTACCTCAAAAGGAAAAAACGGAACCCTTACAGGATCATTTTGTTGTCCGTCTGTCTGTTAAGACCCTTTATCTCGGGAACGCGTGGAGGTATTGAGTTAAAATTTGTTGAGTGAAACAACATACTTTGGAAAATATTAAAATAGAAATTTTATTGGACTTTGATGTACGTCTGTTACAATGGTGAGAAGAGAATGGAAGAGGAAGTATATTGCTCTTCCATAGATAATTGCAAAAAATACAGTGTTGCTATGCTAATTACAACTAGTCAAACAATATACAAAACAGATATTCTCATCTATCTTATTAAACTAGTTAGCGTCTATAATATTTATGTTCTGTACTGAACAAAATTAAAACCATATACTCAGGTCTGCGGTCCCTCGTAGCTGTGAAAAAATCAAATTTATAAGTTAACGAAAAGAAAGTATTAACATAATATGTTAATACTTTTAATAAATAGTTAAATTCTAACAATTACATATTATGTAATTGTTAGAATTTAACTATTTTGGATTTAGGCAACGGTATTTTTTCGTTTTACATGGGAAATAATCAAATGACTCCTCACGCTCTGGGGTGGTGTGGGAGTACGTGTCAGACTTTAACTGACTAGAATCCACTCCTATGCTCCTTCCTATGCCTTGTATTCCGGGGCCCCGGGTTTTTCGAACCTATGGCCCCAGAGGCTTCGACTCTGCTGGGCCCCCCCTACGGTTTTGCTGACATCACCAAGTGTAATTTGTGAAAAAAATGTCAAATTTAAGTTTTTAAGACAATTCTTTAGATGCTGTCTTTATTTTCAGAGAAAGTTGGTTTTCAGAAAATTCTTCACTGCAGCACTCGGCTGCATATAGCACTATTTTGAATTCCGCTTCGGTTGTAATGACAAAGTTTCTCCACTTGTATCAAAATGCACTATTCTACGTCCTGTAAAACACGACATAAGTACCTTACTATGTAATTATAATTCATTTAGAATAATTTAATTAGCTTTGTTGAAACTATTATTGCTGTCTTATTAGAATTGTGTCACACGGATCTTGAACTCAGTAAATAGAAAAGATAAGGATAGATATTGTAATGATGTGAATGTGATGAGAAAAAGATGTTGTACTTAATTACCTCGTTACTTTCAACCTTTGTACCTTTTTAAGAGACACAACAAAAAAATATTATTATTAATGATTCATTCAATTCATATTTTTATCATAATCTGTCTGTGATTGAATAAATACTGGGTAAAAAAAACCCACTATTTAAAAGAAAGATTTTAAGTTTTTTCGAAATATAAAAATGTTAAAACTATAGAGTTTTTTAACCATAACATGTTTTTTATTTTTATTTATACCGTACGGTGTCCTGCGAAGCGGC
This sequence comes from Leucania comma, assembly GCA_958295575.1. Lineage (NCBI taxonomy): Eukaryota > Metazoa > Arthropoda > Insecta > Lepidoptera > Noctuidae > Leucania > Leucania comma. The sequence goes on from OY282470.1 coordinate 18,330,578, forward strand.
GAGCCTCCTTGCTGGCCTACCACCGTGGGATTTGGAGGCAACAGTCCTTGCACACATGCATGACTTACGCGTGGAGATGCAACGTCGGGGCGAAACTCCGCTGCCGCGACAAGTCGCGGCATGGCGGACAGAGCTCCGGCGGGATCTCATGGTGAAATGGCGAGAGCGATTGTCGCAACCTCGTGCTGGGCACGCCACGATCGAGGCGGTAAGGCCCCTCTTTGAGGCGTGGCTGGAAAGGCCCCACGGCGTCGTCACCTTCCGTTTGGCGCAGGTGCTGACCGAACACGGCAAGTTCGGTCCGTACCTGTACAAGATTCGTGCGGAGACGACGCCCGGGTGTCGCCACTGTGCGGACCGCCCGGTGGACACGGTGGAGCACACAGTCGAGGTGTGCCCCGCTTGGGAAGAGCAGCGCCGTGTCCTCGTGGGGGCGATCGGCGGCGATCTCTCGCGCCGGGGCTTGGTTCAAGCCATGCTCCGGAGCGAGGAGGAGTGGCAGGCGGTCGCCTCCTTCTGCGAAGCAGTAATGCTAGTAAAGGAGGAGGCCGACCGCCTTAGGCAAAGGCGGACACGCCGCCGCCGCCGCCGGGTTTCCGATCCCAATTTCCGGCCACCGTAGGCGCGGGCTCGCGGACGGTGGGCAATGGGTAGCTCGCTGTCCGTCCGTCCGGTAACAGACCGGTCCGAGCTCAGGTCGTCTACGGCGCGCACCGTTCCCGCGCGCCTCAAGGAGTTGTCAGCAAACTGTAGGGGTCCAGCAGGGCCGAAGCCTACTGGGGCCAAAGGTTATGTGAGACTGTCACCAAAGGCCCCAGGATAAAGGCAAGGAATGGAAAGGTAGGTTTTTAGTCAGTAAAAGTCTGACACTGTTTCCCGCCCCACCCAAGGGCGGGATTCGTCATTGGATGATTTTACCTACCACAAAAAAAAAAAAAAAAAAAAAAAATACAAAATTATAAGTTACGCAACAGCGGCCAAAAAGTAATATGGGCAATCTATTTCAAGGATAGTCGCATTTTAATCTAATATGAATTTATAAGAAAGAACAATTGTGTACGTTTCCGTATATCATATGCTAATAAATTAGGTAAGTATGTCATCAAGTCCTTCGGAGATTACCAAAAATCCGGCCAACCTACCTCAATCTGTCAAATTTCTTTAATAGATTTTCAACCTTATCACAATACAGGAAGGTTAATGTTCGATTGCTAAAATTTGATAGATTGGGGTAAGTTGACGTGCTGATGTCTGTACTTAAAGTAACAGATAGTAGTTGCGTACCTATATTAAAGTCTTATAAATTATTAGCGACCCGCCCCAGCTTCACACGGGTGCAATGGTGATATTAGATATAGTATGCATGTTTTATACATATAAACCTTTCTCTTGAATCACTCTATCCATTAATAAACCTGCATTAAAATCCGTAGCGTAGTTTTAAAGATCTAAGCATACATAGGGACAGACAGCGGGAAGTGACTTTGTTTTATACTATGTAGTAATGATACAACCAGTGCTTTCACTCAACCATCTCTCTCAAAAATTCCCGTCACATGGAATGTCTCCTGGACTGGATAAAAAATCGATCTCTATTTGCGACTTTGATAGAAACCAAAAAACAAAATACAACTTGAGATATCAAAACCAGATATTTTTTTAGAGTTTCCTAAATGTGATTAAATTAAAAACTTGCCGTTGCAAAAATTTAAAACACGTTTCACAGAACTACTTAAGTATGCAAGATTTCATAAATTATATTTTTTTTGTAATATATTTTTGGAGGTATGCGGAACAGAGAGTTGGAAAGATCCTCCGACCAGACGGGTGTTATGTCTATATTATGATTTCGAACTGTTGTACATATATGTTCAAATCGCGCTGAAAACTTTAATTGCGCGATGCAGTATAGTTCCTTTGTGACGGCATAGATGTCGCTACATTTTTACATTATTTATATTGTATAACATTTGTATGCATTACGTTTTTGTATTACATTTGTATATTAAGGCAAACTGCGTGACCAAAGAATTAGCATTGCCTTTCAACTTGGAAATGCTGCCAGTCCTCTGGGTACATTTCCGGATTACAGCGATGTGGAGGAATACTTCGACGCCTGAGTGTACTGTGTTTTTGCATTATATGTACATAGGTAGGTTTTAGTATAAATAGTTTAGTAAATATTTAAGGTTTTGTACATGTATCAGGTTTTTTGTTAAGGCATAATGTATATATATCCTATTAAATCATTTAACTACTTATATTTATGTACCTACATTCATAGCAAGTAATCATAGCCATCCTATTCTATTTAAAAAAAAAGCATATAGTTTTTTTACATATTAGAAGGATCAATTAAAGAAACTAGGACAAGTTTCAGTGCTGAGAATAAAAAAAAAACCTCAGGTTTGGTTAAAAAGTATAATGTAAAAAGTATATATGGCAATGTGTCGGTACATCATGAAGATACCAAAGGTTTTATTATTTCGTTTCAACATAATAATTATTCTTGAAATCTTACATTTACAAAACATATTAACCTATTTGTATTGCTTCTCTATAGAACTGCAACCTCAATACTCTGACATAATAATATTGCTATGCAAATTATAGCTAATTGACATTTTGCTATTTTTATATCACTTTGTCAATATTACGGGGCAGTTTAGAATTTGATGCTGTTTTAATCAACTATTAAGTCTGCCAATTTGACGTCACGTAAGTTCTTTTAGTTCAGTATTTTCCTTAACATCATCAGTAGGTACATCTTTCTTCAAATATTCATCAGAATCATCGTAAATATTACCTTGCAATTCTATTTGTATCTCTCTCAAACTTTTTCCTTTAGTTTCGAGAACAACAAAATGTGTAAACACTGCGCCACTCAAAGCCATACTGGCATAAAACCAGAAGACCCCGTACAACCCCGTCCAATCTTCCATTACCTGATATCCCTTCACTGCTATAAAACTTAAGAGTGCTGTGAAAACGTTCAGCATAGTACTGGCAACAGATCTGACATTCAAAGGGAAAATTTCTGAAGGAATAATGAAGATTAAAGTATCGTAACCCAGGCCAGATATAACTATAGAACATACAATTCCAATAAATACAATGTAACGGAAAGAATTCGAGGATTCTTCATGAATTCCTACAACTTTTTGGAAGAAGAAATAAATTCCGACGGCGGTGAGCATTACAAATGAGCCCAAGTAGGAGTATATGAGCAATGGACGGCGGCCCATCTTGTCGACTATAACGGGTGATATTAAACCTGGAAACAAATTACGGTTTAATTAATGTAAGCCTTTGGTATCAGTTCTTATCTATAACTATTGTGTTTTCTTGAATAATGGAATTGCAAGTCAAGGAGTTACTAGTTAGAATTGCTGTCGCAGTTCCAGTAAGTTAAGTCCAGTGTATACTTGACTAGATAGTTTAAACTTACCAATTATAAATCGTACTACTCCAAAAATAACGAGAGCAGTGGAAACTTGCAAGCCGCAATTGCTTTGTTGAATGATACGCCCTATGTATTGCTGGATAGGTAAAGTGCCTGCAAACATCTGAGTAAATCGTAGTCCTGAAAATACAATGAATTCTTCAAGTTTTGGATAACTTTAATCATTTTGATTGAAAATTTATTGAGTTTTAAATTAAACCTACCAGCAGATATTATAACTGCTTTTCTATATTGTTTTCCAGTTAATAACTCTTTCGCTGAACTTGATCGAAGCATTTCCTTTCTCACATCCGACCTCATTAATGACAACTTTTCTTCCACCATCTGCAAGATATAAATAAAAAAGCTGAGTGAAGAATTTGTTTATTCATTAATCTATATTAGATTCCAGTTAAAACACATGAAACATACCTTATCATTCTTACTTCCGGAAAGTCTTAACAGCGCTTTCCTTGCTGAGTCCACCCTCCCTTCTTTGAGCAAATAGTAAGGAGATTCAGGAATTCTCCAACAGGCTAAAAAGTAGCATATTGGTAGCACTATCATGAAATAGCTCAATACTTGATAAGTAACGTAGGAACCGATTGCCAACACTAGTAGGGCCCCGAAACTAGACATGAATCTAGTAATAGCCGTTAAGGTACCCCTTATTTCTTTATCAGCTATCTCTGATAAATACACGCTCGATACCTGAAATCACAAAATCGCAAATTAAATGCAATTTCATTGATGAATGTTCGAACAAAGCAATGGAGTTGCCTTATTAAATAAATCGCATCATTTCAACAAAGGGATAGTGAAGAGGATCTTACATAGGTGACGTAAACAGTGTAATTTTTGAGATAATTGAATGTTTTCATGTAGCTCAATGCTTGGCACCTGTCTTTACTGCCTCATCTCAAAATTCCATCCTGTATGTCAATAGGTGTAGCTTCAAGAAAACATCCAACTTATGTGAGTGATTAATACTCGTACTAACCGTTGTAATCATGCCAAACCCAATTCCCCACAAGAATCTGCCGATGTATAGCGCCCACGCTTCTGTAGCGTACAGCACGAACACCTGAAAGTAGTATACTTCAAGATTACTGGTTCCATGAGAAGAGGATCGTTTGTGGATCGATCAAAGTTTTAAGTCTATCCCTACAAAAGCTTCTTGGTCTAGCGACTTCATCAAGCCACAAATTAAAAAAAAAAACAAAGTATATGATAAAAGTAATCCTCTTCAATCGTTCTCTCTTGACTCAGTGGTCGTGGTTGTCAATGTTGTATTTTCGTTGGCGAGGGAAGCTCCCGCGATGCGTCTCCACTTATCCCGGCTAACGGCGTCTCGGGAACACTGGACTATGGAAGTTTGTGTTGCAGCTCCGATGAGGTCTGTCCAACGCGTAGGTGAATGCCCGACTGTGTCCCTGGATAACGTGTCGCTCCATGGAGTCTTCGTTGCGAACAACGTGACCGAAATATTTAAAGATTCGTACTTGCACAGTCGACGATAACCTCTGTTTGATTTTTAACTCCTCCAGGATAAAAGTAATACTTCAACAAAATTATGGCTCGTAGAACTCAGTGTCGTACTTACCGTACCAACAATGAATGGAAAAGCACTTGTCAAGAGAGTGACTCGCCTGCCGAACTTGTCGGATACAAAGCTGGGGACCAGGCTGCCAGTGACCATGCCTGGTGCCATTATCGCTACTACCCACGAGATTTCGTTCTGCAAACAAAAGAAAATATATGATCTGGGTCAGAGTTACTTGAAGTTCGTCAAAAAAAGGTTTAACTGAAGTAATACAATTCCTGAAAAGAAGTAAATTTACAATAACAATTTTAATTCGTCGACTAAATTCTGCCCATCGAAAGATGGCAGCGAATTATTTATTTATTAATTCCCAAGAGGACACCGGTGTCCGCACACCTGTCGTCTTTCTATTGTATCTCTAATTACGATATTCAAAAGGTTAAAGTAAATTTATGGTAGTGTTTAAGGACTGCCAAAATTGTGTCATTGACGTTTTATACTTCATTGATGTTGTGTTTAGTGAATCTTATTTTCGTTTATTTTGTTATAATATTATTTATTTATTTATTGTACACTTTAATGTTGCACTTACAAGAAATACAATAACGAAAACTTATGTCTAAAATATAAACAATTGGCGAAAAAATAAATAGTATTAATAGTATTTGGAAATAATAAATAGTTCGACGGGGAGGCTTCTCTTCAAGATGATTAATATAAAAAAAGTGGATTAATTAGAAATCTGCACAAAAAATGCGACGGCTGGATACAATAATTTCATTTGTTTTGAATATCTAGTAACACAGCTTGATACTTTTCGATTATTTATAACAAATCGCAATAGTTCCCACTGTGTACTTTTAAGGAGATTTCAACAATGAGCAAGTGACACTTTAAATTACCAGCACGGTAAAACAACCGAAGAAATTAGAAACACAATACATAGGAAAAATATCTTCAATGACGGTGTATTTTTAGATTTAGACATTTTAGATTTAACAGTCACTTACTATTATTTATAGGAGACGTGTAATTTAGCCATAAATTAAATAATATGCATATTCAGGCATTTGATTGTTTTAGTTGTGTGTTATTTTTAGTAGTATTATTAAACTGTTTTGAAATAATTGTGGTTTTTGTTTTCAGACGTGACTGTAAGGACACTGAGATAAATAAAAAAAGAAGGCCCTATCAATCAAGGAAAGTAGAACAATCCCGGAAAACAGCGCCCTCATTGTACAAAAGTTTCCAATTTATCAATTTATAAAAGTTTTCTTTTATCATTAATTTTATAACTTCATGTTATCTCCACTTCCAGTGTTATGAAATTGCCAGTTGTGATCAAAGTTAAGTATACATCAAATGCTACTTAGTCACTGGCATTGCAAATCAAATCAAATTATATTTATTCTGGATCACAGCTGGTGATAATTTTATATTTTGCGAACAGCTATGTCCTACCCTTAGGGCGTACAATATAATGTACGTATAGTGAGTCTACATGCATGTCACAATAATACATTGCAAGCTATTAGACTATTAAATATTTGTTGGACTTACTTTGTAATATTTGTTGCAAAAGATAGCCACTAGCCCTGTAGCAAGGGCTATCTGAATCGCGTTATAACTGACATTTAAGGGGTGATTTTTGCTCAACTTCGGCGTGAGTTATGATTATCGCAATCTGTATATTATACCTGAGTTTGTTTTGTGTACGTATAATCCACCGTACCGGTTAAATTGCAGAGCCAATTTAAGGAAGAAGTGCCATAAGTTTCATTATAAAGGTCCAAGACAGACCAAGAGAGACAGTCCATATCACGGTATTTTTTAGAGTGATTGTAGAGTGAAAGTCGCTTCCCGCTGTCTGTTCCTATTTATCCTTGATCTTTAAAACTACGTAACGGATTTTGATGCGGGTTTCTTAATAGGTGGAGTAATTCAAGAGGAAGGTATATATTTAATATCACCATTGCATCCGCGCGAAGCAGGGGCGGGTCGCTAGTTTTACATGAAAAAGAAAAATCAATATGGCAGATACGACATAAAAAAATATAGTGTTCAATTATATAAACACAACACGATATAAAAATATATACGTATACTTATATAGTGTAGCATGTAAGAGAAAATTTAAAAGAGCCATAGAATACCGTAAAGTTGTTTGTAAACCGTTTGTCATGGTATGGGCATGTGATGAGGAGGAAAGAGTAACATGTCGTGACCAAAAACACGATGGAAGGATCGTGTGAAAGACTATATAACTATAAAGTAGGTGTTTATATCTATTAATACGGTTACTTTGTGCTCATTATCTCATAAGGATTATAACTAGGTTATTGGATTAAGGGCAGGAGACTGATAGATGAGGACGAGTCTATCCTACGATACTCACACTTGTAAGACTGATGCTGGTTTCGTTATTATGAAACTTTGGCAGGATGGGAGCCGACCAGAAGGCAGCTGTGCTTGTTGTCATGGTTGCTATTGACACTGAAACATAATAAACTTCATTGACTTTTGACTATCTCTTAATGTCATGCTGTGTTGAGCACACGAAAAGTATAATAAAATTATTTGTCTAAATGTGGTATATTTACTGAGCAAAAATCTACTTTCTCTCTATCTACTTCCGTCGATCTAGAGAGTAGTTAGTAAATTAATTAAAACTATTGGTCTACGACCTTTACAAGATTAGTCAAACAAAAAGTAAAGCTAAACAACGTCATAACTTCTACAACTATTGATACGAATTTGTAATTGGCCTACATACTCGTATTTGTACAACTACCGTTGTGTTGAATCTGGGTGTTTTTTGTACGTGAGTGTACATGAGGTCTACTTTGGGCTCCCGCTAAAACGTCACCCGAGGTATTCCACTTTAGGAACCCATTGACATTTTTCGCAGGTGCCCAAAGTGGAATACTTTATTATTTGAAATTTTATTTCACTTTGGGCACCTACGGATAAGTAGCTATTAGTGTTGGGACCACAGACGTTGGGACGTTGTTTTATTATTTTATTTTTTAAGGGTGTGAAAATTAAATCTTCAATAAAAATCAGTACAGAGTTTAGTAAAATTATATCAATAAACTAGTATGTCACCATGTCTCACGCACGTATAAATTATATTATCGGCACAATTTTATAATAACTTTATTAAAGTTCAACAATATTCGATCATTTATTTATTTATTTATTTATTTTTATTTATTTCAGTACAGCAAAATAGCCATTAATACTAAATTAAATTAAACCTTTCACTCTGTCTTCTCACAGAACCTTAAACTTTCTAGTAATATCGTCTTCCATTCATCAGCAAACAAATCCAATCCAGGGTTGGTCTCCACGAGCGCGTTGAACATCGTTAGCATACGCGGTATAGGAGAGGTGGATCGAGCTACAGTGCGACAAAATGGGACATTAAATAATTTATGCTTTCTAGAGCGATTGTAATTATTTGGAACAAATAATTGACACAACTCCGCATGTAAGTCGGATGCGTCAGTGTAACCATTGATAATTTTATAGGCTGTTGTAATTTGGTCAACAGCCCGTCTTACCTTCAATGAGTTGTAATTTAAGCATCCGAGGATAATGGGATAATGAGAATAGGATCATGGCTAGTCAGAGAGAGAGAGTCGGAAACGGATACATAAATATATTTTTTGGTTGCACATGTTATCATTCAAAAAATAATTTTAATGTTGCCAATATATTGGGGGCCACGAAAGTGTAAAATATCTTAGTCACAATTAAAATGAAAGTCTGTCGTTGATACATTTTCATCTTTCATTATATGTACATACAAAACCCGTTTTAACATTTACTACAATATGAAATGTTGCTCAAAATGTATATCAATTTATCATTTGCTTCTTGAAACTAAAAAACTATATTTCAGTAAGATGATATGACATGTACTCCTCTTTCTTATCATATATCTTACTTTCAATATCTTTGCTCTTCACACGCTAAGAATCTACGTTCTTCTAACAATCTGTTACTGCTTTGTCCTTCCCATACTTCTAAGTTTGTTCACTCTTCCTTCTATATAAAGTCCATCCTTCTTTCGAATTCACTTCCTCTCGTTACCAGGACGGCCACGGATCAGGATGAATTAATTATTTTCAAAACCAATGGCAGAATCGTCTCAAAAACGCCTTTCCTTTACTTGATAAATGTATATATACATATGTATAGCATTAGTTTGTATGTATATTTATTTTTATTGATATATACTTTTGTGACTTTGTTTTTTTAATAATAATAATATTTACTTCTTTTTTATGCACTTTCCCTATGTCTCTCCTAAGTTGACTGGTAGAGAATTCCTAAGGTCTTAAGACCGCCTTTATACCTTTAGTTGCATAAAGATAAATATCTAAATAAATAAATAAAGTTTGTCACTATGACCGCTGCGGAATTCGCACGAGCCGTAGCGAGTGTTTTATGGAATCGAGGACTGCAGGGACAAATTTGTACGTGTGTCAAACGACGTTTTTCAATACACTTACGACGCGCCTTGTGGGGGTCAACGCGTGCATAGCTTGATATAATAAACAATTTTATTACAGTAAAATTGTGGCGGGGGCCAGAACGCGTACTTTTTCACAATAGTGTGGAAAACTGTCCATTGCATTTACTCGAAAACCCGCTCTTATTCGTATATATGTGTATTAAAAAAGTATTATACCAAATATTTTTTTTAATTTATAAGTAATTTATAATAGTAATTAATTTATAATAGTAATAAGGGTAGTCGGTATGACAAAAATTAATAAGTAATTTATAATAGTAATAAGGGTAGTCGGTATGCCTGGTATACTCTGTAGAATCTAATAATCAACCCTTAGAGCTCGCAGTATCCGAGACATACGACCCCATCAATTACGCAGAAATCCGAGGAAAAATAAAAAAAATCTAAAAATATGCGGAACGTAGGAATAATTTAATAAAACATAAACAGAAGAGTATAGATGTGGCTTAATTTCTCTTGGTCACTGTATGATTATGCTGTGTTTTTAATAAAATAGCCATTGACAATATTTAAAGACAGTTAAGTAAGCGCTGACCTTAAAAAATATACTTATGATGCATAATCTATTTTATATTGTATTATTTAGTGCGTAAGATAAGACTGATTTTACAATAACAGTGTCAATTAATTATTGATAGATAATCGTCTATTGAGAAATATTCGTAAACAAACCCCTGTTTGCGTTTAATTACAAAAAGCTGATTATGAAATAATAAATTTGTAAATATAATGTGAGTAAGGAAAACTGATTTTGATATTAAAATTATTAAAAACATAATGAAGTTAGATATTAATAGTGCTATTAAACTGTACTGATTAATATATTTGTATTTTTGTTTATTTTTACATCCTAAAAAATAAACGTCCCAACACTAGCAGCTACTTATCCGTAGGTGCCCAAAGTGGAATAAATTTTCAAATAATAAAGTATTCCACTTTGGGCACCTGCGAAAAATATCAACGGGTGCCCAAAGTGGAATACCTCGTGTACATATGTGTGAAGGTACCCATGATACAGGAGAAATAATTCATAGTGAGAGTCAACGCATTTCTTTAAAAAAAGTGTTTGATTTTTTAAAGTAGATATTTTATTAGCATAGATCTGCTGTTCTGGTTAAATTTCGTGTACCACTTTATTTCGAATGTTATCTTAATGTTATCAAACACACGAGTAGTGTAGTTCCTCTTTTGATATTTCATTGAGTATGTTCTTATTTGAGTTTATCTAGATCTCTTTGATTAACTCAAAATTCGTATCGGACATGGACGGAAATGTAGGTGAACCCACATAATCTACTGCTAGATTACTTACCGGCAAGCGTCGCCAAATACTGCATCCTATTATTTTGACCCATCTTTTTACACTGACATGTAACAAAAACAAAGATTTATTTACACTTCTGATAAAATATACATAGTTCACTTATCAAACACATTTTTTTCGAACATTACTATTCACGATTACACTTGAATCGTTTTTTTTCTAACGTTTTTATTGATTTTAAAACACGTTGTCTCCATTATACGATCACAACACGTCTGCTTGCTAGGCCTAATAACTTTAGGTACGTTTTACACAATAATGTTTATGAAAATACACATAATGTTTGTTAGATTTTGTTATCAGTAGGTTATGATATGTAACTATGTATAGTAGGTGACAAATAAGTTGAACCAACTTAAACAAACAACCTAAAAAAATGTGGGAAGTAATAAACAACTTAGCAAATAACAAAATCAAAGACATTAGTGCTCCTCCTAAACTATTGTCAAACTCGGGAGTCATCACAGACGGTAATGAAATTTGTAACGTATTTAACTCATTCTTTGCATCAATAGGCGCGGAGCTAGCTAATAAAATGCCTAAAATGTACCATACAAACACAGGCAACATTCTCATGTACGACACCAGCTACACACATGAAGTAACTCTGAGTGAACTACCCCATTGTGACACTAGCGAAATATTAAAAATTATTGACAACCTTGACAGCAACAGGTACAGGCTTAGACGGTATCAGCACAAAAGCTATTAAATGCCTTAAAAATATAATCGCTGAAAGATTTATCCGACTGTATAAATATGTGTTTAACTCGGGATATCTTTCCCGACTCGCTTAAAGTTGCAAGGGTCAGTCCTATTTACAAATCTGGGAATAGGACTGACCCTGGCAACTATCTGCCGGTATCGGTTTTACCCGCCATCTCGAAAATTTTCGAACGAGTCTTATACAACCGTCTAAACACATACATAACTAAGAAAAAATTCTTAATTGATCAGCATCAAAAATAATTTTAGAGGACGCTCACTTGTACTATATAAGCGAGACAATAACAAGTCATTTTCAATTTGCTCTGTTGAAGACTTCTTGAATGTCAAGCGTGTGAGTGAGTAAGAGGGATGGGGCAAATAAGGGTTAAACAGACGGTTGCAAACCAACTAAGGTGATCTTAATAGTTTCAATCCGTGTTGACAGCAGTTATAAACTGTGACCTTCAACGCCCTTAGTTGGGTGGGGCGTTTTCCCAACTACCGATCGTGTTGACGCGTGGTTTACATCCATGTAGCTGCAACACAAACTGAACACACCAACCGAGCTCCAACCAAGATCACCTTGGTTGGAGCGCTAGTTTGCAAATATCAGGTCCAACCCTTGACAAATTTGAACGCTCTATACTCTTACGAATTATTCTTTCTAATTACTGCTTGCATGTTATATGTGTATGTATACATTATTAAATTATTATGAAGGCGAAAGTTTGGGAGCGTGAGTATATGTTTGTTACTTCTGCGCGCTCGAACGGTTGAATGGATTTCGATGAAACTTGGTAGGTATACGTGCAGACTTATCCGGAGAGTATCTACGTTCCCTAGGGTTAATTTTTTTTTGTCACACGGGTGAAGCCGCTAGCAGCAGATAGTGTATCGCTCAATGATATTAGGTAACCGTATAATTTACTTTTTTTTTTAAATTATGTTGCGATATTTATTTCACAAACACACAATTATATACATTATATAAAACACTTACTAATTAAAACTATATATACACTAAAACCTACTCCTAACTCAAAAAAAGGCGTCATAAAACTCCTGCGCATCGCTGTTGACTGGAAGTGTGCTCAAAAGGCTGGCGGCATTGCCACCTTGTATGGCAATGCTTAATCTCTGACCGAGGTAAAAGCCAGCACTTGGGTCACGTGAAGTGTCAACTAAGCGTTTGGATAGATCTTTAAAAGGCGCATGAGCAATCGGTCCTCACGGCCCAAGAGTTTCAACCCCAAATGGTTCAAAAATACAACTGCTGACGAGGTTGTAATTTACTTGTAATATCATTGGTATCGCTAGTGTAGTCTAGTCGATTGCACTAAAACTCTCTCAGTGCTATAATGATTTGTCACATGTTTTGCTGTTATTTCTTTCTCTAGTGGCTTTTCGATAGTCTGTGTGTTTTTAGTTATAACTAGGATCGTATGTTTTTTTCAGTTCAATAAGTATGTCTCATGTGCATCGTTCCTTAATTGCGAATCACTTGATCTTGGATTTTTTTTTAACATATGCTTCCCATTCAATTTTATCAGGTAGCTTGTAGTATTATTGGATTACTTTATAGTCTACTTGTTTCTATTTTTTACGTTCAAAATATTGTTGTGCTATTTCTAATTTCTGCTTTAATTGTTAGAGAAAAGATGATGCCTTTGCCTAGTTTACACAGAGTAGAATGTACCAAACATTCTACTAGTAAAAGAATTAAAAAAAAAATACACTTTCCACATATTATTAATCACAATGAATAATAGAGATTTTTATTGTTTTCAAAAATACCATCAAAATACGGTTTAAGGGGTGTTAAAGTTTTTATGATAACATTCTCTTGCGAATGAAGTCGCGGCTAAGATGTGTGTTGATCTAGCTGGGCCACTCGAACTAGACCGAAAAAACTAGTGGCATTGCTTTTTTTGTTCAATGTACTTACTTCACGAATTTATTAACAAGATTCAACAAAAATCTACACACAGACATTGATATATTATAAGGTAAGATACGTTACGCGCTAACATCGCAATCCGAAAATCTGGACTCGAAACTCACACATCTACACTACCTGTAGTCACTGATAAACAAGGACAGAGATAAGAGCCGGCGCTGTCATGCGAGCGAAATAGCGTTAGTCGCCGAATGTGTTATCGCCGCGACCGAGATGAAATCGTGACAATTATCACAATTTCAGCGATCCACGAGTTAGAGGCGAGTCTCCCATCTTTAATCTAAGCACACGGGCATAAAGATAACTAACTACCACCAGTTACTATCGTAACTTGTACCAATTTACCTCTTTGTTCATGTATTAACTCCAAAGGATCTTTTGTCTGCCCAACAGGTAACACATAAAACAATGGTGTTCTTTTTTGTTTGAATTCAAATTACAAAGGGTCCTACTGGGCAAACAATTCTTTTTTCTGAATTTCTCTTGTTCTGTTAAAGATTCTCTGGAGTTAATACTTACATTAAAAGGTACATTGGCACTAGTTACGATCAGTACCTATTATTTTTATGTATTCCGAGCGTAATAGAGCTATGGGCCACGCTGGATAGGTGAGGAGATTAATTGTATTTCTATCAAAGTAGTTGTGGTACAATTGATCTTGTAAATACGTGAGGTACATTGAACAAACAATGTAAAGCCCCACTAGTTGTTTCGATCTAGCTCGAGTGGCCCCGCTAGATCGAAGCACATCGGTCAAAGTGCTAGTTAATCATCATTATCATCATCATCAGCCTTTTAATGTTCCCACTGCTGGGATTCAGACCTCCTCTCTAGGAGAGGAAGGAGGATTACACAAAGTAATGCGCCTGGCTGGGGTTGAACCCGCGACCTACAATTAATACACATTAGAAATAATATTGGGTCTGTAGGGCCGCTGACGCAGCATTTTGTATTCCTATAGAGTGCGCAGCGCCAGGGCCCCAGTTTGCCCGTAACATAGACAACCTATAGACGCGCTTACATATAAGTAGTGATCCTGTAATGAAATTCGGTTTCGTGAGTTAATAAATTCCCAAAAGTTATTCGCATTTAATTTTTCTCCGTACACACTTCCCAAAAACATATACACGCACACAAAATTGGTGACCCCGACGTAATAATACGCTTCTCTGGGGTACGCCATACGCGATGTACATACATAATGTTTGTATGTAAGTATGTTTCACTGTAGCACGAGCGACCAAACTACTAAACCGATTTTCATGTTCTATGTGTCAATCAAATCAAGTTAGTAATTGTAATCCAGTTATTATAGATAATTTATAAGAATAAAACCTGTACAGTAGCCATAGCGGGTGTTAAAATAAATAAAGTTTTATCACTAAAAATAATAGTTTCTTTCATAATTGTTCACGCACACAGTACCATAAACCATTTTTACACTTTATTAATAAAACACTTATTAATAAAAAAAAAAAAACAAATGCAACGCGATGGGTACGCCACGTTTATACCCCAGGCTCTTAGCACAACAACTGGCCGAGCCGGTATGAACCGGTTTCTCTGTGTATGCGTCTAACGGTCAGTTGTTACGCACACACGCACCATAAGCTTGTAGTAGTGTAGCCGTAGCGTCCGCGCCGCCCGTCGTTGTTTGAAGTTTTCCTCTGGTTATTTGGTGATTCTAGTGTTAGCATTGATATATTTTACGGGAAGAGACGTTACGCGCTAATATCGCAATCAGAAAACTTGGACTAGAAACTCACACATCTACACTATTTGTACTACTGATAGACAAGGACAGAGATAAGAGCCGGCGCTGTCGTACGAGCGAAATAGCTTTAGCGACCGATGTAAAATTTTGATAATGTGCACAATTTCAGCAGTCTACGCGTTATAGGTGAGTCACCTATCTTCTGCTGTGTTGATCTAATCGAAGAGTATTAGATTTAGAATACTGCAACTTGATACGAAGCATAACTAAAAAGCCTTTGACCACGCTTTAATCATGGCGGTAAGTCCTCTCATTGAGGAGTGGCTGGAAAGACGTCATGGTGTCCTCGTCTTCCACATGACGCAGGTCCTCACCGGACATGGTAAGTTCGAGAGGTTCCTGCACCTGATTCGTGTGGAAGAAACGCCCGGGGTTTCACCATTGTGACGGCCGCCTGGAGGACAGGATGCAGCATACGGTAGAGGTTTACATTGCTTGGGCAAGCACCACCGTGTGCTGCAACCTCTCTCTCCGGGCCCTGGTATAGGCTATGATCTGGAAACTGTTTCTGTAGGCGTGGGTTTGAGGACGACGAGCAATAGGAAGCTCGCCGTCCAGCTGTCCGTCCGGACTAAGCTCGAGTCGTGCGCGTGCGCTTCAAAGAGATGTCAGCAACCTACTGGGGGCTATGGATTGACTTCCGAAAGGATAGCCCGGGGTCCTCGTACACTAGGCAAAGAAGAGACATAGGTGTGGTTTTAGTCAGTAAAAGTCCGACACGCCCTTCCTCTCCACCCTGGAGCGGGAGAAGTCATAAGATGATTACCTACCTTAAAAAAGAAAACTACAAAACCTTTAATATGAGTAAGATTTGACCGTGATGAAATCGGAAAGAAAAAACCCTCGTTGAGATAAATGAAAAAAAACACGATTATACAAAAACACTTTTTTGTTTGGCGATTCGGAAAATATTTCAAGATTTGATTTGAGTACACAAAAACCACAGATATGTCAAACAGTAATAATAACACTATTTTTTAGCGGAAACCTAACTGTGGTATATTTACTGAGTAATATTTTATTTCTGTATGTCTAGAGATCGTAAACGTTATTCACGGGATGAGGTTCGTACTTATGCCTTGATCACACATACCGAGACAGTGCTCTCGACCGAATAAAATACCGTACAAACAGCGCCGAGTGCTCGGCCGAGCACTTATCTCTGCAAAACGCATACATCACTGTCTCGGTACGTGTGAATAAGGTATTATTAGTATTATAAATATCGGCACATTTATGTTGTTCGGCGCTCCGATAGGCCCGCTCCAAGTTCTTAACCAATCAGAGAGCCAAACGCAGTAAACGTTTCGATCGCAATACCGTAAAAACAACTCGCAATCAGTGCGTTGAGTGTGAGTTGTTTTTACGTTAACGCGATCGAAAAGTTTTCCGCGTTTGGCTCTCTGATTGGTTAAGAGTTTGGAGCGGGCCAATCGGAGGCTCGGACGTCATAAACGTGTCGATCGCGTTAGCGTAAAACAAACTCACACTAGTCACTCAGTACGCTGAGCTCCATTTCCGTGTTGAGTAAAGTTTAGTAATTTAATTAAAATTATTGGTCTTTTTTCTTTATTTTAGGTGGGAAAATCATCATATGACATCTAACACCCTTGGGGGGAGCGAAAGAGTGTGTCAGACTTTTATTAACCAAACACCCGTTCCTGTTCCTTCTTTGCCTTCGTTCCAGTGGTGCTATTCTCTTAGAAAACGCAGCGCTGCCTCAACGACGAACACCTAAATATGATACATTTGATTGTCAACCTAATCTACCAGTACATTGGATTGTTAATTCAATGTATCCTATTAAGATGTTCGTCGTTGCGGCAGCGCTGCGTTTACTTAGAGAATAGCACCACAGGGCCCCGGGGTTCACAGAATAATTGGTCTACGACAATTATAAAAGATTGGTCGAACAAAAAGTTGAACTACGTCATAAATGCTGTAACGAGTTCCTATAGGTACCACCTATACGGACTTTTGAATTGGTCTTCAATTATTTTTTACCGTTAGGGGTCTGGGCGTTTTCTGTGTACATGTTTGTGAGCGTGCTCAATATACAGAAATAATTCTTAGCGAAGGACAAAGATTTTCTAAAAAAAAAAAAACATTTTGACTTTGAATAAATTTCGTCTTAAAAAAAAAATACATTCGCTCTTATTATGTAAATACTTTATTAGCATACTACTTCGTATAAAAACTATATTATAGCTACGTACTATCATACTTTGTTTTTTTTTTTACGTGGGAAAATCATCCAATGACATTTCCCGCCCTTGGGGTGAGCGGGAGGTTGTGTCAGACTTTTACTAATTAAAACCCACTCCTGTTCCTTCTTTGCCTTCGTTCCAGGATCCCGGGGTTCACTTTCGCACAAGCTGTGGCCCCAGTAGGCTTCGACCCTGCTGGGCAACGGTTTGCTGGCATCTCCTTGAGGCGCGCGTGTATACCTATTTGCTATCATAGTGATCTGCTCTTTAAGGTTAAATTCCGTGAAGCACTTTATCTCGAGTGTTTTCTCAAAGTTATCAAAAACACGAGTAGTGTAATTCCTCTATTTATATTTCATTGAGTAGGTATATTATTATTTGAGTTTATCTACGTATTTGATTAGATTCGCATCGGCATGAAGATAAAATGAAGGTGAAACTACAGCTACATTACTTACCGGCAAATGTCGCCAAATACTGCATCCTATTATTTTGGCCCATTTTTTTTTACACTGACGTGTGATAAGAACGAAGATTTCACACTTCTGGTAAAATAAACGAACAGTTCACATATAATCACTTATCAAACACGTTTTTTCGGTCATTACTATTCACGTTTACACTTGGATTGTTTTTTTTCTGTCATTTTTTTTTAATTGTATTTATAAATGATTCTAAGACACGTTGTCTCTATTATACGACCACAACACGTCTGCTTGCCTAATAACTTTAGGTACGTTTTATAATTCACATAGAACTATCATAATATGTACAGTATGTTCGACGGTTCTTGGCGCGCCTGAAGTTAGGCTCTGCGAACTTTAGCGCTCAAAATAAGCGCTTCAAATAAATGATTTATAAAAATAAATGCCAATGTTGTTGTTAACAGCAATAAAAACTGTTAGTGGCATTTATTTTTTTACGAGTGCACAAGCGCTAAAGTTCGCAGAGCCTAACTTCAGGCGCGCCAAGAACCGTCGAACGTACTGTAACAATGTACACCTTTTTTGTCTATTGATATAGTTTCTCTTTGGACCTATCACTCAAAATATGTTTTCCCATTTTTTATTACTAACACACTATTTTTATTCTGTAATATATATCTTTTTATTTGTGTTGTGTGTGTTTGTTTGTACAATATGATGAAGTCCAATAAATTATTATGACTATAAATCTCAGAACCCTGAGGTTCTGTACCTATGGAAGACGTACGAGGAGCCGAAACCAACTCGCAGAGGCCCTTTAGACAATTTTGATAGAACGTGATACGGTGATATCACCCGACAATTATCCCTGTATGCATACCGCACTGTGCACTAGTGCACCCAAGGACAAGCCCCGGTTGGTGAAAATCTATTGCGACATATGGACAACAAAGATAATAGGGCTATGGTTTTTGGACTGGTTACCAGGAATTATGTTTAGATTATGGTCCCTGCCTGATCAAGGTGATTGATACCCATCGATAAAAAAGCAAAAAAATATTATTATTATCAGAGCGATCTTGATCCAGAGACGACGCTTCGCCAAAATAAAACAGCTGTACAAGAAGAGTGGGATAACATCTCACAGCATAATAATGTGACTCTCATCCGTCCAGTAACTGCATGAAAGCAGTTATTAGAGCCCGGGGAGAAAATACGAGATATTGAAAAAAACTTATTGGTTTTACGTCTTTATTTCAATCATTTTATAAATTCTTCCATACCTGTTGAACAAAACACAATAGCTAAATTTAATTTGAAAGATTAATATTCATGAAACGGAACTTTGGAATAACTATAATTAATTGGCATTGTCTATTTTTATGTTTCATGTAATGATGATAAGAGCCATTAGCGATTCATTTGTTGAAGACCTCAAAAAGATCGTTGCTAGCAACTATGTAATTTGAACACACGGATTCTTACATCTTACGGATTATTTTCCTTCAGTTTACTGCTTTTATGTAATCATCATCATATCAGCCGAAAGACATCTACTGTTGGACATAGACCTCCTCCAAGTGTCGCCACAATGAACGGTCCTGTGCATCTCGCATCCATCGGATTCCCGCAACTCTTGCCAAGTCATCGGTCCAACTTGTAGGAGGCCTTCCAACACTGCGTCTTCCGTTACGTGGTCGCCATTCCAGAACCTTTCGGCCCCAACGGCCATCCGTTCTGCGAGCAATGTGCCCTGCCCACTGCCACTTAAGTTTGGCAATTCTACGTGCTATGTCTGCAACCTTGGTTCTCTTGCGGATATCTTTATTCCTGATTCGATCGCGCTAGGAAACTCCGAGCATAGCCCTTTCCATTGCCCTTTGGGTGACTTTAAATTTTCACACTAATAATAAGGGTGTCCTTAATATCGTGCGGATTTCATTACGCATGCGGAATTGCTCGGAATGCATGGCTGCTGTCCGATATCACATCTCGCATCTCGCGTGCGTATTCCACACATTGTAATCCCGCATGCGAGATGAAATCTGCACAATATTAAAAACACCCTAGAGGCGACACTTTGTGAGCGTGGGTGTATATTTTTTTTGCTTTTTACGCTTGAACGTTTGAATGGATTTCAATGAATATCGCAAGAGTATGTTCCCCTGGGTTGATGGTCTACTATCTCGTAGACGAAGCCGACGGCAGCAGCTGATGTATGATCGAACCTAAACTTTCTTAGCAATCAGTGTGCATGTCTTGCTATTTATTTTCCCTCTGTTTCTAAATAAACTTGTCTATGGTCTGGAATATCCTATGTTAACTATGTTTTACTCAGTTCGTTAAGTATAATAATAATAATATTTTGTTTGCAAAATATGTCTCATGTGTCAACACACCCAGTAAAATTGCATGAATACATTTGTCAAAAAAAAAAAATTACCGGGTCTCTTTCTTCATACAATGTCACCGGGTAGTAATGCACTTGGGCCAAAGAGAATATTGGGGTATAAATCAGAAATTAGAATCGCTTATTTCAAATAGACATAATTGATATAATTGTCAAAATGTCGGTCAGTCAAAAACAGTGAAGCTAAATTGCACGTTCCAAAGCGTAGATCTCTATGGAGAAGAACGTGCAAGAAACTCCACGGACACTCTTTTTAAATGATATTATGAGTTACATAAATATTGGTTACATATTTCTTGTCGCTTCTATTATGTGAGCACAATGTAGATAAGTAATGAAAAACCAAAAGAAAAACTAATTAAAAAATTAAGCCACGGGCAGCTAAGAAATGACCAGTCCCAACTGACGGTACAAGTTCACGAGCATGACGCGTGCCTCAGCCCCACTCTGCTCAACCATTTTGAAGGGAACTGAATGACCTAATAACACGTGCCACCATTAGCGTGTCATTTGAGTGAGCATGACGAATTCTCAACTGCCATGCTCGTAATGTGAAACAAGTTATAATCTAATAAAAAAGCTCCATGGAACTTCATATTTATAAATTAGAATGTGTTTGATTTATTCATTACAAACAAAAGTACACTTTTCTCTTTGTAATATTGTTAAATCCTGACTAAAATGCGGCGCCGTAGCGGTGTCGCTGCGTCGTCTTAGTTATCTGTTGTCTATCCGTGATTGTCTTACTTGTCTTACATAGAAATATGTTTGTCGTGTCACATCACATGCGCTGAGGCACCATATCAAATATGCAACCCACCACTTGACATTGGCAGAATAGTCGACACCGGCTCAGTTGCCAAAAAGGAAAAAAAAAAATGCAACCACCGAGATGAGACGGGGAGGGCAGAATGTGTTGCGACGTCGTTCGCCGCGTCGGAGCGGCATGCGGCACCATTTACACCCCGTTCACGACCTTGCCGCTATGAGCGGCAGCGGCGCGCGGTGGCAGCGAGTGGTAACATCAAAGGTATGAAGATGTTTGAAGCACGTCACGAGTCGCCGCGCGGCGCGCCTCGGTGTTATGAGCTCGCTCGCTGCTACTCATAGCGGCAAGGTCGTGAATTCGCTGTTAGGGCCGAAACACAATCGGCAGTGCCGCCCGCCCCAGTGTTTATTGTCGTATCCTACAGGGATAACCAGTTTCTCGAGATTTTTGGTGTGGATAGACGTTTCCCTGCCATGAATCGTAATAAACTTATGCTTATTTGTTATTAAGAATACATTACTCTATTTTAAATAAACCTTAGTTGGTTTTGAATAACGTAATTAGAGACACAATAGAAAGACAATAGGTGGCGGACACCGGTGTCCTCTTGGGGCTTCACAGTTTAAGTCGCAAAAAAGGGAACATTTAACAGACTGTCAAGAAAATCATTGCAAACCAATACGCTACCCTCAAAATACGTTTTAAGGGGTGTTAACGTTTTTGTTAAAATATTCTACCTTATAGCGATAAAAGTGCATCTCAAGACAATTCTAATAATCCTAAAAACGGCTAGGATACATTGATTTATTGAGTCTGTAGTCAACTCAACCCGCTTGCTTCTCATTCCGCGGGTTCACTTGACCACACAATTTATTTTCTTTTTTTTTTGTGGTTTACTGATCCCACATTCAAACTTAAAAAAATATCCATTGTTTAAAGCTACTGGTGGATACAGTCGAGCTCAATAGTGATAAGTTAAAATATATGTAATAAAGCGCAATTCAGTTAGTTTTAAACGTTTATTCTCAATAAAAATCTAAAATCTCTTTAAATTAGATGGTACATATAAACCAAACCTTTGCCATTAAAAAACAACAATTATTATTATTATATAAGCAAAATCGAGACTAACATTTTTAACAAGAATATACTTAAATCTAACACAGAACTTTATATCATGACTGTACTTATAATAAAATTGGGCAGCGGGACCATTCGACCCCTTCAAAATGGGACAGGGTCGAGTTATCCCGCGGGCTGATTTCGAGCGGGCTGAGTTGACCATAGACTCGATTTATTACAGATATCCGGTATCTACCTCTCGGCTTCTTTAACATATCATTAATGAACTTATCTCTTTTCCTTCAGCCAGTCATTGGCTGCACGTATAAACAAAGCAATTTTACTTGTTACGACAGTTCTGCTATGACCTTGCTGACAACAACCAACCAGACGTTCAAGATATAGCGGGATGCGTGGTGGTCAAGAGTTACATATACTTGGGCTCCGCCATCACCAACGATGGAGGCTGCGAGGACGAAATCCGGAGACGCTGCGCCATGACGGGATCCTCAGTGGAAAAACTCACAATAATTTGGAAAGACCGCAGAATAACCAGAAACACAAAAGTTCGATTGATGAAGTGCTTGGTCTTTCCAATTTTTCTATATGGAGCGTGAGACGTGGACACTGAGGATGCAAGTCCGTCGCAAGTTGACGCTCTGGAAATGTGGTGCTGGAGACGCATGCTTAGAATCCCATGGACCGCGCACCGAATCAATATATCGATACTCAAAGAACTCAATATCAAAGAGAGATTGATCGTCTGTGCAAATACGAATACTCAAGTTCTTCGAGCATATCACCCGTAAAGAGGACTCGATGGGGCGATTGAAAGTGCAAGGGAAAGCCAAGGGCAAGAGATCACGTGGACGCTCTCCAATACGGTGGACGGACCTCATCAAATCGGTGACACACTGCAGCGTTAATGAAAACGCCCAAGCCGCCAAACACAGAGCTGCATGGCGTCGTGTTGCAGGAGAGGCGGTGGCGCAGAACTCGACCGACCCATGACCACGACCACTCTGTCAAGAGTGCACGACTAAGAAGCTATGATCCTATGAGGAGTTCCGTTCCATATCTTCGTAGTTCATCATAAGATCATAAAATAATTTCCATGGGATCAATTTAGGAGTACCTATAATCTTTCAATCTAAATAAATATTTCCAAAATCGACCTATAAATTAACCGAGATATTCGTGAACATACATAAAAAAATCATAAATAAACGGCGTTTACAAAAAATGTTTAGGAATCTCAAAGACAAATGTGTTAGATCAAAAGATAGCGAATCTTTTGCTGATTACGGTGGCTTCAAAATACTCTAAATCGGTATAAGATAAGCGCTTTTAGTTTAAGAAAGATCGGAACACGTCACACACATATTATGAAATGTGGTTCATTTTGGTGTTTGGTTTAACCAGGTTTTGGTGAAAAACTCGTGAAAAGGTGTTTTCATTGATGAGCATTTAGGAATTTAAGTGCATTTATGAAATTGTAAGATGGCGAAAGGAAGACAAGCTCAATATTTAGTGGCAGCTGCAGGTCAGTCCAATAAATTAGTTTTACGGATCTGGATAAGGATACAGATATAGGCATAAGGGCTCCTTCAAATTAGCTGCAAAGTGCCGCGCGACGCTACATCCGCGCTGCGGCAGCGAGTTTTTATTTATGCAGCCGCGCCGCCGTTGCAGCTAATTTGAAGACGCCCTAATATTATACAGGTATCGGATATTTAATCTGGAACAATTTACCTGCTGCTGTCTTTCCGCCCGATCATTTAGGTGTCATCAAGGCTAGATTGAATTGCCTCTTAATAAAATAGTGCGCTTCACCATCAACGATTGCACCACTGCATGCTTGCCATCGGGTAGGATTCCAGTCAAGCACTAGTTTGTATTCATTAATAAAAAACAGTTACGCAAATGAAATTATTTCGGATTATCCGTTAGTTTCGGTTACTAATATGAAAATATTAAAATTATAAAGTAAAATACAAATAATATGATTTGACTTTTATTTCTAGTGTAGATCATTATTTGATTTGCCGGGCAATACAAACAAAAACCTGCCGTGACCTGTCATTATGGCCTCTCACCCATGGCGACTTTTTGTAGCTATACAGTTGCGATGCTGTCGCGCTGGCATCTCTTCCATAAGTAGCACGTTGCAAATGCGACTAACGCGCGTTAGTAGTGATTCTACGACAGCATCGCTATAAAAGTCGCCCTGGGCGATGGGCCTAGACTCCCTCTTTATTCGAAACTACCCGAAACTTTTATTTCGGACTAGTTTCTGCTAGCGGCTTCGGTCCGCGTGACAGTAGGTTTTTCCATAAAAAGTTTGTACCCCGGTTTTGTAGGTTGTTCGATAAAATTTAGACAGATTACTTACGACGTGAACGGCGTCCAAATCCTTGGTCAGCTTCTCCTTCAAATATCCCTCTGCATACACCATATTTTTTGATAAAAAATCGTTTAACGTGAAACAAATACCATGGGGAAAATCCTCTCTTATTACTAGTAGTCAGACAGTCTCTCCTTTTATATTTATAGATATTCCATTACGGTAACGGAGCTCCATAACTATGTTTAAAGCAAACATTTTAACTTACCTACAATAACTTATTACGTCGCACAATGACTGATCAATGTTCAAGGTTGATTTTTTTTTTGTGGCATTGTGAGTAGGCCGATGATGGACCGCCTACCTACTTGTAAGTAAAGGTTATGGGAACCAATGGGAAGTAGGCTCCGTCAGAGCAGTTGCTACGGCAATGTTTGGAGAGGATTATCATAATAATAACTTTATTTCGGGTGGTATAGACCCATATAAATCTTAACGTAATACAAAATTTATTTACTACATTTATTTGCCATGACTGGCTACACCTACACAAGACATGAAGGCTGATTTACATTGATGCAGTAATTGGCGCCAGCATCACTGGATTCAGACACTGTACCAGCACTGTATCAATGTAAACATGTATCAATCCTGTCCAGCAATTATTTACATTGACACAGTGCTGATCCAGCCCCGCAATCCATTGATGCTGGCGCCAGCCACCTGTATCAAGAGAAATCAGTTTTTACCCATTAATTTTGCGTATAGGATAGCGTTTCATGTACCTAACAAATCGACCCTCCGCGGGATTAAAACGACCAAAATTTAAGTGTATATAGACCTGAGATAAGCTTCTATCACTCACCTTTTTGTACGCGAGGAATTGATTGGTAATGGATCACGTTTGGCTAGATGTAACAAAGTTTCTCTTGACTAAAAGACTTTTAGTTTATAGCCATCAGAAAATACAGACTCCGGCAGGGTATTCTATTCCTTAGCGGTATGCACAAGGAAAGTATTTCCAAAATATTTCATGCATACGGTACGCCTTTCAACGAAAATGACATACGTATTTCTTTCAATTTCAGTATCCCTGGCTGCTATGGTTACAGGATTTTCAGTTGCATGGAGCACCCCTGTGATACCAAAGTTCCACAACAATGAGACCGGCATCAATATTACAGACGTAAGGTTATAAAGTTCTTATTGCGTTATGGTAAATTTTTAACTTTGTGCTATTTGATCATCTCTGCTCGTCAAGAGAGTATCATTAAGAAACCATGTGTTAGAACGAGAATTCAAAGACTGCATGTTATATCCTCCGGCCGTCCGGTAACCATCCGGATCGAGCTCGAGTCGTTGACGCCGCGTGTGTTCAAAGTGCGCTTCAAGGTGATTTCAGCAAGCTTAAGCCCAACGAGCCCAACAAAGTCGAAGTCTACTGGGGCCATGGGCTGTGTGAAAGAGAACCCTGGGGTTCTGGAACAAAGGCAAAGAGGGAAAAAGAGGGTTTATTCAGTAAAAATCTGATACAACCTCTTGCTCGTCATTGGATGATCAAACTTAAAAAAAAGTATGTAATATACTATACACTAACTGGGTCTAAACTATGTGGGGAATTATATCTCACGCCCTCTCACAGACAGGAAGACAGTGAATAATCTGTATGAACTGATTATGCAAAAGCTGGTTGCCGTCAAAAATATTGAGCCATCATCATCATCATACTGTCTTTGATCCATGTTACTTGAGTTTGGCGCAACACCTTAATTTAGTAGCTATCCGAGGAAAATATTAAGAGATCCTTTTTATAGGAAGAAATATCATGGGTGGCTGCCTTAACTGCCCCTGGCTTCATGGCTGGTAGTTTGGTGACGAGGTTCATCTCCGACGGTTTCGGGAGACGTGCTGTGATATTGAGCAGTGCAATACCCATGGTGATTGGAACGGTGAGTTTTTAAAACACAAATCAATCGATCTTGTTCGATTTTAAAGCGTTATAATGAATATGCTCTATGCACGGTAGTATCCTAGCTTTTTTTTTTTCTAAATTTTTAAAATCAACGGGTCTGCCGTCCCGTCTGACCGTGCTAGAAACGTGCCAGACAAAAAAATATTTTTAATGAAGATTATGAGGTGGACTGTTCCATTACCGAGTAACCCCGTATTGTATATTTATTTTGACAGTGCTTATAAGTTCTGTGTATGGCTGTATTAAAGTATACAAAACTTTCCATCGCATAAATGTAGGAAAAAAAAACTATAAAAGTATTCGCTTGGTGCCACGTGTCTTTCTTTCTCAGTGCTCGATGCATTCCTATCACGGTCATGGTATGAGACGGTGTAGTGGAGAGAATCTTTTATTTCTACTTTCAATGTGTATACTTAACCCTTGATTGATTCTAAAATTCTTTCGTCTTTAGCAAATAATGTGTTTTTTTTTTTCAGATTATTATTTTAAGCACTACGATGGCGTGGTACATTTACGTAACGCGATTACTATGGGGTGTCGGTACTGGTATGATAGCTACTGTAAGTACTGTTCCATTAATACGCACTATCCTGATTAATATAACACCAATATTAATCAATCGTATATATCGCCACGAGCTTAAAAACCAACTTTCAACTTATGAAAATAAGTATGTAATTCTTTCATCACATTTGACAGGCAATTCTAACGTTCACCATAAATCGTGAACATTAGTTATGTTTTTTTCTTTATGATCTATTCTCTTTTCAGGTATCAGCGATGTATCTAGCAGAGGTATCCGATACAGAGATTAGAGGTAGAGTTACATCATCATATCGCTACATGCGAAGTTTTGGCAGTTTCCTCATCTTGTTGATCGGCCCCTTCGTCTCGTACAACACTATAAACGTTTTGTTCCTGATCCTACCCATTTGTTACTTTATCGCCTGCTGTTTCATATCTGAAAGCCCGTATTATCTCCTAAAAGAAGGAAAGGTTGATGCTGCTAGAGAATCTCTCATCAGGTTTAGCGGACACAAGGATGGGAAGGTAAGATGATACATGAATATGAGGATTGAATTGCTTTTAATTATTGTTTTTTACCAGAAAAAAAAATTACCAGAACATTAAACGGGACCAGTTATATATTTTTTACAAAACATCCTCAGGAATGATAGAAACTGCTATGTTCTGGAGTCAAAAAATCGAAGATAGGTTACATCCACCAAACCGCACTGGATTCGCGTAGTGGATTACAGCCCATTTCCCTGCCTAGAAAGGAGGCCTAAGTCTCAGCAATGGGAACATTATATTGCAGATTATGCTATTGTGCTACGCTAAAGGTGAATTTAATAAAAAAACAATTTTGCCTACGCTTTGCCAACCAACTTTTGGACCACGAGACGAGTACAATTGTACGTTTGTCGTAATATTCTGTAAAAATTTCACCGTGAACACTTCGGTGAAGTGAATCTTAAGTGAGCTGTCATTCCACTTGATACTAGGGATTGGCAACTCGCTTTGCTTTTCACGGAACAATTTTACAGAACAGCTATTTTCGGAGTTGTACTAAAATAAAATGAAACAATGTATATAGTTGATTGTTGCAGGTAATAGATAGTCGGTTGTCAGCAATGGGTGTTGACGTGAGGAAAGAGACGCTTCGCTCCGGTTCACTCAAAGAGCTGTGCACTGGGAAGCAATATCGCAAAGCACTAATTATTTGCATAGGTTGGTGTTGACAAAATAGTAGTTTTTTAACTAATACGACATAAAACATAACATGTTTATTGAAAGTAATTGGTAATTTGACCATACCTAAGCCGTTATATGCGATGGTAAAATAAATTCATTAGATTTTCTCGGAATAAATCGCAAGCACAGAATTATCAGGGTTGTGCGATTGTTACCGTGGCATACACAAAGGGCACCTGATGGAACACAAGTAGGTTTTTATCAGTAAAACTCTGACACTCCTTTTTGCTCCACCCACAGTGGAAGAAGTCATTTGACGATTTTGTCATGTAAAAATACTATTATTTCATTTGTGTAGTTTTCTGGACTTGACGTGAATGAAGTCGCGGACAACAGCTCATTATTAATTATCTCTAAATATTTTTCAACAGGTTTAAAAATAACTCAAATAATGTCTGGGTCGATTGCTATCCAACAATACTTGGGGCGAATTGTTCAAGAGAGTGAAACGAACATCAATGTTTCGACGGTGTTGATAATATATGGAGGGCTTAAATTCTTTGTTGGTAAGACTAAAGTATTTACGGTTTCGGAATAAGACACTTATTAATTTAAAGAACACATCATTAATTTAATAGAAAAGTACAGGCAGGTTTATCATTTAATAAAGTGCCGGAGCTAGCATATTTCTATTAACATTGGATCCATGAAGAACGCAATTTGTGAGTAGAACACAAAAAGTAAAGAATTGGAAATGACATAAACTAACAACAATATGATATAAACTATTATAGGTTTGTACGTATTATAGTTTATAATTATCATATTGTTGGTATTTATGTAAATAGATTATTATTTTGTACCTATTATAGTTTATGACTGCCTATCTTTTATAGTCATTGGAAAATGACCTATAACAGCATTTGTATTAACTTTTCACTGTCTAGAACTAATAAAGCGCATTATAATATGCTTTATTAGTTCTAAACAAAGAAAATGTAATGAATGAATTCTTTACATTTGGTTCCGGGGGCACATTTTCATTCATTCATTCTTAATTTTTTCGCTGTACAAAAAAACATAACATCAATGCTTAACCTGGTTATTCTCTTTGATAATATAATTAAATACCTGATAAATCGTTTGCTTGAATATGATTCTGAATAATATAAAGTAAAATAACTTTATGACTTTTTTCAAAATTACAACTCTCAATTTTTTGCAGGTATATTTTCATCGGCTATAGTGGACAAGATTGGGCGTCGTCCCCTGCTCATCTACTCCTTCTCCAGCGCTAGCATATTCCTCATCATAGTTGGAGCCTACTTTTTGATACAACCTAATTCTTCCCCATATTACAGTTACATTCCTTTCATTGGCATCATCTTCACTAGCATGATATCCACTCTAGGTTATGATACAGTTGTGTTTCTTATTCTGGCAGAAATATTCCCTCTTAACGTCAAATCGGTGGCCATGACTTTTCAAAATATTTTGGGGGGGTTTCTTAACTTCTTTTCAGTCAAAGGATATCAACAAATTAAGGATTTAGCAGGTTTGACTGGAGTGTTCTGGTTCTACGCCAGTATAACAATAATTGGTGCTGTTTTTTCATGGTTTATGGTACCAGAAACCAAAGGCAAAAGTTTGAGAGAGATTCAAATTGAGTTGCAAGGTGCCTTGTATGATGAACTAGATGAGTAGATAAAGATTAACGACATGAAAAAGGATGGTAAAGTGTACAAAATGAGTTAAGAGGAATAAAAACTATGTAGTTCAATGGCAACGAAATTTATGATTAGATATGAAGTACCGCTTTGGAACTAGTATCATAGGCATATTCTTTTTTATCTTCAAGATACTTTAGATAGGTCACACTTGAGACAAAATGACATTATCTACAATAAAGACTTCTCATTCCAATTTGAAACATACTCAAGATAAAAAATAATTGTACGAATTTACAGTGCCGAAATGGATCTCCTATTTTATAAAATTTCATTTTATTGATTTTACAAAATTAAAGGGTACTGCATGAAAGTGTCCCCACGGTCTTCACCCACCAACAGACTTGAAGCAGGTGTCATTCGAAGCGTCTAGTTGAATGGAGTTTTTTTTTTATTATGGCGATAAATCAGAAAATTATGGGATTTAGATTTTATAAGACATTGTATTTTAACCTGATCCAGAATCCTCTTTTCACACAGTAGTTTATGTAATAGGACCTAAATTTATTAGGTCATAAAGGTTCAAATGGTAGTGAATGAAATACTTTTTAGAATAATGACGTCAGTTCAGTAACCGAATGAGGACATAATAATATTCCATTTGCATGCCCGTTTGGTTTTAAAGAATTATTATCAATGTTTCATTAATTGAAATGTATTCCAATTATTATACTATTACGAATTAATCGATGTATAATAATTTTTAATTTTAGGTCTTGGTATTTGTGATGTCTTTTTTTCTTTTTTTGTATGAATTATTTTTATATTGTCTGTTTGTTTTTGTACTTTTTTAAATAACAGTTAATATTTGAATTGTAATTACTCAACAACAATAAACTTACTGCCTTGTATTGTATTGGTTTAAACTGTTATTGCAAAGAGTAACTGTAATTATTAAATAAAGCGTTCCTTAGGATTTTTTTAAGTAATGTTTGTCCTGTAGTTATACTTAATATGATATTAGTTATTACCATGAGGTTTTAATTCACTATGTGCATATATTTTTTTTAAACTTGATGTTCAATAGTGGTAATTGTACAATATTGTACAACAAGGCATTCTCTACCAGTTGATTAGTAGAAAATTGGGTGTACAATAAAATGAAATTTTTGTGAAAATTTAAGAAATTGGATGTAAAATAATTATTTCAAAACAGCATGTAGCTATTAAAATAAATAATATTTAACAAGTTAGGATTTCTTGTTGGTGTGAATGTATGCATAGCATTGCATTGCATCAGCCTTTTAATGTTCCCACTACTGGGACTCAGGCCTCCTCTCTAGGAGGAATGTATGGTTGAACTTTAATTACATAAATAGTGAACTGAAATTCTTAGTTTTAATAATTTTACTGCGATCAGCCCGAAATGTGAAGGTACAGGCAAAACCTCCAAGGGTGCATGCTTTTTTTATTTAAAATGTCATCAAATTATTTATTAATTTGTCAGAAATAAGTAATTATACTTTTTCCCAGTGAAAACTACTTTGAAAATACTAACTCAAATACCTGACAGGTGGTTTTTCTTTTTTGTGAATATTTTAAAAACATTTTTTGGCAACTAAAACATTCATATCTTTTAAAATAATTAGTTGAATCAGCAAACGTTGGCTTGTCATATACAATATCAAAGAGAAGAAAATGATAGGAGGGTAAAAAATTGCCTACAAAATGTATTCTAACCTATCAATAATATATAGAAAAGAAAATCATACTACATAACACTCACGAGATATTTTTTTCTTCATTTTATAAAACAGAGTCGCTTCCCGCTGCATGTCCCTATGTATGCTTAGATCTTTAAAATTACGCAACGGATTTTGATGCTGTTTTTTAAATAGATAGAGCGATTCAAGAGGAAGGTTTATATGTATAATACATGCATAATATATTTAATATCACCATTGCACCCGTGCGAAGCTGGGGCGGGTCGCTAGTTACATATAAAATTAAATAACTGTTCGTTAGTCTCGCTAAAACTCGAGATCAGCTAGACTGATTTGGCTAATTTTGGTCTTGAAATATTGGTGATAGTCCAGGTAAAAAAAAACCGATTAAAAAGCCATCTCTAATTAAATTGTAATTTTAAAATGAATTATGCTAGTTCTGGTAATGCCCGTAGATGACGTTATCCTTATTAGGCGGTAGAAGTTTTCCGAGAGTAAAACAGTGTCGATTTTACCAAGGTCCAATAGATGGCGCTTAACTAACAAACGAGGTCGTTCCTAACAAGTGTTCGAAATACTTGCAACAGTATCCCATAGAGGGCCGAAGTATAAAGTTTAGTAAATAAAAAGATGTAAATAAATTAGATTGTAAATATATTGACAATCAAACTAAAAGGGATTGAAACATAATATACTATCCCAGGTTTTTTGTTTGACCACAATGAAATTGTGTCTAGTTCCGCATGACGCAAGTCCTCACCGAACATGACAAGTTCGGAAGGTTACTGCACCGGAGTTATTTTTCAATACTCATACTCTGAGCGTATGAGTAATGAAAAGTTATTTTTCATTACTCATACTCTGAAAGTAGGTCTGAAGTTGCCTGAGAAGCGGGTTGAAAGTAATACGCTTCATTCCTTGGGAGAATCACTTTCAATTGACAGCTGTCAAATTATTTAAAATAAACTAGTTTTATTTTCACAAATCTATTAAACCAAAGAGAATATATTATGTATTTAACCATTTCGTAACTTTCTCTACAGCCACTTAATTACAGTGCGATGTACAATTGAAATAACATAAAGAAAGAAAGTACATATTTTTTTGAATGACTTAATTATAATTAACTCTCAATTCTTTCTTTAAAACTAAAATGTATTTGAGAAAAATACTTACCATTTTTTCACTAATAAAAATGAAAAATGATGGCTGAATAGCCGGTTGACCACAAAAAAAAAACTAAATGGCGGGAAAACGGCGATCCGAACTTTATTGCCTTTTGCGAGTTGTAGAATTTTGTTTATACTTTAAATAAATCTCTGCTGTAAGAGATTTTGTAATTACACAATAATTTTATCAGTTTCAGTTAAAGATGGAGGAAGCAGTACTCGGAAACTTTTTACGGCCTAAATCAAAAGAAACATACTTATACATATATATACGACGACCATTGACGACTAAGTTACTTTCACCCCTAGGGTAACAGTGTACTATTTTACGCAGTCGGGTTATTTTATTTGTATTTTTTTTTGCTTTTTTGTTTCTATTTACGATTTTTTTTTCAATTGGCGGCTCTAGTGGGCTGCGAACCGCCTCTGAACTATGTACGTCCACAGAGTACTTTGTTATATACTAAAATAAAAAAAAACACACTTTAATTTATTTTGTACAGGGACTATATATTTCGTGATTTTGTATGCATTGTGCAAATTGCTGTTTTCTGTTTTTTGTACTAAGATTGAACCACCTGACTGCATATTTGGTCTCTCGGGGCTTAATTCCCAGCTTAGAAAAAAATGCAGCTTTTTTTCTTTATTTTTTAATTTATTAAATAATTTTTCCTTTAGTAGGAATTATTCCGTATCGTGGCTGCGTTCACAAACATTTAAATACACAAACACAATATACCTAGACCCCCTTAGACATTTACCTATCTGTAGGAAATAAAAATATTTTGTTCCATGTGGGAAATGAACCTTTATAACTTTTGGGTACAAGTTGAATTGAAAAATTAATTGAGTTGAGTTTTGCTGGGACTTTCGCCGAGATAACTGTAAACGCTCTAGTAATTAAATAAGCATAATCATTGATAGAACTACAATTTGTTGTTGGTTTCTAAGGACACGCAGACCAGAGACAATTCCTCAGGGAATATTATCAATAAGGACGTTACAATTTGGAATAAGGTCACGATTAGAAAACCTGCCTGTGTAATTTCAGAAACTAAGTAGGTACTTAGGTGAGCGTTGGTCAATACGTATGTTGAATACCTCGGTAATACCTATATTTATATTGAGTGGTCAACTCATAGCCTGATTTTATATATATATATATATATATTTATATTTCACCACTATCACACAACGCCGACTAGTCCCAAGCTAAGCAGAGCTTGTGTTATGGGTCCTGGACAACTGATAAACATACTTATATATTTCTAAATACATATATTATAAATATAATATATGATAGATAAATTACACCCAGACACAGACCAAATGATCGTGCTCATCACACAAACATTTGTCCTGGATGGGAATCGAACCCACGACCTCCGGCATAGCAGTCAGGGCCACTAACCACTAGATCAACAGGACAGTCTAGTCAATCAGGGATTGAAATAGAACAGAACGGGCACAGAGTACCTATGCGTTACACAAGTCTCTCCAGGGTAACGCAAGTATGCGTTAGACAGGCCAGCAACTCTACAAGAGTTAAATACTCAAGCCCCAAGCGAACGGCGGCGTTCGCACACCTATTGCCTTTCTATTGTGTCTTTAATTACGGTATTCAAAAGATTAAAGAATGTGGTAGCGGTAGGTATTAGGCAAGAAAAAAAAAAACGCATTGAGCATGGAATACACTGCATTGCAAGCCCAAAAGCGGTACGATAGAAGCAATTTTTCAAGTGTGTTAAAAATAATTGACTTGACAAACGCTTAAATAAGTGCCCAATCATTCGTTTGATTAATCCAAAACCAAAATTAATTATCTCGCAAGTGCACATCCTCGTAATGCCAGAATTGATGAGCTAACCTCATCGAATTATTCGATTACGATCTGTTTACAAAATGTACGGCGAGTTGGCGAGTAATTTTTACGAACCCATTTATCGGATTAGGTTTTGTTGGGAGACAGATTCGATTAATGCGTATGGGATCAAGTTTGATGTAAAGGATATTGATGACGAGGTAAGGAAGGTTTGACAGTCTTCCACACTTGATCGACAGCCTGTTAATTGCTATTTTGAATGTGTAAACACTTAAGTGAAGGGGCTTATGTCCATTTATTTAAAGAGTTAAGAGATTTAAGGTTACTAGCTGTTGGTATTTACTCTTGTTTGAGACTAAAATTTAAATTTAGAATAGCGTTGACTTGCGATGATTGTATTTTATGATTTTAGAAGAATATATCGTATCTGGAAGCCGATTTATCAGCGAAGTGGTACATTTACATCAAACATTTTTTTTCATCATTTTTTTTTATGGTAGGTAAAATCATTCAATGACAAATCCCGCCCTTGGGCGGAGCGGGAAGTAGTGTCAGACTCTTACTGACTAAAAACCTACCCCGTTCCTTCGTAGCCTATCGTGCCGGGGCCGGGTATTCCTTTCGGAAGTTAACTCATGACCCCAGTAGGCTTCAACCCTGCCTGCCTGCAGTTAGTAGGCTGGGCCTCTTCGGTGTGCTGACAACTCCTTGAGGCGCGCGGGAACAGAACGCGCCGTCGACGACTTGGGCTCGGTCCGGTCGGTTACCGGACGATCGGACAGCGTGCTACTCATTGCACGCCGTCCGCAAGCCCGCGCCTACGGTGGCCGGAAATCGGGATCGGAATCCCGGCGGCGGCTGGGGCGATACAATCTACGGCCCCATCGACCATCCGTTCTACGAGCAATGTGCCCTGCCCACTGCCACGTTTGGGAATTCTTCGGGCTATGTCGGTGACATTTTTTTTTAACCTAAAGTATAACATACTTTTAAAATGTTTCCATGGCTGCGACTCGGGGTTCTCTAGCAGAAGGAATAAATAATAATAATAAATAAATAATAATAATGTTACACAACTATCACACAAAGTCGTCTAGTCCCAAGCTAAGCAGAGCTTGTGTTATGGGTAAGTACTAGACAACTGATAAATATTCTTCTATATTTCTAAATACATACATATTGTAGATAAATTACACCCAGACACAGGACAAATGATCGTGCTCATCACACAAACATTTGTCCTGGTTTTTTTTTTTTAATGGGAATCGACCCCATCGAACCTCCGGCATTGCAGTCAGGGCCACTAACTACTAGACCAACAGGCCAGTCAAATGCGGTAATCTACCACAGTGTGCCATGGGTAATGTAAAAGTGCCATGGATAACGTGAAAGGGATAAACGGGGCCCTGGAACGAAGGTAAAGAAGAAACAGGAGTGGGTTTTTAGTCAGTAAAAGTTTGACACTATCCCCCACTCCGCCTAAGTGCGGGAGATGTGATTGGATGATTTTCCCATCAAAACAAAAAAAAAAATCGCAGTGATCCGTTAAGTGTGTGCCGAGGCACACTCGTGTGCCGTGGTAAATAGGGTTTATCTCGGAAATGTACTGTTGTCTCATAAAGTTAATGACAGACGGAAGAAAAATGTAGATCTATCTACCAATAGACTGGGGTCGAAATTCATTCTTCGAGGGAATTCTTGTTTGTCACTCACCGATTAACGAGCAGGAAAAATATTGGAAAATAAAACAGAGCTCAGATTAAAATAAAAATATTCAGGAACATGTCTCTTGTTTTTTTGATTTATTTAAAAAAATATATTTTACATTTATTGGTTAGGCCCATTTTCCGATTTCTAAAATGTACCTTGTACACAAAGTTGTTTGCGAAACACTGATTTCAACACGGTTTTGAACTTAATTTAATGATACTACATTCTATTACAAATAATATGTTTTTTATTTATTGTGCGCAACAACCTCAGTGTTGTCTTTTTTAACCCAAAGGTTCACTGGTAGAGATTGCCTTGTTGCACCACTACTGTATATGTAGTTTAAATAAAAATAAAATTATGAAAAAGAGTTGCGTTTACAGAATTTTTCACTTCATCACAGACAGTAAAATCATTAATTTTTATCTGCCTACCAATTTTCTTGAAAACAAAATTCAAACACGGCACTATCACTTTTTGGTTTATTCTGAAAAATGACTGATTTAATCCTACCAATATAAATAGAAATGCATTTGTTAGTACACGATTAAATATTCAGTTAGCTCAATTTTAAGTTATTTACAATTTACCCCATCCATTGGAATACGCATACAAATAATGCCAACTGTCCGTCCTCGAAGCACTAGTGGTGTGCCTTGTCCCACAAATATTTGTCGATAGTTTACCACGGACGTGCAGCGTTTGGCATCACTGTCACGTACGGTCGCATCGGGAATGCTATATTGCGCAAAACAATGCTAACCTACAATTGTGTAATGTTGAAGATGAATAGAACGATCCAGGGAATGAGTGATACGCAGAGATTGAAACGTAAAATACAAGTTCATTTAAATTTCAAGTACATTTCCCAAAATATAGCGCAACATAGCTTGTTATTATTTGACGGTGTGGTTGGCACAGTGGGTTAGTGATTGACAGCTGCACTGCGTGCCGAACAAATGAGTCATATGACAACAAAGGCGGCAGTATCCTCTCTATGAGATTTTAGGAGGAGCTAGTCTATGTCGTGAAATTCATTTTGAATTAAATTGTATGAGAATACGATAATGCCGGGTTCGTTACGAAATATATTTTTAAACGGTATTTTGTATTGGTTATTACCACATTTATTGTGTAATGTGTTTACCAGTATAAATGACGTCCACATATTAATAAAATATTAATCTGTGGACGTAGTTTATAGTTTTATTTTTAGCTAATTTTTGACATTGAGTGGATATTGCCGCCTTCGTTATTATATGACTCAAATATTTTTAAGACTTACAGTACGTTCGACGGTTCTTGGCGCGCCTGAAGTTAGGCTCTGCAAACTTTAGCGCTCAAAATAAGCGCGTCAAATAAATGATTTATAAAAATAAAATGCCAATAACAGTTTTTAATAGCAATAAAAACTGCTGTTGGCATTTATTTTTTCAAACCATTTATTTTTTTACGAGTGCACAAGCGCTAAAGTTCGCAGAGCCAAACTTCAGGCGCGCCAAGAACCGTCGAACGTACTGTACTACTATCTATAAGTACGGATCACAGTCAAGCACTAGTTTATTACATTAAAAAAAAAGCCCCATCTCAAAAAAAAAAAATGTACGAAATCGTTATCAGAACGTTTAGCAGTTCAAGATAAAACGAACGAAGACGGACACCTCCCTTCCGTTATTTCCCCCGTGCCCACTGATCTGTTTTTTCGCAACGATGGAGAATATTTTTTTCCTTTTGTTGTTACGAAAGTAAATGCTCGATAGGTGTCCTGATAAGAAGCTTTGACAAATCACTTTGAGCCGCCGGCGACCGAAAACGTGTGTGATCAACGAAGTTGTTTGACAACGAAATTTTTAACGTTGAGTCAATGCATTTTCGTAGAAATAGTCGTAAAAGTCAAATCAAAATAGAAATATTTATTTCAAATCTACCACTTACAGGCAATTTTAAGCTGTCAAAAATTCGGCAAGTCAGAAAAGTGAAGGTAATAAATAGCATATTCTATAGTATCCGTCGGGATCCCGACCCCGATTTCCAGCCACCGTTGGCGTGGGCTTAGGACAACGAGCAATGGGTAGCCATCCCTCTGGCTATCCGGTAACCGTCTCACTATCACCGGATAGCGAGACGGCTACCGGATATCCAGCCAGAGATTCAGCCCGGACGGTTACCGAACCGTCCGGATCGAGTCACAGTCGCCGACGGGGCGTAGCGTTTTACTCGCGCCTCAAAGAGTTGTCAGCAAAACCTTAGGGTCGAAGCCTACTGGAACTGTGGGTTGACTGACTTCCGAAAGGGAAACCCTCGCAACTACTCGGGTTTCGCCACTGTGTGGGCCGCCCGGAGGACACGGTGGAGCACACGGTAGAGGTGTGCCCCGCCCGGGCAGAGAATCGCCGTATCCTAGTGGGGGCGATCGGGGGCGGCGATTTCTCGCGCCGGGTCTTAGTACAGGCCATGGTCCGGAGCGAAGCGGGGTGTTAGGCGGTCGCCTCCTTCTGCGAAGCAGTAATGCTAGCGAAGGAGGAGGGCGACCGCATCAGACAAAGGCAACGGGGCTAACGCCCCGCAATTAGCTGTCAGCAAACCGTAGAGGCCCAGCCTGCTAGCGGCAGGTAGGCAGTGTCGAAGCCTACTGGGGCCAAGGGTCGGCTTCTAAAAGGAAGGCTCGGCCCCGGTATGATAGGCAAAGAAGGAACAGCGTAGGTTTTTAGTCAGTAAGAGTCGGACACTATTTCCCGTTGTCATTGGATGATTTACCTACCACAAAAAATCCCTCGGAACTACTTACTTAACTTTCTTACTCGTCCACTTGTTGTGTTTAACCCTTCAAGCACCTATTAATAGACTAGTTATAATGTACTAACTACTTCCTCAATTTTGCCATTAAACACTAAAACATTTTTCGA
This sequence comes from Leucania comma, assembly GCA_958295575.1. NCBI lineage: Eukaryota > Metazoa > Arthropoda > Insecta > Lepidoptera > Noctuidae > Leucania > Leucania comma. The sequence goes on from OY282470.1 coordinate 18,369,748, forward strand.
TTCGAGCCAGTAGTTTTTGAGATCAGCGCATTCAACCAAAATCCCAATCCCTCAACGATATCATACGGCTTGTGAACAGGATTTTTTCCCATATTATTTGTCGCAAATCCAATTATCGTCAGCAGATGTACGTTTTGGTGGTTTAGTCGCCTGAGGACTGTGCAAGCAAACCCGGGGAAATTAATAGTGCTTTAGGGCTGATTGGAGATTGGCAACCAAGTTAAAACGAGCTGTGATATTTAGTAAAGGCCATGCCATTGATTTGTTTTTTAGGTGAGTAAGTACTTATATGGTCTGGCTATCTGTTTTATTGGTATGTTTAACTCACATCGTTGAAGCTGCTTTGGCTAGAAGAGGATCTAAGTTAGCGACCCATCGCAAATACAGTCTCAGTGTGGAGCCCCTTCACAGGGCCGTCATCGTCACCTCTTTTCCTGTCCAGGGTACACAACTACCTACACTTGTCTAGGTGGCTAAATATATTGGTCGAACAAGACTGACACGAATTCATGACCGGTTGAACGTTGTATCTAAGTTGAGTAAGAAATTTGCTATGCCATATGGTATGCCATGCCATGCATATGCAGATATGCAGTGTACCCAAACATTTAAGTTTCTGTAAATTTGGTTCCAATTTTGGCGTTTTCTACTCTACTCAACTTTAGAGAAGAATAGAGATTCTATTCTAAATGTGATAGGCAAAAAACGTAAATGGTTTTTGATTGGTTGTAAATATAATAAATGAGGACAAAAATTTTGTTTGTAATTCAATAAATAAATTTATACAGTGTCACCATCGATTTATATTCTAAGTGATAGACAAGCTCGTTCATGGAAACTATTTGTCACAATACTGAAACGTTAAAACAAAAGTTCGCTGCAGCGCTAAATTGACATTATGACGTCTAACAAAACTTTTAAAACTACAGCGCTTATATACTGCAAAACTGCACAAATGTCATCAAGTCAAGTTGTACGGCATGCAATACATGTAAGTCAAGCAAAGTGATTGTACGGCCTAATCTAGTGCGTCGTACATATATATCGATGACTGTCACACTCATTCCTCATTCACTCAAACCATTGTTTCATTTGCGCTATGAATTTAGTGAGACAAAATCCAATCACGCCAAAATTTCCCCATATTGGTTGTATAGTATGTAGATACAACGCTGGCTGAGACTAAGTAAACGCAAGATCTTGCCTAATTGAATTCAATTCGCGTCTCGCGGGGACTGTCAAAATAATTCGATTACCTTCTAATTTACCAAGGAATTGGCTGTTGTAATGATCGAAATTCAAATTTTGATGCTATCGCTATTTATAAGAATGAATTTTTATTCGATATTTAAATATATTTTGTCGTTAACGTATTATTATATTATCTTATTGATGATATTTCATGTACCCAAGGGCTGGCTTTTACCTTGGGCAGAGGATAGACATTGCCATATAGCGTGGCACTGGCAATCTACCAGTCTTATGAGCACACTACCAGTTGACAGCGATGTTTACGAGGTTTTTGATGTCATATTTTCGTTATTTTTTTATTCGTTTAAGGTTTTTATTAATATTTTTTTAGTTTCTCTGTAATTATTGTTAGTTAAGTATTTTTTAAATGTAAATTATTATATGTGCTTCTGCCAACGGCTTCGTCTGCGTGAATGCTAGTTATTGCAGACACGAAGTCGTAGTTAAAAATGGATAAAAAGTTTCCCATGCCCATCCTTTTTTTTTAAAGTAGGTTAAATCATCCAATGACATCCCCCATCCTTGGGCGGAGTGGGAGATAGTGTCAGACTCTTACTGACTAAAAACCTAACCCGTTCCTCCTTTGCCTTAGTTCCAGGGCCCTAGTATGCATTTCCATACCTCCCCAAAGCTCCAGATTAGGCTTCGACCCTACTGGGCCCCTACATTTTGCTGACGACTTGGGCTCGGTCCGGTCTGTTACCGGACGGACGGCCAGCGAGCTACCCATTGCCCGATGTCCCCAAGCCCGCGCCTACGGTGGATGTCCATCCTTGGAGTGTAAACTTTCTTCGTACCAAATTTCATCGAAATCGGGTAGGTAGTTTAACACTGAAAGCGTAATATACAAACAGACAGACATTTATAATATTAAGTAACTTATGGATAAAGAAAATAAATAAATATAGTTAAAAAAAAGTTACTCTGATCACGAAATGAAATAAAAGATAAAAACGCATTCCATTCGCAGTTATCCAGATGAAAATAACAAAAACTCGATGAAGCAAAAATTTTGAAGAAAATCTTTTACGTCACTTCTACGATTGTTCAGGCAGTATCTCAATGTTGCAAATGATTATAAATCTGAGAAGTTTTAAATTCGGTCCGTAACGAATTTGCGTAAATCGGATCCTTTGAGAAAAGTCTTCCACTCTTCAGCGCACTCAAGGGAAAATAGGTACTATTTTACTATCAAAGGATATTTTGAATTCTAAAATAATGAAGTGTCACTGGAGTTCGAAATGTTCAGGCTATTTTGCCGTGAAATAGTAATTAATTTAGTATTGTGATGTCGACAACGAGGTTGCATGAGGTATGCTTGTTAGTTAACGGACTGACTTGATAGATGTTTCGAAGGATGTGGGCATTTCTAGAATACATTTGAATATTTGATAGGAAAAAAGTAGTATGTTGTTTTATTTTAGTGCTAGCCTTTGAAATACCGTAATTAGAGACACAATAGAAAGACAATTGGTGTGTGGACACCGATGTCCTCTTGGGACTTGATAGTATGATGACTGTCGAAGTGAAATGAAGTAATTTATTATATAGTGATTCAAAGCTTTAAGGTTTTTTTTATTTTTTATTTCCGCAACTATCACACAACACCGTCTAGTCCCAAGCTAAGCAGAGCTTGTGTTATGGGTACCAGACAGCTGATAAACATACTTATATATTTCAAAATACATACATATTATAGATAAATAACACCCAGACACAGAACAAATGATCGTGCTCATCACACAAACATTTGTCCTGGGTTGGAATCGAACCCACGACCTCCGGCATAGCAGTCAGGGCCACTAACCACTAGACCAACAGGCCAGTCTTTTTTTTTTTTATGGTAGGTAAAATCATCCAATGACAAATCCCACCCTTGGGCGGAGCGGGAAGTAGTGTCAAACTCTTACTGACTAAAAACCTACCCCGTTCCTTCGTTGCCTATAGTGCCGGGGCTGAGCCTTCCTCTCAGAAAACGGCCCTTGACCCCAGCAGGCTTCGACCCTGCCTGCCTGCAGTTAGCAGGCTGGGCCTCTACGGTTTGCTGACAACTCCTTGAGGCGCGCGGGAACAGAACGCGCCGTCGACGACTTGGGCTCGGTCCGGTCTGTTACCGGACGATCGGACAGCGTGCTACCCATTGCACGCCGTTCGCAAGCCCGTGCCTACGGTGGCCGGAAATCGGGATCGGAATCCCGGCGGCGGCTGGGGCGAGCGCCCCGTTGCCTCTGCCTGATGCGGTCGGCCTCCTCCTTTGCTAGCATTACTGCTTCGCAGAAGGAGGCGACCGCCTGCCATCCCTCCTCACTACGGACCATGGCCTGAACCAAGGCCCGGCGAGAGAGATCGATGCCGCCGATCGCCCCCACGAGGACACGGCGATGCTCCGCCCAGGCGGGGCACACCTCTACAGTGTGCTCCACCGTGTCCTCCGGGTGTTCCGCACAGTGGCGACACCCGGGCGAATCCTCCGCACGAATCCGGAACAGGTACTTAGCGAACTTTCCGTGTTCGGTAAGCACCTGAAGTTGAAGTTGAGAGCGCCGTGAGGTCTTTCCAGCCACGCCTCAAGGATGGGCCTTATCGCCCCTATTGTGGCGCGCCCCGAACGAGGTTGCGATAGTCGCTGACGCCATTTCGCCATGAGATCCCGCCGGAGCTCTGTCCGCCATGCCTCGACTTGTCGCGGCAGCGGAATTTCGCCCCGGCGTTGCATCTCCATGCGCTTATCGTGCATATGTGCAAGGACTGTTGCCTCCAGATCCCATGGCGGTTGGCCAGCAAGGAGGGTCGCCGCCTCGCGGGAAATCGTTCGGTACCCTCGCACCATGCGTATTGCCATGACCCTCTGGCACGCATTCAACTGTGCCCTCGGTTGCTGTTGCAACGTCGGTGCCCACACCGGAGCCCCGTAGAGGGCCATGGACCGAACGATTCCCGCGTAGAGCTTCCGGCAGGAGGCGTCTGGTCCCCTGAGGTTGGGCAGGAGCCGCCCGAGAGCAGCCCCAGTCCGATTCAGTTTGGGAGCCAGACGTCGGAAGTGCTCCTTGAAGTTCCACCAGCTGTCGAGGACGAGTCCCAGGTACTTCATCGTCGACCCGACGCTGATGTGAACCCCTCCTACCGTTAGCTGGGAACCCGGTGGTGGCGCACCCCGAGGGCCGTGAAAGCACATGGCCTCGGACTTGTGCAGTGCCACCTCGAGTCCCAACTGCTGGATCCTTTCAACGACTATCGCAACCCCGCGTGTCGCTAGTTCGACCGCCGTCCGGTACGACTCTCCCCGCGCTAGGACCAACGTGTCGTCCGCGTAGCAGACCACGCTGACCCCGTCGGGGAAGTCGCCGCGCAGCACGTAGTCGTACCCGATGTTCCACAAGGGTGGTCCTAGTACCGATCCCTGCGGAACACCGCACGACATCTCTCGACGTTTCCACTCTCCCTGGTGACCGGGGTAGATAATATACCTCTCTGAAAGATAGGCCTCGATCACACGACAGAGGTAGTCGGGCACCCGGTGGTACCGGAGTGCCACTCCAATGCTACTCCAGGGCAGGGAGTTGAAGGCGTTGGCAATGTCCAAGGACACTGCCACGACACACCTGCCCTGGGACACCGCATCCCCCGTCGTGAGGGCTCGCACGCGCATGATGGCGTCCACCGTGGAGCGCATCCTGCGAAAGCCGAACTGGCCGTCCGAAAGGTCCGGCCCTACCCGTGCTAGGCGCGCGACGAGGCGGTTTGCAATGACTCTTTCAAAGAGCTTGCCCACCTCGTCGAGCAGCACAATGGGCCGGTACGCGGACGGAGAGTCCGCAGGGCGCCCCGGCTTCGCTATGAGGACCAGTTTTCCCGTCTTCCAGCGAAGCGGGAACTGGCCCCTCTCCAAGCATGCGCTAAAGAGCCCCCTCAATCGAGGCCCGAGAGCCTCCATAGCCAGGACCCAGGCTTTTCCAGGCAAGCCGTCGGGTCCTGGGGCGGTATTTTTGGCACTCAGCCTTTGTACCGCCACTCTCATCTCTACCTCGGTCACCTCTGGAACATCGTCGTCGTCATCGTGGTCCACGTCAGGTACTGCCGGTGTTGGCGGAGCCATAGACGGGGGGGAGTGTACCCCCCGCGTAGGGAACAGAGTGCCGACCACACCCTCCACGAGCTCGGGCCGGAGACTCTGAGTCAGCGGGGGAGCCCAGGGGCGGAGTTTCTCCCGCACCATCTTGTATGGGCGTCCCCACGGGTCTGCATTCAGAGACCCCAGCCAGACGTTGCGGGCCTCCAGTTTGGCCCGCTTAATCTCCGCTCGGAGGGTGCGCTTCGCCACCCTGTAACCCTCGTATAGCTCCGCCTCTACAGCCTCCGCATCCGACGGGCGGTTGCGGCGCTTGCAGTACCTGGCGTACCGGCGCCGCGCGTGATTGCATGCATTGCGTAATGCCGCAATCTCCGGCGACCACCAGTACACTTGGCGCTTGGCACGTCCTGGACGGACTCGGGGCATTGCCGCGTCGCAAATTTGCGACATGCCCTCCCGGAACCACTCTGCCTCGACGTCTATGTCGACAGGCCTGTCCGGTGCTTGCACCCAGGCCTGTACCGTCGCGGCTTCCAGGAGGAACTCCCGGTCCATCTGCCTCAGCGCCCACCGCGGACCACAAGGGCTCCGCTGGACCGGCGCGGTCGAGGTTTGGGCGGAGACGTCAAACCGGATGTACCGGTGGTCTGAGAACGTCTCCACCCCCTCCATAACGTGCCAGTCAACGACACGTGGCGCCAGATCGGGGCTGGCGAACGATAGGTCCACGACTGATTCGCCCCGCATCCGCACACACGTGGAGACAGAGCCCTGGTTTAGGATGACCAGGCCGGACTCCTCAGCCCAGGCCTCTACCGACCGACCCCGCCCGTTCGTGTACCGGGAACCCCAAGCCTCGTTCCAGGCATTGAAGTCCCCGCAAACGACCACGGACAGGCCAGTCTTGTTGTTTTTCTTCATACAACGATCCCGGAACCGAGCCCTGCCACAGTCAGGACTCTACAGTATACAAAAATTAAATAGGACTTGCCTCATCTTTTTTTTTCGATAGGGAAATTATCCAATGACATCTCCGCGCCCTTGAGCGGGGCGGGAGATAGAGTCAGACTTTTGCTGACTAAAAACCCACTCCTGTTCTTTCTTTGCCTTTCATATCGAGGCCGAACCTTTCATAAAACGATCCTTGGCCCCGGAAGGCTTCGACCCTGCTGGGCCCTCCTTGACAACTCCTTGAGGCGCGTGTGGAACACTACGCTCCATCGACTGCAGTATTTTTGTTTCTAGTTAACGAAATATGCTGAAAGATGTGTGATTAATTAATTTATGAATGGCCCTTATTTAATTACGTTAGCTCTAAGAGGGAGCAATTAGTAACGTAATTAAATTAGTCTTCTTGTGAATGAGGTGTTATTTAATTACTACGTAGCGGGTTGGGGTCCTGACTTAGGTACGTATATTCTTGTAGTCGAATATTACGAGATTCGTGATAATAATAGCATTTTCAGAATGTTATACATGGTGTATATGATATATGTTCACATTTACTAAAAAAAAAAAATTCTTTGCCAACCGAGAAAAAATCATCGTAACTTTACGATATTTATAAAACGTGTCTTATTTTTGTTTGCGATTTTTATTGTCGTATTGTTGGCACCAGGTTGTATAGGGTGGTTATGATTATAATTACGTAAGTTCATTGACCTCGATCAGCTGACATTTATTTAAAGAAATTAGTTTCGTAGATGCGTAAATTAATTCGAGTTTAAAAAAAGTACTTTATTTTTAATTTTTATCTTTACAAATCGATAGGGTTTCATGTACCAAATCGACCCTCCGCGGGATTAAAACGACCAAAATTTAACGGTGATTAGTATAGTATAGTAGCCGACCTGGGTGCGTCAGTTTCCATACATTTTATTTGGTAACTAGACTTGTAGATCATCATTAAAACCACAACACGCGACGCCAATGCGCAATGCGACTCTACATACAAATCAGGCATGGTTCACATATGCATCTGATGTACTTCCTGCTTAAATAGTATGTACACTTTAAACATACAACACTTTGTGTACACAAAACAAGTTAAGGAATAAAACATGAACAACATCCGATTTAGAATAAAAGTAACAAGTATGGCGGAAAGTGAAGTACAGTTGGGAAAAGCTTTGCTTAGACCATGCAATTGTCTATTCAAGCATTCAGAAACTTGTTCTGCGCGAACTTGCTCTGTTTTTATTGTGTTCGTACAAGTTCTGGGTGGCTGCGACACGGACGACGGGATTTAGACATCGGAAGTTAAAACGAGTGGAACGTATGCTGGAATTTTGTTTGTTTTTACTACTTTTTATACTTATTTAAGGGGATATCTAAACAATTAGAGTACATGTACAAATCGGCGTTCGAGGGGTTAACATGATTTATTACACAGAACTGAATTTGAAAAAATGGTTCCCATGTATGTATACCCATGGTCTAGCACCCGCCACAGGATTTTGAGTTACGGTCAGTTCATGGCGAGATGCGACGCTGCGCAAAGAGTGACTCAAAATATAGTGTGACTGGAAATTATTGAACGATACTTAAACACGTGATTGTAGTCATGATAACAAACAACTTTTACTATGCGACCAAACCTGAAATCGCGAAAAAAATTAGCCAAGTTCAGTACATTTTGACCAGTTAAGCGAACAGAAATGTACTGAATTTGGTTAATTTTTAACCAAATTCAGTACATTTCTGTTGCAAATTACCAGTCACCCTATATAACTTTATTAACTACACGAAAAGACACACATTTCAGAGACGTGGTGCAACATATCCTGAATTATCAAAATGAAATGTGTATCTTTGGTGTAGTAAATAAAGTCATTTTTTGAGTCGCTCTTTGCGCAGCGTTGCGTCGCGTCTCGGTGTAAACTGATCCTTACCGATTCGAAATTCTATGATGGACGCCAAAATACTGATAAATTTGTACAAAAATCAGGCATGTAACGGGCCAAAAAATGACCCTTGAACACACTAATGACCAGTGTTGGCGCTGGTATGAATTATCAGCACCGGCAGCCAAATTAACTGCATAAGTACTACCTCAAAAATTAATCATGCACTTTGAAATTAATTCCAAAAGATAAATATTTCCAAAATAACTTAAGCTATCAAGTAGTTTCACGTAGAATATCTGCATTTATGTGAGAGTAGTGCAAATAAATTAATTGCCTCGCAAATGCACTTCCTGGCAGTGAGCTAAGTTTTCATCGCAGGCATAGAGAACAAGACTGAGTGGTGATACCACCACAGCATTGACATTCTGCAGGAAGAGACAAAGTGGATTTGCGGCCAATACCTGTTTCTTTTCAGCAGAAGGTGATTCTGACCAGTGGTTTCGTCCAAGTAATTATCCCAAGGGAACATGCTCACTATATAATACTGCTCACTAAATTCTACTCACTACACTTAGGCCGTGTTTACGGAGGTGCGGCGCGTTGGGCGTTTCATCGTACATTGCAGCAGCGGGCCTCGTCATCGCTCGCGCAAACACAAACATGTGGTAATGTACGACGGACCGCCCGACACACCGCACAATGTGGCGCGTCTCCGTAATCGAGCTCTTATTCTTACTATTTTGGTGTACAATAAAGTTTATTCAATTATATTCCTGGAATGAAAAGTATCCTTTGGAAGGACTGACAACCTGGTTAATACATATAAAAGACCACTCACTCACTTGAGAGCATTGGTGGCCGAGTGGTAACGGCTCCGACTTACGAGTTATAGGTCGCGGGTTCAAACCAAGCCAGGCGCATAACTTTGTGTAATTTATTACATCACTGTTGTTCTCAAAACGGTGAAGGAAACATCGTGACGAAACCGGCATGTCCTAGAACCAAAAATTCGAAGACATGTGACACCCACCAAACTACACTGGGCCCGCATGGTCGATTACGGCTCATGCCCACTCCTAGAGAGGAGGCCTGAATCCCAGTAGTGGGAACATTATAAGGCTGATGCTACTCACTCACATGGTCACTGGGGCGAACTTTGGGCGAGGCTTACGAATATGTCGAGCAGTAGACGTTTTTCAGCTGAAATATTTTAATTGATAGTTTGGCAGGGAACGCTCAGCCCAGTTCTCTATATCTTTGTGATCTATTTATTAACGTCATAATAACAATCCTCCACTTGGGCGGTGAAATGCTTTCGTTTTAATGGCATTCATTTTCCCACAAAAGATACCAACCGTCTCGTAAATGCGTTGCACAGATTAATTGCTTGATACAGAGACGGGTGGGATAAAAATGTTGTAGCGCTTGATTAAACTTTGAAAATGTAGGTACAAGCTTCTCCTAAAAAAATGTTTTTTCGAGTGCAGTTTTGATAGATTTCTTTTCTAAAAACATTTTTTTTAAATGAAATCTTTAATGGATTTCTACTTGCTTTAGTGTTAATTTCAGGCCCGTGGCAATCCGTTCTGAGATAAGGTTAGCTTTGTTTAACCGTCTTTATGCTATCCACTTGCTGACAGCCATTTATCAGTTCCTGATGCACATCGACACCGATCAGTGGTGCTATTCTCTAAGAAAATGCAGCGCTGCCGCAACGAAGAACATCCAAATAGGATACATTGAATTAACAATCCAATGTGATGGTAAATTAGGTTGACAATCCAATGTATCCTATTTGGGTGTTCGTCGTTGATTCAGCGCTGCGTTTTCTTAGAGAATAGCACCACAGGTGACGTTTCCGTAGCAACATCGAAAAAATAAAACGGATATCTCTGAGGTGGACCGGTAGCGGGTTGTTTTTGGTCTCCGATTGAAGCCACTGATGATCTTTTGTAATCTCCTGTAAGCTATTGATAGAGCAGACTGGCTCAAATTGAGTCGAGCAACAAACGTTTCGCAGTAAAAGATGTTTGTTATTATATCTACAATCACGTGTTTAAGTATCGGTCACTAATTACCAGTCACCCTATATTGCCAATTAAAAGGTAATTTAGTACTAAGTCTTTTATTGGATATAAATTACGAGTAATATTATTATTAACTGCCTATTCCCTCACATCACTCCTCACAAAATCCATCCATCATCGCAAATTGTACCAATTACCTACATAATTTTATTTCTTTGAATTAACCTGGTTCTACTTATATTTATATTCAAAACAGGTAGTAATAATTCACCACGCAAAAACCGTAGTCCGTACCTCATAACAGATAACCAAAATCGCAGTAAAAAGTCCGAATAATTTTTTAAGGTCGCTGGGAAACAAATGTACGTTTTGAACTGGAAGCTGTATTTTGTTGTAAAAAAAAAGCAGTTAAGCTATATGGATGGACGAATGTAATAACGATGCCTTTCACAGAGTGATTGGGAAAATAGCATTACTTGAGTCGCAGGGAGCTCAAACAGAATTCAGTCATATGCGATACTTTGGCGAGTACATCGATGTACTGAGTAAATAACGACGCCGCTCCGAGGTCGACGGTTTTGAATTTTTGAGATTTTTATTCGCAGTTCTATTTTCAAATGGGAACGATATTTTTGTTGCATATTTTGTATTTGGCAGAATGTAGTGCGGGTGTTCAACGAAATTCTAATAGTTTTCAGTCAGTCTATTATTATTTGGAATTGGATATTGATCTGTTTAGTTTTATAAAACTCTATATTTTTTATTATTTTGTAAAATGTTTTTCAATACTCGAAAGCCCGCTCTTATCTCTATTGCTTTTAGGCTAGCAATGTAATATATATCGAACTAGTGCGGCGATCGGGCTCCTCCTCAGCTTATTACATTTATTGTATCAGCCTGGTGGGCAACACAGGCGCCCTCTTTTCCCGCCTGATGAAAGGCTATTCAGTACCATATTCAGGCGGCTAAAGAAGTGCTCCTTCAACGACTGTTCCGTCAGCACCATTGACTAACGCTTCGGACATATCCAAATAGTTGTAAGTTTCAGTTGAGTTAGGATCTCAGGTGTATGGAATCTGAAATTTGGGATATTATTATTATTTACCTAATGGTTAGAGCAAAACAACAAGACACCAGAAAGTACTCGCCAAACAAGTGTATTAGTTCTACCAAAAACCAAGACCTGGCAAAAAAACGCTTACATTTGGAAACCTCTGCAATAAAATACCCTAATGCATAACAAACTTCTCATTTAATGCATTCAAAACCCAGCTTAGTTCGGGTACGGCGCGCACTGTTCCCTCGCGCAGGCCCAATAGGGTCGAAATCTACTGGGATATGTTAAAGTGCACACCAGAGCCCAGGAACCAAGTCAAAGAAGAAACGGGATTTTTAGTCAGTAAAAGTCAGACATTGAGCTAGTCAATAAAAGTCAGACATTACTTCCTGCTCCGCCCGAGGGCGGGAGTCAGGTGTCAGGTGTGATTGGATGATTTTAAGCCACCAAAAAAAAAAACTTAGTCTGGGTGAGTAGTTTTATTAAGTTAGCGACGGTTGTTGTCGAAACTAAATTAGTATTTAAGTAATAATTTATTGTTCTCAAATAAGTGACATATTCTGTTTTTATCGCTGTTTATATAGATAAAGATCGTACAAAAAATATGTAATAACGTACGCTTATATAAAACAACAAAAGTCGTTCCCAACAAGGGGCGTAGGCAATATCTTCGAGTTAAGTCACTCAGAATAAGTCTACGGCGAAAAGTGAGTGATGTTCGCTGCACTTCGACTCGTAAAGAAAAGACGATTGTGAGGCAAAGGCAATAAAATATTCTGCATTTGTAAAGCCAAAGAGGATTGTTTCGTAGAATATTAGAACACTTAATGTATATGTGTGTGTGTGTGTGTGTTTTTCGTGAAAGATGAATGCCATTTCTAAGCCCACCTTCCAATAGCTTTATGTGTTACATCATGGGATAGGTATTTTTGAGCTGAATAAAAGTTACTCCATGTTTCAAATTTTAGACCTTTCATAGTTATAATCAACCAATACTATTTGTATCTATATAATAGGTATATTGCATTTTCATATTTTTTACACGTAGTGTGTAGATATTGATTAACAGTTATAAAATGTGTCATTTAAGTTTTGCTATGCAAAAACAGTGAGAAAAATTGCATTTTCATTTACAGCGGCCTTCGTGCACTCCGCACTGTAAGCATAAAGATGTACCTATGCCGGGCGGCCCCCTTAACGAGACTAATTCAGAAGAGTAACGTATGCCTGCTGCTTAACGCCCGCTAGCAAAAATTCTCTTCAAATTTTTTCTTTCCTGACCTCAGAAAAAAGCGAGTGAAATACAAGACATTTAATCACATTTGTAAGAAAATATGCATTTCAATGGATTAAGATTTGGAACTTGGTGTCATAATAACTTTTATTCAGCTCAAAAGTACTTATCCAATGATATAAACATACATAGCTATTGGAAGGTGGGCTCAAACTTCATAGAAATCCTGTCATCATCCTTGGTAGTAGTTTTATCATCGTATAGTTGTTATGTAGGCAAGCTAGCTGTTCCGGGAATATGTTACCTAGGATAATTTTCTACTATCACGTGTCTGAAGCCATTGGCAGCATGTAAAAAAATGTCTCCACTGGAATTCTAACTATAGTCTACTGTCGATCCTTGGCGGTCGAGACAACTCAAGTTGAAAACCATTAAAAAAAAATCCTTTATTTGCGTGAAACATGGTGTTACAGATCTTAAAATACAACAGGTATTGTTCTTCATGTTCCGCCTATTATTCAGCATGCAAATAATTTAGACTATTTAAAAAATAAACAATCATCAACTTATAAAAACAATCCTATTCATAATATGTTAATTAAATAAATGTCATTAAATTAAATTACAAATTTTAATGTCAAACACGAAAAAAATGCCAATAAATTAAATTATATTGCGACCCACAGATTATTATTATTACTTACTTCACTATTGGACAAAAAGCCTTCTTCCCTTATACCTTTCCTAACTGAAATCAAATTATAGCGACTAATACAAACACTGTTTGTTAACTACATATATTACCTACCACTAACTGACTAGGAGCTGATTAGGCGACTTAGCGATTAAATTCTGTTATGAACAAACATACACTAGCTTAGTGACCGAGATTGGCACCTACTGTCAATAGAAATTTGATCAGCTTGAGTTTGATGGTCAACAGTATGTATCTATAATTATGTATAATCTATTACCGGGCTGTGTCTGTTTACCCGCGAGAAGTTCCCTTGTGAACCCCATATATATACGTACGGTCCATCCAGGGACTAATGTACTGAAAATCAGAAGCTTCATCAATGCAAAATGATACCTTACAGTACATCAGTATAGAGTTTATTTCTCCACGTTTCGGCGGTGCCGTCTGTGTTAGCGACTTTGATTCGATTAACGCGGCAAGGCAGTATACGTATGATAGATAACGAAGCGGTAATGTATTAAATTAGTTCCAGAATAAATATTCTTTAAGGCTAGAAATATCATCTTTTTAGCTGAACAGACAGATGTGCGGATGGGGAGTTTGTGGCACTTTTTTCTTAAAATTGTGACTAGCGGGCGTTTTGGAGATGGATTTTGGTAAATTTTACGTTAAAAAATGTTGATTCTTGCTTTAAATCACACTTAAAACTACATAGAAGCAAAAGTTTGTAGTTTGTACATATCGAGGGCTTCATAGCAAAGAGACGTACATGCGAAAATGCCATTTTTCGAACAAGCTATCTTAATTAAAGACTTATATTTTTAACCCCCGACGGAAAAGAGGGGTGTTATAAGTTTGACCTGTCTGTCTTGTCTCTCCGAGGCATCGTAGCGCCCAAACGAATGGACCGATTTTGATGCAGTTTTTTTGTTTTAAAGCTGGCTTAATCGAGATACTTTAAGAACTATAATTGTAGCTGCTAAGGCTACAATTTATGAAGATCTGTGCAGGTGTTCCAGGTCATCAGCTCGTTTGTTAACTGCGGTAGGATTTTTAAACACTTAATAGGTGTTTACTTTATTTTAAACATATTATGTGTGAGCTAATATTTGAAATATTCGTGTACAATCTCGCGCCATTGAGCTGATCTGATGATGCAGCTGGAAGGTAAGAACCCTGGATTGCTTATTAACATAGTAAATCTATCGAGTTTGGGCTCATTAGATTCACCTTACCTAGTGCTATACATTTCTCATGATGACAAGGACCTGATGCAAGAACTAAGAGCTGGCTGAGGCTGATGGCTGATGTAACTTTGGAAAGCCTATTAGATTCGTCTTGACCAGTTCTATATATTTCTCATGATGACAAGGACCTGATGCTAGAACTGAGAGATGTTTAATGGAACTTTGGAACGCCTACTAGTAAACCCATCGAGTTTAGGCTCATTAGACTCGTCTTGACCAGTTCTATATATTTCATATTATTGACAAGGACTGTAGGGGGTTTTTTAAAATTAAAAAAAATATAATTATTCTGAGATTCTTATACATATTTGACTTTCAACTTTGTGCATAAAAATCTGTGATTTGTTAGATAGGTACTGTTAAGCTGATATTTAATAATTTTCTATACAGAATTTTACAAAGAAAACTACGGCCCTGGGCATGGTAAACTTCTCACTAGATGGCGCTGACCACAACTTTTTTTGAGCGTCAGTGGATTATTAAATCATGGAACCGATTTTCATCTTCAATCAAGGACATTCCACTTTATCAAACTTAGTCTAATTATTGTCTCAAAATCTGCCTTGTTTTTATTGTTCACGTCTCTGACTGTAGTACTAAATACTTACTGTAGCCTACTGTAATATAATATGAACAGTCAGATTCACCTTAACAACTCAAAGCTTATGTATAAGACGTATTATATATTAGAGAAAGACTGGAAGTAGAAGTTGTATCGATAGACCATACCAAAACAGAGAGATCTCATCAAAAAATATTTACACTTTTTTATTTCCATGAAATCGTTTTATATTTGCCGTAAATCGGTTGGCACCATTATAAATTAAATTGGTTGGCTCAGTTAATGTAACTGACGTCTCTCGGCTTAATCTTGGGCTTGCGACGCTTGGTAAACAGTAATCTTTGCCGACGCGCTTTGGTTCAAACACTTGGTATTGTGCAGAATGATTGGGGACAACTTTTGTGCCTACTTTGTGTTTACATAAGTGCGGTTAACCGTACTTTGCGGAACCATCACGTAATGACAGGTGTAACCACACAAAACGTGAAAGCGTCCTGTGTGCTGAGTACGGGTTGTTTTCACGTTTAATCTTTAACCGGTTATGTCGACTATATCCGACAAACACTCTTGTTTATTCTGCTAGGATACATATTTATGACCAAGTACTCGATTTCGTCTGCTATTCTGCACCTATGGGGATTGAAGAGCTAAATGAGATGAAGTACCCAGTAACAAACATATGACCCTGGCGAATAGGACACGAAAGCACTCGTTGGACCAATCCGACGCAAGCGGTTAAATGATTAACGCGATCAAAACGTTCGCCGCGTTTGGCTCTTTGACACTAGGAACTCATAAACGGTTTTCACCTGCGGCCGCCGCGGTTGCGGGCCCGCAGCTTCTGTAGAATGCAGCTATATATGTAAAAAATTAAAGCATATTTCACGACGTCTTTATGCTCGCGGTGTGTGCGGTTCTCGTTGCATCGGCGGGTCAGCTTGCAACCGCACATCTTGCGATAATCACGAAAATCGCAACCGCGACTGCAGCATAACCGCACAAAATTGCGGTCTCGTGAGTTTAGAAATAAAGCAGCGATTTCCTCTAACGCGCGAGCGTGGTTGAAAACCGTTTCATGAGTGATTGGTTAAGCTAAGCTTGGAGCGGGCCAATCGGAGCACCGAACGTCATAAACGTGTCGATCGCGTAAACGTAAAAACTCTTTGCACTCAGCACACTGTACACTGAATGCGAAGTGTCGGACAGTATAATAATTGCACTATAGTAGACGTCCGATAAATTATCAATTAAAGTTGAAGCCTTATGTGTTATGCTTCAACAAATCACCACCAGCAATTTCAATAAGGGCAATTACGAAAACCATCTATTGAGATTCTTTACTGTATTAATTATGAGATTGATTCAGTACAGCTTACCGTATTGAACAATTTCAGTAATTGGCATAATTTTTACATAAGTAGGATACAACTTTATACTTCAGCTCTGCCCCGTCAAGTGGAGCGTGTGGTTCGAGCGTGTTTGTCCGAAAAAGGCTACAGTGAATAGGCTAATAAACTAGTGTGATTTACCATCAACGATTAACATAATTGCTTACCATCAGATGGAATCGCAGTCAAGCACTAGTTTTTATCTTTAAAAAAAACACCCTCGTAAAATAGTTTAATATCATACCTTTGTGACACTCATTTTTATGAACTACGTTTTACAAATTCCACACAAACTCTACAAGATCTACGCCACAAAGCGAACTTCGAAAATAACAAAAAACTACTCAGTGCAATATCGAAGTTAGGCTACACAATTACAGCAAAACCGAAACTAGATACCAGCACGTTGCAGATGGTTTTAGGCATAAAACGAGTCCGCAGAGCAATATCTCATCTCTCTGGTCATTTCCATCAAAGCGAATGAAACTCTATCCAGACTTATTTCCGGGGGCGCTCGTTTGGAATAAACAAACAGGCGACCTACGGAATATAGAAACAGTGCCTTGATTTTTCCTTATTGAGCCTTCGTACTAATCGATGTAATGATTAAATGTATGTGCCTACTTTATTTATGAATAAACTACCTTCTGCCAGCGGGTCCGTCCGTGTGAAAGCAGGTTTTTCCATACGAACTTTGTAACCCCGTTTAATTCCCTTAGGGCTCGCGTGTACACAATACCGCGTCCGCGCCGCTTGATTTTAACATACCACTATAAAGTTGTTAGTAAAACATTGCTGCGAAGAGCACACGCGTAGCACTCGCGGTGGCAGTGCGGCGGCGGCGCGGTGACGGTGCGGTGGCAAACGTATATACAGCATAGCAGCGCGGAGGCGGCGCGGTGACGGCGCGGCGGCGGCATCTTGTACACGAGCCCTTAGGATGTGAATTTAGGAAACTTCTTAGGTCGTGTTTACGGAGACGCGGCGAGTTGCGCGGCGCGTTTGGCGTTTCGTCATACATTGCAGCAGCGGGCCGCATCATCGCTCGCGCAAACATAAACATATGGCAATGTACGACGGATCGCCGGACGCGCCGCCCAACGCGCCGCGTCTCCGTAATCGAGCACTAAGTCATAAAAGTAAAACTTGTACAAAATTTCACGCTCTTGGGCCTTGTAGTTTCGACTGTGCGTTGATATGTCAGTCGCATTCTTCTGTTATACATAGATTGTCTTCTGCCAGTAGTTTCACTCACGTGACAGTAGGTTCTCCATATAAACTTTGGACCCCCGTTCTACCCCTGTAAGGGGGGGGGGGGAATTTTGGAAAATCCTCAATTAATGCTCGTTTAAGTCATAAAAATAAATCTTGTGCAAAATTTTACGTTCACAATCCCAGTAGTTTAAGCTGTGCGTTGAAATGTCAGTCGGTCAGTTTCTCATTTCTTATATGTGGCTGATATTTGTAACCAGTGGATCATGTTTGGATACGTTACGTGTTTTGTTTTTTTTTGTGTTGTGTAACTGAAATCCAATTTCGTGTATTGGTAGATAGTACTTACATGTAGTTTTAGACGATATTGAGCCAATTACGAGTGAGTCAACTGAGCACAATTTTGGACTCTCGAAAAAACTTAATAATACTATCTTAATAATATATCCTAACAACGTTGCTGCATCAGACTAATATTATAAGGGCAAAATGTTTCTTTGTTACGAGTGCACCTCTTAGCCGTCCATTGTTGTACATAAGTCTCCTCCAAGGTCGCCCCAATGAACGGCCCTGTGCATCTCGCATCCATTAGATTCCCGCAACCATTGCCCTGCAAGGGTTTTCCCGCAAGCCTCCTACAAGGTGGACCAATGAGGTCATTGGTCCACCTTGTAGGAGGCTAAGCTTAAATGGTTGTACCATTACGGATTTGAAGGTTTGGCACACGAGTAGACCATGTCCTGAAATAAGACATATTTTTATCTCTGGAGTATGTTCACTCTCGATGTTTTTTGTTTACTTTTTTTGCTTGCTTGTTATATGGGAGTAAGATGAAGCAACCAATTAAATTTGTCTGAAACTATAAAACGAAAAAACGTTATTCAAAATAACGTCTGTAATAATAAACTAGTTTTAATTTGAAATACTGAGTTGAATAACGGGAATTACTTCGAATCGTATAAGTTTCGATAAAGAGTAAGGCTAAGATTTCGACTTTTTTTGTTTGCCGTTTTTTGGTTAGCTTAATAATGCCGTGGATTTATTGGCATGAAGTTTATGCTTTAGAATAGCTCGCGAAATTCAAATTTTCATAAGTTTTTTGCGTTTTAGAATCAAGTTGTACATTGATTATGTTTGGCGGGCTTCATGATTATTGTTTATGGATTTATAATCATTAATATCCCTCACAGTTTATTAATGTTTTTTAAGAAATAGCTATTCAAAAGGGTAAGGAGAATTGAGCGAATTTTTGCGAATTTGTATAAATGCGTCATTTACATATAATTCCGTAAAAAATACATATTACGCTTCCCAATAATAGTTTTAACATCATTCAATTTGATTCTGATCTGCAAAAAGCAAAAAACATAAGAAAATCTTTGAGCAGATTTAATTTAAATAATATTATTTAATTATGATAATTGCAGAGATAGTAGAAGATAATCTATCATTGTGTAGGCAGAACTAAGGACGCTAATAACTTTGGCGCATCAGCATTAGGCCGTGTATCGGCTGTTCATTGATAGTGATGTGAACATTCATAACTCATATAGTAATAAGAATAATTGAAGATCGTGCCACTAAATATATAGAGGTTACTACTTGAAAAGGGGGGATTCTTCCATCAGTTGTAGCTTTGGCTGTTGGGTCTGGTCTGGGGAACTGCCGGATAGTTGATTCCGTACTGTTGTATATGATATAGTCGCGCGGAGAACTCTAATGTACAAATCCACTTATATCAGTGTGGTTTTTTCCACAAAAGACCAATTAATACACTAATCTGCATGGTTCTCTTGAATATGATTTATCCATTACAGGTTTGCTGTATGGACTTTAAGAAACTTTGACCCCTGAGTTTGTTTTGGTGTTTTTTCTCAGGATAATCAGCTAGGAAACACCAGCCTCTTCTAGTTTAAACTGACGAAAATATTTCGTGTAAAAGTGTTTTTGATAACCTATTTGCAAAATAAATATTATTTATCACTATACCGCGATGCAACATTTTGAATCTTAGTTCTTATGTGGATTCATAGATGTCGCTACTATGAGTAAAGTTTCCAGCAAAAACCTGTCTATACTACAGCAATTTGTGTGAAATCAAAAACTGTTTTCAAAACGGCAATCCACCAGTTTCTTCAATTCAGGTAGTTATTGATGAACAAACGTATATAGTCATTCGCAGTCATCATCACCATTGACCTATCACAAATATATTGATAGTGTGAAGCCCCTTCACAGGATATGCGTCACCTCCTTTCCTTCCAGCCTGCACAACTGCTTTCTACTTCTACGATTTATGTGAAGCCAACAGCTACATATTGGTCGTATCTTTGAGTCAGATCGATATTATAAAAGAAAAAAAAGAACATCATCAGTTGGACAGAGACGCTACGAAAGAAGAAGGAAACTCCGAGAGTGTGCAAGGCAGACGAAACAATCTGTCTATTTATCCCATTGATATATATGTACTACGCACTAGATGAGGCGTGCCGTACAGTCACTTTACTTCACTTAATTGACCTGCAGGCCGAACACTTTTACATTGATGGCATTAGTGCAGTTTTGACGTTCATGCAGTGTCAGAGCGACGCTTATAAATACAAATTTAAATGAACTTGGACATATATAATAATTTTATAGTCAAGTAAGTAAAACCATCGGTTGTTCAAGCAATGTAATAGCTTCTACTATCGTAATAGTACGTTAGAGAAGATATTATTTTATTTAAACTCTTCCCCATTTTACAATCATAGACTAAAACATGCAGATGGTCCCTCCCACAAAAAGCTGAATTAGGTTTTTACCTACAGCTAGTTTACCAAATACAGACTTCGCACGGTCTTTTATACTGTTTGAATTTTTTTATATAATGCTCTTTCTTTTTTTGTATAATTAATAACAATGCTTTTTTTTTAATAAATTACGACGAAATGTCAGCAAATCATGAGGTATCAGTTTTCATCGGTAAGTTTTGTTGTTAAGCATGCTGTCATTCGTTAGCACTTAGGATTACCTACCTGCACGTAATATGGTACGTAAATTATTACGTACCATATTACGTGCAGGTTAATATTAAATTTGAATTAGGTTCAGTTGAATTTGTAGTCTTATTAGTGATTACTGATTTATTTATTTGTTTTACTGTTATTGACATCTCGTTTTTACATACACTATAATTACATTTTGAAATAGAGTATTATTGTAATGAAGTATTGTAGGCAAGAAACTGTGTCACTTCTGCGGTATAAAAATCTATATAGATGACATGTCATTGCACTAAGTTGAACGAAACGCGTAAGTACTAGGAAATGCATGGCGCTTTAGACCTTTTGGTCGCGAAAAAGTATCCTCTATAAGCTGTCTTAGCGCTGTAAGTTTTAAAAGTTTTGTTAGACGATATAATGGCAATCTAGCGCTGCAGCGATTTTTTGTTTGAACTTTTCAGTATTTTGACAAATAGTTTATATGAACGTGCTTGTCTATCGCAAGAATATAGGTCGATGATTTATCCCTACATAGTAACAAAGTCGCTTCCCGCTGTCTGTCCCTATGTATGCTTTTGTTTTTCATTGTATGCTTAGATCTTTAAAACTACACTACGGATTATGATGATATGATGGATTTTTTTCATAGATAGAAGAGGAACGTTTATATTTATAATACATGCATAATATATTTAATATCATAATTGCACCCATGCGAAGCTGGGGCGGGTCGCTAGTACAAAATATAATATTTTACGCTAGATTTCATGGTAACATGAATTGCTCCAATAAACAAACATTACATCGGAAATATTTGATCGAAAATATTGTTAAAGTTATTCGTATTTACTTATAACTTGCAAAAATTACTAAAGGGGTAGATAAATCGTTAAAATTCTAACTTATGTTTCACGCGCACTAAATTTTTAACATTATTCGGTATTGAACCCGCGACCCGCAGCGCTGCAGTCAATCGCTCAACCGTTGCGCCAACCGTAGATTCAATTCAGATACTGTTTAGGTTTCTACAAAAATACTGCCATATGATTCTAACCAGGTCAATCCCCATATCATTAAGCACACAGAGCTAACCCAGGCATTCAACAAACAATGGCTAAGCCGGTACATTGTCCGATGAACGTGGCTAATCTTCTATTAGTTCAGATGACAATTAAAGGCAGTGTGCACAACTGTGTATATACAAACATTGAAGAGGAAATTACGGAAAATAGCTCGATTAAGAGATTTAGAGGCATAGGGCAATTTGTTCAATGTCTCTGTATTTTTTTTTTATAACTTCAAATGAATTAGTCAATCGTTTTTTTTATTACTCGATTATAGATGGACAGAAAGAGGGAGGCCGAAGAAGAGATGGATGGATGGATTGTGTGAGGAGTGATATGAAAGAAAGGGGAGTTAGTGATAATGTGACGGGTGACAGGATAGAGTGGAAGAAAAAAAACGTGTTGCGCCGACCCCAAGTAATATGAGACAAGGGCAGGAAGAAGATGAAGAAGTAAGTATGTATATATGCATGCTTGTGTGTATAATTTTTTGGCACTCCTCAGAGTCGAAACGGGTAAAAAACTTAGAAATAAAGATCTCTGCTAGAAGAAAGTATAAACAAAATGTTATAGCTCGAAAAAAACAAATAAAGATCAGATTTCCGAGTAAATCTATGGTATAATTAATGTAAAATTATTCCATTTTATGACAATTACTGTTATGTATATAATCTATAATATAAGAAATAGTTGAAAGTAAATTATATACATAATACAATTATTTAAAAAAATATATATTCTTTAACTAATACAAATCTTTCTTATTTCAATTTTACATCTCTCTATAATTGAGTGGATGTTTAGAAAGAGTGACATGGTTCAATAGTAATGTGAAAATAAAAAAAAAGTCTTTTTTAAATAAATTCACAGCTGCTAGTTGAAAGCGATTCTCCCTAGAGCTCAAAAGTATTACTTTCAACCCGCTCCTTAGGCAACTTCAGACCTACTTTCTGAGTATGAGTAATGTAGAATTAAATGCCGTCGTATGTTTTCATTTTTTTTTGTGACCGTCACGTTGAATATTGAAATAAAGGGCCTGAGGAGACGATTAAAAAATTATAACTCATTAAAATGTAGAAAACTAAAAACCGGCCAAGTGCGAGTCGGACACGCACACAAAGGGTTCCGTATCATATCGAGCAAAAAAGGGCAAAAAATACTGATTATTTATTTATATATATTTATACTATTTGTTTGTTGTATGGGAGCCCCCCTTAAATGTTTATTTTATTTTATTTTTAGTATTTGTTGTTATAGCGGCAACAGAAATGCATAATTTGTGAAAATTTCAACTGCCTAGCTATCGCAGTTTTTGAGATACAGCCTGGTGACAGACAGACGAACAGACGGACGGACCGACAGCGAAGTCTTAGTAATAGGGTCCTGTTTTTACCCTTTGGGTACGGAACCCTAAAAAAGTGGACAGTGTTAAAAACCCGACCGCAAAAAACGACCAAAAAGTTCGAAACATATGTTTGACACTTTTTTTTTTTTAATTGATATAAACTAGTACTTCACAATAAACATATTTTTTTTAACAAACGAATGTTTTCAATCGTGAGAGCAATAAACGTCTGACATACATTTACTGAAAAGGCTTCAGCCTGTCCCTTGACAAAATACCAAATATACCAATAGATATTTATTACAAATGACTAACTTTCCTGTATCTTATGTGAGGGAATTTCATAGAAATGCGTATATTAGTTCCAGGA
This sequence comes from Leucania comma, assembly GCA_958295575.1. NCBI lineage: Eukaryota > Metazoa > Arthropoda > Insecta > Lepidoptera > Noctuidae > Leucania > Leucania comma. The sequence goes on from OY282470.1 coordinate 18,393,104, forward strand.
TGTCAAAATTTATTCAATCGAGATGATGTGCCAGTCGTACCGTGACGAATGTGTCTGTAATATACGGATATAATAATCATATTTGTGACGTATACAAAGATGTATGGATGTACAGGGTGTTTGTTTATTTATAGAAAGCGTTAGGCTTCAGATGTTGATGCCAATGTAGTTTTCAAAGGCTTGGTTAAGACATTCCCCTGAGTTTGTTTCGGTGTTTCTTCTCAGGGTAGTCAGCTAGGAAACACCGGCCTCATCTATGTAGTTTAAACTGACAAAAAAAAAAAAATTGACGTTTAAAAGTGTTTTTGAAAAACCTATTTGCAAAAATAAATATCATTTCATTTCAAAATATCATTCATTTCATTTCATTGAATCTATGTACTCGTATGTTAACGGCTAAATGACGCAAAACTTGAGAATTTGGATAAAAACATGATGTTTTAAGAAGGTTCTTAGCATCAGCCTTATGATGTTCCCACTACTGGGAGACAGGCCTTCTCTCTAGGAGAGGGTATGGGTCGTAATCTACCACGCGGATCCAGTGCGGGTTGGTGGATATCACATGTCTTCGAATTTCTGGTTCAGGACATTCCTCACGATGTTTTCCTTCACCGTTTGAGAGCAGTGGTGATGAAATAAATTACACAAAGTTATGCGCCTGACTGGATTTGAACCCGTGACCTACAACTCGTAAGTCGGGCCGTAGAAGGTTCTTATGAAGAGGAAATTTACTACTAACTAAAAAAACTGTACCTAAAAATATTTAAGTAGAATTTTAGTGCACTAAAAATTTTTTTACTTAATTCTATTTGAAATATTGTTTATTTATTGTCCGACCCTGTGATAGCTGTGCACAATTTAATAAATTAATAATTTTGTAATCTTTATTAACCCAGGCTGGTAGAGAATGTCTAATTGCATTAAGTTTACCTGTGTACTGTACACAAAGTTTAAATAAAGTAACTAACTTAATAAAATTGTCATATAATTGAGACGTGAGAACTTTCATAAGGCATGTTCTATTTTTGAGATTCAATTCTACTTTGTACCAAAATCACATCCTGTATACTGGTACCAATATATTTTTTTCGCTTGGTCACATGCCTAACGTATGTAAGGTTTCCTAGCAGTGAGCTCTAGATTTACGAGCCATAAAGTTGTTTATCACGTTACATTTATCCTAGGACATTGACATCGCCTTGGACGGTTCTAGGAGATTATGTAGCCTTAAAAATAAGCCTGGACTACTTGCTCAGAGATTCATGGAATTAAGGCTGGAAAAATTGGTTAACGCTCCATTTATTGAAAGAAACCGGCTGTAGTCTAATAGTTTAGGTTTTATATCTACTTGATCGAGAGGTTCTAATACTACCCTCCTTTTCCCCCTCGCTGTCCGACCGTCCGGTAACCGTTCGGACCGAGCCCAAGTCGTCAATGCTGCAACGGCGCGTTCTGTTCCACGCGCGCCTCAAGGAGTTGTCAGCAAACCGTAGGGACCCAGAAGCGACGAAGCCTACTGGGAACAAGGGTCTGCTTCTTCAACGAAGGAACAGGGGGGGTTTTAAGTCAGTAAAAGTCTGACACTGTCTCCTGCTCCGCCCGAGGGCGGGACATGTCACTGCATGATTTTCCCCACCAAAAACCCCCTTTTTTAGGAGGAAATTTTCAATAACTTATTGTGGTCTAGGTGGAGCGAGGAGTATCAGACTTACGCTGACTAAACCCATTTGCGTTACTTCAATTTATTGCTTTAGCAACATTCCTGCAGCTGTAGTAGGAAAAATGCTAAAGTAAATCAAGAAAAAAAAAATAAGTAAGCACTGTTTTTTATCGAGTATAATCTCAAAACTTTTTGTTCGTGTGGGTGGGATGTCCAGCATATACCGCATTGCTGTACGCTTGAGATAGAGGTATTTTTGTACCACTGCTCTTTGGTCGCTGCTGTATTATTGAGTTAAAAAAAGGATTCCATAACTCAATACAATAATATTTTCTGACCAGTTCCTGGCAAATGGATCCAAGAGAGAGAGAGAAATGACACAACCAATTTCCATCAACTCATCCTTCCTTCAAATGGACGTCCTCGGGCAATTAGTCGATAATTGCAAAAAAAAATATTTTTTATTTACCAATTTATTGACCGATAATAAAGTCAACAATTATTATTGCTCGGAGACGTCGAAATGACAATCAAAACTGCTACAAAATCTCACAAAACGAGTACTAACTTAAGGCCCGGTTCTACTCATTTTGACCTATTTTAAACCTATAGAAATCCACAAATATAAAAGAGAACACCATGAAAATTTATTTGATTAAAATTGACTATATGGCCAAGGGCTTGGCAAAAATGAAAACATAATATAAATTAGTTGGCTCGATAAAAAAGAATCGCGAATATGACCCTAATTTACGATTTCAAACGTATTTATCTACGAGATTACGTTACGGAACTATTTGAAAGTTACAAAAAAAATAAAGCTTGTTATTTAAAAGCGCTTCGCAAGAACAAAAATCTTGAATAGTTGTTGTTTTTTTTTTATATAAAAATAAAACCGCTGTTTTCGGGCCGCGAAGACGGCATAATTCCGAGCGAAGTTCATAAAAAAAAACAGTGACTAGAACCGGCCCTTAAGCATTTTCCTGCGTAAAATATAAGTTTTGAACAAAAGACGCTCTCGTAACGGAACTTGCTCCAAAAACCGCTGTGACGCGACGTTTAAGAAGTAGTTATGGCAGCAACTTTGGGAAGTCACCTGGCATCCAAGTACATTAGGAACTTCAAATTTATTACGATTTCATTGAAGCTTTTGATGCAGTTGGGTGAAGAGAATTATGGTTTTAAACGAGATACGTATAGGGTATAGTGAGTTGCTTAATAATTATAATCCATAACTATCACACAATGGGCTTGCGGATGGCGAGCAATGGGTAACCGTCCGGACCGAACCCAAGTCGTCGACTTCGGGAATAGTTCCATGCGCGCCTCAAGGAGGTGTCAGCAAACCGTAGCAAGTCGAGCAGAGTCGAAGCCTACTGGGGCCAGGGTCGGTTTCTGAAAGGAAGGCATCATACAGACACTTTCTTTCGCCCCGCCCTAGGGCACGGAGACGATTGGATGATTTTCCCACCGAAAAAAAGAACTTGCACAAGCCATCTAAACCCAAACTAAACAGAGCTTGTGCTATGAGTACTAGACAACTGTTAAGCATACTTATATAATTTCTAAATACATACATATCACTACACTGTTCTTACATAATTATTAATACTGTAATTTGAAAATATTGTACAACAAACCATTTTTTTTAAAAGAGTAACCATGGAGTTTCTTGCCGGTTCTTCTCCATTGGAAACGACCAATTTGGAACCGTGCACTAGCTTCTGACGTTTTATAAGTGCCCATGTAGGCCTATATGAAATAAAAACATTTTGAATTTGACTTTGACTTTGATAATTTCCTACATTCACGTCGGTGAAGCCGCTGGCAGTAGTGTGTATGTGTGTTTGTATGTGTCATTATGTTTGTTACTCCATCATGCTGTAGGAGCTGAACGAAATTGAAAAGGATATTGCACAAGGGTACACTATGGCCTAGAATTGTACATAAGATACTTTTTATCCTGGCAATAGGTATGTTCCCTTGGGATAATTTCCTACATTCACGTCGGTGAAGCCGCTGGCAGTAGTGTGTATGTGTGTTTGTATGTGTCATTATGTTTGTTACTCCATCGTGCTGAAGGAGCTGAAAGGATTTAAATGGAATATGGCACACGGGTACATAGGTTACTTTTTATCCTGGGAATATGTTCCTTTGGGATAATTTTCTATTCAAGAGTAGGATTACAATAAGTCTTAAATTCTTTAGTTTCTATAATTGTTTAATTTCCTTAGAAACTTCAATAGATACACATCAATTTAATCTCAAATTAGAATACGCCTTTGAAAAGAAATCTGTTTAATTTCGTAACATGAAACAAAACTAATAAAGTAAACGGAATTTTATATCAAGTTGTATCTTGTTAACGTCTAGGGGCCACCACTAATGAGAATTTAAATATTTCAGAGCAAAGCGGAGAGGAGGAAAAGTCCACTAATCCTGAAAGAGAGCTGTGGTGGCTATGTAATGGAAGTTGTAGAAATAATTACAATTTTTTACTCTTCTTCTAGCGTGTCGATGGCAAAACTAGTTAAATTCCTTGCCTGGCCCAGTCTTCGGCCACGGTAATGTCGTCCACTAATGCTGTCATTATGGTAGCCACACACGTTACAGTATACGTTGCGCAAGTTAAGACTTGCACAAGTATACTGAAACGTGTGTTGGAAGATACTTGCGCAAGTTTCTGCACAACACACTTACTTGTGCAAGTCTTAATTTGCGCAAGTATACTGTAACGTGTGTGGCTACCATTAGTTCCCTACCTAAACAGGCAAAAGGGTACGTGATGCGGGATGTAAGGTGGGAGATCCGTCTGCGGAGAGACGCCGCACAAACACTGAACATCGGTACCGTCCAAGAACCTCCGTATGTGGACATTGTTTTTGCTGCGCTCAACCTAGGTGCGGAGCTGTTTGGAGTTTCGCGGGTTGCCCATGGCAACTCGTGTCCAGGAAAGAGGCTCTCCGAAGGATCGATAAAATCATCAGGAGCATTAAACTTCTCCCGCCAGAGGTCACATTTCTCCGAGGTAGTGTTACTTTGAAAATTAAGACGAGGACGCGTGTGCAACAAAAGCATTTTTTTTTAATTTAGCCTGTACGGTCCATTATTTTATTATTATTGACAGGCTGGAGTTTGACCAGTATATCACTTGGTAGTAAGCGATGATGTGGTCGACGATGAAGTACGCTTGCCTAGAAAATAGATGAGAGTTAGGCTATCAGAGTTAGGCAAGGAATTTAATTGTTGTGAAAGAGTAAAGATGACCTATTTACACCACACTGCCATATTACTTACCTAATTATTTTTCTTTTATCATTTATATAACATTTTTAATAACGGCAACCTTCGGGCCATGTTAACGCGAACAATATGTATAAACAGTACACTTTCATTGTAGCACTCGGTGGAGTAACGGTACATAACAATAACAGGCTAACAGCTCGTACATAGACATACATACAGAAATGTAACGCGTTTTGTTAATGTTAAAGACTCGCCACACGACGTGATGTTACGGACGCAACTTCACTGTGTTTTTTTTAGAGAAATATTAACCAATAGGATCGTACAAAATCTCCGCTCATCTTGCTCATAATGAACAGGGCAGTTTGCAATTCCACTCCGCATTACTTTCTCACTCAGCTCCATAGCCTCGCTCGGCTCTGGTGGACAGACACAGTCCGCAATTCCGCTCTGCATTATTCCTTTTGCCTCGCTCCGTTGTCTCGCTCCGCTAGGATAGGCAGGCAGCCTTAGTGGTTAGTACCACTAATGAATAACAAACAATAGTGAGTTGTGGAAATGATTCCCATCCAAGACACATGTTTGTGTGATGAGCACGTTTTTTACGCTACGGCAGCACTTGTCAAAAATTGTGGCCACAATTTGCTCCTGACCGAGCCAGTCAGACATGGCAGCGAATAGAGATAATACACTCAAGATGGTTTGTGTAACAATAACACAACACCGACAACTTTACTTTCTTGCCTGAAAACTCAGGAACTGCAACTACTGAACTTACATGATCAATTTTTTAGGGTTCCACCCCTCAAAAAGAAAAAACGGAATCACAGAATCACTTTATTGTCCGTCCATCCGTCTGTCTGTCTGGCTGTCTGACAAAAAAGATACAGCCCTTTATGTTGCAAAAAACTATATTTCTACCCATATATCACATCCATCCATCACATTTTATATCATATTTTTATTGCCATCGTACCCATAGATTTAAGTTTCTGTGAATTAATTAATATTTTGGTGTACAATAAAATTTATTCTATTCTATTCTGTACGGAACTCTCAGTTCGTGAGTCCGACTGGCACTTGCCCAGTTTCTTTTTTTGAGACGGAATATCATCTTAAAACATGTTTCGCTCTGGGTGAAGTGAGAGAGTCACATTCACCCACGGCATCAACCTGTGCTCTTTAAGTTGTCCTTTGAGTTCCAGAACGGCGATTACTCTATCGAATAATGTCGCAGAAGTACACGATCTGAAAAAATATAAAATGAGTAAGCAGTGGTGGCTGAGTGGTAACGGCCCCGACTTCGAGTTGTAGGTCGTGGTTTCAAACCCAGCCAGGTGCATTATTATGTGTAATTTATTTCATCACAACTGCTCTCAAAACGGTGAAGGAAAACATCGTGAGGAAACCGGCATGTCCTAAAATAAAAAAAACGGAAACATGTGACATCAACCAACCACCTGGGTCGGCGTGGTGGATTACGGTCCATTCCCTCTCCTAGAGAGGAGGCCCAGTCCTAGCAGTGGGAACAATATAAGGCTGATGCTATGTTGTGCTACACGATCTGGAGTTACATACATTTAAGTATACGAAATAGTTGTGTGAAATCGCCCGCTATGCGTCGTGTGGGCCGGCTCTTACGTTTTTGAGAATTAAGCCAAGCCACAAGGGAAAATGATGGCTATTTAAAGTCGCTCAGAAAATTCGCATTGAAGATAAGCCAGTAATTGCGGACGATCTTGTGGGAATGTCGGGAAATATCCGTCGAGGCCGAATTTTTATCAATATCTATCTGTCTTTGAAAGTAAAATAGTGGTATTTGAATTCTTTTGCTACCGTCGAGGTAGGTCGTTATGGTTTATCGTGCGAGGTCTCGGCGGAGTATAATGGTTATTTTCTTTGAATGTTTTAGATACCTTAGGGGTTCAAATTGTTACAATGTGACAATCAGACTGTCGGGGTCAATGCCTGTCAGGCCTGTGGCATTTTTCGAAAAACTTACTGTGGCTATGGATCACAAAGAGCAACTGAAGGAACACAGGTGGCTTTTAAACAGTAAAAGTCTGACACTCCCTCTCTCCCCACCCATAGCGGTAGAGGTTATTTGGGCGACACAGTTAGCGCTGCGTGTAGCGGGTTCGATTCCTACACGGAACCAATTGACTGTCTAGTTAATCTGACTATGCAGGAAAGCGATTTGAAGTTTATTTAACGGGAATGGATAGTAACTTTGTCATTATTGACAAAGTAATCTGTATATAAATTCGGTAACATGTTATACGGTTGGGAGAAAGAATAATTACACAAAAATATTTTTTAAGCTAGTTAGTTTGTATTAAGCTTGAAAAAGAAACAAAAATAAAATGCTAATTCTCAGATTCGAGAATTACTGGGAAAGTCGAAAATGTATGGCTTACTAATAGATGTTTCGGGGTCTGAGTGTTTTGTGTATGTGAGTTTTATATGCTTGTGAATGCACCCAGAATACGGCAATATTTCCTAGTATGAGGCAATATTAATTTATTGTTGAGATTTCCCACCGATGAAAAAAGTAATTTTGTTTTTTAGAGTTTTTGAGGCTTATTGATTTGTTTGAGGCTTATTAAAGTTCAATACGAATAATATCTGTTATTCGATTCAGTAACTGAGCTTTTGTTAAGGGCGGGATTTGTCATTTGATGATTTTACCTCCCATAAAAAAAAACCTGACCTTTTGTACACGGGTGCTTACCTCTTCGGACATACACGCGTGACGTTATGTAATCCGATTTTGTCTGAGTATAATACTGGATTGTTCGGTTGTTGCAGAAAATATCTCGATAAACTCTTACCATTAGTCACCTTCGACATCCAATTAGTGCCTTGTCGTTCCCACTCATTAATTACGTTATACCGATTGTACTACTGTCCACGTGTCCATACACTGGACATTTCAATAAGCTTCGATATTCCCTTAGACTGAAAGATTCTCGACTGGCGACCACGTTCTAGAAGACGTAGCGTTGGAAGGCCATACAAGGTCTTTTTTTTTGCCGGTGGGAAAATCATTCCATGACATCGCCGCGCCCTTGAGCGGGGCGGGAGATAGTGTTTGAATTTAACTGACTAAAAACCTACCCCTGTTCCTACTTTGCCCTCGTTCCAGGGCCCTGATGTTCACTTTCACATTACTCTTGGCCCCAGTAGGCTTCGACCCTGCCGGGCCCCTACGGTTTGCTGACAACTCGTTGAGGCGCGCGTAGAACAAACACTAAGCGCCGTCGACGACTTGGGCTCGGTCCGAACGGTTACCGGACGGTCGGACAGCAAACTACCCATTGCTCACCGTCCGCAAGCCCGCGCCTACTGTGGCCGGAAATTTGGATCGGAATCCTGGGGCGTGAGCACCGTTGCTTTTGCCTGATCCGGTCGGCCTCCTCTTTTGCTAGCATTACTGCTTCGCAGAAGGAGGCGACCGCCTACCACTCCTCCTCGCTTCGGACCATAAGGCCTTACGAGGTGGACCGATGGCATGGTGAGGGCCGCGGGAATTCAATATATGTAAGACGTATAGGAACGAGGATATGTCTAGCAGGGGATGTCTTTCGGCTGAAATGATGATGATATTTCTTGAGAAGAGTATCTACACAAAACGAAATCTATCCTAAACCCTTTTTTTATGTATGTTCACCGATATCTCGGTCAATTGTGAACCGATTTTTTGTTTTGATTGAAAGATTATACTTCCGAATTGGTTCCATAAAAATATCGTTTTGATCTGATGATGAACTTCGAAGATAAAGAACGAAACTCTTCAAAATATCATAGCAGAACTGTCGTAATAAGTAAAATTGCTTTGTTTATATATGTAGTCGGTGACTGACTGAAGAAAGAAGGGAATACATAGAACTGTTGTGATGATGAAGCCGGAAGGTAGGTAAGAAACGGATTTTTTTAATAAATCAGCGTATTCTAGTCGTATTTGGTATTATTAGAATTGTCATGTTAATTTGATGTTGGAACCGAATGGCGGAAGGTATCTATTATTTTTTTATTTATTATTGATAGGTTCGCGCTTGACCGCTATCTCACCTGATGGAAAGCGACGATACGGTCGAAGATGGAGCGCGCTTACCTAGAAGAAACCTATTCACTGTTGACTTAAAGATTTCCGGGTTGTAGCCATCAGGAAACACAGACTCCGGCAGGGAATTACACTCCTGAGCTGTACGCATAATGAAAGTGTTCCCAAAACGCTTTGTGCGTATAGGTGGGATGTTTGACTGACGGGTATTTACTACGAGTACAAATACTTCAACTAAAAAGTGTGAAATAAAAAACTTAAATCTTTAAGTCTCTGTAAAATTGTTACTATTATGGTGTTCAATAAAGTTTACATTCCACTATTCTATCTTCTTTTAGGATAAGTTTCTAATATAATAATAACTTATTGTCCCAAAAAACAAAAAAGTTCCTTATTATATATAAACCCTAACCCCACACTAGGATTCCCTGTGTTGTGGGGTATAGTTTTCTTCAGTCCGAGAAAAAACTTGCACAAATTTAAGAACTAAAAAAAAAAAAAGAAGCTGGCGAAGCCGCCGCGATGGCAGCCGCTAGTTACAAATTCTTCTGACACTAATTGTTGTTGTTTTCTGATATATCTTTGTTCTTTGTTTTGTTTTGTAATAATTTATTTATTTATTTAAACTTCATGTGGTACATAGTAAACGCGGACTTTAAGCAACAAGGCATTCTCTACCAGAATAATTGTTTAAGTGCAATATTGTTTTTTTTGTTATGAGATGTTTAATGTATTAAACAGAGCGTGTCCCAATTTTAAATTATAATGTAAAATGATTTCAATGACACCTAAAAATTGTAATAACAATTTTTGTGGATCAGATAAAAATTAGGAAGGCCTACAGAGTGGGTGTTCAGAGAAGCCACGTCCTTTCCTCGTTTGAATATTTTAGAAATAAATGTTATTGTTATCTCCTTGTTTAATTTTCAATGCTGATGCCGAATGACAGTTCCTAGTAAGACTCCGGAAAACTTCCCTTTTCTGTTATTATTCTCTTTTCTTTTCATTAATAATAATGTTACACACCCTTGGGAGGAGCTCGTGTAATAATAACAGCCGCAAGAATCAATTTATTTATAGATATTTAGAAAACAAACAATATTCAAGGTTAAGCAACGGTTGCCAAGGTCAATCCGTAGATGGGTGATCGTCTCATCATATCGTGCTTCCTTAACAATAAACTATAAAAAAAATCGCTTATCTAATTAAAACTAGAAAGAATCTATAATATGGCGTCGAAAAACTGTTCTGGATCATTATCGACTGGTAATGTGCCCAAAAGACTAGCAGCATTGCCACGTTATATGGCAATGGTTCAAACCACTGTTCTCGAAACAGTGAAGGAAAGCATCGTGATTAAACCGGCATGTCCTAGAATAAAAAATTTGAAGAAATGTTTTTTTTTATGGTAGGTAAAATCATCCCATGACAAATCCCGCCCTTGGGATAGTAGTGTCAGACTCTTACTGACTAAAAACCTACCCCGTTTCTTCGTAGCCTATCGTGCCGGGGCCGGGTATTCCTTTCGGAAGTTAATCCATGACCCCAGTAGGCTTCGACCCTGCCCGCCTGCAGTTAGCAGGCTGGGCCTCTTCGGTGTGCTGACAGCTCCTTGAGGCGCGCGGGAACAGAACCCGCTGTCGACGACTTGAGCTCGGTCCGGTCGGTTACCGGACGATCGGACAGCGTGCTACCCATTGCACGCTGTCCGGGAGCCCGCGCCTACGGTGGCCGGAAATCGGGATCGGAATCCCGGCGGCTGCTGGGGCGAGCGCCCCGTTGCCTCTGCCTGATGCGGTCGGCCTCCTCCTTTGCTAGCATTACTGCTTCGCAGAAGGAGGCGACCGCCTGCCATCCCTCCTCACTACGGACCATGGCCCGAACCAAGGCCCGGCGAGAGAGATCGCTGCGCCGATGGCCCCCACGAGGACACGGCGATGCTCCGCCCAGGCGGGGCACACCTCTACAGTGTGCTCCACCGAGTCCTCCGGGTGTTCCGCACGAATCCGGAACAGGTACTTAGCGAACTTAAATTTGAAGACATGTGACATCCATCTATTCGCACTTGACCCACGTGGACCTGCGTCCCTGCATTGGGAACATTATAAGTCAGATTATATTTAAGGCAAAGCTTATTCTTTTTTTTGTATCATCAAAAAACTTCTTTCGGTCTGGGTGGAGTGAGGAGTGTCAGATATTTATTGGATAAAACCGACCTTTGTTTCTCCCTTCAGCATTTGCGCTCCAGAGCTTCGGTAACATTTTTGAGAAATCCCAGAGCCCTGTCAGGTATCGGCCTTAACAGACCCGGTCTATATCCTGAAATCTATTTGTGGTGCACCGACCACTAGGGCCTGGTCCTTATTGAACGGTGAGCTACCCGTTGCTTATAATTCGCAAGCCTGCGGTAATTACACCCAGGGCGTCTCCTGCAAGAGCCAGGACGTGAGAATTGTCTCCTCCTCACGCTTTCCACGAGATGGCTGCTCCCTATTCCCTCTCTCCGTATCATGGCCTGTTACAGGGCTGGACGCGAGAGGTCTCCCACATCGACTGCTTGTACGAAGACACAGTGGTGCTCTACCGAAGTGGGGTAGACCTCCTCTAAATGCTCGTGTCCACCGGGCTATCCACACAATTGCGACCTAGGCGTTTCTTCCTGCCAGATCTGCCACAGGAACCATAATCGTATCTGGTCAGGGTCTGCGTCAGGCTGACAGTGAAGATAACGTGAGGTCTCTCTAACCAATCCTCAAAGAGAGAACTTGTAGTCACGATTGTGGCGTGTTTATGGCAGTTGTGGAATATTATTATTATGTCATTTATTTTCTACCTTATTCTTCTTACGCGAAGTGTCAAGGCGTTTAGAAAGGTCTTTATAAGGTTCGTAAATATAATAATATAATATTCAGGCGGGCGGTGCAGGCCTACGTGTGGGCCCCGTAGACCCCCGGGGCCCCTGGGACGTCGGGGGGTTGGTCAACGTTGCATAAGCACGTCCAAGACGTCTGCTATTGACGTAAGACGCCAGCCGTAAAATATTTCCACAACTATCACACAATACCGTTTAGTCCCAAGCTAAGCAGAGCTTGTGTTATGGGTACCAGATAAACATACTTATATATTTCTAAATACATACATATTATAGATAAATAAATAACGCCCAGACACAGAACAAAAAATCAAAAAAATCAAGGGAATCGACCTCCGGCAGTCAGGGCTACTAACCACTAGACCAACAGGCCAGTCAAGAATCCTATTAGGTCGGACGTCCCAGCGTTTTCATTCACATACGTCTTGTAAATATCTTTGTTATTTCGCTTTTAATTATCCTCTCAACATCATGAAATCATCTAAGCATTTTCAATTGTTATGATGTTATTTATTTGTTTACGAGTTCTGCCGAAATTTTACGCACAAGTGTTCTTGGCACAATTTGACGTGTTATTTACTTACGTAGGTATATTACACTTAAATTATAATTAAAGCTTGGAAAATTCCACTCTAGGAAAATAAATTGTGTTAACAATAACCTACTCGTAATATTTGGTACTGTAGTGAGATTTGTGATTTGTTAATATTATACATGTTTAAAGTTTTGGAAATTTTTATTCTCTGTTCGTTTTTTAACTCAAAATGGTTTTATCCTTTGTTTGTTTTTAAATAATGTTAGATTAATTACTGTATCTTTTAAAATTAAATATCACAAAACTACAACTGGACGAAATTAAGATGTCTTATTTATTTACTTAGTACATTCAGGATTTCCTAAAACTAGACAAAAAAGAAACCATAAACATTAGAAAGCCAATTACAAGTCCTCACGTATAGACATTATAATACATTAATAATAAATGTATGGTATGAGAGCACAAAAACAAAAAAGCTTCGCATTTAAGAAAGATAAACCCTTTTTGCAATCAATTATCAATTAAATTTTGCATCAGCCTTTTAATGTTCCCTCTGCTCGGGCTCAGGCCTTCTCTCTGGGAGAGGGAATGGGCCGTAATCCACCACGCGGGCCCGGTGCGGATTGGTGGATGTCACATGTCTTCGAATTTTTGATTCTAGGACATGCCGGTTTCCTCACGATGTTTTCCTTCACCATTTTTTGAGAGTAATGGTGATGAAATAAATTACACAAAGTAATGTGCTTGACTGGGTTTGAACCCGCGACGTACAACACGTACCACTCGGCCACCACTGCTCTATTAAGTTTACAAACTTTTAATAAGCAAAAAAATTTACATAGTCTTTAAAAAATATAGATATAGATAAATCTTTATTTATTTATTTCTTTATTGCACACCTTAACTTATTATTAGGACATACATTTAAAAAGAAAATAAGTATATAATAGGCGGTCTTATTGCACAGGGCAATTTCTATCAGAAAAACCTTTGGATGGACTTGAAGAAAGGAAAAGATTTGGGGTTGTCAGTGTACAACAATATAAATAATAGAAGTTTTTATATAAATAATACAATAGAAAAAGGAAAAAAAAATATAATACATAAATAAATTATCAAATAATAAACTAATAAATATTACCATATATAAAAGCGAAAGGAGAAGAAAAATTAAAATTAATTTAATTATTAAAAAATATTTTTTTAAATTTATTCTTTAATTATATTTAACTGGCTATAAAAAATACTTTCTAATTTGAAAGTGGTCTTAGAGTCCATGAAAGCCAATACAATATAAGGAGCGTTACGATTGCTTCGTAAACAGTTGACGATCAATTGGGCGTTGTCTATTCAGCAGAAATATAATTATAATAGTTACCTCTATTCTGGTCGAGTAGTTAAGGAGTGAAAGTGTAACAAATAAAATGCGTTTAGTCAGTAAAAGTTTGACACAACTTTTTTTGTGAAGTAAAATTTTTAAATAAGTACTCCCGCTCTGGATGAAGCGAGAGGAAGTGTAGATATTACTCGTAGAACCCTAGATTAGATTTGACGAAATAGACCGAATATACTAACTCAATCATACTAAGCATGCAAGCAAAACAGTTATAAACAAAATTATTGCAATCGAAGTGTCTTGGAACACAAAGGCCAAATGAAGGAATACAAGGTGGGTTTGTCAGTAAAAATTTGATACTCCCTCTCGCTCCACCTAGAGCGGAAAAAGTAATTTGATGATTTTCCACTTTGAAAAAGGAGCCATTAATCCCGATGTCTGCTACTTCAGTAACACTAACAATGAAGGGGTTGTCAGCCCTCAACTTTGTTTTAATTAAATCTTCTAACTTAGGCTGAGAACTCACGAAGCAGTTTTCACCCGCGCCCGCTGCGGTGAATTATCGCAAGATGGGCGGTTAATTATCAGTTCTGCTCACAGAAGAATTAAAAAAAGAAGGTCTAAAAAGCTCTGGGTGTTACCACTAATTGTCAGATTTCGCGTTGTACATAATTGTTTCAGTACCCCCACCAGCCACTGCGGGCGCCAATTGATCGCAGTGTGGGCGCGACCGCGGGGTCCTACTATTTACCCGCCGGTGCAGTGAGAGCTGCAAACAACCGCGCCCACAGCGGGCGTGAAAAACGTCGTGAAATGTGCTTTAATTTTTTACACACATATTATGTATCTACATTCTACAGAAGCTACGGGCCTGCAACCACGGTGGACACGAGTGAAAATCGCTCCGTGAGTTCTTTGCCTAAATACCAATTCGATGTTTATTCTTTTGTTTCCCTCTTTGTCCATTTTTTGTTTGATTTTGACCGGTTTATTCCAAAATTGTTATTTAATTAATCGAGGTTTGTATAACTTTAAAATTCTGTTCCGACAAAATAAAGTTAAAACAAATTGTTGAAAAATGTTATTTTAATAGGTAGATTAAAACTGAGGTTCTCTAAAATTATCTGTATATTATGGTGAGATAAATCAACCACCTGGGCAATATTGACCGGTAGTAATTTGATTGTATGGTCAATATTTTTTTTTTTTAATTATGTAGAGGCTCACGTTTGACCACTGGAGATAGTGATCAAATGCGAGCCTCTATCTCCTCTGATGGTAAGCGATGATGATGTTATTAAGCTATTATTGTTACTTATTGTGATTGGTAAGCGATGCTAGATTATAAGATCTTTAATTATTTAATTTTTATTCCACAACTATCACACAACATCATCTAGTCCCAAGCTAAGTAGATCTTGTGTTATGAGTACTAGACAACTGATAAACATTCTTATATATTTCTTCTTCTTCTTAGTCGGTACATACATATTATAGATAACACCCAGGCATAGAACAAATGATCGTGCTCATCACACAAACATTTGTCCTGGGTGGGAATCGAACCCACGACCTCTGGTATGGCAGTCAGGGTCATTAACCACTAGACCAACAGGTCTGTCAAAATTTCCTTGAGAGTGTCGAAATATACGATTTTTGCGACATAAACTGCTGTATCTTTTTTTTCGTTAATTTAGAACTTTGATTTTTTACAGCTTCAAGGAACCGCAGATCTGAATATATGGTTTTAATTGCTACTCAATATCTCCACGCGTTCCCGATATGTACAGACAAACAGACGGACAACAAAGTGATCCCATAAGCGTTCCATTTTTCCCCTTTTGAGGTAGGGATCCCTAAAAAAGATGCCATAGACAACACGTACAATCAAACTGGTCACACGACGTACATCAAAATGAACACAATCCGAAATGGCGTCGTAACTTTAAAACATGACGGCTGTCTGTAAGCCTAGGAAGATGTACGGAGGTATTATTTGTTCGGCGCACCTGCGACAATCGGATTGTCAAGTTAGTTGCAGCTATTTCATGGTCTGCGGGTCAGGTCATGCAGAGACTAGGGCTGGCAATTCTGGGGTAAATTGTGTTTCATGATTTTAGGATGATATACAGTATTTAGGCAGTGTGCAGCCAGCAGAACAGATGGTCTATGGTGCCGAAAGATTCTGGAGTGGTGACCTTGTACCGAAAGATGCAGCATTCGAAGACCTCTCACAAAGGGGACCGACTACTTGGTGAGGGTCACGGTAATCCCACGATGATAATATTCTATTCGATGGTACGCTTGGCTAGACCAACCCAATCTTTTTTTTTTAAAGATGGGAAGTCATCTAATGACTTCTTTCGCTCTTGGGCGGAGCGCAAGGGCGTGTATTAGACTTTTGTTGACTAGAACCATACCTATGTTCCTTTAGTTGCCCTTTGGTCCTGGACGGCCGCGAGTAATCCTTTCAGAAATTGACCCATGGCCCCAGTGCCTAGGTTTCGGCCTTGTTGGCCCCTGTGGTGATGGTCACATCTTTTTGGGGCGCGCGTGGAACGCTACGCGACGTCGACGATTCCGGTTCGGATCGGACGGTTACCGGACGGCTGGTCGGCGAGTTATCTATTGCTCGTCGTTCGTAAACCCACGCCTTCGGTGGTTGGTAGTCCACCCAGACCGAAATGAAAACTTTATCAGAATTTCTGAACTAAAATAGAAATATGTGATCATCATAATCATCATCATCAGCCTTTTAATGTTCCCGCTGCTGGTACACAGGCCTCCTTTCTAGGAGAGGGAATGGGCCGTAATCTACCACGCGGGCCCAGTGCGTGTTGGTGGATATCACAAGTCTTCTAATTAATGTATGATAGAGAGAAATATGTGATACTAAGATATAATGTGGATCAAAGTTTGTCTTAAAATAAATGAACTATGGTTGTGAAAAGAGTTTTCACTTCAAAAATTGCGACTCAAAAGAAAAATAACCTGTGGCCATCCCTACCGTATCGGCTAGAATAGGGGTGCAGAGCTCAAAGTGTTACCCCGTTAACGCTTACGCAGAAACCCTTCCATGCATGGTTCACGATACGAACGAAAGCAGACATATAATTGTCAACTGCACTGTTCACTTAGTAAAGTTTACATGGTAATAGAGAATTAACATTTTATGTGGAAAACATTTGTTCTAGTTTTTAACCGACTTCGAAAAGTAGGAGGTTCTATATTCGGTTATATGTACTTTTTTCTCGGTTAATTGTGGACCGATTTTGAATTTTTTCGTTTTGATTGAAAGATTTTACTCCCGAATTGGTCCTATAGAAATATTCTTTTTATCTGATAACTTCGAAGATATAGAACGAAACTCCTCAAAAAGTCATAACAGAACTGTCATAACAAGTAAAATAGCTTTGTTTATACATGTAGTCGGTGACTAACCGAAGGAAGAAGAGGACGGGATACATAGATCTGATGATGAAACCGGACGGTAGGTAAGAACCGGAATTAATAATAAAACGTAATAATTCAGTGTATCCTAGCCGTGGTTGGTTTTGGTGACTTTAAGCCTTTTGATGAGGCCCATTGTGAACGACCACATTTTGGAGCCATATGTCAACACTGGTAATAGACTTTTGCCAGAAGACACTGTGGTATATTGGATAGGAAGATACCATGCAGCTTTTTCTCAATAATTGCATATAATAGTAGAGAATTGTGGAGAATTTCGAAGATTTGTTACACCTGAGCGAAGTTAGGTGGCTAGTTTTATATAAAAGTAAAATGACGTTCTACAGAATATTAATTTTTCTACAAACTTTGCACTAGGAAAGAAAAGAAAGAAAGAAAAATATATCGACTAACCCTAGACCAAGACCTTTCTTTTCTAATCTAAGACTTGCCGAGAAACTTGATAGTGATATTACTATCATATATTAGAGGCAGATATTAAATATTGTCTCAAGTTAAAAGTTACAAGTCTAAGTTATATGTTCCGGCCGCAGATAGCAGGGCATAAAGTAGGAAGAGTGGTCGTACTATATCGCTTAGTTATTCTTAAGAGTATAAGTAGAGAATGTACGGTTCATGGTCTCAGCTTTTAACTTGTCGATTTCCTCGGTGTTTTGATCTACCTATAAGTTTATTTATTTATTTATTTATTTATGTACACACAAATACTAAAAAAAAGAAAAGAACAAATATAGACAGAAGAGTACAAAGGTGCTGCTTATTTCTAACGAAATTTCTTCCAGCAGACCTGCGACAGGAGAGTTGGATGAGAAATGTAGACACAGTGTGTATAAATAATTCATACAAGTTAAAATGGTCATGGATGTTGGAATGGATGGAAGTTCTTATAAAACAAGGTTTACAACTGACTAAAAAAAACTGACTAAAAATTGCAAAATAACTTTAATTTCGGAAGCCGGTGTTTCTGGTTTTGCTACTTAGTTTTTTAACGCCGTCTTCGGAAGTTGGTTGTATATTTTTGTGTTTTATAAACGTTTATTGAAGAGGTTCACGATCTATACCAGAAGCTGTTCATCAGATCTGTATCAAATAAGAAATGGGATCAACTCGCAGAAATACACCTCTAAACCAGTAAATAAAAAAGCATGGTCAAAATCAGCTAACATTGGGCGAACATATCACTGGACAAGATAAAAAAATTAAGGCAAATGTCCACCTTTGTACTTTGTTGCAGGAAGTTTGAATAAGTAAATACGCATACGTTTATACGCGTGTATTTATGGTGTACCTACAATAAGGAGTATATCTATTAATCTATTTATAAAGAAAAGAAAGAAAGATCATGAAACTCCTCTTTTAGGAAGTCGATTAAAAACTGTCAAGGCCATTGGCTAGATAAATGAACTAGCTACTCGCCAGTGGTTTAGCCTTTGTAAACGTCATAAATTGTACAAACGCAATTAGGAGGAAATATATTCCCCAGATAAAGAATGTCATTATGTCCTATTCCAGGAAATGGTCTGAATGAATGTGTTGCGTAGTGAGGACGCCAAATTACACTATTATATTCAAGTATGCTACGAATGAGACTGTTCTACAGTAGCATTTTGGTTCTATTTTGACAAAAGATTTTTCAATTTCTTAAGACGAACCCTAACATTTTTGAGGCTCTTTTAAAAATACTGTCAATGTTTGGTGTAAAAGTTAATTTCTTGTCAAACAGTACTCCGAGATCCTTTATTGGTTCAACTTCCTTAATTTCAACTTGAGATATGTGGTAACTATTGCGTATTGGGATGTTCTTTCTTATGAATTTAAAATGGTAACACTTTTTAAGGTTCAGTTCCATTGTATTACTGTTATACCATTGAACGAGACGATTAAGGTCATTTTGCAGTTTTAATACATCCTTTTCAGACCTAATAATTCTCTAAAACTTTAAATCGTTTGCGTAAATAGTAAAAGGAAAAAAATAAAATGGGCCCCAGAATAGCCCCCAGGTAGGATTGATTGATAACCGTTAACAACCACAAAGAAAAATCTATCCTTTAAATACGAATTTCGCCAATCTAACAAGGATCCAGCTGATACCGTAATCATATGGTCGATTTAACACCAGTATTTATTCTTTTACAGATCAAACAACTGATTGAAAATGTAGGAAATGATCCCAGTTGACGTCCGTCACGATTCCCGACTCACGAGCGCTACTCGATCGCGTCCAAACAAATGGAGAGCGCTCGACGTCGCGTCGAAGCGCACTCTTTATCTGACAGCCCGACGCTTACGTCAGTCTAAAGGGTAATGAGTGGGCATTTTTTATATCTCTGCTCAGCCAGCTATTGGAGCTCTCACCCTAGTTGAGTGGATTATGCAGCGTGGATTTTTGAGTCAGGTTAGTAGAGGGCAGGTATGTTAACCGTTGTAGTTACAGGAAAACTTTCCTAGGAACCATCCATAACTTTTTATTTAAGATATACCTACAGAACTGCATTTACAGAAATTGGAAAAAAATACAGCCAAAAATAAACATGTTGAAATATAAAAAAAAAAATCTAAGCCTATCGATCCTATTTCATGTAGATGCCTAATGTTCCCATGAAATAGGATAGGGAATTAAAGGAAAGAGATCATCCATATCTTTTTGCACTGCATTGACAAATATTGGAAAAAAATTACAGTCAGCAATATAAAAAAAAAACTACGCCTATCGATACTATTTCATGTAGAGATCTATATGCAATAGGAGTTTTTTTCAAAAAAGTTGAAAAAAACATTTTTTATTAGAGAATGTTATTTTATCAGACTACCATTTTCTACATTCATGAATGCGTAACATTAAGTGTTACGCATACATGACTTGGACTCGGTCCGGACGGTTACCGGATAGTAGGACGGCGAGCTACTCATTGCTTGCCGTCCGCAAGCCTGCAAGCACAAAGTATATGTTATGATAAGTAGAAGTTAAACTTCCACTTAATAATCGATTTCTCTAATCCGGAAGATTACAGTTTGCGAAGCTGTTATTAACACAATATAATAATAGGCTTGTTTACTCTGAAATCGCTTTGTTACGCACATTCCATGGTTAGGGGTTAATTTTCAATTCAAATCAAGATGTTTCAGTCACTCCGTATGGATTATTATTAATAGAAAGGAGGGTAGTTTGCGTGGTGTTCTGAGAATCTTAATGATAGTTACGGGTTATTATGTTTCACAGCTTCATTTAAAGCGATTGTGTAAGTATATTGTGTTAGCACCTCTATGTATCTTGTATGGATTACTAGCTGTCCCCGTGGTTTTACTCAAGTTTTTGGATGCTTTTTCGCTCCATAGCTACTTGACTCACCGTTCTCAGTTTGTCCAGGTGACGAGTGAAAGTGATGGAAGCATTGAGTCCTCTAGTCCAAAGTACGTGAGCAGGGGTGTGCCTCAGGGATCGATCCTAGGCCCTCTTATTTTCATTCTGTACAGTGCTGACATCACCTACTGCCTGCTCAACACCAAGCTCCACCTTTATGCTGATGATTTGTAGATGTATGTGTCTTTTCATCCTCAGCAGACTGTCGATATTGTGAAAAGAGTAAATAAAGATTTGGATAAGATCACAGCCTGGTCTATGCGAAATTCACTAGTTTTTAACCCAGGCAAATCGAAATATTTGATTTTAGGATCAAGAGATTTTTTAAATAAAATGAGTAACGGGGCACGAATAAACGTTATTCTTTCTTTATTTCTTTCTTTCCATAGGGTCATAGCGTGATGTTGTGTAGTCCATATAGCTTTCCTCGAAAAATGGGCTATTAAACACTAAAATATTTTTTTAATTCAAACCGGTACTTCTTAAGATTACAAATAAAAACTCATAAGCTACGGGTGGGATAAGTATGTCATTCGATCCACCACAGCTCCTCAAGGAAGGCTAGCAGCACCTTCGTGTTATTAATCATTTCACAGAGAGTACCTGGGTTTCCGAAGTACTTTGCCTAGTATCCTGCGATCACTAAGCAGTTTAAAAGCAGATGGGTTGTTGTCTCGCTATCCTCTATGGGCTATCTGTAATTTCTAAAACAGAGAGATGCTTATTAAAAGACTCGTGACCAGTATCTGAAGTTACTGTAGGTCACGGGTTCGTACGTTAAGAGCACAGATTTCAGTGAGCAGCTAACATTTTTTAAACTGGCAGATATTATCATAACAATATATTATAAGGGAAGATACAGAAAACCTGGACTCGAGACTCACACATCTATACTTCCTGTAGTCAATGATAGACAAGGACAGAGTTAAGGCTTGACAGGTTCACGCTCTAGAGGCGACTCACATATCTTCCGCTGTTTCGATTTAATCTAAGATACCTTAAAAATCACAAGAGATCAAAAAAACGGTCATAATTAAACCCTCACACATAAATTACACCTGGTATCGAGTTGGTTAAGCATTTCCTACTTCTGGCATCTAATGATAAGCAAAGGAAAGCTTTAAGTCACCGACACCAGTGTACATAGGACCGTACAATATCTACGTGGAGTCTTGTTCGAATTAGCGTTTGTTTAGCAAACATTTCGGGGGTGTAATATAAGTCCTAAACTAACAATCAAGAGTGCATAACTAAGGAAATGCCGCCAACAACACAACACGCTGTGTTTTGTTATTGTGGTCACAATAAAGGAAGTATATTGTGTGTTTGGGATTGTTTTGCTGGCGGTACAATTTGTGTGATACGGTTACACGTTTTCAAATCGTATTTTTTTTTTGTGTCATGTTGTTTTTTTTTTTTACATTTTTATCGTCTAAGTTTCTTTTTCGGTGGGAAAATCTTCCAATGATATCTCCGCGTCCTTGGGCGGGGCGGGAGGTAGTTTAGACTTTGACTGACTGAAAATCCACTCCTGTACCTTCTTTGCCGTCTTTCCAGAGCCCCGGGGTACACTTTCGCATTTCCCATGACCTCAGTAGGCTTCGACCCTGCTGGACCCCTATGGTTAGCTGACATCTCTTCATCATGAACATCCTTGAGGTGCGCTAGGATTGTTAGCCGCCTACTTAGGATACATCCGACACAAACTCTCGCGTTTATTCGGACAGGGTCACAAATCTACGACCAAATACTCCATCTCGTCAGCTCGTTTGTAACCTATGGGGATTGAAGAGCTAAACGAGATGGAGTACCCAGTCAAAAATACACGACCCTGGCGAGTAGGATAAGAAAACACTCGTCGGAATAATCTGAGCTCAGTTTTTTTTATGGTAGGTAAAGTCATCCAATGACATCCCCCGCTCTTGGGTTTTTTTTATGTATGTAAAATCATCCAGTGACTTCCCCCGCCCTTGGGTGGAGCGGGAGATAGTCAGACTCTTACTGACTAAAAACCTACACCGTTCCTTTTTAACTTGGTTCCAAGGCCCTGGTATGCACTTTCATACTTCCCTAGAACCCCAGAAAGGTCAAGGTGGGTACAGAATAAAACTATACCTGTCTCCTTTAGTTGCCCTTTGCGTTCTAGGACGTTCTAGGAGAAAATCCATCCTCGCTAGGGCTTAGTGGGCATCAATCTTGCTAGACTCTGGTTTGATGACATCACTTTGAGGAGCGCGTGGAACGTTTACCGGACGGCCGGATGGCAAGCTACCTGCTCATTGCTTGTCGTCTGCAAGCCCACGCCTACCGTTAATATGATGAGTGAGGTTTCTTATTTGTTAGAATTTTGATGAATAATGGGTTTTTCGATGTTAAATTGAGAACAAAAACAACATCTTTTAACAAACAAGGTATTGAATAAATTTGAGAGTACATCTGGAATTAAAACCATTTTACTGAAAAGCTAAAATTCTTCTCTCCTAGGGTATTTAGATATAGGGTAGGGCATACAATATATAGATTCTTTGAAATCACGGCTTGAAATTTTGATCCCGAAATGCCTACTCATAGTACCTAAACTGAGTACTAGAATTTTTTACAATAAAAATAAATGATGTATAATGTACGAATAAGTTTGGAAGTGACACCACTCGCTTTCGTCTGACAGCAGGAAATTAATTCAAAGGCTCCAGTTACTTGACGTCCATGATTACTGCTGGGCCACCATATAAAATCGCTAGCAATATTAAATAAATAAAATTTGTACTCACTTGTCTAAAAATATTATAAAGATTTACGCGCGCAAACAGAGAATTTCAACATGTTCGGTTCGTGCGCGCGCTGTGGCCACAAATATGAAAGGCTCCTGTCATGATATCTTGTATGTTACAGCAGTTTTAATGTTCCCACTGCTGGGACTCAAGCTGCTTCTCCAGGGGAAGGGAATAGGTCGTAATCCATCACACTGGCCCAGTGCGGATTAGTAGATGTCATACGTCTTCGAAGTTTTGGTTCTAGGACACGCCGTTTTCCTTATTTGTAAACTTAAAAAAGAAATAATATATTAGTAAATACCGAAAAAAAATAATTTCGTAGGTGGTTTTTTTTTTTTATGGTAGGTAAAATCATCCAATGACAAATCCCGCCCTTGGGCGGAGCGGGAAGTAGTGTCAGACTCTTACTGACTAAAAACCTACCCCGTTCCTTCGTAGCCTATCGTGCCGGGGCCGAGCATTCCTTTCTGAACTAACCCATGACCCCAGTAGGCTTCGACCCTGCCTGCCTGCAGTTAGCAGGCTGGGCCTCTTCGGTGTGCTGACAGCTCCTTGAGGCGCGCGGGAACAGAACGCGCCGTCGACGACTTGGGCTCGGTCCGGTCGGTTACCGGACGATCGGACAGCGTGCTACCCATTGCACGCCGTCCGCAAGCCCGCGCCTACGGTGGCCGGAAATCGGGATCGGAATCCCGGCGGCGGCTGGGGCGAGCGCCCCGTTGCCTCTGCCTGATGCGGTCGGCCTCCTCCTTTGCTAGCATTACTGCTTCGCAGAAGGAGGCGACCGCCTGCCATCCCTCCTCACTACGGACCATGGCCTGAACCAAGGCCCGGCGAGAGAGATCGCTGCCGCCGATCGCCCCCACGAGGACACGGCGATGCTCCGCCCAGGCGGGGCACACCTCTACAGTGTGCTCCACCGTGTCCTCCGGATGTTCCGCACAGTGGCGACACCCGGGCGAATCCTCCGCACGAAATTTCGTAGGTGGTGGATATTTGAACTTTAATAAATGATACTTTATGCTTAATAAAGTTATACGAGTACTATAAGTATTCTAAGTAGTCATATAATAATTCAAATATATAATCTTTTTTTTGCAATTCGGGTTAATCTTCGAAACTCGATTCGTAAATCGAACTATTTACACAGGTAAGTTTGTAAGGAACGTTTGGAGCGCGTGTATGACTCATACTTGATCAGTTCTTTTTTAGGTAGGTCATTAAACTATCTACCTATTACTATTACTATTTTCTCTAATTACGGTATTGAAACGGTAGGTATGTACCTTATATCGTTCTAACTGAAACGAGGTGTGTCAGACTTTTACTGATCAAAATCCACCTGTATGCTTTCAGTTGATTTTTGCGTTTCAGAGCCCTGAAAAGGCTCTTGCGAACAATACGGTAGCACATAATTGGCCTGCCAATAATAACAATATAATGTCTTGGTACGGAAGGATGATATTAGAAAATAATATATTTTATTGCAAACAAAATTAATTAAACAAATTATCAAGAAGGGCGTTAAAAAGCGTAGAAAGTCGAAATCAGCTATTTACGAGTACCTATAGAAAAGTAACAACTTTCAAATCAGCAACTACAAACATAATTAAATTCTTCAGAAATTAAAATTTATTCTTGTGTTAAAATTACTGAAAGTAAAGAGGTATTTTCCAAAGTTATTCATTGTAATACCTACTTGTAATTAGCTTACCAGAAACTTATTAACTATCACATTATTGTGGGCTTAAATTATAACTTTAGGCAAAATTCTCCGCTTTTCGGTTGCGAATAAGTCATCTGATTAATTTAGATGGTCGTTCTTTCCCAAGTTTGTGACTATATCCCAATTTAATCCTGCAGCTTGGGACCTGAGCTCATTGGATTAGTGAAAATTTGACTAAGAAACCGCCCCTTCCTAATTACGCTTCTCTTTCAAATATTTATAAAGATGCTGGACAGCCAGTCATTTCTCGGAACGGTGAAGAAAAACACAGTGTGGAAACCCTTATGTCCTAGAATCAAAAAGTTCGAAGACGTGATATCTACCTATCCGCACTTGGCCCGAACGGCGGATTACGGTTCTTTCCAGTGGGAATTCGCAATCTCTAGGCTGTCCTCTCTAGGAGCGCCTAGAAACGAGGCCTGAGTCCCAGCAGTGGGAACTTTATAAGGCTAATTATGCTATATCTAATATTGACGACAAGGTTGGCGTAATGGCTGAGCGATCGACTGCTGCGCAGTGTGTCGCGAGTTCGATCCCCGAACGGAACAAATATTTGTATGATTTGCAAGTAGTTGTTCCGGGTCTGGGTGTTTGTTTTTGTGAGTTTCTAGGTTTGTAAACGCACCCAAGATACAGGAAGACATTCCTAGAGTGGCGCAACATTTCTTTAAAAAAAAAAAATGTGGCCAATTGTGCGTTCAATATTGGGTCAGATTAGCGGCTATGTAAATTTTCCCCATAACATCGTATCTTAAACCGAGACGAAAAATTTATTTAGATGAGTCTTGTAAAACACCATCAAAGAATCATTTTTCTTCTTTTATTCTCGACAATTGGGTGCGCCACATTGGCGGCGGTAAGTCTTCTTTTTGTGGAGTGGTTACAGAGCCGCCACGGTGTCCTCACTTTTCGTTTGACGCAGGTCCTCACTGGTTTTGGCCAGTTCAGAAGGATACTATTTCAGTAGACATTTTCGGGTGTCACCATTATACGTAGAATACGCTCTGCCCCGCTTGGACAGAGCATCGATGTGTCCTTGTGGAGGCGGTCGGCGGCAGCGGTTACATCTCGCGTCTGGTTCAGGTTCAGGCCATGGTCCGGAGCAAGAATGTGAAGTAAAATAGGACTTCTGCAAACGAATATGCACCACGAACATTTGCCACGATAGCCGGTAATGGACGGTTATAATTTACTTAAAAGTAACTTTACTTATTTACTTTAATTTAAATTGGGTCTTCCTGTCCGATTATAATTTAGGCGTCTTCAAGCCTAGAGTGAATAGGCTCTTAATAAACTAGTTCGCCTCACCATCAACGATTGTATCACTGCTTACCATCAGGTGGGATAGCAGTCAAGCACTAGTATTGTATAAATTAAAAAAAAAAATACGAAAACAGAAATCCATAATTTTACTTATGCTTGAGGCACATTTGCGTGTATCGTCCCGACCCTTCGCGCTTAACACGCAAATAGGGCTGAAATATAAGTAAAATGATAAAATTCTATTTTAGCATTATATTCCGTGATATACGTATGAGGTTTTCATTAATTAAGTCGTTTTAAACCTTATGAATATGTATTT
This sequence comes from Leucania comma, assembly GCA_958295575.1. NCBI lineage: Eukaryota > Metazoa > Arthropoda > Insecta > Lepidoptera > Noctuidae > Leucania > Leucania comma. Next base: position 18,419,733 of record OY282470.1, read on the forward strand.
ACGTCTTAAATTTATTTGCGAAGCACAGTACCTAATTAGTTGAGTCAACAATGTTTATTTTTGTCGTAATAAGTATTTATTTAATAAGAGTGTTAATCAGTGAATTTTATGAAACCATTGAATATTATTTGTTAATTAGATAGACACATCATTCTGGCTAGGTACGTTGGCATAACTGGCAGAGATGATGCTCTTTGGATGAAAACGGATCAGGGTATTAAGACCTTAAGAAGGAAGGAACCTCCAGCCACATGAATGTTCAGTCTGGTCCCGGCAGCTGCTCCAAGAATTCGGGGTATTGTATATGTTTTAATCGCGTCGAGAACTCTAATACAGCGAAGTAGAAGTTTTGTAGTTTAGTTCCTATGTGACGTCATTGATGTGGCTGCAGCTTTACAAAACCAAGCTTAAATATCGTTGGACCCGGTTATTACTTCTAAATCTTTTAATACAAATACAAAAAGTTTATTAGTGCACACAGGTACAATTTAGGTGTTACAAAATTTTATGTCTCTCTGCGTTCTGCCACAGTAAGTAGCATACAAATATTAATAAAATATTTATTATTATTACGCCTTCTGAACAATATTCAAAATTAAAATACACATAAAGTATATTATCTTCTTAACGAAACTCAAATTAAATTACTATTGTGGCTTACCTATAGCATAGATAGTCGTAATCGACGATGCGGGTCCACTGCGTGTTGATAAATGTTACATGTCTAGTTCTAGTGTATGCCAGTTTCCTCACGACGTTATCCTTCACAGTTTTGAGAATTGTGGTGAGGAAATAAGTTACATAAGGTAAAGCTCCTGGCTGGTTCTGAACCACGAAGTACAGTTTATAATTTGGGTCAGTTATCCTTGGGCTCAATTGAAGCTTTGCCAAACTGTTTTTTTTTGTAAGTCAGTTCTATAAGCCTTCGGTGAAGCAGTAGGTAATGCTAATGAAGGACGCGGCTGCACTCGTGAGGGAACGGACGTCCTCGTGTCCCAGCCGTCGAGACTAAAACCCGACTTCTGGTCACCGTAAGCGTGGGTTTGCAGACGACTAGCAATAGATAGCACGCCGTCCGGCCGTCCGGTAACCATCCGGACCGAGTCCGAGTCGTTGACGGCGTGTAGTATTCCACGTGCGCAAAGTCCTCAAAGAAATGTCAGCAAAACCATATTGCTCCAGCAGGGCCAAAGGCTGCTGGGGCCATGGGTTGACTTCTGTAAGGGAAACCCATAGCCCTGGATCGCAATGGGTAACTGAAGGAATAAAGGTGTGGTTTTAGTCTGTAAAAGTCTGACACGCCCTCCTGCTCCTGTAATAACTTCTGACTAAATAATATCTCACCTCAGAAAAAATATAATCCAGCTCTCTAATTTCAATAATTTCCAACCAGTCTGCAAGCTTAATAATAAACCACTGTATTTTAAAATGAATAAAGCAACTAGTTTCAATTTTCTCTTATTACGTTAATTGTTTTTGTATAATCCGAGCTGAACAGATTTGTGCCACACAAAGAGGATTCCGAGAATGATAATAATAAAGGAACCACATAATATTACCTGCATAATGTACAAGTATTAAAACTAATTTCATCCGGTGGCTGGTTATTTTTTTGTGATTTGTATTAAAAAGTAACGTATACAAAATCGCAAATAGAAATAAAATAAATAAAAAGAATGGAAAGCAAAGGACCGATTTTGTGGGAAGTTTGTACTGGAGCCACATAATTATGGGCTTGTACTGCAAAATGCCACCTAGCAGCTTTGGACTCGATGGAAAGGCATGCGAAGAGGCTAATTTGTCATCCAGATTTGATTAAGTCCAAACTCAAAGCTCGTCCAACCTTTGAGCACATGGCCAGGTAGGGTAGCCGGCCTTTCGGTATTTCATAGGTTGCTTTTTGGAGAATGAGTGGGAATTACATGACTTGATTTCACCATCTCATTTCTACCATCGGACGACTCGACGTACGGCGAGTATCCACCCTTACGTTGTTCAAACTTCTACGGTCCGGACTAAGCGTTTCGCCTCGTCGATGATACCGCATACATCGAAGGACTGAAACAAGCCTGCTGCGGTCTTCCCATCCGATTATAATTTGGTTGTTCTCAAGGCCAGAGTGAATAGGCTCATAATAAACCAGTGCGCCTCACCATCAACGATTGCATCACGGCTTACCATCAAATGGGATCGCAGTTAAGCATTAGTTTATATCAAATAAAAAAAGAAATATTTTTTAAAATTTTTGAAAGAGATTTAAGAAAGAAACCTTTCAAATCAGGTGGAAAGGGAAACCGTCAAGTAACAGAAAAGGATGCATAAACTGAAATGTGACGTCACCACCGTTAGATTACGGTCGTTCAAAAAAGATAGCGAGATGTTCCGATCACGATACTACCCTATTGCTGCGTTATTTAATAAATTGTTCTAAAAAAACATTACCGCACACTAGGAATTACTCCTGTATCGTGGATGCGTCCGCAAACATGTAAACTCACATACAAGAAACTGATTTTGATTCTGTTTAAAAAAAGATCTTTTAATTTTATTTCCTTTATTTCTTGTTTTACATATTTTTTACATTTTTAAATATTTTTAACATATAATATATAAAAAAAAAACATTTAAAAATATAAAAAATAGTGTCCCACCGGTATCGGGAACAGGGTCCAAGCTACCGGCGGTCAGGGCTCCAGAGAAAGGAACCTCCTAACAATACGAGCCGTGTCCAGGAGTACCGCTTTCTGAATCAAGCCCTTGATCCAGCCGCCTAACGAGAGCCTCCTAAGGTGTTGGTCGAGGCTCTTGGCTATTAAGCCATTACCCGACACGACTATCGGTACAATGATCGCCGAATCCACTTCCCACATGTCGACAACCTCGCGAGCCAAGTCAATATACTTGATTTGTTTATCTTTCTCGGCTTTCACGAGGTTCTCGTCATGCGGAACGGATATGTCAACAATCATTGCACGCCTCTCGTTTCGGTCCACCACCACTATATCAGGCTTATTGGCTACAATAGTCCTGTCAGTGATGATGGACCGATCCCAGTACAACGTGATATGACCATTATCAAGAACTGGGTCGGGCTCATACCTGTAGTACGGCACTTCCGATCCCACAAGAGAGTATTTCAAAGCAAGTTGCTGATGGATAATCTTGGCTACGAGATTGTGCCTATGCAAATACTCGCCGTTAGCCAGACGAGAACAACCGGAGATAATGTGACGAATTGATTCTCCCGGACGGTGACATGCCCGACAGATGTCAACCGTGCCGTCCTTCACAATAAATCTCCGGTAGTTATTCGTCATGATAACTTCGTCCATAATTGCACAGATAAAACCTTCGGTTTCCCCAAAGAGGTCACCGAAACGCAGCCAAGCTACGGACGCCAATTGGTCTACATCGGGCCTGTGAAGGGCCCGGAAAAAGCGTCCGTGAAGTTCCTTGCTCTGCCATACTTCCCTGCGATCGTCAGTGTCAAGTACTACCGGTTTGCGCCAGTTCTCGTTAGCCAAGGAGAGCGGTGTGAGTCCCTTGTCCACTGCCACTACATCTCGATGCATACCCACGTCGGCAGCTAGGAAATATTCCCTGAGACTGCATACCTCGCGGTTGTGTAGGGTCTTAGCATTTAAAAAACCTCGACCGCCACACTTCCGCGGGATATACAGTCTCATCACCGACGATCGTGGGTGATGCATTCGGTATGCAGTCAGCAGTGTTCGGACCCGCCTATCCAGGGCGTCAATTTCCGTTTGAGTCCATTTGAGTACGCCGAAAGAGTACATCAATACCGGCATGACCCAACCATTGAAGGCGCGCACCTTGTTTCCGCCTGAAAGAAGGCTATTGAAAACCTTCTTCAGGCGTCCAAAGAAACGCTCCTTCAACGATTGCTTCATGTCAGTGATATTGATGCCTAGAGCTTCCGACATACCCAAATACTTATAGGTTTCGGTTGAAGAGAGAGATCTCAGGTTTATGGAATCCGTGAGTTGAGTGCCCACAGATTCCACAACCTCCCCTCGCTTTACATGCATGACCGCACATTTGTCCACACCAAACTCCATCCTGATGGCACTACTGAAGGTTTCAGTTACCTTCAGTAGCTCCATCAGTTGCAGGTTGTTGGGGGCAAAAAGCTTCAAGTCATCCATGTAAAGAAGGTGAGATATAACCTGACCACCTCTCTTCAACCGATAGCCTAGACCTGAATTCTCCAGCAGTGTGCTTAGAGGATTCAAGGCTAGGCAAAACCAAAGCGGACTCAAACTATCACCCTGGAATATACCTCGCTCTATCCTTACAGGTTCGCTATTCCTCTGGATATGTCGACATCCTGGATAGCGAAGGACCGTACTCCATTTCCTCATACACGACATCAGGAAGGTGCGTAGTGTTGTATCAATTTTATACAACTCTAGCACCCTCATGAGCCATGTATGAGGAACAGAGTCATAGGCCTTCTTATAATCTATCCAACATGTCGACAGATCCTTTCGGGAACGTCGAACCTGTTGGCTAATGGTCATATCAATGAGGAGCAGCTCCTTAGTACCGCGGGACCCATTCCTACATCCATTCTGAGAAGGCGACATTATCAAATTTTTGTCAATATGGTTGTTAATTTTGCTTCTCAGTATGGATGTAAGAACTTTATAGACCGTCGGCAAACACGTGATCGGTCTATAATTTTTAGGTTCCGCAGTACTGCCTGATTTATGGAGCAGGTGGGTTATTCCTGTCGTAAAAAACTCGGGCAGCGACCCTGACTCTAGGGCAGATTGGAATTAATTTTATTTATTATTGTTATAAAATTCTATATATTAAAAACACAGGACAATATCCAATTCTTAAAAAAAGCTATTAGTCTATTGCTTTAATATAGACTAGAAAGAAACTTAGACATTAAAGGAATTTTGTAGGATGTCAAGCTGAAATAACATGCAAACTCAGTTTGTATGCAAGTTTCCACTGAATCTATTTTACCCAAGATAGACAGTTCGACTGAGTCCAATTTCAACAAACAGATAAAGCTAAGAATTCCGCTTGGTTGAGCAGCATTCCTGAGCAAACTAACTTCCTCACTTGTTATCGTGCTAGACTGCGCAAGTTTGATGCGGTGGTAGGTAAACATCAATTGCTGCAATGGAAGAATTTTTGTCATCAAGACCGGGGTGAAATTCGCACGAGCCACAAGCGAGGGTATTATGGAGCCAAGTGGTGAAGTGAAAACATTCCACATGTATTTAGAGGACGTTTGTCAATACACTTACGAAGAAATAAATAAAGGGAATTTTATCAGAAAATTTGTGCATTTTGATACAATTGGGAAAAATTTGTCATCGATACCGAGGTGAAATTCCGCAGATGAGCCGCAAGCGAGGGTCTTATGGAGCCGACTATTGCAGCGACCAATTTTCACGTGTATCAATCGACGTTCAGCCTAACACGATAATTACATTAAATTGTGGCGAGGGCCAAGCCACGTATTTTTCCACTCTAATGCAGAAAACAGTAAATTGTGTGCGAGTTTTAGAGTAAAAGTATTAAGAAACGTTACCGTTTGATTGACAAGGCTAGAACGAGGTGAAGTTGGAGAGATGAGGTGGACTCTTACCGGAGGAACTGCTTTGCAATGGCCGAAGACAGAAGCACATACAGAAGTGTGTACACTGTGAACACTGGCGGGTTTTAGTCAGTAAAAGTCTAACAAGTTATTGGATGATTTCCCACGTGACGTTGGAAATCATCCAATATTGGTTGCAATATTGTTTTTTTTTTTTTTTTTTTTTTTTTTTTTTTTGTGGTAGGTAAAAATCATCCAATGACGAATCCCGCCCTTGGGTGGGGCGGGAAACAGTGTCAGACTTTTACTGACTAAAAAACCTACCTTTCCATTCCTTGCCTTTATCCTGGGGCCTTTGGTGACAGTCTCACATAACCTTTGGCCCCAGTAGGCTTCGGCCCTGCTGGACCCCTACAGTATGCTGACAACTCCTAGAGGCGCGCGGGAACGGTGCGCGCCGTAGACGACCTGAGCTCGGACCGGTCTGTTACCGGACGGACGGACAGCGAGCTACCCATTGCCCACCGTCCGCGAGCCCGCGCCTACGGTGGCCGGAAATTGGGATCGGAAACCCGGCGGCGGCGGCGGCGTGTCCGCCTTTGCCTAAAGCGGTCGGCCTCCTCCTTTACTAGCATTACTGCTTCGCAGAAGGAGGCGACCGCCTGCCACTCCTCCTCGCTCCGGAGCATGGCTTGAACCAAGCCCCGGCGCGAGAGATCGCCGCCGATCGCCCCCACGAGGACACGGCGCTGCTCTTCCCAAGCGGGGCACACCTCGACTGTGTGCTCCACCGTGTCCACCGGGCGGTCCGCACAGTGGCGACACCCGGGCGTCGTCTCCGCACGAATCTTGTACAGGTACGGACCGAACTTGCCGTGTTCGGTCAGCACCTGCGCCAAACGGAAGGTGACGACGCCGTGGGGCCTTTCCAGCCACGCCTCAAAGAGGGGCCTTACCGCCTCGATCGTGGCGTGCCCAGCACGAGGTTGCGACAATCGCTCTCGCCATTTCACCATGAGATCCCGCCGGAGCTCTGTCCGCCATGCCGCGACTTGTCGCGGCTGCAATATTGGTTGGCTTTTACAAGTGATATACCACGACACCAATGCAGGGAAGGAACAGGGTAGGTTTTTAGTCAGTAAGAGTCTGACACTATTTTCCGCTCCGCCCAAGGGCGGGATTTGTCATTGGATGATTTTACCTACCATAAAAAAAAAAACTGTCACAGTCGTATTTAGTCTTGGCCCAAAACAGTATTTTTATAATTTTTGATATGTCCACGCTTGACCACTATCTCAATGACGGTACGCAATGATTTGTGGTCGGTAATGGAGCAAATTTGCCTAGAAGTTACTGAGTTAAAATTCACCGGCTGTAACCATCGAGAGACGCAGATTCTGGCGTGGAATTCCTTACCTTAGCTGTATACATGTCGTGGCCAGATCATAGAAGTTGATCACTTCATAATATGGCCAACTAAAACTGGCCAAATCGTTTAAACGCTAACACTTAATGATACGTCAAACTTTGTAGGATGTATGTATGGTAATAAATAGTCTAAAGGGAGTAGGCCAAAAAGGGATTGAAATATCATCAAACTTAACGTTTAAAACGATCTGGCCAGTTTTACTTGGCCATATCATGAAGTGATCAATTTCTATGATTTGGTTATGCCATACGCAACACATGTATTGGAGAAAGTAGATTACATAGTGGCACATCGAAAGAGTTCAGTACTTTCTTTCAGAGATGATTTCTTACAATAGAAACCAATTAGTGTCAGACTCTTACTGACTAAAAACCTACTCCGTTCCTCCTTTGCCTTGGTTCCAGGGCCCTGGTATGCATTTTCATACCTCCCCAAAGCCCCACATTAGGCTTCGACCCTACTGGGCACTATGCAGTTTGGCTGAGGCGCGCGGGAACAGTGCGCGCCGTAAACGACTTGGGCTCGGTCCAGTCTGTTACCGGACGGACGGACAGCGAGCTACCCATTGCCCGCCGTGTAGTAGGTAAAATCATCCAATTACATCCCACCCTTGGATGTAGATACTTAAATATTATAAAACTGTGTTTGTTTGTTTGAAGTTTTGAACGCGTTGCTCTCACGAAATACTGGTTCGTATTGAAAATCCGTCCGTTTACGGAGGAATGAGGAATGCTATAGGCCTTCCTTAATAATAATAATAATAATAATTGCCGACGGTCTATAAAGTGCTTACATCCATTCTGAGAGCTAAAATCAATAGTCATATTGAGACAAATTCTATCATGTCAGCCTCTCAGAATGGATGTAGGAACGGGTCCCGCGGTACTAAGGAGCTGCTCCTCATTGATATGGCCATAAGCCAACAGGTTCGACGTTCTCGAAAGAATTTGTCGGCATGTTGGATAGATTACAAGAAGGCCTATGACTCTGTTCCTCATACATGGCTCATGAGGGTGCTAGAACTGTACAAAGTTGATACAACTCTGCGCACCTTCTTGATGTCGTGTATGGGGCAGTGGAGAACAGTCCTTCGCTATCCGGGATGTCGACAGATTCGGGAGAACAGTGAACCGATAAGGATTGAGCGTGGCATATTCCAGGGTGACAGTCTGAGTCCTCTGTGGTTTTGCCTAGCCTTGAACCCTCTCAGCACACTGCTAGAGGGTACTGGCTTAGGCTTCCGGTTGAAAAGAGGTGGTCAGGTCATATCTCACCTTCTTTACATGGATGATCTGAAACTCTTTGCCCCCAACGACTTGCAACTGATGGAGCTACTAAAGGTAACTGAAACCTTTAGTAGTGCCATCAGGATGGAATTTGGTGTGGACAAATGTGCAGTCATGCATGTAAAGCGAGGAGAGATTATGGAATCCGTGGGAATTCAACTTACGGATTCCATACACCTTAGATCCCTCTGCTCAACTGAAACTTACAAGTATTTGGGTATGTCGGAAGCGTTAGGCATCAATGCTGATGACGTGAAACGGTCGTTGAAGGAGCGCTTCTTCGGCCGCCTGAATAAAGTACTGAATAGTCTTTTATCAGGCGGGAATAAGGTGCGCGCTTTCAACGGTTGGGTCATGCCGGTGTTGATGTACTCTTTCGGCATACTCAAATGGACTCAGACAGAACTTGACGCCTTGGATAGGAGGGTCCGCACACTGCTTACCGCAAATCGGATGCATCACCCACGGTCTTCGGTGATGAGACTGTACATCCCGCGGAAGTGCGGGGGTCGCGGCTTCTTAAATGCTAAGACCCTACACAACCGCGAGGTGTACAGTCTCAGGGAATACTTCTTGGAAACCGACGTGGGCATGCACCGAGATGTGGTAGCGGTGGACAAGGGCCTCACTCCGCTCTCCTTGGCTAACGAGAACTGGCGCAAACCTATAATACTGGACACTAATGACCGCAGGGAAGTATGGCAGAGCAAGGAGCTTCACGGACGCTTTTACCGGGCCTTACATGGGCCCTCTGTAGACCTATTAGCGTCCGTATCTTGGCTCCGTTTTGGTGACCTCTTCGGGGAAACCGAAGGTTTTGTCTGTGCGATAATGGACGAAGTTATGATGACGAACAACTACCGGAAATATATTGTGAAGGACGGTACGGTTGACATCTGTCGGGCATGCCACCGGCCCGGGGAATCAATCCGACACATTATTTCTGGATGTTCTCATCTAGCTAACGGAGACTATTTGCATAGGCACAACCTCGTAGCCAGGATTATCCACCAGCAACTTGCTCTTAAATACAATCTTGTGGAATCAGAAGTACCGTACTATAGGTATGTGCCCGACCCAGTTCTCGACAATGGCAATGTCTCATTGTATTGGGATCGATCTATAATCACTGACAGGACTATTGTTGCCAATAAGCCTGATATAGTGGTCATAGATCGACTAGAGCGTCGCACAATGATTATTGATATAGCGGTCCCTCATGACGAGAACCTCGTGAAAGCTGAGAAGGATAAAAAAACTAAATATCTTGACTTGGCTCGCGAGGTTGTCGACATGTGGGAAGTGGACACAGCAGTCATTGTGCCGATAGTCGTGACGGCCAATGGCTTAATAGCCAAGAGCCTCGACCAACACCTACGGAGGCTCTCGTTAGGCAGTTGGATCAAGGGTCTGATTCAGAAGGCAGTACTCTTGGACACGGCGCGTATTGTCCGGAGGTTTCTCTCCCAGGAGCCCTGACCGCCGGCAGCTTGGACCCTGTTCCCGATGCCGGTGGGCTACTATTTTTTATATTTTTAAATGTTTTTTATTTTCATAATTTTTTTGTTAAGAAATATTTAAAAATGTATAAAATATGTATTATATAATTTAAATAAATGGAATAATAATAATAATATTTCCACAACTATCACACAACACCGTCTGGTCCCAAGCTAAGCAGAGCTTGTGTTATGGGTACCAGACAGCTGATAAACATACTTATATATTTCTAAATACATACATATTATAGATAAATAATTTTAAATTAATAAATGGCCACATAAGCATGACATAATGGACATCACGTTAGGTTCAAAAAGAGCAGAACAGTAACCAATAACGCGAATAAAACCGTGGGGAAAACTAATGAGACATAATAGGTACGATATCGGCTGCTTAATAATTCTCAACGTCAAACTTCGCCTCCACAACAAAGTAAACCGGCATGGTCGGGTGCACCAATCAATGTTTCAAACTTCACCACCTAGTTAGCACTTAAACACATACGCTAACGACGACAAGGTAACCGTCTCTTTGTCTCCAGTTTAACTGCAGTTAAACAGAACCGACAAGGTGACGTCATGATATTCATAGTTGACCGAGTACGTAGGTGATGAGCTTGCGCGGATGCAAAGTATTGTAGCGACATCTGTGATGTCACATAGGAACTGGAAAGACAAAATTCTGGTCATTGGCAATAAAGTTTTCTGCGCGATTAAAACTTATAACAACTTAAAATTAACTATCGGACAGTAGCTCGGATCTTGTGGTCGGAAGAACCTCTCTTTTCAACGGAGTTTTACGGGACTTTACACTATGTTTTACATACATACCACTAAATTATATGTAAATATATCACAAGCTAAAGAAAACTCTTTAGCTCAGTCTGTAGTTTCGAAGATTAGTGCGTTCAAACAAATGTTTGTTGTTCAAACTAATATTAATAATGACTGGTTAATAATAATAATTACAGGTTTGAATAATTATTTTAATGTTGGATAGCTCGTTTATCGAGAAAGGCGTATAACATCAAGCTACAACGTAGGCCGTGTTTACGGAGACGCGGCGCGTTGCGCGGCATGTTTCGTCGTACATTGCAGCAGAGGGCCGCGTCATCGCTCGCGCAAACACAAATATATGGCAATGTACGACGGACCGCCCGACGCGCCGCCGCCCAACGTGCCGCGTCTCCGTAATTAAGTACTAAAAGTGCGAAACAGTAACCAAAGACGAGGGTAAAACTGTGAGGGACAGTTAGTTTAAGATTGAAACGAAGTATTTACGAATCCAATTGCTTCGTTTCATTATCTTTATGTAGATTAAGTTACCCGCCGCAGTTACTATACGAGGCGTCTAGCACAACAAGACGGAGCGGCCTTAAGTACCATTAGGTACTATTAAAGGATCGTCAATTGTTTTGTACTGCATTTCATGAACTCGTAGTTCACATAATCGCACCTGCGGCCAGCACTCTGGACCAAGTCTAAGTTCCTTTGTGAAGTTTTGCCACTCTAGGTTTAACATTTGCAGTGACAGTTCGTATGTTAAACGATAAACTTTGTTTACAGTGTAAACGAGCTGCGTCTATTAAATTCCTTTCGGCGGAGTTAGTATTTGAGGTATCATACTAACGTTGTAAAGGCGAATGTTTTTATGTATGTATGTATATGAGTATATAGGTATGCTGTTACTCCTTCACAACTGAACGGGTTTAGATGAAGTTTGGCACTTTTTCACGAGGGAAATCATCCAATGACATTTCCCGCCCTTGGGCGGAGCGACAGAACATGTCAGACTTTTACTAACTAAACCAGTGATTGATCACTGGTGCATCTTGCTTGGTGACTGAGGTTCGAAGACTGCCACTGGATTTAATTGATATGTGCTGGTTTTAATAAGAGTTTTAAACAGGAGTTGCAGCTATGGGAACATTATAAGGCTGATGCAATACTCCATCTGTTTAGGTACTTAACTAAACGTAAACAATCTTTATATGTATTTTTTTAAATGGTATAAAAGATTTTTAAGATTATTTAAATTTATTTAATTACCTAACATCGGTTTAGGTAAAAAACTAATGGAATATATAACAAATGGAGTATACTTAGTAGCGTTTTATATTCTGAAAATCTGAACTAGTGCAGAGACGGCTGGCATCTGTATTGATTACAAAATTGATATAAATGAGAGTATTAATTTGAGAATCCTTCTTTTTTCAGTTGAAAAATCATCAAGTAATTTCTCCCGCTCTGCGAGGGCGTGTCAGAATTTTACTGATGTTATTTCAGTTGCTCTTTGAATTCCAGGGTCACGGCAACTGTTTCGAACAATTTCGCAGTAGTAGTACATATTTTTTAGAGTTCCGTACCTTAATCTATATGGTTCTCATTATGTTTTCGACCATTACATGTTTGCCATATGGGCTTTAAAAGAGACTTTGACCTGAGTTTATTTCGGTGTTTCTTCTCAGGGTAGTCAGCTAAGATACAACGCCCTTATCTAGTTATAACTGACGAAACAAAAAAATTAAAACTGTTTTTAAAAACCTATTTTCAAAATAAATATCATTTATCAAAGGATAAAAACGGGACCCGCAATAGCTAAGACTTCGCCATCCTTCTTTCTGTCATCAGACTGTATCTCATGAACCGATATAGCTAGACTGTCAACTGTCTAGCTGTGACCACAGATTATATATTTCTGTTGCCTCTATACCACCTAATACTAAAAACAGAATAAAATAAATATTTAAGTGGGGTCTAATTTATAACAAACTTTTTTGCCGTTTTTGCTACGGTCGGTACGGAACACTTGGAGCTTTAGTCCGACTCGCTTTTGGCCGGTTTTTTTTTCTAAGCAGTACAAATACAGTTCATAACGTATGTAACACGGTGATTGTATGGAAACCTTAGTTTTTGTATTGTATTAAAATGAAAATTGTCTATAGAAAAAAAAAAACAAAAAATATTATACACAAATTGACATAAAATTATTACACAATAGGTAGAGCAAACTATTTCACGCATTATTACATTTAAAAAGTGATGGAACGATCAAAACCACGTTTTAAGTAAAGATTTTTCCGTTTTATCCTTCTCCTGTAAAATTTTCTTAACTGTAAATTGTTTTTCTGTAGAGCAGCCGAGCGCACTCACCAAATTTGCTTATAGTGATAGACACTGATCGCAGATACAAAAAAAATTAAATCAGCTGATATACGTCCACTGTTAGACACACAATTAGACATAGGCTTCCTGTGCGTGACATCAAAATAAGCGGTTCTGTGGTCAGTGATCCACCTTGCCTCCATTCTCATCGACCATCTGTCCACCTTCTGAACATCTACCTGAATAACATAAACAGCCTTACAATGTTCCCACTGCTGGGAATGGGCCGTAATCTACCACGTGGCTCCAATGCGGGCTGGCGGATGTCACATGTCTTCGAATTATTAGTCCTAAGATATGCCGGTTTCCACACGATGTTTTCGTTTTGAGAAAAAAATCCCACTCCTGTTTTTTCTTTGGCTTCGTTTCAGGGTCAGTGGAGTCTTAGATATAGGTTCTCGTAATTACCCTTTCAGTACGGAACCCTAAAAAAAAAACAGAATTTTAATCACAAAGAAACAAGAATATTTACCACCAATACAAAATATCAGAATAGAGCACGAACATCGCAATAACGATAAATAAAACGAAACATTGCCATTCTTACACTTTCCAAGATTTATAGTTATTTGTTTATTTTCAGGTAATCAATTTATATCGGTTATGTCACTTTTTAAAAAGAAGGCCATACAAATATGGCGGCGGCGTGTAATGGCGGCTATTTTTTTTTAAGTAAGCGGCACCGTTGTTCTTTTATACAGCCTCGAATACGTTCACATGGCCCTTTACTGCATGTTGTACGTAACACTTGGTAATCAAGTGACATAATGACCAAATTGACTGAATCCGGTTAATTAAGTACAAATATTTATAAATACTTCTGGTTCGCAGCAGGTAGATAATATTTTTATTTTACGTAATGGCTGCTAAACTCTTGATAAGCTTTATAAATAATACAAAATTCTCATAAGAATTCACACGGCTGTGTATTACAGTTTTATTCATTTATTGTTAGAAAACATTGATGATACTGTAATTCACAGATTTCTGCAGAAAAATCATGATTTATTACTTAAGCCAGCCATCAATATAGGTATTTTATGGGAAGATACGTTACGCGCTAACATCGCAATCAGAAAACCCAGACTCGGAACTCAAACTTTCTGTAGTCACTGATAGACAAAGACAGAGAGATAAGAGCCGGCGCTGTTGTGCGAACGAAATAGTTTTAGCCGCCGAATGTGTGTGATCGTCGCGACCAATGTGAAATCGTGCCATATAGGCACAATTTCAGCGGTTCACGCGCTTGAGGCGAGTCACATATCTTGCGCTGTTTTGATTTAATCTTAGGCGCCAGCGGCTTTCGCCGTACGAACGAATCTATGAAGGTATTACTAGGTTATAAAAATGTCCTTTGTTCTCTTCCATGCCTACCCATAATTCGGTTAGGCAATGAAGCATGATAGATTGACAACATACAAGCATCCAGACTTTCACATTTGTAACAGTAGATAATGGGATTATTTTTTATCGAAATCAGCCGTTTCTCTTGGTCCCTCCCCTAGTGGGTAGTCTACGTTTACCGGTGATTAAACCAACTATTAGAAGCTGCAATCACGCTTGACCGTGCAATATCCGTGTGCATGCAATCTTGAGCAAGTATGATTATAAAATTCACAACACAAACTATCGATATGTGCCAGTGTGCCTACAGGAAGACTTTTTATAGCTGATAGTTACATATTTAAAATTTTAAATATGTAACTATCAGCTATAAAAAGAGAGAAATGAGCAGTTTGCATCTGAGTGACCATTCAATTTGCTGAAGGCTAGGAGTTACCTTGACTGATAGCAATACGTAAACGAGCCAGCCTTATAAGTATCTGGGGCATGGGAGAGCCGGTAGCGACATCTATCTCGCAACTTAGGAACTAAAATTACAAAATCCTGCATCGCAATATCCTAGTTTTCCACGTGATTAGGACATAATTACAACAGCTAGCAACTTTGGACTGTGAATTTAATAACCAAATATGATATGACGGCACGTAGTCTGGTGGTCAGGATAAACATTGGTTTTATAGCTCGCTGTTCGAGAGCTTGGGAAAGTAATGATGACGTCACGATGTAATAGCAACACGAAGGCTGTACTGACGTTCATAGCTATAGGTCTCCAGTTCAGAGCTTCGTTGAAAAGGGAGGATCCTCTGATCCGATGGGTGCCCATTACCCATCGGATCAGAGGATCCTCCCTTTTCATCATTACTTTCCTATAAAACCAACGGGTATCCTGACCACCAGACTACGTGTCATCATATCATATTTGGTTATTAAATTCAGCCTCAGTGAACTTGACTAAGCGCTGTACCTAGCTATGGCTAATCATAAGAAGAGCCATAAAGAACCTCTTCAGGTCGACGTCAGCAGTCAATTCACCATGTCACATAGCACCGCTCCGATTCACTGAAGCCAGCAGTACTACTCCAATCCACAAGAATTTGTAGCATCATCCTCTTTCACTGGGCAATTCCCACCCCAACTCACTGGGGCATCATCCCGACTCACTGGGACAGTACAACCCCGAATTATGGTTGGAATTCATTATGTTAATATTTTAGTCCATGGACGCAGTATAATTTTTTTTGAACATGATGTTTTCTTTGGTAAAACAAATAAACGACATAATAATATTTCACAACTTTTACACATCGCCATCTAGTCCCAAGTTAAGCAGAGTTTGTGCTATGAGTACTAGACCACTTTAAATACATACATATTATAGATAAATTACACCTAGACACAAAACAACGGGTTATGTTTATCACACAAATATTTGTCTTGAGTGGGGATCAAACCCACGACATCCGGTATAGTAGTCAGGGCCAGTACCACTACCAACTACCACCACCAACCAACATCACTTCTGCCAACTACCACTATCACTAGACCAACAAGCCAGGTAAATTCAAAAAGTTGTTTAGCTTACATACGAGCATATTAACAACATATTCACGTGTATGGTATATTCAAGTGTGTGGTGAATATGTCCAGAAACGTTCATATTTTACTTGTAAATATCGTAGACACACAATGTGTAAGCAGTTTCAAAATTTTATTCAAAAACAATTGTAACTTCACCTAAAGCCGGGTACAGACTGCTATAACGTCACATGCAAGGTAACATGAAAGGAACATTTCGTAAGTGTTGACGCAGCACGCGCGCGAACCGAGCGTGTACCTACTTACATAGTTGAAATGCTCTGCCTCCCTAGCCAAGTTACGACCTCGATACTCTTGCGTCGAACGCCTCCGATTGCTTTGTTCTTACCACGTGACTGAGTGTTGAGATGACGTTAGAACAATGGAGTTGGAGGCGGGGCCAATTCGAGGTGTTCGACGCAAGAGAATCGAAACGAGAAACGAAACGTTCGTGACTTGGCTAGGCGTGCCGTTCGCACGCTTAGTGTGCACGGTTCGCTCGCGTTAGGCGTTCACACTATCGGAATTATGTTACATTGCATGATACATTGCAATATTTCTTTATATTGCATGTTATGTATGCACGTTACACGGGCTTAACTTCAGCAAAAAAGAGCAACATAATTTTCCAGTAGGTACGAATAAACCAAATGACGTTAAACCAGTTTAAACGAAACGAGTATCAGGGTCCAATATTAATAAATTGTAACCAATGGACCAGAGTTTCATGAATACCAAGCGGTGCCATTACATAGGGGACGATCCTAAGCAAACATGTACCGTCGCCAATAACGCACACAGTATTGGTTTAATGACAATTCGCTTGTTAATTCAATAGAAAACATACCCTTTTTATGTTGTTGGCAAAACATTAATTGATTCTCGGCGTTATGCGGGGTAATGTCCCTTTTTAGAATGGCACTGGCGAACAAAGAGTGAACCAATGTTTTACATTAAATTATACCGAGTCCCTACATTATGTTTTGCATACTGATTAAGTTAATCGCGAAGTTCAGAAATCAGATTTAGGTTAAGGTAACTAAAGGCCCATTCACAACCACGTACTATTCAACTTGTGAAGCGAATTGCGTCTAACGAGCCTGCGCTTCATGCCATACCGCGTTCCGTCAATAGCCTTGCTTTCAGAGCTCCTATAGCGAGTTTTTTTTAAGAGATCAAATCGTTTACCACGTTTAGCTTTCTGATTGGTTAAGAGCGTGGAATGGGCCAATCAGACCGCAGAACGTTATAAACGTGTCGATCGTGTTAACGTAGAAGCAACTCGCACTTGGATCACAGATTGCGAGCGTGTGTGTTATTTGAGCGTGAAGGTCGATTTTATAAGGGGTACTTAGATAGTGTAAGATGAGTTCGAGTTGGTTTCTCCATATAAAGTTGGGTCCCCTGTTTCATCCCGTGGGAGTGTATTTTGGAAAAACCCTTTCTTTTTCTTTGTATTTATCATAAAAAGGACCTCCGTACAAAAGTTCAGCGGTCTTGGTCCAAGGGTTTGGAATGAGCATTGATAAGTCAGTTTGCGAGCAAGGAATTTGCCTATTATATATACATACTAGCTCCTGTTAGAGACTTCGCTCGCTTAGAGATAGGTTTTCCATACAAACTTTGCCCCTCTTTAGGGTTTTTTTTAGGGGTAGAATTTCGAAAAACCCTTTCTTGTCGGATGCCTATGTCATACAAAGAACATATCCTCCAAGTTTCAGGTCTTTACTATCAGTGGTTTAGGTAGTGCGTTGATGTGTCTGTCAGTCAATCAGGACAAAGCATTTTGTAAGTAAAGATAATATAATTATGTATTTATATTATAAATTAATAATTCATTAATGCATTTTTGTTGCATCGACTGTTGATGTCCTTTTTGCTTCCGAAATTCTACTAAACGGCAAAAATAAATAGATGATACTGAATATCACGAGAAATATATCGATGCTTCCAAATTATAATACTGTAGGTACCCTTTACAAGGCCCGTGTCAGGTGATAAAGTGCTTTATTGTTAGTTGGGATCGTACGACAAATAACAATTAAACTATAATTAACTTAACTCCAATTTAGGAGGGAGTTTCTGTAATAGAAGACTATTAGGCTATCCTCCTGAATTGGCCACTTTTACAAAAGTTCATGGTTCAAGGTTTTATATTATTGTAATGAACTGATCTGAATTAATGTTCGTTCAGTTTATTAGATTAGAAATATAAAATAGTTAATTGTTCTGAGTGTGGTTGGTTTTCACTTCTAAGTGTACAGTTTTTTTCAGGTGGGAAATCATCCAATGACTTCTCCCGCTCTAGGGCCGAGTGGGAGGGCGACTTTAATGACTAAAACTATGCTTATGTTCTTTTGTGCCCTTTGCGTATCAGGACGCGAAGTAAACCCACGACTCAACCTGAGTTTACTGTAGGTTTTAGGTGTAGGGTGACTATAGGGGTTGGGCTACTTTTGGTGGCACTAAATCGCTCTTTAATAAGCTTTTATCCTTTTCTGTCAGTTAGAACCGTCATTTATCAGTGTGAGAGAGAGAGCGATACTGTTATTGTACACGGCGGAATTGACGTGTCGTTCGGCAACACGCTCTATGAAGAGAGAAGAAGCTCAACCCTAATGCACTATGGGCTTAAATGCACTGCGGCAGCAATTAGAATTCCAAATACTGATATGAAGAAGAATGGGGCATTGAGAAAATATGTCGCTATCTATTTCGAGCACACGTAACCTAATGACGGTGACGTCACATTTCAGTATGTGCATCCTTATGCTATTATTTGACGAGGCTTTTGGCAACACACTCTGAAAGCTAGCATAACTGCTTCGTGTAAGGAGGCGGCCGACTGCTATTCCTCCTCGGTTCGGACCATAGTCTGAACCAGGGCCCGGCTCGAGAGGTTGCTGCCGCCGATTGTCACGAAGAAACGGAGGTGCTCCACCCAAGCTGGGCACGACTCCACCGTGTCCTCCGGGCGGTTCACACAATGGTGTCACCCGGGCATTTCTTCCGCCTGAACTTACCATGTTCAGTGACGACCTGCGTCATGCGGAAAGTAAGGAAGATGAAGGTATATACTCTCCACGGCAAGAATGGCGATGCGTTTGGAAGATGAACGTATATTTTGTTTCGCCGACTTTAATAAATTGAAACACTTGTCCCAACTAATTCATATTATAATGAAATGAGTCTATAAGTTATTTTGTTTGTGCAGATTTCACAGAAACCTGCCGCGATAATGTCCAGTGCTTTAACATATAATTATTATATATACGTATCATTAAAAATATTGACTATTATAATGTGCCCGCATGTGTTTCAGGGTAATATTTCTTGGATCAAAGTACACCTTGAAACGAAGGCAAATTATTTGATCAACTGTACATATTTACGAAAATAAATGAATGACTTGACATTTTGAAACAATTTTATATGCACTTATGGAGCTAATAAAATAATTAAACTGACTCACGTTGTCACTTGGCATGTGATCATGCTCCCTGGTAACTCATTAACTACATTATCGTATAATTTGATTTCCTCTATTATGATATTATTTTTGCCTTAATTTCATTAGTAATTTATTATTGTACAAATCTTCGTTATTGTTTTTATTTTTGTATAGCCTCTTTAATATATATAGATAGACGTGTCAAGAACACTGTAGACTCTGAGGATTTATGTATTACTATTTTTATTGTGCTTTTAGTACAAAGTTGACCGGCCTACGTCTGATAGGCTTTGAACCCGCATCCTCATGTATGACCACTGTCTTAACCACAGGGTCATTTCGACTCTCAATATTTGAATAATACCAGTTAGTATAATTTTTTTGGCAATAAGTTGTATAGGGATGTGCTTATCACCATTTTGCAGATGCGATGTCGATTAAATAAAAAAAACTTAATATCACACTAATATTACGCCGGCGATAAGTAGCGGCATGGCGGACAGAGTTCCGGCGAGATCTCATGGCAATATGGCGATAGTGACAGTCGCGACCCAGTGTTGGGCACGCCAAAAACATGGCGGTAATACTCCTCTTTGAGGAGCGACTGGAAGGACGTCACGGCGTTCTAACTTTATACATGACGCCGGTCCTCACCGGTCATGGTAAGTTGGGGAGGTTCCTACACCCAATGCGTGTAGAAGAAACGCACAAGTGATACCATTGTGTCGACCGCCTGGAGGACGCGGTAGAGCATACGGTGGTGGTTTGCCCAGTTTTGGCGGCGCCACACCGTGTCTTCGTGAGGGCGATCGGTGGTAGCGACCCAAAGGGATCGGTGGTACAGGCCCTGGTCCAGAGGGAGGAAGACTGGCAGGCGGTCGCTGCAGGACAATTCGTAGAAGGCTGCGAAGCCGTACTGCTTGAAGGAAGCGGCCGTACGAGTGAGAGAACGGATTTCTCCAGTCGAAGTCCCGATCCAGCCATCGGGACTTCGGTCTCGATTTACAGCCACCGAAGGCGTGGGCTTCCGTACAACGAGCTATGGGTAGCTCGCCGTCCGGGTGCCCGGTAACCTTCTGGACCAAGCTCGAGTTGTCGATGGCGCGTAGTGATCCACATGCGCCTTAAACTTACACTTCGGGTTTTAAAAGTCATAGGATGATTGCCCGCCTAAAAAAAGACACACATTATTTATTATAAAGGTGAAGTGTGTTCGTTTGGTTACTTCTTCACTTTTCTACGTCTCATCTGTCAAGACTCTTTATCTCGAGAACGCCTGGAGCTAGCATAGCAATGTTAGCCTAATAATGTTTCCACTGTTGGGACTCAGGCCTCTCTAGGAGAGGGAATGAGCCGTAATCTACCACGCGGGCCCAGTGCGGCCTGGAAGGAATAAATATGAAAACTGTAAAGTTGTGCTTACGTCACAAAAAAAAACTTTTTTCGATTCGCAATTGGACTAATTACATAAGTTAGTTTGCACGAAACCCTCTGGGTGCGAGTCAGTCTCGCTCTTGTCCAGTTTTTTACTTTCATACGGGTCAAACCACTGGCAGTTGCATATATAATAAAAATATACTTTCCAGAAGATGAACGAACGAACTTCCTTGGTAATAATACAATACAAGAGTTATCAGCTAGGATTGTCAAAAAGTTCAACATTTAAGGGATTTATCAATTAACTAATGCTACAGAATTGTTAATTACTATATGCCTGTACAATATTTTATACTAAAAAACAAATCACTCAAATAAATATTTGTCACACACAGCATCAACATTGATCGTTAAGCTGTCTTATATTTATTTACTTCAACATAACACGGCCAAAGGCCTTTACATTAGTTAAAGACATGTTTTTGAAAATGATACACAAATTAATATAAGTACACGGCAGTCGTACACTCATCTCACAAAACTCCAGACAGACAGACTAGATGTTCTTCCATCCATTCACGAACACGGTCACGCCAGCCCTTTGGAATACAAAGTATCGATCAGTCGGCGTGAAAATTCCATAAAAAGGAGACGCGCACTCGGACCACATGACCGACCGAAACAAGCGTTTTGACCACAAACGGCACAAAACTGTAATTAATGTTAATTTTGAAGTATTTCCGAGATGTCATTAAAATGTTTATCCCCCGACGGAAAAGAGGGGTGTTATAAGTTTGACGTGTTTATCTGTCTGTCTGTGTGTCTGGCTGTGGCACCGTAGCTCCTACACGAATAGACCGATTTTGATGCGGTTTTTTTTTTGTTTGAAAGCTGACGTAATGGAGATGGTTTTTAGCTACAATTTATAAAGATCTGAGCAGGTGTCCAAGGTCATCACATTTAATAGGTATTTAATTTATTTTAAACATATGTGTGACCTAATATTTGAAATACTCGTGTACAATCTGGTGCCATTGAGCTGGTCTGATGATGGAGTTCAAAGGTAAGAATCCTGGATTGCTTATTAACATAGTAAACCTATCGAGTTTGCCCTCATTAGATTTGCCTTAACCAGTGCTATACATTTCTCATGATGATGAGGACCTGATGCTAGAACTGGGAGGTGGCTGATGGAACTTTGGAATACCTAATAGTAAACCCATCAAGTTTAGGCTCTTTAGATTCATCTTGACCAGTTCTATACATTTCTCATGATGACAAGGACCTGATGCTAGAACTAAGAGGTGGCTGATGGAACTTTGGAATGCCTACTAGTAAACCCACCGAGTTTGGGCTCATGAGATTCGTCTTGACCAGTGCTTTACATTTCACATTGACAACAAGGACTGTCGGGGGTTTTTTAACATTTTCTTGCGATGGCCTGCAAATTTTATCAGTAATATTTGAATTCACTGGAATTCACACACTAATTGTTTTTATGATTGGTGGAAATGACTGAGTATTTCAGTCATTTACACTAATCATTCAGGATATTTTTTGCAATCAGATAGCAGAAAGTCTGGCTTGTCCCTTTGAGTCACGGATTCACTCATTGGTGTGGAATTCAGTCCAGGGAATGAGCAAAGGTTTTCTCTAGCACCATACCTCAAAATTATCGATACAGCCTCGATCAGCTTTCCTGTTAGTCCATGTCTCTCAATTCGGAAGATATCAAGGACTTGACAACTTTGAGTTTTACAAGAGCTGTTATATTATGGTCTTTATAAGTAGAGAAAACGCAGTTTAGGTCAGTCTTATACATTAACCAGTCTATATATACACCGTTAAATTTTGGTCGTTTTAATCCCGCGTAGGGTCGATTGGGTACATGAAATACTATCGATTTGTAAAGAGAAAATTAAAAAACAAAGTACTTTTTTTTAAACTCGAATTAATTTATATGTACAAAATTAATTTCTTTAAGTAAACGTCAACTGAGCGAAGCCAATGAACTGTTAGTAGTTAGTACGCAACGACCGTCAAGTACCTAAAAGGACATTGACTCGTTTACTTAAAGAAATTAAATTTCATACATGCGTATACTAATTCGAGTTTTTGAAAAAAAGTACTTTATTTTTTAATTTTTTCTTTACAAATCGATAGTATTTCATGTACCGAATCGACCCCTCGTGGGATTAAAACGACAAAAATTTGACGGTATATACCTCCCACTTTCTCTCGACCTAATTTTTGATATTTATAGACTACTTGAAAAAGTTTGATTATTTACGTTCTTGGATAAATACTCTACAAATAAAACACTCAATATTTTATAATCTATGCCGAACGGCATCCGCTTGGTATTTGCCAGAATTGAGCGAAATCCACGCGTTCGCTTGGGGATATACGCGTACTAAATGATTTTTTGCAAAAGCCTGTGCAACTGATATTAGCACAAAAGAAAATAAACTCTTCGACGGTTTCCAAACACAGTGCGCTGTTTGTTACAGGTTGTCGATTCAGTCCACCACTATTGGTTTGATTTTAAAGTGGTTTTACTTATTCTTTTATTGAATTACCCATCCCAATTGAACGCAACTGAAGGGCAGTACTTTTGGTGTCCACTTTTCATGTATAATCGCAGCTGGAAGTTGATCTGGTCTTCGCTTTTAACGCCACAAAAGCCATTGTAACCTCAAATAGCAGGACAGAAGTCTATGTCTATGTACTCGGAATAGGACTTATACAAAACCAGTGGTGCTATTCTTTAAGAAAACGCAGCGCTGCTGCAACGACGAACATCCAAATAGGATACATTGAATTAACAATCCAATGTATTGGTACATTAGGTTGACAATCCAATGTATCCAATTTGGGTTTTCGTCGTTGAGGCAGCGCTGCGTTTTCTTAGAGAATAGCACCACAGGTTGTATTAAAAAAAACCAATGGAACTATAAAAAAAATAGTACCGGCATTGATGGATTTCGCGCTGATATCAACCCTAGCAGATGATTGTCAATATGCAAATTAAATTAAATAATTAGCATGAGTAAAACTATATAAAACGGAAAAATGTAAAATAATATCGGTACTAAAAGGCTGGCATCGGGTAACCATGTCATCGAGGTAAATTTTCAGTTTTTTAATTTGTATTCTTTTATGTAGTATGTTTCTATACTGCGATCGAATATAAAGACTTTTTGAAGGCATTTCAACCGAATTCAAGGTACAATTTGCAATTTTGTAATTGCAAATTCTTCCATTTTTTTTTCATTTTACAGTTCTTTGTTCTTTCTTTCCTTAACTGTGCTCAACAAAGGTCGGTGTTTATGTTATGTACTATCAATCCATTCATTATTATTAAAGGGTTGTTTTGTTCATACTTTCAGTTTAGAAACATGTCTGTCATCATCACTGGGTACAGCTCAGAACTTTGCAGCAGCTGTGCAATACTTTGCAGCGGCGCAGTGCCTTCTCTCGCACCAAATTCTGCCAGATGCTAAAGTTGCTGGTATGTGGTCATGTTTACTAAGTTTTACATCATCATTTTCTGTCAACTTTTCACTTTTATGGGGAGCTTGTGGCTAAATAATAACAGCCTTATGGTTCAATCAAGGTTAGGCAAGGTTAAGTCTGACATCAGTCTTATCAAGGGATGTTGTGTTATCGTGGGTTGTGAGAAAAGCAGTCATTCCATGTAAAATTATGATAAATAGCTGCATCTTACATGTGTAGGCTACACTGGAAACCGAATCCAACATAGATGGGTAAAGGCTGGTTTTATTTTTATTTTTATTACGGTAGCAAACCGACGAAATACATCTTTTTTAGGGTTCCATACCTCAAAAGGATAAAACAGAACCCTTATAGAATCACTTTGTTGTTCGTCTGTCTGTCTGTCCGTCTGACTGTCAAGAGAGACTTTAACTCGCGAACGCGAGGAGGTATCGAGCTGAAATTTAAACCGCATATTTAAATCTACGGTCCTTTGAAGCTGTGAAAAAAAATATTTGAAAGGAAGTCTGTCAGTCAAGACCCTTTATCTCGGGAACGCGTGGAGGTATCGAGTTAAAATATAAACCATATACTCAAGTCTACGGTCCTTTGAAGTTGTGAAAAAATCAAATTTCTAAGTTATAGAAAAAAAAGATACAAGGTATTCCCTTGAGGAATCAAAATTTATAGAGTAATTCCCGTTGACCTAGAATCCTGAAATTTGGCATGAAGCAAGGTATCATAGCGCAAGTACAGGAAAAAATCTGAAAACTGTAAATTTGTAGTTACGTCACAAAAAAAAAATTAGCGATTCGGAAAAATCTTCGTAACTCAATTCGGGAATTGAACTATTTTCCTAAGTAAGTTTGTACGGTACTGTAAGTGCGCGAGTCCGACTCGCACTTGCCCAGTTTTTTTCTTTACTCTACTTTACACCCTCCTCTTCTCTCTCTGTTTTATAAGGTATCACACCTGAAAAGGATAAACTCTTAATCTTGCCGTGTCCTCGTGGGGGCGATCGGCGGCAGCGATCTCTCTAGCCGGGCCTTGCTTCAAGCCATGGTCCGGAGTGAGGAGGGATGGCAGGCGGTCGCCTCCTTCTGCGAAGCAGTAATGCTAGCAAAGGAGGAGGTCGACCGCAACAGGCAACCACGCACACGCCGCCGGGATTCCGATCCCGATTTCCGGCCACCGTAGGCGCGGGCTTGCGGACGGCGTGCAAAGAGTAGCACGCTGTCCGATCGTCCGGTAACCGTCCGGACCGAGCCCAAGTCGTCGATGGCGTGTACTGTTCCCGCGCGCCTCAAGGAGCTGTCAGCAAACCAGAGGCCCAGCCTGCTAGCTGCAGGCAGGCAGGGTCAAAGCCTGCTGGGGAAGCTGGGACAGCTTTCGAAAGGAATACCCGGCCCCGGCACGATAGGCTACGAAGGAACGGGGTAGGTTTTTAGTCAGTAAGAGTCTGAAACTACTTCCCGCTCCGGCCAAGGGCGGGATTTGTCATTGGATGATTTTACCTACCATAAAAAAAATCTTAATCTTCCTAAAATTAAATGACTAGAAAAAGACGCGCACAGTCCATGCATCGTTTATTTGATTCCCCATCTCTAACTATCCAAATTCATAATTATGGATATAACTATGAAAAAATGATCCAAATTGGTGGAAAATCAAACGAGATATCAAGAATTTTTAACAAATATATAGGGTGACTGGTAATTAGTGAATGATACTTAAACACGTGATTGTAGTCATGATAACAAATAACTTTTACTATGGGACCAAACTTGAAATCGCCAAAAAAATCTGTTGGTCAGTACATTTGTGTTCGCCTAACTGGTCAAAATGTACTGAACTTGGCAGATTTTTAACAAAAAATACCGCATCCAATTCCGTCCGTAGCATCGTAGCTAGGAGCTACGATGCTACGGACAGACACACAGATAGACAGACGTCACGTCAAACTTATAATACCCCTGTTTTCTGTCGGGGGTTAAAATATATGTTATAATACTGTTTTAAGTATTGTAATACTGTAGGATTTTCCTGTCATTTTAACCCCTATGTCAAGTAATAGTAATTAAAATTTCGTTTCAGATCTTGAGACTTTTGACTACATAGTAGTTGGAGCAGGTTCTGCAGGAAGTGTAGTCGCTGGCCGGTTGAGTGAAAATAAGGATTGCAATGTTTTGCTTATAGAAGCTGGACCTGATGCCCCAATAGAAGCTGATGTAGGTTTTGTCCATTATGAGGAACATATAATTTAGAACTTATTAATTTTTATTAGAGGTTGAATACTATGCATCTGGGCTTATCCTGTTTGTAAATCACTTGACTTTTTGTGCCTATTGGTTCAGCTTTGGCTTTCTCTCATATAGTTGGGAAAGTGGATATTTGAATACTATTCCACTGTATTCTTTGATTGACTTAGCAGCGGGATTCGTACACTTCAATTATTTCCCTAGACTGGTGGGGTTTCATTGTCTCGGTTCTTTCCTATTGATCGCTACTATTAATTTTGACTTTCATGAGTTACAGAATTATAAAAATAACAGAGAATTTAAAATATTAGAATCACAGTTTTTATCACACTAACGGATTTATAACTTTCAGATTCCTGGTACTGAAACCTTATTAATTAATTCAAAATATGATTGGAAATATGCAACAGAAAACAATGGAATATCCAGTCAAGGCCTCATTAATGGTTCCGTATTTTGGCCAAGAGGCAGAATGTGTGGCGGCAGCAGTAGCATTAATGCTATGATCTACATTCAAGGAAACGATGAAGACTATCAGACCTGGTACGATGCAGGCAATAAGGAATGGAGCGTTAAAGAAGTAAGAAGATGTTTCAGAAAAGCTGAAAATCTTCAAAACCAAGCCATGTTGAACAATGCTACGATAAGTGAACACTATGGCCATGACGGGATGGTTGTTATAAATAAATTTAACAACACTCACGAAAGCATTTTAGAAAAAATAATAGAGTCATGGGATCAAATGGGTTTAAGAAGGGTTCATGATTTAAACTTAGAAAATGTTATGACTTGCGGATATATAACTGTAAATGCAGCTAACGGAATAAGACAAAGTACAGACAGAGCTTACTTAATGCCAGCAGCAAATAGACCAAATCTGAAAATACTGAAAAGTGCTTTAGCAAGAAAAGTTTTGATAAACGAGAATAAAATAGCATATGGAGTTGAAGTGGAAAAAGATGGTGTGAAGAAAACCTTTTATGCGTCTCGGGAAGTTATTTTAAGTGCTGGTCCAATAAGTTCTCCACAGCTTCTGATGTTGTCTGGTGTTGGTTCAGCTAAACATCTTCAGGAACATGACATTCCAGTTATTTTAGATTCACCAATGGTCGGCCAAAACTTAAACGATCACAGTACTTTTACAATATTTACATTTGCTGATTTGCCAATAGAGTCGCCTTCCGAAGCTGACTCTAATCTTAATTTCATTAACTATCTTGCCCATCGTCTAGGCCCCTTATCAACTAGTGATTTTATAACACATGCTATTGCATTATATTCTACGGAAGAAAACCCTACTTATGCCAATTGCCAAAATCATGTTACGATAGTTCCGAGAAATACAACAGGTTTCAAAGCTAACTTCCAGAAAATATTCCGGTTTAAAGATAGTGTTATACAACCTTTAGCAGAACTTAACAAAAAGCATGCTACTCTCGCTTTTCACTTTCATTATTTACACCATCTTTCAAAAGGAAACATATCTTTGCGTTCTAACGATCCTAATGATATACCACGCATCCACTACAACTACTTTGAAGATCCAAGAGATTTAGAAAATTCTGCGTTAGGAGTAAAAATGGCGACAAGAATTCTTAACACCAAATATTTCAAATCTGTAAACGCTTTCCTGCCAAGAATAAATGTGCCTGAATGTAATGATTTTGAAGTAGACAGTTTAGAGTACTGGAAGTGTATTGTTCTGAATTTAGTAGCTACTGTGTTTCACCCTGTTAGCACTTGTAAGATGGGACGTGATATAAAGATGTCTGTAGTAGACAGCCGGTTGAGAGTCCATGGAGTGCAAAATTTGCGAGTGATTGACTCTAGTATAATGCCGGGTCAAATCAGCGGAAACACAAATGCTGCATCCATCATGATTGGAGAAAGAGGAGCAGAGCTAGTCCAAGAAGATGCTCTGAAACAAAATAAATGAAAATGATCAGATTGAATTGTTTAACTCCTTTTGTGTTTTTCGGGTTTATCTCCTTTTTGTTTTTGGTTAAATACAAATAAACTTTGAGCAATGGTTTTGTTGGTGTTATTTTTTTTCTTACCCGTAAGAGTTATGGGCAATTATACACAGAGGTGTTTAATTGTCGTGGCCAGATCATAAAAATTTATGACTTCATGATATGACCAACTAAAATTGGCCAGTTTTTTTAAACGCTTTTTATTATATAGAGTCGTTGTTTGTAGCTGTTATTTTAGGATACGAGTATGCGCCATGTTTGTGGTAAAATAGATAGATATTTAAATTCTTTTTCATTATTTCTTTTTTCTATTTGATGTGTTAATCCTCGTTTGGCCATATTATTGCTATAGGATTTCTATGTTAATAAAATGCCTAAAGAAAATATGCCAAACGACAATTTAAATATCATAAAACTTCAACGTTTAAAACGCATTGTCTCGTTAATACTAACATGAAAGGATAGGAATATTGTTACTAACATAATAAATCATTGTAATTAGCTATTGCCAGCAGCTTGGCCTGGTTGAAAGTAGATTTCGCCATCCGAAATTCACCCCCTTGGGGGGTGGGCTTGCGGACGGCGTGCAATGGGTAGCACGCTGTCCGATCATCCGCTATCTGACCGGACCGAGCCCAAGTTGTCGTCGGCGCGTACTATTCCCGCGCGCCTCAAGGAGCTGTCAGCAAACCGTAGAGGCCCAGCCTGCTCGCTGCAGGCGAAGCCTGCTGGGGTCATGGGTCAGTTTCTGAAAGGAAGGCCCGGCCTCGGCACGATAGGCAACGAAGGAACGGAGTAGGTTTTTAGTCAGTAAGAGTCTGACACTATTTCCCGCTCTGCCCAAAGGCGGGATTTGTCATTGGATGATTTTACCTACCCTAAAAAAACCCCTTTAGGGGTGATTTGGAAAAATCTTATTCTTGGTATTTATAAATTATAATTATTTGGACAGAAATAGTAGTATATTAGGTATTAAACAGTTTTGTCTATACAAATATACTGCCCACAACACTTCCCACAGATTATTATTCTCCTTTATAAATTAAAAACGAACTGTTAGCAAATCTGCCGCACAAAAATGTTTTTGACTTATCGACTTGTCGTTTGGTAGTAAAGTCGATAATCGAAATACAAATTTTTGAGATTACCGATTTATTTCCTGGGGACTTTGGCATGTTCTTTACTGCGTTTATAAATTATGCGGCAGAAATGTTAACTGTAACTTTGTGCAAAATTTCGGCGTTCTTAGCTCAGAGGGTTTTGGGCTAGGCGTTGAGAAGACAGTGAGTGAGTTAGGACTTTACCTCTCAGTTTATACCTACAGATAAATAAAAAATCGTGTTCACTGTTGTTGGAATCTTATTGTTTGGATAAGGTTTTAATTGATCTGACACTTGTTGTCGTGTGTGACAGCTGATATTTTAAAGTTAGAAATAACTGGCGTCTTGATGGCGTTAGTTTTGATATACTTACAATCTATTTGTTTTGTCAAATAAAGATTTTACATTTAAAGTGGTGCATTAAATAATTCTTGAACTTCATGTGACATTAAATCAAATGTTTCGGATATTTATATTTTTGTAAGGATTGTTCTGGTTGTCTTTATACATACACTGACTTGAATAAATAGTTAATTGTTTCTGCCGAGGTGGCACTATATCCGATCCCCACTTTATTAATATCTGGTGCTCGGCACATTGGGAGTCGCAGTCGGTGGTCAACGTTAGAACGGGCAAGTCAGGGAAATAAAAAATTCTGTGTGGATAAAGTCAGGAATGTTGAAGTAGTCCTTCCAACACTATACTGCAACTATTACCACGTCTAGTACCATGGGAGGTCGGTGTTAAAATGGGCTCAGATACTTGAAAAACATCCTACTGAGCAAAAACTGCTGAAAGCATACGCAGTATTCTAACATTCATATAATACGACAAGAACAGGGATGAGAAGTTAAGATGAACATATACTCGCATATTATTACGCCAAATAAATTGAGAGGAGGGTACGAGCATGATGAAATAACTTCCTAAGTTATTTAGTTTGTTTTTTTTTTCTAGTGAAGTCGGTTACTATTTTTTTTGTAAAAAGTCTTTTAATTCATAAATTTTAGTTGCACTTGTAATCAGAATGCCTATTTCTCATTATAATTCAAATAAACCCAAACACTGCTAGGATACATTGTTTTATAATAAAGTTCTCATATCTACCTTCCAACTTCCGGCTCCATCATCAGATCAGTTTGATAGTGCCTTATAACCAAATTGCATCTCATGAAAATTCTAATAAGCCCAATCACGGCTAGGATACATTGATTCATTATGGAGTTCCAGTGCCTATCTTCCGGCTCCATCATCATCATCATCACTTTAATGATACCATTTTCAACATAACTATTCAGAAACATTTATTTATTTGTATTGTCATAGTCGCTTAACTATCTTCATTGTGATATTTATGTGAGTATGAAGTTTCGTTGGCCATTTCTGGTCTTCTTCATCAGTCCCACTTCATCAAATGTTACTTTTTGAATGTAAATGCTGAAGTCATCGATAAAAATACCGAAATCACTATAGGGTTGCCTATAAATATTTGAGGAGTTCCCTCGATTCCTCATGGATCCCATAATTAAAACTGGATTTTGAAACAAAATGGGACCACAGATTTCCGAAATTTTGTAAGTTGAGGTTTGGCACGAAAAAAAAAAGATTTTGTTTTGAAAAACCCTTATATGTTTCTTTTTTTATATGTTCGTCAAATGATATATTTTTTTACAACTGTAATCGGGGAAAATGACATCATCCGTTTAAAAAAAATTGAGCTAGTCACAGGATTTCCTGATACTTATTATAGATTCGATTTTAAAAATGTGCGTTTGGGTACCCGTTTACGGATAGCGAGTAAAACAATCGGGTTGGGAACTTGCACGTGCAGCTCAAATGTTTCGAAATCAGGAAAAAGACATTTTATTTTTCCTCAAAAAAGTGTATCACGTTTTCGTAACAGTTGTCGACTGTTCAACCTGTTGTGCAAATAAAAAGTAATCAAACAATTCATGATAACAGAATATTTTTCAGAAAATATTCTGTCAGCATTAAAGTAGTCGTTCCACATTTATTGGACAATGTCATCGTAAGTCCGTTTATTTTATACAATACAATAGCTTTGATTCAATTGGCAGTTTTCTTTTTCCAAATCTGAATAAAAAATCTATTACCAAATAATACTAAAGTGTACTTAAGTCGCCGGGATTCCGATCCCGATTTCCGGCCACCGTAAGCGCGGGCTTGCGGACGGCGAGCAATGGGTAGCTCGACGTCGACAGTTCGGTGACCGACCGGACCGAGCCCAAGTCGTCGACGGCGCGTACTGTTCCCGCGCGCTTCAAGGAGCTGTCAGCAAACCGTAGAGGCCCAGCCTGCTAGCATGCTGGCAGGGCCTAAGCCTACTGGGGCCAAGGGTCGAGGGCCTGAAAAGGAAGGCAACGAAGGAACGGGGTAGGTTTTTAGTCAGTAAGAGTCTGACACTATATCCGGCTCCGCTCAAAGGCGGGGAATGTCATTAGATGATTTTACCTACCATAAAAAAAGTGTAGGTACTAAAAAAAAAATTGTACAAAAAAAAGAAGTGTTCAAAAGCGGTACATAAAGGTTTTATAAAAACATTTGAATGTTTTATTCCTATGAGATTTAAAAAAAGGTAAAGTTTTGTTTTTGATTCCTTTGTTGGGAACTTTTTGTAACAGACTTGGAAAATGCTGTCAAAAGTAAACAAATGTGTGTGTATAAATTTGCCGTCGATAACCTTCATGCCATAGACAATTGAAATAATTATTAGTTTGTTCTAGTTCCCTGTCGTCGTGCCTGACTCTATCGACTGGAGCTGCTCCCCAGACATTCGCAGCAGCACTGCAGTTTTTCGCAGCATCGCAGTGTCTCCTCAAACATGACATACTACCAGAAGCTGATGTTTTAAGTAAGTCTGCTTATTATTTGTAGCTTTTAGATTTAATATAATAATAATTATTTATTTGTTTAGTGAGTAGGTACAAGACAAAGGTGTTCAGAAAAATTCTACAAGAATCCACTACTAAATAGTTACTTTAAATTAGGCATGCAAAAAAGTTTTATTTAGAATGATTACAAAGGACTAAAGAGGTGGGTTGACCCGCCGGAGGTCGTGGGTTCGATTCCCACCCACGACAAATGTTTATGTGATGAGCACGATCATTTGTTCCGTGTCTGGGTGTAATTTATCTATAATTATAAATATGTATGTATTCAGAAATATATAAGTATATTTATCAGTTGTCTAGTACTCATAACACAAGTTCTATGTAATAAGACAGCAAGCAACAGATTACATGTATTATGTCAAATAAAAATAATCTGTCAAATTTATAGAAATTGTTCAAATTAATAATAATTACAAAAATAATATCTCACAGAAAAAAAATATGATATTTATTTCTCAAAACAGACACAAAGTCACTTACTTGAGAAAAAAGGTTCACTTGGTTCGTCACTAAGTACGTACTTTGTTAAACCCTGTTAAACCCATCCAATGCGTTGTCTTAGGGCTGATTTCATCATTTAATATAAGAACTTAATTCAACTAAACTGAGCTCAGCGTAATCTAGTTAAGACCCGTGTCGTAAACATGGGCGACAACAAAAGAATTGAAACTGAGTTTAGCTGAAACTAGGTTCAATTCATCGTGGTGAAACGCAAAATGAAGCTATAATCTCGATTAGGCGCTCAAACTGCGTTTTGTTTTATATAAACACGATTAGTTTATTGGTGAATTTGGCCCTTAAAGTAGATATTTTCTAATAGTTTTATAAATAGTCTGCTAGTTGGTTCTTGAATGCATTGAATGGGCGTATTTTTTTGTAAAGGGGGGTATTTTGTTATAAAACTGTGCTCCTTCGGATTGCCGAATTTAGATCTCGTCTTTGGCTAGACTAAAAAATTAGGCCGGAGACTACTACGTTGTGTTATTTCTTTTTCTTTATTTAATAAAAAATAGGTTGTTCTGTACAGTTTTGTTGAGTCTTAAGGATAAAAATACAAGTATTGTAGATATTATAACTGCCTAATGTTCATTATTTTAGTTTTTTTCATATATTTAAAATTTGACAGGAACTAAGTTCGAAAATTTCACTTCATTCACCGCCTAAAAATATATATTATATTTATAGAAATGACTATCTAATTAAGACAGCAATGCTTAATATCTACTTTCATAAAGTAGTTATATAGTCGTCAGTCATAGTCCCCACTGTGACTGACGAATACAAAACTACAAATTGTTTACATTCTTGTTTACAATTGTCACATAATCTGATAATTTGTAAACAAGAATGTAAACAATTAGTTGATACAATATTTTCTCTTACAAAGTTTGATCCTGTTGATTTCAGTAGAAGTTATGGATTAAGAATACCGGTAGCAACATAATATTATTATGTAAGTTTGATTTAATTAATTAATTCTATAAACCAATTCCAGATTTTGCTAAATTCGACTTCATTATAATTGGAGCGGGTTCAGCAGGAAGCGTGCTTGCAAACCGATTAACTGAAGTGGAAGACTGGAATGTTCTGCTTATAGAAGCAGGAGATGACCCACCAATAGAATCAGATGTGAGTTGCAATAAAGTAAAAAAATATACTAAACGACTCCCTCAGTCGTCATTTTGTTATTTTGCTAAACGTAAGGTACGTTTCTATTCTTAATTTGAAGATTGATGAGAATAGAGGTTTGTAATACTTATACCCGTGCAACATTTAGGTGTAATAACATATATCCTTTAATAGAATTTAAATAATTTCAGATTCCTGGATTGGTAGGATCTTTATATAATACTAAATACGACTGGAAATATTTAACAGTTAATGATGGAGTGTCAGATCAAGGCTTAATAAATGGCTCGGCAAGTTGGCCACGGGGAAAAGTGTTTGGTGGTAGTAGTAGTATCAATGTAATGCTTTACGTACAAGGAAATGACGAAGACTTCAAAAATTGGTACAATGCGGGAAATAAAGAATGGAATTTAGAAGATGTACGACGGTGCTTCAAAAAAGCTGAAAGTCTCCAAAATCAAGATATGCTAAAGAATCCTAAGATTAGTGACCACTATGGCCACAAAGGTCCACTTGTCATAAACAAATTTAACCAAACCTACAATAATTTGTATCAAAAAGTTATAGAATCATGGGATGAAATTGGTTTTAAGAAAGTTGCTGATTTAAACGCCGCAAATGTTATGGGCTCCGGTTTCATCACAGCAACAGCTGCAAGTGGAATTAGACAAAGTACAAATAAAGCATACGTAAAGCCAATTGGAAATAGAAAGAATTTAAAAATATTAAAAAGAGCGTTGGCAACAAAAATTCTGATAAATGACAATTCTACAATTTATGGAGTTGAAATTGAGAAAGATGGACAAAATTTGACAGTTTATGTATCTAAGGAAGTTATATTAAGTGCTGGATCAATTGCCTCTCCACAACTACTAATGTTATCTGGTGTGGGTCCTAAAGAACACCTTCTTTCAAAAAATATCACATGTATTGTTGATTCCCCAATGGTAGGGCAAAACCTTCAAGAGCACACAATAGTGCCCATTCCAATATGTGGTGATGTCCCTGAACAGCAATCAACTGTGACACAATATTATGGTGCCATAGATTACTTAGCTAAACGCCAAGGTTATTTAACAGATAATGCAATTTCATCGGGTGCTCTATCATTTTTCTCTACAGTTGATAATGCTACGTTTCCAAATTGTGAAAATCAGATTTCAATAATACCGAAAAACTTCTCCACTCTAAATGATTCTTTATTCTCGATATTTCGTTACAATGAAGTAGCTCGTAATTCTATTCTTGAGCTTAACAAAAACCATGCACTTTATTTTATATTTTTCACCCTTTTACATCCTTATTCTAGGGGAAATATTTATTTGAGTACAAACAATCCTCACGATGCTCCTCTAATATATTCAAACTATTTTCAAGATTCCAGAGATTTAGATATTGCTGTTAAAGGAATTAAGATGGACACAAAAGTTGTGAACACCACTTTTTTCAAATCTATCAATAGCTTTTTGGGTAGGATTAGTTTGCCTGCTTGTAATGATTTTGAGATAGATAGTGAAAGGTATTGGGAATGTATTGCCATTAATTTTGTAACTACGGGTTATCACCCTGTTGGTACATGTAAAATGGGGTCTGATATAAGTACATCCGTTGTCAACAGTCGGCTAAGAGTCCATGGAGTATCAAATCTGCGAGTTGTTGACGCTAGTATAATGCCTAATACTACCAGTGGTAACAACAACGCACCAACAATCATGATTGGCGAGCGAGGGTCAGAACTGATTAAAGAAGATTATGGAAGATTAGAATTGACATGTGAATAACGTAAATATTTGTATTTTTTAAATAAAAATCTTTAATTTTTATTTAAAACATTGTAAGTAAAACAATTCTTTTTTTTTAAGTTCGATCATTCAAATTCCAAATTGGATAATTACGAATAATATTAACGGTTATAGGAAATGCCACTGTTGTGTATTTAAACATTTGTACAACTTACATTTAACAAAATATTGTATTTTACAGTCAATTTATCAGTATTTACTAAACGACCTAAAGCTACAAAAGAAACCAATTTATCTCCAAATTACTGCCACGAAACAAAATATCAAGAGAATTACATATAAATAATGCAAAAACAGTACGGTTTGGTTGTAAATCCCTTCTAATCGGTCCCGCAAGAGCTCTGACCCAAATTCGCGGTACCTTTGGCTATTTTCACATGATTACAGCACCGAAGATTATGTACGGCGATGTTTCGGGGTCCATAGCTGAGTCAGGAACTACTGGTCCTAAGCAAACGGGTTGGTTAGTAGTAAATATTTTAACAATAGGGAATCGCGCTCACGTTGCCTAATCCCTGCAAACATTGAATGACAAACGTTTGTTTGGCGCAAAAGTTAATTTTTGGTTCGTTTGTTCTGCGATGTGGTCCGCAGATTTGGTAAAGCGGCCATTATCTATAGCGGGGCTAGTTGTTAACATAGCTCTGTTTTGCCAACAGGTAAGCATAATAAATTAGGATTTAATAGAGCAGTGTATGTTTAGTGGTGTTGTTTTAGTAAATTAATTACTAGCTCCATCACTGCTTTGCTTACCTCAACGTGGAAGTTGAAAATAATATTCTATAGAAAATTTGAAAAAAAAAAACTGTCCATATGAAAGAATGAGGCGGAAAATTTAGACAAAGCAGGATGGATCAAAGTAAGAAGTATCTAAGTAAATGGAAGCAGGAAAACGCACTAACTATCAAGATTATTTATTAAATAAAATTTAAGAAATCTTTACTCAAACTTGGTAACAATGAACAATATGAACATGATCGACGTGTATTTTATCATCTAGACATTCAATCACCAAATTTTACCTGCAATTAAAAAAATAATAATTGAATTTTAAAATGAACGCTGTAAAAAAAGCTTTTGTGCTTCTTTCAGACGGTTTCCTGTAGCTTTTTGAAACCAGTCATCCTTAAAAACCCAAAATTTTGGCTTCGATTCGATCTGTACTTTAGAGTAACGGTAAACTTCGAAATTACTCACATGGCTCTCAAGGTAGTTGGAGAAAATTAGAATATTGTTCGTCGTGATACAGATTTCACGACGACGATTTATATATTCTACAATAGATGAATAAGTACTGTAGAGCTTCTTTTGACGCCTTTGAGATGTAGTGCTGGAGAAAAATACTTCGTACAACTTGGACAGCATTTTGGAGCAATGTATCCCTGTTGCGAGTGCTCAAAATTTCCTCGCGGTTGTCGTCCAAGTTTTTTTTGCAAGATTCTGCAATACTTGCAATTCTACGTTACAAGAAAAGAATTTGGCAACTTTGAAAGACTCATCAAGATCAGTAAGTAGATGACAAAAGGCATTTAAAGTAGAGGGCGTTGTAAAGGCCGTTGTGTACTGTAGAGACAGTACGCAACGCTCTTTCCACCGCCAGAGATAAAAATCTGTTTTTATCTTTGCAGGAATATCGTACGAGAGAAAGTGATGAAGCAAGAAGGTCATGATCCTCGTAGAGTTTCTTTTGTCAATACTTCTTTAGAGGATTAGATCAGGCAAAGAATTTAGTCAGGTAGAATTAGGAAATATATAGCCAGTCACTAAGTGTAGAATCTACTGGCGAAAGAAATTTTATAATGTTTGGTAAAAGAGAATTTTAATAGCAATAAATCTCACCGCATAAGCCTAACATTATCTTCGGTTACGGGACTCATATAGCATAATAAATTAAAAGTAACTAAATATAAATAGCTACTTTTCTTTTTCTAAATACAATGTTTTTTTTGTATACATTATTACTGTTACACTAAAATATTACTAGCATTTTTTAAAATTATTTGTCAATCACCTTAGCTTTTTCTCTCTTTAGTTTTCTAAATTCTACTTTGTTATTCGCTATTGTTTACCATCCTGGACCGGCTATTTGTTTTTTTTATCTTGACATCGTGTCATTTAATGCTCTTTGTTTCTTTTTCCATCTCTTGCATAGCATTCTGTTATCAATCTCGTCAATTTTTCCTTTTGTCTCTTTACATATGACCTATCTATTTCAAAAATTTAAACACCATTTTGAAGTCCAGTTTTTTTTATTTATTTTAATACATGTTCTCCTTTCTCTTGACCCTGATTACGCTTCAAGTAAACAAAGGTAGACTTAATACCATAGACATTTTATACCAGTCAACCTTAGGGCGGTGCAGAAACATAACATAGTAGGTGCAAATTTCCACGTGTTAGCATCTCTTCTGTTTATATCTCTATTAATTGTATCCTCTGAGTATATTCATTGACTAAGATAGATGTATTCCCTAACGTGTTTTCTATTCACTTGATGGGCACTTGTGGTTGGAATTGGTTATGACTTTTGTTTTTGTTATACTTATGGACAGCCTGCAAAAACGCTTTCATCTGATAGTTGTAACTTTATTCTTTCTAAGTTTCTTGTATTAACCAGCCCCTGCCCAAATGACCCAGTGGTAACGGTTCTAACTTATGAGTTGTAGGTTGTGAGGTCAAGCCGAGCCAGGCGCATTACTTTGTGTAATTTATTTCATCACCACTACTCTCAAAACGGTCAAGGAAAACATCGTGAGGAAACCGGCATGTCTTAAAACCAAAAATTTGAATACGTGACATCTACCAACATGCACTATGCCCGCGTGGTGGATTTTCGTAATCCATACGCGGGCCCAGTAGGGGTACCCTCTCGTTGAGAGAGGGGCCCAAGTCCCTGCAGTGGGAATAGGCTGACTATTCTTTTGCAATGCTATGCTTAACCGGCCCGTAATTATAACATTGTAAAACAATCACTTCTTTTCATACAAAAAAGGCAAGAGCATTAAATCACCATGGTAGCTCAAGTTACAGGTTTTCTCTTGAGGTTTTTTTTCAGCAATGTTTGTGTTTCTGATATAAACTTAAAAAGTAGATACAGCTTCATACTAATCGCAAAGGCATATGGATCTTCCTAATGGTTCGGGGATACGACACAGTCTCCTGCAGAAGACGAGCCACCTTGCTGGTTTGCCACCGTGGGGTCTGACGCAACAATCCTTACACGTACGAGTAGTGGAATTGTAAGTTCTCTGCCGTTACAAGTCGCAGCAATGAGCAGCTCGATGTTCGACAAAAACCTAGATCTGGATCGACGGAGCTTTGTGTTCCAAAAGAGATGTCAGCATAATTGACCAGGCCTACTAGAACCGAATGCTTATCAGGTCTGCGAAATCGTTTAGAAGAGTTACCGTAGCCCTTGAACGCAAAGCCACTGAAAGTACACTGGTGTTTTTAGTCAGTAAAAGTCTGACCCTCACTCTTGCTTTATCCAGAGTAGGAAAATTTATTTGGTTCACTTGATGACGTTATCTAAACGAGTTGCTTGACCATCAACTTTTATACTTACTTTTGTTTTTCATAATATTTATTTTTATATTTATTTATTTATTTATTTATTTATTTAATCTTCATGTACAATAGTGGTACATAGGCCATTACCTCACAAGGAAACATACCTTTGATTCGCTCTCCCTCTTTCCTCTCCCTCTTTTTCATAACTCTTCACTCTTACCTCCCATAACTCTACACTCTTACCTCACATAACTCATCACTCTTACAACTTTTCTTTTTACTATTCTCACTCCTCAACCTCGTCTCACTCTTGTTAACGTCTAAAAACGTTACATTCAGACACATAATCGTGTTCAGACACTATTATTCGGCCACAGTTTCCGAATCGACACATTTTATTTTCAATATTTTTCACTGACGATTCGGATGAAGGTGTTTAGTACAGGCAGATAAAAAAAGTTTTAAAATTTAGAAAAGAAAACTTTACCCGAAGCTGCTGTCTTAAATCCAGCCTAAGTCTTCATAACGCTTTTATTTCCCATCTATATTATTTTAAAACTTTTTAACTGACTGTACTAAACAGTGTGTGTCCGATCCTCAGTAAAAAAAATATTGAGTAAAATAAAAATGTGTCCGAATCGTAAGTCGTCTGAAACTACTCATCATCTTCCTGCCCTTATCCCGTTTTATTTGGGGTCGGCGCAACACGTTTTTTTCTTCCATTCTCTCCTGTCACTCGTCACGCTATCACTAACTCCCTTTTCTTTCATATCACTCCTCACACAATCCATCCATCTCTTCTTTGGCCTCCCTCCTAGTATTCGTTATTCAATTGTCGTCTAAAACTACTATTGAATAAAAATGGTTTCGAAAATAGATATTTGTTCAATACACAAATAGATATTAGTAAGCACTTGTTTTCCTATATGTCTCAGTCGATACCATGTCAGGAACAGCACGCACCACCGCCCAAACTTCCAAGCGAAGTAATTTGCAACAAAACATGACCCTCAGAATATGCTGAATAAAGTTTAGACCACGGACGCGGTCACTCGTAACCACACGTGACGTAAGCGATACGTGCTCGACTAAACCCTTGCGGGTTGCCGCAAATCTCTGAAGCTTACATCCACTCGCGTGAATATCATATTAAATCGTTTTTAGTTTTGTGTTCCATTTCTATACATTTTTCTTTTTATTTTATTTTTCTTGTTGTAAAGGTATTATGAAAAATCAATCATTTTGTCTATGTTAAGTTTGTCTTTGGATATGGCATGGCGGCCGTTATAGGTAATTGTATTGCGTTTCCTCTTACTCTGTGAATTCACGATTTTCACTTGCCCTCTCACACTACATTATATTCCTCTGTGAAGTAAAACCTGGTTTGACAATCATAATTTTGCCTTAAATTCAACAGCTGATTATAAAATTGATCATTATTTTTAAACATTTGTTGTAGGTACGCATGATTTAACATTTCTCTATCCGTACCTGTTGATTGTTTGTTTATTGTTATGAACGACACGTCTTTTATTACTTGGTATTCATCAAATACTAAAAAAAATAACCCAACATTAAATTGTAAGATTTTTGGCCACACCATGATGTGTTTTAATGTACAGTCGTGACCTCTGTAGGCTTAGGCAACTTACACTAGGAATTGACAATCAAATATCTAAACGTAACTTATTCTTTCGCACGCCTCTTGGTTATCCTTGCGGGATACCGCAAATTTAGGTAGCTATGTAGCGGTATGATGTCAGCAGTAACCTCTGGTGCCGGTTTAACTTAAAGTTTTGAGTTTTTTCTATTAATGTGATCTAATTACTTCCATCGTTCTGGGGCCCTTTGTGTTCTAGAATCGCGGGTAACCTTTTTAAAAGTCGTACTATGGCCTTAGTAGGCTACGACCCTGCTGAGTCCCTACAGTTTGCTGACAACTCCTTGAGGCGCGCGGGAACAGTACGCGCCGTCGACGACTTTGGGTCGATCCGGACGGTTGGACAACGAGCAACCGGCCGGTGGGGTTGCTCGGTGCGGTGGCCGGAAATCGGGATCGGAATCCCGGCGGCGGCTGGGGGGGCGTAAGCGTCGTTGCCTCATGCGGTCAGCCTCCTCCTTTGCTATCATCGCTGCTTCGCAGAAGGAGGCGACCGACTTGCCATTCCTCCTCGCTCCGGACCAGGGCCTGTACCAAGGCCCGGTGCGAGAGATCGCCCTGCCGATCGCTCCCACGAGGACACGGCAATGCTCTGCCCAAGTGGGGCACACCTCTATCGTGTGCTCCACCGTGTCCTTTGGGTGGTCCACATAGTGGCGATACCTGGGCGTCTCTTCCACGCAAATCCGGTGGAGGTACATCCCAAATTTACCATGTCCGGTAAGGTGAGGACGCCGTGAGGTCTTTCCAGCCACGCCTCAAAGAAGAGACTTACCGCCACAATTATTTGAAGTGGAATACTACGTGTCGTCAAAGACTCGGGCTCATTCCGGACGGTGAGCTACGATGGCTGGTAGTCGGGGTTTTTTATTGTCAAAAACCATTGTTGCCTAGTACTTAAACTATATCAATATTTTTTTAAATAATTAGCGTAGCGATAAGTAGTCATTAAAACTCGTAGTTGGTAGGAAAATAGGTGGTTTTCCTAGAGTTACGTACCTGCAATGCTAGCTTAAAACTGCAATAGAAATACTTTATTTTATTCAAAATTATGCTTCTTCTTTTTCCTGCCCTTATCCCATATTACTTGGGGTCGGCGCAACACGTTTTTTTCTTCCACTCTGTCCTATCACTTTTCACACAATCCATCTATCTCTTCTTTGACCTGATCCTTTGAATTATGATAAAGTTCATAAAAAAGAGCATTACTTACAGTTACTATTTCCTTTTGCACAGTACCCGAGGTGAATGTAACGCAATACCAAAGAGAGCTTTTTCAAAGCAACACAACATAACCAAAACATTTTATTAACAGCTCTCGTCCTAAAAAGGCTCAGCACACAACTTCTAATACAGTTAAACATTTTGTTCCGGGACTAAATTCATGTGTTCTAGTTTGTCTAACCCAGATTAATCTTTGGCATTTCTCGTAAAAATGGTGTCCGCATACTTATACTTAGGGCTGATTTCATAATTCAATATAAAAACTCAGTTCAACTAAACTGAGCTCAGCGTAATCTAGTTTAAAGACTCGTGTCGTAAACATGGGCGACTTTAGCGTAAACTAGGTTCAATGCATAGCGGTAAAACGCAAAATGAAGTTATAATCTCGATTAGACGCTTGTTTTATATAATCGCGATTAGTTTCTTGGTGAATTTGGCCCTTAGTATCGCAGTGAGAATAGACATACCTTGTTGCCTTGTTGGCCTAGCATGTTTGTAATTTAAAATTAGAACACGAGCTAGTTTTTAAGGTACCGTACATCAAAAGAAAAAACGGAATCCTTATAAGATCACTTTGTTGTCTGTCTAGAACCTTTATCTTGGGAACGCGTGGAATTTAAAACCATATACTCAAATATGTGTGTAATTCATAGGGTACCAAAACTAACTAAAATTTAACATATTAAAGCCAGGTCTACACAATCAGGTTTGTCAGGCACATATGTAGGAATATACATATTTGTAAACAGTAAAGTGTAACAACTTTACTGTCACAAAAACAATACTTTTTTTTTACGATTCGAAATAATTTCTGAGGCAGACTTTAGCTATTTACATCGGTAAGTTTGTACGTACAGATATCGTATCCTCAATGAGCGAGTCCGACTCACACTTGCCCAGTCTTTTTCTTTCTTTTTACGTTGCGGCTGCAAATAGCTTTAGTTACCGGCTTGTTGTTAGCAAGCCGTTACATTTTCTAGCTACATAGTGTAGGCGTTGTGCGGAAGCTCTATTTAAAATAATGGTTTTGTTAAAGGCAACAGGTTAGTTACGTGTGTATGTGGATTCAAACATTCTTGATTCATGAGTTGGTGAGGACGGGAAGTCAGTTGCACAAAATCGATTTTTGGACAAAATAGATGTAATGAAAATTTCCAGTACATTTGTTGTATCCTTTCCTATTTAGTTATTGATGTACAAAGAGTGAGTTGCTTAGTGATAACCAAAGCTTCATCTAGGATAAATAAAAAACGGGTTGCACCAATTTAGCAGCAACTGAAACGACCTTACAAATAACGATAGCAATAACAACAGAAATCTCGCAGTTAAAAGCTAAATTATGTTATGAATAGAATTTAATAGAATAAGATTTATTTGCATAAGAACACGATATAAAAGATAGTACAAAGATTAAATAAAGAGCATACGTCATATTTTTGTTTAACATAAGTGTGCAAATTGTGCATACAATTAAGCCATGTACTATGTATTCCAAATGAGAATAGGATCGATTGCCATGTTGTGACGTCACGTCGTACTGTCAAATCGAAGAAATTTTGGCGAAATTGAAGAACTCAGAGATGAGTAAAATTGAAGAACTGGATTTTGATTATACTTTTTTCAAAATCAA
Organism: Leucania comma; assembly: GCA_958295575.1. Lineage (NCBI taxonomy): Eukaryota > Metazoa > Arthropoda > Insecta > Lepidoptera > Noctuidae > Leucania > Leucania comma. The sequence goes on from OY282470.1 coordinate 18,463,633, forward strand.
AAAAAAAAAAAAAATTTTTCATAAATAAATTAAAATTTAAAATTTCTTTCCTCGATTTGACAGTAAATCGTGACGTCACAACATGGCTATCGATCTTAATCTCATTTGGAACGCATTGTATATGTGGGGCATACTGTAAGTGTCTGGATCTGGCAACTTATAATAAAAAAATGAAAAAACAATTACAGAATTCGAAAATGGAACTCTTTGTGAGCATGTTACTTTTTAATTTGTGAGACTGTCATAAACGTTTTTTTAATTGTTGCGTTCTTTCGAAGATTGGGTGTCACTGTAAAATTAATATAACTCGTTAACATTTTCGTTCAATGATTTTTTATAATTTCGTGTTAATATGAGAGTTGCCAGAGACTTCAATTTGCAGATGAAGCAAAATGTCGCAGCTCTGTGTATTTGTGGTTCATGAATTTAGACGTGGACATGACGTAACGTGATCATTTCTATGACGAAGTACGTGAAGGTTGGCCGGCGGCCGCGGTTACAGTCTCGAATATTGACACCGTAGTACGACTTATTGAAACTGCCAAAAAATTACTTGCCAGCAAATTTGTGCTTTGAGCCAAGTGCAAAACATTTTACGTATACATCTGAAGGTTCGGAAGCTTTGCACTTGATGGATAGGTATTACATGACTTAACGGAGGACCAGAAAGGACTGCGCGTCCACTGGTGCCGTAAAATAATAAAAAAGTTTAATGGAGGACAGTCATTGGCTATCTATAATATCGTGACAGATAAAGAAACCTGGGTGCACTGCTTTGAACCCGAAATAAAAAGTTAGTTGGCAAAGTTGGTCTTTCTTTTTAAAGATTTGCCGACGAAAGTTCGAAGAATAATCGAAATATTGGTAAAACAATGGTTGCTTTTTTTTTTAGCAAATTACACTACAGTATCGCTTGAAGATCCAAGGACAGTGACTGCAGATAGGTACAACAACACTTGCTTATCCAGCCTTATAAAAAGTCCGCGAAAAGCGTTCTCGAAGCAATATACTCCTCCATCACGATAACGCATCCTCACATTCCGTTAAGGTAACAAAATCCTATTTGAAGGCTTCAGATGTGGAACTGATGACTGACGAATACGCCTTACAGCCCGGACCTCGCAACCTGCGTCTCTATTTGTTTTCAAAAGTTAAAGACAAACTCGAAGGCACACGTTTTACGAGCCCTGAATTGCCGGTGAATACATTCCATGAAGCCATTGAAGAGGTGACTAAAGAAAACTGGTCCAACTTCAATGTACAATGGTTTCAGCGATTGCAAAACTGTATAAATTGCGAGGGAATATACAATAAAGGTTATTGTAAGTCTTATATTTAGTCTTATTTATCAAAAATTCAGAAACTTTCAGTATGTCCTCAGTATGTGTAGTTATGGCTGACACATTAGAAATAATGTAATTTTTTGACAAAACTTTTTTTATAATTATGATGGTGCAACTCCAGATGGTAAAATGCAAGGGTAAATGTTACTGTTGTAATTAACTTTGTAAAAAGCTTAGTGAAACCCACTCTAACAGTAAACATATGTTTAAGTACATAGTATTATTTTAACGAGGTCGAACTTACATCATCTATTGAGAACAGACAAGCAATACTATTGCAATCAAAGATCTCAACTGTTGCGCTATTGGTATGAGCCACACTCATAGGCATATTTTATGCTGCCGAAGGAGGCCACCGCACACGTGACGGAATGGGCTTCCTCTCGTTCCAGCCACGAGGATCCCGATCCCGATTTCCAGCTTGCGGACAGTGAGCAATGGGCAGCTCGCCGTCCGGCCTTTCAGTAACGGCCGTACCGAACCCAAGACGTCGATGGAGCGTGGAGTTCCACGCGAGAGAAGAGAATGAGATATCAAGACTACAGAAAACCTAAATACCACTATTTCGTAGGCCACTTAATGGTTTCTTTGCTGTCCAAGAGCAACAACAAAATAATTGTCTTTTTTGTTGCTGTTGGTGCAAATTAGCTGAAATAAATGTAGGTAAGCTACAACTTAAAAGACGATGTCAACGACCAATTTATAGGAGCATCTAAGTTCTTCCTCTGTTTTGTATTCCAACCACGTTTGCTTCGATATTGAGTCGTCTGTCTGTGAATTCAGTCGAGCGCCGCATGAATTATGTTTAGTATAATGAAACAGTTGATACAGATAAGATCTGCCATTAAGATAAAGAAGCCAGTATTGTACTCGTATTACCTGCAAAGGGCAAACTGTAGCATCCTTGGGTACATAATAATAACGGCCTTTTCAGGAAGAATACTATAAATGGGCTTTTTGCACAAAGGGGTTTTTTTTCGTAATAAAAAAGGATTTATTAGTTTGGATAAAACTAGAACTACATTAGATGAACGCATACGTGTAACACCCGCCTGATTTGAACATAGAACGACGTCGCGTGTTGTTGATTATGTGTGGCTTTACAAGTCTAGTTTCGATAGAAAATGTATGGAGACCAACGCGCCCAGATCGGCGTGTGTTGTACACGTGTGCGCACTGTAGTTCTAGCTTAACAATTCATAGTTTTTTTTAGAATGATATGATTATTAATATTTTGTTTTTAAAATACATGTGAACTTAGAAAAAAAAAGATATGAAATGATTCATATCTTTTTTTTTCTAAATTTGTCTAGGATACCCATGCCTCCGAAAAAATATTAAGCTTTTGGTTTCCCGTTGTCACTTGTAGATCTTTGTTAGTCATTACTGTTGCCTGATGCCTGTTGTTGTGTTGCCCAGTAACTGGGCTGGAGGCGTGATAGGCAGTTGCTCTGAAAACATGAGCATTCAGCCGAATACCAGTTAGACTGGCAAACCCAAAGCTGACTAGGGAGATCGACCGTTCTTAGCGGACTTTTACATCCTTTAAGGATCTGGCAAATTTTAAGTTTATAGGAATGGAATGGAATAGTTTCTGAGATTTCGTGATTAATCTGTGAGTGGTATTTCGCTTCACTAGGTACATAAAATAAAACAAAGTCTCTTCCCGCTGTCTGTCCCTATGTATGCTTGAGTCTTTAAAACTACGCAACGGATTTTGATGCGGTTTTTTTAATAGATAGAGCGATTAAAGAGGAAAGTTTTATATGTATAAAACATGCATAATATATTAAATATCACAATTGCACCCGTGGGAAGCTGGGGCGGGTCGCTAGTTTATATATATATATATATAGAAGATTTGTGAGAGTTTCTACATATTAGAGTCCCAGTTGCCATGCTCGTCACTCTAGTGACATATTTACCTGTCAGCAAACTAAAAAATTCCTTAAAAAACCCTTTCAACCCAATAAACAAATAAATAAGCCTTTTTTGGCGTAAAAAACGGTCAGTCAATAATAAAGACATTCATAAAAATAATAGGATGATATTACTCATCATTACCATAATAAACCACATAGGGAAAGAAGATAAAAATAGGAGGAAAAAGTAGAAAAAAATAACGGAGGCTGAACACTGAGCAAACTTGAAAAAAATCTGATCATTTGTCATTTACCCTCAGCACCATGATGATCGATGTCAAAACGGAAAAAAAAAATAGTCGATTTTCCGTCGAGCTTTGCAATGGCCGGCAGGTAAATAATCCTGTGGGTCAGGTCGAACGGAAAAAATATGCTTCACGCTTGACTGTTATTGCTACGGCTTGCTTTAAGGGTTCTATGTTACTTATCTGTATTTAAAAGAAAAACTAACTTATTGATATATAGGTTTAAAGATACTTTATTTTCAATGAAAACATAACATGTCGCTTACTTGAGAACAACCATTATAACTTAAATACTAATTTAGGTTTGACAACATCCGTCACCATCCGTCCATATATAATATATATAATATATTCCACAACTATCACACAACACCGTCTAGCCCCAAGCTAAGCAGAGCTTGCGTTATGGGTACCAGACAGCTGATAAACATACTTATATATTTCTAAATACAAACATATTATAGATAAATAACACCCAGACACAGAACAAATGATCATGTTCATCACACAAACATTTGTCCTGGGTGGGAATCGAACCCACGACCTCCGGCATAGCAGTCAGGGCCACTAACCATTAGACCAACAGGCCACTCAAATACTCAATATATGTCCGTTAAAGAGCAGTGGTGGCCGAATGGTAACGGCCCCGACTTACGTTTTTTCAGGTTACGAAGTTTCAGGTTACGGGTTCAAACCCAGACGCATTACTTTGTGTATTTATTTCATCACCACTGTTCTCAAAACGGTGAAGGAAAACATCGTGAGGAAATGTCCTAGAAGCAAAAATTCGAAGAAATTTGACATCCACCAAACCGCATTGAGCCCATGTGGTGGATTACGGCCCATTGCCTCTCCCAGAGAGGAGGCCTGAGTCCCAGCAGTGGGAAAATTATAAAGCTGATGCTATGCTGTACTATCATCCGTCACAAACATAGATTAAATCAAAACTGTGGATATCAATGGTCACAAACCTATTAAATCTACCCGGAATTAGACCCATCCAACGCTTTAATTTTTCGATTATCAACGCATAGTCGAAACTACTGGGTCTAGGAACGTGAATGTTTCCACAAGGCATCCTTAGATGATTTGAGCGAGCAAATTTTGTGTGTACGCATTATACGTTGGACCCATATTTATTTGAAAAGTTGCAAAAGACTCATAAGTATAGTGGCAACAGAGAGTAAATGTCTTTAATATTTTTGCTGTACTTTCTGTTGGACATTGTAAATATACACGTATAATACTAAAAAAAAACGATCTCCGATTAATATAAAAGTGAGGTAATTATTATAAAAATTAATGATTTAGTATACCATAGGCCATAGACAGTTTTGAAAGTGTCATCTTTGACATCAATCAATTACACTATGCCCAAAATGCACTACACCACAATGCTATCAATTTTGTAACTATAAGGTGTATCCCAATTAACAAGTAAGGCCATTATTATACAAAGTATGCTAAGGGCCATAGACTACCACAACAATTATACCAAATGCTATAGACAATAGTCAATCAATTATTTAATTACACTATACCACTGTCGGCGCGTACTGTTCCCGCACGCCTCAAGGAGTTGTCAGCAAACTGTAGGGGCCCAGCAAGGTCGAAGCCTACTGGGGCCAAGGGTTAGGTGAAAGTGAATCCCGGGACCCTGGCCCAAAGGCAATGAAGGAGTAGGGCAGGTTTTTAGTCAGTAAGAGTCTGACACTATCTCCCGACAACAAAAAACTTAATACTATACCACTGCTATCTTTGATTTGTGCCTCATAGTTGCAAAATTTGAGACATATTCAAATCTATTTTATAATTCGAAAGCAGATGCCCATAAATGTATCGAGAGCCATATATTATACTACCCGACCGTAGCTATTATCGTATAATGTATACGTGACTTTATGTTATCTCTAGTCTATGCATAAAGAAGTAAACAACAACAACCGTAAAATTTGTAGTGAGATTAGTGATTACGATTCATAGGGTTCAGTGACAGCTAAATTGTGAATCCCTTTGTATTGCACATGAACATGGATTAACACAAGGTCCATGAATAATTTAACCAATAATGAAACATAATAATAGGGATTTATTTTCAGGTTACCTTCTCCCATTCTTGGTAGTTTTTTTTTGGTGGGAAAGTCATCCAATGATATTTCCACGCCCTTGGGCGGGGCAGGAGATAGCGTCAGACTTTCACTGACTAAAAACCCAGTCCTGTTTCTTCTTTGACTTCGTTCTCTGTTCCCCAGTAGTCTTCGACCCTGCTGAGCCCCTACGGTTTGCTGAAATCTTCCTGAGGCGCGCGTGAAACGTTACGCGCCGTCGACGACTTAGGTCCAGTCTGGACGGTTACTGGACGGTTGGACGGGGAGCTACCCATTCCTCGCTATCCGCCCATTCGTCGCCGTTCCCTCTCTTGATGGAGCGAGAGGACATGTCAGACTTCTATTGTCTAAAACCACTTCTCTGTCCTTCAGTTGCCCTTTGCGTGCTAGTACTATACTACGGACTACTACTATACCAGGGACTTGGTCACCTTTCGCAAGTATTTTATTAAAAAAAGATAAGTCATCCTTAACATAATAGTTTTGATGATTTCAAACTGAAAAGATTAAGATATCATAACAAACGTCACGCTTTTATTACTTTGATTCAAATATTAACTGCCTCAATTCAAGTAATTAGCTATACTAACTTAAAATATTTATGGAATTCATATCACATCAACGAGTGATATTATAGAACCTCTCTGACGCAATAATTATGACATAATATACTTAATAACGCGAGCGAAGCCGCTATCGGAAGCTACTTAATAATACATTTGTACATTGAATAATATTACTACAAATGAAAAAAAATCTTAAAATACATAGGACCAAAATAAGATGTTGTGCAAGCATTTCCGGTTTTGTTACTAAAAATATGAATTACCTTTCTTCGTAATAAAATTCTCAAAATAAAAACGGTATTTTAAAGGTTCCTCGAACAAAGAGTTGGAATACGTACTTCATGCTTTTGTTACAAAAAATAAAACACCCAAACAATAATACAACGATAAAAAAAAGTAATTTTTAGCCTTTCGTTCAGGAGGTGGAAGTTCAAAATTATTCATTGTAGGTACTTCATTATGTAACAATGTTACAGGAATTCAAAGAAAAAAACTTGAAACAATCTTTACGTTTATTTTTGTAACAAAATGTTTTTCATTTGCCAAGTACGTAGATTAAAAATTAGCTTAATTGTTTCCGGCTTTTTTATGTTACACTTTTTCTGTTGTTACGAGTATGTTGAAAAAAAAGCTTTAATCGTACTAACACTGCGTGTTACATTTCTTAAGACTAACAGCACTTGAGTAGATAAACCGTACAGAGGCAAAGCTTCCTAAAAACGTGCAATATTGTTACCTATTTTGGTAGGGTGAAAACAAATGAAATAAAACATTTATAAAACAGTTTCAGTATTCAGTATAATATCACAAATATAATTATATATCTATATTATGTATATTGTATATTCAACACACATTCCTACTACGTACATACTAACCTATTCACATACCTAAAAATATTTATTAAAAGCTTGTAACAACAATAAAAAGGCTAAAATACACCGTGTGGTACTTTCTTCTTATTAAAAAAGGTACTTAGAAAAATAATAATTAAATATTTAATTATTTATTGTACTCCTTGGGATTTTGAATTGAAGTATAATATTTTTATTTATCTAGTAGTTAATACACACAGTACAATAAACTATCATTAACAATAACAAAATACCTAAACTTGTAACCAACAAAATAAAAACAACGTGCGTCGCATAGACCCTGAGATTATCCACTGTGCCTGCGTTGACCAGTTTTTTTTTTTCAGGTTCATCGCGTACGCAACATGCAGCCAGTGGCCACGCACATATTCCCCGCGTGCTATACAAGCACGCGGTTAGAGTAGTGGAACCGATTTGCGCGGTTGTATGAAGCTTTTCCTCTTTTCCGTTTATCTACTCATGTGCTAACAATGATGAAGTGACCTAAAAATAATAATTTAATAAAAAATAATATACAATGTTCAAAAAATTATTTAAAAGTAATTGCCAAATTCCTCTTTAATAAACTCTGCTGCTCTCTCTGCTATCATAATACTCGGTGCATATATATTACCACTGGTTATGTCTGGCATTACACTTGCATCGACCACTCTTAAATGCGAAACTCCATGGACCTTCAATCTGCTGTTGACAACTGATGTTTTGGGATCAGTTCCCATCTTACAAGTGCCAACCAAATGACTCATTGAAGTTACCATAGTAGTACTAACACATTCCCAGTATTTGTCACTATCCAACTCAAAGCTGTTGCAAGCAGGCCAATTCATTCTTCCCAAAAATCCTCTCATATTTTTGAAAAATGTGGTTTTAACCAGTTTTGAAGCAATCTTGAGTCCTTGAATTGAAGCTTTCAGGTCTCTTGGGTCGTCGAAGTAATTTAGAAATATCAGCGGAGCCTCTTTAGGGTTGTTTGTATTTAAGGAGATATTGCCTGTTGAATGTGGGTGCAAAAGAGAAAACGAAAATAAATATAGTGAATAGTTTTTGTTCATCGTTACTATGGAGTCTATTATAATGTTTTTGTATCCATACAGTGATTTTATTAATTTTTGCAAGTCGACCGTGTTCTTCGGAATTATTGAGAGATAGATTTGGAATTCTGGATAAGATATCGAATTTGGAGTGGAAAAAAATGCTGTTATATCTGTGAAGATACTGCTTTCCGCTAAGCTTCCCGTATGATCGAAAATGTAATTGAACACGTCACGATGGTTTTCCTTTGTTGTCTTTTTCTCTGGTCCATCACCATAAACTGTTATTGGGACAACTAGATGATCTTGGAGGTTATGTCCTACCACTGGGGAGTCAACTAAACAGGTTATATTCTTGGAGAGAAGATGTTTTTTAGGACCAATGCCTGACAACATTAACAGTTGTGGAGTATTCACCGCTCCAGCACTCAAAATAACTTCATGTGTTGAGTAAAACGTCAAAATTTTATCATCCTTTTCCACTTCAACACCAAAAGCCAATATAGAATCCCTTGTTATCAATATTTTTCTTACAAATGCATTTTTAAGAATTTTCAGGTTCCATCTATTCCTGACTGGTGCTAAATATCCTGTATTAGTACTTTGTCTCACTCCATCAGCTGCTGTAGCCGTTACAATACCACAACCCATAAGGCCAGCTGCGTTCAAATCAGAAACATACTTAATTCCGATTTCATGACAGGCTTTTAAGACTCCGTTAGTAAAGTCTCTATTGGTGCTGTTGAATCTATTTATAGCTATTGGTCCTTCTTTGCCGTAAAACTTATTAGTAATAGGATCTTTAAGTAGTTTCATGCTTTGAAGGCTTTCGGCTTTTTTAAAGCATCGATGTACGTCATTCAAGTTCCAGTCCTCGTTGCCAGCATCAAACCATTTCTGGAAATCCTTGTCATGTCCCCGAATATAGTGCATTTCGTTGAGACTGCTGCTTCCTCCGAACATTTTGCCTCTCGACAGTTTTATGGAGCCGTTAACAAACGCCTGATCTATGGGTCGATTGTTCGTTGATACAGACTTCCAGTTGAATTCACTATCAGCAATCGTGTTGTCTAAGCCTGGCGTCTGAAAATTTAAGAAATTTAAAGACTATGAGATTTATGAGTGTTTATTAGGTTTTGAGGTTAATAAAAAATAAAGCACTGGAGTGCCAAAAAAAAAATACAGTTTTAAATAATTTAAGAAACTGTAATACAAAGCTGCAGTTATTTACACCCGCCTTTCAACTGATCATCATACTGTGGCTCAAAGCGCCAATAACAAACACAGACTCATATTTTATTGTATAAGTGTGTGACTACATAAGATTGATTACCACATAAAATGCTCTCAAGGTTTTGTGACGGCTTATGTCTTACAAGCTATGTCCTCTTCGATACTTACATTAGATTCAACAGGCGGGTCACCTCCAGCTTCTACGAGTAATATTTTCCACCCTTTAACTTCGCTAAGTCGTCTTGCGACCACGCTCCCTGCTGTTCCGCCGCCGATTATTATGAAGTCGAAACTTTGGAAGTCTGAAAAATAAATGTTCGAATGTTTAATACCTTTTATCCTCAAATTGTGTAGGTATACTTAGTTGTTCTATCCCACCAAAACGGTTTGATCTTGGATATGTGTAAGGGTTGTACTAAAATAAAAAACGGTAATTTAAAAAACTAAAAAACCCGACTGCTTTTCTGAGTATACATGAAAAAGCCCTAAAACAAGAAAGTCGTTGTACCGGATTGCACTTATCTATATAATATTTTAAATACTGGAAGTCGGGACCCATTCTTATAGATAAGTGCAATCCGGTACAACGACTTTCTTGTTTTAGGGCTTTTTCATGTATACTCAGAAAAGCAGTCGGGTTTTTTAGTTTTTTAAATTACCGTTTTTTATTTTTTATTTTTTTAGTTTTATTTTATTACGATATCACTTTCAAAGTAATTACGAATCTAAAGACACCTCTCAAACTAAAATCCATCGAGCCGTTCAGGTCGCGGAGCGTACCAAACATTTGAATTTGGCGCTAAAAATCCGCCATATTGTTTTTTTTTTATTTTGATATACCCAGTGTCACTCTCACAGTAAATACGAATCTAACGACACCTCTCAAGCTAAAATCCATCGAGCCGTTCAGGCTGCAGAGCGTGCCAAACAATTATACATACATACATACATACATACATACATACTCTTGAAAAACATAACCCTCCTTCTGGCGCAGTCGGGTAAAAAAATTCTGTGTGCTTAAACCCGAAACGCGTTGTTATTGAAAATGCTTGTCACAGAAAAACAATGTGAACTCGAATATACACACATTTGAACCTAATGTACCTTCGTTAAATAAAATATCTATACTAAGTTCAAGTTAAAAGGCATGTGCAGATCAAATGCTTACTTTTAGTGACATTTTGTTTAGTATTATAAAATCGAATGAAATAATAAGATGGTTGTTGCTGATGTCTTGCCAATTTTAGTCACGAAGGTTTCAAAGTTAAGGTGGCTCATTCCCAGTCGCCTATGTCAACGTCGAGCATGGCATAAAACCTTGTTGCTCCATCTAACGCAATCAAACGCGATGTTTGATAGAGAGGCTACGCGAAAAAAGAGAGATAGCGCCTGAAAACTCTGTTGGCATTCCATAATTCCGTTATTTGCTCGAATATTTCACAAAATTTGTTCCAGGAAATACGTGTTTTTATTAAACCCTTAAATTTTTTTGAGAAATATGGTCGTCATTCAGAATCTCGATTACATATGCAATGATCATGGATGTACTTTTTTATATTTTTAATATATGAGTACATTATGGAAGGTCAAAGTTTACGTAATATAGCAGATTTTCAGAAGTCTTATTGGCGTAGTTTTACACAAATTTATGTTTAATATCCACAAGCATAAGCATAGATAAGCATAGATAATATCCACAAGATATCTGTGCATTCAAAATATTTAGAGAAATATGTATAACATAACCAATGAAAATGTACCTCGTGTTGGCCGTTCTTAAGTCACCGGGTATACAATTTTTTCGCAGGCGTATTTTGAACAGAATCTAGCATATTACAAAGCAGCATAAATAGTTGTAGTGACAAAATTTTTACATAAGTTATGTGTACCAGTCATAAAATAATTTTGATGCATACTTGGAACCTTAGATTCCGGTAATGTCTCATGGTTGAGAAGGCACTGTGCTGCAGCGAAGTACTGCAGTGTGGCAGCGAATAACTGAGGACCTGCTCCGGCCGTGGGCATCAGACATGATGTATTGTTGAGACTGAAAATCAGAAACACATAATTTTGATTCATATTTTCAATAGACTGCAGTATCCTACAGCTGTGTAAGGAAAAGATAAGACGCCAAGAGACAAATTGAACTCAGAGATTTACTTTAAACAATACAATGGTAAGACGAAATATCTTTTATCTGTTCTGTGCGAAATATCATTCACAACTTTGTACGAGTAAGTACAACTGTTTTTAAACAAAACACAATATTAGTGAACTATTGGAGAACAAATGGAACTAGATAAATAAAGATTATTTTAAGAAATCAATTAACCTTTTGTATGACCTAATTAGAGATACTATTAAAAAGCCTTTGTGTCTCGCGTGGATCTACATTCCAGCATCAAACGAGTTCATAAAGTGCCTAGAATATGCGTGAAGGCAATAAATAAAAGAAAAAAACTATATAGACATCGATAAAACTAAAATGTAATTTTATCTTTGTTTTGTGTGTTAATTTTTTAATTTGTTAAAATTGTTATTTTAATCAAAGATTTATACAACTTTGTTTTTGGATGGTATAATTTTGTCGATAGTTATAATTATGAATGAATGCATCTAAAGAGCGGGCAACCCAAGGCTGCTTTATCAAACATTGCGTTGGATGAAATTACAATCTTTTACACCATGTACCTAAACGATAAACGAGTGGGGAAAGACCCTCTTAATGGCAAATAACGAATCGATGATCAGTAAAAACTGCACACACAAAAAACCAGTTCTATAATTAATTATAAGCATTTCAAAAAATAAAATAAAAAATTGCTTAGTCACAATAAAAAACTGCCTCAGAAAAAAGAGATAAAATAAAAATAAAATAAAAAATAATATTCTAAAGTAATTTAGCAATAAAATTACTCACCTAAACATTTTTCACGAAAATTTTTCACTTAAACAACAAGGTAACCTACTTGAAGAACGCACGCATATTGAATGAGACGCAATGAATTGATTGCAATATTAATAGCACTGTCTAACTATAAAATTAAATTTTATAAAGGCATTTACATACATATCAATGTTCACTTTACAAAAAAACAGTTTTACTTTTTTTTTTAATAATTATGGACTCGAGCTTGACTACGATTATGCCTGATGATGATACGTAAAACATCTGTGAACAGTTTCGCTTCTATTATGAATTTAATAAGTAAAATTCTAGAGAATCAATAAAAAACGCGTTTGGCAGTCAGATGATAAGCGATCTTGTGTATGAAAATGGAGCACGCTTGTCTACAAGTAACTTATTCACACTCGACTTAAAGATCTCCAGGTGGATTGTTCGATAGAGTTACCGCAGTCCTGAAACGCAAAAGGTAACTGGGGAACGTGGGTGGATTTTAGTCAGTCAGTAAAAGGTAACTGGGGAACAAGGGTGGATTTTAGTCAGTCAGTAAAAGGTAACTGGGGAACATGGGTGGATTTTAGTCAGTCAGTAAAAGGTAACTGGGGAACATGGGTGGATTTTAGTCAATCTGTTAAAGGTAACTGGGGAACACGGGTGGATTTTAGTCATTCAGTACAAGGTAACTGTGGAACACGGGTGGACTTTTCAGTCAGTTTACCTTTTGTAACTGGGGAACACAGGTGAATTTTAGTTAGTCACTAAAAGTTTCCCAGCCCTTCTGCACTTGCACTCACTCTCTGTCCATATATCCATAGCCAAACACATAAATAAAATTAAAAAGCCTGTTTGTAATATCAAATTAACATTTTTTTGAAATATATATGTACATTTGATAAAAATAACATGAATGGTTTTAAATTTTTGTTGGTGGTTTTCGGGTAATTTCCAAAATAGCTGAACCAATTTTGACGGGTATGTCACCGGAAGACAGCTGATAGCATAAGGAGTAGCTTCGGCTACTTTTATGTCAGAAAAAGAATGAGAGTTCTGCGCTAAAAGAAAAACTTCCTAAATATTGTGAACAAATGGCATTGTGCTTATGCGGACAAGTCGCGGGTACCAGCTAGTCGTTATTACAACTAAAGCCCATGAAATCTAAAAAGTAACGGTACTTTTAACAGTTTTTACAGAGAAGGTTTCAATTTAAATTTGTTGGTTAAAAGTTGTAAAATAAAAATAACTAAATATTTCAATACTAGGCTCTACGGAAATAGTTATAGAAATAGTGTGAGTTAAGCCTATACAAAGTTATTTCGGCTTGAAAGTGTGAAACGTCAAATGGTACCTTTAAGCGTCTATTGCACCACTCGATATTCCGCACAAGTTACACAGACTGTCTTAAAGTTTACTTCCGAGTAAGACAGTCTGACCCTTATTACACTACGCGACGTCGACAAAACCGGTCTGAATATTGAGTGGTGTAATAGACCCTTTAGATTTAAGAACAGGTTTATAAAGTTGATATTTCAAAGTCACCATAAATATTGCTCGTGATCATTTGGTTTGCGCGGTTCATTAGGGTTTCGCGATTGCAATATCACATTAAACCACGTTTAGTGACGAAGGTCGGACAGTTACTTTCAGTACAATAACAAAAACAGTCCTTTTGTAGCGGCAAAACACCAGTTTTGTGTTTACTTACTAAAACACTCGTACACTTGTACAGTTTTTAGTTGATTTTAAAGTCGTAATTTTTTTTAAAAAATAACGTGATGATAGGCTTGCGCTTGACCGCTATCTCACCTGATGGAAAGCGACGATGTGGTCAACGTTGGAATACACTTACCTGGAAGTAACCTAGAAACGATCTCCAGGTTGTAGCTATTAGGAAACAGACTCCGGTCTCTGCAGCATGAGGTATTTGTGATTAGTTTGATTGGAGCCTATAACCACTCAGGCCATCAGAGTGAATTTGCACAATTTATTATGTCCTACTAGAATCTGCCAGAGCTTCGCCTGCGTGAAGTTCGGGTTCCGTGTTCTCTCAGGGGAATATTTAATAATAATATTTAATATAATAATATTTATTTGTTTCTCTCATAAAGGTAGAAAGGTTGATAATATACTAATACTGTTTTTGTTGAGAGCTGGAGTGTATACTGGGTACAAGACCTGTGTGACAGAACTCCAGGCTCACACCTTCAAAATTACAATTTAAATTGCACTTACGTACTATTGACATTGATTACAAAATATTCCTAAGATAAAAACAACCCTGTGTTCTGTTACAGGACATGGTCTAATCGTGTACCATCATCATCTTTTCATACAAATTCGTTGTGTAGGCACATTGTATTAGACTTTTAAATTTCAAAAATAATAAATACTTACAGTGAGCAACGAATCCTAAGTAAATTTTAACGCAGACAAGGCTTTGAATAAATTAAACATATCACATAAATAGTCAAAGCATATTTATTATTATACCAACAACATTGATTGTAATAACAGCTGGTGTTTTTGCATATTATTTTTAAGGCGATTGACATCATGCAGCACATAATATGAGTACATCACTTTATACATATTTATGTAATTGTAATATAAATGTTACGTGACTTCTTTTTACACTGGTTTTCACTGTCTGTAGACAATGGCTAAGTACGTAGAAGATAATAAATAATAACTCAGTGTAAATGGAATAAATATATGAGTATATATACATATCTTAAACTCCGTGAATGCAATTCAAAGGAAATTCAATTGAAAGGAAAGGGCTATGCTCGGCGTTTCCTTGCGTGATCGAATCAGGAATGAAGATATCCGCAGGAGAACCAAGGTTGCCGACATAGCACGAAGAATCGCCAAACTAAATTGGCAATGGGCAGGGCATAATGCTCCTAGAATAGATGGCCGTTGGCGCCGAAAGGTTCTGGAGTGGCAGCCGCGTACCGGAAGACGCAGCGTTGGAAGGCCTCTTACAAGGTGGACCGATGACCTCGTAAAAGCTGTGGGCATCCGATGGATGCGAGACGCACAGGATCGTTCATTGTGGCGACATTTAGGGGAGGCCTATATCTAGCAGTGGACGTCTTTGGGCTGAAATGATGATGATGAAACTTCGTGATGCTACTGTTACTATATAGGTTTGATGGATGATCAGGTGGTTCGAACTACAGTCACCCACAAGTCTATGTAGATATTGTCCAATAAAGGGTCGTGGGGCTCCTTGGATCGGGACCGCGGTCCCAACTTCCATCTATAAAAATAATTCATTTTTTTAAGTAAAGTTTTGGGACCACAAATAAAATGAATACAGCTGTTTTAGTGACTGTACTTTAACCCTTTGAGTACCGTAATTAGAGACACAATAGAAAGGCAATAGGTGTGCGGATACCGGTGTTCGCTTGGGGCTTGATAATTGCCTTTTTCCTTATGGTTTTAGTGCGTTTTAATCTGTGATAGCCTGGTTTTGAGAGTCCTCTTCAACCTCGCTGCCAAACGAAAATCGTCTCGCCTACTAAAGCACGCCAGCACTAGTTTTTCTAGTTGAAACAAGATGGTGTGCTTTGTTTTATTGTCAATAATAAACTGCTGGATGCGACAGGTAGATAAATACATTGTATATCATCCCCACTCGCTTACCGTCATCGTCGAGCATGGTTTAAAAACTTGTTGCTTCATCTAACGCAATCCAACGCGATTTTTAATGATGAGGCAACGCGAAAAAGAGAGATAACACCTGAAAACTCTGTTGCCATTCGGTAATTCCCAGATTTAGTCGAATATTTCACAAAGCTTGTTAAAGGAAACGCATTTTTTTTAAACCCTTAAAAGGTTTTGAGAAAAATTGTCGTCTGTACTTTTTTATATTTTTAATGTATGTGTACATTACGAAGGGCCAAAGTTCAAATAAAATAACAGATTTTTAGAGGTCTTTACTGGATTATTTATACAAATTAATGTTTTGATTTGTATAGAAACGGCGCCTCCTTCTGCGAAGCAGTAATGCTGGCGAAAAATCGCCCTGGTCTTGACCCTGGCCCCGGCTACCAGCCACGGTAGACCGTCCGTCCGGACCAGGCCCAAGTCGATGACAACACGTAATATTACGTTCGCCTCAAAGAGATGTCAACAAAACCGTAAGGGCCTAGTACGACGCCCGCTAGGATGGCTGAGAATTTTTAGAATGCAAAAGGCAGGTGTAGTTTTAGTCAGTAATATTTTGACACGCCTCTTTCTTCACCCTAGACAGGGAGAAATCGTTACATAATTTAACACCTCAAAAAACCTGTTACCTTCATTAACATACTCCAAAAATATTAAAAGTCATTTTAAAGGGTTGACCTTCAAAATAAAACTTTAGCTGAGTTGCAGCAAAAGAAAAAACCAAAAATAGCAGTTAAAACTGTGATAAATTCAAGATACTCATAAAACATGATTCTAAAACTAACAAAGAAATAGATTGCTGCTTTAATTAATTGGTTCCCTTTTTCCAGGAAATGGAATCTGAAAGAAACTTATGTACGTAACAAGATAATAATTATATTTTCAGGAAATATTCTTACTTACTTTTCCTGATTCCTGAGCATCAATCAATTTTTACCTCGAAAATCCAGGAGGAAAAATTGTTTTTGCCATAAAGCGTGGATAATAAAGGGGTTAAAAGTTATTACGGGAAAGACAAAAGGTTGAATAATGAACGAAACAAAGGCGACGCAGGCTAGCTGTAAATATGATTATGCGAACCCAGAATAACTTTACACCTCGGAGTATGAAGAAATGGAGTACTCATTCAAATATTTTTTCAACAGCTGTTCGAAAACTGACTTCTGCCTTTTTTGTAGTTTCTCAACGGAATATTTTTTATCCTTATTGAAAAAAAACTACACCGTTTAGTTCCCGCCGATTCAATAGAATATATTAATCATATGCGGCGCCTCAACTGAATTGACAGCGAATTTTTTTAATAGTAATTTCAATGCAAATCGAAATGTGCGTGCAATGCGTTTAACCTAAACGAACTCTTATTTTTGCTAAATTATTTTTTCTCGATGTAACATCGACATATTAAAGAATTGACCTTAGTATAAATTATTTTCACACTACTTAGCTGTTGCCAGCGACTTCACGCACGTAATAGTAGTCAATTATCCAAAGGCAACATACTCCCTACATTATAAAAATATGTAACAGTACAAAATTTCATTGAAATCAGTTCATCCAGTCAAGCGTGAAAAAGTAACAAACAAAATAAATATATAAACTCACAAATTCGCCTTTATGATACAAGTATTAGTGCCATCCTATGGCACTCCATCTGTTCTTGCGCCATGATTGCTACCGATGAATTATGACCGCCTACTACCACAGGTACAAAGGTGTTGGTAATTATTAAAGCCATTTTAAATTGTACAGCGCTATCACTTTATGGAGGCATGGTTTAACTAAGTTAGACGTAAGGACCAACCCTTTACATAGGTCGCCGATGTCGGTCAATATCAGAGAAATTATATAAATGGATAATAGAAGGCTATGATATTGTTTTGAACCCACCCCTAAGTCGAAACTACGCTCGCCTTAAGTTTCCGTTGTGTTTCTTTATATCTTTGATTCGTCGAGTATGTTCAGATAAACATAACATAGCCTGGCTAGATGGAAATCCTACTTCAACATCTCAGATTATAATCAGTTCATTTTGAAATCGCGCTAAGGGAGCATTTTGATAACTACGTAAGTTCGCGGACGATAATATTTAGAACGAAATTAAATACATACCGGTAATTTGACGTCACGAATCACAAAGTCAACGCTGATATTCTATTCACAATTTTTACGGAGATTACAGATTTGATCAGCCAGAGGCAATCTGAAATATTTCGTTTGATACATGGCCGTCCCCAAAACTAAGTAATAAACTTCTCACTCATATTACAGATTAAAGATTTACTGCTCAACAAATCCTCAATGCTTTAAAAGTCTTAGATTCCACCAAAGGCCCATGAACAGAATACCTGCCTACTTACTTTCCCAAAAACACTGCTGGTATAATGTGCGTACTGCTGTTTAATATTATTGTGGAAAATGGTTCATCGGAGGGCACTTTTCAGCAAGGTTTTTTTGCTGACTTCTTATTTAATAACATAGATAAGCAAGTTTAAGTCGATGCTATTTACAAAGACTTTTGCTTAGATTTTGGTTAGGTAGACTTGAATGACATGAATTACGAGTATTTCTGCTAAAGAAAATATATTTTAAAGAAAATACGTAGTTCAATTGTGCTCTCTAAACGTTATATCTGGTGTACCTTAAGAATCGATTTTGAGCCCCTTCTTGTTTATTATATAATGATCGATATCAGGGATTAATTATTTTGAAATTGATAGAATTTTTGTTCCTACTTCTCTCTCTTCTCTCTCGCATACATTTTATGCGACCTAGAGAGAGAAAATGAATTAATGTCGATGAATTGAGAGTTATTGATTCAATTAAGAATGTTGCGGAAGACAATCGTTGCATGAAGAATTACATTTACTATATCTATAGCATTGCTAAATTTTATACAATTTCATTGTAAAAAATATAATGATAAACAAATATAATATATATATATAATAATTACGTTATGCATGTAATTTAAATAATATAAGTAGTTCTAACAAGAGTTCTATTTGTAAAAGACCTGTCTGCTGCTCAATGACATAATAATTACTTCTTAAACAGCACATTCATAACATAATAAACAGCGGGGGTAAGTGGTGAGGTATAGGCAGCGCAGCGTAATGCGGGTTTTACATCTGTCATCAACTTTAAATCGACCTATAGTAAAGATAACTAAAGGGTTTTAGGAAGAGAAAGTTAAATGTTTCTCAGCCAAGTGGCCAGCACGCAGAAAGAAGAAAATGCAGTGAAAGTAATGTATTCAAAACATAGAAAGTCAACTCAAAAATATATGTCAAAAAAATAGTCACATTTCGACGTTCAGTAAGGAAATTTAAAACAAATCTCTAGTCAAATTTTAAAAAGAAAGTCTTCCCACTACCGGTAAAACACGTTTCAACTCAAAGGTGCCTTTCAAAAACATTCGCTCTCTAGTTTTTGAACTAGCTTGCTCGTTCGTTATTTAGCGGGAGTCAACAAAGTAGTATATTCATAGGCGGGGTTCATTCCGTGTCTAAACGCTGTTAAAATCTATGTTTTAGCTCAGACTTTGCTCAGGCAACGTAAACAGTCTAGTTCATGAAACAAATTGAGGTGCGCCTGCAGTATAGGCAAGGAGAGCAGCTCTCAATTATGTGACATCACTTGACTGCTTGCTTAAAATACTGTTTTTACTATAGTTAAATGTTTTATAGTACTTTAATATAGTACATTGTTTTGTTAATAGAAGTTTGACAATCAATGACACCTTAATGGACCCGATTCGGATACGGAAACTAGTAAACGTGGCATTGAAAATCGTGGCTACTTACGAGTATATTGCATTTAAGCATTATACATTTTTCAATTCAGACTTTCTTATTTCGATCGAAATCTTCTAGTTAGCAAAAAAAAATTATTAAATAGTGACAATTTAAACATGACTGTCTTCATTCAAGACAACACAAAAATAACAAAAATAATTATGTAAGCACGAAAAAAGGGCAAAAATAGGTTACTGTATTTTAATTTCAAGATGAAATACTGTATATACTTTTTTAATATTGTTTTGTTAAATTATTTTAGTCACGATTTTTTGTAATAATATTGAGACAATGTTCAATAATAAATGACTGATAGAAATGTAGATTTTCTGAATGAAGATGTGAATTGTGTCTGAACATAATTGTCTTGATTTAAATGATTTTAAAACAAGAATATGCCTCATTAGAATAATTCAAAAACTTATGTATACACATAGGACCGTTTATTGTGGGGATACTTGGGGAGGCCTATGTGCAACAGTGGACGTATTTCGGTTATAATGATGATGATGATATGTATATTGTAGATATTAAAAAAAATCAGTCTCTTGGTCTATGTTTACGATTCATACAGTTCGCGTCGCATCGTAG
This sequence comes from Leucania comma, assembly GCA_958295575.1. Lineage (NCBI taxonomy): Eukaryota > Metazoa > Arthropoda > Insecta > Lepidoptera > Noctuidae > Leucania > Leucania comma. The sequence continues at coordinate 18,483,918 of OY282470.1, forward strand.
AGGTGTGTTCCGCACGGCAACTAGTACTTAAGGTAATTGAATTGACTATTTACCTGATATTCACATATTGCTGTCTGATTCGAACTTTATTTATATTTAGATAAAGTTCATATAAGTTTATATTTATGCTCTTTTATAAACGTAAGTTCAGTTCAGAAGAAAATGCAATTTACGAAAAGCATGACCTGAATTGATATCCTGATCCAGAATTACCTCCAGATAAGGAGGAGGTAAAAATTATAAGTTGGAGACAACCCTCGCACTTCGGCCACAGTAGGCGCGGCAGCGCGGCATCGTGGACAGAGAGCAATGGGTCGCTCGCGGTCCGCAAAGTTGATGGAGTCTGGTCAGCCAAAAAAGTATCGGTCGTAAATAGCCCCGTCAACCATGCTGACATCTATTCTCTTTGAGACGCACGTGAAGTACACCATCGACCCAGGCCCCGGTTCTTATCAGACGTCCAGCTACCCTTCTTCTTCGTTTCAGAAGCTGACCCTGGCCCAGTAGGCTTCGACCATACTGGGCCCCTACGGTTTGCTGACAACTTGAGGCGCGCGTAGAACTTTACGCGCTGTCGACAATTTGACATTTGGCTGTCCGCAAGCCCGCGCCTAAAGTGGCCGGAAATTGGGATCGGAACTCCGGCATCGGCTGGGTCATGAGGGCCGTTGCCTCATGCGTGCGGCCTCGTCCTTTGCTAGCATTACTACTTCGCAAAAGGAAGCGACTGCCTGCCTCCCCTCCTCGCTTCGGACCATGGGCTGTACCAAGACCCGGCGCGAGAGATCGCTGCCACCGATCGTCCCCTTGAAGACACGGTGGTGCTCTACCCTAGCGGGGTACACCTCTACCCTGTGCTCCACCGTGTCCTCCGGGCAGTACCTTAACATCTAAGGGTGAGTTAACGAGAGATTTCGAGTTGTTTACCAAGTCAAAATATGCTAAGTAAGGTACCTATGTTTATTTTCAAACATTGAAGAATGTTAGCCGAGGTTTAGTTGAACTAGTCTTTAGTTTAGGGACTAAAGTAAACGCGTAAATATTAATGAATTTTAATGAGTGTCGTAACTTAGTTACAAAGGTGGCTTTGATAGCAACTACATGGTACAAGGTACACTGAAATGCGGGCTTGTGAACGGCGAGCCATGCATAACTCTTCGTCCAATAAGGATAATGCCCGGTTTCCTCACGATGTTTTCCTTCACCGTTTTGAGAGCAGTGGTGAAATATATTACACAAAGTACTGGGCCTGTCTGAGTTTGAACCCGCCACCCGCTGCTCGTAAGTCAGCGTCGTTTCCATGTGGTAACGGTACCGAATTACGAGAGGCTACTACTGGTTCACATTTTAGTAGCACAAGTATTATTTATTCTTGGATAGTTTAGGTAGCTGCAGTGATTTGTCCTTGGAAAGACATATAAAACCTATTTGCTTTGAACCTTGCAAAGACAAGAGCCAACAGCCTTTACTTGCAAACTTCGCCATAATACGACAATTTGGTCAACTTTTAAAAGTAATTCCATTTTTCCAAGGATCTTTTCAGATCCACTTTGCATGTAATTTTGTAACTTTATACATTTTACATAACTAAACTACAGTACCAAATACTGTTGTTCGAAAAACACAAATTCAAACGTAAAGTTGAGTGGAAACTTGGACTGCGATGAATCTTACTCTGAAATTGTTGGGAGTAACAGGCCACGATTCACATTGCCGTGGATACTAAATTCACCTGGAACTTTGTGTATCTGTTAAGGCCCATTTAGACGGTGCGAACGGTTTGGTTAGAGAATATCGTACGTTCGATTGTCTCGAACCAAGCCATTCTCGTCAGAGTGGACGAGCGAGAGGTAAGTCATATTTCTCGCTCGTGCGCTCTGGCGAGAATCGTATGTTTGAGACTAGAAACTCGCACCGTCTAGGTATGAAATGTTTAGACGAAGAAACTTTTTCTATATTCTTAAGATTAGGTATTGTACGTTCGAGACAAGAATCTCACACCGTCTTAATTAGTCTTTATGATGGTTTGAATTTAGATGACAGATTACAGTACCTTTGTGTTACTGTTGTTCTATAAAAGTGATATTGCGATGATATCGGTGACCTGTCAATTCGTATAACTGTGTACGGGCGGAAAATATTTTCACGCTTTCTATCACCTACTTTGCTTGCCATTTCTTCTTCGCAAAAGATACCTGTTTTCTATTTCCTCTCGCTCCAGACCATGACCTAAGCCAGGGTTGGACGCAAGAGGTCGCCTCTTACCATAGTAAGGAACCCTAAGCTATTCAAGTAGCTGATGACGACAAATCTTGATCTATTTCTGCTTTGGGTGTTCGTGCCTAAGAACTCAACAATTTTTTATTTCCAGCCATTACTGTCCCTCCCCAAGTCATTCCGGACATTCTTTAAACTAGGCATATTATTAGTAAAAAAATAACGGACGCTTTTAGTATTCTAAAATATGGAAATACTATTTCATGACGAGGCAAATCCTTTTTCTGCAACAACTTATTGTGAAATTAAGAATTTTCCAAATTTTTTCTGATACGAATAAATAAGTACTTAAAAGTAATATTTTTCTAGTTTTAATACGAGCGACATTTACCGCAATGCAGTTAATAGGGATCTCGAAATGGATAAAAAAGATGGCTAAGTCTGAAGCGTCAGCAACAGATATTATAGCTACAGTGCCGAGAAAAATATTAACGAACAAACTTGGATTTATATTTTTACACTGTCAGCTTTGCCGCGACAAATTATTTTAAGTGAGATTTTTATGAAAAGGATTAAGCTTATATTAATTTATGAATATTGTAAGTCGGTTCTTTTTTTTCGTCGTCAGAAAATTGGGTTGCCCAATGAGAAGATGAGAAGACGACATCCTCCTGACCTTGAGCTCATACTGGACTAGGGTAGCAGCAGACAGAGTTCAATGGAAGCAATTTAAGGAGGCATGTTCTAAAAGGTATACTGAACTAGGGGAAATACTCTAACAAGCACTAGAGTACCTAAAGAGAAAATGGATTATCCCAGTGTTTGGAAATAAATTGGTATTTCAAAATTATTTATTTTGTTTTCTTTTCAGTCTTACTAGTCTTATATATATGTTGTCTACCTTCTTCATAGAGGTGTATCTATGTCATTCAATTAGGATAGTAAATTGTAAATATTCAGGAATAGTTTAATAAATTCTAATTATAAAAATCTAGGCAAGAGCGAGCGTACAAACTAACTTATGTAAATAGTTCAATTCAAAAATAGAATCTCGGAAGATTTTTGCGAATCGAAAAAGAAAGATTTTTTTTGTGACGTAAGCACAAAACAGTTTTCAGATTTACACAAATATACCTGTGCTATAAAACCTTCCTTCATGGCAAATTTCAGGGTTCTAGGTCAACGGAAAGTACCCTATGAATTAAAATTCCTTTGAAAGTGTCAAAATATACGTTTATTACGACAGAAATGACAGTTTCTTTTTTTTTTGCACAGCTTCAAGGGACCGCAGACTTGATTATATGGTTTTAATTTCAACTCGATACCTCCACGCATTTCCAAGATAAAGCGTCTTGACAGATAGACAGACGGACAACAAAGTGATCCTATATGGGATCCTTTCCTTTTAAGGAACGGAACCCTAAAAATATATTGTCGACAGTAGCTGAAGAAGAAGAACGTTACATTTAAATTAAATAATAATTGAGTATAAATAAAAATAATATTGACATATCGGCGTAGTAATATTTCGACTTAGATCATTAAGAATTCCCGGAACCTAGATACCTGAGTAAATACATATTCATGTTTTAACTAAGCATTGGGGAAGTTGGGCTAAGTTGCAGCAAAGTTTGCGCAACTTCACCGCTATTTGAAACACCTTTGCAAACTGCCCGACTTTTAGTTCAAATGGCAGCTTTCAAACCAAAATGAAAAGAATTCAAAAGCTACCAGTTTTAGGTAAGGGTTAAACTTATCTTTTAGGAAAACCCGTGTGTATTTGCCATTTGTCAGCATATTCATTAGCAATTTAACCGTTTTAGAAAGTTAATTACAGTTACATAAGGGGGAGATTCAAAGTTCTTCAAAGGTTTTTGCATTTTGCAGTTCAGTGCCTGGTTATATGTTGATTTAAATGTGACTAGTGGGCGTAATAAGTATTTATTTATCTCAATATATCTCACCAATAGGTTAGAACGGCAATTTCATGAGAAAGTTATTCAATGGGTTTTTTATGGTAGGTAAAATCATCCAATGACAAATCCCGCCCTTGAGCGGAGTGGGAAATAGTGTCAGACTCTTACTGACTAAAAACCTACCCCGTTCCTTCGTTGCCTATCATACCGGGGCCGAGCCTTCTTTTCAGAAAGCAGCCCTTTGCCTCAGTAGGCTTTGACCCTGCCTGCCTGCCGCTAGCAATTCAATGGGTTTTTTAAGGTGGAAAGCCATTCAATGACTTCTCGCTGTCTACGTGGAATGGGAGGACGTGTCAGAAATTCAATGACTAAAACCAAATCTGTGTCCTTTGTAGGACTACGGGTTTCTCTTCCTAGCGGGCATCGGCCCTAGAGTTTGTTAGAAAAAAGAAGAAAAGAAAGAAAAACTTTTTATATGCGGGAAATGACGCAATCTTATGACTAGTTTAAATTATATAATAAAAATCTTATATAAAACATGCGCCACGGCCCCCCAAAACGGCCTACCGCTCAGCACAATGCCGTGGCCAAACGCATAGTGCGACGAGTCCACGGCGCTGGTTTTCAGCGTGGCCCAGTGATGGTGTCGACACAAAGACGTCGGAACTGTATTGTGTGCTAAAAGAGGTTTCTTAGATAAAATCATATTAATAAATAATGAGAGGAAATGTCGCTATCTGACTAGTAATTAGTGAGCGATATTTAAACACGTGATTGTAGTCATGATAACAAGCAACTTTTACAATGGGATCAAACCTGAAATCGTGAAAAAATCAGCAAGTTCAGTAGGTACATTTATGTTCGCCAAACAGGTCAAAATGTACTGAACAATCACGTGTTTAAGTATAATTCACTAATTACTAGTCTCTATATAAGTATGTTTATAGTTGTGTAGTATTCATAACATGATGAGAGAAAGATGGCGTTGTGTGAAGAATTGGATAAAAAGTAACGGACTGATTAGATTAAGAAATATTTTGAGTTCAACAAGGTAGAAAATAGAGTTCAACAAGGTTCATTTTCATCCATTGTCACATCTATTCGACCAAAACAAAATAACATAGTAACAAAATGAGCTCAGCGGTTCATTTCAATTCATAGCTTATTAAATTCTCCATATAAATTGTAGTTTACGAGATGGACGCATAAAACGCGGTACATTTATAATCACCTTGCACCCGGGGGATGCAAGCACGTGTTAATTTTATCCCACCTCTCCTCTGAGGGAACCTGAATTTATCATAATTATATTGAACATTTTGGACTGAAATTAACATTTAATATACATGAATATTTAATTTATTTGGCATGTGATGATTGAATTTGTTGTTATCTTATGTTTATTAAGTAATGTTAATGTAGATCTCCTCCTCGAGCGCCGATTGTACATACGTTTGTGCAACTTGAATGACCTTGAAAAACGTTAATTGTCGTACTGTACACACAAATGTACGAAATTCATTCGGTCGAAAATTTTGGTTTCTTTTCGTGCGTATTGCCAGTGATGACATATGGCTCCGAAACGTGGTAGCTTACAATGGGCCTCATCAGAAGACTTAAAGTCACCCAAAGGGCAATGGAAAGGGCTGTGCTCGGAGTTTCCTTGCGTGATCGAATCAGGAATGAGGATATCCACAGGAGAACTAAGGTTATCGACATAGCACGAAGAATTGCCAAACTTAAGTGGCAATGTGCAGGGCACATTGCTCGCAGAACGGATGGCCGTTGGGGCCGGAAGGTTCTGGAATGGCGAGCACGTACAGGAAGACGTAGCGTTGGAAGGCCTTCTACAAGGTGGACCGATGACCTGGTAAAGGTTGCGGGAATCAGATGGATGCAAGACGCTCAGGAACGTTCATTGTGGCGACACTTGGGTAGGCCTATCTCCAACAGTGGATGTCTTTCGGCTGAAATGATGAAATGAGATCTTTGTTTTTCCTGAAAAAAAAACAACAGAAAACAGTATTTTTTTCCGTACTGTTTGTAGCAAAAAACAGCAAGTACAACACATTTGTTGCATGGGAGTCTCACTACAATATTTATTTTATTCTGCCTTTAGTATTTGTTGTTATAGTGGTAACAGCAATACATCATTTGTAAACATTTCAAACTGTCTAGCTATCGCGGTGATGAGATACATTCTGGTGATAGACAGACGAACAGTGGAGTTTTAGTAATAATAATTTTATTTCTTCAGACAACTTTAGGTCCACGGTTTGGTTACAAAGAGACTTAAAAACTATGTTAGTTAGAAAATAAAAAAAGACGAAAATTTTCATAACAATACGAAAAAATATCAGAGAAATAATAATAATATTAATACATTTTGATAGACTTAGACAAATAAGCCATTGGAGAATAGTAGTATCAATAAATTTATAATTAAGACAAAACGTTGTATTGTGCACTCAAATATAATATATTATTCATAATATTATAATTTTGCAAACATCATAAAGTTAACAGAAGGACATTAAGTTGAGCCAAAAGACGGACAATGAACTGACCACTATGTAGCAAACACTACAGCTAACAAAGTATTTATTTTAATTGTATTTTGTATGACTACATATGACTTAGGTGTGACATTCAAGTTCGTTGCCCTGAGCGTATGGCGAGGCGTGCTGGGGACCTATTTATTTACTGCTACCACTAACATAGGTACATTATATGGTTAAAACCTAAAGCTTAGATGTTAAATCTCTATTGGGTTTTTAGTCTAGTGCACGCAGGTATGTTAAGTCTATAGAATTTAGATGAAGGAACGACGATCAGAGATAACAATCCATACTAATATTATAAAAGTGAAATTAAATCTGCTTGTTTGTCTGTTACGCTTTCAAGGATAAACTGCTGGACTGATTTTGATGAAATTCAGTACGAAGTAAACTTTAATACCAAGGAAGAAACTCAGGTTACTTATTATTTGGATTTCGACTTCGCGTCCATTATAACCGACATTCACGTGAACGAAGCCGCAGGCAGAAGCTAATTTTAAATAAAACCAAAAGTCCAAAATTATTAGGATTGTCTATTTGGTAACGGAATGTCACCTTGATCCTATATAATATACCTTAGTCTTAAGTTTAGCGATTCTTCAGGCTATGCGAGTAACCTTGGTTATTTGACATAGATTTATCAGTCTGCAAAAAAATCTTAAATACTTTTGATAAAAATATTCTCTCCTTGCATAATGTTTCATCATCATCATCTTCCTACCCTTTTCTCATGTTATTTGGGGTCAACGCAACACGTTTTTTTTTCTTAAATTCTGCCCTATCACCCGTTATGCTATTTTATTTTATTTTATTTTATTTTATTAGGGACAAAAAACAGTTACATGCTAGAGAAAATGCAAGAAAATCCTTAAAACTAGATGCACAAACATGTAACCCACTCCAATGTCCACATATTAACTTAAAAATAAGAGAAGTGAAGGAGTGTGGTAAGAGTTAACAGAAAACATTGCCTTCTGCGAAAGCTTTTTGTATTACAAAATAATTTGTTTCCTAATTAATGTTATATATAATATAATTCAATTCTATTATTATTAATTCCATTTAATTTACATCAATATTTTTTTATTAATTCTGTACTATTATTTTCTAATTCAATTCAATTCCAAACAATTCAATTTAATTTAATTCAATTCAATAAAATTCATTTAATTTGTTTTTTTTTTTTTATAATTGAAATCTACTCAATTCAGTTTAAATATAATCTACGAGTATTTGCCTAATTTACATTTAATTAATATAACTTTATCAATATTATTGTTTTTTCGACAAAATATCTATAGCCTTTTTTTTAAATAACTGGTTAGAGAGAGTAAATATGTCAAGCTCCATAAAATGAGTGTTGTATGTTTCAACAAGGCGACGAAGAGGTGCGCGCACGCCAGCGTTATTTTTACACATACCAGTATGAAATAGTCGAGGTACGCGCACCCCTCGTTGTATAACAGTTCTGGGCACTCTATAACATATCTGATTAGTAAGTTCAATACAATCGAATTTATTGTTACATAACCCATGTAGTGTCATTACACTCAGAAGCTGTCTCCTGGACTCCAAACTTAGAACTCCGTATCGCTTCAGTAACTGCACATATGGAACCTTTGAATTAAAGCATTTATAGTTCATAGACCGCATAAACTTTTTTTGTACCATTTCCAACCTTAAGCAATATTTTTCGTAGAAAGGGTTCCAGATTTGGATGGCATATTCTAACTGGGATCGTACCAAAGTTTTGTATAACAATAAGAACGTAGAGGGCCGCACAAAGTCACTAGATGATCTCATGACGAACCCATACATCCGATACGCCTTATTCACTATGTTGTCAACATGGATGTCAAAATGCAAACGTGAGTCTAATGTGACACCCAAGTCTCGGACGGCTGCAACACTGCCCAAGCGTGTACTATTAATAACATAATTGTAATGTATTATTTTCTTATTTTTAGTAAATGAAATTGTGTGACATTTTGGAAGACTAAGAAAAAGCTTATTTTTAGTGCAATAATCATAAAGCCTATCCAAATCATCTTTCAAGAGCTCGCAGTCTTGTATATTTTACATGACCTGTAAACTTTAATGTCATCTGCGTACATTAGAAAATTTGAGTTTATAAAGCAGCTTTTAATATCATTAATATATATAATAAAAAGAAGGGGACCTAAAATGGAACCTTGTGGAACCCCAGACTTAACAACCACTGGTTCTGACTCATAACCGTTAACTACAGTTCTTTGAGTCCTATTAAAAATATATGAAGCGAACCATCTTAGCAAATTACCTCGAATACCATTGAAGGCTATTTTTTCTAAAAGCAGGGAATGATCCACCTTGTCAAATGCCTTCTGAAAGTCCGTATATACAGCGTCTACTTGAACTCTTTGATCCATTTTTTCAAAAATATAATTTGTAAATGCCAACAGATTTGTTGTGGTTGAACGACTTTTGACAAAACCGTGTTGTTCGGGTGTAATAATTTGATGAATATATGGATACAAGGCGCTGTGGACGAGACCCTCAAAAACCTTGGACAATGTGGATAGAATTGAAATAGGGCGGTAATTCTCTACATTTTTCTTATCACCACTTTTGTAAACAGGAGTAATAAACGCACGTTTCCAAATTGTTGGGAAAACCCCTTCGCGCAAACATTTATTAAAAATTATATACAAAGCAGTACATAAGCCGTCACATGTTTTAATGAAAAAGTTTGGTGGTAAGCCATCTGGTCCTGCCCCTTTAGAAGGATCTAAAGATTTCAATTTCAATCGTATAACTTCTACAGATAAGTAAATTTCAGATATGCAAGACGATTTATCTGCAAAGCTGTCAGAAGGCTGCCAGTTTTCAGGGTCAAAATTAGATGGTTCATAAACAGACGAAAAGAAAGAGGAGAACAGATTACAAATATCCGTAGCGTCATCAGAAGAAACATTTTTGAAATACATATTAGCCGGATAATTAGCTTTTCCCTTTTTAGATGTGATGTAAGTCCAGAAATACTTTATATTTTTAGGAATGGCGTCTTCAACTGCTTCAATGTACTTGTGATAGCATTTGCTAGCCTCTCTGTCGAAAAGCTTCCGATAGTTAGAGAAATTAAAGTAGTCCGATTGATTGTTGTAAATCTTCCATTTAACCCAGGCGCGCTCTTTGATTTTAAAGATTTTAATAAGAGAAGGGGAAAACCAGACTGGATAGCTTGAATTTTTGGTTCTAGCTAACGGAACATGCGATTTGATAATTCCGTATAATGCCTCATAGAAAACGTTAACGGCTTGCTCAGACCCGAGGTGGGAGAGTGTTATACCCCAATCAATTTTACCTAGTTCATAATTTATAGCATCGTAATCAGCTTTATGAAAGTTATATCGATGAACCGTGCGGCATCTCAGGGGAGTGTATTGCGTAGTCAAGCAAATCAAAGTAGAAAATGCTGGGTGGTGAGTATCAGGGTCAAGCAAAGCATTGCACGATACGCCTCGACAATCTACATTAGATATAAGTAAATCTAGTATACGATCTAATTTATTTTTTGTTATATTATATTGCAAGCCATTGATTAAATTCATAAAGTTCACCAATATTCGACCTATTGAGTTTGAAACCTGTGCAATTGCATGATTCCCTTGGTCCAACCAAGCTATGTCCGGTAAGTTAAAATCACCAAAAATAAAGTAAGAGTCAGTGGTAGTAGCGTTTACTAAGTCTTGTAACATGTCTAAGTATTGTGTGTATACTTCTTCACGTGTTCGTGGTGGTATGTACGTAGCACTGATAATATGGCGTCTATTGTGCAGGGAAGAAGGCAGTTGCACCATAACATGTTCGACCTCTGTGTGAAAAAAATTTGTTGTTAAAGAAGTAGGCCGCAATTCGCGAAGCACCGCCACCAAAACTCCCCCTCCGTCACGTTTTTTAGTCGCAGAACGATCGCGATCGCACCTAAACACTATATATCGATCGTCAATAAATTCGGTATCTTGGATACTGGGAATTAGCCAGGTTTCTGTTAGTATGATGACATCATAGGAGCAGGCCATTATATTCATGTAAAGTGTATGTAACTTCGTACGGATCCCTCTACAGTTCTGGTAATAAATCATAACATTGCTAGAAGCCATTGATTGACAAGTTTACTACAGTTAGAATTAACATACAATACGTAGAACGAAGAATTGAAACAGGAGTTCCAAGCCCGTAGCCCAGAGCATTACTGCCCGGTAAAATTGTATGAAGGCACTTGTTAAAAAATAAACAAAATTTAAGTAATTTGCAGCTTAAGAACAACATACAAGGGGCGTACTTATCAAACCGAAGAAAACAAAAAGTTGTGGTTTTAATTAACAGCAAACAGACTACAAATAAGTCGTTAGAAAAAAACATGAGATAACAGTAATATAGGCATATTATAGCGGAATTGTAGGTGTAGACAAATAATTCATCACATAAGACCAGTAAGCAGGAGGAAAATACAATAATCCAAAATACAGTAGTGTCTTTAAATTCATTAGTTTGCGCCATCCGTACCGGTCTTCTTACCAGCAACGATCTTATTGAGGTCTTCAACGGAGCGAATCGCGAATGACTTGTCGTTATCTCTCTCACGCACAAGTATCGTTGCGTTTCTGACCCAAACATATTTAAATCCACTTTTACTTGCAAGTATTTTGGCCTCACGAAATAAAGCTTTATTTTTTAGAGTCAGATGTTCATTCAAATAGACAGAAACAGTAGCGCCTGATATTCCTATCTGATCAGACTTGATGCGCATTACGGTAGGCGCTAAGTATGTTGTCACGAATGATCCGCGACCTGAATTTAACTATCAAGTTCTTAGGTTTAGTATTCTGCTGGTGCGCATGAGGGACTCTATGTATGGATATGATGTCATTGTGTGACACCGGTGAATTTATTACACTACATATCGACTCCATAATAGTGAACAAATTTTCATTTCGTTTCTCCGGCAGATTACAGACCTCTATGTTGAACTGGCGCGCCTGCTGTTCCATGGAATCTATCTTTGCCTCTAGTAAAGCCATCTTCTGTTCGCCACTGCTGCCGGCGATTTCATGAAAGCGCTTCAAACATTCCTTATGCCCAGCCTCCACGGCATCCAAGCGAGTTTTCATAGCCTCATATTCTGCGTTGAAGAATTTAATAGATTTTTCGATCTCTAAGTTGGAGTTTTGAATAGAGATATTCTGCTGCCTCAATTCAGAAACATCAGCCATTAATTTATTCAGAATTTTGTCCTGATCGGCCTTCCAGGAGATCAACATGTTCTTCAGTTCTTCAATTGCGTCCGGCTCCGTAATGCTGTCATCACCTTCACCTCGAAAACGTTTGTTGTTTGGCCTTGTAGTAATATTAACTGAACCAAAGAGGTTACTATCAAGTACTGAGGAAGCAGGTGAAAGGTCAGGTTCTGACCGCGTCTGTTTAGGAGAACTCTGGGGGGGCGAGCGCATCATGCGAGGCATGTTAAACTATATGAAGCTGCTCAAAAACCGTAAAATAACAATAAGCTGGGCAATACAGCTAAACGGCTTAGTAGTTGATGTACGTCAGCAATTTCAAAGCAGCGAACAAATTGTTGACTGGTCGAGCCCGCAAGCACGCGGCCTCAAGCAACGCGAAACAAGAAGTCGCAGGTTCGATCCTCGGCAAACGCAAAAGTTTTTGAAAACAATTTTCAAAGCGCCCGGAATGAAGTGTAAGCTCACAAAAATCTTCTATCCCTCTTCAGCTCCACCCACTGGGCGTAGACCGCAGGTAAAAACACCGCAAGAGCGACAAGGAATTGAAAATAGCAGTAACAGCGAATCACAGCACAAAAAGTCACACACGAAACAAAAATCACAACGCGACGCGACACACGTCCGTCCGCTTCGGGTTACGAGAGCTAACTGAGCTATCACTTACTTTCTTTTCTTTCATTATCACTCTTAATACAATCCATCCATCTTTTCTTTGGCCTCCCTCTCCCTCTCCATCCATCCACATGTATACTCACAACCCTTTTAGTAACATGCGCTTCATCCCTCCTATATATGACTATACCAAGACAAACGAAAACAAACATAAAAAAATTGCACTGTCTTTTGAAATCGTTTTCACTGCTGATGTGGAACTATTGACAAACTGAGAGATATCATAACGAGAAAAACTATAGAGTTTTCTTTGTAATGACGACAATCCATCAGTTTATCACTGGACGGGTGTCATAAGCTAAATTAGAAAATTCCAAAGTCAGGAAACTCAGTCTAAACATAAACTTGTATGTAACAGCAGTATCCTACAATCTTAGAGGAAGATTGAGTAAGTAACATTTATTTTAGAAGTAGCCAGCGCACATGTACAGGGTGTTAACTTTTAACTAGTTGTAGCTCCATTTACGAGCGGGTCCCAAAGGCTACGTTTTATAACGAGATATTCTTAGCACTAAAAAGATTGAACTCAGTGTTAAAAGAGTGTTCCGTATCAGTTTTTTGGTATGAAAACTATTGTATTGTGATATTTTTAAGTCTGTTCTACAATGACATACAAATGTTTAAATTAATAAGGATGGGAACTGTTAAGGCAAGTATAGAGTTATTTATCTAGTGCGCTCGAACTTTGTTTAAACAATGAGTTTAAGTGATATGGACCCATTTTTTATTTGTTTTTTATTGAGCATATAATAAATTATTGGCTTTACTTTCTGTATTAACAAACAAAAATTAATTAATTAATGTGTTTTTTGGTACATTATGAAGAAGTCGAAAAAAAAGACAGAAAAATAAATACATATGTTTCATATACTTCAGAATTCTTTAATCTTTATTATTGCAATCTTGGGGTTTTTGTTATGGTAGGTAAAATCATCCAATGACAAATCCCGCCTTTGGGCGGAGCGGGAAATAGTGTCAGACTCTTACTAACTAAAAACCTACCACGGGGTAGGTAGGGCTTGGCTAAGCCTTCCTTTCTGAAGCCAACCCATGACCCCAGCAGGCTTCGACCCTGCCTACCTGCAGCTAGCAAGCTGGGCCTCTACGGTTTGCTGACAACTTCTTGAGGCGCGCGGGAACTGGACTTGGGCTCGGTCCGGTCGGTTACCGGACGATCTGACAGCGACCTACCCATTGCTCGCCGTCCGCAAGCCCACCCCTAAGGTATCGCAACCTTGGGGTTACAATAATGAAGATTAAGATACGTGAGAGTACAGTTTTAGACAAAAAACTTTACTCTCACGTATTCTACTTCTATTCACGCAACTCTTTCGACCCGTTATTCGTTGCAGCAACCCGACAACTATTCAAATATGAATAAACGAATCCACATTTATTACCGTTCACGAAACCAATACGTATTTTATTCAAGAAATGTAAAGCACCTAAGTATAAAGCACGGTAAGCGTAAAAAGCGATTTGTCACCGTCGGTATAAAGCGCAACTTTTTGCTCGGGGATTTGGGAGAGCTCCTGTGTTAACACGAATCGCGTTGGCTGACTGGGTAGTTAAAACATTATTATTTTTACCCATTTATTTGGATAAATATTGACAGGGACTGGTATTTTAGTTCACGGATATTTTTTGAAAAAAAAAAACAATGTCCTGTATTATTGTCCTATGAATGTTGCTGAAGGACATTTTAAAAAAAGCTGTGTATTTTTTTGCCATTACAAAGATTATATGGAAAGAAGAGGCATTTAGCGTCAACCCTAAATAAATAACTATAAGGTTGAGAATGGTGATGATTTCTTTGCCTTTTTTTTTAATTAATATAAACTCCTTAGAGAAACTTCCCTCTCTTAGAGAGGAGGCCTGTGTCCCAGCAGTGGGAACATTAAAAGGCTGATGATGAATGCTTGGCTGCAATCCCACGTGATGGCAAGCAGTGATGCAATCGCTGATGATGAGGTAAACTAGTTTTTTAAGAGCCAATTCATTCTAGCTTTCTAGACACCTAAATTATAATCGGACGAGAATTGCTATTATTCGCTGAACGTAAGCTGAACCATGTTGCTAGCGGTATTGAGGTGATTCTCTAAGATGTGCTGCAACACCGCCGGCACCTCGGCGTCCACGTGCAGACATTGCAGCATCGTCGTCAGTGTTGCCAGCTTTATGTCCGATGACATGATCAGCCGACTGATGCACGACACTAGTTTGTCCATATCGCCGTGGCTTTTCTCTATTTCTGGCCAGATGAGGTCGCGGCGCACGGCGGAGTTGTGGATGAGGCCCTGTATGGTGCCGGACTGGAAGTTCTCCAGGAAGCGCGCCCACCGCGTCAGCTCCTGCCCCACCTGCGCCCAGCTCGCAGAGTTCTTATTGCACTTGAAGTCGCTTTCCTGCTCCTGCTGGCAGTAGTCCACGGCCTGCATTATCATCAGGCTGCGAGTCCCGGCCGGCACCCGTTCTATAGCCGTGTCGGTGAAGCAGGTGTCGGCGACGAACTGCAGCAGCTCGTGCTTGGCCAGCTTGTTGAAGTAGCTCGCGCACTGCCAGTACTGCTGCATCCATTTCAATGCACAGTAAAAGATTTTTGGGTCTGAATCAAAGTGCGGCACTGCGGGGGGCTGCACGTAACCATAGCAACGATCGCCATTTTAGTTCAATTACAATACCAATATAGTCGAAGTTTTAGATTTGGGGTTTTCATTAAGTGAACTGGTAAAAGAAAAATGCATCTTTTTAGTCATAAAATTTTTATGGCAATATTCCCCTTTAACTTCATTAACATGAATAATACTAAGGTAAAGATTTTTGTTTTTTGTTTTTATTTTTTTCAAGACTGCAAAACCTTGGTCACATTGCAAGGAAAGACGGTGGCAACCTCGAAAGACTCATTGTAACCGGTAAAATAGATGGAAAAAGGCCTCGTGGACGCGGCCCAATATGTTGTTCCGACCAGATCCGCACCGCTCTTGACTCTACGGGATGCAGGGCCGTTTACTCTGCCAGAGACAGGATTAGATGGAGGAACATCATAGGAGCGAAAGTGATAAAGCAGATTGGTCATGACCCTCAGCATTGAGGAATACAATGCAAAGGCATACCACCAGATGACGCCAATTATCTGAGAGGATATTCTTCTTTTAAAAACGTATACATGATGTTGACGTCAATTTAACTAATGTCATCAATATAAGTGTTTGGACAGGTACCTGGACTTGACGACCTAGTGAGTGTCATATTAAAAAACCTCAAAAGCTAGTGCGTGGTTTCAAACCATGCATTAGCTTTTGAGGTTTTTTAAGTGCCCATGTAGCATGTAAAATAAAATGATTTTGAGTGTTTTTTTCTAGGTTTATTAGAAAAAAAATCACTCTAATCTAATTTTCAAACCGAGTGAAGTCAATCACAGTGATATCTCCCGACCCACTGAGCTCGAACCATCTAGTTTCGCGTTAGTTTGTAAAAAATATTCAGTTCATAAACCTGAAATATGACGTAGTCAGAATTACGTATGTATGTAATATTTTTTTAAGCCTGGAGCGGTCGCGGCAATATGTGACTCGTAATTATGTCGAGGACATCGGTCTTCCATGTTATAATTGGATTTTAAAACTAATATTCGTTCGTGGTTTGACATCTTTCTTATTATATTTTTTTTTTGGAAATCTGTAGGTAGATTTGTTTGAGGGTCGCTATCTAGGGTTAAGCAACACTTGTCGAGGTCCTTCCATAGATGGGTGGCATTGTAGCATTCGAGATTTCTTCGTGATTAAGAAAGTAGGTTAAGCCGTTTGTCCTGGATTTTTTTGGAGATATTTGATCGTTGTCCTGGATTTTTTTGGAGATATTTGATCGTTGTTAAAGATGGTCCTGTTATCCTTTCCAAAATAGACACTAGCTGGTCTAACTTATCAGACCGAGTCCAGTAAAGAAATGTGTCTTGTATTGCATCCCCATTATTTTCGACTAGCACTGGGTAGCACACCGTTCGCCTATTCGGTAAGGACCAAGCCATAGTAGTCAACGGCGCGTGAAAGAGATGTCTGCAAAAGCGAAATGGCCCAGGAGGGCCGATGCCCTGCTGGGCCCCCTGATAAATTTCCTCAAAGACAACTACTGGTCCTCGGACGCTAAGGGCAATTGAAGGACACAGGTGTGATTTTTGTCAATAAAAACCTGACACGCTCTGTCACTCCACACTAGAGCGCCAGAAGTCACTGAATGAATTTCCACCTTTTTATTTACTTTAGTTGTGGCTGAGTAATATCGGCCCCTATTTACGAGTTGCAGGTAGCTGTTCAAACCCAGGTAGGCGCATTGATTTTTGTAATTTATTTCATCACCACTGCTCTCAAAACGGTAAAGTAAAACATCGTGAGGAAAAAGGCAAAATTCGAAGACATTTAATATTTATTTACCAACCTGCACGGGACCCGTGCGGTGGATTACGGCCCATTGCCTCTCCTACAGAGAAGGCCTGAGTCCCAGCAGTAGGAATATTTAAAAAGGCTGAATATGCTTGTACTTGTAGCTAATTAAAGTTTCAACTGTTATCATGTTCGGAAAAGTATTGACCAAATCCCCACAATACAAGCCTAACGGTATTCACAAGAAGTTTTTTGGTCACTTAGATCTATCCTACAAAAATATTATTCTTTTCTAAACTAATAGTATACAATCCATTCACCAAATCCCCAACAGATGGGACTTTACCGTATTTATATGAACGAAAAAACCCTATTATAAGTTTATACAATGTTTTCGAACACTCTTAAAGTTACGAAAGGGGTCCAAAAGTTTCTGTACAGCCTCGAGTCATTATTTATGAGTAGTTGTACAAAAAATATGTGTGAAATAGCTGACTGATAGGTCGGTATTATTTTGTTTTTGCCTACTGAATATACGAATAATTTTCAAATATTGTAGCTGTTAGTAGCTTTTATTATTATTTTTAACAGACTTCAAAAAAGGAGGTTTCAAAATTGGACTGTTTTTTTTTATGTTTGTTCGCGGTTTAGGTACCGGAGGACCGATTTGCATTTTTTTTCCCTTGAAAGGCATGTTTCATATTGGTCCCATTTTTTCAAAATCTAGTTCTGATGATGGGATCCATGAGGAATCGATGGAACTCCTCAAATATTATAGGCAACTATATAGGTGGTTTTGGTATTTTTATCGAGGACTGATGAAGTGGAATTGATGAAAAAGACCAGAAATGGCCAACGGAACTTCATGCTCGAATAGATATCACAATGAAAATAGTTAAGCGACTATGACAATACAAATAAATAAATGGTTCTGAATAGTTATGGTGAAAATAGTGAAAGTGTAAAATATAAAACTTAAAAAAAACCGACTTCACTAGAAAAAAAATACCACTAAAATGATTAAAATAACTTTAGATTCGGAAGTCGGTGTGAATACTTAAATAAATAAATGATAATAAATAAATAAGAAACAAACAATACCGAGAAACAACGACTTCCAAAATTAAAGGTATTTTGATAATTCTAGTGGTTTTTTTCTAGTGGAGTCGGTTATTTTTTTTTTGTAAAAAGATTTTTGTGTAAAATAAACATTGAAATGGCTGTTTGGAGAATGTGAAACAGAGAGTAAAGACCCGCAAAACTCCGTTGAAAAAGTCAAAATCCTCCGACCAGACAGGTGTTATGTCTGGTGGGCTACTGCCCGGTAGATGATTTCGGGCTGTATTTATTCAATTCGTGCGGAAATCTTTAATTGTGCGATTACAGGTTAGTTCTTTTTTGACGACATAGATGTCGCTACAGCTATTATTTACGCAGATGAAGTTGGATGCACCTGAAGGCCTTACTGAGTAGGTAAGATAGACTATACGACAATATTAACACTTAGGTTGTTATACTGTCCATGAGGTTGCAAACGACGAGCATTGGGTAGCTCTTCATCCTGTAATCGAGGGACAGCCCGTGGCTGCCAGACTTTTGTCATTTTATAATATGTTATTCTGTATAAAGCTGGTAATTTTTCAGTGCGTATCCCCAACATAGATAGGACCATTGCCCTAATCTGAAATTTATGGGTAAAAAGGTGTGTACTAGCAGCCTAAACTCGTTAAATTAAAAAGCTAATTTTTATAATATGTTATTCTGGACGTTATCAGTAATTATGGTCATCCATTGCAAGACATTTAGTGTCGTGGCCGGATACCCCCTTATTACCCATTACACACTTGACTTGACTTGCTAGCGCCCATTACTTTTCAAAACAACCATAACGGAAACTTCATAAGGACATCGTTTTTACCTGTGCATGCATTGACAAAGTATTAGCTATTATAAAATGACAAAACTCGGGCAGCAGAAGCCTTTAAGCCATGAAGACCAGGCCCGAGTCGACGCCACGTTCAGTACCACAGATCCCTCAAACAGATGTCAGCAAAACCTGGCCTGATTTTACCGAAGACTGCTAAGACTGCGGGATTTTTCGAAAGAGTTATCGTGGAACTTTTTTTTTTTTTTTTATTAGTGATAGGTTCGCGCTTGACCGCTATACTTAAAGGGTAACTAAAGCAACACACAAAAAAAAAAAAACAATCTTTTCACTCAGACCAGGAAAAATTATTTGATCATCTCACACCTTAATAAAAAAGTTATCAAGCAGTCTTTTGTACTTGAATCCTATTCTTTAATTCAACACCACAGGTCAATTAAATATACAATGTATCGTATCCCTCATCAAAAAAACAGATTCAAAAAAATTACACTCGAGCGCGCACAAACCGAACATCACAAAATCCGCTTAACCCAACGTATCTAATAAAAATCCCCATCGTTCACTCGAATACATCGCTTAATAAGGTCAATTTCATCGGCGTCCCAATTACTGAATCATTTCGCGTTGTGCAAATAAAAAGGCACAGAAAGGCACCCTTTTCATGCGGCATGGCTGAATAATTTGTTGTGACAAATCGTCGGCCTATTCAAAACAAGCGACCGTCACTGCCTGATTTACGTGGCTTTTGTGAGCCTCCCGCAATTCAGAAGACATTTTTCTGCGCTTATAAGCAGATACTGGGCTTTTTTTGTATTTGTTTGTAGAGGATTGTGGGGAGTTCTTCGGGAATTTCTTGTTGGAAGCGTATCGAGATGTTGATAAGATTAGTTTGTCAAGCGATTGCTAAAACTGTAGCAGTCGTATTTGTAAAGAAGTAATTACTTGTTGCTAAGTAATTTCTTATAGAAATCTCCAATTTTTTTTTTCTTAACTATGAATACAGATTGGTATTTAAGTACTTACTTTTACTCAAGTAATTAGTTTTATTTGCTAATAAATATGGGTGTAAGATAATTTTAATAAGTTTCACAAAGATTTTATTATGAATTCAGTTCGTTAGTTTTGGGGTACGTAGGTACACATAACTCATTACGTAAAACCCTTATTAAGTTTCAATGAATATTTATAACTTTAAAATAAATTTTAAACCAGAATGTTCTAGATACCCAGTATCGCAATCTAATGTGTAAAAATCTCTTGTTACAGTGTTTGATACTGAACTAGTATACAGCTGGTACACTATAATATTATAATTTAAGACTGTCAAAGTCAAAGTCAAAGTCAAAGCCATTTATTTGCATTAAATGTGGTGTAAGAGATGGTGACATATAATATTTTAGCACAAAGACACATTTCGCCATGAGTTGGCATACAAATATTAAAGTATGATTTGAGGTGCTTTTAGTAAGCAAAACTCAACATCCAGTTAAATACAAAATTTCCTTTTAGGAAAAATATCCTTCTGATCTCAGGACAATCAGATATTATTTTTTAAGATATTGTCACTTATGTGAACAAAATGTGTGATACAATAATTATGTAACAACTGTTGTGATATAATAATTATGGCATCATTAGACTTAAACAAGTGCAAGTTGGACTCGCACACCAAGGGTGCCGTACAAACTAACTTATGTAAAAACAATTAAATTCCCGAATCGAATCTCGAAGATTTTTTCGAATCGAAAAAAAAAGCATTTTTTTAACAGAGCTACAAATTTACAGTTTTCAGATTTATACTGGAGCTATGAGACCAAATTTAAGGCTACTAGGTAAACGGGAAGTACCCTATGAATTTTGATTCCCTTGAGAATATTCCACAATACGTTTTTTAGTCAGACTTGAGTATATGGTGGGTATCAATTTAAACTCGATAACTTCATGCGTTTCTGAGATAATGAGTCTTGACAGACAGACAGACAGATGGACAACAAAGTGATCCTATAAGGGTTTCGTTTTTTCTTTTGAGGTACGGTACCCTAAAAAACTTAGATGCGTACTCTTGACCTCTATTTCTCTACCGTTGGATTTTTCAACCTTTTGGCTAAGGTTAAATAAATAAAATAGATATCTATCAAGAAATAAATAACAGATTTGCCATTTCTAAATTCCATTCAAATCAATAAGATTTATTGTGAAGGACAAGTAATACCGCAGCAGAAAGATCAAATGCTTACACAGTAACTTTGCATGGGCAGCCATAATTTTGAAATAGGCGAAACTGGAAAGTTTCGAGATGCAAGCCTTTGCCAGATTGCTAATAAATTATATTGGACGCCCTCCAAAACGACTATATGATGTAGGTACCTATATTTCAAATTCGGTGAATATGTCCGTGCGTTGGTTTCACTGGATCGATGAATTGGAATCAAGAGACTGGTAGCTGCGTATTTCCATCGGCTCGTAACTTACAGTCGTCAATCTATCAGTCAGGTTTAGTCATGACACTTCTTCTACAGTTATTCAGAAACACGTTTTTTGATTACATAAAATGTACATACATCTCAACGGAGTCAATAGTACGGAAGTCAGCTTGACAGCAAGCTATCACACCATTTTGACAGAGTCTGGGCTGAGTTCACGCGCGCCTTCACGCGCGCGCGCAATTTTGCAGCGCCTCTAGCGGTCACTTGCAGAACCAAAATTTGCCATACAAAATATTTACGGCGTCGATATCGAGTAGCGACGAATACTATTGCTTAAAACTCATGGTAGAGGTACTGTTATAATTACGGCTTATATAGAGGTTATGTAGTGTAGTTAGCACGACAAACAGATCCTTAAATATTCCTGGTCTGTGTGCCTTGTGTATGTTAGTTTACATGTTTGTAAACACAACCACGATATTAAAGTACCTACAGTTTTAGTTTGGGACAACATTTGTTTGTAGAAATAAAAAAAAGCAATCTTCCAAATCACAGTCGGTAGTCAAAATACAATGTTTGGTTTGCACCATTTCTGGGCTATTTTGGAATATAGGCCCAAATATTTGAGCCAATCTTTTCCCATATAAATGCGCTAAGCTATTAACCTTTTCAGGAAAAATCGATCAATTAATCCTTAACGTATTTATTTATTTACTTGATTATCCTCACATAGGAACGCCTAACAGCAATTACACCAATGGAACACAATTAGTTCAGAATCTGCTACTTCCTAGTTAGTTTATTCTATTCTGTTCTGTTTTATTCTATTCTATTCTGTTCTGTTCTGTTCTATTCTATTCTGTGCTATTCTGTTCTATTCTGTTCTATTCTGTGCTATTCTTTTCTATTCTGTTCTATTCTGTTCCATTCTGTTCTATTATGTTCTACTCGGTTCTATTCGGTTCTATTCGGTTCTATTCTGTTCTGTTCTGTTCTGTTCTATTCTGTTCTATTCTGTTCTATTCTGTTCTATTCTGTTCTATTCTGTTCTATTCTGTTCTGTTCTGTTCTATTCTGTTCTATTCTGTTCTATTCTGTTCTATTCTGTTCTATTCTGTTCTATTCTGTTCTATTCTGTTCTATTCTGTTCTATTCTGTTCTATTCTGTTCTATTCTGTTCTATTCTGTTCTATTCTGTTCTATTCTGTTCTATTCTGTTCTATTCTGTTCTATTCTATTCTGTTCTATTCTGTTCGTTTCTGTTCTATTCTATTCTATTACTAACGTCATGTACGCGGTGGAATAGTAGTCATCAAAGGAGCGGTTTTATTGCCAGAAATAGGACTCAGTTAATAAAAATAATGTCAATAAAACTAATTCTTAACGACTGAAAACCTACACGGATAAAACGCCCCTTAAAGACTTGCATAAGATACAAATCTTTGCATCTCTCCCTTTGGCAAAGACAAAACGCATTTGCTAAAACCTTTGTTCGTAATGCATTCCGTCTTGGATTTGGCGGCATGTTTGTGTCGGCTACAAGCCGTTCTAATTGAGATGTATGTGTACTCGTGTAGTGTGTCGTAATTGCTGTATATTGCTGTGTGTTGCTGTGTTCTAGATAGTACACATGTGTTTGTTCATTTGTAATAACATATGTCGCCGTGTCTCCTTTAGCACAATAATATTGTTGAGGAATGCTAGTTTGTTTGTTAGAGTGTTTAGTGTCTAGTATGGTTATTGTTAGGTATTGATACGTAATCAGACTATTGAGTTTTTTATCATTCAAAATATTGATTGGTTATATTGTATTCGATTATTCATTGCAATCGACTAATTGTGCTGGCAACACCAAAACGTATTTGTAATTAACTGTAAAAAAGGAGAGGATGTAGCGCGATGGCGAAAACAGTCTGAGTTCGGCAGCCATTGAGGCAGGACGCACATTTGATCTCTTGCATTTATTATAGTGTTAAGAAAATGATGTAACAGTATAATTTAAAAAGAGTGTCAAAAGAGTTTCTTGAGTAATAAATATATTCTTTTATACTGAAGTGAGTAGTTTTATTACATTATGGAAGTTATAGATGGAGTGAATCATGCGGCATTAGACTGTTGAAGTAAAACAAATATGGTTGGAATAAACTACTGTTTAAATAAAACACAGTTTGAATAAAAGTGTTTGTTTTTGGGCTGACATGCTACCTTTAAGTGGCAATGGATATGCCTTGCTCTGATTCGATCACGCAAGGAGCGCGATCGAACCTGGAATGAAGAGGAGAACCAAGGTTACCGATATAGCTCAAATAATCGCCAAACTTCAGTGATACAATCTTGGTCGAATGGGCCGAAAAGTTTTTAGTGACGGCCACATATTGAAAGACGCAGCTTTGGTAGGTATCCCACAAGGTAAACTGATGACCTGATATAGGACGAGTCGTTATGGCGACGCTTCAAGGTAGAGGTGTGCCCCGCTTGGGCAGAGCACCACCGTGTCCTCGTGGAGGCGATCGGAAGAAGGCGGCCGCACGCGTGAGGCAACGGCCTTCACGCCCCAGTCAGCTCCAGGAACCTGAACCCGATTTCCGGCCACCGTAAGCGCGGGCTTGCGCGACGGTGAGCTATGGGTAGCTCACCGTCCGAGGGGCCAAGCAAGGTCGAAGCCAACTGGGGCTATGGGTATAGTGATAGTGAACCCCGGGCCCCTGGCGTAAATGTAAAGAAGGAACAAGAGTGGGTTTTTAGTTAGTAAAAGTCTAACACACCCTTCCCCTCCGCCCAAGAGCGAGAGATGTCATTGGATGATTTACACACCAAAAAAATAATCCCACAAGGTAAACCGATGACCACAGGATCGGTCGTTATGGCGACGCTTGCGGGAGGCCTATGCCCGGAAATGGACGTCTTTCGGCTGAAATGATGATAATGATGATGACAACATTTTCCCCAAAAATATTTTTCATTTGAAATTTAGGCCTACTTTATTTACCCTAACAGTCGTTATTAAAAAGGCTGTACGTCTATATTTTTATATATTAAATTAAATCTACGTTCTGTTCTCTTTTTACACTAAGCTTATTTCGTTATTAAACGCCCAAATCCTGAGTGATGTGCGTCGCTGGACATAAAACCGTTTTGTTTACGAGTTTGCCTTCGTATTAAATTTTCATCTTGTCTAGAAGATGTCCAGGCTTTGCGAAGTCGTACAGTTAGAGAAATGTACTTTTTGTCTCGCAACTTTACATTGAATTGGATCTCTAAAACAAACGGTAATTTTGTGTTCGAAAGGTTTATTGAAAGCGACGAATCAAAGACACTTCGAAATCCGTGGAATCTCAATCTCTCAATTAATTATAGTTTAAATCTTACAAATTTTACTGCGTTTGTTAAATTACTAGCTTTTGCCCGCGGCGTCGCTCTCGCTCTACCCTACCCTACTTTACCCTACCCTACCCTACTTGACTCTACTTTACCCTACTCTACCCTAATTGAATCGATTCCGATAATTTTTATATCATGTTATATTTTGTCCCAAAAATATATAAAGAAGGTCACAAGTTAGACACCACCGACACTACTTAGGGCTGATTTCATCATTCAATATAAAAACTTAGTTCATCTAAACTGAGCTCAGCGTAATCTAGTTTAAAGACCCGTGTCGTAAACATGGGCGACAACAATAGAATTCGAATCGCGATTAATTTATTGGTGAATTTGGCTCTTAGGGTCAAATTCACCCATAAACTAATCGCGATTATATAAAACAAAACGAAGTTTGAGCGCCTAATCGAGATTATAGCTTCATTTTGCGTTTCACTGCGATGAATTGAACCTAGTTTACGCTAAACTCAGTTTCAATTCTTTCGTTGTCGCCCATGTTTACGACATGGGTCTTTAAACTAGATTACGCTGAGCTCAGTTTAGATGAACTAAGTTTTTATATTTAATGATGAAATCAGCCCTAAGTACAACACTAGTCACTGTAGGTTATTGCGGGCAGTAGGCGCTAGCGCACAGCTGGGAGCGGGAGCAAAATAACCCCTTAGTCTCCCGGATGGCCCGATAAACCTGTGTTTGTGTGAACAACCAGGTGACATAACAAGCTTATAACTTTGTGATTTTTCATGATACAGTAATGACATTTTTTTGCATAGATTCTTTACATAAAAATACTCCCTTCCTCCTCCTTAGTCGTTCACTCTTGACAGAGTGGTCGTGGTTGACAATGTTGCGTTACAAAAAAAAACTAGAAACCTAAAAATACTAGATACCTGTATCTACTAAAAATAATATTGTTTATATAAGTTTACCACAAAATCTTCAAATGCATGTTAAAATCTCCCCTCGAAATTCCATACAAAACTACAACAACCACGGTAATGAGTTTCTCGACCAAAATTGCCAGAATAAATCAAATGCACGGTATATGTATATAGCTTAAGATAAGAACCCCGTTGGATGACACCATAAGATTGCATTATTGTAGTAGATAATGAGAGTGCTATCTTAGAAAGGAAGAATCTGGAAGCAGACGGCAAGCTTGGGTCCCACAATAAATGTCAGTTGAGGGAACTGTGACGAAATATATGTAGTTGTAAGTTTGTTGTTTGTTGGAGCGCTCGGTAATAAATTGAATATTTCCTGACATTTTTTTTATTTGTAATAGAATAAACAGGAATGGTACAAAAAGTTTTTTTTTTTTTAGTTGGATGGCGACAATTGCTTGTTATACAATCACTTCATCATAAAACAGTAAAAACATAAGTGATTTTCCGGTCTGTTCGATTTTGTTCGATCCTGTTTGATTCTATTCGAATTTGTTCATTTTTGTTCGTTTGTGCGTCGATTCGAACCGGATCGAATCAAACTACGCCAAATTGAATCGAAATGTGAAGTATAGTTTTGATTACTAAGTAGTCGTTTCGAATAGTATCGAATCAAACCGCGTCTTAACTAACCGTGTCGGATTGAATCGCGCCGCATCGAATCATATCGAATCGCGCTGAATCGTATCGAATCTTTTCTAGCAGCAGCGTACCGAACCGAATCCAAACGAACAAGGAGTAACTAAGTATCGTAACAAACATAGCCCTTTTAGTCTTAGTTTAAACCTGAAACAGTTTTTTGTAATAATATAATGTGGTGCCTCAGCGTAAATGACGCTCCAACTTCTGTATTGTCACAGCCTCAAAAGTCACGTTACAAATAAAAGTAAAAAAAAGTGTAAAGGCACAGATTTACCGAGCTATTTTAGCACAAACACCTTTTTAGTTTTCAGGAAACGGATCGTAAAGCATGTCTAACGACTTGCTAACGAGAGTATGAGAGAGGAAATGGAGAAAAACGGATAAACCCAGGATACAGATGAGTACAAAAGATTAGGGGAATAAATGTGATTTAACGGCCCTAGCCCGAATTTAACGGTGGAAAGTTTTTACAATACATAATTAGCGATGTATCCCAAAATATTTCTCGGCTGAAAAGTTATGTAGAAAGACTATTTTTTTGTGTACAAAGTTTTGTTTTTATATATAAATACATGATTTTTAGTTACATTTTTGCCACAATATCCAAAAAATATCTTAAATATCTGGTTCATATTTCCAAAATAGTTAATTTCTTTGAAAAATTAAGGGTTATGGAGTAATTTGTTAATTAATCTTATAAATAAAATTGATTAGCTATCAATTTTATTTTATAAGATTAAACTGTGAAGCCCAAAGAGGTTAGAGGTTAGAAGTTAGAGTTAGCTGTTCATTAGTCTCGCTAAAACTCGAGAAGGGATGGACCGATTTGGTCAATTTTGGTCTTGAAATATTCGTGATAGTCCAGGGATGGTTTAAACGGTAAGAAAATATGTAAAAATTCACGAAAATAATCGACTATTAAGCGGTACGAAGTGTGCCGGGTCAGCTATATTTGGTATAAAATCTAAGTAATTTGGTATAAAATCCCTGTATTTTGCGGCTTATAATTTAAAAATATAATTACCTGCCAAGTTTTCCGATTTTCGATATCGGAAAACTAGGTAGATACACATTATGGAAATAATTTATTGGCTGGAGCAATGAGAAAGTCTTTTTTATTTAACTTTACCAAATATTCTGGAATCAAAAATAGGTAGTGATTATTATTTATTACTAACCTATAAGAGTGACCTTTTTCGAAAGAATTTTCGGAACTCAAAACCTCATCAAGTCAGCAAGTCCAATTATATTGAAAAAGTTCGCATCTCAATTCTAAGGGTGATATATCAACGGGTCCTCAAACTTTTTTGACAGCTCAGCAATAGACGAATTCCTATTCATTTTATTGGATCTCCCTTTTAGTATAACTTCAAGCAGATATGGTCAACCTTTTTACAAAATTTGTTGCAAGCTAGCTTTTTTTTTTTTAAAAAAAAAGAATGGATTAAATTAAATGTCGACATAAAGTATCAAGAATTACTAAATAGAAATACAATACGAAAAAAAAAACTTTGGCAAATTTAAATATTATTTGATGATTATGAACGAGTCTTAAATAGATTTTAAATACAATTTCTGTTTTTCATTATATTTTTGAAATTTGGTAACAACTTTTGATTTATACGTGTTACCAGTGGAATGCGTGCCATAGGTTCGAAACCCCTGAGTTAAGGATTTGTCAAAAAGATTCTACGTAGAGGAAATGTAATAAATCTAGGCTGTGTTCATTTAGTTTATTGAGTCATTCGTGGTTTATGTGCGTGGAGAAACTCATTCGTGGTAACCCTGAATACGAGTATTGTGGCCCAGATTAATACTTGAATAGTTATGTTACTTGTGTTATAAATCAGAATGTATAATGGCGGGTTGAAGCTGTGTGTACCTAACTGTGCAGCATTATTGCCAAATGGGGCAATTTATCTTTTATCTCTACCACAAATTGTAAAACAAAAAAAGATATACAGCAATGATGAGTGATTTCCTGCCATTCATTCAATATTGTTACAAAAACTTCCTATAATTTTATTATGTTTTTATCCAATTTAATTTCTTATTCAATTATTTAGCTTTCCTTTTTACACTTTTCTGACATTTTGTAACATGTATTTAAGTGTAATTCTATGTAAATTGTACGTTGTTTATGCATAGAGCAAGATCATATATTAACTAGAAGCATAGTACTGACTGAGTTTTTTTTTTATGGTAGGTAAAATCATCCAATGACAAATCCCGCCCTTGGGCGGAGCGGGAAGTAGTGTCAGACTCTTACTGACTAAAAACCTACCCCGTTTCTTCGTAGCCTATCGTGCCGGTGCCGAGCATTCCTTTCGGAAATAAACCCATGACCCCAGTAGGCTTCGACCCTGCCTGCCTGCAGTTAGCAGGCTGGGCTGCAGTTAGCAGGCTGGGCATACTGACTGCGTTCAATTTATTATTAGTTCTTTTAAACCAACTAAAAGTTTTCGGGTAGATGTCGCTGTCAGCTATAAGATTAGCATTGTTGTTGGGTATTATATTTCTTTACTTAAAAAGTACAATAATATAAATTATATGCTATGAAAGAGATTTATTATTAATAATAAAAATAACTTTTTTTTTTCTGTTATTTGCTATGAGTCGCCAGTGACTATAAATAAATGAGTTACGTGAGACATTATTGTTCGTAGAAATGGGAACCAGCGCCCTACGCTCTACTTAAATCACGTGGTTCCTTTTGAGTCTTGCAACCACATCAGCAGTATCAAGCAATCCAGATGCAAGCGGATTGGGGTGGCAGGCAAGACGCTCTGTGTCTTGCCTTTTATAGTGCTCTATTTCTGAAGTCACTGTTGCCGTACCTAAATATTCTTGGATTTTGTCGTTCCTCGTAAAACATGGAGCGTTTGTGATTTTTCTTAATAGGCCATTTTTGCACCCTTTGTAGGCAAGAAATATGGCTATTGCTAGCAACTCCCCATATCTGAATATCGTATGTCCAAATGGGTTTAAGAATCGCATTATATATTAGGAGTTTATTATCCAGCGAAAGAACCGAGTTTTTGCTCATGAGCCAGTATAAACTTCTGAATTTGTTGTTAAACTGATCTCTTTTTGCTGTTATGTTCCCATGTCAGACGTCTATCCAGGTAGAAGAAAGATATTTTACATAGTCCACCTGCGGCAAGATTTCATTTTCCAGTCGTACCGGAGGACACCTTTTCTTCCTAAGGGTAAAAGTAATGTGCTTTGATTTCTGGGCGCTAGTTCGAATACGCCACCTTTGAAGCTATTCGGAAATAAACCGTAGAGACCCAGCCTGCTAGCTGCAGGCAGGCAGGGTCGAAGCCTATTAGCCTCTGAAAGAAAGGCTCGGCCCTGGTATCAAAGGCAATGAAGGAACGGGGTGGGTTTTTAGTCAGTAAGAGTCTGACACTATCTCTCGCTCCGCCCAAGGGCGAGAGATGTTATTGGATGATTGTACCCACCACCAAAAAAAGCCATTCGGAAATACTATTGATCATGATCATTATCTACTACCAACAGGGCAATGTCATCAGCGTATGTGGCCACTTTACACACTATACCAATTATGTGTTCTACCCTCTGTAAAACATGCAGCATAAGTGACCTCTGCACTGCTGCCTACAACACCGTGAAAGTTACACTGCCAACACTAAGATGAACAATACTAATAATAATCGTTTATTAGGAACAAAATACAAGAAAAGCCATGATAAACGACAATATTTTTAGCTGCAAAAATTTTAACTATGGCGCGACAGCTATCAACGGTGACTCCAAGTAAGAGAAAGGAAACCCATGGTCCTTAAGCGCACAAGACAACTAAAGAACACAGGTAGGGTTTTAATTTATTGTAAGATTAACCACCTCAAAAAAAACTCATTTTGTATGTCCGAGTACATGCGTGTTTGTTTTGCATATTATTTTCTTTATGCTTAGAAGTTTCCACAAGCTGTTGAAAGTCAATCTTAGGAAAGTCATCATTCGTAAAAAAAACCTGGCAACTGCGAGTCGGACTCGCGCACTAAGAGTTCCGTACAAATTAAACTATGAAAACAGTTCGATTTCCAAATTGAGTTCGAAGATTTTTCCGAATCGCAAAAAACAGTTTTCAGATTTTTTCCTTCACTTGTGCTAGATGAGATCTTAGTGTTTTTATATACATACGTTTTTTGCGACTGAGGTCTGATTTCATTATTCAATATAAAAACTTAGTTCAACTAAACTGAGCTCAACGTATTCTAGTTTAAAGAACCGTGTTGTAAACATGGGCGACAACAAAAGAATTGAAACTGAGTTTAGCGTAAACTAGGTTCAATTCATAGCGATGAAAGGCAAAATGAAGCTATAATCTCGATTAGGCGCTCAAACTGCGTTTTATTTTAAATAATCGCGATTACTTTATTGGTGAATTTGGCCCTTAACCGGCCGTATATATTTTTTCCGTTAACTTAGAAGTTTGATTTTTTCACAGCTTCAAGGAACCATAGACCTGATCGTATATGATATTAATTTAAAATCGATCCATCCATTTACGAAATAAAGGGTTTTGACAGACAGACGGACAACAAAGTGATCCTGTAAGGGTTCCGTTTTTTCCTTTTGAGGTACGGAACCCTAAAAAAAACAATAATAATAATAATAATGTTTTTTATACTTTTTTTTTAGGAAATATTTAAAAATGTAAAAAATATGTTTAAGCAAATAAATAAAGGAATAATAATTCATTTATTTCAGGGAACTAGACCCATTAAAGTACCAATCATATATCTCCTACCCTTATATGTTTCTGTAGGATAATCTTTATTGAATAATGAAACCTTGTTATATCGTGAGAGTCTGCTTCATTTAATTAAAACCACGATACACATTGATGTGCATCCTCCATATTGCATACTGAAATTGACACATACTGTGGAAAACCGATTAAACATGCGCCGTAGGGCATTGGCTTGTATAAGGAGGAATTTAATGGAAACTAGAAAGTACTATGGCAGGAAACACTAAAGTTATTAAAAGGTTAAGTGAACATTATCTATTAATTTGCAAACAATCAGCTTACAAACAAAAATACAACGGAAATCAATATAACAAAAGAAACACTAAAAGTGCAAAATAACTTTAATTTCACAAATCGGTGTTTCTTTCTTGTTATGACAGTTTTGCTATGATCCTATGAGGAGTTCCGTGCTACTCTCCTGATCCTATGAGGAGTTCTTTGAAGGTCATTATCAGATAAGGACAATATTTCTACGGTACTATTTCGGATCTGGATTATCTACTCTTTCAATAAAAAAAAATTTAGTCAGTTAAAGTCTGATTCTATCTGTCGCTCCGCCCAAGGGCGGGGGATCTCATCTGATGATTTTATCCCCCGTAAAAAAAGTGTCGCCACAACGATTGATCCTGTGCAATTCCCTGGCCATCGGTCCACTTTGAGAGAGGTGAGAGGCCTTCCAACGTTACATCTTCCCATAAGATACTCATCAATGCACATTTGGCTATCGTTGTAGGTTGCGACTCACTGTCTCCAACAAAAAGGTGGCCCGTGTCCAAGCGCCATTAACTGTTATGCACGATGACGTTTTCTCTAGTTATGCTCACCTACCTACTCTAGGAGAAAAACTTGATATAAATATGTCACATATTGTATCCGTTATATGCAAATGTAGCAACGTTGATTTTGGAATCTCACATCGACAAATATTTTGGATTGTTTGTTGTATCTTTTTCCTTTTTGTAGTGTCACCCGGCCGCAAACGTTCAGCGGTCGCAAAAGCGGACAATCCGGGGAATGCCCAATTCACACGATGTCCAATTCGCAGAATGTTCGTATCGGTATTTTGCGGTCGAACGTGTGGCGAAGTAGATTTGATTTCGTTCGCAGCTGTAACTAGAAAAACTGTGCCCAATACAGCTATACACATGAGCTATACACATTCACGTTTGTAAGCTTAGGCATAAACACTTATACAATATATAACTGAAAAAATGGACACCCATACACACCAGAAAATAAATTTTTGTACATACAAACACTTACAGATAGAAGAACACAAAGGTAGGTACTGCTTATTTCAAAAGAAATTTCTTCCAGCAGCCCTGTGATGGGAGACTTGATTGAGAGATGTATACAAATAAGTTAGACAAGTAAAATTATACAAACAAGCACTGTTGTAACAGCGCATATTAAGCAACGCTGAGCACGTAAAATCATTGACTGGTCCTGCGTCTGATC
This sequence comes from Leucania comma, assembly GCA_958295575.1. Taxonomy (NCBI): domain Eukaryota; kingdom Metazoa; phylum Arthropoda; class Insecta; order Lepidoptera; family Noctuidae; genus Leucania; species Leucania comma. The sequence goes on from OY282470.1 coordinate 18,516,461, forward strand.
TCTCTTCAGTCATGTCGGAATTCGGATTGCCGTACACTAGAATAAGAGAGTAAAGAAACAGAAAGTACTAATGTGTTTGCGTACCTGGCTATTCTCTATTGTGATTGGCTATGACCAAGGTCAAAATTTGGTCGGATTTATTTGTTTAAATTGATTACTATCTGCACTTACAGTTTACATTAAAACATACAAAGAGTTCATAATAATACTATAAAAATAAATAAAGCAGTAAAAATAAACAAAGAAAAAAGACATTACAATTTTAATAAAAAAATACATTAATTCAATTATACATTTTATAAATGCGGGTAGTGTAGTTTTGGTCCTTATTATGCCTATGTCTACATTGAGTAAAAAAAATTACTCAGTAAAATTGTTTTAATTTAATTACGTTGAAACAATACTGAAATGACACATTCACTTTAAAATAATTTTAAATTTTCCCATCCCAGAAAAATCATAACATTTCCCGTACAGTAAATCCAGTTTTATTTTTCTTTGTGTTTCATCCAGTTTCCAAGTTTTTAATTATTAACAGAAGTCATAACAACAGACAGAGTGCGTAACCACTGAAATAAATGTCCCCAGACTATACACGGCGGAAATTAAACTTCGTAACAGCGTGACAGTTTAATTAAACTGTTTTCACGTATTATGCACATACGAAATAGTATATATTATGTAGGTCTACTTCATGCTTAAGTGATCTTACAGATTTTTTTTGTGAAGTTGCTTAATAAAAATCCTAACGAAATTCAACTTATTATTGCTGCACGCCCCAGCTGCGAGAGCTACAGACCTATCTTCGGTCTCAATTGACACGGGCTTACGGGCGACGAGCAATAGTTAGTTCGCCGTCTGCCCGTCTTCATGCCATCATGTGCGCTTCAAACAGATATCAGCAATAATTTCAATAGGGCTGATGCTCGCTAGGCCAACTTATTTTTTTTTAAAGAAAGCCATTGTGGTTTATCGCCTGCGCCTGATTTAACACTAAGGGCACACTGTAGGAGCATGTGTGAGATTTAGTCAGTAAAAGTCTCACATTATCTCTCATTCTACCAAGAGCGAGAGGAGTTATCTGATGCTTTCTCTTATGAGGTAGGTAAGCAGAAGAAGTGTGCTAATATTCTTGAAAGTTAGCACAAATAGCAACTGAAGTAAATAATAAAGGTTTTCAGAACTATCCCCAATAGAACTATTTAGGGGATTTTAAAAGTTATATGAAGGATTCTTAATTTTTTGCGTTAATAATCTTGAAATGTGGCACTTTTCTAATCCAAATTAAGAATAAAGAGTTATATTTAGTTTTTCAAGACTATTTTTAAATTCCGGTTAAAAGGCTCCGAAAATTTTTAGAAAAAATTCTCACGAATGAAATCGCTGGCAAAGTGCTATTCGTAGATAACATTTCAGTATGTTTATAGCCTAAAGAGACATCCCATTCAGTCACTTTGCTTTATCAACTTATAATAATATTCGTAGGAACAGGCTTTCCGTCGCGCCACCGGAGATTCCATCTGCCGCATAGTTTTCAAGATTAAACGAAGCGTACAAACACACGCGGTCAGGAACTTTGACGCCATAACTTATACAAGTCCCTACATTATAATAATGTGTGTTGCTGTTACGTTTTCATAAACAAGAACGACTTTTGTTCCTGTTGTGGTTATTGTGTATGGTGCAGTTCAAATTATTCTCCCAGAAATACGGAAATTTTCGTGGCCTTCCTCCTTCGGGTGAACTATTTTATAACGGGGAGGGATTTTTTTAACTATTAATAATTAAGACCCCGTAGTTCCAAAATCAAAATAAGAAATATGAATCAAATGTGTATTTACAAAAAATATATTATTTACAAGCAAGATCTTCCGTTGCATTCATTCATTGCACTCATTGCATTCAACCTGAAAGCAAGCGTTATTATTTTTATTTATATAATTCTTTATTAATTTAAAAAAGGTACTATTATTATTTACAATTTTCTACAGATATTCATGTCTATCATAATTGTATACAATTTTATCGTCATACATATATATATCTGGATTCTGATTAATTAGACTAGTAGTAGACTAGTCTCTGGCGACTCTCTTGTTGACATAAGCCGCAACCCGATAAGCGCGTGGAGATGTAACGCCGGGGCGAAAGTCCCCTGCCACGACAAGTCAAGGTATGGCGGAAAGAGTTCCGGCGGGATCTCGTGGTGAAATGGCGACTGCGACTGTCGCAACCCAGTGCTGGGCACGCCTTAATTATGGCGGTAAGGCCCCTCTTTGAGGCGTGGCTAGAAAGACCTCACGGCGTCCTAACCTTCCACATGACCCAGGTTCTCACCGGACACGGTAAGTTCGGGAGGTTCCTGTTTCGGATTCATGCGGAACCGACGCCCGGGTGCCACCACAGCATGGACTGCCCGGAGGACACGGTGGAGCACACGGTCGAAGTGTGCCCCGCTTGGGCAGAGCATCGCCGTGTTCTCGTGAGGGCGATCGGCAGCGGCGATCTCTCGTGCCAGGCTCTGGTACGGGCCATGGTCCGGAGCGAGGAGGGATGGCAGGCGGTCGCCTCCTTCTGCGAAGCAGTAATGCTAGCAAAGGAGGAGGCCGCACGCGAGAGGCAACGGCCCTCACGGCCCAGCCGCCGCGGGGGTTCCGATTCCGATCCTGGTTTCCAGCCAACGTAGGCGCGGGCTTGCGGACGGCGAGCTATGGGTAGCTCGCTGTCCGACCGTCCGGTAACCATCTGGACCAAGCCCAGGTCGTCAATGGCGCGCACTGTTCCCGCGCGCCTCAAGGAGTTGTCAGCAAACCGTAGAGACCCAGCCTGCTAACTGCAGGCAGGCAGGGTCGAAGCCTACTGGGGCCAAGGGTATGCTTCCGAAAGCCCGGCCCTGGTATCTAAGATTCTAAGGCCACGAAGGAACGAGGTGGTTTTTAGTCAGTAAGAGTCTGATACTATCTCCCGCTCCGCCCAAGGGCTGAAGATGTCATTGGATGATTTTACCCACCACCAAAAAAAAAAGCCGCAACGAAAATCATAAAAATAAATGAACGAAAATGGTCACGAGTTAAATTCATTTTGATAGCGACACAAAATTTTCGAAAGATCGCGGCAATGGAAAAACAAATTACAGTCTCGCGAATTAAAAAAGTAGTACGGTCAAAAAAGTATTATGAACAAAGAGTTCCATTTTCGAATTCTAAAATTGTTTTCTTTATTATTTTATTGTAAGTGGCCAGGTTCAGAGACTTTCAGTGTGTCTCACGTATCACCATCATAATTTTCTCGCCCTTGTTCCGTGTTATTTGGGATCGGCGCAACAATGCTTTTTTTTTTATTTCAGTCTGTCCTATCAACCGTCACGCTATCCCTAACTCCCTTGATTTTCATTCCTTGACCTTGATTTAGTTACTGTTTGAAATTACTGCTTACCACAGCAGCTTCACGACGTACCTCATCAAATCGACGACACACTGCAGCGTTAATAAAAACGCTCAAGTCGCCAAACACAGAGCTGCATGGCGTCGTATCGCGAGAGAGGCGGTGGCGCAGGTTTCCACCGACCCACGACCACGACCACTCTGTCGAGAGTGCATGACTAAGAAGTAGAGACAGCAGCTTCATGGGTTGGCTTCTGAAACACAAACCAAACGCATTTGCCATGCGTTGCACGATGAAAAAAGGAGTGGGTTTTAGTCAATAAAAGTTTGACACGGTCTCTCACTCCGCCCTAGAGCATGAGAAGTTATTGTATGATTTCACACCTTAAAAAAAAACTAAAAACACTAGAGCTTCGAAAAATTCCCATTTATTGCATTTTATTACCAATACTTTGGAGGTTACTGTGGCACAACTCTCTTCCAATTTAATTAAACATTGAAAACTACGGCTAACTGCTGAAATAGTTTTACATGGAAATATTGAAAATGGAAAAGCTGTGAGGCTTAAAGTTAAACTGGAAATCACTATGTTTCACGTGTAAAATGCCAGAAGCTAACATGGTTCCAATTAGGCGTTTTTTTTCTTTATTTATTTTGGGGTTTTTATCTGACCAGATATCCCAACCCCATCGTACATTTTAACATTAAATTATTTCGACTGAAGGACTTGCATCTATGGTCAAGAAATAAATTAAAAATAAATAAATAATAACATCAATGTGGTCATCACATATACCTAAAACTAAAATAATTAATATATTATGTACAATAATAAAGATGGAAGTCACAATTTAAGGGCTGTTTCTAAATTAGTCGTTCGTTTTTCTCTTATGGAGAAGAATCAGCAAAAACCTACGGTTACTATATAAAAAAAAAAAAATTACATCATTTTCGTATTCCAATATAATTGGTACAGACTTAGGCTATTGCTAAATAATATGTAATACTAGGTTTTGTACGCGGCTTTGCCTGTGTGTGTTTCCTTCCCGATCTCAATCGAAATGGGGTGTGTGCATAACCATAACAAATGGCTTAACTTATTTGACGTGTACTATAGAAACTTTCCTCTCTGATGCTATGTGATATTTAGATATATTATTATGTATTATCTTCTTCTTCCTGCCCTTGTCCCATATTACTTGGGGTCGGCGCAACACGTTTTTTTCTTCCACTCTATCCTATCAGCCGTCACACTATCACTAACTTCCTTTTCTTTCATATCACTCCTCACACAATCCATCCATCTCTTCTTCCTTCTTCAAGAAAAAAAAAATCTAAGTACATATTACTGTGTATTATGTACTTAGATTTTTTTTTTCTTTGTCGCCCATCTCGTAGAATTTATTATTCAAGTACTCATCAATATTATACTTACGTCGAAGTACTCCTCCACATCGCTGTCATCATATCCGTCAAATGTACCTAGGAAACTGGCAGTATTGCCACGTTGAATGGCAATGCATGCTTATTGTTTTGGCAAAGATAAGGAAGTTAGGTTCAAAATTTCGCATGTTTAAAGTGAAAAGGGATTATATGAGTTTCTGAATAAAGCTCTTCCAGTGTTACAAAATTCTATGAACGGATTGGACAAATTATTTTCGTTAAACAAAACCACACGCGCAGGGAGACCTGAACTTTTTATCTTCCAACATTTTGTATGGAAATAGTAGGTACCAATATCAATTGCGTACCTGCTTTACATAAACATTTACTAGATTTCACAATTGCACTGAAATTGAATTAAATATCGCTCCCAAGGCGCTACTTCTAACTTTGTTTGGTGATATTATTCATACTCGTTTATTGCAGTTATATTGCCTATGTCATTTGAAACAACTCGAACAAATTATTGTTAAATAATTTGGGAAAAATTGAAAAAAAAAATGTTGTAAAGAGGTTAATTTATTATTTATTCAATAGTTAATTAAAAAGTAGGGTACCCAACACTGGGATACAGCGGTTTTGCCTTAGGTGGCTTAAATCATTCCTCACTTTATTCACGTTTTTAAATTACTCCCTCGCAATACTCGGGATGTAATCATATAAACCTCTCACCGTTGTTCGGGAATTTTACCAACCTTCGTTTCGTTCTGAATTCAACATGCCGCCAGCGACTTAATAACACTGCTTTATCCTCTAGTCACATAATTTAATCTTTTTTTTGAAAATTTTCTTTTTAAGTACATACTTGCACACGTAATTACTAAAAGTTTTATAGCAGCTTTTAGACTAAATTCATACATTTTAATTAAATTGTATTACCATTGTACCTTCAGATCACTTCACCACATAATTACATCATGTGTCATTCTTTACGACCATTATTCTGTTCCGGTCGATTTAATCGAAAATATTTCGAAAATCAACGCGTTATAGTTTATGTACAATATAAACAATGCAAGCTAACGTAAATTAATTGAATTTAGTGCTCACATTGACTCTTTTGTCATTGAAATAACTAATTCGTCAATTTTAGAGCCTAAACTAACATAAACAAATCCAAACAATAATGAGCAAGTAATAATATTGTAATTTATTAGATTATAACCTAACGGTGATAGCAATAAATAAGCGGCACAACCGTCATCAGTAAGGTTTTCTGGTAGAGGGGTCATGGCGTAGAATTAAAATAACTATTTATTTCACAATAACTTTTATTACGCATTATTTATTAGGCTATTACAGACAGGTATATCGTAATCTAGTAGAACCAGTAAAGTTAGGAGCGTCCGCACTACTCGGCGGATCGCTCAAGACTAACTTAATTTCGTAATGTCTCCCCTCCAAAGGATTACACTCACGTGACGTCTACAAAGTCACAACGTTTCACCCATTCACCCTATTCCGGTAGTAAGGAATCAATTGAGTGTCTTATTATCGCTAAATTGTCATGATCCCCGACATACCTATAATAAGTATATAGGTACATAAAATATACCACACCATCGCGGCATTTTGCTGAGCGTTCGTTCAGTTTGCGCGGATGTGGTGCATATTTTCCCTATAGAATGATTTAAATTTGTAAATTTGTGTTAAGATTGCGTTATTTCCCTTATACCTACTCGTACATTGTTTTTTTTTTTAGTAATGTTAAGTTGTGTTTAGTAGAAATAGAGAATGGATGATGCAAATTCAGCAGGTTTTTACTTAACTTACTTTTTTCGGAGGGCCAGACAGACTTCCGACGACACGCGGGCGGCTGCTGTGATTGCTCGACGGCTGCGTATGGGCTCAAAAATACAAAATTGGTGCCTTAGAAATAGCCGAAGGGGTTGCAGCACCACAAAGAAAATGACCTAGATGTCTTATTTAGAAATCAAAAAGTGACTCACAGGCCTTGGCCCAGCTTTGGGGCAATACAGGCTAGATATCATAACATAATAATGTGGAAGTTTACATAATATGTAACCTCGTTACTGTACAATCTTTAAAGTATCAAGAAACATTACATAAAGTTTTTCATCTCACCCTTTTTCAGTCAGAAGTTTGGCCCGCCTCATTCTATCCTGTCGTCACCCTTCCTAGCACAAATTAAAAAATAAAGTCAATAGCTTGTCAAAGCATAAGCTAAAGCGATCGAATATTTCTATGAATACATTAACAAGTATTCCTAAACGATAACAATTGTTAAGTGTCAGTTGATTTACATTTCATCAACATAAAACGCTTGAGCGAGATTTTATAATTTATCGAAGGTATAGACGATCCTCTGAAAGCCCCTTGAATAATATACAGAGGGATGAAGGATGAAGCGAAATTAATATTTTATATTTTACGTAATGGTGTTTTCCCACTAGAGATGTACTATGCAGCTATAATGTGACAATGTGAAAGCTGAGCTACGAAACTATTTGACGATGGATCCAATTAAAATTATAAATGGTGTGTATTTATGATTTTAATTAAATATAAACTAAAGACATATACTCGTTTTATTTAGAATAAGCAATGATTATGTTAAATCAGTCTTGTAATATTTCTAGGTTTGAGTCTCAACAGTGGAAATATTACATAAAAGGGAATGGGCCGTAATCCATTACGCAGGCCCAGGTCGGGTCAAATTAATTATTATAATTGATCGATGATTTGTTACTTAGCTTTTTTAAATATTTCTACGCCGTAATGGTAGTATAATATATGAATCTATTTTTATTGTAAATATACCTTTACTCTAAGAAATAAATATTTATATTTACTAGTGCGCCTCATTATCAACGATTGCATCACTGCTTACCATCAGGTGGGATCGCAGTTAAGCAGTAGTTTATAACAAATAAAATTAAAACATTTTTTTTCTTTGTATATAGTTGGATGAGTTAGGTGTGCTATGAAGATGTGATGCCGCGAGTTAACAGTGCGAGGTGGACGCGCAGCTCAAGTTATGCAAAATATATCGACAGTAAGGAAGGCACATCCATAATACTCCTCATGCATGTACCGGATCCGTGCTCTGGACGTATATTATGATAGTATTCATCCAGAGCACGCATCCATCCATTCATATAAAAAACTTAAAAAAAAAATAACCGACTTCATTAAAAAAAAAGTAAAACTAAAAGGATTAAAATAACTTTAATTTCGGAAGTCGGTGTTAAATAAGAAACAAACAATACCGAGGAACACCGACTTCCGAAATTTAAGCTTAAGTTCTCGATGAAAATACCAAAATCACCATATAGTGTTGCCTATGATATTTGCAGTCTTCCCTCGATTCCTCATGGATCCCATCATCAGAAATGGATTTTGAAAAAAATGGGATCAATCTGGAAGCATATATAAAATAAAATACAACCAAATTAATAACCTCCTCCTTTTTTTGAAGTCGGTTAAAAAACTTAGCATAGTTGAACCCACTTTCATCAGTATTAATCTCCGTAGGGGCCCAGTAGGGTCGAGGCCTAGTCTGGGGCTCTGGGGAGGTATGAAAATGCATACCAGGGCCCCGGATCCAAGGCAGGGAACGAACAGGGTAGCTTTTTAGTCAGTAAGAGTCTGACACTATTTCCCGGTCCACCCAAGGGTGGGATTTGACATTGGATGATTTTACCTAACATAAAAAAAAACAGTATTAATCTATTGTACCTAATGGATCAATGAATATGATTGGTTAATATCAAACGCATTCATAGCAACGTAGCATAGCTCATCTCTAGTGAAAAAGCACCCTAAGTAATATTTGGGTAGGTTCGGTTGGGGACAGTATAAAGATTGAGTTATGTGCGTGTTAATGGACAGGCTTTTTCAATTATTTGGGTCAGTGGGCCAGGCTGGTGATTAAAATTTTATCAGAAGGTGTGAGAACTTTCCGACCATCAGTATTTGATTACATCGATACTAGCTACCCAGCCCAGCCTCGCTTGGGTGCTTTTTTTTTTATGGTAGGTAAAATCATCCAATGACAAATCCCGCCCTTGGGCGGAGCGGGAAGTAGTGTCAGACTCTTACTGACTAAAAACCTACTCAGTTCCTTCGTAGCCTATCGTACCGGGGCCGGGTATTCCTTTCGGAAATTATCCCATGACCCCAGTAGGCTTCGACCCTGCCTGCTTGCAGTTAGCAGGCTGGGCCTCTTCGGTGTGCTGACAGCTCCTTGAGGCGCGCGGGAACAGAACGCGCCGTCGACGACTTGGGCTCGGTCCGGCCAGTTACTGGACGATCGGACAGCCTCGCTTGGGTGTTATAAATCTTTGGAATTCTCGTCTTTTGTCTACTATATTATGCATGTATTATATGTATATACATTTAAACCTTCGTCATAAATCACTTTATCTATAGGTAGAGGTCGCATGAAAATCTGTTCGGAAGTTTTTCAGTTTATTGCGAATAGACAAACGCGGTGGGATACTTTCTTTTGTATTAAATACAAATGACATAAGGTGAACAATAAAGATAAGAGGGAGAGAGAAACGGGGAGAGTGGGAGAAGGAGAAGAGGTAAATGTGAGGTGTATAATAAAGCACATAATAATAATAAGGATAATGATTTAATTTCTAACATAGTTACACTATTGAGACTTTTTTTATGGTAGGTAAAATCATCCAATGACAAATCCCGCCCTTGGGCGGATGGGGATGTAGTGTCAGACACTTACTGACTAAAAACCTACCCCGTTCCTTCGTAGCCTATCGTGCCGGGGCCGGGTATTCCTTTCGGAAGTTATCCCATGACCCCAGTAGGCCTCGACCCTGCCTGCCTGCAGTTAGCAGGCTGGGCCTCTTCGGTGTGCTGACAGCTCCTTGAGGCGCGCGGGAACAGAACGCGCCGTCGACGAACTATTGAGACTTCAGTAAAGTGGGATTTTTGAATAACATGTTACTGACAATCTATCAATAGACCGTAGACACGTTTGTAAAAAAGGAGACATGGCTCCTAAGATACCCCACTAATTTATAAAAATGTTAACGGTCTTACAAATCCTGTGAAAAACACAATCCTGAGATCTCTGAGACTTTTAATTACGAGGTGAAGGCACTGTTAAACGTGTTGTTTATTCTTTTTTTTAATAACTTATAATATTAAAACATCGTGAAACTACATAATTATAAACGTGTGCAAATAATATTGTAGCTTTTCACCTCCAAATTTTGGTATTTTTAAAGGAAAAGGAAATATATATTATAATAAAGATTTATATATTCCTTCTCGAATAAAAAAAAATAAAACATCAAGGAAACAAGAATAAAATTGAACAGTACAGCGAAACAAAAATCGCTCCTTTTTTTAAAAGTGGAATCTCGATTCTGCTGTATTTTTTTAATATGCTTGTTTCCTCAAATTTTCGTTAATTTTTGAGCCTGATTTAAAAAAAAAACTAGAAACTGTTTTTTTTAACATTATAGTCTGTTGTCCTTCTTTGCAAAGACTTTTCCACGATCAAACAATACGTGAAGCTATTTGCTTCACACTCCATTGCTCAGGTATGCGCATCTCGTAACTAATGAATTGATAAATCAATCACACAGCTTGGATAGTAAGTTATTTATTAGACCACAGACACACAGCGAGATTGATACTGCTACATAAACTGAATCAAACTGTTTGCAATGAAATTAAGCGTACTGCTAATTGAATTAGTTCATGCTGCTGTTTTGATGTGTATTTGACACTTTGATGAAATCAATTTGCGTTTTGCTGTGATTGTTAAGCTTATTTTTCGTTGTAGCCTTGTTTTCATTAATTGTTTACTCTGCTTTCATTTGCAATGTGATTTTATTTGTGTAGTATAGTCGTAGTTTAATCAGAAGTCGCCCAAAAGGCAGGAAATTTCAAACATTTTGATAAGGAAACACGTAGTCCTAGAATGTAAAGGGCAATCAATGGACACAGGTGTGGTTTTAGTCAGTTACAAGTCTGACACGCCTTACAACTCCGCCGATGATTTCCACCCTTAAGAAAAAATTAAAAAAAAAAACCAAAAAGAAATCCAAAAGGCAATAAAAAATGGTCGAAGTTTCCTTGCGTAAACCCGGGTATGCACCATCTTCGCGAACCTTTTGCGCTTTCCACGCTTCTGCAATTACTCCACATAGCGTAAACATTCGCGCTCCTGGAGCTCGAACAATTTTTAGGCCAATACAAAGAAGAGCTCAGTCTGTTCGTGGACGCAAGCAAAATACCTCGTTAAATGCGTGCGTATCGTGTATTATGCTCCAAGTTCGGATAAATGGAGTCGTTGGATGAAAAATGTTCGTAAGGGTCTATAGAGCATGCGTGTTTTTTATGAAGTGGAGCGGTTAAGATGATATAAAAAATTACATTACTTACGACTTTCTACATCATTCTTTTTAATCCATACTAATATTACAAATTTCAAAGTAACACTTTTTGTCTGTCTCTTACGCTGTCACGGATAAACTAATAAACCGATTTTGATGGAATTTAGTACGGAGTAAGCTTGATCCCAAGAAATTATTTAGCTTCGATTTCGACTTCTCACTTCAATCGACATTTACGTGGACGAAGCCACTGGCAACAGTTAAAATATACGTTTCATTATCGGCATTCGTAGTTTCTATGTCTTAACTAATTTTAACAAGCCATCGCTGCAATTTAAAAAAAAATCTCGAACAAAAATTCCATATTTTTTTTGTCCATAAAAATTACTAGCAAAACAAACGACGGTATCTTATTTCGGTCAGACGCCGACATCGCGTCAGGACGGGGAGCATTTCCTCAGCAAAAAATTGTAAAGTATTCACGAAAAGACACTGATAAATTACTCCGTGTTTTACAGACACATCTGACGATTTATTACGGCGCTCACATACAAATATACTGCCATACATAACGATAAATACGTAAAAATACGCTCACACACCAACCAATAAATCTTGACAGATTATGGTGGCGCTGCTTGCTAAGGAAACTGTCAAAGTTATGTCAAATTCCGTACTTTTCGTTCTATTTCCAAATTTTGGGGAGGGTCTGGTTTTACTGGTCTTTGTACGTAAACATACGCTTACATCGACATGTGTCCTGGAAGAAAAGATCGATTGCGCTGTACAAGACACGGGAAATGTTTTATTCTGCCTTATTTTATTTTCATTAGACGTGATTTTTTTGTCGACAATTTATTAGGGTCTGTTTATGGTGATGAGAGATGTAAAATAAATCATTTTATTTTTTATTTTTATACTCAAATTTAATGGAACAAGAAAAATAAGGCGTTAAAAAATACATTTGCAAAAGTTGAATATATGCACTAGGAATTTTCGCTCTATTTTTCTTCAAGGTCTCTTCAATGACCAAGAATTGTGGTATCATGTTATCTATATTTATCAAAGGCTTTGTCGTGAATGACTGACGGATTAACGCACGGTGTAAACGGCTGATCGGAAAAAACTGCACCTTGGACGGCATCCGATAAGAAAGGATTTTGAAATTCTATCCCTAAAAGGGGTGATAAAGAAGGGCCAAGTTTGTATGGAGGAACCTAATTTTGCGTGGGCGAAGCCGTTGGCAAAAGTTAGTCTATACAAAAGGTGAGAATGACTGACATATCAAGATTTAGCCGAAACTGTTGAGACTAGGAGCTTGATATTTTGCACATATGTCCTTTTTATGACGTAGGCGAGCACTAAGCAAGGGTTTTAAAAAAATTCCCTCCTAAGGGTTGAAGTGGGGGTCCAAAGTTTGTACGAAAAACTTATTTTTACGCGGACGAAGCCACTGACAGGAGCTGTTTTTTCATAACTTCCATAAAATGCTTTGCTAGCAGCTCAATGCTTTGTTAAAACACCAGTAAAATTACTGTAACTTCTTTTTATTCTAGAACAACTAGACGGATTAATTTCAATTGAATAACTTCTCCAAAAAATCTAAGTCCACTCTAAAAAGAACATTATACCCACACATTCACAACTCCACACCTGCCGTTTAGAAAAAGAAACATTCGTATTCCCAACAAGACTAGAAAACGGTAAAAACCTGCCGCCATTTTTCTCACTCATTTTCACATTTCACGCGCCAACTTATTTCGCAAACAAAATAATCTGTGGGTAGGGAGGGGCAGGATCATCTGTCAAGGTCCAATCCACACTTAGGTCCGTACTTAAACCCTTTATGTTCCGTTGTATCAGAGCGGTTACAAAAAGTAGACAGGTACAGAAGGCTGCTTCTATACAATGAACAAAAACGCACGCACACATACTCGTACACAAGTTTCACTTTTAACGAGTGCAAGCACACTTGATGCTGTCATTTGATTGAGGATGCCGTATAAACGCATATATGTATGCGTTAGTCTACTTTTGCTCGTTGTATAAAGTCGACCTTCGGCTCCATTCTAGTATGTGGTGAATAGTTACCGTCCTTTATGCTTGAAAAGAAAAATAACCGAACACAAAAAGGCCTTTTCTACACCCGGATGCGTCTGAATAATTTATTAAGAAGAATTCTCTAAACAAAGGAGGCTGAAGTGTTTTATGGGCTGTTTGCATAATAGCCTTATTATGTGTGTGCGATAATAAAGTGTTTGTTTGGACTGGGTTAGTGAAGGATTTTTCTTAAGTAGGAAAGTTATTCAAGATAAAATAAAATAGCCTAGCAGTAGATTCAAGTTTGTGAGTGTAATTGTAACTTTAGAGCTATTATTTCGTTAAAATGAGGACAATATATTAAACTCACTAAGAGATATAGCGTGGAGGGAGGCCTTTGCCCAGGAGTCCTAAATTGAGATATACGAAACTGCTTGCAAATGCTGCTACTGACAAATGCTAGCACTGACTGGACAGGTCCACTCAAATCTGTATGGTTCTTTCCTCAAAAGACCATCTCAGACACGAATCGTTAAATGAAATTTTTGCTGTTTTAATTAAATGTTTGCTGTATGGACTTTAAAAGAGACTTGACCCCAGAGTTGGTTTCGGTGTTTAAAAGTGACAAAAATTGCATTTGCAAAATAAATATAATTTGTCATTTATCCTCTCTTATTACTCGCCTATGTCAAATAATTTAATAATTTAATAATTTAATAATTTAATAATTTAATAATTTAATAATTTAATAATTTAATAATTTAATAATTTAATAATTTAATAATTTAATAATTTAATAATTTAATAATTTAATAATTTAATAATTTAATAATTTAATAATTTAATAATTTAATAATTTAATAATTTAATAATTTAATAATTTAATAATTTAATAATTTAATAATTTAATAATTTAATAATTTAATAATTTAATAATTTAATAATTTAATAATTTAATAATTTAATAATTTAATAATTTAATAATTTAATAATTTAATAATTTAATAATTTAATAATTTAATAATTTAATAATTTAATAATTTAATAATTTAATAATTTAATAATTTAATAATTTAATAATTTAATAATTTAATAATTTAATAATTTAATAATTTAATAATTTAATAATTTAATAATTTAATAATTTAATAATTTAATAATTTAATAATTTAATAATTTATCATTTAATCATTTAATCATTTTATGAACACAGGGTACAATCATGATCTTATATATATACTCGTATAATGTTTGGTCCATTCTATGTTCATAAAATAAAATTTTGTACAAAATTTCACACTCCTAGTCCCAGTAGTTTTGACTGTATGTTGATATGTCAGACAGTCAGTTTCTCCTTTTATATACATGAATATCATCATCATCACCATCATCATCTTTATTTCAGCTGAAAAACGGCCACTATTGGACATAGGCCTCCCCCAAGCTTCGCCACAGTGACCGGTCCTGTACAATATGCCCTACCCATTGCCACTTACGTTTGGCGACTCTACGTGCTATGTCGGCAACCTTGGTTCTCTTGCGAATATCTTCATTTCTACATGAATATATAGACATTCCTCTTTAGTAGTCTACCTCTACAGGTAGACTACTAAAGAGGATTGAATGCCCATTTTCACTTGGTTTGATTTTTTTAAGCAGAAGCTTCCGTTTTACCACTATCTTACCTGATGATAAGTGATGATGTGGTCGACGATGGAGCTCGCTTGCCTAGAAGTAATCTATTCACTTTTGACCGAAAGACCCTTAGGTTATAGATATCAGGAAATACAGATATATAGTTTGTCTGACGTTTATCGATATGGCGATTAATACCAGCTTATTTAAATCCGCATACATAATACAACAATCACAACATGGAGCCAGTCCACAATACCAGTGACCTAAAATGTTGATAACGTAGCATATCAATACAGGATTTAATGGTCAAAATAATTACGTAACATTGCGCAGTGAGCCTGAAGCAACAATTAGATGCCGATGATAATTGATCGAATGTTAAGACGATCCAATTAATTGTGTCTGTGTAGTAATTTACAGGCTTTGGTCCAAAGGGCAGCGCATTGTATTACAATCGTGCCTTAGGACTTTTGGCTAAAACCCACCTGACTCGGAATATACGTTTTTTTTCTAGTCCTTTTTGACTTCTAGGGCCATAGTAACTATTGATTTCTCCATCAGCCCACGTAAATGAAGGCCTTAATATATTGTAAAGAAGTATGTGGAACCCTTGTTACAGCCTTTACCCATCCACCACCCTTGTAAGGATTTCGTTCCTGGTCCAAGCATATGCCCAATAGAAGTTTCCAGATTGTTTTATATACATTTATTATTTATTTAAATAGGAGTCATCGCACGGAGTTCTCTGAGTAAACTTGGTTAAATAAAAACAAGCCAAGAGGATTATTGGCATATTGTACTTATTGCCAATTTATTTTATTTGTTTTATTTATTTTACAACAGGTACTCTCTGCACTAACAGTCGAAACCAACACGTGCAGAGAGTCATTATTTTATTACAATATAATATAAAATAAGAATATAGAAATCGCATATACAAATCATTATCAATATCATTACATTATCATTATCATTATCATCATCATTACATTACATTGCTGGATTAGGTTCAATAAATATACAACAAAAACAAAACAAAGGGAAAAAAATAAATAAAAAGAATCAAACACAACTAAATCATAAACCAGAACTCAAATCAACCGCCAAAACATTCTCTGCACTTTTCTAAAAAAAATCGCACACTAGAATGGAACATATCTACATCCGAATGCTGAACAATGATACTTTTAGCTCGTTTTTCAACAGGATTCAATGTATTAGATTGATATTGGGCAGATATTATATTATTTACTTTAACAAAAACGCCTAACCGCCAATCACATTCGTTAAAGATAATAATATACACAAAACTCACACACTCATTTCACAGAACTCCAGACATACTGACAATATGATCGCCTTCAATTCATCCGTGAACACATCACAGGGTGCGTATCCAAAACATTGTTGAGCGCAAAGAAAGTGCGAAGGACAGGAGACTGGGCTCGCGCAACAGTGTGACTCGCAGGCACAGCTTATAGGCCGTGTCTGCGAGTCACTCTAATGCGCGAGCCCTGATGCATCTATATTTGGCTGGAGCACAAAGTTGAGACAGCTCGGCATGCACCTCTAGAGCATCAGTTTTTCCACGAAGGATTTTCAATATAGTTAATATTTGGTACTTTTTTCTGCTGAACTCAAGTGAGTTTATACCCGACACAACTTAAAAGAAACTTTCATAAAGGGATGAAATCCATAGATACGCTTATAAAAATATCTCATTTTGCTTTTCCATACCAGAGAGCTTGATGATAAGAACAATACTTCATACACGATCGAACCTGTGCTTAATAGAGGATAAGTAAATGTAATGACTGGAGCAGTAGTGGCCGAGTAGTTACGGCTTGTTGGTCGTTGGTCGCAGGTTTGAACCCAGCAGCGCATTACTTTGTATAATTTATTTCATCACCACTGCTCTCAAAACGGTGAAGGAATACATCGTGAGGACACCGGCATGTCCTAGAACCAAAAATTCGAAGACATGTGACATCCACCAACTCGCACAGGGCCTGTGTGTTGAATTTCGGCCTATTCCCTCTCCTAGAGAGGAGGCCTGAGTCTCAGCTGTGGGAACTATGCTATGCTATGCTAACTGTAAAGAAGTGAAGTACTTTTTCACTAATGCTAGAATCCAATAATGTTGTGTCTCTCCTTTAGTTAATAATGAAGCTTTATATCTTCCTTACACCTATAGTGTCTCATCTGCTACTTGTCATAGTAAAATTGTACAAAACGCGAAGTCTGTTAGAAATGCCTGTGCTTATGGCTTGTTCGTCGACTAAGCCACCTTAAGTAGGGTTGAGCCGCGCGATGACTTATTCATGCAAGCCAACTGTCGCAAACTGACCTGCTATTTCTTTAAAAGCCAGTTTAGACGTATGTTACATTGCTGTCACGTAATCGGGGACCGCCATAAATGTCTAGTCCTTATGGAAATCTTGACCATGAAGGGTTTTTTCACACGTGTCGTTGTTTTAACGCGTTCTAAGTCTGTGTGGAAGGCGATTAGGTGATGCTTAGAATTTGGTTCTTCAATGCTTTAGTGCTGGAGGTTGTTGTGAGAACTACCTTTATGTTTGATCAGACATTTGAGAGGCGAGCCAAAAGGGTCATTGGCAATGATGCACTTGTCGATTAGAAGCTTCAAATTCTTGAGCATTGACGCCGATTTGCTAGCCTGACGGTTTTTTAAGCGTCTGCATTTCAGGAAGTGTGCGTCGGAATTGCATAACCCAATTCTGCCTAGCCCGTTCCATCATCGGACCACCAGGCGTATGGTAATGCGCAACCGGTACATGGTGGACATATCCTACCTATACGCACAAAATGTTTTAGGAACACATTCATTGTGCGTACAGCTAAGAAATGGAATTCCCCGACGGAGTCTGTGTTTCCTGATGGTTACAACGGGAATCTTTAAGTCAAGTGAATAGGTTACTTCTAGCTAAGCGCGCTCTATCGTCGACCACATCATCGCTTTCTATCAGGGAGATAACGGTTAAGCGCGAAACTATCCACAATAAAAAAAAAAGATACGAGTTTCCTTAGGGTCTGTTCAGACTGGGACGGCATGGCAAAGGATTTTACCGCCACTTTGGGTTGATAAAACTTAACCTATGAAAAAAATAGAATGAAAAGGTTTGACGGGTAGCTCGCCATCCGGCCGTCCGGCAAGGGATGAGCACGAGTTTTCGATAGTGTGTAGTGTTCCACGCGTGCCTCAGAGAGATCTCAGTTAAACCGTATTGCCCAGTAGCTCAGTAGCAGCAGTTTGAAAGCGTTATCGTGGCTCTGGAACGCTACTAAGTAAAAGTCCAACCTCGTAAATGGTAATATTTGTGTAGTTTTTTCAATTCTTATCTGTACCTACTCGTACTTATAACACATTGTTAAAGAAGAAGAAGAAGAAGAAGAAGAAAAATATTTTATTTGGCACAATATAGACACACACAATGCAGAAACAACATGTAGACACTTAAGATTAAAAAAGGATAAAACTAACATTAACAATTCGCTTCTAATTTGTCTCCTCGAACGCCGATTTTACATACGTTGAATAAGTTGAATAACTTGAATGACCTTTAAAAAGCGCAAATTATTTTACTGTACACTGTAGTTTACTATGGTTTCTATATCTTTGATTTTTCTAGGAAAAAAACAGATAAAGTTTTTTTTTTTAAATTTTTTTTTATGTGATTTTCTAAAAAGCGCGAATTACGTAATAATAATATCCCCCACGCGGGTGAGGGGTTAATTCGTTGAACGCAAACAGTTCAGTACAGTGCACTAATTACTAGAGCTCCTCGTAAGTTAACTGTCCAGTGTCCACTCTACTTCCCCGAGCGTCTTTGATACTCCATTGGTGTAAACACTAAACTCCCAGGATTTTTTTGACGTAAAACATAATATATTATTATACTACTCGATGACCATACAGTACTATTACTAATGTTTGGTGATTTTCTTGTGTTAAACTAGACAAGCATATTACAAGTTAGAGGATTACATTGAAGATAAAAATGCTTGGTTTACTGCTGGTCCAGCTCCATTACCACTAGGGTGCCCAAATTTATTAGTTTAGAAATTGTTTATGTTTTTATTTATAAACATTTTAGTATAATATAATGTACAAGCGTTTTCCAGTGTTAGGTAGCTCACCAACTGACCGTCCGGTAACTGTCCGGACCGAGCCCAAGTCGTCGACGGCGCGTACTGTTTCCGACTCCGGTGCCGGTTTTGAGTTGTCAGCTAACTGTAGGGGCCCAGCAGGGTCAAATTCTACTCTGGGGCCTTGGGTAAATTTGAAAGTGCACATCAAGGCCCTGGCATGAAGACAATGAAGGAACAGGGTGGGTTTTTTAGTCAGTAAAAGTGTGACACTATCTCCCGCTCCGCCCAAGGGCGCGAGATGTCATTGGATAATTATTCCCCACAACAAAAAAAAAAAATGGTCATGGAGTTTTGGACTTCGGAATGTACAATTAGCATCTTTTTCTGACTGATTGACTTCTTGATAATTCAAAAGTGCCTGTAAATGCTTTATTTTTAAAATAAATGCTTTAATTTTTTTAATTTTTAGCCATAAAGTTTTAGAGATCGGTAATGATAAATAAACCGTTAAATTTTGGCTTTATAATTAGGTCATACTTGCAGACTTAGCCAAGTTACCAATTTACAAACCTTAACGCTAGTAGAAAACTAAACAAATAGGAATCACACTATCTCGACAAAATTCGTAGCCAAGTTCACATCGTTCAAAATGACAGAATGAAATGTAATCGTTTCTACAATGATCATCGTAACTTGGCTTGGCCTGCTGAGCAGTTTCCATACTGTATACCAAAAAGTTATTTCACTGCTATAATTTATGATCGACGTAGTCAAAGCTACGTGCTACACTACTCCGTAGCGAGTTTCCGTAGCAATTGATAAGTGCTACGCTCGTAGCACATGCGTAGCAATTTAATCTTGGACTGTGTGCAGTATTGCAATCAAAACATCAATCTACTATGTGCAAAATACATCATGCTGTCATCTTTTTTTTTTCACATTATTTTTTATCAATAGACTCGCACTTGACCACAATCTGATCTGATGGAAAGCATACTCTATCGGTGACAGAAATAACTATATTATGCGATAATATTAATATAAAATAAAAATATTTTTATCAGCTGCAGATCCCACAAAAAAATGCCATAAGACATGATACTGTGGAAATAAGCATAGTAAACTAACGGAGCTAGAGAATTTTTCTGCCTGCATATGAAGCTGAACTTATTTCTACCTAGTTTCATACCTCGGAGTGGTTAAAAATTAGGCGGCCGCCTATGAACATTTGCAATTACTTTCAGGGGTAGCACAGGTGCATTGCCTAATTGTTCCCTTTTTTAAAGATGACTAGCTCTCCTCAAATTAATAATTATTTCTGAAAAGTTAGAATTAATACAGTTACGTGCCTAAAACGTAGAATCACGATGGAGGTTTTAATAACAAATGAATAACCAACCAAGAAAACTATATTCCCTGTACAGTTATGACTTGAAAAATTAAAAAGCAATTTCGTTCCGAAACGAAACGCGACTCGAAGGACCAGTCTTTGGCGACAGCTAATCATAATAATGAGATAAGAATTTAATAGACTGCCTATCTGGCCCCTGAA
The DNA here is from genome assembly GCA_958295575.1 of Leucania comma. NCBI lineage: Eukaryota > Metazoa > Arthropoda > Insecta > Lepidoptera > Noctuidae > Leucania > Leucania comma. The sequence goes on from OY282470.1 coordinate 18,536,959, forward strand.
GCTGCCGCCTAACAATACCAGCGTAACTTGACCTCAATAAACTAATCATTTTGGAGAAATACAAGGTCTTTCCTCCTGGCGTGAAACAAGTTATTTAAGAAGATTACGCAGTTTCATTGGCCCTATAAAACACTAATGTCTTGTCGCCTGTTTCGCAGATACTGCGAAATATAGTGAGGGAGAGATGGCCGTCGTTTTAATGATGGCTGGTGGGTACTTTTATTCTCATAAAATATTATTTTTTTATGATTTACTGTTAATGATTGGTAAGGTTAGTATACCGAAAGCTACTTAGCAATCATAAATCGCCAAGCACTTACTGTCGGCTTGCTTAAATTTATTATGTATTCGTGAAGCAGGCTTGCGGACGGCGTGCAATGGGTAGCACGCTGTCCGATCGTCCGGTAACCGACTGGACTGAGCCCAAGTCGTCGACGGCGCGTTCTGTTCCCGCGCGCCTCAAGGAGCTGTCAGCAGACAGAGGCGCAGCCTGCTAGCTGCAGGCAGGCAGGGTCGAAGCCTGCTGGGGTCATGGGTCAGCTTCCGAAAGGAATACCCGGCCCCGGCACTATAGGCAACGCAGTAACAGTCTGACACTACTTCTCGCTCCGCCCGCCCTGAGTGTGTTTCATACACACACACTCGCTAACTTCTATTTTTTTTTTACAATATAAGTGGTACAATGCTATCTAAATACTCCTTTTCCTACTAATCTATATTATTTATTTATGTATAGAATACTTTTGTATGGGCTTGCGTTAGACCACTATCTCACCCGATGGTAAGTGATGACAATGATATGGCCGACAATGGAGCACGCTTGCCTAGAAGTAACCTATTCAGTCTCAACTTAAATACCCTAGGTTATAGCTATCAGGAAACACAGAGTGGGAATTCCACTTCTTAGCTGTAAGCATAATCAATTTGTTCCCAAAACGTTTTGTATGGGTGGGATGTCCACTATCATTTATTTGTTACATTTTATACTTATTTATGAACACAATACTATTATTTTTAATTCTAATTTCCGCTCAGGACAAATGTTTATGTGATGAGCACGATCATTTGTTCTGTGTCTGGGTGTAATTTATCTATTAATATGTATCTACATAATTAGAGTATGTTTACGAGTTGTCTAGTACTCATACCACAAGAACTGCTTAGTTTGGGACTAGAAGGGGTTGTGTAAAAGTTATAAAAAAAAAAACGACTTTGAGTTTCATCTCAGTATTTCAATAAGCCTAGTTCTATGAAGTCTTGGTCTTTTAACTAATTATATTTAGTATAAAGCCCTCATGAGCTGGCGGTAAATCTTAGAGCATAATTAACGGAACTCATTTAATAGAAACGCTAAGTAATATTTAGTGGAGGGCTCTGGAGTGTTGAATCAAAAGGGAAATGTTTACTTAGGCTCCTTTTATTACAAGTACAAAATATGGACGGAGGAGGCGAAGGGACGTAACTTTCGTATATTTGATGTAATGAACACAAAAACGAACTGAGTTCTAGTAAAAATAATACCTGTGTAGTGTATACTAGTAGGATGTTATTGGGCATTCTATTCCACCTTTCGCTCTGTCGCTCGCTTCGCTCGCTCGTCGCGGTGGAATAGAATACCCAATAACATTTTTTGAAAACATTGGTTCAGGGCCTATTCCACTTTCAAATCTAATTTACAAAATTCTATTTTTTATTGAAGGACAGCCATGGTGAGCAAACTTCTATCAAATATATGTACTAGTCGTACTGAGCAACGAGCAATCGTTTAATTGTTCGAGTTAGCGATGACTTATAAATGTGTATGTAATACCTTATTTGAATCATTAACAATATAACCCTTCTAAGCAGTCGTCATGAAATTTGTAAAACAACCACAATCGTTACAAGTAAAAACATTTTGTGTGAATTCTCAGGAGACTGGTTTTCGCCATGGAGAATTATTACCTAACTCGGTACGAGGCATCATTTGCGGACCGTCAAATTGTGGAAAAACTAATTTATTAATTGGTCTTCTTATACATGAGAACGGTTTAAGATTTCAAAATGTGTATGTTTATTCGAAAACCTTGCAACAACCAAAATACGTTTTTTTAGAAAAAGTCTTACAAAAAGTACCAGGCATTTCATTTCAGAAATATCGTGAAAATGAGCAAGTACTGAGTGTTCAAAACGCAAAACCGAATTCTGTAATTGTATTTGATGATGTTGCTTGTGAAAATCAAAATAACATTCGCGATTATTTTGCTATGGGCAGGCACAAGTTCATCGATTGTTTTTATCTAAATCAGACTTATAGCAAAATCCCTAAACAGTTAGTACGAGACAACGCTAATCTAATCGTTCTGTTTAAACAAGATGAAAGAAATATGAGACATGTTTATGAAGAACATGTCAACACTGACATGACATGGGCTGAATTTCGTGAAATGTGTTCAAAAATATGGAGTATTCCTTTCAGTTATGTTGTGATTAATAAAGATTGTTCCAAGAACAAAGGATGTTATAGAAGTAAATTTGATACGTTTGTAGTCTTTGACTAAGGATACGAATACATGTATATATAAGACTATTACCGAGCTGTCATTATTATTCGCCTTGCGACGCTGATTCGATTAGGACAAACTTACCACTATGGAAAAATCATTAAAGCGACAAATTGTTGACGCAGCAGAAGCTGTAAAGGTAAAAGTACGTAAAATGAGAGATGCTGAGGTTAATAATAAACAAGCACTGGAATCAGTTTTGAAACCTATAACTGAGCCTCTCAACCTAATTGCTAATGCTAATAAGCAAACTCCTCTCCTGCAAGCTAATGATAATTTTGCTGATGTTCCGTTTATTGAGAAAACTTTGGAGAAAGAAAGAACTGATAGCGCAGAAAGTAATTATAACAACGGTAATGAGAACGAAAAATATGAATCCGATGTCAACAGTGACTCTACCTATGAATCAGTAGTTGAAAGTAATCAAGATTGTGATACGTCATCTTGGTCAGTATCTTCGGAAGCATTGGTAGATATTCCATTTGGGGTTAGAACAGAACGCGGGAAACTGATGTTAGGTTCTGCTTCCATAACCATCAACGATCAGTTCATCACTGTAGCTGGACATAAATATCGTAATACGCCTGGTTTAAAACAGTTGTTGCTCAAGAAAGATGTAAACTTAAACTTGGTGACAGATAGTGATATGCAAAATTATAAATCTATGTTACTTGATACAAATGCACATCGTCGTGACTATGAACCAAGTAAGCCAATAAAAAGTAATAAAGGACAAAAATATTTGCAAGTTATTAAACCTCTTTTTAAACTGAAGAATGCAGTTCACGGAAAGGGTCTACCGTTACTAAAAAAGTGGAAAAAAAACGTTGATTTAGTGTACTGGGATGATCCTAATGAATTAGTAGAAAGGTTGAAATTATTAATTGCGTCAAGAGATGCTGGCAACACAGGATTAGATAATGAAATTATATCTATCATTGAAGAATTGCGTGAAAGTAAAATTATAAATAAATAAATATTTTAAAACTTGGTTATTTCACTATCAGCCTCTCGATACAATACACCTGAAAATGAATGTAGACAAATTTGGACACTACATTCATAAAAGAATGCGTTTGTCAGAGTTATTTGAGTTTAATGAGAATGCATTGCTAAAATCAGAAAACGGACATTTCGATTTAAAAACATCAAGACTGAGAGGAATTAGATCTCCAGTAGAAGCAGATGATGCTGTGAACAAGGATTATGTAGATCAATTGAATGCTACAACATTAAGAGAAGTAAATAATTTGATTGGTAAATTGCGTTCTCAAATCATAAAAGATGCAAAGGGCACAGTTCAAGCTACTTTAAAAGCAAATATACCTGAGATTATAACTCATTTGCAAGATAAGTTTCATACTAAAACAGAGGTAGAGAAATGACTTCAAAAAACTCCTCAATGGTCAAACAGCAAATTGTAAATGAAATCCACAAAGCGGCACGAAGAAACTTTCCGCGACGTTCTGTTATTCTGAAAGGAATCCACGATTTATGGCAAGCAGACTTGATGGATATGCAAAATCTGAAAAAGTACAATAAAAACTATAAATTCATCTTAGTGGTAATTGACTGCTTCTCAAAGTATGCCTGGGCTGAACCGTTAAAGTCGAAAAATAAATTTGATGTTACTCGTGCTTTTGAACATGTACTGCTTAGTAGTCGTAATAAACCTATTAACTTACAAACTGATAAAGGGACAGAATTTTATAACATCACTTTTCAAAACCTTATGAAAAAGCATAATATTAACCATTACTCTTCGTTTTCTACTAAAAAAGCATCAATTGTAGAGAGATTAATTAGAACTTTAAAAAATAAATTATACAAATATTTTAGTCTCAATGGAAACTATAAGTGGCTGGGTCAACCATTGGTGGCTACAATGCAGAGATATAACAACACAAAACATCGCACTATTCAATTTAAACCGGCTGATGTGAATAAAAGTAATGAAAAAGTAATTAAAGAAAATATAAACAGAATGAACAAACATGATTTAGTTCAGTGGAGACCTAAATTTAAAGTTGGTGACTGTGTTCGTATAAGTAAATACAAACATAATTTTGAAAAAGGTTACACTCCTAATTGGTCCACAGAATTATTTATTATAAAAAAGGTGAATAAATCCTTGCCAGTGACATATCACATAGAAGATCAAAGAAAGCAAAAAATATTAGGAGCTTTTTACGAACAAGAACTACTAAAATCTAATTATCCTGACGTTTATTTAATAGAAAAGGTTTTGAAAAAGAAAGGAAATAAACTGTATGTTAAATGGTTAGGTTTAAACAGTGCAGAAAACAGCTGGATTGAGAAAGCTGAAATAATAAACTAAGATATTATATAACTATTTCTCATTTGAAATCCTATCATTATAATTTGAGTAATGCAAGGAGGCGGACTAGTTAACAACATAATTAATAATCTACCATTCGAAGTTCATTTGCCGGGATATAATTATTGCGGACCAGGAACTAAACTTCACAAACGCTTAGCACGAGGTGATCGAGGTGTAAATAAGCTAGACGAAGCTTGCATGCAACACGACATTGCATATACAAACCATACTGACTTATCTAATCGTCATAAAGCCGATTTACAACTACTTAACATGGCTAAACAAAGGCTTAAATCAAAAGATGCAGGAAAAGGTGAAAAACTAAGCTCTTGGCTAGTGAGCAAAGTTATGAAAGCGAAACTAAAGTCTGGATCTGGCATTAACACTTCGATCCACAACTACCCAACTTGTTCATACAAAAGTAGACTCTAAACATCGGAATTAAGGCCTATAGTGGCGTGGATGTGAGAGGACACCGGTGTCCTCTGAGCTAGGACAGATTAAAACATTTAAAACCTTAGTTTCAAAAATAAAATCAAAAATTAAGAAACTCAAACATAAGGATAATAAAACTATAATAAAAGCAGCTTACTTAACCGCAAAAAAGTTATTTCCCAACATTCACCATCGAATTCGAGTACCCCGAGTAATACCCTTACCAAAGAGTGGAGGAGTTCTACCTTTAATTCCAATTTTCGCTGGTTTATCAGCTTTAGGGACTTTAGCTGGTGGTGCAGCTGGAATTGCAAAAACCGTTAATGATTATAAAGCAAGCAAGCAAAATTTACAAGAAACAGAACGACATAATAGAGCTATGGAGGCATTGACATATATATTACTAGCGTAAGGACCAGGCCAACCGCGCGATTAAATGGCACCAACGCGCTGGCCCTAAAATTACAGTTTAGGGCCAACGCGTCTCAGTTGACAGTGGCCCGTGTGCGGGAGTGAACGAATATTTGCTTGTCATAAAAATGCCTAGTTGTGTGGTAAAAGGCTGCAAAAATTATGATACAAAGGTTAAAAAGGAACATGGGATATCGTATCATCGGTAAGTAACCTTACATTAATTTTGTTACCATTAAGTTATTAAATAAACACATTTTATAGCGATAAATATTTTACTACCAAATACCACAATGGCAGCCATTGTGTGGCCGGTACTGCAAGTGTGAAGTGCACGAAGTAAACTTGTACGGACGTAATTTTTATTTCATTGTTGTACTTAGTACTTGTAATTTTGAATTTTAGTATCTAATCTGTTTTATATTCAATAAGGATAAAAAAAATATATTTAAAAGAAATAAGAATCTTAGAAACGATACCTACCTAATTGAAATTGAATATTTTATTCTTTATATTTTGAAATATAGTTTTATTTTCTTCACGCTGAGATGACATTTAAACTACCTAGCTTTCGCCCACGACTACTTCCGCGTAAATTACGAAAAAATAATAATAATGTAGCTTACCTACATGCTTTCTTGAGGCTCAATCTTAGTCCGTACCACATAATTATCATCTAAAACGGTTCAGTAGTTTAACCGTGAAAACGCGGTAGACAGTTATTTTCGTATTTGTAATATAAGTAAGTAAAAGTATGGATATATGGACCAACTTCCGATGACGATGTTTTTTTTTCAATTACAGATTTCCAAATGATGCAGCGCGTAAAGAGATTTGGAGTCGCATTATTCGGGAACAACGACCGAACTGTACCTACCTTTATGGGCATGCAATTGATTTAATTGTACCTACTGACTGCTAAAATACGAAATAAAAAACCCATACGCGCGAACAAGGTTACGTCGATCACCTATGCAGTGCGGCAGTCACGTAATTCGAATGAGTTATCACAGATGTCGCTGTTTTTGCTTGTATTATGAAAGTTTATAAGAAATGTTCAGTTGGGCGCATCCTTCCTTTCGAAATCATTGTATGGAGGCTTTAGTGTTGGGCAAGGGTTTATACATTAAGCCCTATAAAAGCGGTAAAGGATTATTTATAACTTCAAAAAACTAAGAAATATGCTACCTAATCGTCCTCTAACTGATGTAGACATCCAGAAGTATTCAAGAGACATTCCATATTTTCGTGGGGTGTACATGAAAGATCGACTACCTCGGAAACCGAAACACATTGAATGTGGTATCGTTAACTTAGACGATTCCAAGAATGAAGGAACGCATTGGGTAGCTTATACTAAAGTATACAATCACTGTGAATACTTTGATAGCTATGGGAATCTAAAACCTCCGATGGAATTGATGCAATATTTAAAAAATTGTAGTGTTTTTTATAACTACACAAGATATCAAAAATTCAACGCAGTTAATTGTGGTCATTTATGCTTAAACTATTTGCAGACTTTTTGGAATAAAAATATTATATAAAATATACGCTTCTCTTTCATTTCAATCATTTGCAAGATGTCCCTCACTTTGTCGATTACTGGAGCCTCATCAGTGTTAACTACATACTATTCCAATACGTTACAATTAGATGGAGAGTATGAGTGTGCTTTATTGCACTTTTCTACGTTTAATTCTATTCCAAACATTGATAAAAGTAATAATAAGTTCTATTATGGCTCTGATGAAGTTATTGAAATACCTGAAGGTACTTATGAATTGCAAGATATCAGCGATTACTTAAAATTAGAAATAAAAAATGCAGCGATCAAATTACGGTGCAATAATAATACTTTAAAAACTACAATATTTTGTACAAAAGACATTAATTTTATCAAAGAAGGCTCTTTTAGAAAACTATTAGGATTTGACAAACAAATCTTGAAGGCAAATAAATGGCATGTGTCGCCGTCTCCAGTCAACATTCTACCTACGACCGTAGTCAGGGTTGAATGTGATATTGTAAGTGGTTCATATATAAACGGTGAACCAAGTCATATTATTCACGAATTTGCACTTAATGTGCCACCTGGATATAGGATCATAGAAATTCCGAAGAACGCTATATATTTCCCAATCAACCAAAACAACATAAGCTGCATACATATCAGGCTGCTAGATATAAACAATCGATTAATCAATTTACGTGGTGAAGAAGTGCAAGTATATCTGCATCTTAGAAGAAAAAATGATTGACTACAATAAAAATGTGTCTCAACAAGTAAAGAATATCAGTTCTGCTCGAGCTACCTATCAAATAAGACCTCTCTCTAAAAAGAAAACAAAATTGACTAAAGATAATAAAGCATTCCTTAGAGCCATCGGATTGTTAAAATTAATATCTTAGACGTTTTAGCCCCTCCGAATTATGATAATACTATAGAAGGTATCGAATTTCATTCCTACAAGCCATATGTAACAAGTTTTAACAGGAACGATGAAATTCGTATACCTATCAACCAACAAGACTTGTACATATTACCATCGGCTAGCACCCTCTATTTAGAAGGAACTGTTATAGTTACCAAAAAAGATACGAAAGACAAAGCTACTAGTGTCCATTTTACGAATAATGCTCTACTCTATTTGTTCCAAGATATAAGATATGAGCTAAATGGAGTGGAAATTGATAAAATAAAAAATGCAGGTATAACAACAACCATGAAATCACTAATTTCAATGAATGAAAGTGAATCTAAAATGTCTAATGCCTGGGGATGGAATATTGAGGGTGTAAAAAATATCGATGGAGGAAGATTTTCTGCTTCTATACCACTTCGTAATATTCTCGGCTTTGCTGAAGATTTTAATAAAGTCGTGATAAATAGTAGACATGAACTGATATTATTAAGAAGTAGCACTAATTTGAACGCAGTTAAACTTAATACTGGCGAAGTAGTAGATGATGTTCAGATTAATAAAATCATATGGCGCGTACCTCATGTTAAAGTATCTGACAAAGAAAAAATTGGTTTGTTAAAATTATTAGAAAAAGATCGTCCACTTCAAATGATATACAGAAATTGGGATCTGTACGAATACCCCGCTTTACCTAAAACTACAAAACATACCTGGTCTATCAAAACTTCATCTCAGATAGAAAAACCAAGATACGTTATTATTGGTCTACAGACAAAAAGAAAAAACAATGCAAGTTCTGACATGTCTCAATTCGATCACTGCTATCTTCGAGACGTTAGAGTTTATCTAAATTCAACTTATTTTCCATACGAGAACTTAAATGTAAGTTTTTCTAATAACAGAATTGCTTTATTATACGAACAATACATCAGATTTCAACAGTCGTATTACGGACGTCGCTCGGAGCCCATACTCAGTGAAAAACAATTTAGAGATATAGCGCCGCTGTTTGTAGTCAATTGCTCTAGACAAGCGGATAACTTAAAGACAGGTCCGGTCGTGGATGTGAGAGTAGAAATTGAGAGTGATTCAGAGATACCAGACCAAACTTCAGCATACTGTCTCATTCTGAACGACTGCATTGTTGAATATAGACCCCTAAGTAACATCGTTAAGAAGATATCATGAAGCCGGATACCCTTATAGTAGAGCTGCAAGGATTTAAAGATAATATAAATAATTTCATCGTCAAAGAATTAGCCATTGTGGGTCAGGATCATACACAGACGTTCTTGGTAAAGCCACCATATTCATTCCATTACCTAACACCAGAAGAAAAAAAGCATGTGAGGTGGTTAGAAAGAAATCGAGGAATTTACTGGAGTGAAGGCTACATAGACTACAAAGAGTTTCATCGTGTTATTATACCCTATTTAGAAAACAAAAAAATTATTACAAAAGGCTTGGAAAAGATAAAATGGATTAAAGAGTTATGTGCAAACTGTGAAGTGATCGATATAGGGGACAAAGGTTGTCCTAATTTTATGAAATTAAAACAAAAGTACTGTAAAATTAAAGCTGATTTTAATTGTGTAAACCATAAAAAGAACTGTGCATTAAATAATGCAGTATGTATTAGGAAATGGTATGATGATAATAATATGTCTGTGTTTAATATGTTTTAATTTTATTATGTATAGTTAATAAAAATCTAAATATACTTTTTGTTTTATTTATATGTGTTTAGGGTAACTCAAACAGCAACTTTATATTAGCTCTAATTAGGTGAATTGCGATGAGTAAGTATTCTATTAATTTAAAAATATTCAAAACATATAACAAATAATGAGATTAATTTGAGCTAATTTAAAGTATATGTTTGTGTAATGCTAATAAAACATAATTTGAATTATAAATATATTTTTTATTTAGTTATCACATTATTAACAAAATACATAGTTACTTACACTTATCCTTATTAATTATATTTTTATTTAAATATATGAGACAAATCTTGATGACCTAAGTAGATACATTTTAATACACTAGCAGATTAGCAAAGTACAATAATTAATTACAAGTAATAATAATAATAATACAGCCGCAATCTTGCTAACACTAGATTAACTGAGCAAATCACAATCTAACACAATAAGTTAAGAGTAGACATAATTATATAGAAACTACTCACTAATAACAATCGTCACCACAAAGTTTTTTCGAAATTTTGTTTATTAATGATTGTGTCTCTTCCATAACATAGTCCACCGGTTCACTAACTACATATTGTGCACTTAACACTACCACATCGTCATTTTCACTTGTATTAACCACGTTTTCTTGTCGCTCACTAATGTCCAACACTTGTATCTGGATCAGTCGTAAACCTTTTTTCTTTTCGTTATTTAATACGTATGATTGACATAAAGGATGCTCTTCCGATGCTTTGCGTTTTAAGCCCTCCCGTCTTGTTCTAGATTTTTTAATGGCTGGTTCAGGTCTGCGTTGCTCTGGAATATGCCAGCTTAAACTTGGAGTCGGGAAGCCTTGGCCATATTGGGAGAACATGATGTCAGGAGAATCACACATTATTGATGCTCTGAAAGAAAATATTATGATTAATACCAGTGACAACACTCTTAAGAAAATTCACATTATTAACTTAAGCTCTAAATGATAAATACTTACATTTCGTTTTATTTAACGTAATGTGACCGCTTGAGCTGGCTGCCTAACGTTGTATGTACATATTTTAATCTTATTATTGTAGCAAACTGTGGATGTTTTGGTAATCTGACTCCATAAGTAATGAACTGTGAATCAAATTCGACTTCAAACAAGTCGAGACATGATTTTGTAGCAAGTTGGTGCTGTTTTGACAATCTGACTCCTTAGTAATAAACTGTGAATCATTTTCGACTTCAAACAAATCGAAACATGATTTTGCCAGTGCGTGGTATTAGGCATAACACCTGGAATAAGATTAAAACTATCTTACTTTGCATATCATGATAGAGGTACCAGATAGCGCAATGCGCTTTGTCAACAAAAATGTAAATGAAACATATTTATTATTGAAAAAAAAAAAAAAATTATTTCTTAGGTAGTACCTAAATACATTGCTTATTTTCATTGTATGCTTATCGTTGGTATTTAATCTATATCGAGCAGTAATTACTTACATAATATACAATTTATTTCGTAAGTAGTAACTAAAATACAATTCTTATTTTAGTAAGCATTTAATCTATATAAAACAGTAATTACTTACATAACACACAATTTATTTCGTAACTGCATAAAAATATTTATTTAATGCACTACTTAAATATATTTGTATTACCCCACGCTAAAGTAGATACTTTATCATATAATAACAACCGTTTATCATCATTGCTTGAAAGTGCTATTTTATTTACATCTTGAGTAAATATTTCAAGTTTTATTGACTTAAATAATATTTTTTTTTTTCAAATGTAACGTATTGATCGAAATAGATTGATTTTAATTCATAAAAAATACCATATCAGCAGTATTTGTGTCATTACAAAATTCAACCTTAATTACAGCTCTACAAAGTTGCATGATTAATTTGTGTTAGTTACGTCAAATTAAAGCGTAATGATACCCAATTTTCTGCCTAATTACAATTTTTGATTGAGAAATATAAAACCATCGCTTTTCGCTCGCCGACAGAGATGAACCCGACACCTAGCTGTCGCTTATGAAAAATACATTAAGATTATAATTAATTTTGTATGTTTGTTTATTGTACTATTATATTATGATTTCCACATAGCATCGCAAAATTCAATAAATAATAAAAATCTTTTTTATACAAATGTAAATAAAAATAATTATTTCAGAGTGATGAAATAATTATTTTTTATACAGAATAATTAACGGAAGCGAATCCGCATCAAAAAGTTAGTTTGCAAGTGTGTTGTAGTAAAACTTAAAATTACTAGATAATATTATAAAACCATTAAATATCTAAAAATGAATGTATGAGTTTAAAATAACAACGTTCAAAAGTTTTAGGTAGAAAGCTACTGCTTAATTCATTTTTGATAGAAGATACATCCTTCTAATAATTTTGAATTGATACACCTACTATCTAGTTAGAGATATGCATATCTTAGCAAAAGCGTGTATACGTATTTTACAGTAAAACTATCAAACTGACACACAAACATAATTCATACTTTAATGAATCACATTAGTTTTGGGAGGTTTTGTATTATACAAATTTTAACTATGATTACAACATAGGATAAGGCGTACACGTGGATCAAAGCGGATGCATTGTAATTGTAGAACACCTGTGAACCACCCACACATAGACATATGGAGCGCAGCAAATTTATACAATGCAACTTTGCAATTTTGATGTTGCAGTAAAACTTAAAATTACTAGATAATATTATAAAACCATAAAATATCTAAAATGAATGTATGAGTTTAAAATAACAACGTTAAAAAGTTTTAGGTAGAACGCTACTGCTAAATTCATTTTTGATAGAAGATACATCCTTCTGATAATTTTAAATTGATACACCTACTATCATGTACACAAATGACAATGTTGTGTGAGATATGCATAATATCTTAACAAAAGTGTGTATACGTATTTTACAGTAAACTTATCAAACTGACATACAAACATAATCCATATTTTAATGAATCACATTAGTTATGGTTTTGTATCATACAAATTTTAACTATGACTACAACATATAATATACGTGGATCACAGCGACCGCGTTGTAATTCTAGAACACATGGAAACAACCCACACATTGCCATATCAAACGCAGCAAATTTATATAATGCAACTTTGCAATCTTGGTGATTCTTAAGAGTCACTTACACTTATCGTATGAACGTTCAATATGATCGCTTCTGCAACCGTCGTCCGGCGGATAATACATTAATAAACGGACCGGTATGTGTCAATATGATCGTTTCTGCGCCGCCATCGTTCGGCGAATAATACAATAATAAACGGACCGGTATGTGCGAATTATCCGTTTGACGGGAATTGTATCAGTGTAACACGCTCTTAACATAGCAGAAAGTGATGTGGTGGTATATAAACGTATTTATTTAACGGTACAGTTTATGTTGGTAACGTGCAGAGAGGTGTTGTCTGAATGAATTAAGCTAAAATTCAGACGTCCTTGGAGTTCAATCTGAACCACAAAATACGAAATAACGTGTCATCTACACACGTTGTCTCTAATTTGTGAAGAGACGTGAGGCAAACTGCCCTGAATCTTAGTTTAATGATTATGGTATTCTAAAATTTAGATGTCCTTGGAATCCAATCTGGATCACAAAACACGGAGTGGCGTGTCAACACACGTTATCTCTGATTTGTGAAGAGACATGAGGCAATCAGTCCTAAATTTTAGCATACTGTGTTCAGATAGTTTGCTTAGTAAATGTGAAGTGAAAATGTGAAGTTGTGGCTTAGTTACTCGCTTAGTATTATAGTGGCATAGTGGCATTGCGCAAGAACAGAGAGATGTTGTCTGAACGAATTAAACTAAAATTCAGACGTCCTTGGAGTTCAATCTGGACCACAAAATACGAAATGACGTGTCATCTACACACGTTATCTCTAATTTGTGAAGAGACGTGAGGCAACCTGCCCTGAATCTTAGTTTAATGATTATGGTATTCTAAAATTTAGATGTCCTTGGAATCCAATCTGGATCACAAAACACGGAGTGGCGCTGTCAACACACGTTATCTCTAATTTGTGAAGAGACATGAGGCAATCAGTCCTAAATTTTAGCATACTGTGTTCAGATAGTTTGCTTAGTAAATGTGGCTTAGTTACTCGCTTAGTATTATAGTGGCATAGTGGCATTGCGCAAGAACAGAGAGATGTTGTCTGAATGAATTAAACTAAAATTCAGACGTCCTTGGAGTTCAATCTGAACCACAAAATACGAAATGACGTGTCATCTGGCCTGTTGGTTCAGTAGTTAGTGGCCCTGACTGCTATGCCGAAGGTCGTGGGTTCGATTCCCACCCAGGACAAATGTTTGTGTGATGAGCACGATCATTTGTTCTGTGTCTGGGTGTAATTTATTTATAATATGTATGTATTTAGAAATATTTATGTATGTTTATCAGTTGTCTAGTACCCATAACACAAGCTCTGCTTAGCTTGGGACTAGACGACGTTGTGTGATAGTTGTGGGATATTATTATATTATATTATTATTATATTATTATCTACACACGTTATCTCTAATTTGTGAAGAGACGTGAGGCAAACTGCCCTGAATCTTAGTTTAAAGATTATGGTATCCTAAAATTTAGATGTCCTTGGAATCCAATCTGGATCACAAAACACGGAGTGGCGTGTCAACACACGTTATCTCTGATTTGTGAAGAGACATGAGGCAATCAGTCCTAAATTTTAGCATACTGTGTTCAGATGCGCACATCAAAAAAAAGGCCCTTTTCAGGGCCCCATATGATTCGATATTATTAAATATATTTCTTAAATGGAATGGTCGAAACGTACGTGAAGTTGTGTCTTAGTTGTGTTAAATTAGATTTGAAAGTGGAATAGGCCCTGAACCAATGTTTTCAAACAAATGTTATTGTGCATTTTATTCCACCGCAACGAATAAAAGATAGTATTTTGTAAATTAGATTTCAAAGTGGAATAGGCCCCGAACCAATGTTTTCATAAAAATGTTATTGTGCATTTTATTCCACCGCACCGAATAAAAGATAGTATTTTGTAAATTAGATTTCAAAGTGGAATAGGCCCCGAACCAATGTTTTCAAAAAATGTTATTGGGTATTCTATTCCACCGCGACGAGCGAGCGAAGCGAGCGACAGAGCGAAAGGTGGAATAGAATGCCCAATAACATCCTACTTATACTGTATGTGATTAGTGTTATTGGTTAATTAAATCTGATTAATTAATCACTTTAATAGTTTTTTTTTAACAAGTTTTTTTTTTTTTTCTTAAAATTTACAGTTTTTAAATATTAAAAAAAGTAACAATACAATACAAAATCGTAAGAGCTAACTAAATGCATAGGTATATACATAAAGTATATAGTACGCGGCAAATGGCAAAGATCAGTGGTGGCCGAGTGGTAACGGACTTACGAGTTGTATGTCGCGGGTTCAAACCCAGCCAACCAAGAATTCGAAGACATGTGACATCCACCAATCCGCACTGGGCCCGCGTAGTGGATTACGGCCCATTCCCTCTTCTAGAGAGGAGGCCTGAGTCCCAGCAGTAGGAACATTATAAGGCTGATGCAATGCAATGCAAACGCGGCAAATAAGTTGAACCATTTGTTATGGTTACGCGCAATCCCACACTGCGATTGAGACCCGAAATCGGTTACTGCGAATGCAAGGTCAACCGTCATGAAAGTTCAACTTGTGCGACGAGGATTTTAAGAGATTAATTTAAAATTGTTTTATTGTAAAGTAGAAACTCATTCAGACTAAAATCCTAACTACTGTAAACACACCAAAAAGAAACGATCGAAACGATGTTGCAGCAGAACGCTGACTCCTAAGTCAGAACTTTAGGTCTCACCTAGTTTAGGAAGCAGGGTCCTAATATTAGAAAATATCTTCCAAATGGATATATGTATGTAAGTTTTATACTTTGTGTATAAGGTAATTGTTTCAATAAAGTTATTATTTCCTTTATTTATTCAAATTACATATTTTTAACATTTTTAATTATTTTTATCACACACACATTTATAAAATATTGTGTTGCGCCGACCCCAAGTAATATGGGACAAGGGCAGGAAGAAGAAGAAGAAGACACATTTATAAAAAAAAAACATTTAAAAATATAAAAAATAGTTGTCCGCCGGTGTCGGGAACAGGGTCCAAGCTACCGGTGGTTGGGGCTCCAAAGATAGGAACGTCCTCACAATGTGAGTCGTATCAAGGAGTGCTGCCATTAGAACTACTTTAAGTTATTTTTATTATATATCAATGACTGTAAAGAAATGTAACTTTGTGTTAAATGACCAGATTATTGAGTTGTATAGGGATTAGAAATAAAAGCGTTACGATGAGCTTTCAGTTCTATATTTTTAATATAATGGACAAAAAGAGTACAGGAAGGATAGGATTGCATAGACAAAGCATAGAAAATTTTGATTTAACTTAAGGATGTGTTCACTTGCAGGGCTGTGTTCATACTTCCAACAGTACACATAGAGAGATTTCTTCACAAATAAGCATCACCTCTGTACCTATTTATCTGTTTTCTTCTTCTTTTCCCTTTTTTATGTGTGTGCATAAATTGTTATATAAATAAAGAAATAGAATAGATCAATTAAATTACAAGAATACATATCTATAATATAAAACTACGAGTTGGTAGAGAGGTAATGTTATTTCAATACTTTTTTTTAAACAGATATATTTTTAGCATCACGGGTCTAACACCCGGAAGTGAGATTTGTGTGCACTTGGCAAAGTGTAGGCAGGTAACCACCTTAATACACGACTAGGTAGTTACCTCTTCGATTATGTACATATATGTATGTTAGTATGGCCTGGCGACTAGGAATGTATCGTTAGTTCAATATACGGCTCTGGACGTCGTCCAGTTGGACGGTAGCTCACGGATTCTACACTTTACGGGTTTACTATATTTGGGCTGATGACAAGTTAGTAACAGGAATACTGTGTGACTATAAATCACACCTGCGGTGGAAATAAGATTTTGCACTGTGGACATAGAAAGTAGTTTTTATAATGCATTGATAAGCCATTTTCAATACGTTTATCCAAAAAATCAGTCGTATCCACACTAGTGAGTAAAAGTGGATAAGCTCGCTTCCGCCATAATTTATAGTTTTTATCGTTTCAAGCTGCCCTCGTTATTTTTTCGTAAGTGTATTTAAAAATGTCGTTGGATACATAATGAAATTATCATAAGTTCCACCTCGGTCATTATAACAAAATATTTCCAATGTATTATTTGGCCCTAGAACTCTAAATAAATATACTTTTATACACATTTAATTTATGGCATAGTTTAGTAGACGAAAATACTCATAAATGTTGATTTTTTCCTGACATGCTTAATTTTTGTGTGAAGTTATCAGTATTTTGGCGTCCAATATAGAATTTCCAATATTCTGGGGTGAGCGCTAGACCATACTGTGGTAGGCATAACCCGCTCAACTATCCGACCTCTATATACGCCTATGAATATGATGCACGCTACGAATCAAAGCATCAATGTCTTGATCATCGACGCGGAGTTGCCAGCCTCTCGGTTTTCGATCGATTGCATTTCGGGGAGTATGCGTCGGATTTGCATAAGGTATTTCTGCCAAATCCATTTTATTATATTATTGTACCAACAGACGTATGACGATGTGCCGCATCGTAGTCAATTACGCCTACACACCGAACGGTTTCAGGAATCGATTCATCCAAACCAAATTTCATCCAAATGTGTTTTACCGCATTCAAAATTTTACGTTATTGTAAGTACGAAGTAGAATTACAACTAACTGAAAATAAAACCCTCACAAACGTAATCTATTACAGCTTTATTTATTACACGGGTCTAGTATTTTAATGCAAAAAATCTATGCACAAATTTTCATAACTGCATCATGAAAAATCACAAAGTTATAACCTTGTTATATTACCTGGTTGACCATGCAAACATGAATCAACATGATCTGCTGTGACCTGTGTTATACTTAGTGTAGGTGGTGTCCAACTTGTGACCTTTCTTAAATATTTTTGAAATAAATATAACATGGTATAAAAATGATTGGAATCGATTCACTGTTACTGATTCTAAACAAACTGTATTCAGGTTTCGCAATAGATATACTGAAAACCACCACAATTTTATTACATTTCAACCCCTATACCGAGCTTGTCAGTGTAAATCTTTCATTACTTGCAACGTTCAGTGTACGTTGCGTATCTTTCCTGTCTGGCGTTCGTTCAGCTTTGCCAACCGACCGTGGTCTGCACTGACATACACTTTCAAGCACCACAGGGTTTGAGTTTATGGTTTTATTGTTTCATATTTTCATTGTACCTGCGTTGTATTGTATTGTAATAAATTCACCTAAAAGTTGATATCTGAATTTGGTCTTTACGATAGCCGAAATAATTAATTACATCTTTTTCTTCTTGGTTTGTGGTGGAAAACTATCAAATAACTTCTTCTCTCTTCTGAAAGGGAGTATAAGGCCCCTAGCTCGCGGCGATTTTTTGTAGCGATGCTGTAGCGCATTCGTATCGATACAGTCGCGATGCTGTAGCGCGTTAGTAGTGCTTTAGCACATTGCAAATGTGACTAATGCGCGTTAGTAGCGACGCTATCGCGCGCTTACAAAACGCGTGTCATCATCGTGTGTGACAGAATCGTGAAAACTCATTATGGGCGAGGGACCTTAAGGGAATTACATCGCCCAAATCAAAAAAAAAAAATACCTACGTTGATTGAAGTTTATAGACTATTCTTTATGTACTATTACCATATAAAAAATGAAGGGGATACTTAAGGACATTACTAATAAATTGTATTGATTACGTTTCTCAAAAAAAATAAGCTAACTCCAGAAAAAAAATCTGGTAAATAGGCCTTTTTTGAACATTAATTCCATATTTTCTCGAAAACGGCTCTATATTTATACATTGAATTTATTATACCAAAATATATCAAGTCGCGGCATGGCGGACAGAGCTCCGGCGGGATCTCATGGTGAAATGGCGAGAGCGACTGTCGCAACCTCGTGCTGGGCACGCCACGATCGAGGCGGTAAGGCCCCTCTTTGAGGCGTGGCTGGAAAGGCCCCACGGCGTCGTCACCTTCCGTTTGGCGCAGGTGCTGACCGAACACGGCAAGTTCGGTCCGTACCTGTACAAGTGTCGTGCGGAGACGACGCCCGGGTGTCGCCACTGTGCGGACCGCCCGGTGGACACGGTGGAGCACACAGTTGAGGTGTGCCCCGCTTGGGAAGAGCATCGCCGTGTCCTCATGGGGGCGATCGGCGGCGATCTCTCGCGCCGGGGCTTGGTTCAAGCCATGCTCCAGAGCGAGGAGGAGTGGCAGGCGGTCGCCTCCTTTTGCGAAGCAGTAATGCTAGCAAAGGAGGAGGCGGACCGCATTAGGCAAAGGCGCACACGCCGCCGCCGCCGCCGGGTTTCCGATCCCGATTTCCGGCCACCGTAGGCGCGGGCTCGCGGACGGTGGGCAATGGGTAGCTCGCTGTCCGTCCGTCCGGTAACAGACCGGTCCGAGCTCAGGTCGTCTACGGCGCGCACCGTTCCCGCGCGCCTCAAGGAGTTGTCAGCAAACTGTAGGGGTCCAGCAGGGCCGAAGCCTACTGGGGCCAAAGGTTATGTGAGACTGTCACCACGGGCCCCAGGATAAAGGCAAGGAACGGAAAGGTAGGTTTTTAGTCAGTAAAAGTCTGACACTATTTCCCGCCCCACCCAAGGGCGGGATTTGTCATTGGATGATTTTACCTACGTTAAAAATAAAAAAATACCAAAATATATGTTACGAGAAATTAAATAACTTGTATTGATTTTTTTCCTAATTTCATTGAATATCGATAAGTAATCAAGAAAAAATCGAATCAGTACTAACACCCCGCGCGCAGCACCCACTGCAATGCCTGTGTAGAGGTCAATTCTTCTCTACTAAGGTAGAGGTAAATTCTTCAAGGTCATTGAGCAATGTCACAGCTCATTATAACCACCCGGCGCCCATTCCACACCGCCTCGCTTCCTGCGGCTAGTAACCTTTACATAGACTAGACTTGTCTGTGTATGCGCTCACTACATCAACTTACGACCAAGGCGATCCGGTGACTGTGCCGGGTGGCTAAATTGAGCTGTGACCTTTAGACTTTTATTGACAAACCTACTAGTGTTATTTCAGTTCCTGTTCCACTTTGAACAAAATTTGTAAAAAAAAAAAATCTAAAAGTATTAGCATAGCACAGCAAAAAATTCTTACTCAGAGAGAATGTTTCACTCTCTGAGAGTAAATGGTTTACTTTGACAAGCATACGTAATAAGCTTTTTAATCTTCCATTGTTACAAAAAAATGTACTTAAGTTACATAAACCGCCTACTTGGGTTTGAACCCACGATGTACAACGCCTAAGTCGGAGCTGTTACTAATGTCTCTCGATTACTATTGATCGTGGGGGATTAAACCCGCGATCCGTAGCGTCAACCATGCCGTCGATTACATTATTCCTCCATGTTAATCTTTTTCGCTTTATAATAGTATCAACCTTTTTTTAAGGTGTGAAATCATACATTGTTTTTCGTGCTCTAGGGAGAAGCGATGGGGCGTATCAGCCTTTTACTCATTAAAACCACATTATTCTTTCTTTGCCTATTGCGTTCCAGGATCACGTTTTTCCTTTTCGGAAGTAAATCGGTAGCCTACAGATTGGCTGATATCTTTTTAGGCACGTGTGGAACATTGCGCTCCGTCGACGACTTGAGCTGGTACCGGACTGTAACCAGACGACCGTACAGCGAGTCTACGGTATATGGAAATCGGGGTCAGGGTCTCGGCGGCTGGGTTGTGAGGACATCCGTTCCCTAATGCGTAAGGCCGCCTCCTTCACTTGCATTACTGCTTCGCATAAGGAGGAAATTGCTCACCATT
Organism: Leucania comma; assembly: GCA_958295575.1. Taxonomy (NCBI): domain Eukaryota; kingdom Metazoa; phylum Arthropoda; class Insecta; order Lepidoptera; family Noctuidae; genus Leucania; species Leucania comma. Next base: position 18,557,792 of record OY282470.1, read on the forward strand.
CCTCCTCGCTCCGGACCATGGTATGTACCCGACACGAGAGGGCGATGCCGCCGATCGCCCCCACGAATACACGGTAGTGCTCCACCCAAGCGGGGCATACCTCCACTGTGTCCTCCGGGAAAAATACTAGTATCAAACTGCATTCTGATATATTAGAATACTAACTAAGAAATAGGCAGATATGTATAGGTGTTTTCACAAAAATTAAAAAATAATAATATCGCTAATAAAAATATACGACCGCCACGAAAAACTCAAAGCAGAGGAATTTATTATGACAGCGGCTGTAATTTTTGCAGTCAGCGAGCCACTAATTTACGTTTGCGTTGTACCAAATGAGATGTTATTACCTACCGGTCCTGGTAGCCTGGTAGCTAGCATATTGTGCACATTATATTGATGGTCGAATTAAGGAGAGAAAAGGATGAATGTGTTTGCATTAATCATGATATAGCGAAAACATTTAAGTTTTTATGTTGAAAATGACTATCATCTCTTGAGAAAGAATAGGTACATAAGTAAAAGTGAAAAGGTATCTATTTAACAAATTGTATTATTTTCTTTCTCGTAATAATTACTAACATGAGTTACTATATTAGATATTTCCCTGACAGAGATTATTCGGTGTAAGGTCTCAGATCTTATCTAAGAAATCACAGTGAATAATCTCAATTATATCACATTTATATAGGCAATAGCATATCAACGAATACAATATAGAATGGGATAAAAGCAGGTGTATAGAATCAAATAACGAAAACAAGTAATTTTTTTTTTGTTATTATAGGGTCGGTCACATCGGCCGTATGTACTCTGACTGCTGGGATAGAGTCTCCACAAACTGGGTACCTGAGGATGAACAACGCCCTCAAGATTGACCAGGGAAGAGGTGGCAAGATAAGCCAGACGCTTTTGACCTGATGGTAAGCGATGATGGAGCGCGCTTACGTAGAAATAACCTATTCACTTTTGACTTAAAGACCCCCTAGGTTTCAACTATCAGTAAACACAGACACTGGCCCCTGCCAGTGTCTGCGTATAGTGCCTACAGCTAAGGAGTGGAATTCCCTAATTCCACTCTTTAGCTGTACGCACTATAAAATAATGTGTCTAACACCTAAGTAACGTAAATTTTCCCTCAGTAGTGACAAGGCTTAACATATTATAATTCGATGTGTGTCTTTCCATCCGGATACAAGACGTCCATTACGGTAATTAATAATCCATTAACGGACCCTCACTTTGCTTTGGAGTATGAAGCCTCGCTTCACCATTATGCTTTAATTTATCTACTAAAACATATCGAAGAGCAACTAATGTCCAAAATAAAATGACAGATTATTTTATCTCGGTATACTCTCTTCGACGTTATGATAGGACTTCTGCAGTTTATACGGCGGAAGTCTACCTCGCTTAGGTGGAGCACCACTGTGACCTCGTGGAGGCAATTGGCGGTGATGACCTCTGGTGTTCGGCTCTGGTTCAGTACCTCTACCATGAGTTTTAAGCAATAGTATTCGTCGCTACTCGATATCGACGCCGTAAATATTTTGTATGGCAAATTTTGGTTCTGCAAGTGACCGCTAGAGGCGCTGCAAAATTTTCCATACAAAATATATACGGCGTCGATATCGAGTAGCGACGAATACTATTGCTTAAAACTCATGGTAGAGGTACAGGTCGTGGTCTGGAGCAAGAGGGAACAAGAAGGGGTTATTTATTTCTGCGAAGCAGTAATGAGTACGAAAGAGGTGGTCGGCCCCTGCAAGAGCGGACATCATCACGTCTCAGCCACAGCCACAGAAGACATCCTAGGTATCGGGAGTCACAGACATTTTATTAAAAATTTTTGGTACCGTTATAAAAATTTTAAACTACTACGTACTAATTTAATAGAGTTATGTAGGTATGTGTACGTAATTTATTCTGTCAGAATTTGACTAATTTAGTTTATTGAAAAACATGCCACTGCATATTGCATGCAGTGGCATATTCGATATTCAGTGATTACATATAAATGAGTCTATTTATGTATAAAGTAAGAGCCAAACATATTGCGAGAACTTATCTGGATTGAGCTTGCAGCCACTCACTCTTTGCATGACGTGAGTAGATCATAATACAGCGGCTTATATTTTTTAAGATGGGAAATCATTAAAGCGAGAGCGCATGTAAGACTGTACTGACTAAAATCACACCTACAGGTACCTTTTGTATCCTTGAGTATCCTTTTTATGGTTCCGTACTTCAATTTGGATGATTTTACCTACCATAAAAAAACCTTATAGGATCACTTTGTTGTCTAACCGTCTGTCTGGACTGTTTAATTCGGGAACACGTGGAGGTATCGAGTTAAAACTTAAACCATATACTCACTTAGATATGCGGTCAATTGAAGCTGTGAAAAAATCAAACTTCTAAGTTAATTAATACAAAAGATACGGCCGTTTAAGTCGCAAAAATCGTATATTTTATCCCCTTAAAGAAATCAAAATTCATAGGATACTTCTCGTTGACCTAGAATCTTGAAATTTGGAATAAAGTAATAAAAATAGTAGTAGTAGTAAAATCTGAAAACTGTAAATTTGTAGTAACGTCACAAAAAACTTTTTTACGATTCGGAATAAATCTTCGTAAGTCGATTCTGGAATAGAACTGTTCGCACTTGCCCAGTTTTTTTTCTTTTGTACTTTTCTCCATAGCCTTTGAAGGCATCGGTCCTGTTGGGCCCCTACGGTTTTCGCGACTCAGGTTTGGTTCTTATTGGACGGCCAGATGGCGACCAATGGATAGCTCGCTGTCTGGCCTCGTCGTCTGCAAACTCGCGCCTACGATGATCATAACATCATGCCTGTATTCCCTTTTAAGGTAAGCAGAAGTGAGTGTTTAATCTCATGTCACCTAATGGACAGTGAACACATTTAAAATTCCGTTTTGCTACAAAAAAAAAATCGCAGTAAAACCTCAATGAGAGAAATTGCATTAAACCCTTTGAGTTTACTCTCGAACTCAGCAACATAAGCGATGCAGTCAATAAATTATTCAAAAAGTTATGCCAGTAACAAATAACTAAACGATTACGTTTCTTTTTATGAAAGCGACCAAGAAAAATCCATTTTCCCCGCCGTAAAAACACAACTATCAGATAATTTTAATTGTCCGACTCCATTGTGAAAAGTTCACAAAAAGTTCAAATAGATTTCCGAGCGCGAGCGGCGTTCCGTGGCCGTTTTGCATTGTTAGATAAATTCCCCGCGCCGATTCCTTAAGTTCCTTAGTTCTTCCCCGCCATTTCTTTTACTAATTATTGCTCCACAGAGGCGGTACTGCGGGAAATGGGCGTAATAAGATCTTTTGTAATCCCATTTATTAATTTTCGTCTGTCATTATTCTCTTCCTTTACAGCGGCGGTCGGTCCTAAACAAGTCGGTTGTGTCGTCTGTGTCGGTCGTGTCGGCGAACGTAATTATATTTCGGAGAGATTTCTACGTCACCCGGATACCATGTTTCGTTTTAAAGCCGTGTTGTTGCGAGGTAACAAATTGTTATTTCTTAAGACTGGAGCAGACGATCGACTAAGTTGTGCTGTTGTTTCAATGGCGTAATGTTGTGTCGTTTAGTTGTACTGGGAAAACTAACTCGTCTATTGAAAATTTCGATTGAAAATATTATTTTATAAAAAAATGATTTACCTGGTCTAAGAGAATCTGTCGTTGAATTCGATAATGAAAGTATAAAGCAATAAAACTGCTACCAAAAATATTTTTTTTGTAGTCCTTTTTTATTTATAAATGGACTACCACTCTCTCTTTTTTCTTCTTTTCTTTAATAAATAATAATAATATTCCACAACTATCACTCAACGCCGTCTAGTCTCAAGCAAAACAGAGCTTGTGTTATGATTCTAAATATATTATAGATAAATTACATTTAGACACAGATCTAATGGTCGTGCTCATCACACAAACATTTTTCCTGGGCGAGAATCGAACCCACGACTTCCGGCATAGCAGTCAGGGCCACTAACCAGTAGACCAACAGGCTATTCAAGTCTTTAAAAACGTTGACCTATACTAGGAATAATTTCTATACCCTGCCACGGTTTTCCACTACCCTAGGTTGACTGGTAAAGAATGATGGCCGAATTAATGGCCAGTTTCCCTTTGTATCTGTAGTTGAATGAAGATTAAATAATTAAATCTACCACTAAGGGCTGATTTCATCATTCAATATAAAAACTTAGTTCAACTAAACTAAGCTCAGTGTAATCTAATTTAAACACCCGTGTCGTAAACATGGGCGACAACAAAAGAATTGAAACTGAGTTAAGCGTAAATTAGGTTCAAGTCATTGCGGTGAAACGCAAAATGAAGCTATAATCTCGATTAGTCGCTCAAACTGCGTTTTGTTTGAACGAATCGCGATTAGTTTATTGGTGAATTTGGCTCTTAGTCGTCATGCTAGACTAAACTTCATTAACATTAAGTACCTGTTTTAGTATCCACAGACACATTAAAACGTGATGCCAGATCTCAAATCTGAATCCTACTCAGACGTTATTCGACCAAATCCAAATTCCATTACGACTAGACGTTCTGTAACTTAACTGAAACTTCAGATACAAAGCACAAACCGCCGCTATCATTGTGAGCGACTAATTACAGACTAAGTTCACCTATCTTATGTCGCTCTAATCTAGCGTTTTCGCTACTTAAGGATCAAGGCGGTGCGGTATTGTATGTGTACTGAATGAACTTAATGTGATCGGTAATTTGGAAACTGTAATTAGATTAGTTTGATGCTGAGTGTTGGGCAGTTTGAATTTTGTTATCATGGTAGTATCCACCCTTTCGTTGTTGAAACCTCTACGGTCCAGACTAAGCGTTTCGCCTCGACGTTTATACTGCGTACATTGAAGGACTGGAACAATTTTCTTGCTGCGGTCTTTCAACCCGATTATAATTTGGGTGTTTTCAAGGCTAGAGTGAATAGGCTCTTAATAAACTAGTGCGCTTCACCATCAACGTTTGCATAATTTAGGATCGCAGTCAAACACTGACTAGTTTATATGAAATAAAAACAAAATATTTTAGCATAGGTAAAAACCGGAGCAGTGGAGACCCAGTGGTAACGGCTCTGACTTACGTAACTCGTAATAAATAATGAACTCGCGCTTAAACCTAGGCAGGTGTCTTACTTTATGTAGTTTATTTCATCACCACTGTTCTTAAAACGGTGAATGAAAACATCGTGAGGGAACCGGCATGTCGTTGAACCAAAAATTCGAAGATATGTAACATCCACTAATCCGCACAGGCCCCGTGTGATAGACTAAGGCCCATTCCTTTTCCTTAAGAGGAGGTCTGAGACCTAGTATGGAAACATTACAAGGCTGGTTATGTTTATAATTTTTTTCGGCCTACGTTAAACAGAGAGTGAGAAAGAGGTATCTCTTTCTTTGCCATCGCCTCTCTTTCCGTTACGCGGGGTTGGTTTTTTTAATTATTTGGAATTTTTCACTTCACTGATAATTCGTCGTCTGGAAAGCTAAGCTTTTACATGTCCTTACGGAGGATTGTCATCTAAGTAATCAGCGGTGTACATCTCCCATTCATCTTTGAAGCCATGGAAAGGCACTTTTTCAATAGATTTGTGCGTTTAGCCATTTTTAACCTATGCAATCGGTATCTATACTTTTGAAAAAGTACTAGTTGACCTAAACAAAGTATCGATGATTTATCGCCAATAATGATTGTTGAAAAGTTCAATATTTATGTAGAACTGACTAGTTCAATTCTAAAAACGTTGGAGTATTTATGTCTCGAACTTTAGACGCATCTACTACGAATAGGTCTTTAAAGTTAACTTGAACTCTCATAGTACAAAATGACGCAAAATCTATTCGTCGTTCTCAGAAAGTAGTAGAAAACATAAATGAAAAATATATTTCGCAAGATGGATTTTTGTTGAGCTGCAATAGTTGTTCAGGTCCAATACATGCAATAAGGGTAGTTGAATAGATTCATCGATAGATTTTATAAATGTATCATGGGCATTTAAAGCGAAATGTAGGAACTTTGATGAGCTGGCAAATCCACATAAAAATATTCTACAACTTTCACACAACGTCACTTAGTCTCACAATAAGCGGAGCTTGTGTTTTGAGTTCAAGACAAGTGATATTCGTAGTTGATTTCTAAATACACAGATAAATTCTGATAAATTACACCCAGACACAGAACAAATGATCGTGCTCATTACACAAACATTTGCTTTGGGTGGGAATCAAATTCATGACTTTCAGCATAGCTGACAGGATCACTAACCATGAGACCAACAGGCCAGTTAGTTAGAAATCATACATCCCCATTATCACCAAGATTTTACGTTCAACTGTAACGAGTTAAACCAACAATTCCCGTATCACTTTATCTTCGCCACCAAAATGAAAAGAGAGTGAAAACGCTCATATATTACCTTGAGTGCCAATTAATTCATGTGAGGAAAATGTAATGTATCTAATTATCTGAATTGTCTCACTTTGCCTTGAACTGCCGCCTTAAATAGGAGGGTTTTATGGATAAATAAATATTAGTAAAAGGAGTAAATCTGTACTCATATTCTTTTTTCATCGGTAAAATCATCCGATGACTTCTTCGCGTTCTTGGGCAGGGCGGGAAATAGTGTTAGACTTTTACTGAATAAAAGTCCACTCCTGTTCCTTAGTCACCTTTCATACCGGTGCCGAATCTTCCTTTACCTTCCTGCTGGGCCTCTACGTTTTGCTGACAATTCCTCGAGGAGCGCGTTGAACTATTCGCGTCGTTGACGACTTGGGCAATAAAGAAATATAGTAAAATTATGAAAATTGTTGGTATTTTATAAGATCAAATTCCGCCTAGCCCGTTCCATCATCGGACTACCAGACGTACGGCGTTGCGCCACCGGTACATGGTATGCCCGGCCCCGGCACGATAAGCTACGAAGGAACGGGGTAGGTTTTTAGTCAGTAAGAGTGCCACTACTTCCCGCTCCGCCCAAGGGCGGGATTTGTCATTGGATGATTTTACCTACGATAAAAAAAAAACCGGTACATGGTGGACATCCCACCTATACGCAGAAAGCGTTTTGGGAACACTTTCACTATGCGTACAGCTAAGGAGTGGAATTCCCTGCCGGAGTCTGTGTTTCCTGATGGCTACAATCCGGGAATCTTTAAGTCAAGAGTGAATAGGTTTCTTCTAGGTAAGCGCGCTCCATCGTCGACCGTATCGTCGCTTTCCATCAGGTGAGATAGCGGTCAAGGACGAACCTATCAATAATAAAAAAAAAAAATCACAATATAGAAAACATGAACTGTACTGTTGTATAAGTCAAAGAGTTCTATAGAATTTGTGATAGTATCAATATCTATAATAGGCTCCACAAGTAGTGATAGTTTGATACGGAGGATCCTGAATTAGGGAAATGATTCCATAATAACAAAAATCTTGTTAAAGCAAATATTAAGAAAATTTTATATCATATTTTTCGGTTATTTTTTTTAGATATTTTTGTGAACTATCGTTACGTTCAGTAACGATAAAATATCAACACCGTGCTTAGCACGTTAAAATGTTTCACAAACAAATTGTGCAACAGACTGAAAAGATTTTATTTTGAAACGCAAGTAATAAGCGCTTGAGATTAGTACCTATCAATAACAAAAACTGGGCAAAGTGGGAGTCGGACTCGCGCACGGAGGTCTCCGTACAAACTTACCAAAGATCAATTGCCGACTGTTTTTGTGACGTTACAACAAATTTACTGTTTTCAGATTTATTCCTATACCTATGCTACTCGCATGCTTAATGCCAAATTTCAGAATTCTGGGTCAGAGAGAAGTACCCTATGAATTTTAATTCCTTTGAGAGTGTTGAAATATACGTTTTTTGCGACATAATCGGCCGTATCTTTTTTTCGTTAACTTAGAAGTTTGATTTTTTCACAGCTACAAATGGACTGCAGACCTGAGTGCATCTGCAGTGCAGCGCCGCACTGCTACGCATGTGCGGCGGCAGGCAAGTCGGCCGACCACCGGGCTGGGAGCAGGACCTGCGATCCCCCCGCCAAGGCCAAGGGCAAGGTCCCAAGGCCCATCCCCGCGAAGGTGCTCACCGCCGCGGCTGCCCCGTTGGCTGCCGCCGCCATCGCCTCCGCAGACGCCGCCGCCGCTAACACCGCGGCAGGACCCTCACGGAGGGCCCGGGAGGAGACTGTAATGGACTGCCAATAACGGCTCCATTACGTCTCCTCCAGGCGAATATCAACCACTGCGCCCCCGCTCAGGATCTGTTGCTCCAGAGCATGGCGCAGTGGTCGATCAACATCGCCGTTGTCTCCGAGCCGCACTTTGTCTTGCCCAGAGCCGACTGGGTTCAGGACCTGAGCGGCTCGGTGACACTCATTTCGTCGGCCGCCGCCGGTACCCCGGCACTCGAGGCCGTCAAGAAAGGCCGGGGTTGCGTGGCAGCACGGTTCGGGGACATAGTGGTGGTAGGCGTCTACCTGTCCCCGAACAGATCTCTCGCCGAACTAGACCACTCCCTTTTGGAGCTGGATGCCGTCGTTGCTGGGTTTGACTCCAGCCTCCCCGTGGTCGTTTGCGGGGACTTCAACGCCTGGAACGAGGCTTGGGGTTCCCGGTTCACGAACCAGCGAGGTCGAAGGGTGGAGGAATGGGCCCTAGGACAGGGCCTAGTCGTACAAAACCGGGGTTCTGTCCCCACGTGTGTGCGGATGCAGGGCGAGTCGGTGGTGGACATTACGTTCGCCAGCCCTGCACTGGCACCGCGCGTCGTCGACTGGCACGTTATAGAGGAGGTGGAGACGTTCTCCGACCACCGGTACATCCGGTTTGACGTCTCCGCCCAGACCTCGACCGCGCCGGTCCGACAGACCCCGTGTGGTCCGCGTTGGGCGCTGAGGCAGCTGGACAGGGACCTGCTCCAGGAAGCCGCGATAGTACAGGCCTGGGTGCAAGCACCGGACAGGCCTGTCGACATCGACGTCGAGGCGGACTGGTTCCAGGTGGCCATGTCGCAAATCTGCGACGCGGCCATGCCCCGAGTCCGGCCAGGGCGTGCCCGGCGCCAAGTACACTGGTGGTCGCCAGAGATTGCGGCACTGCGCGATGCGTGCAATGCTGCGCGACGCCGGTATACTAGACACCGCAGGCGCCGCACCCGTCCACCGGGTGCGGAGGCCATAGAGGCGGAGCTGTATGAGGGATACAGGGCGGCAAAGCGCACCCTCCGAGCGGAGATAAAGCGGGCCAAACTCGAGGCCCGCAACGTGTGGCTGGAGTCTCTGAACGTCGATCCGTGGGGACGCCCATACAAAATGGTGATGGAGAAACTCCGCCCATGGGCTCCCCCGCTGACTCAGAGTCTCCGGCCCCAGCTCGTGGAGGGTGTGGTGGGCGCTCTGTTCCCTACGCGAGGGGAGCATACTCCCCCGCCTATGGCTCCGCCACCAGCAGCGGTGTCCGATGCGGACCACGACGGCAACGACGGCAACAATGCTCCAGAGGTGACCGAGGTGGAGATGAGAGTGGCGGTGCGAAGGCTGAGTGCCAAAAACACCGCCCCAGGACCCGATGGCTTGCCTGGAAAAGCCTGGGTCCTGGCCATGGAGGAACTCGGGTCTCGACTGAGAGGGCTCTTCAGCGCATGCATGGAGAGGGGCCAGTTCCCGCTTCGCTGGAAGACGGGGAAACTGGTCCTAATCGCGAAGCCGGGGCGCCCCGCGGACTCTCCGTCCGCGTATCGGCCCATTGTGCTGCTCGACGAGGTGGGCAAGCTCTTTGAAAGAGTAATTGCAGACCGCCTCGTCGTGCATCTGGCACGGAAGGGGCCGGATCTTGCGGACGGCCAGTTCGGATTTCGCAGGAGGCGCTCCACTGTGGACGCCATCATGCGCGTGCGAGCCCTCACGACGGGGGATGCGGTGTCCCGGGGCAGGTGTGTCTTGGCGGTGTCTCTGGACATCGCCAACGCCTTCAACTCCCTGCCCTGGAGTTGCATTGGTAGGGCACTCCGGTACCACCGGGTGCCCGACTACCTCTGTCGGGTGATCGAGGCCTACCTGTCGGACAGGTTCATCATCTACCCCGGTCATCAGGGGGAGTTGAAACGGCGAGAGATGTCGTGCGGTGTTCCGCAGGGATCGGTACTAGGACCGCCCTTGTGGAACATCGGGTACGACTACGTGCTGCGCGCCGACCTCCCCGACGGGGTCAGCGTGGTCTGTTACGCAGACGACACGCTGGTCCTGGCGCGGGGACGGTCGTACCAGGCGGCGGTCGAACTAGCGACGCGCGGGGTTGCGACAGTCGTGGAGAGGATACAGCAGTTGGGACTCGAGGTGGCATTGCACAAGTCCGAGGCCATGTGTTTTCACGGCCCTCGGAGCGCGCCACCTCCGGGCTCCCAATTAACGGTAGGAGGAGTTCACATCGGCGTCGGGTCGACGATGAAGTACCTGGGACTCGTCCTCGACAGCCGGTGGAACTTCAAGGAGCACTTCCGACGTCTGGCTCCCAGGTTGAATGCGACTGGGGCTGCGCTCAAGCGGCTCCTGCCGAACCTAGGGGGTCCAGACGCCTCCTGCCGGAGGCTTTACGCAGGCATCGTTCGGTCCATGGCCCTTTACGGTGCGCCGGTGTGGGCGCCATCGCTACGGAAACGAGTGGCGGCCCGGCTAACCGCCTGCCAGAGGGTCATGGCCATCCGGATGATCCGCGGATACCGTACGGTGTCCTGCGAAGCGGCGAGCCTCCTTGCTGGCCTACCACCGTGGGATTTGGAGGCAACAGTCCTTGCACACATGCATGACTTACGCGTGGAGATGCAACGTCGGGGCGAAACTCCGCTGCCGCGACAAGTCGCGGCATGGCGGACAGAGCTCCGGCGGGATCTCATGGTGAAATGGCGAGAGCGATTGTCGCAACCTCGTGCTGGGCACGCCACGATCGAGGCGGTAAGGCCCCTCTTTGAGGCGTGGCTGGAAAGGCCCCACGGCGTCGTCACCTTCCGTTTGGCGCAGGTGCTGACCGAACACGGCAAGTTCGGTCCGTACCTGTACAAGATTCGTGCGGAGACGACGCCCGGGTGTCGCCACTGTGCGGACCGCCCGGTGGACACGGTGGAGCACACAGTCGAGGTGTGCCCCGCTTGGGAAGAGCAGCGCCGTGTCCTCGTGGGGGCGATCGGCGGCGATCTCTCGCGCCGGGGCTTGGTTCAAGCCATGCTCCGGAGCGAGGAGGAGTGGCAGGCGGTCGCCTCCTTCTGCGAAGCAGTAATGCTAGTAAAGGAGGAGGCCGACCGCCTTAGGCAAAGGCGGACACGCCGCCGCCGCCGCCGGGTTTCCGATCCCAATTTCCGGCCACCGTAGGCGCGGGCTCGCGGACGGTGGGCAATGGGTAGCTCGCTGTCCGTCCGTCCGGTAACAGACCGGTCCGAGCTCAGGTCGTCTACGGCGCGCACCGTTCCCGCGCGCCTCAAGGAGTTGTCAGCATACTGTAGGGGTCCAGCAGGGCCGAAGCCTACTGGGGCCAAAGGTTATGTGAGACTGTCACCAAAGGCCCCAGGATAAAGGCGAGGAATGGAAAGGTAGGTTTTTAGTCAGTAAAAGTCTGACACTGTTTCCCGCCCCACCCAAGGGCGGGATTCGTCATTGGATGATTTTACCTACCACAATAAAAAAAAAAAAAAAAAAAAAGACCTGAGTGCATGGTTTTAATTTCAAGTCGATACCTCTACGTGCTTCCGAAATAAAGGGTCTTGAAAGTAATTCAGACAGACAAACGGATAGCAAAGCGACTCTATAAGGGTTTCGTTTTTTCTCTTTGAGATACGGAACTCTAAAAATATGTAGTCTATCAATATCTAATTTCAGAGAGAATCTTTCAAAGAAAAGTATTAATCAGACTATCATAGGGCACTTGATGTGATCGGTAATTTGAAGACTGTGATTACATTAGTTTGATGTTGAGTTTTGGGGAGTTTGATTTAAAAAAGTTTTGCAGCAAGCGTGAGTCCATCTCATGGTAACACCACCTTGGAGAGTTTCGACCTTTGGTGGGAGTCGCTTAAACCTTCTGATGGTTTCATCGAGCAAAACTTTAAATAGTCTCCGCACCTAGATTAGGTGCAGCAAAGACAATCACCACAGGTGGGGATTCACGGACGGCTCCAAGAATCACCACAGTGTTCAGTGTTTGTGCAGCTTCTTTCAGCAGTTTATGTCCCACCTTCCACTTTCGTCACATCCCCATCGTTATTGATCCAAATAAATGGCGATTTTATACCACCAAGTAGAGCTTGAAAACGAGGCAGAGGTGGATCGGCACCCTTCGATTTCTTTACCTTAATCATTACGAAATCAAGACTTTTAGGTAACTTTAATTGAAATACTCGTAGTTATGAATAAGCGTCAGCGTTTACAGACCATGGTCTGAAACGACGAGGAATGGCGGGCGATCGCCTTCTTCTGCGAAGTAGTCATATTAGCGAAGGATGCCACCGCATGCGTGAGGGAATGGACCTCCTCACGCCTCAGCCGCCGGAAGCCCAACTTCCTTCTTTGCCTTCTTTCCAGGGCCCCGGGGTTCACTTTTGCACAACCTGTGGCTCCAGTAGGCTTCGATCCTGCTGGGCCCCTACAGTTTGCTGACATCTTCTTGAGGCGCGCGTGGAACAATACGTGCAGTCAACGACTTGAGCTCGATCCGGATGGTTAACGGATGTTCGGACGGCGAGCTACCCGTTGCTTGCCGTCCGCAAGCCCGCGCCTACGGTGCAGTCATCGTAGGCTTGGGCTTACGTGTGACGTGCAATGGGTAGGTCACCGTCCCGCCGCGCCATCAGGTAACCGTCCAGACCCGCCGGAGCTCAGCCTTCTTCCAACCTCTTGCTCCACTCTAGAGCGGTAAAAATTCCTGGATAATTTCCCTTTTTAAAAAATAATTGGGGAAAAGAAGAGTATCGAACGTTAAATTCTTTTTTTAGAGAGAAAACGCTTCAAACTCTTTCAACATTTTACGTTTCAAAGTAACCTCCGAAGTCAACTCTTTTCATATGAAAATTGCGCAATCTGATAGAAATCAGTGTTGCGGGTAACTCAATTGTCATATGCTCAGCAGTTGTCCCGACCAACGTTTTAAAGTAACCTAATGTGTGTTCACGGACGATATGTGGGTGACAGGGTTGACCAACATTTGTAATTGCCACAATATTATGCCTTTTGACAGTACTGAACTTATGAATATGGAAGCCATATTATCATGTGACAGAATTAATAAGTGAGGGATCCCGGATACAGTTAAACGGATTTGGATAAATTTCGAGATATTCTTGACGTTTACAGCTTTTGCTTGCGGCTTTGTTCCCATCAACTGACTACCTTTTTTGTTATCGGGGGGAAATCTTCAAAAGGCGCCTGGACTTTTGGGGGAAAGACCAGGGAGTGTGGGATTCTTACCTCACTAAAACCACCCCGGTGATTACCATCAGTACATGAAATAGGGCTCCATGACCTCTTAAAAGACCACTCCGGAACTCTCTCTGTACAACACCTGTTAGGGCACATCCCTGAAGAGACTGTGAGGGGTCTCCCCTAAGCTTCGTTGTGCACGGCAGCACGTGATCACTGTGCCACCGTCTTTCCTGAAGTCACTCAGCGGGCGGACAGAGTCCCACTCTGAGAGCCCGTGACCTCGGAGTCCCGTCTACCTTAAATGATCTACTGACTACCTACCCGACCCTACGCCACCTATCTACTTTACTTTAGCCTAGCTTACCTGGCCACTTTACCTACCTACCGTACCTATCAACCTATCTTTTTTTTATTTCAAACCTTCTCTGTATGCTGGTGAATGAACCAAAAAAAGGATGATTAAAATCGGTCTAAGCATTCTCGAGTTAAAGCGAGAGTAACGATTAGGAATTTATTTCTAAACGAGTAAGTACAATGCGTTCCAAATAAGAATAGGATCGATTGCCATGTTGTGACGTCACGTCATACTGTCAAATGGAAAATTGAAGAAATTTTGGCAAAATTGAAGAACTCAGAGATGAGTAAAATTGAAGAACTGAATTCTGATTAAACTTTTTTCGATCACAGCTCGTAAATAAATTAAATTTAAAAAAAAATCTGCTCGCCCTATTAATTCTTCGATTCGACAATATGATGTGACGTCACAATATAGCAATCGTTGCTATTCTCGTTTGGAACACATTGTATATAGATAACTTACGGAAAGAAAACTGTGGATCCTTTAGCTCATGATTTCGTTTTGAAGAAAATAAAAGCTATGATTGAATAAATGCAAGTTGTCATTGAGATACAACCAACAAACGATCGAAATAACTTCCAATATTTTTCCTCATAATCCAATACCTTTGGTAAAGGACGTCTAATAAAATCTGTTTCTGCTCCAAACAACAATAGAAATACAACTGCTGCAATAGTAATATATTTCGCCCAACCCTGCATGTAATCGACCAAGCGGACGGAGACGTCAATTGGGTTTGGGTTCCCCGCTCGATATGCAGATGGCCCCTCGTTAGTTGTCTGCTCTTATGTACCCACCTTTACAAAGTCGTGGCGCCTAATACATTTACTTGGAGCGAAATTGAAACATGCTGTATGTAACTGGTCTAAAAGTGACTGTGGACTGTATAGCCAGTGCTTAATTATGGCGTTTGAATATGGAATGAGGTTGGTTTAATTGGAATTTTGGTCTTTGTCTGGTTACCGATGTGAAGTCTAAACTGACTTTAAGAGCGCCAACCCGAGGTACATTTTCATACAGTCACTCTTACGTGATTATGATATTATTACACATATTTTTTCAGATATTTTGGATACACAGGTATCTTGTGGATATTATCTAGGCTTCTATTGAAATCAAAACATAAATTTGTGTAAAACAAATGCAGTAAAGACCTCTGAAAATCTGCTATTTTTCGTGAACTTTGGCCCTCCATAATGTATTTATATATTGAAAATATAAAAAAGTACTTCGAAGCATTTCACATTTGTTCGAGATTCTAAATGATGACAATTATTTTCAAACTTTTTTAAGGGTTTTAAAAACAACACTTAATTCCTAGAACAAATTTTGTGAAATATTATAGTAAATCACAGAATTACCGAATGCCAACAGAGTTTTCAGGCGTTGTCTCTCTTTTTTCGCGTTGCCTCTCTTTCAAACATGCTCGACGTTGACGGTAGATGAGTGAGGAAAGGAGACTTAAGGTGGCCCACCTTAAGACTTTGTACATTCTCGGTTTCAGATATTTCATTCCTATTTCTGAGTCTCAATCCTGTCTGGCTAGATTAGGTTTCTGATAATTTTAACTTTGAAATGTAACCTTTACAAAGGGTATTTTTTAGGTACAGGGGTCAAGGGAGGAGGGGAGACTTAAGATGGAAACTTATTAAGACAGTTTGTGAATTAAGACTATTGAAACCATTTTCGTTTTCAGCTCGGTAGTAGAGTACTTATAGATTTGTATGTTACATCTGTCATTTTGTATTGTAGAGTTTGAAAGTAATAAAAAGCAAGGCTGTCGCCAGCCGATGATCAAGGGAGGGGGGGGCTATTGGAAGTATAGAAAATATTAAAAAAGTTTTTTTTTAATAATAATAAGTTTTTTCCTCCACAATATAACTCCTGATTGCTAGCCTTATATCTACGGTAACATATAGGATGGGCATTATATTGTCGGAGGCTGGTGCCTAAATAAGGCTATGAAGCTGTAAAGCAAGCCTCTAGGGGGGGGAGGTGGTGCAGCCCCCCTTGGCGACGCCCTTGATAAAAAGGCATATTCGCTTATAAGTGTGAGTTTAATACGTATGAAATTACTCTTTTCAATCAATCAATACCAGGTCAGCTACTTGCTGCTTTTTTAGCTGTGTTCATACTTACATATGTGAGCATTTTGTTTACTATTAAAGTGGAATTAGTGTTATTTTTTCTACATTTACTGTAGAAATACAAAAAAAGGTACATTTTGATACAAGTGGAGACGGTTTGCCATTGCAACAGGGGCTGCATTCGCCCGAGCTAGTGACTTTCCATTTGTATCAAACGACTTTTTTTCTTACACTTAATTACTAAGACATAAATAAACGAGACTCATGGGGGTCACTTAGTGCCCAGCCAGATACGACAAGCACGCGCACTTTTCCACACTAGTACGAAAACCAGTTAATTACGTGCCTAAAAGCGGTAGAGATAAGAACATGTTTCAAGTAAATGTATTGAAAAGTAATTTTTGGATTAAAATAAAAAAAAAAACAATACCCACAGAAAACCAACTCAAACTGTTAGGTTGACCGAAAAAATGAAACGATAACAAAACCCACATTTCTTTCTACTTGTACCACAACCAAGAGCCTTTGTCTGAGTCAGCGTTTATTCCGTAATTTTGTTTTGCTATTGGACATAAAACAATATAGTGTTTTTAATATAATTACCTTCGCCAGCTGAGAATATCTTCACTCTAACAACTTGTTTACAATGTTATCTGCTAACAACATTTTCAAATTACTTTTGAAGTTGTTGAATCGATTCATTTGATGTTTTAACTTGATTAATGATTTTATTAAGCAAGTCTTGGTATTTATTTTCGTATTTATATGGCTCATCTATGATTGTTGTACTTTATAACTATCCCCTGTAGTATAGGTAGGTATCTATGGGCCAAGATGCCTGATAATAAACGATTTATTATTATTATATTAAGTTCTTACGCTCCATCCTAAGGTTATCTTGTAGATATCACTGTCAGCGATAAGACCGCCATTGTACCCATAGATGGTTTATGTATAAGTTGTATTACTTTTAGGGTTCCGTACCTCAAAAGGAAAAAAGAACCCTTATAGGATCACTTTGTTGTCCATCTGTCTGTCTGTCTGTTAAGACCCTTTATCTCAAGAACGCGTGGAGGTATTGAGTTGAAATTAAAACCATTTATACAAGTATGCGGGCCCTTGAAGCTGTGAAAAAATTAAACTTCTAAGTTAACGGAAAAAAAGATACGGTCGTTTATGTCGCAAAAAATGAAGCAAGGTCTTATAGCACGAATATACTCTACAAATAAAAAATACTATTTTTTTATTCGGAAAATCTTCGGGACTCAATTTTGGAATTGAACTATTTAAATAAGTTAATTTGTACAAAACCCTCAGTGTGCCAGTCCGACTCGCACTTGCCCAGTTTTTTTTTTTTGGTGTAATATAGTTTACTATATTCTATTCTGTACAATTTTATACAATATACACAGCATCAGTATAATCAGCCTCCCATTCTGGGTGCAACGGAAAGGATCGTCAGACTTTTACTGATTAAAATCCACCTGTGTTCCTTTAGTTGCCCTTAGTTTTCCTGAGCCACAGAAAATCTTTCGAGTAATCCCACAACCCGAAGAATACATGTGTGATCTTATTTTCTTGTACTTAGTGTATCGATGGCAAAACATTTCTTTTTTCAAGTTATTTTCTTTTTTTGCTTGTCCCAGTATTCGGCAACGGCAATGCCATCCGCTGATGCCGTCAATAGATCCCTTTGTGGACAGGTAACAGAGCACGTGACGCAGGATGGAAGGTGAGACATGGTCTGCGGAGACACGTCACACAAACACTGTAGATCGAAACAGTCCAAGAACCCCCAAGTATAGACTTTGTATTTGCTAAAATACTTAAAAAAACAACACTGTGTCCTAATAAATCCTTCATTATTTACTTCTTAACCCTTCAAAAGCTCACGCGAGAGCGGGATACCCACGTCACACTATAAATCGGATAGTTCTGACGTGCCATCAGCTGCGAACGAAATAAGCTCCTTTGTAACGACGGACGCTTAATCCCTAACACGTAAGCGAGGTGGAATGAAAAACTAATGGCATCGATCGTGGGCATAATCTGATGGCTGATAAAGTGGTGATAAATCTTTAGCTGACAAAAGATTAGTGAATTTCTTTGTTATTAATAAGGTTGAGTTTGTCTACTATCTTACCTGATGATGTGGTTCAGCAAAAACGCTTAGAAGTAACCTTTTGACTTTTGACTTAAAGTCCTCTCAAGTTAGCTACCAAGAAATGTACACTCCGGCAGAGTATTTTACTTCTTAACTTTTTTTAATAATAATAATATTTATTTATTTATTATATACTTTATTGTACACAAACTAAAACACATACATACAATAGGTGGCCTTATTGCATTCAGCGATCTCTTCTAGGCAACCTACAACAACAAACCAACAACGCTGTCTAGTCTCAAGCTAAGCAGAGCTTGTGTTATGAGTACTAGACAACTGATAAACATATCTACTTATATATTTTAAATAAGTTACACCTAGACACAGAACAAATGATCGTGCTTATCACACAAACATTTGTTCTGGGTGGGAATCGGACCCACGATCTCCAGCATAGCAGTTAAGGTCTTTAACCACTAGACTAACCGGTGTGTCAAAAAATGTATACACAATTAAAGTATTCCCAAAGTCTTTTGTGCGTACGAGTGAAATGATCATTGCATTGCCAACCGTGCACCGCATCGGGCTTAGCGACATCAAATGGTGCAATTCCAACACAGTTCTCGAAATTGTAAATATTTTTTTTTAATGATAAAAACGAGTGCTTAACTGCAATCCCACCTGATGAATTGTCTCCCCGACGGGGTCAGCGTGGTCTGTTACGCAGACGACACGCTGGTCCTGGCGCGGGGACGGTCGTACCAGGCGGCGGTCGAACTAGCGACGCGCGGGGTTGCGACAGTCGTGGAGAGGATACAGCAGTTGGGACTCGAGGTGGCATTGCACAAGTCCGAGGCCATGTGTTTTCACGGCCCTCGGAGCGCGCCACCTCCGGGCTCCCAATTAACGGTAGGAGGAGTTCACATCGGCGTCGGGTCGACGATGAAGTACCTGGGACTCGTCCTCGACAGCCGGTGGAACTTCAAGGAGCACTTCCGACGTCTGGCTCCCAGGTTGAATGCGACTGGGGCTGCGCTCAAGCGGCTCCTGCCGAACCTAGGGGGTCCAGACGCCTCCTGCCGGAGGCTCTACGCAGGCATCGTTCGGTCCATGGCCCTTTACGGTGCGCCGGTGTGGGCGCCATCGCTACGGAAGCGAGTGGCGGCCCGGCTAACCGCCTGCCAGAGGGTCATGGCCATCCGGATGATCCGCGGATACCGTACGGTGTCCTGCGAAGCGGCGAGCCTCCTTGCTGGCCTACCACCATGGGATTTGGAGGCAACAGTCCTTGCACACATGCATGACTTACGCGTGGAGATGCAACGTCGGGGCGAAACTCCGCTGCCGCGACAAGTCGCGGCATGGCGGACAGAGCTCCGGCGGGATCTCATGGTGAAATGGCGAGAGCGACTGTCGCAACCTCGTGGAGGGCACGCCACGATCGAGGCGGTAAGGCCCCTCTTTGAGGCGTGGCTGGAAAGGCCCCACGGCGTCGTCACCTTCCGTTTGGCGCAGGTGCTGACCGAACACGGCAAGTTCGGTCCGTACCTGTACAAGATTCGTGCGGAGACGACGCCCGGGTGTCGCCACTGTGCGGACCGCCCGGTGGACACGGTGGAGCACACAGTTGAGGTGTGCCCCGCTTGGGAAGAGCATCGCCGTGTCCTCGTGGGGGCGATCGGCGGCGATCTCTCGCGCCGGGGCTTGGTTCAAGCCATGCTCCGGAGCGAGGAGGAGTGGCAGGCGGTTGCCTCCTTTTGCGAAGCAGTAATGCTAGTAAAGGAGGAGGCCGACCGCATTAGGCAAAGGCGCACACGCCGCCGCCGCCGCCGGGTTTCCGATCCCAATTTCCGGCCACCGTAGGCGCGGGCTCGCGGACGGTGGGCAATGGGTAGCTCGCTGTCCGTCCGTCCGGTAACAGACCGGTCCGAGCTCAGGTCGTCTACGGCGCGCACCGTTCCCGCGCGCCTCAAGGAGTTGTCAGCAAACTGTAGGGGTCCAGCAGGGCCGAAGCCTACTGGGGCCAAAGGTTATGTGAGACTGTCACCAAAGGCCTCAGGATAAAGGCAAGGAATGGAAAGGTAGGTTTTTAGTCAGTAAAAGTCTGACACTGTTTCCCGCCCCACCCAAGGGCGGGATTCGTCATTGGATGATTTTACCTACCACAAAAAAAAAAAAAAAAAAAACCTGATGGATTGTAAGCAAAGATGCAATCGTTGATGGTTAGTAGTTTATTAAGAGCCTATTCTCTCTAGCCTTGAAGACACCCAAATTATAATCGGACGGGAAGACCGCAGCAGACAAACTGTTCCAGTCCATGATGAGAAACATTGAATCATGCCTTCGGTCTATGCATACTTTTAGATTTGCAAACCAGCGCAAAAGACCCAAATTAAACTTTAAGTCTAAAGGTTAACCATTGTTGCAAATTCTTAGTTATAGTTGTTCGGAAGTTATGCACTTCGAGTGACTTTAACGTCTCAGACATAAACTGTACTCGTAACAGTACGAATTCGTGTGATAAAATAATGTAGGTTTCAAAAGAATTCTGAAATATATTAATAACCGGGCAAGTGTGAGTCACAGGCTTTGCGCATTGACGGTGCGATATAAACTTACCTATGGACATAGCTCAATTCCCTAATGGAGTCTCAAAGATTTTTCCTAATCATAAAAAGGTTTTTTTTTTTACCCCGAAAGATAAAAACGGAACTCTTATAGGATCACTTTGTGGTGCGTCTGTCTGTCTGTAAAGAGCCTTTATCTCGAGAACGCGTAGAGGTATCGATTTGGAATTAAAACCATATATTCAGGTCTGCCATTCCTTGAAGCTGTGAAAAAATAAAACTTCGTAATTAACAAAAAATAAAGATACGGCCGTTTATGTCGTTAAAAACGTATATTTCGACACTCTCAAGGGAAACAAAATTCATAGGTTACTTCGCGTTGATCTAGAACTTTGAAATTTGGCATAAAGCAAGCTCTTATAGTACAAGTATAGAAATAAATCTGAAAAATTGCAAATTTGTAATTACGTAAAAAAAAAAAAATTTTTTTGTTTCGGAAATAGCGTCGAGACTCGATTCGAGATTTGAATTACTTATAAGTTAGTTTGAACGGAACCCTCAGTGTGCGAGTCCGAGTCACACTTGCCCAATTCTTTTCTACTGTATTATCTTATCTAACATTTATTCTGAAAAATAACAATCATATACACCTTTAAATTTTGGTTGTTTTAATCCCGTGGAGGGTCAAATGGAATGGTACATGAAACACTATAGATTTATAAAGGTAAAATTAAAAAATAAAGTACTTTTTTTCTAAAACTCGAATTAATATACGTATGTACGAAATCAATTTCTTTAAGTAAGAGAGTCAATGACCTTGTAGGGAGTTGTCGGTCATTGCGTACTAACTACCAACAGTTCATTGACCTCGATCAGCAGACGTTTACTTAAAGAAATTAATTTATTCGAGTTTAAAAAAAAGTACTTAATTTTCATTTTTATTTTTACAAATCGATAGGGTTTGTACCGGATTGACCCGCCGCGGGATTAAAACGACCAAAATTTAACGGTGTATAAACTTGCGATTAGCCCTTGTAGTCCTCTTAAATATGCTATCACGTCACCGGTTTTGACAAGCCAAGCTGCAGACTGCAATAGGCAGAGAAGACAGACTCATCAACTCTGCACAGTTTTATTAACTGATTTAATTAAACCCTGTATTATTAAAACGCTTTGAAATTCACTGTCTTGTACTTGTAACTGAATTTCAGTCTAAACTACTTATTCTTGAAGCGTAGCCTTATTTGAGAGCTTTGGCGATAATGCAGTGCAAGTAAATTAAACATTCCTAAGATGCCTTCACTTACAACGAACTCGGTGTTCGAATCTTTATTGGAACATAGTACAGTTGAAACATTTATACCTTCAATAGTTTTTTTATTCACTTTATCAAGTCAAATCTTATATACGAAAATGAATAGCTGTTCGTTAGTCTCGCTAAAACTCGAGAACGGCTGAATCGATTTGGTTCATTTTGGTCTTGAAATATTCGTAATAGTCCAGGGAAGGTTTAAAAGGTGAGAAAAAAAAAGCATTGGGCGGTATGAAGTTTGCGGTATGAAGCTGGTGAAAAGTGTGTAAAAATGTGAATGTTTAAACGGTGAGAAAATGGCAAAATTCACAAAAAAAACCGAAGGAGTTTACTGGGTTAGCTAGTACATAAGTAAATCAAAGTCGTATTAATAACACCATTTATAAATCAAGAACGTCTGAACTGATTATAATGATCTTTTGTTTTATTGGATTCGTCTCTAAAGTGAATAGTAGAAAATATCTTAAAGATTAACGTAAAAAACCGGGCAAGTGCGGGACTCGCGCACTGAGGGTTCCGTTCCGTACAAACTTGGTAAATTGTGGTTTACGATTTATGACGTATTAAAAAAAAAAACTACCCACTAGATCTCGTTCAAACCAATTTTCGGTGCAAGTTTGCGTGGTAATGTACATCATAAATATATATATATTTTTTAGTTTTATCATTCTCATATTTTAGAAGTTACAGGGGGACACACATTTTACCACTTTGGAAGTGTCTCTCGCGCAAACCATACAGTTTAGAAAAAAATGATTTGAGAAACCTCCATCTTATTTTTCAGACGAGAAGAGAGAAGAGAAGACCTAATGGTCTTAAGGTCCCGACTGCCACAATTTATCTTGTATTTAAAATATAATATAGTTAAGTGCAATCGGGTACAACGACTTTCTTGTTTAGGGCATTTTCTACTCTGAAAAGCAGTCGGGTTTTTTAGTATTTTAAATTACCGTTTTTTTTTGTTTCGATTTCTTACGGTTGATTTCTTTTATAAAATATGGCAATCAATGATAATGTTTTCTGGGTCAGCTAGTACAATCAGCCAATAGAAAGACAATAGGTGTGCGGAAACCGGTGTCCTCTTGGAGCTTCACAGTTTAAATCTAATATATAAAATTCTCGAGTAACAGTGTTTGTAACAAAACTCCTCCGAAACGGCTTCACAGTTTCTTATGAATATTTAGTAAGTTTGCCCCTGAAAATAGGACGTAAGCTATTTTTACCCCCCCTCCCTCCCCATTTTTTTCTTTTTTAATAAAAATGTGGGATCGAATCGTTTATCGCGTTTGGCACTCTGATTGGTTAAGAGCTTGGAGAGGGCCAATTGGAGCATCGAACGTAAGACAAACTAGCACTAAGGACTCTGATTTCCACAACCCTGTTACTGGCCAACACTATACTCCTTAGATAGAACCAAAGACATTAAATTGTATACTACCAATAGACAGGACATAGCGAGCAAAATCGTAATCCGAGACTTGTTACCTATACTATGATTTTTTATTAGACGAAGTAAAGTGACAGCTATAACAATGGTTGTTTGACAGTTGGGCATTGTCCACTGCTGTCACTTTACTTCGTCTAATAAAAAATCATAGTATAGGTAGTAAGTCACTTAGTCTAGTGTGGACGACTGGACCTAACTTCAGTATATTTTCGTAGATTTTTTTCATATTTACTCTGTAATTAATTAGAATTGGACATCATTAATTAGAATTCACCAACCCGCACTGGGCCCGCGTGGTGGATTACGGCCCATTCCCTCTTTGTGAGAGGAGGCCTGAGTCCCAGCAGTGGGAAAATAAAAAGGCTGATGATGATGATGATAATTAGAATTCAATAATTTTCGCAAATAGTGCTAGAAAAAAAAAATAGCGTAAAAACATACAAATTACAAATTTAATTCGCATGTTTACTATTGAAAGCTAGATGACATTATATGACAGTTTTTCTAAGACATTTCTTCTGATGGCCGCTCTATAGTATCTCTTTAAATCTCTTTGGATAGAACAGTTATACGTAACTTGAATACATCAAAACATTCGTTGGATGATGACCTGTATAGAGATGTATCTGGAGGCAACAGTCTTTGCACACATGCACGACAAGCGCATGGAGATGCAACGCCGGGGCGAAATTACGCTGCCACGACAAGTCGAGGCATGGCGGACAGAGCTCCGGCGGGATCTCATGGCGAAATGGCGTCAACGACTATCGCAACCTCGTTCGGGGCGCGCCACAATTGGGGCGATAAGGCCCATCCTTGAGGCGTGGCTGGAAAGACCTCACGGCGTTCTCAACTTCTGCACGACGCAGGTGCTTACCGAACACGGAAAGTTCGCTAAGTACCTGTTCCGGATTCGTGCGGAGGATTCGCCCGGGTGTCGCCACTGTGCGGAACATCCGGAGGACACGGTGGAGCACACTGTAGAGGTGTGCCCCATCTGGGCGGAGCATCGCCGTGTCCTCGTGGGGGCGATCGGCGGCAGCGATCTCTCTCGCCAGGCCTTGGTTCAGGCCATGGTCCGTAGTGAGGAGGGATGGCAGGCGGTCGCCTCCTTCTGCGAAGCAGTAATGCTAGCAAAGGAGGAGGCCGACCGCATCAGGCAGAGGCAACGGGGCGCTCGCCCCAGCCGCCGCCGGGATTCCGATCCCGATTTCCGGCCACCGTAGGCGCGGGCTTGCGGACGGCGTGCAATGGGTAGCACGCTGTCCGATCGTCCGGTAACCGACCGGACCGAGCCCAAGTCGTCGACGGCGCGTTCTGTTCCCGCGCGCCTCAAGGAGCTGTCAGCACACCGAAGAGGCCCAGCCTGCTAACTGCAGGCAGGCAGGGTCGAAGCCTACTGGGGTCATGGGTTAGTTCCGAAAGGAATGCTCGACCCCGGCACGATAGGCTGCGAAGGAACGGGGTAGGTTTTTAGTCAGTAAGAGTCTGACACTACTTCCCGCTCCGCCCAAGGGCGGGATTTGTCATTGGATGATTTTACCTACCATAAAAAAAAAAAAAACCTGTATAGAGATGTAACTCTAGTTATGCATGGTAGTGTCGTGGGTGGAGACGTAAATCAAAAGCTTCTATGTTTTATACTTATATTGTATTGTTAATAGGAGCTCACATCACCGCAGGCGCGGGCTTGCGGACGGCGGACAATGGGTAGCTCGCTGTCCGTTTGTCCGGTAACAGACCTGACCAGTCCAAGTCGTTTACGGCGCGCACTGTTCCCGCGCCTCAAGGAGTTATCAGCTAACTGTTGGGGACCACTAGGGTCGAGGCCTAGTCTGGGCCCTGGAATCAAGGCAGGGAAGGAACAGGGTAGGTTTTTAGTCAGTAAAGGTCTGACACTATTTCCCACACCGCCCAAGGGCGGGATTTGTCATTAGATGATTTTATCTACAATAAAAAAAGGAGCTCACATATTAGTATCAAAATATTCATATTCAATTCTTTTTTTTTTCATTGACAGTTCCAAACAATCTTTCTGTCAATTTAAGTGCTTTTTCACCTTAAACCTTCAAAGCTATAACTAAGGTGCCAGTTCGCACTTTACGTATATGTGAACTCCTTTCAATTATCACAGTAGTTTACTAAACAATGCGTCTGAGTATCGAAACACATTAATCAATAGTTATATGAATCATAATATTAGTCAATAGTGTGATTAATGAATAACGGTATCAGTAGCTGCTATTGCTCAAAGCTATTCACATTTGATATTGGTCCTGTGTCCTTTTAGTACGCAATTATTCAATATTTTCTTTATCTACAAGTTTGATATTATATATGTGTTACCGGCAATCTATATATAAATCAGGTATTCTATACAATACCGAATGTGCAGCCGGTAATGTAAAAGACGAGAGCACGGAAGGAGGTGATGTAATTTTAGGACACCCCGACACGGACAGGTTAGGTTAGGGTTTTTCTTTATCATCACCTGAACATAAAAGCCTTACTTTAAACTGTGTTCTATAAATTGCCTAGGTATTTTATAGAATATCGGGTTATATAGATTGACGGTAAGTAACATATTAAACTTTTTTTTAGACGATGTCATTAAATAATTTCGCTCGCACTGGGTAGAGAGAGAGGGAGCGTTAGTCTTTTACTAGCTAAAACCCAAGTCGTTTACGGCGTGAACTGTTTCCGCGCGCCTCAAGGAGTTGTCAGCAAACTGTAGGGGCCCAGTAGGGTCGAAGCCTAATCTGGGGCTCTGGGGAGGTATGAAAATGCATACCAGGGCTCTGGAACCAAGGCAAAGGAGGAACGGGGTAGGTTTTTAGTCAGTAAGAGTCTGATCTCCCACTCCGCCCAAGGACGGGGGAGTTCATTGGATGATTTTACCTACTTTAAAAAAAAAGATAAAACCTGTATTTCTTCAGTTACCCTTTGAACTTATTCGAACATTCCCGCAGCCCTAACAAGCATCGGCCCTACCTGGGTCGAGCACTTTGAAGCACGCATGGAACACAAAACGCCGTCAACTCGGGCGGACGGCGAGTTAGCCATTGCTTGTCGTGCCTACGGTGGCCAGCAATCACCCTGCGTGTCACAACATCCAGGGTGTTTTCATAGTATAGGTACAAAATAATTTTGTGGTATAGGCATGCTATAATTCCAATTCTGGGAATTAATTATTATTTATTGACGTAGAACGCGCGATCCTGCATGACTAAAACAAAGATAATAATGGATCAAACTGGTTCCCAGAATTGGTACGGTAAGTATCTATAGCAGAACGTCAGTGATTATTTTTTGAACTAGCCTAGCGTAGTACGGTTTTTTGATAGAATAAGAGGCCAGCTTATATTGGTCATGTATCTACTTATTTCTAATGTACTGTATGTTACTATTCAAATACAGTCGTTGAATAACATTTACAAATTTCGTTGTGAGATTTGATTTCAGACTGTTTATATGTTTTAATTTTCTAATCGCGAGAAGAATTCGATACCACGATGCAGGATTTTTTAGTAGTTCCTGTGTGGTGACATAGATGTTGCTATGTCATTACGTATCTACTGGCCGCCACACTAACGATGTAGCGTAGTCACCTAAACACACACTATCGCTTCCGCCTCCGCGCCCGCCAACGCTCCCGCCACCGCGCCATCTAACGCTCACGCCCGCCATCGCTCCCGCTACCGCGCTCGCCATTGCGTGCACCACCACGCCTGGTTTAAAGAACTACACTGCGCACACGTGTGCCACACACGCCGATCTAGGCGCGTTGGTCTCCATACATTTTATATGAAAACCAGACTTGTAGAGCTACACTTGATTCACGCCACGCGACGTCGTTCTAGTACAAATTAGGCGTGTTACACGTATGCCTCAGTTTAATGTAGTTCTAGCTTAAGTGTTAGGCCAGACAGGCAGCGCGGGTGCAGGAACGTCCTGTCTTCAGTCGAGCCATCAGAACAACGCAGGAGGTTAGCTCGAACTTGTTTAAGTTACCCACTCTTGCGCGGGTTGCCGGCGCCGCTCACCGCCCATGCTGTCACTGTGGTTACTTGTATGAACGCTATAACTTGAACTGCCCGCACGTTTCCTGCGTCAAGTAGCCCACGTCACTTCCCGAGCTCACGTGTCCATTATGGATACTCGAAATAAGTTCTAATGTCTAAGTTTGCCGCCGTGCCCGCCCCGCTCCCGCGTTTGCAGTCAGCCCTAAGTTCAAATTTGAGGTTAGAGTTAAGTCTAATGACATCATCAGAGTAGATACTCTACATTCGCATTTTTGTACGCAAGTCGTAGAGTTCAACTGTCAATGTCAAGCAAGTGTAATTTATGGCCCCTTACACCGACCTATCCTGCTCGGAGTTAGAGTTAGTTGGGTTAACTCTAGGGTAGTTAACTCGAGTTATAAAAGAACGACCCTAGGTTGCTACTCGAAGCATTTTTGAACGGTTGTAGTAGCGAATTAACCCTATTCTGGTTATTTTTGAACGCAGGATTAGTCGAACACGCATATTTGCCTCCGCCTCCGCTCCAAACCTTCTCATCGTGCGTTTACTTTGGACCAAACCCAAGGTTGTGACTGCTGTTTGTGCAGCTTAAACTTTAAAATTGTTAGCGAGGTAAATATGAAAACTTTTTTCGTAATCCACTTTTTATTACAGTTTTTCTTGTTCGTACTGTCCTACTTTCAAATAAAACCACGTGTAGAACACACTAACATAACTAGTTTTTATCACGCAAACTTGAAGTCAAATAGTTCATAAATCCACATACTTGGACTTTTTATGGACAAAGTTAATTATAATTTTTATTTCCGTGTATGAAACTGGAACGATGGGCGTGTGTTCTGTCGTTTCTATTTATGAAAATACTTGGAAATAAATAAAGTCATAATCATTAAAAGGTATGTAATTAATTAAATTAAAATGTAAACAGGACCATCTTCTTTTCTATCGACAATAGATTAATATAATAAAGTGTGATGAAAACATAATATATTTCATCCGTACGGTCAAAAAGTAACAAAAAAATGGGCAATTTCGAGTCAGACCAACGCACTGGGTGGGTTCCGTACAAACTTGCCTATGTAAATAGTTTAATTCCCGAATGGAGTCTTGAAGATTTTTCCGTACTTACTTATTGCAAAAAGTATTTGTTTTTTGTAACGTAACAAGTACTGTTTTCAAATTTATTCTTATACTTCTGTTATAAGACCTTGCTCTATGCTAAATTTCAGGATTCTGGGCCAATGGAAAGTTTTGCGATATAAATGGTTGCATCTTTTTTTTTCGTTAAATTAGAAGTTTCAATTTATCACAGTTTCAAGGGACCGCAGACCAGAGTATATGGTTTTAATTTCAACTGAATACCTAAACGCGTTCTCGAGATAAAAGGTCTTTGTCAGACAGACAGACGGACAACAAAATGATTCTATAAGGGTTTCGTTATTTGCTTTTGAGGTAGGGAACCTTAAAAACTGAGAATTAAAGAAGTTTTTGTTATAAAAATCCACGTATAAAAACCCAATAACATTTTACCCGGCATACCCTATACTCGTAAAGCTCAGTCGTACTAGTGGCCGTTCAAAGCGCTATTGCTGAGCTGGTCGATAGACGTACGTAAACGATACGTATTCCACAATTTTCTGACTAGAAACGTAAGAAATTAGAACGATAGCCGACACGCTACATAGTTGTTATGTGTTAATTTTGATACATTTGGTCGGCAGTGAATTAACTTAATTAAATACAAATGTTGGGCTAGCAGCAAAATCATTTTTGGATATACAATTGGACGTTTCGAGGAATGTCATTTGGTGATATTAAAGCTACATATTTGAATAGGTCTATACACCGTTAGATATTGATCGTTTTAATCCCGTGGAGGGCGATTCGATACAAGAAACACTATCGACTTGTAAAGATAAAATTGAAAATTAAAGTACTTTTTTTTAAACTCCAATTAATTTACGCATGTATGAAATTAATTTCTTTAGATTTTTGTAGATATTAATCGTTGAACGCATGTAAACAAACATACTTACGTAGGAAAATATGTTGAACCATTTGCTGTGATTGCACCCTTCATTTGATTGGAACTCGAAAATCGTTTACTGTGCATTCAAGGTCGACCGCCATGATGGTTAAACTTGTGTTACAAAGATTATAACCGATTTTGCGGTCTCAGTCGAGGTGGGGGAGTACGCATAGCCGTGGCGGATGGTTTAACTTATTTTCCGCGTACATACATTGTGGATATCCCACCTATACGTCACCGTTTTGTACCTGTACAAAACGGTTGGAAAACACATTATTTGTACGTACAGTAAGTTTTCTTTAAGTCAAGAATGAATAGATTACTTCTAGATAAGCAAGCGTGCTCTATAGTCGACCACATCATCGCTTACTATCAAGTGAGGTAGAGGTCAAGCGCGAATAATAAAAATATCCCTCCATATTAAGTTAATGAGCATGTGACCTCTTTGGTGGCGACAATATATATGATAAGCGTATCGCATTTATCGAATTCCTGCAACTCTCACCAAGACTTCGGTCCATGTTGTAGGAGGCCTTCAAACGCCATGTTGGTGGTCATAACTTCAATTATACTGCAATAAGTGTCACCACAATAACCTGTCCTGACTCCTGAGCGTCTAGCATTTATTGGATTCCTGTGACCTTCATCAGGTCTTCGATTCACCTTCTGCGAGGCCTTAAAATGCTTAGATTAAATCAAAACATCTGAAGATAATTGACTCGTCTCTAGCACGTGGACCGCTGAAATTATGCCTAAATGGCACGATTTCACATCGGTCGCGAAGATCACCCACATTAGGCGGCTAACGCTATTTCGCTCACACGACAGCGCCGGCTCTTATTTCTGTCATTGTTTATTATGATGACACTGATTTATAGATGTGTGAGTTTCGAGTCCAGGTTTTCTGTTTGCGATGTTAGCGCGTAACGTATTTTCTTTTATAATATACCAATTTTCAAACGCCATCTTCTTTATTACAATAAATATTTATTACCACCCTCTATTATTTCCTATGAACAAAACCGTCGCTATTACGAACAAAATTCAGAAAATACAATAAGAAGCTTGGGAAACAAACAATACGTAAAAAGCAATATTTACGCGTAATCGCATTTCGTGGAACACGGCACGGTACGGAGGTCACAATACATAACGAGAATTGAGAAAGACAACGATAGATATGCTATGTAGGTATGTGTGTGTATGATACTTCGTTAAATATATTTAATAACGGAATGTGTTACAGAGATGCATTGTCACGGAATACTTTTATAGAAAGGTTTCTGTTACGCCATCGTCAGTTATGATTCGCAGTCAGTGAAAAATATATGACCTCAAGAGAGTTTTGGTAGCTGTATCTTTAATGTGCTATGGAAAGGATTTTTTTTTTTAATTTTTGTTCCATCATCAAATTCAGTTACTAAACTAAGTTTATACGAGTTAGTGACGATTCAGGCAGAATATATTCGGACACAGTGTCCGAATCGATATAATTTATGTTCAATATTTTTGGTATTGGTATCGTGTTGGAGTGACCGAATACGTATTCGGTCACGACAATACCATTCGCTCAACAAGCTCAACTCGGAATGAGTTATTTGACGATTCCTCAAATAAAAAATAAATATAAAAAAAAAACTACTATACTGTTCTACTAGTTCCTAACAAAGAACGCGACCAAAAATCGATCGTGTGTCTAAACCCTTAGTTGTCGTGTTTACATTCACGATATGCTCAAATTAGGGCGGACAGTCTTATGATTTGTATCCCAAGTTATCGTGGCATAATTTTCCATTTTTTTTCATATATTTTTAAAGGCAAAAGTGCTGACGTCATGTCGCGTTTTGTGGTCTACAATTCGGAGGAGAAGACTTCTAGTAATTTGTCTATGAATTGCATTTTAAAGCATAAATACGAGTATGAAAATGCAACTTTTGTTTTGACGATATAAACTAGTGCTTGACTGCGATGCCACCTGATGGTGGGCAGTGATGCAGTTGTTAATATGGGGAGGCGCACTAATTTATTAAGAACCTATTCACTCTAGCCTTGAAGAAACTTAAATTATTATCGGACAGGAAGACCGCAGCAGGCAAATTTTAGTCTTTGCATACACCTACACAGTCCGGAGGATACATCGTAACATTCGCTGGGTGAGTGTATTGTATGGGAGAAGTCGAGCCATGCCTTCGTTTCGAAAGCGACCTGTCGCTGCCGGTCATGGTTCTTTCCATGATCGTCATTAACGATCATGGAACCATGGAACCTGCCGCCCTAGCCAAGTTACGACCGTTTCGTTTTCGATTCTCTTGCGTCGAACGCCTCGAGTCGGCCACGCCTCTGATTCCTTTGTTCTGACCACGTGACTGAGCGTTGAGATGATGTCAGGGTACCCGGCTGTAGTCCTATAATGCAAATGGCAACTGAAGGAACCGAAGTGTGGTTTTCGTCAAAAAAAGTCTGACGCCATCTCCCGCCTTGCCATAGGGTAGGAGAAGACATTAGTTTAAAAAATAATAAAACTATTAAAGGAAATGTTCCTTTACACTTTATAAATTCATGTCAGTATTAAAGAGATATTTTTTACATGGCCCTAACTTACTTTTTCCTTCTCTTAGAGGGGAGGCCTGATTCCCAACAGTGGGAACATTAAAAGGCTGATAATGAAAAAAAAAGAACTTTTATCTCGATAGTTCAAAACATTTTTTTTTTTTTGAGAGGCTCGCGTTTGACCAGCGATTGTGTGGTCGACGATGGAGCACGCTTGCTAGAATTAACCTATTCCATTCACTCCTGATTAATAATAACCCTTTGTTATAATCTGAATCATGATTGATGGACTCGTGGTAATTCAGTGTGGATCGGGCGAACTGCTAATGCGTGTGAAGTGTCTTGAAAGTGACAGTTTCGAATACCATTGACAACGTCGAATGTATTATGACCGCATAATTTGATGACCTAATAACCTATTCATTATTTTATTTCAATCATCGTTTTGAAATGAGAACCGAATTTATTGCAGTAACAAAATAAACTTAAATATTTACTAAGTATTTATACTAAACCTATGTACATAAAAACTAAACTAAGGACTGATTTCATCATTCAATATAAACACTTAGTTCAACTAAACTGAGCTCAGCGTAATCTAGTTTAAAGACCCGTGTCGTAAACATGGGCGACAAAAAAAGAATTGAAACTGAGTTTAGGGTAAACTAGGTTCAATTCATAGCGGTGAAACGCAAAATGAAGCTGTAATCTCGATTAGGCGCTCAAACTGCGTTTTGGTTTGTATAATCGCGATTAGTTTATTGGTGAATTTGGCCTTAAGAATGTATACTAGACCTATGTACAAATATAATACAAAAACACCTAATACACTCAGGTATCGAGGTACTTCTCCACATCGCTGTCATCCGCAAATGTACCCAGAAGACTGGTTAACTATGAGAACTTATTATTTATTTTCTAGTGTGCCTCACCATCGTGGATTGCTTCACAGGTGGGATCGCAGTCAAGCGCCAAAACTCGAGAACGGCTGGACGGTTTGCGCTAATTTTGGTCTTGAAATATTCGTAATACTCCAGGAAAGGTTTAAACGGGGAGAAAATTTAGAAAAATTCACGAAAAAAAAATTCCGACAATTAGGCGGTACGAAGTTTGCCAGCTCAACTAGTCTAACACATAAAAATGAATAGCTGTTCGTTAGCCTCGCTAAAACTCAAGAACGGCTGGATCTATTTCGCTAACTTTGGGCTTGAAATATTCATGATACTCCAGGTGAGAAAATATGGAAAAATTAACTAAAAAAACGACTATTAGACTAGTTTCCCGAGTCAGCTAGTCTATCAAAAACTTATTAATTACATATCATTTACGTCACATAAATATAAAGTACACGGCGAATAAGTTGGACCCGTTGCTATGATTACGCTGAGCCCCTACATCGATTGAGACCCAACATTTGTTATTGCGTATTCAAGGTCGATCACCATTTGGTTTCAACTTATATTCCGCTTATTATACCTACTTACTTTTATACCCAACACCAAATAAAGCTGATTTCTATCCGTACACTCAACTTTAAAAAAAGCCAGCGTCAGGCATCTACTTTGTATTTCTCTGAGATTTTGCTGAATGGAACCTATTTGGCGCACCCGTAAGGCAAACAATTTTATATATTATATTTGATGCAACATTGTGTATACATATCTTTTCTATCAATCGTATTATGCCAAATAAACATGTTTTCTTCATTTTAAATGATTGTTACAAAAAAATAGAAATATAACAAAAACATATTTCCCTTTTTACGTCAATAATTATCTAATCTAATATAACATGCACACACACAGTGTTTGCTATCGAACTTCTCCGAAATAGCTGGACCGATTTTTATAATTTATTTGTGTATGTTTGGCAGGTCTGAAAATAGGTCGTAGCCTATTTTTCTTCTTCTTCTCAATTCTTTCTTCTTATTCTCAATTCGGTTGATGTTTTTTTTATGTTTGTTACCTCAGAATTTCGACGTTTATGGACCGATTTGCAATTTTTTTTATCTTGAAAGGCTCTCAATTTTTTCAAAATTCAGTTCTGATGATGGAATCCATGAGGAATCGAGAGAACTTCTCAAATATTTTATGCTAACATATAGCGATTTTAGTATTTTCATGGAGAACTTAATCATTTACAGTAAAAAGTAACATTTGATGAAGTGGAACTGATGAAGAAGACCAGAAATGACCAACAGAACTTTATACTCGCATAGACATTA
This sequence comes from Leucania comma, assembly GCA_958295575.1. Taxonomy (NCBI): domain Eukaryota; kingdom Metazoa; phylum Arthropoda; class Insecta; order Lepidoptera; family Noctuidae; genus Leucania; species Leucania comma. The sequence goes on from OY282470.1 coordinate 18,591,971, forward strand.
CAATGAAGATAGTTAAGCGACTATGACAATACAAATAAAAAAGGTTGTGAATAGTTATGTTGAAAATGGTGTCATCGAAGTGACCTGATGATGATGTTGGAGCCGAAAGATAGGCACCGGAACTCCGTAATTAATTCATAATTAATTATCATGAGTTAATTGAAATTGTCATGAGAAATAGGCACTCTGGTTATAAGTGTTTCGAATTAAAAAACTTTTTTATAAAAAAAAAATAACCGACTTTACTAAAAGGATCAAAATGACTTTAATTTCTGAAGTCAGTGTTAAATAAGAAACAAACGATAATGAGTAAAACGGACTTCCGAAATTAAAGTTATTTTTATTCTTTTAGTGTTTTTTTAGTGATGTCGTTTATTTTTTTGTAGAAAGTGTTCTTAACCTCCTGCTCCCACATTCAATTTTTATGGTAGAACAAAATACCAAAATACCAACGTTTGGTGAATAAGCTAGTACAATAATTATAAGAATCTCGTGTGTGACAGTGCTTTTTTTTCTTTTTTTTTTGTGTTTGCTATCGAACTTCTCCAAAAAGGGTTTGACCAGTTTTTATGAAATTATTATGTATATTTGAGCCCCTCATATTTTAATTGCGATATTTATCCAATAACCAAAACAGTAACACAACGTTTGTCAGGTCAGCTAGGTTCTTTATATATATTATCACTTCGTTTGTAGTCTGGTGGAGTACATGGATAACCAGAACCTAAATAATATAGCCCCCTGTAGCCTGTCTGCCTGTGTGCCTTGGTTGGGATCCCACATATTTGATGTGAAAACTATTCGCATTTCTATATCTGTGCAGCTGTGAACCGATGTACATTTATTTACCTGATGCAACTTGACTAGAAAAGGCAGATTCATTTTTTTGCAATTTATCGTTTACAAGTTTTTTTTTAGGGTGGGAAATCGTCCAATGACTGCTTTCGCTTTGGGTGGAGTAGGAGAGCTATCGATTTTATATGGACTAAAACTTTCGAGTTAACGATATAATTAAACAAAAACTTCTTATATTATTTTGTCGAGTTATTATACAAATTTAATAAGCCACAAATAAAATTTATTTATTTAGAAAGAAAAATATTTTATTGTACAGAGAAACACACAATGGAGAAACAACATTTGACACTTAATATTAAAAAAAAAAAAACAAAAGAAAACTAACAATGTGTATCTCACGAAAACGCAGCGATGCCTCAACGACGAACACCCAATAGGATACATTGGATTGTCAACCTAATGTTCCTATGCATTGGATTGTTAATGCAATGTATCCTATTTGGCTACTACGTGGTAGTTGCCTGACGCTAGTTTTCAACTGAACCTTATTTAGAGTGTACGGTTGAAAAGTGGTTTATTTACCCAGTTATTAATGTAAGGTCTACGGTAAATTTTAATTACATAAAATATATGTATGTATGACGTCAGAAACAACGGGGACACCTACTGGCTAGTTTTATGGAAAAGGAGGGCCTTTATATGATGAACTCCTTCTTCAGAAAGCGTGAGCATAGGAAGTGGACCTGGCAAAGTCCTGACGGTGCAACTAGAAATGAGATTGACTTCATCCTGTCGACGAAAAAGCAAATATTCACTTATAATACCACAAGAGCTTCAAAATTATCGACTTTATTTGTTTGCAGGGAACTTTGAGGGAAATGCCAGATAATTTTGAAGCTCGTGTGGTATTCGGGGGATTATTTTTCCGTCCCAAATGTCGGCCAATAGAATTGCACCATGAGACGAAATGTACAGTTAACAAATAAAAAATCTCCAATTTTCACAATTGAATTCAACCTGTCAGTTTGACGTGTGGTTAATTTGACTGGATCATGTTTTGTTTTTTATATATAGCAACTACCAGAGAAAATTTTCAAAAAATTATCAGTATAATACCATGTAGGTTGTACCACGTGACGTCGAATGGTGCAATTCTATTGGTCGATATTTGGGTCGGAAAAATAATCAATGATGTCTCTGTTATCAATGCGGTGAAAACTGGAAGTAATCACCGCATCGTGAGAGGCACATTGAATATCAATATCAAGCTTGAAAGGTCTCGATTGGTGAAGTCTACGCTCCGTCCAGCACAGATCCGGATCCAAAACTCCGAGAGCTTTCAGCTTGAACTCCACAATCGTTTCGAGTGCCTAGGGAGCTCCGTGGACGAATGCAATGATGGGTTCGTGGAAACTGTCCATTCGGTTGGGTCTAAATTTTTCAAGACTCACCGGACTAATAAGAACAAAAGGCTCTTTGATCTGACCGTTGAGCTATGAGGAAGAGGCGTGAGATGACTCTGCAGTCTTCAGACGATGCGTGCATGTACCGGCAGCTCAATAGACAGATCTCTAAGTCTCTGAAACGCGACCTTCGCCGCTTTAATACCGCAAGGATTAAGGATGCGATTGAGCGGAATAAGGGCGCTAAAGTATTTGCACGAGATTTGTCTATTGGGCAAAGCCAGCTCACGAAACTGAAGACCGAAGATGGCAGAGTCATATCCGCCAAATCAGAGCTTCTAAGAGAGATCGAGGCCTTTTATGGACAGTTATACACGTCTATCACTAAATCCGCTGCAAATCTAGCAAATGACCCAAGAGCTAGATTGTCTCGACACTATACCGAAGATATCCCGGACGTCAGCCTGTACGAGATTAGGATGGCTCTGAAGCAGCTTAAAATAACAAGGCGTCGGTTGAAGACGGAATCACGGCCGAACTCCTGAAGGCGGGTGGAAAACCGGTCCTTAAGGCCCTTCAGAAGCTATTAAATTCCGTCATACTCGAGGGGAAAACGCCACAGGCATGGAGCAGAGGTGTGGTGGTACTCTTCTTTAAGAAGGGCGACAATGCTCTGCTTAAGAATTACATGCCCATCTCACTTCTGAGCCATGTCTATAAGCTGTTTTCCAGAGTCATCACGAACCGTCTCGCGCGAAGGTTCGATGACTTCCCGCCCCCCAACAGACGCAGCGTTGGAAGGCCTCCCACAAGGTGGACCGATGACCTGGTCAGGGTCGCTGGAGTCCGATGGATGCGAGACGCACAGGACCGGCCATTGTGGCGACGCTTGGGGGAGGCCTATGTCCAACAGTGGACGTCTTTTGGCTGAAATGATGATGATGATGATATATGTTTATGTGTGGTAAATAATACATATATAGATGTTCAGTGTACAGAATAACGAAAATAAATAAAATAACAATAATAATAAGCCAATCTAATCGTGCATCTTTCTACGCGCACAACAAAAAGCGGTTTTGAAGCGAATCAACCTCAACCTCAATACACCGCAAAAAGCGCGCGCAGTGCAACGATTCACAAATTTATTATCTATGTCGAATTTCATACCTGCAGCTCAGAAAATTAATAGAAAATAAAATCTTGTTACTAACTTCAGGTACTTTGAAGTAATGCATGAGTTTTTTTTATGTTATCAGTGAAGTAAATAATTTTTTATTTGTAAAAATTTCAGTGTTCAACCAATAACACACTGAAAAATCTGCAGTATGTTATGCCGCGACTGAAAACCGTCGTTCCTTTGTGTCCAACGTTTGATATTGAAATTAAATTACAAAGCTTCAAAGGGTACACAGAGGACAGAGGAATCGCATCAAAATGAAATACCGTAAACATTGCAGATGCAAATTAAAATTGGCAGTTTAAAATTTGATAACGGTTTTTAACCGACTTCGAAAAGGAGGAGGTTCTATGTTCGGTTGTATGTATTTTTTTTTATTGACACGTGTTCACCGATATCTCGATCAATTGTGAACCGATTTCGAAATGTTTTATTTTGATCGAAAGGTTATAGTCCCGAATCGATCCCATAAAACTATTGTTTTGATCTGATGATGAACTTCGAAGATATAGAACGGAACTCTTCAAAAAATCATAGCAGAACTGTCGTAACAAGTAAAACTGCTTTGTTTATACATGTAGTCGGTGACTGACTGAAGGAAGAAGGGAAGGGGATAAATAGAACTGATGAGATGATGAAGCCGGAAGGTAGGTAAGGAACGGAATTCTTTAAATCAGCGTATTCTAGCCGTGTTTGGTATTAATAGAATTGTCATGATGATTTGATGATGTAACCGAATGGCGGAAGGTATCTATTTAAGTTTGGCTGACAGGTACCTACTACAACTAAAAAGTGTGAAATAAAAAACTTTTTACAAAAAAAAAAAAACAACTACGATGTAAAAAAACAAAAAAGTAACCGACTTCCGAAATTAAAATAGACTAGACGGCTGACTTTCTAGAATGGGTCCCGACTGCCAGTATTTAAAATATTACATAGATAAGTGCAATCGGGTACAACGGCTTTCTTGTTTTAGGGCTTTTTCATGAATGCTCAGAAAAGCAGTCAGGTTTTTTGTTTTTTAAATTACCGTTTTTTTTTTCTGTATGTTCACCGATATATCGGTCAATTCTGGACCGATTTTTTAAATTTTTGTTATGATTGAAAGATTATACTCCCGAATTAGTCCCATAGAAATATTGTTTTGATCTGATGATGAACTTCGAAGGTATAGAACGGAACTCTTCAAAAAAACATAGCAGAACTGTATTTTTTTTTATGCATGTTCACCGATATCTCGGTCAATTTCGGACCGATTTTTAATTTTTGTTTTGGTTAACATAAAACTAAATGAGTACCTACCTACTAATAAAAACAGAAAATAACCTGAACACTATTCAACTACAAAAATCGACAATTATTACCTAATGTTGTTTCAGTCTAGATGAGCCTACTACGGCACATATTTTGTACAGGTGTTGACGCAACAAGATATGTCCGCCGTCATAAACACTCTGCCTCAACGAACACGTATGAGGGAGAACATAAAATATTAGTATAATAACCTCTTTTCTTTTATTTATATACTATAGAATGTTGAGACTGGTCATTTCTTAGCTGCCAGTGGCTTATTTCAATTACAATTAGTATTTTTTTTTTTTCATTATTTATATACATTGTCGCATACTAGAATCGACAGATTCATGTAACTCATAATATGATTTAAAAGTGTGTCCATGAAGTATCTTGCACGTTCTTCTCCATAGAGATCTATGCATTAAAACGTGCAATTTAGACTAATAATTAAAGCTTTTTTTTTGGACTGACCGATATTTTCACAGATCAAAAATGCATGTAATTGGTTCATTTGAAATAAAAACTTCTGATTTCTGATTTTGCTATCTAAATGTCTGAAAACAATGTTTATACGTACCATTCATATTACAAACTGCTTTTAGATAAAAGGAGGTTTAAGTCAATGAAAGATTGGGGTTTATAAAGGCCTTTGAAATAATGAAAACAAATTGATCAGCTTGAATTTATAACATAAATAAAGCTTCTAAATACGTGCCGAAAGCGTCGAGGCCGGCCTCGTGGTCGTAGCCGCTTATACTTGTTCTATTTCACCAAAGCGGATTGATCTAGAAAGTGTAAGTTCACGAACACTTTCTTGTCTGTGTTTTTAAGGTGGATGATGTTCAAAGTAGCCAGCGAAAATTCAAATTTTCATAAGTTTTTTTGCATTTTTTTTTTGTTCTATGTTTATTCAATTTGACTTGCGGCCGTAACAAATGTGACTTTACTGAATTATATTCATAAAAACCATCAATACAATCCTCTCTGTTTGTATTATTCAAAAGACTGACTTTATCATGAAATAGACATCTTTCAAAATGCAACCACTTATGAAAATTTTAATTTTTGCGGTCTAACTTGAACATCCACCTTAAGCTGAACATAGCTATTTAGGCACATACCACATATGCTCCACGTGCGCCTAAAACAGATGAAAGCTTATGGACGGGGTCGGGAGCCATCAGGACAGGTGCCTGGTAAGAATTTTTGAAAAAGTTGCCGTGATCCTGAACTGCAAAGGGCAACTGTAAAAACACTAGTCGGTTTTAGTTAGTAATTTAAAAATCTAACACGCCCTCTCGCCCCATATGGAATATCTTAACCTAGTTTCCAGTGCATGAAGTTCAAAAGATCAATTGATTACTCAAAAGGTCTGCTGCCTAAAATGCTTGAAATTCTATAAATATAATTTTCCGATGTAGTGGGCGATCGACGACAGTATCTCCGTAATATGCACCGAGGGCATCATAACTCGGAATGTATCTTGGTGGCTTCTAACCATTGATTCGTCTTACGATTTGTATTTTTCCTCAAACCGTCAGGTTACATTGTGTAACAGATTCAATTGTTTATAAATCAGCCATCTTCTTTCACAAATAAAAAGCTAGTTGACTTTTATAACCCTTTCAAAAAATACATGAAATACATTTTTCCATGACGCGAATTTTCCACGCCTTATTGAAGCTCTGTACTACAATATCGTGATTTTTCCCTTGTTTGTCTCAGCGGAAATTGTTAAAAGGGCTTCAGCAAATATTTTGTTGATGCCAAATCAATAGTCTTCGCTTTTTATTATGTAAATCTGTGTGTAGAGTTAAATTGCAGACAGCTTTGTGACTTGAACGTTCGATTGGAACAAAGGCTTGTGATGTTATGGTAACAAAAAAACTTTCAGATTTTTTTTTTGTAAAGTTGTTGCATTTTAACATGATAACAGCGGGTCATTGAACTGCCAACATTTTTTTTGACATTCCCGTTATTATTATATTTCTTAATAAATCACGCTTGAATGTAATTAATCACTACATAGTGTAAAACAAAGTCGCTTTCCACTGTCTGTCCCTATATATGCTTAGATTTTTTAATAGATAGAGTGATTCAAGAGGAAGTTTTATATGTATAATGAATGCTTAATATAATTAATATCACCATCGCACCCGTGTGATGCTGGGGCGGGTCGCTAGTTCGTAATAAAAGTAATTATGGCACGGATTAAAATATACATAGCATTAAGTAAATAAAATCAAGACGCTTAACTTTTTTGAGACAATTTTCGAGATTTATATGAGCAAAACCGCTACCAAAAACGTAAAGACGTATAGTCGTCCTGAATCCACATCTATCGGGGTCCTCAGTAAATTTCTATTAATGAAAAACGACACGTTATTTATGGTTCGGCCGCCTACGAAGACATATAGCAAAGGGCACTGAACGCTGTTGACAGGCTAAAATGAAACAACTATACTTATACTTGCCTACAGGCAGCGTTACTCTAATGATACTGTCACCAATACCCTACGTATTGACAGTCGTTAAAGAGACTTGAAATATTTCGGCCTTATCTCGGGTTTCTTTTTTATTTTATTTTTTATAGAAGGTAAAATCATCCAATGACATCCTCCGCCCTTGGGCGTAGTGGGAGATAGTGTCAGACTCTTACTGACTGAAAACCTACCCCGTTCCTTCTTTGCCTTGGTTCCAGGGCCCTGGTAGGCCCCGCTCCTCTGTGATGCTACTGCAATAGTTAGTTTTATTAAGTGGGAATCAACAAACGTCTCTTCTGCTCTAAGGTGGAGCAAAAAAATGTGCCAGATTTTTACCCACCTGTGTTCCTTCATTTGCTCTTTGCATTCTAGAGTCACGGTATCTGTCCTTCTTTGTTCCTACGGTTTTACTTATATCTCTATGAGGCGCGCTTGTAACACAACGCAATGTTGACTCTTTGACTTGGTCCTTACTGAACAGGCAACTGTTATAACTTGTTTTTTAATCATCTCATATCTTCTCACGTTCTAGGGCGGAGCGGGAGGGTAAATCAGACTTTTACTAAATAAAATCACACCTATGTTTCTTCAGTTTTCCTTTGCGTTCCAAGACCACGACTTTCTCTTTCAGAATTCAACCTATGACCCCAAATGGCGGCCTTGCTGGGGGGCCCAGGGGCCCTGCTGACATTTCTTTGAGGCACGCGTGGAGCATTATGTGCCGTCGATAATTTGTCCTCAGTCCGGTCAGTTACAGGACGACCGGAGAACGAGCTACCCATTGCTCCTCGACCGCAAGCCTACGTTATAGCTGAATGATGCTTTTATATACAGAAAAAATAATGATTGAATTTTGATACAGTGCATTGTTTTATAGTGAATGTTTGCAAAGGGCAAGTCTTCCCCCAGAGGTCTATGCAGTTGTATATTGATGATAAACCCCTCGCACTCCAGGAGGTATTATTATTACGTAATTGCCTGAATTACGTAATTGCTTGAATTGATTTGAAAATCACATAAAAAAAAAATTTAAAATAAACTTTTTCGGGTTTTTTTCAGGAAAAATATAGAAACAAAAATTTTCCAAAAAATTAATTTCGTATATTTGTGTGTACAGTAAGACAATTAACGATTTTCAAGGTCATTCAAGTTGTACAAACTTATGTCCAATCGGGATTCGAGGGGATTAAAGGAAAACAAGTATTCAAACTTGATAACTCTTAGAGACAATGATAAACACACCCTACAAAGTACTTAAAACTGATGCCCTAGTTAAGCTATTTAAGAACCGTAAAATAATAGTTCTAAGTAAGTTTATAACTTTAATTATTACGTGAAATGTTCACGGTTATAAATGTGGGAACTTTAATATTTTACTTAAGAGTTGAAACGATCATCAGGGGATTTCTGTGGGTTAATGAGTAGCGGGTTTTACTTGTTCATTATTAATATACATCAGCCAATGTTCAACTATTTGAGGTGAATTAAAGTTTAAGCAATTACTTTTGGGAAATTGGACGTAATACTGGTATAGTGGCATTTGATTAAACTGAAATTTGTACTAGATATAGTTGAAAAATTAAAGGCAGAACAATGCAAAATTGGCAGAAAATATAAAGCTTTTTAACTTTGGTTTTTACTCAATATAACAACCTCGTCGGCAGTTATATTTTTGAGCCGTTTGGGGTCGAAACTCTTGGGCCATGGAGTCCGAGTGCTCATACTCTTTTTGAAGAATTATCCAAACGCTTAGTTGAATCTTCGCGTGACCCAAAGGCTGGCTTCTACCTCGTTCAGAGCCGGCAACCTTTTGAACACACTTCCAGTCGACAGCGATGCGGAGTATTATGATGCATTATTAAGCAAGAAATAATTGCCTTTAGTGTTTGTACATATAGTTTTTATTAGTTGTTTTAATTTTTCTTGTTGTAATTCAAATTATCTATAAATAAATAAATAAAAAAGTGCAAGGTTAAAAAAATACTGTAGACAGATAGTAAGACGGCAGAAAGTCCTCGGATAGGCAAGGAGTTTTGTTTTGCCCAGTTATTGGGTTGTGAAGGTTTTGTAGGCAGTCGTTCCATGCAAAACACGGCTCCATATTCAACCAGATGTGGATAGACTGGAAGCCCAAGCTAGTTTGGAAAAGGCTAGAAAGATGATTAGTGGTAATCGCTAATTGAGACAAACTGGTAAAGACGTGAGCAAAAGATTCTTTTTTATAAAAACGAAGACGCATATCTTAGCAAATAGGCTTTTGGTAGCAGATAATGATTATAAATACCACTTGAATAAAGTCAAGATGTATTTTAGCTCTTGACTCTCTTTACTCAATCTTCCAGCTTATGTGCTCAATTACGGAGACGCGGCGCGTCGGGCGGTCCGTCGTACATTGCCATATGTTTGTGTTTGCGTGAGCGATGACGCGGCCCGCTGCTGCAATGTGCGACGAAACGCCCAACGCGCCGCGTCTCCGTAAACACGGCCTAAGATGGAGACGAGTGCGACAATTCTGCAGTTTTCAATGGATAGGTGCAAATATCAGCTGCCCTATAGAAAGTCTCTCAAGTCCTTGACCGCCACTTCTTTAACACTGAACGTATGAAAGACGCGATAGAGCAGAAAAAGGACTTTTTAGAGGAGATCTGACTCTTAGACAGAGCTAGCAAATGAAACTATAGACCGATGATAGCCACTAAATTGGAGTTCTGAGAAAGATTGATACATCCTATGAACCGATAAATGTCAATCAGTAAACCCGTTGCAAAAGAGCTAGATTTACTCGTCACTATGCCGAAGATATGACCTGATGAGGGTCCGATATATGGGGTCCGAATATTTGGGGGAGGCCTATGTCCAACAGTGGACATTTTTCAGCTAAAATGATGATGAAATAATCGTTGATCTCTCTTCGAAAAAGTTTAGTCACTAATTTAGACTAATATGACCAAGGAAAACGGCTCCAAAAATCAAACGAACAAAAAAAAACTTCAAACGAGAAAAGTTTGTTCCACGTTCTACATTAAAATGCTCGTACATTCGACCACACATACAATTTGAACACGTTCAGTGAGTTTTAGCTTTGAATAGAAAGGCGTGAACTACTTCGAGTCTAAACTTTTTGCTTATTCTCACTTCACTGGCATTGTTAACGACTTTAATAGTAAAGAGAAACTGTGTGGAGGCTTTTATAGCTTTTTAAGGTTATAAAACAAATGAATAGGTATTTAGTATATAGGTAATTCACTGTAGAACTGTAGGTAGTTAGTACGCAACGACTGTAGGTAGTTAGTACGCAGCCTCAATGATCTTGCAGGTAGCTGTCGCTACCTGCAAGTTCATTGACTCGTTTACTTAAAGAAATTAATTTCGTACATGCGTACTTTAATCCGAATTTTCGAAAAAAAGTACTTTATTTTTTAATTTTATCTTTTTTAAATCGATAGTGTTTCATGTACCGAATCGACCCTCCACGGGATTAAAACGACCAAAATTTAACGGTGTATACCTGATGTGTATTTCTTTTAAGTTTTATGATCACTTATGAAAACTCTGCAGGAATGAATCAAAATTTTAATGAGCAAAAACTTACCTCGTAAGCTGTACGTAAACGCATAAAACAAGTTAGACTACTGGGAAAGGGTAAGGAGAGTGAGGAACGAGGGAAATCTCTGAAGTACTCATCCGAATGAAAATATTTAGCTAATAAAAAATTCCACTATCGCTAAGTAGCTCTCAATCGAAAAAATGCAGTTCTCTGGAAAAGCTAGTCTGATAAAATTCTTGTACATATTATGTACAGTAAAAGTGCAGTTGCACTCTACCGATACTAAAATATGTATAATTTCTTTGTAGAAGAGGAGTCAATGAATCATGACCGATTTAGTTTGTAGCATATAATCTAATATATTGAATAAACTAGTTGTAGAACACTGGACTTCTACTACAAAGAAATTTTAGACAGTTATTTATTTATTTATTTGTTTTTTTTTTTTTTTTAGGCAGTTTAGCATTGTTATAGCTGCACTGTTGACCCCTGACCGTACTAGAATTATATATGGCTTCTGCCAGCGGCTTCGCTCGCACTAAAATAGAAATTTATTCTAAGGAATCATACGACTAGCCTGTTGGTCTAGTAGATTGTAGCCCAGACTGCTAAGCCGCAGGTCGTGGATTCGATTCCCACACAGGACAAATGTTTGTGTGATGAGCGCGATCACTTGTTCTGTGTCTGGATTTTAATTTATCTATTGTATGTATTTAGAAATAAATTTTGTTTATCAGTTGTCTACTACTCATTGCACAAGCTCTGCTTAGTTTGAGACTAGATGGCGTTGTGTGATTGTTGTGGAATAATATATTATTTTATTATACTTTTAGGATAAAGAGTATCCTATGTGTCATTACAGGATATAGTCCACCTGTGGGCCCAATTTAATTAAAATCCGTTTTAGTGTCAGGGAGTTACGAAATATACATACTCATCATCATCATTTGAGCTAAAAAAACGTCCACTGTTGGACAAAATATTATGCCTCTCCCAAGTTTCACAACGAACGGTCCTGTGAGTCTCGCATCCATCACTCTCGGACCCATGACCCTCATCAGGTCATTAGTCCATCTTATGGGAGGCCTTCCAACGCTGCGTTCTTCTCTAAGCGGTCGCCAGTCCAGAACCTTTCGGCACCAACTACCAACTAAAAATAGCCTTGGTTTTCTAGCGGATATCTTCATTCCTGATGCGATCATACAAGGAAACCCCAGGTATAGCTCTTTCTATTGCCCTTAGGAGATTTTAAACTTTTTGATCAGGCGTATTGAGAGCGACTAAGTTCACTGGCAACACCCACTAGTCGTAGACTTTCATCTCGAGACACTGGGTTATAATGAATGTTAAATTAAACAGCTACACACTCACGTAATATATACAAATTATCGCCTTCATAATGGTAATGTAAGGGCCTAAACACAAAACTGTTATGTGTCGTCACATCGTAAAAATCTACGGGCTCGCTCGACGCATCGCAAGAACTTGCAAATCGATTCGCATCACACATTGTATGGTCACATGAACTGATGTTTTGCCACACAAAATCGCATTGCAGCGATTCGCAATCGCAAGTTTCTGCGATGCAGCGGCGTATCGCATCGCATCGCAGTTTTGTGTGGATGCCCTTATGGCTACCGTGTCTGAGTAGAGTACGGTCGAAGTTGACCGATTAAATAACGAAATACATTCCCATTCCTTCCCCTTCAGTTATCTACAGATCTTTGAACTGTAAATATTCTCCTAGGTACAATTTCTATCAGACAGCCTGATATACACCGTTAAATTTTTATCGTTTTAATCCTGTGGAGGGTCGTTTCCGATACATGAAACACTATCGATTTGTAAAAATAAAATAAAAAAACAAAGTACTTTTTTTTCTAAAACTCGAATTAATATACGTATCTACGTAATTAATTTCTTTAAGTAAACAAGTCAATGACGTAGGTTTTTGTCGGTCGTTGCGTACTAACTACCTACAGGTCATTGAACTCGCCTAGCTAACATTTAATTAAAGAAATTAATTTACATGCGTAAATTAATTCGAGTTTAAAAAAAATACTTTATTTTTTTAATTTTATATTTACAAATCGATAGTGTTTCGAGTATCGAATCGACCCTCCACGGGATTAAAACGATCAAAATTTAACGGTGTATTCTCAGCAGCAGTTTTAAAGTTTTATCTAAAGTTAAATGATTAGTTTTATTAATTCTATCATTATTCTTATCATATAACCTATTTTATGTCTGAACGGATATATTTTATCTCTTGTTTATTATATTTTTGTTATCTCCTGTTCATTAGGTTTATAAGTTAAAATAGAAACTAAATATTTTACTATTGCGTAGCAGACCAATACGATTGTAGAAAGATGAATATCACCGTTACTGGAGGAATTGGTCCGCAATGGCTGAAGACAGACGTGACGCGGAAAATGGAGAGAAAGGCCTAATAGTGAGTCATAACGGACCAAGTAAATTGATAGACAAATAAATAAAATATGATTACCAAAACACTAGCCTACTTACGTTTATTGATCAATCAGCATATTTTTATGTGAACACTAGTATAGCACAGCATTGGCCTCATAATTTTCCCACTGCTCGAACTTAAGCCTCCTCTCTCGGAAAAGTAATCGCCCGTAACCCAACACGCGGGCCCGTTGCGAGTTGGTGGTTGTCACATGTCTTCGAATTTTTGGTTCTAGGACTTGCCCGTTTCCATACGATGTTTTCCTTTACTATTTTAAACACTAGCTTTTGTAGAAAATATGTGACATATATAACTCAGTGATAAAGTAGCATTCTACTGATGGCAGATTTCTTAAAATGGGTCCTATTCTTTTTGATTACATTATTTCTAAAATTGATGAGTTAACGAACCTGCCAATAAATCTTCGCCCTGATGATAACTTATGTTTTTGCAAGTCGATGGCGCGAGCTATGAAGGGAGACTTAGCCGGCGTCCAAGGAATGTCGAGTCGCCGAACTGACATCGACAACCTAGTTGAAGACGTCAAAAAAAAGAAACCTGCTACCCCTGCTAGGCTACCTTTATGTGAAAGAAACGCACCAAAAGAAGTCGAAAAGGTTAAAAATATACAATTAAAAAAAAAGATAAATACCCGTGTTAAAATGGGTTCTAGTGGGAAAGAAGTATACTTACCTAAGGTTTTGTTAAACGAAGCACCTGTTAATCCAGGTTCTTTTTGCAAGACGAAATAAAGAAACATAAAGAAACATAATTAAAATTATTTTCTCCTTTCCTTCCAAAATAAAACCCAATTTCTCTTGTTCACTCACGTCATCACGCCGTGAACGTCTGGACCATTTTGCTATTTCTTTTTTTTTGTTGTTATTGTCAAAAGAGGTTTACATGGAAAGTAAAATTAAGAAAATTGTGGATAAAAGTACAAAAACCGCGTTTGACAGTTCATTGCTAAGATACGATAACGTAAATCGGGTCAGCTAATAATAGCATAGATATTCCTGTCCTCTGTCTTTATAAAGAAGTAATTACTTGTTACTAAGTAAAATATTATTAAGTGATTACTTAACGTTTGAAATCTTCATTCAAAATTCAATTTTTTCTTAACTATAAAATACAAATTATTACTTAAGTAGCTGCTTTGTTTATAAATACGGGTGTTAGTGTGTTTGACATATCTTTCAGTCCAGAAACCATTAGTAAAAATAATACACCAGTAGTACCCGTAAATATTAATTTGATGAAGTCGCCCCACATAACGGGGAATGCACACAGATTGCAGTAATGCACAGCACTAACAGTTTGTTGTGAACGGTGCCAGCAACGTGTAACCTATTTCCAGCTGATGGACGCTTAATATTTTTGTATTACCTAGTCTGTGGATGCAGGGTTACATTTTCAGTTCGTCTAAATTTTAAAATATAGTTTTTTGTATGCCTAATATATAAAAATCTCGAGTCACAATGTTTGTTTTCAAAATCCTCCGAAAATGACTGACCGATTTCTATGATTCCAGTTTTTTTTGGTAGGTTTTTTTTAAAGTCATAAATCATCTTATGACTCCTCCCCACTCTAGGACGGAGTACAAGAGTAAGTCAGACTTTTACTGATTAAAACTCACTTCCATTTTTCTTCTGTGTCCCAGGATCCCAGTGTTTCCTTTCGGACTACCTATGGTATTTGGTAGGTCTGAAAATAGGTCGTAGGCTATTTTTTACCCTCTTACCCACACCACCCATTTTTTCTTTAATAAATATATTGGAGATCAACGTTTGCCGAGTAAGCTAATATCATTAAACTCTTGGTTAGTCTATTAAGTTACAAATATAATTTTAAGCTAAGAACTCACGATGCGATTTTCAAACCCACCTGCGGCGGTAGAGGAAAGCGATGTTTTATTTCTAAACTAACGACACCACAGTTTTGTGCGGTTACGCAGTCGTCGCGGTTGCGATTTTAGCCTGCAAACCTGGCGGGTGATTTGTTGCTTGACATGCGGTTGAAAGACGGCCAACCGTGCCAGTGCAACTGGAGCAGCGAACAACCGGGCACACCATGGGCATAAAACGCGTCGTGAAATGTGCTTTAATTTTTTACATAGTATATCTGCATTCTGCGGAAGCTGCGGGCCCGCAACCACGGCGGTCGCGGGTGAAATTCGCTTCGTGAGTACTTAGCCTTAAAGTCTCTCAAAGGGACTCCAAAATCATGTTCACAACTCGTTTTGATTCGTAACTTTTTAAAAACTGTAATGGAATTTAGTGAAAAGCGTTTCATCTAAACTTTTTTATTGCTTTTATAAAAAAAAAAAAATCATATGCATAAAGTAAAATATTAAATTCATAGATGTAATAATACGAGTACCAACATATGTCATGAAAAATTATATATTTTATTCTAGCAAAATATGTAGACGTTCAGGAATAGCCTTCTACATTCAATTACATAGTCATATGGATATCCCTAAGGAGATAAAACGTGTAACAAGAAAAATATTTGTCTTCCTTTCTGTGTATTTAATCATACATTATTATTTTTTCTTTGTTCTGAAGGGAACAAAAGAAAGAATATTCGTACCTTACATTCTTAATGACAGAAAATGGGCTAAATGACTTTGTCTTAATCAATATTTTCTTGATAATTCAGTCAAAAGAGGTCCACTAGTGGACATAGGAGTCCCTCAAGATTGGGGGTATGGACTGGTCCAGTGCTTTAAATAACGTGAAAGCAAAGCGTTGGAATGCGTCCCAAAAAGTTGACTGATGACTCAGTGAACGCTGCGGAAGTTTAATAGATGCGAGAACAGTACCTACATCTTAATACACGTGGAGAAAGTTTATTATGGCATTTATTCGGATGTCATGGGACCGAGAGTTGCAGTGACTTTCCACGTGTATCAAAAGGCGTTTTTCAATACACTTACGAAGAAATAAGTAAAAGAGGATAGACGCACGACTTGTGGGGGCTGACTTGTGACTCGTGGCCATCGCTTAGCGCCTAGCCTGATACGATAAATGCCATAAAAATATGGAGGGGACGAACAGGCGATTTGGTTTTCGAGTTAGTGTATTTTATTTTATTTTTTATTTTATTTTATTTATTGGGGAAAACAAACAATAACACATAGAATATTACATAAAGAAAGAATTTAAAATAGTAATATTGAAAACTAAATAAAATAGGCGTGAGAATGCTGACAACGAGCAATGGGTAGCTCGCCGACCAGCTGTCCGATAACCACCCGGACCGAGCCCAAGTCGGCGACGGCGCGTAAAGTTTCATGCGCGTCTCAAAGTGATGCCAGCAAAACCGTAGAGCCCAACAGGGCCGAGGCCTGCTGGAGCTAAGGGTTTACTTCTGAAAGAGAAACCCGTGATCCTAGAATGCAAAGGCCAAAGAAGGAACATAGGTATGGTAAGTAATTGGCTGATTTCCCACCTTAAAAAAAACACTCAACTCTTTAAAATTTCCCCAAAACACTTTCGCAGCTGTCTAGCCTTGTTTGTTGATATCATGCAATAATTTGATTGGAAAGGCAATATGGCAGTTGTTTCATATTAAACAAATACCAGGTTTTTTTTTCCAAAAAAATATATGAATTGGTGTCCGGCGATAGTGAAAGGTGGTCACGGCAGACCACGTAGGTGATGGTGCGACGAACTAGACACATTTCGCCAGAACCGAAACCAAAGAAAAGCGCGTACCCGCATAGAGTGGAGAAGGCCTTTGCCCAATAGTAGAATAGAACAGGCTAATGAAAAAAGATATCATGTATCAAGAATCAGTGTTTTTAGGGAATGCTTGAAATCTTCATAGAACATTTAGTTTTACATTCATTTGAAATAAATATGAAAGTGGGTTCTATATGGGATCCCCTTTCATTTTTGCAAACGTGATTTTTGCCTATAATAGTGTCTAATGTCGTATACATAATGGTACCATTCGTACGCGAGTTTGACTCGCAGTTGCCCGGCTTTTTCTTAGTAGGTAAACTAAATTACCTGAGTAAAAATATTGGCTACGTTTTTGGTAAGCGACTTTTGACAGTGATCTCAAACTTTTGATAAGGGTGCGATATGTGGCAGGGGCTATAAAGTTCTTAATGTGATTAAAATAGCATACAGTTAGAAAAAAAATTAGTAATTATTAAGATATTCTACAGATTGAACAGAATATTGAGATGGATGTGTGCTGTGACGAGAATGGATAAAGTGAGAAATGAGTATATTATAAGATAAACTTTGAAAAAGGCACCAGTGGCTGAAAAGTTGAAAGAAAATCGTTTGTCTTGCTATGGTTATGTAAAGAGGAGGAATAAAAATTATGTTACTAAAAGAGGATATGCAGATGGAAGGAGAGGGGGAGGGAGGCAAAAGAAAAGATGGATAGATTGTGTGAGAAGTGATACAAAAGAAAAGGAAGTTAGTTATAGTGACGGGTGACAGGACAGAATGGAAGAAAGTGTCATCATAATGACCAGTCCTGTGTGTCTCGCATCCATCGGATTTCCATGACCCTCACAGGTCATCAATCCACCTTGTGGGAGGCCTTCTAATGCTGCGTCTTCAGGCCAAACTTAAGTGGCTGTTAGCAGGGCGGTTTACTAATATTTCACCAAAACTTCATTGACAAATTTTTAGTTGACTACTATTTATTTCACAAACGATTCGTTCTTGAAATGTTTCACTTTAAAAACTCTCGCTTTATAAACCTTTTTTTGGCAAATGTTTATGTCGCTCACTGGACCCCGCCATTCCCATCTAACCTAACCTGTCCGAGTCGTGGAACTCGCTTTGCTTGCTCTGGCATCTTAAGTTCTCTGTGCCTTTTTACTAAGTAGGTGAGTGTCGAGAATAATAACGGCAGCGTTGACCAACATTCAATATAATAAAGAGACTAGGATCCGGGTAACCTACTAAAAATATACAAAACGTTATATATTTCAAACGTTATGTGATAAAATGAATAAAAAATGTATCTTTCGCCAAATGACACGTTATTAAACAAAAGTTTAAATGATGACTTGTTTGAAAAGTGAATTATTTGGAAAACTTGTTGTATAATGATTAAATGACGAACCATGTTTTAAAAAAGTTTATAAACCAAGTTTTGGTGAACTGACGGGATACCAAGCAGGGTATATTGCTCACAGAACAGATGGTCTATGGGGACGAAAGGGTGTGGAGTGGCGATCACGTACCGGAATGTCACAATATAGCACATCAGTATCATATTATAAAGAATGATACGAAGGAACGTTTGTATGTATGCGAGTATGTGTTTATTACTGCTTCACGCTGAACGGATTTGAATGTGTATTATTGTTGTAAACCATGGCAGGAAATAACACATAGAATACTTTTTACCGCGGAAGATATTTCCATAGAATAAGTTATTTAAAAAAATAATTATGCGGGTGTAGCCGTTGACAGAAGTTACTTTATAATATTAGTAAGTAATTATATTTAATAAACATAATTTAGAGCAACAGTTAACACGCACACATTACACATGACATTTATGCCCTACAATGGACGTCTTTCGGCTGAAATGATGAATAATAATAAAAACTCTACTTCAGACCACAAAGATCCAACACATACGTATACGTTAGCACAAAAAAAAATCAAAGACAAGCCCGGCTAAAAAAAAAAGAATTATTTTAGACAAAAAATATAAAAAACAATGTAAAATCGAAATTGAAACGATGCACTCAAGTGTGATTAAAGTTACAAAACCAAAAACCGTATAAAAGCCTTTTACCGCAACAAATAAAATTATGAACGCAACAGTATCTAACAGGTACACGGTTTCCCATACGTGCGATTGTTCCCTCTGAACCCTCCCTTTCACACAAAAGATTACGTCGTATTACGTATGTTTAGGGAGGCTTGTGTCGTTAGGGCTTCGCTCGAGCACCGGAAAGACTCGAGCATTGACTTGAGGAACATTCAACCCTCTGAATATGATGCCTATCTTCTTAACGGCTCTCGATAAGGTAAAGGTGGAGGTTACTTGCAAATAAAAATTTAATAGTTTTGGTATTTGTGTCGTTTTAAATAGAAATATGTTTTATTTTAATTTGTTTATTTTAATAAAAAGTGAAAAACGAATGATGACGAGACGGATTCTGGAGGTGGATTTTTTTAATATTCTTTATGAATTGGGAATTAATAAGCAAAATAAGTAAATAAGAAATTGTTTAAGCTCAAAAAAGAAGACGTACACACGATTACTTTACATTGTTCTTTATAAATTTTCCGTCCGATAAAATAAAATTAAAGCCGCCAGCGTATGCTTTATTCATTACCTTTATTTACATTGCAAATAAAGATTTTCATGCCAACTGTATCGAACAAAAGGAAGCTTCGCCTGGGGCCACAAATCATACACGTGGACTTTGAATGCAGGCTTCCCATTTTCACGACTCCCTTTGCAAACTCAAATTGGTTCCATGGCTTATGTTGTGATATTTGAATCAATGAGAT
The DNA here is from genome assembly GCA_958295575.1 of Leucania comma. Classification (NCBI taxonomy): domain Eukaryota; kingdom Metazoa; phylum Arthropoda; class Insecta; order Lepidoptera; family Noctuidae; genus Leucania; species Leucania comma. The sequence continues at coordinate 18,611,654 of OY282470.1, forward strand.
TGGTAGTCAGACCAGATACTCGTAAGCTTCATTCCCATTGATGTTTCCTTTGTAGCTTCCATATTTCTGTATAGTCAGAATTTTGAATAACATTAAACAATATTATGCAAGCATTTCCAAAGAAGAACATGTGTAATGTGTAGTTTATCTTCCTTGAGTCCCCAGACTCAATCTTGATCAAAGACGTATAAGACAAACTTTAACGTACCTACGTTAAAGTCTGAGTTTTAGAACAAATGATATTAACCGAAAATTCTCTTATAAAATGAATTAATTTCACGCAAATCAGCTGCTCCATCAACTACTACTTATATACCAACCAAATAGTCAAAATTTTAACAGTACCTTCATTAGTACTTTCGTCTTTGATGTAAATGTCCATAAGTTTTCTAAAGGTAGACTGTTGAAACTGATTGCTGCCCATTTTCTTTGGATCTAGTTTGAAAACTTGTGAATGACAAACATTTAAGGCAGAGCTAACGATCGGCAAAACTTTTATGTCTTAAAAATAACAGTTTTAGTTACTCCAATATCGCGCGTATTGTAAAAACTTCTAGTAGGTAATTGATAAAAGTTTCTGCCAGATATCTTAGCTCAATAATCGAGGTAAACTTTAAAAGATGTGTATATATGAATACACTTCTACCTAACAACAGGAAAATACGCCATCACATGTGTAGGGTATTGATCATATATCCTTAGATTTATTATACAATCCACGAAAATGCCGACACTATTCGATATTTATTGTCCCATGAAGGTTCAACATAAGCCGTAATATCCACATTTATGTCAGCCCAAAGGTACAGAAATAAACAAAACTTTCCTTTTTACATTCCTAACTTATAACAAACACAATACTGAACTTGTCGACATTTACCGACATTTCCGCGTTAGCTATGAATTATGTAGGTGTGAGTATGAAAAATATATTTTGATTTTAGTCAAGTAAATCCGGGTTTTATCGCTAGCCCCGTACAAAGTTAGAAAGGATGATTAATGAGCTGTATAACAAGTCAGGTTCATATGTAGCAGAATCGATTACCCTTTGGCGAACTGGAAAAATTGCTTATACGTGCTATATGGACGTTGTTTTATTACCTAGAGATTTTTTCATCGAATGAAAATCATTTGGTTTTGTTGGTTACTTTTATTTTTGGATTTCACTTTTGTTTTAAAATCACAGAATTACAGATTTTTAACCGACTATATATGATTTTTTTATGTTTGTTCGCGGATAACTCGGTCGTTTTTGGACCAATTTGGCCAATGACGCAGCGGTACAGGTTGCGAAATACTGGCCAGAAAAAAAAAAATATTTTGTGTTCATTGACACGCAAAGAAGATGGACCGATTTGCAAATTTTTTTCTTCTCCTTTTTGGGTATCGTTATGCAATTCTATCTTGTATATGGTTTTCGAATTATGCATTAAAAATTGAATATTTGTCAAATCAAACTTTTGCCTGAAAATATGTAAAATTGCTTATTTCAAATATTATCAAATTAATAAATTCGGCCAGTGGCTTTGCCTGCGTAAAAAGTAGATTTCTCCATACAAACTTTGAACCCTCGCTTCATCCCTTAAGGGGGTGAATTTTGGAAAATCCTCTCTGTGCTAGCCGAAGTCATAAAAAAGAAAACTTATGCCAAATTTGGCGCTCTTAATCCCAGTAATTTCAACTGTGCATTGTAATATGTCAGTCAGTCAGTTTCTCCTTTACATATTATATTTTTACGACAAAACACCCCAAACAAACAAAAAACAAAACAATGTCAAACACTACGAAACAAAATCAAACATTATGAAAAGGAGCTATGGTCAAGTTTGTAGGCTAGACCGGACCTCATTGGTCATATCCGAAATATGTTTATCAACGACTACACACAGAACTTGTGTAAGTGTTATTATTGCTCAATTACTAAAGCAAGTGTAAAACAATTATATCTTCACGCAATATTTTGTAACTGTTGTACTGATAACAAAGTTAGCCTGTTGAGGCGCTCCTTAAGTGGAGAAGTTCTATATTTTCAATTGTGCCCTGTAAATCGTATAAGTTTGTACTACTCAGGTCTTTAGGTTGCAACTTTGGACATTACGTGTCACCTGTGGCTTTATTTACGCCTTTATACCTAAAGGGAGCTAGAACATAACACTTAGAAACAGTTACTAGGTATTTCTGAAAGGAATCTTGTGTAACTTTGATATTGGATCTTTAGTAAGACTGATGGTTTCTTATTCTAACTATTAATAATATCGGTAATATTGAATAGTCGTTGTTAACTCACGATTTTAGCTGAAAGACGTCCACTAGTGATCATAGGCCTTCCAAGCAGTTGCTGTTGTCCAAGTCAGTGGCACCTCACAACTGTCAGCAGCATTGATCTCCTGCAATGGAGAACGCTGCATTGCAGGAGGTCAATGTTGCTGAGTATTTTGTTAATGCCCTACAAAAACAAACATACATTTGAATACAAATGGGCATGCTACGTTAAGGCGGAATAGACACCCAAACTGAACTCCAGATCGTTTTAGGAGTCGAGAGAGACTGCAAAGAGATTGGCACACGTATATTGAACGACGTTTTTCAACTTGAAAATAAAATAAGTAAATCTTCATACAGATAATAATTATGTATTAACGAATTATTGTGGTGACCTGCTTGAAAAAATATATACAATAAATTATGGAGGGATGGTTTGCCGTATTTTTAAGAAAATACAACTTATAGTAAGTATAAAAGTGAAAGGAGTAGTAACGGGTCTTCAAAGAATTAAATATATTAAAAAACATATTGACTGTTTTTGATCATTACTGCTCTTTCCTCTACTTTGATCGAAGGCATGTAGAATGTGAATACAACGGCGGAACCGTTGTGAAGGGTTGGCCAATAGACTAACATAACAGTAATCCACCCTTACAAAAACTTACGTCTTGGCTAAAACTAAAAGCAGCTTAGGTATTCTATTTTTCCTTACTCCTATATAAAGGACAACTTAGGTGCAAAACGAATTATATATGTCCTTTTATAGAAATTCTTTTTTTAATTTTTTATATGAAATGAAGTCCAGTCTAATTAATTTTAATGAGCTTTTTTGTGATACTTATGAACATATAAATATAATATATTGCAATTTATTTATCTCGCCACGCTTCAGATAGGTATGTCATATTAATGCATATTATAAAGATGAAAGTATCTATGTGTACATGTGTATGTTTGCCATCCATTCTACTCAAACTTCAGATGGGAGTTGGGTGAATTTTGGCATAACAGTAGACTATGTTTTGGAAAAACACATAGGGTACTTTTTATTCCAGAAATTTTACTTTTATTACGCAGCCGGAGCTGCTGACAGAAGCTAGTTTAATAAATAAATATATCACAAAATATATATTCATTTATTAAATCTTCATGTAACACATCCACCTTTGTATGCCTTAGGCATTCTCTACCCGTTAATCAAGGGTCGTGGAGAAAAAACATGGCGAGTGCATAAAACAGAAAGAAAAATTATGTTTAAAATGTGGTATAAAAGTATATTTATACCACAATAAGTAAGTTGCTCTATACAAAACTTTGGATCCGCGTTTCTTCGTACCAGGGAGTGAATTTTGAAAAATGCTTTAATATTCTACTAGCAAACCGCCCCAGCTTAGCATGGGTGCAATGGTGATATTAAATATATTATGTATGTATTATACATATAAAACTTCTTCTTGAATCACTCTATCTATTAAAAAAACCGCATCAAAATTCTTTTCGTAGTTTTAAAGATCTAATCATACATAGGGACAAGCGACTTTGTTTTCTACTATGTAGTGAAAAAGAAATTGTAAAAAATCCTCTGTGACAAATTTCAGCGTTCTGGGCCCAAGAGTATGTGCTGGGTGTTGATAAGTTAGTGAGTAAGACAGGTTTTGATTTACGTTTTATATTTACTAGTATAATTAAAATAAACTCATACAGACCTATATCCATGAGGATTTAATTATTATTTAAAGTAATCGAATGGTTTTCTTTTTCAAAAACGACTCTGCTATTTGTAGAAAACTTTATTTATTCCGCAAACGCAGCTTAAATGTATACTGACTGGTGGTTGTCCTAATATCATAAGTTTGGACTGCAAGTATATAAAAAGTACATAATTATATAAAAAAAAAATAAGTAAAATTTAAATATATAAAAAAACATGCGTGAAAACCATTCTTTATTATGCATTACTTAGTTATTATTTATTTCTTATTTAATTTTTACTTTTGATAAGTCGAGGGCGGCACAAATAAACATTTATATTCCTTCTTTTTCATTTCTGCTAAGCTATTATCAACCTAAAAATAATAAAACAATTCAAAGAGAATTCGTAATTCGTTCGAATACCCAGATCATCATTTAATTTAGATAATTTTATTTAAATTTACATACTTGATCTCAATTTCTATTTGCCTATATTTTGTTTCCATTTTATATGCGTTCTCTATCAATCGAACCCGGGCTGTGCCTTTAAGAACTCCCCAAAGTACGCAACGTAATGGATTTGGTAAAATAATACGTGAATTTGTGTGTACTTTTTTCTCAGAAAGGGTTTGGATAAGTTCTTACATACCTATGTATATTTTCTTAGGATTGCTTGGTTTAAAGATGTTATTGTATGTTACAAATTTACCGTTTTCAGTAAAGTGCTATTTTACCTGACGGTAAGTAGTGATGCAATCGTTGATGGTCAATTGCAGTACTTTATTAATATACACCGTTAAATTTTTGTCGTTTTAATTCCGTGGAGGGTCAATTCGGTACATGAAACCCTATCGATATGTAATAAAGATAAACATGAAAAATAAAGTACTTTTTTAAACTCGAATTAATTTACGCATGTACGAAAACTTTTTAATTTTATCTTTATAAATCGATAGTGTTTCATGTACCGAATCGACCCTCCACAGGAATAAAACGCCCAAAATTAAACGATGTATTTACTCTAATCTTGAAGTTCAGTTGTAGACTTATACATCGACCATTGTCAAGATTGTTTCACACTTTTCCAAAATCAGGAGAAATGGCAACAAGAAAGGTAAGGCGCGTGATAGAACTGGCTGTAAATAAAAAAAATATGTAACTGTATAAATCATCATTTTGGTCTCTAGATTAATTAGATTATATCTCATTAATTTGTCCTTCGATTCGCTTATTCACCGTACGGTTCGTTATAGAAAACTTTCTGAATGAGGAGGTCGGCCCGGTAAATGAATTGTGGTTATTCGATAGTACGATGAGAATGCCTTGGTCCCTTTCAAGATATTATATGGGTTCGGCAATTATGTCATGTTCGAAATTTCACGTACTATCTAGTACATGTATGTCTATAACACAGCCGACAGTATCCAATCTACCGTGTCCAGTTGTATACAAGATGTCAAGAGCAATAGTTAGCAATCTATTTGTCTTCGTGAACCAACCACCCGAATTTCACACTAACTACTTGAAATATCAAATAGTATTTGTCTATTGTATTGACGGTTGACAACGAACATTCATGTGGTCATTATTGAGTGGACACATGAATTATCTACGCTCGTTTTAGGGTTCCGTACCTCTAAAGGAAAAAACGGAACCTTTATAGGATCACTTTATTGGCCGTCTATCGGTCTAATTGTCAATACCCCTTATCTCGGAAACGCGTGGAGGTATCGAGTTGAAATTAAAACCATATACTCAAATAAGGTGGTCCCTTTAAGCTATAAAACAATGAAACTTAAGTTATAGCCGTTTATGTCGCAAAAAACATATATTTCGACACTCTTAAGGGAATCTAGTTTAAAAAAAAAACAAAATTCATAAAGTAGGTACTTCCTGATCATCTAGGATCCTGAAATTTTGCACAAAGCAAGGTCTTACTTGCTAGTTATAGGAATAAATTTGAAAACAGTAAATTTACAGTTAGGGCACAAAAAAAAAAATGTGGTTCGGAAAATTTTACGAGATTCCCTTCGGGGATTGAATTATTTACTTTTGTAAGTTTGTAAGGAACCCTCAGTGCGCGAGTCCAACTTGCACTGCCAAGTTTTCCAAAAATAAAAACGAAATATTTTTCTAATTAGTCTTGTATATGAATTTTAAACCAGTTATATGTATAGTAGAAGGTATGTAAAAACAAACTCGAAAGTCCATTTCCTTTTGTACGAATGCCCCAACATTTCCACTCGATGTGATATTATTATTTACGGCGCCTGCTCGCGTGTAAGGAATAATAATGTTCTGTTGTAATAATTTTACGGACGACACATTTATCATAACAGTATTTACTATTTAAGGTATCTAGAGGCGAAAATAGAGCTCTATAAATACCGGTTTGGTAAATCCTGATATCTATCCGTAACCTAATTAGGTTTTTAATTAGTAGTATCTATTTGTCTAAAATGTTTTGGTCACACTGTTATTAAGTCAATGTTGCAAGTTTTAAAGACGTAGATATGTCGTTAATTTTTTTTACCGCTATTAAAATTTCGTCCCTAAAGTTCAATAAGGTCGATCTCATCGATAAACATTTTTAATTATAACAAGACTCTCCCTAATTTTACTCGAGGGAAAAGTAGGAAGGGTTTTCATTGAAACGTCAAGCAAAATTGATGGGCTCGCCGTGTGCCGTGACCAATAGTCGTGGGGCGTTTGTATCGTTGGGTCGCGTCAGTCGAACGTCCGGAGTCAGTGTGGCCACACGCTTGTTTACTGTGGACACGTCCTGTCACGCGGTCACCACGTGGATACCGCACGTGACAAAACAACTTTTAAATTTAAATAATCGAACGCGTATCCGATCACTTCGCTTTAAGTTTTTTTTTTTGATCTGTCAAATATTGGCGCGAATTTTTTATCTGTCAAAGTGAAAATAGTGATGCGAACTTTTGTCATGAGAAAAATTGTGGTAGTTTTGGATTTTGGTTGTAGTTTTTGAAGTAACGAACAACATGCGCGGTATTCGGTACCTCGTTCTCTGTTTCCTGGCGCTCCCGGGCCCTTCCTGCAGCAACTCAGATAATTTAGGTTGGTGTTAGATTTATTACTAACATAATTACCGGGGCATCCGCAGCTTGTGGGTAATGGCGCATTACTTAATAACACTCGTTGACAGTGTTTTAATGCTTTTAGATATGTATGTTTGTAGCGACTATTAGTGTTATCGTATTCTGTTAATTGCGTCATTCGATGAGCTTATTATTTGTAGTGATGTTTTTATTAGTTAATAATGTGTTTGTTTAAAATTCATTTTAAAATTATGCATGCAATTAGTTGAGAATATTTGTACATTTTAATTATGATGAGCGTTGTAATACTTCATAATGTAATTTGTATTATAAATTGATGCAATTATGTGTTTTATTCGCTTAACTATAGGTATAATTTATGATTACATGTATGTTTAATGTTTTGTTTTATCCATCAGCAAGATATATTGTGTTAATGTTGTTATCTAGTGCTCTGCTCATTAATGAAGAATTAAGACTAGTGTTAAGTAATCTAACTGCTTATCTTAGTACTATTTTCTTTAATGACCTCATTGGTACATTAGTTGGATTTTACCGTCGATTAGATTTGCTTTTCTATCTTCAATTTCTGCTTCAACATAATAACTGCTAAATAATTAAAATTTTCTTTGTGAATGTTTTAGAAATTCATAATTCGTAGAAGTAGAAATGTTTCACCTTTAAGCATCTCGGACTTGTATTTAAATAACTTCATAATTATTTCAGGAATAAAATTTCAAAGAACGTTACACAGTTACAGTGGTCCAGAAAAAAAAAAAACTGGACTGTACTATTTTTAAAATCAAACAAATATGTGTTTTAATTAAACCAGTTTCCATAATTCTAGCAACCCTAGGCTAACATATGCTCCGCTATTTAGCACAGTTAACAACACCGTGTTTTGGCAACAGAAATTACGCAAACAGCCTCACTCGCGGAATTAAAACGTTTGCCAGTAATTCGCAGCAAAGCCTTCGGATAATCACAGCAACATTCGGTACGAGTACAGCGCGAAGCTACGAATCTTTAGTACGCCGTAGCGTTCAATTGGGCGGCATGCGAGTTACGATCTTGCATAATACTTAAGTTCTTCAAGTGGTGTTCGAGTTTGGAACTCAATTAAACTTTTCTTTTATTATGTTAATGAAGCACGCATACAAAAAAGTGGCCAGTCTCTTCAAAGTTAATAAATTATGAGATAAGGCGTTTTATTCTATTCCAATGCTAATTGTAAGGAATATGTTGCATTTTTATGAGCAGCGCAGTAAAGAGAGAATAAATACCTTTGCCATTTGAGAAGATTCCTGAGAAATATTCCTTTTGAAATAAATCTTGCTTTGACGTGATTGTATTACTGATAATTGATTGATCAATTCCGTATTTTTCTAGGAATGATATTATTCTTTTGAAGTGAGGAAGAGGGTAAAAATAACGTAGATAATATATTAATGAGAAAAATAGGTGTAATATTTTACGTATGTTGGGACTACGGGAGTCGCTGATCGATTCTCGGCCACAGTGAGTAGGCTTGCGGTCGGCGAGTAATAGGTAGTTCGCCGTCATGTGAGGACTAAGCTCAGGTCGATGGAGCATTGTGTTCCACGTGTGTTTTAAAAAGACCTCTCAGTTACCTAAGCTTGTGGTATGCCAAGGTTGTGGATTGTTCGAAAGAGTTATCAAGGCCCTTACAAAAGTCAATTGAAGAAACGAAATAGGTTTTAATCAGTTTAAGTCTGAAATTCTCTCTCACAACAGCTAGGAGAAGTCATGTTTAGTACACGGTAAATGAGTTGAATCATTTGCTATAGTAACGGTTATAATCCTGTACCTCTACCATGAGTTTTAAGCAATAGTATTCGTCGCTACTCGATATCGACGCCGTAAATATTTTGTATGGCAAATTTTGCAGCGCCTCTAGCGGTCACTTGCAGAACCAAAATTTGCCATACAAAATATTTACGGCGTCGATATCGAGTAGCGACGAATACTATTGCTTAAAACTCATGGTAGAGGTACTGATCACATAAGCTAAACCATCATGACGTTTGGCCTTTATTTCGCAGTAACCGATTTTCGGAACTCATTCGAAGTATGGGGCTGCGCATAACCATGGCAAATGTTTCAACTTATTTGCCGCGTACTATAATACCAACGTAAAAAAACATATAGGTAGTACTGGTTGTAAATATAGTTTTTGTCATTATTGTTTTGGAAGGCTAACCTGACCTTCAGCTCACTCATCACTCAATTGGATTCCAAGGCTATCTGAAAATATTGGCTTTATTTTTTCTTATTCATCTTGATCATATACCATATTCGTTTTTCGCTGGAACCGCACGTTTACGGTATTCAAGCCTTTATGCCGTTGCACTAAGACCGATTTTCGTTAGTCAAAAGTCTAACCACCGACCGTCCGTCTAATATAATACGAATATTATTATATCTAGCCTGAACTGTCCCATTCCTGAGCATTCCACGTCCTATCTTCCAGATTTCTTCTTACCATTCCTCAGGAAGACATCTAAGTTGTCTCGCTATCTACATCGTGGTTTTCCGTAACCCTGTTTTACAATTTCACAGCACCAATTTTGTGTTTTCCAGGCCTAATATTTGATCAGCTTGCAGCAGACATGTTTAGCCAAGTCCCATTTAAGCTACCGTCCTTCTCCATCACGACATTGATCTGTATTTTGGAGTGCAGTACAGCGTTTCGAACGTGATCCGTTAATTTAACACCAAGAATACTATATCATTCCATACGTGCAAAGCACGTTGGTGAACCTTTAATTTGGACTTTTGATTAGTCAAACATGAAGTCTGTGCGCTATAGCTTAGGTATGCTTTGAGTGACGTAAGCAAAGGACTTTTAAATAGCTCTTTCATGAACCAGTAGATCTTCTAGATGATTCTTGTACTACGTGTTATTTCCGTAAGAATACTATATCTTTATCATCATCATCATTTCAGCCGAAAGATGTCAACTATTGGACAAAAGTCTCCCCCAATGTCGCTACAATGAATGGTCCTATGCGGCTCGCATCTATATGGTTCCCACCACTTTTATCAGGTCTTCGGTCCACCTTGTAGGAGGCCTTCTAAACCTTCATCTTCCAGTACGTGGTCTCTACTCCAGAAAATTTCATGCCCAACGGCCATCTGTTCTGCAAGCAATTAGCCCTGCCCACTGCCACTTAAGTTTGACAACTCTTCGGGCTGTGACGGTAATCTTGTTTCTCCTTCGGATATCTTCATTCCTGATTCGATCACGACAGGAAACTAAGAAGAAGAATACAATATGATCACTTTAGATTTCACACATAAATTCTAATGGGGTTCTTCCATAGTTCACGCTCAAGTGACTAAAGCGCAGCGCGCGTTCCTTTGAAATTGATAGGTTCTATAAAGTTGTGGGCAAGCTGGCTGTTAGCAAACAAAGCTTTGATGTTGCCGGCAAAACCAACATGTAGGGTAGTTGTGAATTCTCATGAATTGCCAATTAACGTTAGGAGTGGTTCTTTTGTTTAATAAACAATTGCTTTCTTGTTCAACTGAAATGGTCGAATCAATTGTTGCTAAAATATTGAAATTTTGATGGGATTTATTGAATTATTTTGTTGTTCCTATTGTGTATAACTGTTAAGGTAGACGCTAATTTAAATTGCTTTTTGGTTGTTTCTATAGAATGTTAGTAGCGCCTCTAAAAGGCTATTTGTATTGTTTAATTTCCTTTAATTTCCTGAAGTTATATTGTTCATTGAAATGAGTTGGTTTTTTCACTGTGCTATTGCAAATGGATACATACAAACTAATGATGATGATGATGATGACATACAGCCTTGTCCGTCCGTCCGGTAACAGACCGGTCCGAGCTCAGGTCGTCTACGGCGCGCACTGTTCCCGCGCGCCTCAAGGAGTTGTCAGCAAACTGTAGGGGTCCAGCAGGGCCGAAGCCTAGTGGGGCCAAAGGTTATGTGAGACTGTCACCACGGGCCCCGGGATAAAGGCAAGGAACGGAAAGGTAGGTTTTTAGTCAGTAAAAGTCTGACACTATTTCCCGCCCCACCCAAGGGTGGGATTTGTCATTGGATGATTTTACCTACGTTAAAAAAAAAAAAAACCCAAAGGACTAAAGGAACAGATATGAGTTTTCGTTAGTAAAAATCTTCAACTAACTCCCTCTCACCCCACCCTAGGGCTTGTTTGTGGAGACGCGGCGCGTTGTGCAGCGGGATGGTCGGTCGTCGTACTTTACCATATGTTTGTGTTCGCTCGTGCGATGACGCGGCCCGCTGCCCCTGCTACAATGTACGATAAACGCACAACGCGCCGCGTCTCCGTAAACACAGTCATAGGAGGAGAAGTTATATGATGATATTTTAACAAAAAAAAATTGTATATCTAAAGTCGGAATTGACCCAACGCGCAGGTACCAACGACCGCTAAGCCGTGGCGCTATTTGAGTTACAGAATTCAATTGTAATCCGCAAACAGAAATAAAATACAATACAACATTGCATCACTGCTTACCAACAGGTTGGAACGCAGTCAAGCACTAGTTTATATTATTAAAAAAAAAAAAAAATTAAACTTAATATTTCAATGTGTAAGTATAACTGACGTTGTAAGTTCAGTGTTTAGAAGCTCTAAAGTTTCTTTTGGCTTTTAAAACTTTAGCGAGAAAATACACTTAAGATTTTCCTCTCATTCCAAGTTTCTGCTAACTTCAGACGTAAGCCCAAGTGGCCAGTAACATATCTTTGCATTCTACTAAAAAGTTTTTTGTTTACACACCATATTTTTAATGTTTTTTTTTTTTTTTAAATTATTACGTCTCCTTGTTGTTTTCTATGAGTTTTGATTTGTAGTTTTATTTTTTTTATAATAAAACTTATCAATTATTCTTATCTTTTCCCAAATATATTTGGAATGGCTTCTAGTCAAATCTGATGCAGCTGGATTTCAATATTTTACATAGTGCCAACCTGGGAATCTTCAAGTCTAGAGTGAAAAGGCTACTTCTATGTAAGCGCGCTCCTTCGTCGTACGCATCATCCTTTTCTATATTACCTCAACAAATCAGCAACTATATCATAAATATACTCCTTGGCTAGCCTATGACATGTCATATGTTTGTAACTTCTAACTATGTTATGTGTTGATTGTCAAAGATCGTATGGCCTTTAGGGCCCATTTCATACCGGAATGGCAAAGTGACGCGAAGAGACCAACGAATCCAGCCGTAGTCGGCCGCTGGTAGCTGCGCACGATCCTGCGCGACTAGGTACCAGCAGAACCGCTAAAAAGAGGCGCATGGCCACCTGACTGCTTGAGAAGCCACGAGCATGCTTGCGGCATCGCAGGCAGTCGCGCACCTTTTATTTTTAAACCTTTCAAGCGATACTGATCTTTATGTAAATAAAGTTTAAAATTATTTCACTCTGAAAGCGCTTGCTGCGTCGCTGTCGACTCCTGCCGTTTCGGAACGAATGAGCATATTCATTCTGAATTGACAAACACAGTCACAAACAATAAATTCAAACTTAAAATAGCCCAATTCCACCTTAATCCAAAAATTTATAACTTGCCGTCAGACCGATTATAAAATATCTAACTTCCCATCAGACCGATTACACTCTCCCAAACTAGATCAAACTAGTTACGCCCTAACACTATTTGTACAGCTAATTTCGGTTTACAATGATGAGAATGTAAATGTAAGTGCCCGCAGCACTAAAGCCACGTTAATTGATGAATTTCACATAAGCGGACTAAGGTTATGCGTGATACCCGGCCTCACCCACTCGTAAATTAATTAAAAACGTGACAACCGCGAATTTAGCCCTTTTCATGCCGTGACTGAGTGGAGTAACGAAACAATGGAGGTTATGTTCTGAGGGAGAAGTTTAGCGGGATTTAATGTTAATCATGTTCGATGGTGTAAAATATGCTGTCAAAGGTTTTTTTTTTTTTTTTTACGGTAGGTAAAATCATCCAATGACAAATCCCGCCCTTGGGCGGAGCGGGAAATAGTGTCAGACTTTTACTGACTAAAAACCTACCCTGTTCCTTCCCTGCCTTGGTTCCAGGGCCCTGGTATGCATTTTCATACCTTCCCAGAGCCCCAGACTAGGCCTCGACCCTACTGGGCCCCTACGGTTTGCTGACAACTCCTTGAGGCGCACGGGAACAGTGCGCGCCGTAAACGACTTGGGCTCGGTCCGGTCTGTTACCGGACAAACGGACAGCGAGCTACCCATTGCCCGCCGTCCGCAAGCCCGCGTCTACGGTGGCCGGAAATTTGGATCGGAGTTACGGCGGCGGCTGCGGCGTGAGCGCCGTTGCCTGATACGGTCAGCCTCCTCCTTTGCTAGCATTACTGCTTCGCAGAAGTAGGCGACCGCCTGCCACTCCTCCTCGCTCCGGAGCATGGCTTGAACCAAGCCCCGGCGCGAGAGATCGCCTCCGATTGCCCCCACGAGGACACGGCGATGCTCTTCCCAAGCGGGGCACACCTCTACCGTGTGCTCCACCGTGTCCACCGGGCGTTCCGCACAGTGACGACACCCGGGCGTCACCTCCGCACGGATCTTGTACAGGTACGGCCCGAACTTGCCATGTTCGGTTAGTACCTGCGCCATGCGGAAGGTTATGACGCCGTGAGGCCTTTCCAGCCACGCCTCAAAGAGGGGCCTTACCGCCTCAATCGTGGCGTGCCCAGCACAGGGTTTCGACAGTCGTTCTCGCCATTTCACATGCTGTCAAAGGTGGAATTTTTGTTTCAAAGTTTCGATCTTACGCGCAAAAACGGTGTAGGTGTAATATTTGATTGCATTTCACAAAATATCCTTCAAACAATTTCGTACTTACATAAGTATTAATTAATGATTTTTTTATTTACATACAAAAACAATTCAAAGATAAAAAAAAAATACTTTATGTCCAATTTCATGTCATTTTTTACCCGTGAGGCCGTGAGCTAAGTTCTATCAAAATCTGTTTATCTAATAAGACGTCAAAAGGTAACAGACAGACAGAATTATTTTCACATTTATAATATATATAAATTAAATAATTTTAATGTTTTTGTGTAATGTATATAAGATAGAAATAGGAAGTTGTAAATGTTGCTAAATAAAATACCTAAAATATTGGACCGAAAAAAAGTAATAATTAGGTAATATAATAAATTTTGTTAGTGGTTTTGCCCATATAACAGTAGAAAATATCTCGGAATAAAAAGTATCATAAATGCTATTCCTGCGAGAAGGAGTAATAAATGTTCGAAAAATTAAATACATACATACAAGCTCTCGACTTTATAATATTAATGTGATAGTATTGCCTATAGTATGTACATATATTAACTGAAGAACAATGTTTGATAATTCTATAAAACAGCGAACATTGATTTTTATTGTTAAGATTTTTTCGCACGTTTCGCTGACACATGATTTCGATCTAACGCGCAAAAACAACGTGGGTCCAACGTTTGATTGCATATTCATAGAAATTTAGATACCCATCTTAATTATATAAATGCGTGATATTTATTTTTGGTTTAATTCAGTGTCTGGATGTTTGTTTTGGTCGATTTCAGCGAACAGGCCAAAAACAAATTTTCAATATAGGCCGTACCTGTATTTGTCGAGGTCAGGAATTTAGCCCGGTGATCGACATTCGATTAAGCATCTCTACTCAATTTACTGGAGAATATTTGGATAACAGTGTCATTATTGATAGATCTGTTCCAGACAAACAAAAACAACTACCTCCAATTCAAACGAAACTATTTTTTTCCATTCTCAGCATTAAAAAATATCACGCCTAAGGAAGCGTATAGAACGTTTCGTTTTACCAAAAATCACGTATCACTATCGCATTTTCCTTTCATGACTAAACAGATTCGAGGAAACGACCTACAGCAAAAACTGCGATAAATCTCATTCCATAAAGATGGTTCCGTAATGGACAGAGCGCGAATCAAACAAAATACCGCGAATAAAATATCTGAGTTTAAAATAAATTAGCTTAATACTTACCTTTGTAAAAAAAAAACGACTTTAAGACTATAAGGCCTAATTGTTGCCATGTAATAGCTAAATGGTGTTGCACTCAACTTTTTTTTTCTTGTTTCAACATAAACGTAGTTTAACAGTTTGTTGTTTCATCCATCGTAATGCTTTATGAAGAGGCAACGCGAAAAAGAGATATAACTCCTGAACGCTCTTTTACAATTCTCTCGAATGAATTTGCTCGAATATTTCACAATACTTGTTCCAGGAAATACGTTTCTTTTTTAATCAAAAAAAAGTTTCTGGGAAGAATATTCGTAAATTAGAATTTTGATAAAAAAGAAAATCCCTTGCAAAAGTGCAAGTTTTCTGTACGTATATTTTTTTAATATTTTTAATTTATGCGTTCATTATGAAAGACCAAAGTTCACACAAAATAGCAGATTTTCAGAAATAAAGACTGGATTAGGAATTTTTTCAGGAATAACTTTTTTTTTCAATAGAATCCTAAAGATAATATTTACAAGATAACGAGTAATGACGTCATAATCTGGACATATATATTTTTAATTTACGAGTTCGTTATTAAAAGCCAAAAGTTCACACAAACTAACAGAATTTCAAAGGTTACTGGATTCGTTATACAAAAAATACATTTTGATTTAAATAGAAACCTAGAGATACTCGTAATATCCACAACAAGAAGAAGTGTAATAACGTCATAATTGTGTTAGAGCGCTTATATACCGAAATGCATGTCGGCAGCTAAAGTATGATGCTATTATACTTAAGCAATATTATAGTTATGGCAAAACCGTGTGTTTAGTTCAGCGCCAACTAGTGCGGTGAAATACTATATGTCTAAGCGTGGTAGTACCACGGTTGGACCTGTAGTATTCACACTAACGTAAAATGAAACAAAATTAATCACAACCTAATTTGTTGCCATTAAAATACGAGTACGATATACGATGAACGAAAGAAAATTTACAAAATATTTATTACGAAATAGAAACGAGAGAAAAAACAAATACTTCTGAGAATCGCGACAATTTCATTACGAATGCTGTCCTAAATTTAGCCCGCGTTTTACAGGTTATATTACAAAAACATATTAATTTTTTATTTTACTTCAGACAAGATGTCTGAACACAATGCTCGTCAAATCTTAGAAATATCTTCGCGTGTTTGCCAAAACTTTTTGTCATACGTCGCTTCTGTGATTTTAGTAAAAATATTTTTGCTGTTTTCCACTTTTTATCATTCAAAATTTTTGTGAAACTTCATTTCTTGTTTGTTTACTATTTCGTCTAGTTTTAGTTAAATGACATTCTTTATACTTTAAATTAGATTATAAGTACCTAGGACTAATGTGAGTACATTAAAATTTTAGTCATAACTTTCTTACTTTTATGACTAAAATAAATGGAGGAACTTTGTAACTAAGGTGAGTAGTTAAAAATTATGGCGTTGTAAACACTAATGAGCAGTTTTATATTATTCTTACCTATGTATGCAGTTACGTAAGTTTTTTAACTTTAAAATGGTAAGTGGAATACATATATTTCATGTATTAATGCGATACACCCTGTGGGTTTGTGCCGTGACCTATATTTTAGTAGCAAGCATACACATACGTTTTTATCACTATGTATGTAAACTATTGGCGTTTTTTTATTATTATTATTGTTAGACTCGCGTTTCTCCACCATCTCGAGACGATGTGGTGGACAATGGAGCACGCTTGCCTAGAAGTAACTTCTTCACTCTTGACCTAAAAACCTCTAGGCTCTATATTAGGAATTACAGACTTTGGCAGAGAATTTCATTCCAAAACTGTACGCACAATGAATATGTTTCCAAAATCGTTTCTGGGTCGGATGTCGACCATGGTGTTTTTAAAAGTGGTATCATTGACTTGCTGCTTTAAAAATATACGTTTATAAAACTAATTGTCACCCGCCGCTCCTTCTATGTGAATTTCGTAATTCCCACTTTTTTATATTGGCCTGTTTGCCAATCGAGGATATAAGCATCAAATTCCATTTAGCGAATGAGTAACATATAAATACACACACACATACAAACTAATAATAATATAATATTAATATGATGTACCTATATAAGTAATATACCTGTAACTTTAAAAAAGATCATATAATAAAACGAAATACAAGTAAAAACTTTCGCCTAGTGAACAGGAAACTGTGTATATTCTCTGCCGTCCATTGACGCTTGTTCACATTATAAATAAGGCTTTAACATCCATTATTCGACTCTATTCTATACAACATAAAGTGAAAAATCTAAAAGCACAACACACAAGCTTATAAAGGTCGGGATTGCGGTCCCAGGATTATGATATGATCACCAATCTACTTACTAAGCCCGGTTTTAATGGCTAAAATGCATCAAGAGTGAGGTAATCTTTAGACTAATATTGAAGAAAACTTAGGTTCAGGAAAAACATGAAAGCTTTCTGCATTTCACAGTTTCTTTCGAAATAAGAGGAGTTGAAAAATAAATGATATAGTTTATATTTCGCAAAATTCAAAATACATTTCTAAGCTACGTCGTGGTTCTCCTGCAGATATAAGTGCTTAAGTGGCAATGGGCATGGCATATTGATCGCATAACAAATGGCTGGTGAGGACGAAAGGCTCTGGAGTGGTAACCATGTACCAGAAGATGCAGGGTTGGAAGACCTCCCACTAGGTGGACCGATAACCTGGTGAAAGTTGCGGGAATTCGATGGATGCGGGACGCACAGGACCGGCTGTTATGGTGACACTTGACCTATATCTAACCATTGTCTTTCGGCTGAAATGATGATGATGACAGCTTTCTAATGAAAATTTTAGAAATCTCAAAAAATACCTTAGAGTGTTTTTATTATCACGAGGATTTCATCACGCATGCGGATTTGCACCGCATGCGTTATGTCTTTTTCATACAAGTCTTTATCTACGCTGGACGCGTGGGGTCGGGGTAATCCCACATCCGTGGTAAAATCCACATGATACTTAAAACACCTTTAGATTCTCAATAGTACCTCCGTACTCTATTAATATCTTGAAACGACGCGGTATTTCTGAATTTTATCCAAAAAATAATGACATTCAAATGCTAGCTTCAAGCGGATTCCAATAAAAAGAATCTTGACACTAGAATTGACATCACACAGCCTCTGAACTCAATGTCGGCTTTAAATGCAGCAAAACTGCACCATCTAGTATAAACAGAGCGCTGAGCTGTATATGTATGTGTATTTTGACTGGAATTATTTTTAATCGGAATTCGGAATGCTATATTCAATTTTGTTATTATGTGACGTGATTCTCTTAAATTACGACGGAATTTTATTTTTTTTCGTTGAATTTATAGTATTTGGATTTTAATTTGAAATTCGGATCATTATATTTTAATTGCGTATTATGTGACATGTTAATCTTTTTATATATGATACAAATTTATTTTTTTGAGAATTATTAGGATTTGGTTGTATCTTTTTTTCTCCTCTCTTTGACTTGTAATTATTACTTTTTGATGTTTAGTTTTATATTATTTTCTACACAATGTTCCATTATTAAGAAATAAATGAATTAAGTGCAGAAATATTTTCTGTATCTCACTGTTTACCTGTGGTACTTTAATATGTGACATGTATAAATCCCTTCGTGCTTAAACTAAAATATTGACCGACCTACTTTATGCCGAGTATGTTGTTAAATAGAAACTATTAATAAATAACTGTGACCTATATACATAGAGGGTTATGTACTGAATAAGGGGAATCAACCGTTGCTATGAACGGCTGAGAGTAACTTCTCAGTAATCGATCACGATAGAACGAACCACTTTGTACATTTTATGATGATTGATATGATATTAATGATAAATTATTTTTTTCTGAACTGTATATATATGTTTTACATACTTTTTCCTTGCTCTTGAGCTCTAAAGCGAGAGACAGTGTCAGATTTTTACTTATTAAAACTGACTTGTATTTCTTCAGTTGCTTTTTGTTTTCCATCTAACTCTTTCGAATAATCTTGTAACCCCCAGTAATAGTAATAGTAGTTTAGGTACACTTGCTTTTGGCAGCGGCTTCACCCGCGCAAAGGTAAGTTTATTCATACAAAATTTGAACCCTTTTTAACTAAGAAAAAGCCTCTTTCAGTGCTCGGTTATGGTATAAAAGGAAACCTTGTACAAAACACGCTCTTAGTCCTAGTAGTTTCAGTTGTGCGTTGATACGAGTATGCTAGTAGTATATAATTAAATTGAAAGAAGAAATATATATTTCAGTTGAATATCAGTGGGTACCCAAAATAATAGAAAAAATAAACTGACTCTATAGCATGGTATGTGTCATTACAATCATCATAAAATAAACAGCATAGCCAACGTAATGTTGATTACAATAGAGACTGTTACTGCTAATTCATTTCGCTTAATCCCATATACTCTTGAAAGACACTCGAGGGAATCAAAAGAAAAACGAAACAGAGGGTGGGCTTTTCCTTGTCGAAAAGCACACAAATGTACCTAAGATAAGTAAATATGTATATGTAGGTTTAGATTCACACATGTACATGTTTATTAAGAGTATTTTAAAAAGAAAATTTTGCGATACGTTTGAAATGTGCCCTTTGCTTCTACCTTTCCCTCTGGGGCAATAAAAACCCGGCTGAAAGTATATAGGTATTCTGTTCGGTCGGTATGTTAACATTCTGGAGCACCTTTGTATCCCGTGGGATAATACGTGAGGATAATGTCAGGCACTGTTATTACATAACAGGGTTGATTCCGTGGCGGACTGGCTCGTGATACTACTGTAGTGGTCAGCAAGTAAGTGAAATGTCATTTATAGTATTTTTTTTGTTTCCAGTATTTTTTGGGTTATTTATAGGTGGAACGTTATTTTTTGTTTTGTTTTTTTCTGTGGTTAGCAAGTAAGTGGGATGTCATTTTTATATATATTTTTTTGTTTTTTGGGTTATTTATAGATGGAACGTTGATTTTCTTGCATTTTTTTGTAGTCAACAAGTAAGTGAAATGTCTTTTATGTTTTTTTTTTGTTGCCAGTATTTTTTGAGTTATAAAGGTGAAACGTTCTTTTATATTCTTTTCTGTGGTCAGCAAATAAGCGAAATTAAATTATTTTTTGTTGCCAGTATTTTTTGGATGTAGGTGTTATGTTGTTTTTTTAGTTTTGTATTTTTTTTCTGTCGTCGTGAGTACTTTTGAGAGACAAGAACTTTCAGCTTTGAGTTAAACATTGTATGAAAAATAAAATACTAATTTCTTTTCTTATTATCATATTTTACACGTTATAATATCAAATTAAAACTAAATTATTCAAGCTTGCAACTTGTCGTCGAGAATTTGAATTTCATCGTATATTTTCTGTACATTATTTCGGGATCTACTAGTAATATATATACCTCATCAAATTTTCATCGACTATAGATTATACACTTTAAGTATATTTTTACGATCACTGTGATGAAAATACATATAAGTATTTACGACAAGGTTTTTATATACGGAGTAAAATTCAATAGGCACGCATTGACTACAAATTATGTTTAAAATCGATGATGAGTCGAACTGGCCCTGAAAATTTATGGTCCTTCAAAAGCGATAAATTAAGGTTGGTCTAACGAGGCCCTGTCGAATAATAATCTAGGGTTTTGGAAACCATTAAAAGGCTTTAGGATCCCATTATTGAGCTACCGGAAAGAAGGTATTGGTTTATTCACAGCTGGTTTTGTTGGATAACAGACAATTTTTTTTTTTTTTGTATCAAAAATTAACTACCTCCAAAATCGTAAATAGAAAGAATGTTTGAAAACTGTTCAAAACAAAGTAAGTTACAAATCTTTCAAATCTAGTGAAAGAGGACAAATAAATAAATCAGAAATCTTTCAAATCTTCTGGAATGGGAAACTGTCAACTTACAGTTCCGAAGGATATATAAGATCCTTGCTTACAGTTTAGGGATGCACGTATGAAAATGTGACGTCACTGCTGTGTTATGCGCTTACAAAAGAGTGGGAGATAGTGTCAGACTTTTACTGACTAAAAAACCCCGTTCTTTCATTGCCTTTCATACCAGGGCCGAGCCTTCTTTTCTCAAGCTGACTCTGGTCCCCAGTAGGCTTCGACCTTGCCTGCTAGCAGGCTGGGCCTCTACGGTTTGCTGACAACTCCTTGCGGCGCATGAGAACAATAGGTACGCGCCGTCGACGACTTAGGCTCGGTCCCACTTTTCTTTATACTACTATCTAAAATACTCATCACTACGTCATTTAGAAACAAATGTTGGTGTGGTTTTTAGAAAAAGAATTTATTTATTGATTAATACGAAATATTGTACAAAAATAAATAAAGCAAGGTACCCAATTAAGGAGAATAATCTTTTCTTTCACACAAACAATCTTTGACCCAAACTCCGTTGACATAAGCCAGGCACACACATTTACCTGTAAACAAACCCGAATAAACCTGCCACCCAACACTGCTCCCCAACATATGTTTGCCTTCTTACGTCCTAGACATTATTAACACTAGGAAAAGCAACCTACATACCACGAATAACAAACATCGAGATAAGGACGAAATGGACCCAAATATACTGCTGTTAAAGTGTCCTTTAAACTTGGCATTCCGAGTCCCGAGTCCCTTTACCCAAATTCCACTCCAATTAACCGCCAAAAAGTGTTAGTTGCCACCAAAATCCTAATTTCATAATATATTTTTTGACCTTCAAAGTTGTAGAAGCGTTCTCGTGTAAGTAGAGGGAACTATAAATTTATAGAGTCAACAAGGTACGGAAGGATTTTGTTAAAGTAAATTGTAGGTATATCATGCTTACTGTGACAGTTTTAGACTTCCTAACTAAACAATTTTATGTAACTTAAAGTCCCTTTTGTTGTGTCAATTTGTTAAGTATCCTTGTTTATTCGGGAACCTTGGAATCGGGGAAAAGAAAACAGTGTTTATCACCGGTTTATTGTTCCGCGCCGGTAGTAAGATTTAATGAGGACTTTGAAAAGGAAATATTATCTTTCTACAAACAAAATAATTATTTTTGTCTAGCTTTAACATTGACAACCATTATCGTTGCTTAAATTATTTTTATTAGCAGTTTTTTTGGTGACTTTTTTCCTACGAAACTAAGTAATGATTCGGTCTTTATTGTACACACAACTTTTATTAAACAAACAAAATAGGATAGCTGAGGTGCACAGGCAAGCTACCCATACGTACGTCCATCCGTACAAAGCGTTTTGGCAACACATTCATTATGCGTACAGCTAAAGGGCGGAATTCTCTGCCGGAGTCAGTGTTTCCTGCTATAACCTTGGGGTCTTTAAGTCAAGAGTAAATCGGTTATGCAAACATTTAAGCACATTAGTAAATTATACTTAAAACTAAAAATATACTAGAAAAATACATAACACAATACATAACCATGTTATGTACAAAAGTAAAACTTATACATACATATTTATTGGTCAATTTTACAGGGAATGTTCCCTAAATCTTCCCCTGAAAACCTACAACGAAAGGCTAGTTCATAAGTTCTTCAATTTTTTTTCTCGAATAAGAATTTTATTATAAAAGCTCTTGTAGATATTAACAACAGCGTCTCAATCGATAGACGATGAAACGCCGCTCTTTCATTATTAAATCTATTTTAATAAAAGCGAAATAAAATCTCAGATACTATAATACCTACAAACTTAAAATTTGGCAGAAACTCTACCCCTAAAGGGATAAAATGGGGTTGGAAGTTTGTATGGAGAAACCAACTTTCACGCTGGCGAAGCCGCTGGTAAAAACATCATCATCATCATCATCATCACTGCAGGGATTCAGGTAAAAACAATTCTAGAAATATAAAAATTTCATGAAAAAGTTGCCTTCAAAGATGAACAACATGTACCTTCAAAGTTTGTTAGCAACAGTTTAATTTCAACCTTCCAGGTATTTTCCTCTCCTGTTCCACTTGAAACGGGTCTCAATTCCGGTACGTCACGTCGGTTCCCGTCAATCACGAATGGATCGGAAATCAAACAGTACCTTGCTTGATTGTTGGATACTTCGAAACAGTTTTTATCAGTTTTTAGTTGTTTTTAGTCAGAACTAGGTTTTTGAAGGATATTTTCGCATTTTTAAGGTTCCGTTACTTAAAATGAAAAAAAAAACCTTATAGGATCATTTTGTTATCTGTCTGTCTGTCTGTCTGTTAAGACACTTTACCTCTTGAAAACCTGGAGATATTGAATTTAAAATAAAAACATATGTTTATAGTCTGCGGTCCCTTGAAGCTGTGGAAAAATCAAACTTGTAAGTTAACGACTAAAAACGTATATTTCGACACTTTCAAGGGAACCAAAATAGGATTTATATATAGGATAATTTCCGTTGCCTGAATGTGGAATTGAATGAATCCTGAAATTTGGCATGAAGCAAAGCCTTTTATAGTACAGATGTAGGAATAAATCTGAAAATTTGTTGTTATGTCTGGTGCTATGTCACAAAAAAAAATTTTTAGATTCGGATGTTTCGAAAATTTTAAAACTCGATTCTTGAAATTGAACTATTTATTTATTGAACTATTTAGTTTTTATGGAAACCTTAGTGCGCGACTCAGATTCGCAATTAGCCGTTTTTTCTTTTTTGTAAGAGAAGTAGAGTGGTGGTCCAGTCGTTACGGCCCTGACTTACGACTTACATTTTATCTGAATCCGTTCATATATGAACTTGTAAGAGTAACAAACATACTTACACACACACACACACACACACACGTAATACGTATGTATAAACTGTCATCTTTTTATAATAAAAGTGTGATCTTGCGAAAAATCAATGATTTCCACTTTCTCGCCAACCCATATTCCAAACGCAATAAAATGTAATAAATATTTACAGAACCATTTCAATATCATAAAAAGACTGCTCAAATAAATTGGAGTTCCATTGAATTGAAAACACTAATATCCTGCCTATTATTATCAACAATAGATGTTTAATAAACAACACAATAGGTGTTAAATATCCATTTCGTTTTGTGTAGTGTTATTTCGTTCATAAATTTCGGGAAAAACCCATTGAAAAGGGGCTAGAGTTATGTGGATTTGGAAAACTGTTTGACTTTGTTCGGTATAATGTTTTTTATAGTATTTTATGGGTTTGGTTTTAGACTTTATGATAGTAGAAGTCATTATGGCTTTCGTAGATATTTTCCAAAATGGCTGCCGCTGGATATAGCTTTTCCATTATGCCAGTATTCAATGGGCTTTCGTGGATATTTTTCAAAATGGCTGCGGATATAGCTTTTCCATTATGCCAGTGCTCAATACTACCAATATTTTTTGGAAAGCTAAAATCGATATGGTTGCAGGATGGTGGGAAAATCATCCAAAGACATTATCAGAGCAGGATGATGTGTCAGACTGTTACTGACTAAAAACACACTCTTGTTCCTTCTTAGCCTTTGTTCCTGGGCCGAGGTTCACTTTCGCACAAACTATGGCCCCTGTAGGTTTAGATCCTGCTAGGCCCCTATGGTTTGCTGACATCTCCTTGAGGCGCGCGTGGAACACTACGCGCCGTCGACGACTTGAGCTTGGTCTGTACGGTTACCAGACGGTCGGACGGCAAGCTACCCTTTGCTCACCGTCCGGTCATCGTAGTCCTGGAATACAAAGAGCAGTTTTAGTTTTAGTCAGTATAAGTTTGAAACTCGGTCTCGCTCCACAAGCACCCGTATTTTTAAAGAAGTAATTATTTGTTGCTAAGTAATTTCTTGTTAAGTCATTACTTGAGGTTCGGAATCTTCATTAAAAATTTCAATTTTTCTTAACTATAAAATACAAATCGTTACTTAATTAGTTACTTTTACTCAAGTAATTAGTTTTACTTGTTTATAAATACGGGTGTTAGAGCCCGAGATTTTTTTTGACGATTTCCAACTCTCAATAAATAAGCAGTTATCATGTTAATATTCTTAATTCAAGCAATCAGAATTTTGTAATATGTAACTTGATTTAAAGAGTGTCTAATGTACATAGAGTTAGAGTTAGTTAGCTAGAACTACATTAGACCGACACACGAATAACACGCCTGAATTGTACGTAGAATGACGTCGCGTGGCGTGGATCAAGTGTAGCTCTACAAGACTAGTTTCTGTATAATATATAGGTTTGGACACCGATGCACCCAGGTCGTCGTGTGTGGCACAAGTGTGCGCAGTATAGTTCTAGCATTACTTGCAAGTTCTTCTCCTCAGTGATCTCTCTTTTGTTTTGAATTTTTGACTAACAGATGAACCCCGTGACATTTTGAAAGTACTTGATAATGACTATTTGTACTAAAAAATCAAAAAAGCTGAAGCATTTGTTGGACTGGTCATACAAATCTCAAGAACAACTAGTCCGAATTGAAAAAATATTGCATAGCCCAATTATATTATCAAAGAAGATTAAATTTATATATAAATAACATATCATCACACTACGATCCACAAAATTGGAGCAGTAACCAAAACTGTAGGGGTCCAGCAGGGCCGAAGCCTACTGGGGCCAAAGGTTATGTGAGACTGTCACCAAAGGCCCCAGGATAAAGGCAAGGAATGGAAAGGTAGGTTTTTAGTCAGCAAAAGCAGGAACAGGCTAGCAGATAATGACAAAATTAATTGAAATAAGTTAAAAAAAATGTTTAACACGTTCAGACTGGCACCTCAAGAGTAGGTACTTGGTATCCGACAGCGCAAATCTTCATATGGCCACATCACCGCCCCATGAACCAAAAGTCTTGTCGAGCGGGGTGCGCCACCGGTGGGCTCGGACAGGATTAGACAGGAATTGTATTCTCTCTCTTTCTAATAAGCAAGTAATCGTAATATAAAGTATTTGAAATTGAAAGTATAGTGTGACGTGGCCACCGGTGGTACACCCCGCCGTATCAGCAAATACTCTGTGCTCCACCGGTGGTACACGCCCATCTGATCGTGTTAAGTGTGAAACTAGTTGTTTTAATAAAAATATACATTTATAAGTTCCATCTACAGTCAATTTTGAACTTTATAGACGTGGCGTCATGATTACGGTTATCTCAGGACGTGATACAAATATTAGTGGCCCATAAACGCCCAATGGATTAGATAATACTTAACATAGCATAAATGGGCTGGAAACAGCTAGTTTATGATATGTTTGATTAAAATAGGGTTTGATTTTGATGTTCTTAACTGCATATATGTACATAAACAATTTTGAAACTGAACCTAAGTATCTTAATATTTTTTATTTTATTTTTTATTTCTTTTGTGTTTCTTGATAGCTATAACCTAGGGGTCTTTAAGTTAAGAGTGAATAGGTTACTTCTAGGCAAGCGTGCTCCATCCTTGGCCACATCATCGCTTACCATCAGGTGAGATAGTGGTCAAACCTGAGCCTATCCTCAATAAAAAATAAATAGCTGTTTCGGGTTCAAAACAGCCAGTCGACCCTTCACAAATCAGCACATTTAATTACTTTCAGTTTGAATACAAACCTAATAAGCTCTATTTTTTTTTAATACTGATAGTTCTTTTTTTTATTTATATAAACTAGTGATGCAATAATTGTTGATAGTAAGTCGCACTAGTTTATTAAGAGTCAATTCACTCAAGCCTTGAAGACACCTATTATAATCGGACGGGAAGACCGCAGCAGGCAAACAGAACTGTTCCAGTCCTTCGATGTACGCGGTATACACGACAAGGGAAAACGCTTAGTCAGGACCGTAAGTTTAGCAACGTAAGGGCGGATATTTTCTGTATGTTGGATTTTCCGATGGTATAACGGAGATGGCGGAATGAAGTCATGCAGTTCCCGCGCACTTATCCAAAATGCATCGTGTAAAAAACCGTTCATACAAACAAACGTTTTCTATTTCAAAACCTGTTTCTGAAGTCCATCTACAGTAACTACAGCATCTAACCGCTCACTTCTCATATCAGTCGACCTAAATGTCTACAAAACTTTCGCATAGCTGTGCGCATCGCATCTGATCCCAGGGTAATGGCGCCCAAGATACAGGATTACTAATGTCACCTATATGTTAATGTGAACCGTTTAGCGTATAAATTGATGATAGAAGGAAAAGGGTAGTAATCCAGATCATATATTGCTGTAATCATACTAAACTATAATGCTGAAAGTGTAAAAAAGTTAGTTTAATTTTAGTTTTGTAACTCATGTGATCACTCAACATGATTCAAAAGAGTACCCAAGGAGTTTCTTGCACGTTTTTCTCCATAGAGATCTATGCTTTGAAACGTGCAATTTAGCTTCATTTTTTTGACTGACCAACATTTTGACAGTTAAAAGTGCCTGTATTATTTGAAATAAATTCGGATCATAATAATATATTGTCAAACATATTAAATATAGACTACCAATAGACAGGACATAGCGAACAAAATCGTGATCCGATAGTTGTTACCTAGGAGTAGTACTAAGTCACTCAGTCTAGTGTGGACGAATGGACCTAACTTCAGTTTATTTTCGTAAATATTTTTCGTATCTACTCCGTAATTAATTAGGATTCAAAAAATTTCGTAAATAGTTCTAGCTTAAAAAATATAAATTACGAATTTGATTCGCATGTTTAATATTGCGAGCTAGCTGACATAAGATGACAGTTTTTCTAAGACATTACATCTGATGGCCGCTCTATTGTATCTCTTTAATCTCTTTGTATATTGCTATAATCGTACTAAAATTACAAAGTTGAAAGTATAAGTATATTAGTTTCAGCCTATTTTTGTAACTTATAAGATCACTCAACATGATTCAAAAAAGCGCCCAAGGAGTTTCTTGCACGCTTTTCTCCATAGAGATCTATGCTTTGAAATGTGCAATTTTATTAACTTTTTTGACTGAACGACATTTTGACAGTTCAAAAGTGCCTGTAAATGGTTTATTTAAAATAAACGTTTTAATTATCATTTGATTTGTGTGTGTATGTTACTCCTTCACGAATTCTGAACGAATTTGGGTGAAATTTCGCATTGTAGTAGATTATGTCCTTGAATACCACAGAAAATCATATTATTGTAAATTATGTTTGTATCCCGAATGTGTGTTCATTTAGTCAGAAACAAGTTAGCGTATATAATCAGTTTGTTAATAATCAATTAAGATGAAGTCAGATTATACTTATCTAAAAGCCAAATAGTTCTTAACGTAACTATTTGGCTTATGAATAATTATTATAAAATATGTAAGTAAGCTGATTGTTGGAATATAATTATACTACATAATTATCACGATTTTGAAATATATTCTTTCACCTACCACACTTTGTCTCTGTATTACCCAAAAGATGACTGGTGTGTTAAAATGCCTTGGGTGTTATGTCCACCTCTATGCTTTTGTTTTCATAAATAATTAAATACTCAAAGAAATAAATTTAGTAAGGTTTTATGTGACAGTATCATAAACTACGGTACTATTGTCATAATAAGAGTTTATCACGTAACAAAAGATTATTAAAATTTGAGTGTGAGGTAGAAATAATATCATACGAATATTTTAAAATCTCATTATGTGCGCGCGACAAATAATTAATAATGGTTAGTTATAGAGACCTATTCTCTATCTGATTAGGTAGTTAACTAAACGTAAACAATCTTGATATGTCTTTTGATTAAAAAAAAATCGTACAGAAGACATACAAGGATTATTCAAATTTAGTTAATTACCTAACATCGGTTTAGGTAAATAGCTAATTGTGAACATTTTTAGATAACATTTTTAGACTGTTTTTAGATAAAAGACGTGTGAAGATTGTTTACATTTAGTTTATTATTATTATATTGATTTTATATACATATATTTGTCCTCATTGATTTCTAAATTTAGTATACATTTGGTATAACAATATAACGTTACCGCAAAATCAACAAGCCATAATTTTATTTGCGTGTTTCAAGCAGCTACTGCACATAGATCTCAATATGCCACGTACACAAAATGCCTCATGCCTCGGTATGGCAACGAGGCATAAATATTCCACTATATTAAACTGAACGGGGTCGGAACACAAGCCCCAAACAAAACACTGGCTTGTAAAGAGACGAATACAGTAATAAATAACAACCCTTGTATTTTTAACTTACTTCAAAATTGGTGGAGGCCATTTTTGTATACAGAAATCCTTCATGAGTGACAGCATATCACTCTTGAATGCTACTTTTGCTGTTCAGAAAATCTCAAATTAAATTATAATTAAATTATTTAACGCTGACTTCCGAAGTTAAAGTTATTTTGCACTTTTTTGTGTTCTTTTTTTTACATTGAAGTCGGTTGTATTTTTTTTTGTAAAAAGCTTTTTATTTCGCGCTTTTTAGTTACAACAACCTTTGTATTTTTAACTTACTTCAAAATATGTGGAGGCCATTTTGTACACAGAAACCCTTCATGATAGACAGCGTATCACTCTTGACTGCTACTTTTGCTGTTTACAAAAGTCTAATACAGACCCTATTTTACCAAATCTCTTAAATTAAATTACATTTTACATACATACTGCAAAATAGGACATCTTAAGGCCAAGCAGCGGGCTCGTGAACGAAGAGCAATGGGTAGCTCGTTGTCCGGCCGTCTGATAAGAATCAAGCCTGTGCCGATGACATGTTGTGTTCCACGCGCGCTTCAAAGAGATGTCAGTATAATGTTAGGGGCCTAGCAATACCTGTTAGGACTGTGGAAAGAAAGAAAGAGTGATCATGACCCTGGAGAGCTAAGGGAAACTGAAGGAGTACAAATGAGAATTTGTGAAAAAGGCGTGCAAAGAGGCTAATTGGTGATCCAGATTTGATTAAATTCAATCTTCAAAGCCTTGAGCACAGACGTAGAGTAGCCAACCTATCGGTTTTATACAGGATACATTTTGGATAGTGTGCGCGGGAATTGCATGACTTGATTCCGCCATCTTCGTTCTACCATCGGACAATCCGATGTACGGCGAATATCCAACCTTACGTTGTTGAAACTTCTTCGGTCCGAACTAAGCGTTTTGCCTCGTCGTTTATACCGCGTTTATCGAAGGATTGAAACAGTTTTCCTGCTGCGGTCTTCCCGTCCGATTATAATTTGGATGTCTTCAAGCCTAGAGTGAATATCTTAATACACTCTCTCTCGGCTCTTAATAAACTAGTGTCCCTTACCATCAAAGATTACATCACTGCTTACCATCAGGTGTGATTGCAGTCAAACACTAGTTTATAAAAATTTAAAAAAAAGTCAGTAAAAGTCTGACAGGCACTCTCGCTCTATCTAGAGTGGAACTTCTTCCGTTATACACCGTAAAATTTTGGTCGTTTTAATCCCGCGGAAGGGTCGATTTGGTACATAAAACACTATCGATTTATAAAGATAAAATTAAAAAATAAAGTACTTTTTTCTAAAACTCGAATTAATATACGCATATACGAAATTAATTTCTTTATGTAAACGAGTCAATGACCTTGTAGGGAGTTGTTGGTCGTTGCGTACTAACTACCTACAGTTTATTGGTCATCAGCTGACGTATACTTAAAGAAATCAATTTCGTACATGCGTAAATTATTTCGAGTTTAAAAAATAAGTACTTTATTTTTCATTTTTATCTTTACAAATCGATAGGGTTTCTTGCACCAAATCGACCCTCCGCGGGATTAAAACGACCAAAATTTTACGGTGTATATTATTCTTTGACTTCCCACCTAAAAAAGACCCATTGCAACCAAAAGGAATAAAACAATTTTTTTTTTTAATAGGTTTTTCTGTCAATCAATTCTTCTAATACTGTTGTATATTTTTACAAATTTTTATAGGCGGTCTTTACTTAGACGATAACATAGTAACGATTGCAATCTATCTCGTCTCAAATCTAATGGCGTATTACTTTTCAGGCTCAGCGTTCTCGTAAAAATGGACGACTTTGTTATTTTGACTCTTAAGTAAAATAAAATTGGTACTTTGTTTGAGTACTAAGCCTCAAATTATGACTGAATTTAAATGAACGTGATTTTCTTTGTCAGACAATTTCATTTGTAACGTCTTTTTCATTATTACATACACGTGTAATATGAATCTAATTTGCCTTTTTTTAAGGAAGGAAATCATAAAATATCTCCTCCCACTCTGGCTGAAGTGAGAGGGAGTGTCAAATTTGTACTGACTAAAAACCCACTCGTGTAAGAACACAGGTCAGTTGCCCTTTGCTTTCCAGGGCCGCAGCAACTCTTTTAAAAATCCCTTAAGCATGCCACAAACGTGGTGGTAAGTCCATTCTTTGAGCAGTGGCTAGAGAGGCACCATGGCGTAATCATTTTTTGCCTGATGTAGGTGCTCACCGATTTGGAAAGTGTCTATTTCGAATCGAGGTGGAAAAAACGCCCGGAGGACACGATAGAGTGTCCTCGTGATGGCAATCGGCGATGATCTATTCTGTCATTTTTTAATGGTACATTTTAAATAAGATATATACTAAATAGAGTTCATGAAATAAAATTATATTGTAAAATAGATTTAAGAAGGCTGGTGGAGCCAAAAAGCAGGAGTAATGTTTTTACATTAATGTAAAAGTGTAAATTCGTTAAGAAAAATAAATACAAAGAAGAGGAAAATCGAAAGGGAATCACTTAAATATTTATAAGTTAACTTCTGTCACTGGCTTTGCCCGCGCGAAGTAGAAAACAATATATATTTTCTAGTCTATGTCACTGTGATAAAGTTGCATTCTAATGGTGAAACAATTTTTAAAATTGGTTCAGTATTTTTTGAGTTTTTTTTTAATTGTGAAACAGGAAGAGGGGGAGGGGTTATTATTAGGAAAACATCGTGAGGAAACCGGCATGTCCTAGAAACAAAAATTCGAAGACATGTGACATTTACCAAACCGCACTGGGCCCGCGTGGTGGATTACGGCCCTTTTCGTCTCTTAGTTAGGAGGTCTGTGTCCCATTAACGGGAACATTAAAAGGCTGATGATGATGATGATGATTAATTAATAAACAAAAATAAAAATGTTTTCTCCTTTTTGTACTTTACTGCCGGCTTCATTCGCGAGGTTTTCATAAGAAACTTTATTACCCCTTATACCCGTATTTTGAGGGTAGTTTTAAAAAATGAATAATTTTGAACTTTTATATTTACTTTGGTTACTATTTATGCTGAGTTTTAAGTATATTGGCCCAAGGAATAAAATTTTGCCTACAAATGAATTTTCCCGTTTTCACACCCTTAAAAGTTAGCTCGCTGCCCGATCGTCCGGTAACCGATCGGACCGAGCCCAAGTCTTCGACGGCGCGTTCTGTTCCCGCGCGCCTCAAGGAGCTGTCAGCCAACCGTAGAGGCTCGAAGGCAGGGTCGAAGCCATCTGGGGTTATGGGTCGGTTTCTGAAAGGAAGGCTTGGCCCCGGTACGATAGGAAACGAAGGAACGGGGTAGGTTTTTAGTCAGTAAGAGTCTGACACTATTTCTCGCTCCACCCAAGAGCGGATTGTCAGCGATTTGTCATTGGATGACTTTACCTACCATAAAAAAAAACACTTAAAAGTTGAATCATAAAAGAAAGCCTTAAGCGAAATTTCACGTTCCTAGACTCAGTAATTACTATCGCTGTGTGTAAAAGTCAAAAGTCAGTAAAATATCAAAAGTCAGTCAGTTTCTCCTTAAAAACTCATAAAAAACATTATTTTTAGCATATGTATGTACACCTGAATATAGTTTGTTCAGAATCATTAACTGAATCGATTCCTATATTTTTTACACAATATTATATTTTTTCAAAAATATTTAAGAAGGTCACCACCGACACTTAATACGACATAGGTCTCGGCAGATCATTGCGGACATTAGGTGCTAGCACACGGTTTAGTGCGGGTGCAAATCAACCCCTCAGTCATTCAGATGGCTCGGTGACCATGTCTTTGTGTGAACAACTAGGTAACTTAACAAGCTATTTTTTATGATACAGTTATGATTTTTTGTACATAGATTCTTTACATTAAAATACTAGACACGTGTTTCGGGTTTTGTATATGCTAAAAATAAGGTTGCATACATACCTATCTAACTATAGATTGAAAATCACCAAATAA
The DNA here is from genome assembly GCA_958295575.1 of Leucania comma. Classification (NCBI taxonomy): domain Eukaryota; kingdom Metazoa; phylum Arthropoda; class Insecta; order Lepidoptera; family Noctuidae; genus Leucania; species Leucania comma. The sequence continues at coordinate 18,644,839 of OY282470.1, forward strand.
TTTCTCTCGCTCTCAATAACGTGTTTTATAGCGTTGGTAACAGCGCGCAGACATCCTCTGATGAACTAGGAGCACCTAATTGAAATGAACGGCAGTGCAGCCAGTGCATACCTCTCTACATATTGCAATCATCGCTCGTTCGGTAGTAGCTGAATTGGGAGCATAGGATATCCAGTTCGGATTCCCGCTGTTCCTTTCTGAGTGATTAGGGTCATGACTTATTTATTTTTATGGTTAAAATTAATTTAAGGGCGCTTGTTATTGCGTGACCTTGTTATTTATAGAGATTGGTTCTGATTTATTTACTTTCTTTTTAATCTATGTTATCATTTGGAAGTTAATTAACTCTTGGGATTATAAACTAAATCTTAATGTCGATTTATTACTTTAAGCTTGTAGCTAATGGTATCTTTAAAAAAGAAAGTAAAAGGATTGAAGTAAATATTATCACTGTATTTTTTTCAACACCTGGATAAGAATAATATATAGAATAGATAAATAAACAATGTTTTTTTTTTATCTCCGTCTCAATCTTCATGTTTTTTGCAATTGAATTTTTTTTTTAATTGTGCATCTTTAGACAAGAAACTAAACACACTGATGACAAAAAAAAAACACTTAAAAAATGTGACTGAAATAATGTATACCCTAATTAAAATACGTTAAAATTATAATTTAAGCACTGATGTCTTACTTAATCGCACTTAGGTAGTGTTTTTTTTTTGTAAATAGTTTTCCTAATAATAGGATGGGCGTCGACATTGAAAGTTCGTCGGTATCGGTATAATTATGAGTGGATAATTATACCGATACCGACGAACTTTCAATGTCGACGCCCATCCTATTTACCTACGCACACACAAATACATCAGTGACGCAATCAAGATTAATCAAGTATTTATCAAAATGATCATTGTTTTAGGACGATAATGACTTATTTTAAAAATAACTAAAAACGAACCAGTAGTCGGTTCTGAATATACTATTTTCATGATTTTTTTTTAAGGTCATCTTACGACTTCTCCCGCTCAATGGTGGGGCGGGAGGGCGTACCAGATTTTTACTAACTAAAACCACACATATGTTCCTTCAGTTGCCCTTTGCGTCCCGAAAGTGTTCAGCCCTACTGGGCCACTATAGTTTTTCTGACATCCCGCCGACGACGTAGGCTCATTCTGGACGGTTTCCGGACGAAAGAAGATTTATCAAGAGGTTTACTAAAAATTAATTATTGAATATTTTAAAATCTTTCCCGTTTAAAAAAATAACTGAAATCGATTCAACAGTAGATCCGGAACAAAATATATTCAGGATGTGCATTTATTATGTTACATATCTTGTATAATACCTTGATAAAGCTGTTTCGGCACCAATTTTTTCCACACCAAAAGTTTCGGCACCCAAGCTATTACTCTTTCCGCACCCATAGGTAGGTTAGCTTGGTACCGAATCAACATACCAAAAATACCTATTGGTGCCGAAAGAAAAATAACTTGGGTGCCGAAAAAATCGGTGCCGACACAGGAATACTTCGTTCCTAACCTAACCTAACCAAACATCATATCTTTTGCAATTTCACTTCCTATTATTTCTAATCGTGCATTTTCTTATCATCTATTTACCCAATTGAATATACCATCGACCTATCACCCTGATACAGTAAAGTCTAACAAATAAACATAAACAAAATAGCGTCTCTACATGGAAGTTTATAACAGTAATTTCCGTAAACATGCTACCCGTAATTATTTCCATGCCGTTTATTCGCGATGCATTAAATGGTGACGTTAATTTAAGCTATATCATTGCCCTTTATTTTGTTGTGGAAATATTTTGGGTGCTAATTACTGTCTGTACTCTGCAGTATTTATGTTTGCATGTTTAATTTAGAAAACGTTTGAGAGCGTTTGAAGATTATTTGTGTGATAAATGTGTTGCCATTTATTTTGCAATTCGAGTAACATCAATTCTGTGCGACCATATTTGTCGGTTCAAAACTGAGCGTATAACATAACATACATCATGTCGATAAAATAACGTCGAACAGTTCAATACTACAATACTTCGTATTCGTACTAGCTTTTGACAGTGGATTTGCCCATGTGATATTATAATGTTATCCCAAGAGAACATACTTTCAAAGGGTCTTTTACTATCATGCGGATTTAGTCCACATGCTTATAGACTAAGATTACCTGAATAAAAAATATATAAAAATCAGACATGTAAAAATAAGTATAGTTTTTTTTTTTTTGTGGAGCTTTAAAGCGTCTGACAGAAGTTTTGGTTCATGGAAAATTTCTGACACTTATGAATAATATCTACAAAGCATAAACCGTTAAATTTTGGTCGTTTTACTCCCGTGGAGGGTCGATTCGGTACAAGTAAACGTCAGCTGATCGAGGCCAATGAACTGCAGGTAGTTAGTACTGTCGAACCCTGGGAGCTTAGGGCTCGACTACCGGGATCAATTATCTATAAAATGAAATAACTTGGGGGTTTTCACGATGATATATTTTAAAAATACTTCTTTTCACTTTGAGCGACTACATGGAACTCTCTTTATAAAACAACTTAACAATCTACTCTTGCAAATATTCAAACTAATTCTAGAATACTAACAGTCTTCGAACCCTTATACAGCCAGTATGCTAACTTATGAGGATACGCATGAGTTTGCATATAATCTTATGCAAACTCATTACGCAGACGTAACATCAGCTACGCCCCAAAGAATATAAATGTGTATATAACACAGTTATATTCCAAAAACTTTCGAAGGGTGTTAGTATGACCTACCTAATCCTAACACCGAGATCCCTACCTTTGCACGAAAGAACTTTATTCTGGCCTACGGCTTTGTAAAGCGAGCTTAAGTCAGAGTCAACGATCACTACTGATTGTCTTAAAATTCATCTATTATTACTGTGTGTTAATCCACACTCATCAATTAACGTTGCTCTGCTTAAACCCCACTGTAGCAAAACGTGCTAAAAGCCACAGCGCACAGCCCTAATTGAACCTAGGATGTCCAAGTGACATCCACCCAGACTGGGAATACATGCTAAGATTCAACACCTTTATGACTGTAATTCCTTCAGACGCTTATCGGGTCAGAGGTCAGAGAGCCATAATTGCATTGGACCACCTATAACTTCTCATTGCCTGTATCTACTCCAGAGGGATTAATAAAAAATATAACAAGAATTACTCATCTAATAACTCTTAACCATTGAAGAGTTTCAATTATCATAGCTAAATCAACAGAGTCAACCTGACTCCCTTTGCGAAGACTATGCTCCATATAGCAAAGTTGATATTAGCTCAAATTGAACATTAAGTGGCCCTCTCATAACTCTATGGGAGGTCCGGAGGAGAATCTAACATTATACTCTGGAGCAAAAACACGTCTACCACTACATCTTGTATATAAACGTTTTTCTGGGTTGTATGGCTCTGTCCTCTGAAACACCCGGCTGCGTCTGCATTCAGCTCATGGGGCGCGTTCCGCCCGGCAGCATTTTATGAAACAAAAATCACAAATTAATTACAATTTCCATCACAATAATAAACATAACAATGATTGACAATGACATAATGACATGACAGACTACAGATATTTTTCTAAGTTTATTCTACTCTGGATACTAAGCTTTTGAGCCTAAACCTATTTACAATCTTATATGAAAATGTAATTCCTACAAAATTTCTTTTTATAAAATTTCCAAAATTTATATTTAAATAAAAATGTCTGTTTTATAAAATTGTTATAACAATGGTAAGAATTTAATGAATATGATTTTATTTTACTTAAATGAAGGTAATGGGGGGACTTTCTTATAGCCATACATTTTCGTGCCATGCATCTTTTATTTTTAATTTGGGCATAAATACGACTCAACTTAACATGGTAGGACTTCCTTGATGCCATACCTATTTCAGCTTGACATGAGGCTCGATGAGAAGATTCAATATGGAAATTACGAAAACCAAACCTATTATTTTTATTTGTTACCAACGAAGTATGGATGTCATCTCCAACATCAGATTGGACCATCTTCTTTTCAAAATTGTAATCACTAGCGATATCGTATTTATATGTATTTTCCTCGTGATCACACTGTGATGCTTTAAAAAACATATCTTTATTCTCTGAAATCAAAACGGATGAAATAATAACTGGATTGGACACACCCGGGTTTTTCTCTTCATCCGTACATTCAACTTCGGATTCGTCATCGTTCTGACTGCTTACGTCGCAGCTCTGGTCATCATCGATATCATTTATTTCCTCAATATGTGGGTCGTCCATGATCATGCTAGAACATAAAACAATATTATCATCTTGGTTCATGTCATCCGGTGATGCAATTTCTTCATCTACATCTGTAGTTTCTTCTTCCTCAACACATGCTTCCATTGCTGCAATTGCTGCACGTTGTTTACAGACATAACATCGACAAGGGAACTCGTTCCTCAATTCCTCGCACAACGTTGCAAACTCCATATCATCACGGTAAGTATAATTATAAAAATACAAGGCTGGACCCTGAAGATATGCGCCTAATATGAGAGCATAATCTTTCTCAAACCACTCATAGCTTCTGGCGATTCGCCTGAACTCGGTGATAAACTCCTCTAGGCAGACCTCATCAATGCCCGAGAAATACATCATCAACATCTCTCCTTTAACACTAATTACATAATATAAAAACCACTTAGCTTTTCTATTTTCTTCGCTGCGAGAGCACACAACACAACATGGGGCTGTACTAGTCGTCTTTCTCAAATTTTCAGCTTTGTACATTCGATTACCATCGGTTCCGTATATGCGATTTTTACTAATATTTATACTTCTATTTATGCTTCTACCCGGCGCCTCCACCACTATGTCGAACCCTGGGAGCTTAGGGCTCGACTACCGGGATCAATTATCTATAAAATGAAATAACTTGGGGGTTTTCACGATGATATATTTTAAAAATACTTCTTTTCACTTTGAGCGACTACATGGAACTCTCTTTATAAAACAACTTAACAATCTACTCTTGCAAATATTCAAACTAATTCTAGAATACTAACAGTCTTCGAACCCTTATACAGCCAGTATGCTAACTTATGAGGATACGCATGAGTTTGCATATAATCTTATGCAAACTCATTACGCAGACGTAACAGTACGCAACGACCGACAACTCCTTACAAGGTCATTGACTCGTTTACTTAAAGAAATTAATTTAGTACATGCGTATATTAATTCGAGTTTTAGAAAAAAGTACTTTATATGTGTTTCATGTACTGAATCGATCCTCCACTGGATTAAAACGACTAAAATTTAACGGTGTATAAAAATCAGCCATAATTTAAGTTATGTAACTCTTAATTTTAGTTCCCTTTCTCAACTATTACCTGCCCAGGGCCCCCAAGGGGGAGTTTCAAAAGCACACAGGTATTCAAAGCACATGAGACGCTACTGAGAACCTAAGGTTTCATGCATGTGAAAATAAATTATGACAGACAGCTCTGGGATCTTAGTCTATTATGTCATTTTCATACAAGTATTTATTGTAATGCGAGGAATAAGCTCGCGGGACGCGTGCGGGGCAATTCCGCATGCGTGATGAAATCTGCATGTTAATAAAAACATCCTAACAGAATTTATTTCCTATGTCTACACATGGTCTACTCGTTTTCTGAATTTCATTCAAATCTGTTCAGAGCTTTGAGCGAGGAGTAACAAATATACAAACTTTTGCTTTTATATTTATTAGAGTGGTTGTCAATCACAGTTTTAAATCTATCTTAGCCGTAGTCCACCCCGTCTATAAAAAGCCCACAAAATAAAAATAAACTTCACTATCAAAGAGTGTGAGCCTTGAATAAAAACGATTCGCTAATTAAGACTGAAAAAGTCTCTTAATATTCTATTTTTAAAACGTGCTGGCCATCTACAAAAAATAATTACTTATTCCTACCACTACTATTTACAAGGGCTTAATGGCGTAAATATAGATGAAAGAGAGAAAAAAAAAGTAAAAACAAAGATGAAAATCGCAGATATTATAGTACAAGACCTACTTATACAAATAGAAACGGTTTTTGTATTGAGACAAGTTGCTGAATTGACAAGGTTCGTGAATAATAAATAAATGTAAGTATGTATTCTTATCAAATAGGCTTGGCTGTGAAATTTCACTCAGCAAAATTAAAAAGCGAATATCAAAGAGCTAGAAAATATCAAACATTTTTAAAAATACTTGAGTTGTAGTAAAAATACTTGTTAGCCCCCTCGGCTATAGCGGGGAGATAGAGGTATATACCCTGCATAGCTGTTTTATAGTTTGTTTTATATGCTAATTATAAATTATTTTAAATTATCTTACATTAAATAGCTCCATCCCTTTAACAGTTCAGTTTAGGTCTTCAAATGGATCGTGCAAAGAGATCGTGATATCATCTCTTTCTTCATATCTTATCATTCGTTCGTATGTATGTTTGCGTTGTTGTGAAAAGGCTGAACCATGACTTTTTTTTCCCTTTATTGATTTCGGGGTTTTTATCCACATGGATACGCCAATCCCATCGTACCCTCTTAATTCTAATTACACTAACTTAAATAACTAATGTTTGTGAGTTAGAATCATTAGTTAGATATTTTGGCCAAACTACTCAGTCTTTTTGCTCTATCTAGAAAATTTAGTTTATATTCGTCAATTAATGCTTCTCTCTCACCTTTGCTTCTGGCACATTCCATCAGCAAATGAAGCACGTCTTCAACCAATTGTGTAATATGTATTACACAATTGGGTGATGTGACCTTTCCCATGAGGTAACCAAATTTTGCTGATGGAGAGTGTCCAGAGCGTAGTCTTAAGGCTAACTTAATGTAATTTTTATTTAATATATTATCATCGAACCAGGGCATACGAGGAGGCTCACTTTGTATTACTTTGTACCATAGTCCTTTCTATTTAGAACATTCATTAAAATGAAGGACATATTCATCATAATGATAGGTTACTTTTTCAAAAGTAACAACATACCTACACACACTCACAAAATTTCGCCTCTTTAATATCATTGTAATTATGATGACATAATCGCCGTAATTGGTGATCACGGGTGACAATGATTTCACCAATCACGGTTGACCGTTCACAATCACTGCCAAAACCGTTTCTAACCGCATTAGGTATTTTGGCATCAGAATTAGCTTTAGGCACTTTCAGCTAAAACAGTAAAATAATAACACGAATAATGTAAACAAAGGCACGATAATAATTATTGATTACTACCTACTTGATGTTAGCCTAATTAACCAACTAGGGCCGATGCCCGCCAAGTTTGCGGTATTGTTTAAAAGAGTTACCACGGGCCTGGAACGAAAAAGACAACTAAAAACACACACGGGTGGGATTTAGTTAGTAAAAGTCTGATACTTCCTCTCGTTTGACCTAGAGCGAGAGCAGGATATCATTAAGTAACTTCTCTTGGTTTGAGTGGAGTAGATTGTATTTAGTACAAGTCTGACAGTCGAACTCTCGTTTCACTCAGAGCGGGAGAGGTATTGTATTCATTAAAACTTTATGCAAAATCAAGAACACTGTACAAAGGCCGACTTTAATGCCTTAGATTTCTTTTACCCGTCGACCATTAGGTGGTGCAGAAACAGAACATAGTAAGTTCAAATAAATAAAAAATGTTGTTATAAAAAACGAATCCAACAAATCAACGCTATGATGATTCCCGTGCCTCATAAATTACTCAAGCAATAACAAAAAATATAGTTAACTAACTGAAATCTACCTGTGATTCTTCACTAGTGTAGTTGCAAAACCATAGTAACTGAAAAAATCCAGGCAGAAAATAACTATTTGGGCAGAGCATCGCCATGTCTTGGTAGGAGTGATCGGCGGCGGCGATCTCCGACTCCTCCTCGCTTCGTACCTTAGTACAGGCCATGGTCCGAAGCGAGGAGGAGTGGCAGGTGGTCGCCTCCTGCGAAGCAGTAATGCAAGCAAAGGAGGAGGCCGCACACGTGAAGCACCGACGCTCACGCCCCAGCCGCCGCCGGGATTCCAATCCCAATATCCGGCCACTAAGCGACAAGTCGTTGACGGCGCCTCAAGATATCAGCAAACCATAGAGGCCCAGCAGGGTCAAAGCTTACTGGGGCCAGGATCGGTTTCTGAAAGGAAGATTCAGCCCCGGTATGAAAGACAATGAAGGAACAGCAGAGGGTTTTTAGCCATTAAAAGTCTGACACTATCTCCCGCCATACCAATGGGCGCGGAGATGTCATTGGACGATTTTCTCACCGAAAAAATAAGGCAGGAAAAAGCCTTTATGCCACAAGCAAGATAATGAGGTTAATTGACTACCAATCTTAACCAATTTCATTGAATTTCAACCAGCTTAAAATGCAACTTAATTATGCAGCCTAGACCGCGCTGCACAGAGTATAAATGGTACGGATGTGTGCGAAGTCGATCGCCGCCCGTTCGTCGATTACGGACATTTACCCCGCCGATGTCACCGTTAATCGAGGCCTGGACTTGCAACCTCGTTAGATAATTATTAATGAACCTCGATGCCCTAGGGCGTTGTGTCGTGGTCGATGTTAATCTTTGATTAAACGATCGGTTATTTCGATGGTGGAGGTTTTCGGTGCCGTCGTATTTTTAATTAAGATTTTGTTATTAAAGTATTTAGGTTATAGTATCGGGTGACCCTTGTGGAAATCCATGATGATAATAAATAAATTTATTACTTTGAGGGATGATACACGTGCCAAAGTTTGGGTACTATTTCGAATAGCATGTGAAATTGTGCATGCTTTTACGAGTCTTGTGCTGTATCTCTGTCTCTGTAAAGAGCTACCAGCCCAATAACAAATAGTATAAAATATATTTTCTATTGGATTGATAACTCTTTTAATTGAAAATAATCTTACACTAAATATTTTAAAGTAATACACATAAAATACGTAGAAAATTTTAACATTAACTAAAACACAAAAAAATACACATTTTTATAAAACGATCTGATATTAATAATTACTTTTATATATTATTATTCTTTTCACCCAGACCCGGTACAAGTATAAAAAGGTCATCATACCAATATTTGTTCCGCACGGGTATCGTCGTTGGTAATATTTGACTTTAATACACTAATAAATATATTATCATAATGGCGAAAGTTTGTAGGTGAGTGTGTAAAGTTTTTAGGTCTTTGTTACTTCCTCATGCTCGAACGGAACTGGATGAAGTGCCCATGTTCTAGAATAGCACATAGGAATAATAACTTAAAGAGCACCTCCTTTCATTATTGGCATAACATCAGTATATAGGGAGTCACCCTATATGATAATATTAGTGACGTATATTTGAAAACGTGATTGTAGCCATGATAACAAACATTTTTTTACTATGGGATAAAACCAGAAATCGCGAAAATAATCTGCTAGTCAGTACATTTATGTTCGTCTAATAACTGGTCAAATGTACTGCAATTGGCTGACTTTTTCCGCGATTTCAGGTTTGGTCCCATAGAAAAAGTTGTTTGTTATCATGACTATAATCACGTGTTTAAGTATCGGTCACTAATTACCAGTCACCTTATATATAGTAAGTATTTTTTTATTGTTGATAGGTTCGCGCTAGTATGTAAAGTATAATTATGTGTTGGACTTCTGTATAATATTACATAATTATATTTTAAACTTAGTTATGTAGGTTTAAAATGTGCACTGGAACCTATCTTCATATATGTTCTCTCTCTATAACTCAAAGGTTTACTGAGAGACTCATTGCTGAGTTAAACTCTCCTTAGTAAATGAACTGTCTGCATCTTCATTATATAGGTAGGTGGTTTCGATTCCCACCCAGGACAAATGTTTGTGTGATAAGCACGATCATTTGTTCGGTGTCTGGGTGTAATTTATCTATAATATGTATGTATTTAGAAATATATAAGTATGTCTATCAGTTGTCTAGTACCCATAACACAAGCTCTGCTTAGCTTTGGACTAGACGGCGTTGTGTGATAGTTGTGCAATATTATATAAACGAGTATATAATATAGGTATCATTATACCTATAATTTTTATGTGCAGTAAAGAATTAAGAATAGGATAGTTTTTTATACCGGGATATTGTTCCTTTAGGACAATTTTCTGCTTTCACGCAGGCAAAGTCGCTAGCAACAGCTAGTCTAAATAAATAAATCTAATATAAAGGTCGGTACATATCTGACGGAAAATGCGTCGCGTATTATCGGTCGCGTAATGCCAGAACAGACAAATATCTAATAAAACATTCAACCTGTTTTTTTTTTTCACACTCAACCGATGGTGCGTAATGCGTACGATGATGATACGCCCAACGCATTTTCCTTCAGATGTGTACCGACCCTTAATAGTCTAAACTGCAAAATTTATTATTCATTACTTGAAAAGTTAATAGTTAGTTATTCTTTTGGAATAAAAATAAATTTGATTAATTACGAGTAAAATTAAGGTTTAATAACGTTCAACAGAATTATTTTGCTCTTTGAAGATTTAAAGGGATTCATTTTTCTTTCCAACATCGAGACCAAAGTAATTATTGTGAGAGTGTTATTATTTCTGTAGCTTAAAATAACTTTGATCTTAGCGATTTTATTTCACCGCGTGATTTAAATGTTAAGCTTAGAAATCTGTATTTTTATTTCAGAGTAGCTTCTGCTGGCGGCTTCGCCCGTCTGAAAATAATATTATTTAACTCCTGAGACGTCAGGGGTCATTGAGAGGGCATTGAACTCCTTTATTAAAATAAACAAATAAATCACCAAAAAAAAACTTTCTGAATTTTTCTAGCAAAAACAAAAATATAGAAACCAAAATTTTCGGCCAAATAAATTTCGTACAAACGTGCGTAAGAAAACGATAATTAAGATTTTTTTCAAGGTAATTTAAGTTGTACAGACGCATGATCATTTAAAGAGAATATACACCGTTACATTTTGGTCGTTTTAATCCCGTGGAGGGTCGATTCGTTACATGAAACCCTATCGATTTGTAAATATAAAAATGAAAAACAAAGTACTTTTTATTAAACTCGAATTAATTTACGCATGTACGAAATTGATTTCTTTGAGTAAACGTCAGCTGATCGAGACCAATGAACTGTAGGTAGATAGTACGCAATGACCGATAACTCCCTACAAGGTCATTGAGTCGTTTACTTAAAGAAATTAATTTCGTACGTGCGTATATTAATTCGAGTTTTAGAAAAAATAGTACTTTCTTTTTTAATTTTATCGTTATAAATCGATAGTGTTTCATGTACCGAATCGATCCTCCACGGGATTAAAACGGTCAAAATTTAGCCGTGTATAATGCACATAACAACTTTGTACAACATTCTGATAAAAAAATGTATTGTTGAAATGTGTTGTATTGAATGTAATCTATGTATTGTTGTATGTGTTGTTTCTATTATTGTGTGTACATGTACAGTTAAAAAAATAAATAAAACATAGGTTTACTATAATAAGATTACAAGATGAGGAAACGAATTCATTGACAGTGAATTCGTTTCCTATCAATTTCTTTTGTTACCAAACGAATCGAAGATCATTACGAGTACCAATATTTCTCACATAGTTCCTTTTGTTTATTTTATTATGTAGCACATACTAGAAGAATAAATAATATACCAACTACCTTTAACTCTCATCCCATGAGAGATTCGCAAGACACCTTTCACGCGTGTTATTCGTAACATCTGTCCAACTATTATTCGCGAAATTTCGCACAAGACGTGATGTGCGGTGACATATGTGACGGTCAGTCCTTTGCGTCTTTCCAACTTAATGGGCTTTTTGATAGTTTAAAGAGAAATGCGTGTTTCGCAAACTTTCGCATTTAAAAAGAGAATACTTTTTTTTTAAATATGATTTTGCTCGGGTTGACCACTATCTCTTTTGATATTTATTTATTTATTTATTTAATCTTCATGCAACACAGAGTACAGAGGCGGACTTAATGCCTTAGGCATTCTCTACCAGTCAACCTAGGGTGGTTGGTTGCGCCAATTTGCTATGATCCGCGATTTTGTTTTTGTAATTTATTTTTTTGGCCTAGCAATCCTATCCCTTCCGCTTCCCTTCCCCGCACGACCTCAAGAATTGGAATGACATTGACGTTTTGTGCATCGATTGTGAATGTGACCGCTCCGCTAACATCGCCCGCTCGAAATTACAAGAAAATTGACTATTTCGTGATCCAACCATTCAAAGACTCAACAATAGTGCAGTGTAGTGCAATACAGGACCTGGCAGTGATTTGAATGTGCGAAGTCGAGGTTCGCCGGCCGGCGCCACGTGGAACCTTCGAGGTCAAAAGGTCAGTGTTCCTCCCTAATACATCCATCCCATGCCAGGCACAGTACCTGCATATTGTTAACAAACCTTAGATCGCTTTTTTAAACATACAGTCCACAGCTTATTTGCGCAACCAGTGGTGAAGAGACAATGTGGTAGGTACATAACAAGAAACATGTTTTTAGAAAACATGAGTACAAAGTATAGATACTTAAAGTTCAAATAAACATACATATATAATTAATACATAATAAATAAATATATATATATATGACGGCTCGTTCAGGATGGTTCGAGCTCTGGTCATCTACCAGGTGGGCCTACGTGGGTATCGTGCAATGAATAAAAACGGTTAGGAACTGAATCAGTTTACTTCTCAATACATTTCGGTACAGTGCACTGTTATTAGGTAGGTACAAACAACAAAACGGACAGTTTCAGAACGTCTTGACTCTGCGACGGCCTGGCTGAGAGTGTCCGCTGTACTCGACGGATTCTCCCTCTCCAAGCTCGTACCCAAAGCGGAAACGGCTGACTCTGTCTAGGCGCGCCACCTCTATTTCTTCTAGTCGCCACTAGATGGCGTGCCTTGTTTTGTTGTCAACAAACGCCGGATCCGGCACGGCCATCCTGCGAGACACACGTCCCCGTGTGTTAGTCATCATCACCACCTCAGCTGGAAGATGTCCACTGACGAGAAGTTCCAACAAGGCGTCCATCTCTGTGTGTTACTCTGAAACAAAATACATCTCGCAGTATCATATAGCTCGGTCACTCCTGACAAACACATGGAACTACTCTCGCATCGTGAGTGCGCTCCCAAGCACGCAAACTCACACACATAAAACCATCAATTCACATCTTGACCATGAGTGACCATCTACAGGTCACAAAAACGTCCACTCCGTGCGGGAATCGAACCCGTAACACGGTTCAGTCAATCGGTCAATGTTAGAACAATTCACACTTTACTCAATAAACCAAAATAAAAATAAATCGGGTAGTAGAAATTGTCATCCAGCCATGTACCAACGTTCATTGTTCTCATCATAAAGCCTTAGGAGCCCCCACAAGTAAACCACTCTAACGCCACGGCACTCATTGCCGAACACCAATCACAATTGCTCTCTCACATGTGCATCCACCACCGGCCAACGCCGTGGATCACATTGTGTATCACTCATTATGACTTCCATCAGAGCTAAACGCGCACGTACTAGCTACTAGAACCATCCTGTTGACCACGTCAACTACTCACAACGGTCACAGAGACCATGACTTCCATCAGAGCTAACCATAGCTACTAGAACCATCAACTTTACTACGCCCGACAGAGAAACTTACTCGCGTGCTCCATACAACTTAGGCTCGCTCATAACCACTGTGATCACTATCTACTTCGACTGGTACATGGCTTTCTGGCATCTTTCTTAACCTATCGTGGTAGGTACCTTTACAATACACACAACCAATCAAAATAATCCAAAACATTAATCATTTAGCTTTACGTGTGATTTCTGGCTACTCATAGCCCAGCAACCTCTAGTTACTCAACTATACCTGCGCATCCCTCCAGGATGGCCAAGTCACTGATTTAATCGCAATACTGCGTACTCACAGACTAATGTGACCACTGGATATTGATTTCTATTAAGCTACGGCTATAAATCAAATCTCCTACAGTTTAATCATCGTGTGAACTTAATTATCTCATTATGTCGACTACTTTACTGTACCCCAATTTTATCAGTTATGCGTTGATTTTCCTCCTGTCTTTATTATTTCAAACGAATCTTTAAATGGATCTAACTTAGTTTAATTGCAAAAAAAAACAACAAAAAAACTGCTAATCTAAACATCTGCTGTTTGCTAATCTAAACATACCGAAAATATATCCACTTCTACCTTCGTCAAATCAAACCTACCCTTTTATTCAAATACTACACTTTTTAAATTGCGTAACGCAAAATCTCTCACGATATTTAAATACACCTAGGGGTCTACATCACGTTTCGTCATCAACGGTAGAGAACGCGCGACTAAAATCGATAAGAAATGATTTCGTGACAAGAAGTCGCATGTGGCACTATTACAGGGCATCATCCGCTTTGGATTCAGCCATATCCCATGATCTCACCCGCCTTGGATCTAGTCTCCTTACTTGGCATCACCAGTCAAAAATCTAGTCACACACAGTGAAATCACACGTATAGGATCTAGCCACATCCAGTGGCATCACCTGCTAGGATCTAGCCGCACGCAGTGGCATCACCTCACCTTGGATCTAGCCTCGCAACCTGACATCACCCGCCTAGGATCCAACCATACCGAATGGCATCATCCGCCACGGATCAAGCCTCGCAACTTAAATTTCATTATCAAAAACAAAGTTCCACTTTTTCAAATGTAACGTTAATCCGGCTTTAGTCGACGTTCTCAAAACTACTTCAAGTGTCCCGACGCGATCGCGAACTCAACAGTTACCAAAATAATCAAAATATCGACAACTCAAACTATGTGGTAGGTATTTATTGATTAGCTTAGGACAATAACAATTGTCCGTTAGAAAACTCAGATCGCAATTCTAAACTTCAAATGTTTTTACTGGCCGCACGCCGTCATAAGTACTACTGAAAGCCTGATACATAATCTAATTTTGTAAAAAAAGGCGCACTATGTAAATGAGCTATTTTGTCTCAGATCATTGGTAACGAATACCAGTTATGCACGATTTTATTTAGTTTACAGCAATCTTTGCACATTATATCTGACCCGTCGTTTTTTTTTTTTTTAAATCAAAAGAACTAAACTAACAAACACCGAATTACTTGATCGAATAATTTGCACACAATAATTCATTCACCATTAACGCATTATTTTTTAATTTGTCTACCCCCTCACGCATTACTTTTAATTCTTTTACGCTAAACCACTATTGTCGTCTTTATACAGTCAAAGACGAGTCAATTAAACGAATAAGTTCACTTTTTGTTACACGCGTTTAACGCCTACCGGTTATAAAACAATCCAAATAACCGACGATTCAACATCGAAACAACAGCAGATTTATGTCCTACGACACGTAGAAGTCAATAACGTCACGGACTATCACGTTTGTTTTTAACGGAAAGAGCTGGCCTAGCAAACACCACATTACTTGGCCAAATAATAATTACACACAAATAATTGGCCTACCCGCTCACTCATTATTTTTTTATTTTTTTTCTTCTACGAGCATCTGAGGGTTGTTTTGATTATAATTGTTAACGTCGTAAACTAAGCAATTTTAAAATGTATCGCGGACACACTACTGGAACTAAACCCTTGCGACAATTTTTCACTGCCTAAGATAATATCATCTCGCAAATGAATGTTGGGCAAAACGCAATAAAATCTCGATTAAGCTATTATCAATTTTAACTACAAAATTAATTAACTGTACCAAGTACCTACACTAGACTGTCACACGTTATCTAAACCTGTCAATATTGCCATCCTTTGTATTACGTCTACCCCTAAATTTATATGACAGAGGGTGTCATCCTTAACGAAAGAGCACTCAGCTCCAGAATCAAAATGGAATGTGAATACCTGACCTTTTTCTGATGAAGGATCGACGACCCATACACCCGTTGCTCGCTGCGTAATGCCTTGGCGCCACTGTTGCTACCGCGCCTCTTCCATCAGGTCTCCGGATCTCCAAAAAAAAAAAAAAAAAAAAAAAAAAAAAAAAAAAAAAAAAAAAAAAAAAAAAAAAAACCCAGACATCTCCATATGACCTTGCTTTCCAGGGCCAATCCAGGCCAATCTTGCTGCCTCGTTACCGGAGATCTTGAAGTATGAATATTCTTGTTTTCAGCCTGCCTACGTCTAAATTTTCCATAGTGATTTCTGATCTGCTACTTGTCTCTCCGGGTCGAATTCGGGCAGATTCACAATCTGCGTAGAACGTTATAGTTTGCTCTCTGGGGGTACAACGTTACCATGGTCCAACATTTGTTGCTCAGGATTAGGGAAAAACCCCAGAAAAAACCTAATCAGACCATTCAAGTCCATGCTTCGATCCGGGTCTTCATTTTCGATTTTGAATAATAACCGCCAATTTTGTTCAGTGTTTCGTGACTGTTGCTCACACATCTTGTCGATTCATTTGCACGATTTTATCCCAGTTCTGATGACGGCTCGTTCAGGATGGTTCGAGCTCTGGTCATCTACCAGGTGGGCCTACGTGGGTATCGTGCAATGAATAAAAACGGTTAGGAACTGAATCAGTTTACTTCTCAATACATTTCGGTACAGTGCACTGTTATTAGGTAGGTACAAACAACAAAACGGACAGTTTCAGAACGTCTTGACTCTGCGACGGCCTGGCTGAGAGTGTCCGCTGTACTCGACGGATTCTCCCTCTCCAAGCTCGTACCCAAAGCGGAAACGGCTGACTCTGTCTAGGCGCGCCACCTCTATTTCTTCTAGTCGCCACTAGATGGCGTGCCTTGTTTTGTTGTCAACAAACGCCGGATCCGGCATATATATATAGGTACATAAATATATAAATAAAAAGTAACGAAAGAAGTTATTGAGATGATTCAGCTATTAGTGGAGAAAATAATTCCGCAACTTCCGCTTAAATGCATACCGACTTTCGGCCGCCCTGATTTCGAAAGGAAGAGCATTCCACAGAAGAATAGACTGTATAAAGAAAGAAGAATGGACAAAATCAGAAGTATGAGAAGGACAGAGCAGTAGGAGATTATTAGAGGAACGCAGATTCTTTGCGTGTGAAGAACCTAGAAACTGAAAGCGAGATATGAGATAGGATGGAGGCGAGGGAGAGTTGAGTAGAGAGAAAAGTATAGTCAGAGCGCGCAAACTTCTTCTCTGGCGAATAGGCAACCATTTGAGCTCAGACCTGAAGTTCGACACATGTTCGTTAAGGAGTCTATCAAGCTTGTCTAGCAAGACCGCGTTCAGGTCAAAGTAACACACGTCACCATAGTCAATAATAGGGAAAATCAAAGACTGCACAAGCATTGTCTTCGTCTTTGCGGGTAGAAAGTTCCTCAGACGATACAGACACCGCAAGGTCCCGTTGACTTTTTGACATACACTGGAAACTTGGCTTTGCCAGCCCAGGGTCGAGTCAAGATGCAAACCGAGGTCGGTTGATAGTAAGCAGTGATGTGGTCAGCAATGGATCAGGCTTACATAGATGTAACTTACTGCTAACTTAAAGACCCCTAGGTGGTAGCTATTAAGAAATACAGACTCCAAAATAAATACAACCCTATTTTTAGTATATGCGAAATCCGAAACACTGGTCTAGTATTTTTATGCAAATAATATTATGTACAAAATTTCATAATTGTATCATGAAATCCCACCCAGTCTCACTATTCTTTCGCATAATTTCACGAGATAAGTATGACGTGTGAGTGTGACGGGCTGTCCTTTGTCTCTTTCAAACTTAATGGGCTTTTTAATAGTTTTAAAGGGAAATGTGTGGAAGGCTAACACACGTCGTTAAGAGCGGTAAATGTGTGTTTGGTGGCTAAAAGTTTCACTATATGGTTTGTTTGCGTTTCTATGGTGAAAAATTGACGATTTTTTTTTTTATCAATTGAGTGTGTGTTTGCACTTTGTAGCAGCTTTGTTTACTTGTTTGTTGGTTTGCAATTTTTTAACTGAATAATTTAAGTGTTTTATTACCCAGTTGCAGTAGTTTAAAATCGAAATAGTGTAGTAGACTGTATTAATGTTTTTGACCTTATGAGGAGCTTTTTTTGTAGGAAGTCACCAAATAACCACTTCTACTTTTGAGCGAGCAAATGTTAGATTGTGACTGTCACTCTTTTGAACTGGTCAAAAGCAATTTTGCTGACCTCTCTTTGAGGCAATGCCTCTTTTTGGCTTGTTTACGGAGACGCGGTGCGTTGGGTGGCGACAAGGGTGGTCGGCGTACATTGCCATAATAATATGTTTGAATTCGCGCATGCGATTACACGGTCCGCTGCTGCAATGTACAACGAACGCTCAACGCGCCGCGTCTCCGTAAACACGGCCTTAGGCGCGTGTGGAACACTATGCGCCGTTGATGACTCAGGCTCTGTCCAGATGTTTACCGGATGACAGGACAGCGAGCTACCCATTGCTCGTCGTCCGCAAATACACGCATACGGTGGCTGGAAATCGTGCTCGGGTCCCGGCGACTAAGGCGTGAGGAAGTTCGTCGCTAGCTTTACTGCTTCGCAGAAAGATCAGACTGAATTTGTGAATTTTTGTAAAGATACATTTGCATATGTAATATACACGATCCCATTTCCATCCCATTACCTGTTATATCCCGAACTCATAAAATTGTTATGCGTTGCGATGCTTTCAGTCAAGTTTATACTTATAATCTCCTGGTAGATTTAAAAATGGTGCTAACACGGTTTACCATCGTCTCATCTATGATCACACTAATATTACAAAGGTTTTGTGTGTACGTGTGTAGATACGTTTATTACTTCTTCACGCTCAAATGGCTGAACGATTTTTTATGAAACTATACGGTACACGCGTACATTATAGCCTGGAATAGTATACTTAATTTTATCCTAGGAGTATTTTGTACAATCACGCGGATGAATATGCTGGTGGATAAAAATTATACATTTTGAAATACATACAGAAAGTTTGTGATTGCGACCAAGACGGAATTTGCACGAGCCGTAGGTGAGTCTATTTTGGAGCCGAAAGCTGCAGTGACATATTTGCACATGTATCAAAGGACGTTTTTCTATGCTCTTATGATTTGTGGGGTTGACGCGCGCCCAGCCTGACCGATAAATGTAATAAAATTGTGACGGGAGTGAGCACGCGTACTTTTCTGCACTAGGAAGGAAGACAGTCTATTGCGCATCTAAAAGCGGTGGCATAAGAGCAGGTTTTCGGCTATTGAAAAATAATAAACGTCTTATATCTGCATGAAATTTTACCAATTCTCCAAGTAGGTATCTACCAACAGCTCACGAAGATGAATTGATGTCGGCATGCCCTATGACCCAATTAATAGGGTTGGCCGTAACGTCTATCACGGCCTAATGTTCAATGCCACACGTCCTAATATCGTTAGAGAGAGCCCTGCGGTTTTGTACTTCTGAGTCTACTCATTTTCCTAATTGTTATTGAGCGATTCGACTTTAGTGCTCGACTGAGCGTTGACAGTGATGTACTTTCTCTTGCTACCTACTCGAGCTTGACTGAGTAAAAAGGTTTTCTGATGGTATAAAGCACAAACAACTAATTTTTACGGGGGTACGTACAAAAGAGAATAGAACTTTACTATAGGAACATAATTTTACAAAATACTTAAACCTGCACAATTTATAGCGGTCTTCAGACAACCTTTGAATGGACTAAAAGAACTTAAACTAAAAAAGAGGGTAGTCTGCGGTGTACTGGCTAGCAATTAGATGAATGAAATAAAATTTTGCATATAAAACATGCCATACATAGATAAAAAATGATATTGCTCTGTAAAACTTACCAAATACCAGCTCTGTCACATTGTGGAACGCAATAAAGTATTGAGTATTGAGATTAAATAGTCTATAATACAACGTAGTTCAAAAAGACGGAGAAGATTGAGATTCAACTGTCTATAATAGAAAATAGTTCAAAAAGACTGAGAAGATGGAGATTCAATTGTCTATAATAGAACGTAGTTCAAAAAGACTGAAAAGATTGAATTTCAACTGTCAATAATAGAACAGTTCAAAAAGACTAGAGGATTGAGATTCAACTGTCTATAACAGAACGTAGTTCAAAAAGACGGAGAAGATTGAGATTCAACTGTCTATAATGGAAAATAGTTCAAAAAGACTGAGAAGATGGAGATTCAATTGTCTATAATAAAACGTAGTACAAAAAGACTGAAAAGATTGAAATTCAACTGTCAATAATATAACAGTTCAAAAAGACTGAGAGGATTGAGATTCAACTGTCTATAACAGAACGTAGTTCAAAAAGACGGAGAAGATTGAGATTCAACTGTCTATATTAGAACTTAGTTCAGACGGAGAAGATAGAGATTCAACTGTCTATAATAGAAAATGGTTCAAAAAGACTAAGAAGATTGAGATTCAATTGTCTATAATAGAACGTAGTTGAAAAATACTGAAAAGATTGAAATTCAACTGTCAATAATAGAACAGTTCAAAAAGACTGAGAGGATTGAGATTCAACTGTCTATAACAGAACGTAGTTCAAAAAGACGGAGAAGATTGAGATTCAACTGTCTATAATGGAAAATAGTTCAAAAAGACTGAGAAGATGGAGATTCAATTGTCTATAATAAAACGTAGTACAAAAAGACTGAAAAGATTGAAATTCAACTGTCAATAATATAACAGTTCAAAAAGACTGAGAGGATTGAGATTCAACTGTCTATAACAGAACGTAGTTCAAAAAGACGGAGAAGATTGAGATTCAACTGTCTATATTAGAACTTAGTTCAGACGGAGAAGATAGAGATTCAACTGTCTATAATAGAAAATGGTTCAAAAAGACTAAGAAGATGGAGATTCAATTGTCTATAATAGAACGTAGTTGAAAAATACTGAAAAGATTGAAATTCAACTGTCAATAATAGAACAGTTCAAAAAGACGGAGAAGATTAAGATTCAACTGTCTATAATAGAAAATAGTTCAAAAAGACTGAGAATATGGAGATTCAATTGTCTATAATAGAACGTAGTTCAAAACAGACGGAGAAGATTGAGATTCAACGGTCTATATTTGAACTTAGTTCAAAAAGACTGAAACACAGACGACGTTGACATTTTTTTTTAATACGAGTATATATAAAGTAGTGTTTGACTGCGATCTATATTTAATCTTCCATCATTATATGAACACTTATGTTTTTCTTAACCATTAACCTTAAAAAATATAAATAAGTTGCCAGTTTGCAAGTTAACAGTATGGCCGTAATAGACGACACAATACCCTATTTGCTATATCAGAAGATAATGTACCAAATTTAATCAAAATTCCGTTTAGCCATTTTAGGACGAAGAAGTAACCAACATACACATGAGAGTGTACCTACACAAACATTCGCTTTTATTAGTGTGATACATCAGACTAACATACGATGGACTATAATTTACGATTAAATGTGAGTACTAATTCCATGTCTGGAGTAGTCTGATATTGCCCAGATACTGCTCATCTCTGAGGCAACCTGGGCGGCTATGAGGATTTTCCACTCATCCCGAAAAAAAAAAAGAAAAGTGTGTATATTTTTACTAGGGGAAAACTACCTTAAGATCAAAAAAGGGAAGGTTTGAACACACAAAATTAATATCTGACAATTTTATGCACTATTTAACTAATTATATACACGCAGTGTGAAACCAATACCAAAAAAGTATTTGGTAAATCGAGTGAAAAAATAATAACATACACTTAGATTAAGTAACAAACATTTACAGGTAGTGATAACACAGTTTGCCTTCCACTTGCAAATATAAGGGTGTTCAAACAGTACCTTGATCAACGTGCTGATTACAGAAAAATTGCTTTTTGGGGGCCCTTTTTACAGAGCACAGATATATCGCTAATAGGTTTTTGTAATTATGGAATACGTTATGTAACCATTAAAATATTCTTATAATGAAAGGAAAAGACTGAGTTACAAAGCTTTCCTTGTTATAATATGATCCAAACACATCTCGAAGTAAAAGACTAAATCCGTTTATTCATATTATTTACATTATCAAATCCTATGAAATTACCGTTTTTTTTAAATGGGTTGCTTTGATGTGGTATTGACTTTGATTAACTTAGAATTACAAGTTCAAATAAACTTTGTATTAAAAGTAGGTACTTTATTCTTTTTTGAAATTAGGTATTTATTGGTTTCTTTATGTTTTTTTTTTTTATTTTCTATATTATCGTATTATTTTGTAATACGAGTATAAGTTCTACCGTGAAAACAATGTGTCACAAATTATAATGAACCATGTCTAGACCATATTCTGAAATAGCACATGTAGAATACTTTTTATACAGCAAGTATATTCCTCGTGTAGGAGGACCACTTCAACATTACTGAATTTATCCACACAACTCACTTTTATTTCCTTAACTTGCTCGTTCTAACGTTGACAACTGACAATCCCAGTTTGCCTCGCACAAGCATATAAACCGTTATTCGACAAAACAAATAGAATGTAAATATACCAAAACTAAGGCCATCTAGTTATTTCTAACCTTAAAATATCCGCTGTCAAACATGGCAACTAGTACCAGATCATGGCAACTAAACCTAGTCTTATCCAAACAATAAGATAAGAGAGAACACTCGAGACAATATTCTACACATTCACACAACATAAAAAAAAATATTAAAAAAGAAATAACCCTCTGATATCGGGAACAAGATTCAAAATAGCAGCGTTCAGGACTAGAAAGAGAGGAATCGTATCACATTTTTTTTACTCTGACAGTTAGGATATCGTCTAATGACTTTATGGAGTAAGAGTATAATATAATGTATATATGTTATATTGTAACAGTTTTAAAATATCAGCATTCCTGCCACGGTCTTTCCGTCCGATTATAATTTAGGTTGATTCACTCTAGCCTTGAAGACTCAAGGCTAGATTGAATAGGCTCTTAATAAACTAGTGCGTCTGCGATCCAACCATCAAGTGGGATCACAGTCAAGCACTAGTTTATGTAATTAAAAAAAGTTTAATTGTTTTTCATTTTCATCAAAATATTTTGTTTACTGATGTCATAAAAATATGAATAATGACGTGTTCAGTAAACAAAGTTTTCAGCTCACTTACTGTTTGACAGTAATGTGTACAAAATTTTCAGTTTAGCTGTTTTTGATGAATGTGTTTATTTGAAGATAACAAAGTATATTCAGTTTTGCGGCGTTCTTTCAGAGGCAAAACATGTTAAGCTTATTGGATAGAATTTAATAGAGCCAGATGTATGTTAAGATAGAAATCGTCCAAAGGGCATAGGGCCTAATTTCCCAAAGGGGCTACCGAAAGTAGTTTTGAATAGTTCTCGGTAAAGGCTTTTCTTTTTTTCTTAGATTTAAGGTATCCTTTCCTTAAGACGTTTTGTAGGGAATTCTATTACCATACCTTGGCATTGCTTTCAATTAACTAAGTTTTTTTTTTCTTCTGAAGGTTTAGTTTAAAACGAAAAAGCTTTTTCTAAAAAAATTGTGCTGTAGTTTTTGCTACCTCCTTGATTGCCACAGTATTTATAATTCCGGACCGGATTTTTTCGGTTTCGTGTGAGAGCAAAACTACGAAGTTTTCTATGCTAATATTATATAATAAAATGGAAAGATAACTATTTTTATTTGTAATGAATAAACTCAAACACAACGAGACTGTTTAAAAAAAATCTTTTACCAGTAAAACACTACCTTATCACTGGGTAACAGGCATATAGTTTTTACTATTGCGCGGGTAAAACCGCTGGCAGTAGCTTAACAAACAAAATCATAGAAGGTACCAAATCAAACTGAAGTAGCAGTGGCGAGGGGAAATTGTTCACAGAACAGATGGGGGGTCGAAAGTTTCTAGAGTGGCGACCGCGTACCAGAAAATGCAGCGTTGGAAGGCCTTCCACAAGGTAACCTGCATACCTGGTGATAGAATCTGATGCGGGATGCACGGGCCTGTTCATTGTGAAGACAATCATGGGATATCTACGTCCAGCAGTGAACGTCTTTTAACTGAAATGATGATGTTGAAGTTACCTACTCGATTCTTAAGTGGACTCAACTCGAGTAATGGGTAGCTCGCCGCCTGACCGTCCGGACCGGGCTTAAGTCATCGACGGCGCGTATTGTTCCGCGCGTACCTCAAGGAGGTGACAGCAAACCGTAGAGAGTAATGTGAAAGTGAAACCCGGAGCCCTGGAACGAAGGCTAAGAGAAGAAACAGGAGGGGATTTTTAGTCAGTAAGGTCCAGCACTATTCCTCGTTCCGCCCAAGGGAGGGAGATGTCATTGGATGATTTTCCACCTAAAAAAAACTTTTTACAAAAAAAAGTTTCAAACGACTTCAAAAAAACTCTAAAAAGTGCAAAATAACTTTAATTTTGGAAGTCGGTGTTTCTCGTATAAACAAAGCAATTTTACTTGTAACGACAATTCTGCTATGATTTTTTGAAGGTTTCCGTTCTATAACTTCGAAGTTCATCATCAGATCAAAACAATATTTCTATGGTACCAACACAAGAGTATAATCTTTCAAATAAAACAAAAAAAATTAAAATCGGTTCACAATTGACCGAGATACAAAAAAAAACATACAGCCGAACACAGAACCCTCCTCCTTTTCGAAGTCGGTTAAAAAATGAGCTTAATTAGTTTTCACATAATAAGACATTAATTTCAGCACAGTTTTAACAATGCGTTAGTCATTTTTGATGGTGTGAAGATGAACATTATTGGCAGTTTGAAGACGGATGCCATTTGGTTAAGAAAAATCACGCGCTTCAAAAGAATAAAGAAGTTATTATTATTGTTTAACCATTTGTTTAACATTTACATGACATAAATTAAACAACATTATCTTTAGTATATGTGAAACCTAAATATTGTTTGTTCAGAATCAGTAACTGAATCGATTCCAATAATTTTTACACCATGTTAGATATTTCCCAAAAATATTTTTAATAAGTCACAAGTTGAACACCACTGACACTAAGTACAACGGCAGGTCATAGTGGGCCTGAAGTGCCAGCACACAGCTAGATGTGGGAGTAAAATAATGCCTCAGTCGCCCGGATAACCCGGTGACTATGTATTTGTGCAGACTACCAGGTAAATGTACCAGGTTTCATAATAAGCTTATAACATTGTGATTTTTCATGATACAGTTTTGGAGGTATGCGGAACAGAGAGTAAAGTCCCACATACCTCCGTTGAAAAGGGAGGATCCTCCGACCAGACAGGTGTTATATCTGGTGGGCTACTGCCCGATAGATGATTTCGGGTTTGTTCTATATGTTCCAATCGCGCCGCGAATCTTACTTGCGCGATGCAGGATTAGTTCTTTTTGTGACGACATGGATGTCGCTACATCACTCCCCTCCGGAGATCGGAGATCGATGGTTCTTGATGCTTCTTGATGCGTCGTGATGCGTGCCAGGCCAATGGAGGTTGGTTCCAGTGAGTCGGAACCGGATTCCGCATAGTTCTCGGTGAGTCGGAACTGTCTGCGGTGATGCCCCAGTGAGTCGGGGTGGTGCTATCCCAGTGAGTCGGGATACGATGCTGCAGGCTCCAGTGAGTCGGAGTAGTGCGGCTGGCTCCAGTGAGTCGGAGCGGTGCTGTGCGACGTAGGTCTTGACTGCTGTCGTCGACCAGGAGAGGTTCTTCAAGGCTCTTCATGTGACTGGCCGAAGGCGCAGGTGTTTAGCCAAGGTCGCTGATGAGGCTGAGGGTGATGACCAGGTATGTCCAAGTAGGCATGCTGGTGGTCAGGATACCCATATAGCCGTGGGTGCTGGCTGTATGGCTCGCTGCTCGAAAGCTTGAGGAAGTGATGATGACGTCACGAAGTAGTTGCTGCACGAAGGCTGCGCTGACGTTCTTTGTCGAAGGTCACCAGTTTGGAGGTATGCGGAACAGAGAGTAAAGTCCCACATACCTCCGTTGAAAAGGGAGGATCCTCCGACCAGACAGGTGCTATATCTGGTGGGCTACTGCCCGATAGATGATTTCGGGTTTGTTCTATATGTTCCAATCGCGCCGCGAATCTTACTTGCGCGATGCAGGATTAGTTCTTTTTGTGACGACATGGATGTCGCTACACAGTTATGAAATTTTGAACATAGATTACTAGACATAAAAATACTAGACATTTTTTTTATTGTAGTTAAAATCATCAAATGACAAAACTCGCCCTTGGCTGGGGCGGGAGATAGTATCAGACTCTTACTGACTAAAAACCTACCCTGCTCCTTTCATTGCCATCGTCCCAGGGCCCCGGGGTTCAGTAGGCTTCGGCCCTGCTGGACCCCTACAGTTTGCTGACAACTCCTTGAGGCGCGCGGGAACAGTACGCGCCGTAAACGACTTGTACTCGGACCGGTCTGCTACCGGACGGACGGCCAGCGAGCTACCCATTGCCCGCCGTCCGCGAGCCCGCGCCTACGGTGGCCGGAAATCGGGATCGGAATCCCCGCGGCGGCGAAAAATACTAAACATGCGTTTCAGGTTTCGCATATACCTACTACTCGTAAAAATAATGTTGTATATTTTTTCATTATTATTTCTTATTTTATTTCGATAGTTTGTTTAGCCTTCGTGAGTGTGTCCATGGGATGTCACGGACAGACTCACGTGTTAGAGCCTGCTGTGATGACAGCAAGCTCTAACATGATACCAGCGTAGCGTGTTTTAAATATCGCAGAATATACTGAGGCGCTTTTTTGACCTCGCACATAAGTTACTTTTCTTTTTCCATATCCTTGTATTTTTAATTTATACGTTTATGTGAGATACGAATAAACGTTTTCCTTTCTTTTATCCAAATCTTCTTTCAAAAATGGTATTTCTGATGTTGGTTTTAATAATTTATTGACGTTATTTTGCTTCCCCGTTGTAGATAACTTCAAGAAATAACATCTTATTTCCATGCCAGCATACTCTGCAATAAACCAAATTCTGTGTAAGATCATAGTTGATTATTGTGCCATCAACATGCATCTTGAACTTCACTCAAAGTGAACAGGCAATGTAAGTTTTGAAGACGTGTCGTACGTGGAATAAATAACGATGGAAATGCGGCCCGAAACGTAGGTTTAACTTACGTGTGATCTTCGTTTTATATTACGTTTAAACTGGTGTTATAGACTGAGTTAAGGGCCGGTTTTAGTCACTGTTTTTTTTTTGTATGAACTCTGCTCGAGACTATGTCGACTTCACGGCCCCAAAACAGCGGTTTTATATTTGTAAAAAAAAAAAATCAATAATTGTTCAAGATTTTTGTTTTTGCGAAGTGCTTTTAAATAACAATCTTTTTTTTTTGTAACTTTTAAATATTTCCGTAATGTAATCTCGTAAATATACACGTTTGAAATCGTAAATTAGGGTCAGATTCCCGATTTTTTTTATCGAGCCAACTTATTTGTATCATGTTTTCATTTTTGCCAAGCACTTGGTCATATAGTCAATTTTAATAAAATAAATTTTCACGGTGTTCTCTTCAATATTTTTAGATTTTAAGAGATTTAAAAAACTTCAAAGAGTAGAATCGGGCCTTAAGGGTTTAATGGAACTAAAGTAATGAATAGATTGCAAGATTACTTATGAGAAAAAAGATAATGCTAAATAGTAAAGGTTGCATTATTATTTGTTACAAGCTATCCTAAGTTTTCTCATGTGTATTTGCTTATTGTTACTAATGTTATTAGCCCATAGTCTACCTCGATCGACGGGCTAACCTATTGGTTAGCTAATCTCAGGAACCGGTAATTCAAATTGAATTTATTTTAGTATTCCAAAAAAAAAAAAACAATTCGAAAAACTAGTTCCAGAGATTAGCGTTTAACCAACAAACTGTTAAATTTATAATGTTCCCAATACTGGGAATATGTTATATTTATTTTATATTATTAGCATAAATAAATAATATTTTTTATATAATTTAAGTACAGCTATTTTAGCACAAAATACTAATATTTATTTTACATAAAAATGTAAAATAAAAATTAGTTTTTCTTTATTACATCCATCGTCTGGTACTGTGCTCTTAAACTAATTAAAATACATCGGTATCATAATTTAAATTTTTGATAATAATAATATTTAATAATATTCCACAACTATCACACAACGCCGTATAGTCCCAAGCTAAGCAGAGCTTGTGTTATGGGTACCAGACAGCTGATAAACATACTTATATATTTCTAAATACATACATATTATAGATAAATAACACCCAGACACAGAACAAATGGTCGTGCTCATCACACAAACATTTGTCCTGGGCGTGAATCGAACCCACGACCTCCGACATAGCAGTCAGGGCCACTAACTACTAGACCAACCGGCCAGTCGTAAATACATCGGTTAAAAGACTTTTTCTAAAAATACTTCCTTAATTAAGAATTATAAAAACGTTTCTCCTGGAAAAGTGTTCTTTTCGCCTTAAGAACTAATGCGTGGAAGATGTTGACTTGTGAAACGTATAAAATGGGCGGTCTTATCGGATAACCCTCTGATAACCGTAGGATGGACTAATAAAACATTTGAGATTTTACTTTTTTCTTAATAAAAAAAAAAAAGAAAAACTGTTTATTTATTCGAAATAACGCGACCTTAAAACTAGTTAATAAATATAATCATCATCATCTCTTTTAAAAATCACTAGAATCAAATGAAAAAGTGAAAATTTTACAGACTTTAAAAAACACGTTTAACACATCATTTTATTTTCTCTGCTTAAACTAGATGATGCCGGTGTTCTTTATCTGACTACTCTGAGAAGAAACACCAAAACCAACTCAGGGATCAAAGTCTCTTTAAAATCCATACTGCATCTTAAATAAGATAAAATTATAAAACATAAAAAAGATTCAAGCGGTTACCATGTTTTACAAAAAAAAAAAAACTTATTTAAACAGATTTCTTTTTTGTAATTAATTATGTTGTGCAACGATTTGCTCACCTTCACAGTTTAAATTTTGCTGGAGATTGCGCTAGGCTAAGATTTTTGGAAGAAAAAAGAAGAGACTGTTGCCTAGGAGTAGGACACAAACTTAGGCAATGAAAAAAAAACCTAAGGGTAACTTTTTCACTTACAAAATTATAAAAAAAAAACATAACAAACATATAGACATAAACGCAATAATATTCTCAGCTAAATAGGGCGTCATAAAACTCCTCCGCATGACCGTCGATTGTAAGTGTGGAATGCCTAATCTCTGACCGAGGTAGAAGACAGCCTTTGGGTCACCCAAAGAGTCAACTAACAATAATTGAACTTAATTATAGAATAAAATTAAAAAACGCTGCGGATAGGTGTTTTTTTTTTGCACAGGACAATCATGGACAAAATTTGTAAGGTCCGAAAAAAGAACATAGTTTTTAGAACGAAGACATCAAATTTTTTATAAACTTTGAATTTCTGAAAATGTTCTCAATTTTTCAGATAGGCACGTAAATTTCATCAATCAAGAAAACTTAAATCTTCACGTCTTGAACATAGTTCTCATTACAGACATCAAATATTAAAATTTCATCAAAACATTTAAGAATAAAGTTACCCACATGTAAAGGAGCATCTCTCATTGTTAATTATGATTCAGTGAGTGCTAAAGTTTTGAGTGAGTTCCCTAACTTGTTCTTAGAGTTTAAGTTTCTTGCTCGAACTTTCTAGAATTCTTAAGTCCCAAGCCCCGACCCTGGATAGTACTAGCACACTTTTAGGATTTATTTTGTTTTATTTATGGCGCTGTATTTCATAGTTTTCAAGACTTTCTCTTCATGTAATAAAGATTGGCAGATCTGTTAGAAAAAGCCGGTCAAGTGCTGTTCCGTACTATCGTAATTTCAATTTATTTTTCTTAATACTCATACTCGGAAAGTAGGTCTGAAGTTGTCTAAGGAGCGGGCTGAACGTAATATCAGCCCTAGGGAGAATCGTTTTCAACTGACAGCTGTCAAATTATCAAAAAAAAAAAATAGTTCTATTTTCACATTTCTATTGAACCGTGTCTCAACTTTATATCTATACAGCCGCTCATCACAGCGCGATGTAAAATTGAAATAACAAAGATATAAGTATTAGGGAGAGCACTCACGAAGCGGTTTTCTCCCGCTGCTGCCTCGGTACCGGGCCGCAGCTTCTGAAGAATGCAAATATATACGTAAAAATTTAAATCAGTTTTCACGACGCGGTTTACGGCTGCGGTGTGAGCGGTTGTTCGTGGCTGCCGCTGACCGGCGCCGCGGGCGCCCGTCACTGCCTCGGCGATTTGCTCCCTCACGCGGGTCGGTGGCGGCAACTGCGCCTTATCAGCCGGCGGCTTTCGTTCGAAAATCGCAGCCGTCGCGGCGGCGGCGGCGGCGGCGGTGAATCAACCGCCTCGTGATTTTTGAAATAAAATAGCCGTTTACTCTTTTTTTTTATGGTAGGTAAAATCATCCAATGACAAATCCCGCCCTTGGGTGGGGCGGGAAATAGTGTCAGACTCTTACTGATTAAAAACCTACCCTTCCATTCATTGCCTTTGTCCCGGGGCCCGTGGTGACATTCTCACATAACCTTTGGCTCCAATAGGCTTCGGCCCTTCTGGACCCCTACATTTTGCTGACAACTCCTTGAGGCGCGCGGGAATAGTACGCGCCGTCGACGACTTGGGCTCGGTCCGGTCGGTTACCGGACGATCGGACAGCGTGCTACCCATTGCCGTATACTCTGGCGTGGCGGCCGCGGTAAAAAACCGCTTCGTGAATTTTCTCCCTTAATTAGACTTTATTTTAATTTACTTTAGGCCATACAAATATTTAACCTGTGTGGGGATCGAACCCAACACACGTAGCACAGCAGCCAATCGTTAAACCACTGCACCAACTGTGCCGTGAAACACATTTTAAGCGATATTTTTTTTTCTTTTTTAAACTTTTGATTCAGTTTCTTCTTCTTCTCCTCTATCCGTCCCTGCTCCCGTTATCTTAGGTCGGGTCTCCTCACAATAATTCTTCGCCAGTACATGCTGTCCTGGGTTGTCGATTTTGGCAATTGGGCTTTCTTGAGGTCTCTCTCGATGTTAGGCTTAGCACGCATTGTGTGTGTCTACCTATGTGTGTCAAATAAAATATTTTTCTTTCTTAACGCACTGCGATTAAACGCCCGCGTTTTACCGCAGGTCTGAAACCGCAAAAAATGTATCACATGACTTTCTATACGAGCGCACGCATTAGCGATTTTTTTCAGTAACTGAGTTTAAGCCGCAGTGCGTGTTGACACGCGGTTTTGCGTTTTCAGCCATTCCGAAGCCGCTTGCGTTTAATCGAAGTGCGTGTTAAGCCTTAGACCACCAGGTTAATGGTGGGTGGCCGCTCCCTCTCTTTTTTTCGGGTAAATTTAAGGCTGTTTTTACTACACGGTCTTCACCAAATCTCATAACATGTCCATACTATCTTAGGTGACGCTCCGTCAATACGAAAAAAAGTTTAAGGGTACACATATCAATTAAGGAGCAGATCGTCACCACCTCGCTTTACCCCTTGGCGTCAAACAGACATTCTCGTAACGTAATCACGTAACGCAAGCGGATCAGCTCTCCTAGCCAAGTTATAATCGTTTCTTTTACCGTGAACGCTTGGAGTTGGCCACGCCCCCAATTCCTTTGTTCGAACAATTGAATTAGGGGCGTGGCCAACTCCAAGCGTTCACGCTAAACGAATCGAAAAAGAAAG
This sequence comes from Leucania comma, assembly GCA_958295575.1. Taxonomy (NCBI): domain Eukaryota; kingdom Metazoa; phylum Arthropoda; class Insecta; order Lepidoptera; family Noctuidae; genus Leucania; species Leucania comma. The sequence continues at coordinate 18,676,658 of OY282470.1, forward strand.
ACAGAAAATCAGTTTATATACACGGAATGACACAGCTAAAGTAATAATATAATCATTATAAAGGAAACGAAACGATCGCGCTTACAGATCGCCGACCGCTGGTCCAATCATTTTGAAGCTTAGGTAAGCTAGGGTACGGAGAATCATAAGTTAGGGTACAAAAACCGTAAGTACTCGATTACGGGGACGTGGCGCGTCGGGAGGTCCGTCGTACATTGCCATATGTTTGTGTTTGCGATGACGCGGACCGCTGCAGCAATGTACGACGAAACGCCCAACGCGCCGCGCAACGCGCCGCGTCTCCGTAAACACGGCCTAAGCTAGGGTACGGAGAACAGTAAGCGCGGGAACTGCAAATCGACCACGCACCGCACCACCGCTTTGTCCCGAAGCGAGGCGATTACGTTACGATTCCGATTAGTGTGCGTTGCAGTAGGGAGTTTCATACAAATAATACTAAACGGCTCGAGTCGATACGGTGACGATCCCTTTCCGAGTTGATACGTGTGGTACGACCTTTAAAAGCTTTTATCTAGATTGAAATACCTAGAATTTGTACTGGAAAACCTAAAATTTGTACTCGGTTGTTTCTTTAAAATATCTTTCACGAAAGTCTGAACATTTTTGGATTTTACCGTTCTATGTAGAAGTAAATAAATTAATAATATCAAGACACAATTATTAGATACCTACATTTGTGCAGTTTTACGAATTTGACGCGAATGAAGTCGCGAGCAACAGCCAGTCTAGTGTTTTATTTCAACACCTCAAAGAAATTTCAAATTTAGAATAACCTTTGAACCTCAAGTCGAACAGGAAAACATTTAATCATAAGACACGTGATAATTTTTGCTTCAAAGTATTCTATGTTTACAGCTAAGCGCATGAAAGTACTTAAGATCGCCGATAGGAGCGCTGCCTGTCACTGGAACACAAAATACAGGCGACATCGATACATCGAGATCTCGACATTCGATTAGATAGCTGGGTGCATGCATTTTATGTGAGGACAGCATTTTACATAGGTAATTTCGGCTGCTCTACGGAAAAACAAAGTATATAATTTTTTTCATAAATCAATGTTTTTACATTTTTAGTACTTTTAAAGCATAAAAGATGTGGCTACATTCTCAGAACCATATAAAAAAACTTTTGTTTTAGAGAAAAAAATTGACAAACAAAGTAACTACAGGCAAAAAAGGCAAAACGTCAAAAAAACTACCATAAAAAAAAAGCAAAATACAAGTAGCATGTCAGTTACTTTGTTTTTAAATTGTATATTGAATTACTGGGATTTTTTGTTTGGTGAAAATGTTTTATATTGAGATTACCTATCATTCATTTAAAAAGAAAGGCAACAGCGCTACTTAATTGTAAAAAAGGTAATTATACTAAACTAATCTCGTAGATAAACACGTTTGAAAATGTAAATTAGGGTCAGATTCGCGATTTTTTTTTATGGAGCCAACTAATTTATATCATGTTTTCATATTTACCCGGCGCTTGGTCATAATAGTCAAATTTAATAAAAAAAAAAATCTCTCCTATATTTGTGGATTTCCACTTCAAACTGAGTAAAACCTGGCCATAAATTCTCTAAATATGCTACCCTAATGCTAGATTGCCGACCTCCCCGACGGGGTCAGCGTGGTCTGTTACGCAGACGACACGCTGGTCCTGGCGCGGGGACGGTCGTACCAGGCGGCGGTCGAACTAGCGACGCGCGGGGTTGCGACAGTCGTGGAGAGGATACAGCAGTTGGGACTCGAGGTGGCATTGCACAAGTCCGAGGCCATGTGTTTTCACGGCCCTCGGAGCGCGCCACCTCCGGGCTCCCAATTAACGGTAGGAGGAGTTCACATCGGCGTCGGGTCGACGATGAAGTACCTGGGACTCGTCCTCGACAGCCGGTGGAACTTCAAGGAGCACTTCCGACGTCTGGCTCCCAGGTTGAATGCGACTGGGGCTGCGCTCAAGCGGCTCCTGCCGAACCTAGGGGGTCCAGACGCCTCCTGCCGGAGGCTCTACGCAGGCATCGTTCGGTCCATGGCCCTTTACGGTGCGCCGGTGTGGGCGCCATCGCTACGGAAGCGAGTGGCGGCCCGGCTAACCGCCTGCCAGAGGGTCATGGCCATCCGGATGATCCGCGGATACCGTACGGTGTCCTGCGAAGCGGCGAGCCTCCTTGCTGGCCTACCACCGTGGGATTTGGAGGCAACAGTCCTTGCACACATGCATGACTTACGCGTGGAGATGCAACGTCGGGGCGAAACTCCGCTGCCGCGACAAGTCGCGGCATGGCGGACAGAGCTCCGGCGGGATCTCATGGTGAAATGGCGAGAGCGATTGTCGCAACCTCGTGCTGGGCACGCCACGATCGAGGCGGTAAGGCCCCTCTTTGAGGCGTGGCTGGAAAGGCCCCACGGCGTCGTCACCTTCCGTTTGGCGCAGGTGCTGACCGAGCACGGCAAGTTCGGTCCGTACCTGTACAAGATTCGTGCGGAGACGACGCCCGGGTGTCGCCACTGTGCGGACCGCCCGGTGGACACGGTGGAGCACACAGTCGAGGTGTGCCCCGCTTGGGAAGAGCAGCGCCGTGTCCTCGTGGGGGCGATCGGCGGCGATCTCTCGCGCCGGGGCTTGGTTCAAGCCATGCTCCGGAGCGAGGAGGAGTGGCAGGCGGTCGCCTCCTTCTGCGAAGCAGTAATGCTAGTAAAGGAGGAGGCCGACCGCCTTAGGCAAAGGCGGACACGCCGCCGCCGCCGCCGGGTTTCCGATCCCAATTTCCGGCCACCGTAGGCGCGGGCTCGCGGACGGTGGGCAATGGGTAGCTCGCTGTCCGTCCGTCCGGTAACAGACCGGTCCGAGCTCAGGTCGTCTACGGCGCGCACCGTTCCCGCGCGCCTCAAGGAGTTGTCAGCATACTGTAGGGGTCCAGCAGGGCCGAAGCCTACTGGGGCCAAAGGTTATGTGAGACTGTCACCAAAGGCCCCAGGATAAAGGCAAGGAATGGAAAGGTAGGTTTTTTAGTCAGTAAAAGTCTGACACTGTTTCCCGCCCCACCCAAGGGCGGGATTCGTCATTGGATGATTTTTACCTACCACAAAAAAAAAAAAAAAAAAAAACCCTAATGCTAGATTGCTGGCTCATTAGCGCTAGCGCTGTTGCCCCGTCAGCATTGCATTGCGGCTAGATCTATAAGCTGATAATGCGGCTAGTACTTAAGCTGCCACCAGTAATGAGACTTACGCTGATGTACCTACTATAACCGTCATATTAGCGTGTTCATTTGGATTAATGCGAAGTGAACGAATTTGGCAGCAAATGTTTGCTTTCCAAAATTATAATTAACTAGTAACCTACCCTGGCTTTGCACGGGCGCATGTTATGCAATATAGATTCTGACAGTGGCTTTGCCTGCGTGAAAATCTGTGTCAATCTGTCCAGCCCCCCTAGCTAAGTTACTATCGTTTCGTTTAGCGTAAACGCTTGGCGTTGTCCACGCCCCCAATCTCTTTGTTTTGACCACGTGACTGAGCGTTGAGATGACATTAGAACAAAGGCAAATGGTTGTAATTTGGCTAGGGGGACTGGACAGATTGACACACGTCCAGGCATTGTATGAAATATTTATTATGAATCATAATTTTTTGTACAAAGCCTGGACATCTCACGTATTCTCTACATTGCCTGGGTATTGTATAAAATACCTAAATTACCTATACAGCTTGTTGGTAACATATACAAAGAATAAAAAAAATATTACTTAATAAAGAGATGAAATGTGTGTCGAAAGCTTTCAAGCAACCTGCTTTCACGTGGGCAAAACCAATCTCATACACAAGTCTTTAAATAGAACATAAACAATGTTTGTGTCTTTATCTTATGGCCGTTATAGAACTTGAAACCATCCAACTGATTCACCCAAACTAGTTTCATTAGAACCATTATACTCGTATATAAATAAAAACTATTTATTATACAGAGTCTGCAAAACAAAAGCAACAACTATGAGTACATTTAATCTAAAATTAAAATCACTATAAATATATTAAAATCATAAAAAAAAAAATGCTAAGGTAGTTTTAAACAATTACAACATTGCATTGAAAAAAACCTTTTTTCGAACAAATAAATAAAATGTATTTCTTTTCACAAGCTTTTATTTAGTTTCACATGACCGATGTTTGTCTGAGATCAAATCTTGCAAATTAAATTTGATGCACTTCTCTGTAACTGATTGAGTTGAAATTTTGCATACATGTGTAAATCAGATGACAATACAAAATTATTATGACGTGGAGCTAAGCTGATGATTGAATCGGAATGTGCCCATAGGAACTCGGCGGTTAAACGATACAACCCCATCTAGTTTGGATTCGTTGGATACGTCTTCTTTGGAGCTAGATGGTAAGTGAGGCAACCGGGTCTGATGATGGAGCTGGAAGATGGTCATAGGAGTTCGGAGACGAAAATAACGCTATCATGTTTGAGCTTTTTACAATGGTCTTGATTAGTATTAATTATATAGTCAGGTACCTATATATCGCGCTTTAACAGCTTGCTATGAAAAAATAATTTTCATTGAAAACTTGTTTCAACATTGTAGTAACAATACGGATATCGGTTAGTTGTTAATACGATACAGAACGACTATACAAAAACACTCTTTTTCGGTAGAATAAAACAAAGACTCCTTTTAGAAGGCAATAAATAAACTGTGCTTAAATAAAACATTACACTTTTCACACCTAAGAAATTTACTGTCACGCGTCCAGTTGGCCCGAAATAAATGTTGGCAGTACATTAACTATATATTGGATTCTGTCTGATATGCTGTCAGTATTATTTTATTTTCAGTGTTTTACTTTTTCTGATATTTCGTTTGTGTTTTGGAAATAGTTTTTCATTACTCACCCGCTGAAAGTAGGTCTGAAGTGGCCTGAGGAGGGGGTTGAAAGTAATACTTTTCATCCCTAGGGATAGTCACTATCAACTGACAGCTGTCAATTAAAAAAAAAACTAGTTCTATATTCGTATTTTTATTGATCTATGTCGCAACTTTCTATACAGCCAGTCAATTACAGCGTGATGTAAAATTGAAATTAAGAGATAAGTATCTACATTTTTTTTTTATTAAGTGATTATATATAATTTACTTTCAATTAATTCTTTAAAACTAACATAGATATGAGAAATATTTACCATTTTTCACTGATAAAAATGAAAAATGATGGCTGAATAGCCGATGGACCACAGAAAAAAACATAATGGCGGGCAAATTGTTGTAGAATTTTGTTTATAGGTACTTTACTAAATCTCTGCTATAAGAGATTTTGTAATTACACAATAATCAGATTCAGTTAAGGATTCAACGCCTGATTCTTAAGAGAAGAGGTTAAAGCAGTAGTCGGAAACTTTTTACGGCCTAAATCAAAAGAAACATACCTAAAATCATTCGACGACCTTTGACGACGACTCAGATTTTTCTTTTTATTTTTCTTTTATTCGTAATGAAAAGCACAGTATTTACCTCGGGTGTAAGGCTTATTTAGCCAAACTTCTTTTCGGGACTAAATAAGTTACTTTCACCCCTAGGTAATCTACTATTGTTGCAATCTAACACGTTTTTAATATCATATCAGGATTATGGAGAATTTAATGAGGGCCGCCGATGCTGCAGTTAAAGTAGCCACCTACTGAGCCTCAAAAGTTTAATGAGTTTAACATATATTCGAAAAGAAGAAGAAGAATGCCATGGTTTCTTTTTATTATTTTTAGGCTCGCGCTTGACCACTTACTCACCAGATGGTAAGCAATGATATGGTTGATGACGAAGCACGCTTGCTTAGAAATAATCTATTCGTTCTTGACTTAAAGGCCCCTAGGTTGTAGCTATCAGAAAACATAGACTTCAGCAGGAAATTCCACTCCTTAGCTGTATGAATTAACCGATGTCTTTACTTATATAAATAATAATCAGTTTAAAATCATGGTACCTGACGCTGGACGTATTAAGAAATAATAATATTTATTTTATTTTTCTTATAATACAATTTTATTAAAAAAATATGTGACAACTTTTTGCGTAGGATGCACAACACATTTTCGTATATACATTTATTCAAAATACAGTTGAAATAATTATTATAAATGCTTCATTCTTTTTTTCTCGTAGGCTTTTCGACAAAAACCATTCATTTTTTCAAGATAAAATGTAGCATATGGCGCTCAGCTTTGTATCATTGAAAGAATTTTCGTACCTCCCGTAAACAAAATTATCATTTACTTCGAGGAAATGTATTATTCTTTTTATTTTTAACGCCAGCTGAAGCTGTTTAAGAATAGGAGTTTTCAATTACTTTTTTTCTCGTTTTTACTAAACTATTAGTCTGTTGTATATTGTAATAATATTATTTTATGTTATATGTTTACCTGCTGACTAATAACTCACCTGTGTCCTTCAGTTGCACTTAGCGTTCAAGGATCACGGGTTTTCTTTTCTGGCATTCACTAGCCGGTGTGAGCCCTGCTGGGTCCCTACAATTTTGCAGCCATCTCTTTGAGGCGCGTGTGGAACATTACGCTCGGCCCACCTTGTGAGAAGCCTTTCAACTCTGCACCCTCCATTACGAAGTCGCAACTCCAGTGGTGCTATTCTCTAAGAAAACGCAGCGCCGACTCAACGAGGAACACCTGAATAGGATATATTTAATTGTCAACCTAATTAACCTATACATTGGATTGATAATTCAATGTATCCTATTTGGATGTTCATCGTTGCGGCAGCGCTGCGTTTTCTAAGAGCATAGCAACACAGAACCATTCACCGCCATCGACCATCTTATATACAAGCAATGTACTTTCTGTCTTCGCCTTTATAATAAAGATGAATAATGTAGATACACTGTACCATGACATGTAGTTAACACACATAAATTGTCAGTATTTTTTAGGATCGTGTATGTTAACATTAAAAGTCGAGGTGTGCCGTGTATATCATTTGCTTAGGTATTATTTTATGTACATATATTTAATGTTCACAGTAAACACGCAAGCTTTTTACGTCAAAAGTCATCATAGAAAGTGAATCTAATTAGAGGTTGACCTAATAAGTTTTTTTTTAGTGCTGGCAAAGGGAAGTTTTTTGCATGAAAACTGCTAAAATGTAGGTCAAAGAACTAGGCCCGTTAGGTTACCTACTTACGTGTAATTCGTTTCAAAGAGACTCAGTCATGAATCTCGACTTAAAACTAGATATTAAAGTCGTGATTTCAATGAAATCTAACAGTTTTAAAGTACTATGAAATACTGAATTTTTTTGTCGCTGGAGCTCTCGTCGTAATAGAAGGAAGTATATTAAAAGCAGAAAGGTTGTGGCAGAAAGGTGCTTCACAAAAAATTAACAACACAAATAAGATTTTACTTAGGACAGAAAAGAGTGGAACAACGGAAGGGAGGCCTTTGCCCTGCAGTGGGACACAACGGGCTCATAATAATAATAAAATTATTTAAAAATGTAAAAAAATATGTATTATAAGGAATAAAGGGAATAATAATAATAATTTAACATAAAACAAAACTGTAAATTTTTCGATGATCATAATAATTATTAACGTGCATAAATGGCTTACCTGCTAAGATTTGATCAGCACCAGTGTCAAGCCTATTTTTTTTTATCCTGAGGCTTACGCTATACTCCACGGATGTTAAGCAACTTTTCGGTTGAAGATGAAGCACGCTTGCCTGGAAGTAATCTAGTCTTGACTTAGAGGGGAAAACCTGGGGAAGGTTGTAGCTATCAAGAAATACAGACCCTGTACGCATAATAATACGAGTATGTTCCCTCACATTTTGTACATATGAGTGGGGTCATGTACTGGTGAAGAATTGCCATAACGTCTTCTGTTACGATGAAGGAATGGCATTGGCAAAGTTGACTTGTGCAATACTCTCCCCAAAATGCAACCGATAGAAAACAGACCAGCTACAGCTAGCAATATGGCGTTTTCTCTCGAACAAGGTCAAATGCCAAACATTAACCTTAACACTTGACTCCTAAAATTACTTTCCCGAATAATAAAACGAATGAACGCGACAATAACCGAACAACTTATGAGCATCAAAACTTCAACTGCGAAAGTTCCGAAGTTAATCTGAACAACACATGTCATTAGAGTATCAACATCTACGCAAGTGTGACGCAATCAGTGTCTCGAAGCTCGCTGGTTTCTTATTTGTTTTCTCTTGTTTACGAAGGCTGTGATTATTATTATTTCTTGAGAAGTCTAGGTCATGCGTCTGAGCCTAAGGAACAACAATACGTCTCGATGATTAGGATGACATGGTCAAATCTTTCCATAAAAACTAAACAAGCCAGTAAATATTTTCGTTTAATAATAACAGAGCAGTGCTGTCCGAGAGGTAATAGCCCCGAATTACGAGTTGTAGGTCGCTAGTTCAAACCCAGCCAGGTGCATTACTTTGTGTATTTTTTTTCATCACCACTGCTCTCAAAGGAAAAGATCGTGAGGAAACCGGCATGTCCTAGAAACAAAAATTCGAAGACATGTGACATTCACCAACCCGCACTGGGTGGTGGATTACGGTCCATTCCCTCTCCTAGAGAGGAGACCTGAGACCCAGCAGTGGGAACATTACAAGGTTAATGCTAATAATAATAGTAATCCTGGATGCGAGACGAACTGGAAGCGGCGATACACTTACCCGTATCTGGCTCAAAGGGTTTAAGCAAAAGATTGCGTACTATTTGAAATTTGGTTTGTTGCAGGATTAACGAGCAGCTTACTTAGAGAAAATTAAGTCAGAACAACTTGTACGAGTCGCACTCCCACACTGAAGGTTCCGTAAAACTAACTTATATGTAAATAGGTCGATTCCCAAATCGATTCTTGAAGATTTTTCCGTATGTAAAACAGTTTTTTTTTGGTGACTTTACTACAGATTTTCAGTTTTCACATTTATTTCTATAATTGTGCTATGAGTCAACAGAATTCTGATTCCTCGAAATATTCGTTTTTTGCGACATAAGCGGTCGTTTTTTTTCATTTTGATTTGGTGTACGTCACTATGATAGCACTCAAGCTACTTTTACGGTAGAACTACACTACGCACACGTGTGCCACACATGACCTGGGCGTGTCGGTCTCCATACATTTTCTATGGAAACTAGACTTGTGGAGCTACACTTGATCCACGCCACGTGTCCGGCGTACAAATCAGACGAGTCACGCCTGTGCGTCGGTCTAATGTAGTTCTAGCTTTATACTTATGTACCCAGCTAGAGGCATGTGTATCGCTGCAATAACTCTACGTTAACGTCGTGATGGGGTATGCGTTAAGTGCGAATGTGGCCACAAATATCAGTGGTAATGGTGATGGCGTCTCTTCTACTCCCTATCGACACGGTGTTCTCTGGTCTTTAGCCGATCGTGCTCCACAAACAAGGTCGTATCGTACTCGCCTAATTTGACATGACATACACGTCACAATCAAGAGTGAATAGGTTACTTCTAGGCAAGCGTGCTCCATCGTCGGCCACGTCATCGCTTACCATCAGGTGAGATAGTGGTCAAACGCGAGCCTATGATAAATAAAAAAAAACATACACATGTGTATTTTTTAAGTTTTTTTGTAGTGTTCAGAAAAATATAAGTACCGTATATATGTTTAGCAGTTGTCTAGTACTCATAACAGAAGCTCTGCTTAGCTTGGGACTAGATGACATTTTTTTTTTTATTACGTTGTGTTATAGTTGTGGTATATTATACACCGTAAAATTTTGTCGTTTTAATCCCACGGAGGGTCGATTCGGTACATGAAATACTATCGATTTGTAAAGATAAAAATGAAATGAAAAATAAAGTACATTTTTTTCAAACTCGAATTAATTCACGCATGTACGAAATTCATTTCTTTAAGTAAATGTCAGCTGAGCGAGGTCAATAAACTGTAGGTAGTCAGTACGCAACGACCGACAGCTACCTACAAGTTCATTAACTCGTTTACTTAAAGAAATTAATTTCGTACATGCGTATATTAATTCGAGTTTAGTTTTAGAAGAAAATATTTTGGTTTTTTAATTTTATCTTTACAAATCGATAGTGTTTCATGTACCGAATCGACCCTCCACGGGATTGAAATGACCAAAATTTAACGGTGTATATTATTTGTGCCAACTATCAAGGTTTTCAGTTCCGATTATAACGTAAATTGCGCTGTGATTTCGTTGCATTTTGCGTATAGTCATGGCATTATGCTCAGCGTTTGGCTGTTTTGCGAGGACTTGGCACTATTTTTCCTATACAATGTTTATAATTTGTAAGTTAGTCCTAAGATTGCGTCTTTTCCACAAACAAAATGTTTTTCCTTCTTTCTGATCAATATTTGGATATTTAACGCTCAAGGATGTCCTTTGCATTCTCATAAATGTATTTTCGTATTCCGCATTTCTGATGCTATTGAAAAAAAGATTATATTACTCACCTGCGTTCCGTAATGTAATATGTCTTCTGAATAATTCACTGAAAAAGAACTTTACTTATCCCGATATCAAGATGTTTTGTCGGATTATGGCAACATTTCGCCGAATTCTTCAGTTATATCTTTCCAATTATCGTATTGAAAATATACATAATGATATCGTGAAACAAAACATCAACCAATCAGTAGGTCTTTCTTTTGTAAAAAGTGAATAACTGATGTTTTTTTACTATCATAGTGTTGGTTGGAAAGTAAAAGTTGTTTATAATAATGATTACAATGAACCCTTAAGTTGCAGGTTTAAGTGCTTAAGACACTAGGGTAGCCCATGAAATAAAAAACAAATAAAAAACTAAAATAAAAATACTTTATTTCAGACCGTATATTATGTTAGTAGGTAATCACACCCCTTAAAAACAATGTAAGTAAAAGATTCAATAGGAGAGAGATTTTAATTCCAATATCTTTTGCACTCATCTGACACATTGGGTACATGCTTAAGTAGGTACATGCACCCAGTGTGCCAAAGTAACGCGACACTACGAATCACTAATGAGTTTTAGAATTAAGTAGGTTATGTTTTTTATTAAAATACAATTCGCAAGCGTAGTACGTATTAATTTACGAAATTGAAATCATTAACACAATTCTTTCAGTTTGTTTTACCACATTGAATGGCTATTTTACGAATGAATTCCTTAAATAAATACGTATTATATCCGTGAATCATATTTTAATACTGTAATGTAATGTAGGCTTGCTTTGGTCAACCCTCTTAAAAGTCTAAGTTTAGCCTTATCCAAAAAATATTATTCCTTAATAAAAAAATGTTTCTATATTTGTTACAGCACTTCTCCTGGACACTCTCAAGGTCATACATCGGGCAGTATGCAACGACGAGACCGTAGCCCTAGCATGCCCCAGGGGCACCACCATCAGCATACAAGTGGCACAATACGGGAAGGCTGGTGAGGAGCAGGGCTGCCCTGCTTTAAGCAATGAGGAAATCGAACAGAGCAAGACTTGTAAAAGACCTAACGCTATGCAGGTTGGTAATTTGGTTCGTAACTATAGAATAAACCATGGGTTAAGTGAAAGGGAACCCCAGGACCCTAGCACAAAAAAGAAACAAGAGGGGGTTTTAGTCAGTAAAAGTCTGACATATCCTCTCGCTGCTGACCATGAGCGACAAAAAGTCTACAGGATAAAAAGAAAGACAACTAACTTTGAACTAGTGGCTCGCTCCAGCTTAGCTCAGGTGCTAAAAAATCTTTGAAATTCTCGCATACGTCACTACGTAGGCGAGAATTTACGCGTATAATAATACACTCATTATCCACTGATAATGAGTGTATTATTACACCCACAGCTTTCTCGTGAATCATTTTATTGATTGGTAAAAAACCGCATGCATAATTGCATATTTATCCGTTCGTTTGTTTTTGAGTTTAACATAAACAGACTAACAGACGGAATGAGATCTTTGTTTTATAATATTACTAGCGGCCCCAACATATTGTTGTTCCGTCCAAAAACTGGCAGTTCGCAAAATAATAATAATTGAAAACTCGATTTCAGCTCTAGTCACACTAAATTTCAAATCATCCTACTTAATTATACACGCAAAATTTCATACGAATAGACTAAGCTTAAACAGTTTGGTCTATTCGTAGTATATTCGGAGAAGTTTGGTAACAAACACACCCACTGAAAAATTATTGATAATGAAAAATGAGGACAGAAAAAGTCTATGCAGATGATGTTAACTATGTGAAGACATAGTCCAAAATATGGAATATTTAATGCCTAGCTTACTAAAAAACTTAGAAAAGCCTAGTTTTTAACTAAATAAATCATTGACTATTTCATCGTATAATTATTAGATATAAATTCTTAATTGTTATTCTCAATGAAAAATATCTCAGATTTCACTTAAATGCCTAAGATATTGTCATAATATCTGTGAAAGATAAGCACAAATTCCTTCTCACTTTATGAATAAAATAGAAGTTATTTCAAGAAATCCGTTCAGAAATTCCGTACAGTTATCAGTACATACCCCTTATTGAAACATTAGGATTCGATTACACTCGCCGTCCAAATCGTAGCTGGCCCACGATTCATTGGTTCGGTCATATAACGCATTCTGATTGGCTGGCACAGCCTGAATTCTAATTAGCTAATGTATAGTGTCAGCTTGCATGCGGTGTGTATGCGGACAGTGAACAAATGTGACGTTCCCTTTATGTTGAATTGTATTTGATTTTTTGTACGTTTACGTTTTCTGCTATTTTTTTTTTCCGTAAACTTTGAAATTTGATTTTGTCATAGCTTCAAAATACCGTAGATTTCAGCATATGGTTTTAATTTCAACTCGATACCTTCACGACAGACAGACGGACAACAAAGTGATCCTTTATTGGTTCCGTTTTTTCTTTTGAGCTACGGAACCCTAAAAACTTATATATAGTACACGGCAAATAAGTTGAACCATCTGCTATTGTAACGCGCAGCCCCCCACTATATTGTATACTGTATAATGAGTGTAATAAAATTGAATTTTTTGATCTAACATAGAAATAAGTGATACTAACATTGTAATGTGGACCAAAAGTTATCTTTTAAATAAATGAATTATTATTATTATATTAGAACGCGAAAATCGGATATAATCCTGTTCATACAAGTTGAACCATTATGACATATGACAAGCTGAACCATTATGTCGACCTTGAATGCACAGTAACCAATTTTCAGGTCTCAAAGTGGGGCTGCGCGGAACCATAGCAAATGGTTCAATTTATTTGCTGCGTACTGCTTTTAAAGTGAATGTACCTACATTACCTATCCAAAGGACAATGGGCAAAAATGAATGGAAGCTGGTACACCCCTCCAATAGCAATGAGACATATATCGTTAGATAGGTCTGTTTAACTGGAACAACATTTACTATGACAGTTTTGTTGAAATGTTTGTCCGTTCTGAGTTTTAGGTTAAAAACAAAAGTTAGATTAGGTTAGGTACTAATTGGTAAACCTCACCAATAGCAAAGACCTATCCAACGACATATATGTCTTTGCTATTGGTGGGGTGTACCAATTAGTACCTAACCTAACCTAACTTTTATTAACCTAAAACTCAGAACGGACAAACCTTTCAACAAAGCGGTCATAGTAAATGTTGTTCCTGTTAAAAAGACCTATCCATCGACATATATGTCTTAGCTATTGGTGGGGTGTACCAATTACCTTGTTTTTAACACCTAACCTAACCTTTATTTTTCACCTAAAACTCAGAACGGACAAACCTTTCAACAAACCTGTCATAGTAAATGTTGTTCCTGTTAAAAGGACCTATCCAGCGACATATATGTCTTTGCTATTGGTGGGGTGTACCAATTAGCACCTAACCTAACCTAACTTATTTTTAACCTAAAACTCAGAACGGAAAAACCTTTCAATAAAGCTGTCATAGTAAATGTTATTACAGTTAAAAAGACCTATCCAACGACATACATGTCTTTGCTATTGGTGGGGTTTACCAATTAGTACCTAACCTAACCTAACCTTTGTTTTTCACCTAAAACTCAGAACGGACAAACCTGTCATAGTAAATGTTGCTCCAGTTAAAAAGACCTATCCAACGACATACATGTCTTTGCTATTGGTGGGGTGTACCAATTAGTACCAAACCTAACCTAACTTTTGTTTTTAACCTAAAACTCAGAACGGACAAACATTTCAACAAAGCTGTCATAGTAAATGTTGTTCCAGTTAAAAAGACCTATCTAACGATATATATCTTATTGCTATTGGAGGGGTGTACCAATTAGCCCATTGTCCTTTGGCTTACCATAAAAGTGTATTAAAAATTCGGGCAGAGTCTTTTCATAAAACCTTATTTGCAAAGGTGCCGAAATTGCGGATGTCTACAGACTTCAACAGCACTTAACATCAGGTTGGCCAATGGCCGTTTGTCATCCTTTGACATAAAAAAAGAAAGATGACTTTAATAGGAAACATTATGTCCTCTTTCGCACTTAAAGTGATATTTTTCTTAGGGATACTTCCTAAAGTTGATGATGTATGTCGTTTCCTTTAGGAAAAGGATAAATTATTTCTTAAGAATATTTTTTTTTTTGAGATTTATTGTTTGCTGAATATGAGTTACGTTAAAAATCACACAACACACTTGGGACACTTCACAATCCTGAACAGAAGATTAACGACGGAAAACAAATGAATTTTTTACATTATTTTATTGTTTTGTTTTCAATAAAGCACAGCTTAAGCGTATTCAACCATTCCATGCTCCCATTACTGAATGGATCGTAATCCACCACATAGGTCTAGTGCAGTTTGGTGGATTTCAGATGTCTTTGAATTTTTAATTCTATGGTTTTTCGATCGGATAAGATAGCCAGGGTGGTGCAATGAATTAGACAAATTAAAGGGTAATAAATACTTACAACTCTCTACAACTCACAAGTCGAGACTATTACCATTAAGCTATCTTTGCTTCCACTGTTGATTTTACAATGCTAGAAAGAAGAAGAAGAAAGTAGGAAAAAGAGTACTATAAAAAGGAAGTTAAAAAATAAATAGTAGAGAATAGTGGAGAGCAGTGGTGGCCGAGTTGTAACGGCCCCGACTTACGAGTTGTAGGCCCCGGGTTCTATCTCAGCTAGGCGCATTACTTAGTGTAATTTATTTAATCACCACTGCTCTCAAAACGGTGAAAGAAAACATCGAGAGGACACCGGCATGTCCTAGAACCAAAAATTCGAAGACATGTGACATCCACCAACTCGCACTGCGTGGTGGATTACGGCCCATTCACTCTCCTAGAGAGGAGGCCAGAGTCACATCAGTGGAAACATTATAAGGCTGATGCTATGCTAGAAAACTAAGAGTCCAGTTAGAAAAAAGAAAGTTAATAGCAGCGTTTATTGTCAACCAAACCAAAAATCTGGTTCAATGAAAATTTTTGTAAGCTATTCCAAATTGCAGCAAAACTTTACCCGGCTAGAAATTTACAGCATATTCAAATTGATTAACTAAAATCTTTTTCTTCTAGTACTCATTACTGCAGACGGTGGTGGAAGCTTGCCAAAAGAAGCCCCAGTGCAAGTTCAGTACCCTGCCAATGGCAGGTCTCGTGGACCCCTGTCCCCGGCAGAACAAGTACGTCGAGGTCGCGTATAAGTGCCGACCGTGTGAGTATTAGCATTGATTCTTTATAAATAATAGGTGTTTATTTTTTTTTAAATTTCCGTCTTTTCAAAACGGGTTGCTTTAAAATGTAATATTTTTAGATGGACTTGGAATTATAAGTTCAAATAAGCTTACTACAGAAAATACAAAACACAAAAAAGCAACAAATACCCTTAATATAAAGTATATTTGAACTTATAATTCCAAGTCGATCCAAAGATATAAAACTTCAAAGCAACCCGTTTTAAAAACCCGTTTTTTTATAATACGTTTTTTTACGTTTTAGTTATCATTAAGAACCTAGAACTTCTGTTAAAAAAAAATAAAGGCCACCAAAAATTAGCTACTGACTTATCTAGCTTTTGAGTACCTAAATGTTGGCAATTATTATTGTAAAGTTGTTTTTAATGGTCAAAAAAAAAACTGATCAAAAGAACTAAACTTTTGACCGATCCTAACAGTTGCTGGTGGTTTTTACCTACTAACAGTTTTGACTGTTACATTATGAATAGGCTTGCGTTGGACTACTCTCTCATTAGATGAAAGATGGTGTGGTTTACAATGGGTTCTTGATTCTTGTATGCTTTCACAAAAATCTAAGCTGACATTCATATAGTTTAAATTTTAAGGCTACCTACAAATAATCAGTTTCATATCACCTAAGACTTCAAAGCCACGGTCATGACTAGAATTCAATAAACAAACAAAAAAGGACGAGTAAGTATAATATGCTTCAGACAAAACTGACGCAGGCTCGCTTTCAAACATCCTATAAGTTACGGTAATGGCTTTAAAGAGAGGTGGGGAAATATTATTATGGGGCAGGTGGTTTATATCAAGACTAATGGCGATGCAGATCTTCCAAGTGAGACCACTTGTCAAAATCACATGCAGTGGTACCACGTCAATTTGTGGAACGAATATGTTTGAACTCACGACCTCTTGCCGATCCCCCTTTTAAGGTGACTGGCTAAAGAGTATTTTGATAGTTATAAAATTGCCGGTTCAAATTGGGCAATAAGTCAGGGCAAATGTGACTTGATGGAAACGATCTTGGAGGAGCGTGAAGTGAATAATGACGCAGACAAGTAACAAATTGTTGAAAATTGACAGCATATACTATGTTATAAACTATAAAAAACTGGTTTTCCGATATTTACTTTGTTACTAGAATCTACAAGTATTTCAAGAATCAAACCGATAGAAATGAATCAGCAGCACCTAAACATGAAATAAAATTTCAAATTATTTGCTTGTTATAACTAGCTTTTGCAAGCGGTTACGTCTATACACGGAAAATTTATGATCATATTAATCCCATAGAGGGTTGTTCCGGTACATTAAACACTGTCGATTTGTAAAGATAAAATTTAAAAAAAAAAAGTAGTTTTTTTCTAAAACTCGAAATAATATACGCACGTATGAAATTAATTTCTTTAAGTAAACGAGTCAATTACTTTATAGGTAGTTGTTGGTTCTTTGCGTACTAACTACCTACAGATTATTCGACTCGCTCAGCTGACGTTTACTTAAAGAAATTAATTTATGCACTAAATTAATTTGCGTTTTAAAAAAAGTATGTACTTTGTTTTTTAATTTTATCTTTACAAATTGATAGTGTTTCAGGTATCGAATCGACCCTCTACGGGATTAAAACGATCAAAATTTAGCCGTGTATGATGATTGTCAAAAACACTTAAATCATCCCAATAAAACATAAACCTCAGAAAGATATCCTATGACCTACATAATCTAGACTACGGTTAATACAAGTCTTTTTTTCCGACGGAAATCATTCCACCCTCTTTGTCTGGAGCGAGAGATAGAAACTTTGATAGACCGTTGTTTGTCAAACATCCAAACAGTTTTAAAACTTATTATTAAATAACTTGTCATCAATCTGAATAATTATTAAACTATTTGATAAATATCGAAATTTAAGATACCGATAGTGATATTATGTTACGCGCTAACATCGCAATCAGAAAACCTAGACTCGAAAATCACATATCTACACTACCTAAAGTCACTGATAGACAAGGACAAAGAAAAGAGTCGTCGTTGCGAGCGAAATCGCGCTGGTCGCCGAATGTATGTGATCGTCACGACCAATGTAACGCCTATTTGCGACTGAGTGAAATTAGGACAAACTGTCGTGATTTCAGAGGTCCACGTGCTAGAGGCGAATCAGCTATCTTCCGCTGTTCGCTGTTTTGATTATATCAATGGCGATAGTATATTACAGATTCTCACTACATAGAACTAAAATAAAAAAAATCAAAATTAAATAATTTTACTAGGTATGCAAATATTTGGTTGCAGGCTTCAATTAAAATTATATTCAATGAAACATAATTGAACAAGTTTTCAAATTATTAATCGAGTTCGGGTGTTCGTTAAATGCTTATTGAATTAAAGTTTTGGTTCAGTTAATCACTTTGGGAATGGTGAAAAGAAAACATTAGGCTTAAACTTTGATTGACTGATAAATAAGCACAATAGATAAATAGGAAATGATTCCTTTTTATCGACCATATAAATAAATACTCGTATATATATATTAGTACAAAAAGTATGACAGAGGTGTATCTTGTCCAATTTGTGACACAAATAAATAAAACAAGTATCTAATTAATAGTTTTTATATATATTTTTAGTAATAACTTTAAAACAAAAAGAGATTTGAGAAACTTAAAACTTCTATTGTACATTAGACCTTTTATAAGGTTTTTTTTTTTTTTTGGTAGGTAAAATCATCCAATGACAAATCCCGCCCTTGGGTGGGGCGGGAAATAGTGTCAGACTCTTACTGACTAAAAACCTACCCTGTTCCTTCCCTGCCTTGGTTCCAGGGCCCTGGTATGCATTTTCATACCTTCCCAGAGCCCCAGACTAGGCCTCGACCCTACTGGGCCCCTACGGTTTGCTGACAACTCCTTGAGGCGCACGGGAACAGTGCACACCGTAAACGACTTGGGCTCGGTCCGGTCTGTTACCGGACAAACGGACAGCGAGCTACCCATTGCCCGCCGTCCGCAAGCCCGCGCCTACGGTGGCCGGAAATTTGGATCGGAAATACGGCGGCGGCTGCGGCGTGAGCGCCGTTGCCTGATACGGTCAACCTCCTCCTTTGCTAGCATTACTGCTTCGCAGAAGGAGACGACAGACCTTTTATAAGGTGGGATAACATTCATTCTCCCGATGACGTGTCCGACTTTTATCTGCTGTTAGTTTTTTCTGCATTCCTCAATTATTCTTTGCGTTATAAGAAACCCCATCTCACTGCAGTCTCTTAAATTAAACTTTTATACATAAAAAGCAAAATTAAAACTCAGCAACTGAATTGTGTGTTTTGGTTGTAAATAATAATAATAATTTATTTCGGACCATCAGAGTCCATAAAACAAATCAACACATAATACAGTCACAATACACGACCAATTGCACATATATAAAACAAATTACACATACAAAAACAAGTTACAAATTATACAAAAAAAAATATACAAAAACTGCTATTTTGTTCTCAACATATCGTTTACCATACTGCATAGTAGTATATCAGCCATTTTAAAATAAACATTTAAAGTAAAACAATTTAAATATATTAATATAAACTAGCTTTTGCTCGCGTTTTCTCTACCACTCTACCCTTCTCCACCCTACTCTACCCTACACTACCCTACTGTACCCTATACCAATAAATGAGGTTTTTATATTTTTGTGGTTAATAGAACGCAGCAACTATTTCCAGATTGACAGGCAGTGTTCTAGGTCGTGTTTAGTACATTTTTAATTTGTTTATACTTTTGGTAAGATTGATTTTCAAGTAACTCATTTATAGATATTATGATGTCAATGTACATTTATAGGTTGACTGGTAATGAGTGAACGATACTTAAACTCGTGATTGTAGTCATGATAACAAACAACTTTTACTATGAGATCAAATCTGAAATCGCGAAAAAAATATGCTAATTTCAGTACATTTTGACCAGTTAGGCGAACATAAATGTACTGAACTTGACAGATTTTTTTCGTGATTTCAGGTTTGGTCCCATAGTAAAAGTTGTTTGTTATCATTATTGCCGACTGCCGACAAACTGTGCTGCAGTTTGGCAGAAGATTATGTCTACATTATTTATGTAAATTGTCTTGAATAAATCAATAAAAAAAAAAATCTCTTCGAGTACAAAATAAATAACTTTATTATCTTTCTGAAGGGAAGCAAAAACGGCTCGTTTACGTGCCTGAAAAATATAATGAATTCTGCAGGAGTTTAACTACCTAAACTGTGCAATATTTAAATTCTCTTAACTGTTTTTAGTATTCCTTACGATACCTAGTAATAGGGTAACACTTTTTGCTTTGACGCGACGTGACAACAATCTATTATACCTACTACAAATGTACAATACAATCGTAATATTAATAATAACGTTTATTTCAGACCACAATGAATTCAAATGATAAACGCACATTCTGAAGTAGTATTTTCAGGATCAACAACAGAATCGAATTCAACTATTTTTTTTTCGTTGAATCTATATCGTTGAATATAATATATAAAAAAGTCGTGTTAGTTACATTATTTATAACTCAAAAACGGCTGAACCGATTTGGGTGAAAATTGGTGGGGAGGTAGCTTAGCACCAGGAGAAGATTTTATCCCGTTAAATAAATAAAAGATCCAAAACCTGCTTATTTATTGGTATAGAATTGGGTAGTAGAGTAGTAGGGGAGTAGGGTAGAGTAGGGTAGAGCGGGAGCGAAGCCACGGGCAAAAGCTAATTCTTTATAAATCATAATTGCGTCACCAGCATGTTTGTGTATGCGTACATAGATACCCACTTACCAACGTAGTGCATCGACGCATAATATTATTTAATTACAATTAAGATAGCTACTAAAAAAAAAAACTACCTGGCAATTCAGGTAAAGTTTCAGTGTTTAATATTATGTAATTTCATTTTCTATGGAAAGATGCATACTAAGCAATTAATTTTATATTAGGAATAGGTAATCCTCATTCTTTTTTAAATTATTTTGCACCCAATAGGTTCAAGTGTAGTTTTTACATACTTTGTTCTTTTATTAGAAAGAAATAAAAGGCTTTTTATTTAAGTATCTATTTATTTATTTTTTTATTAATTAATTAATTAAATTAATTCATTTTCTAGATACATGTTATGGTCTGTCTGTCAGTGTGTCACCAGGCTGTACGTGAAGTACATTTCTCCAAACAAACTTTGGACGTTTGTTTTATCGTAAACATTTAAATAGGATACATTGAATTAATAAACCAATGTACTTATGTATCAATATGACTATTTATTTCATATTAAAGTATTGGCTATCTGAGCATTTTAGCATTTTTCTTTAGCCTGTAGTTTTCCTCGATTTTTCAATTTTACCTCAATCAGGGCCATAATTATTCAGTAAAGACCGCGACGTATTCTAACGACCACTTCTAAAATTAATGAGTTTGCTTTCCCGGGAGCGCTGAATTTTTTCTACCGGTCAAGAAAAAATTAATCGGTTCAGCAAGCAATCGATTTTGATAGATTGGTGCTGAAATAAAAATAAGTACGAAATAAAATAAAAAAATTCGGCAACTGCGAGTCGGACTCGCGCACTGTGGATTCGTACAAACTTACCTATGTTAAGTTCAATGAGATTCGAAGATTTTGGCAAATCGAAAAAAAAAACTTTTATGTAAAAACAAATTTACTGTTTTCAGATTTATTCCTATATATGTGCCTTGCTTTATTTCGGTATTCTGGGTCAACGGAAGTACCCCATGAATTTTGGTTCCGTTGAGAAGGTCAAAATATACTTTTTTTGCGACATAAACGGTTGCATATTTTTTCCGTTAACTAAGAAGTTTGATTTTTTACAGCTACAAGGGACCTTAGACTTAAATGTATGGTTTTAATTTCAACACGATACCTCCACGCGTTCTCAAGATAAAGGATCTTGGCAGACAGACGGACAACAAAGTGATCCTATAAGGGTTCCGGTTTTTCTTTTAAAATACGGAACCCTAAAAAACAAAAATATTTTCCATAAAATAAAATGTTAATGAATTGCACCAAGATAAACTAAGAATAAACTTTATTCATAAGACAGGATCCAGACAATATTTTAAAAACTTATTTTCTTTTTCAACAAAACAAAAGAGTTTTCTAAAAATAACCACAAATGAACCCTCCATTATCGAAATTGGTTTGCCCACAAAAAAGGAGACATCGGGTATTTTACTGATAGCATGACCCTCTAAAATAAAAGAGAGGGTAGCAGAATCACCGATCGCGTGACGTACGTACCTACCGTTCCTCCTGGAAGTGTATTGAAGTGATTTATGCCCAGTTAATAAATTCCAGGATGGGGTGAACGGCCGAAGGTAGGGGCGTGTACAGGAGTGGCGCCATAGGTGTGCCGCATGCACATTAAAAGGCACAGACGGGCGTTTCGAACGCTCAGTGTCGTGTTTATGGTTTCAATTGTTGTTTATTGTAAAGCGTTTATTTTTTTGTAATAGTGACTTTAAAAATAAATTTCAAATTAAATTATTATTCTGATCTACACTACAATTGTTATAGGATGCTGCGGGTGATAGCTGTCGGATGCATATAATGTATTTACCTGTCATTTTCTCTCATTTTAAATGTCATCCTACCTTTTTTTATATAAAAAAGAACTTAATCTAACTTGCATGGATCTGTCAGAAAATATTTCCAAAAAACCCAAAATATTTTCTTAAAGTTAGATCTTCTCTGCCTCAAGTAGTGGCGTTTATTAGTCAGCATTATTTTCAATAAACTCATCGCAAACAATTTTATCCAAATGCGTAATTAATTTAGGTATTTTTGCCCGTCTATATAAGTAGGTATATATTTTTTATTTATATAGTTGGTCATGGAATCAATTCTGTCTCAATATAAGTACTATTTCTTGTTTCATTAATATGGTAGGTCATAAAATACATAAAACCGCAAAAAAACCACTATTTACGTCAGCTGCACTTTTTAGAAATATTTCAAAAGAACCTAGTTGTAATGCTATTATTCACAGTGAAAAATAAGTGCTGGCGGGATTCAATGACGTCATTAGTTGCTACCTCGCCATCTTGTTATTTTTAAAACTTGAGAACACTTTGTAGCGGTTCTGTTACGGAAAATACTCGGGTTACATCTTTGATTAAATAATACTCGTTATTAGTTATAATTTGAAAATCTTAGCTTTTTTAAAGAGAATGTCTCGGTTTGAAAATAAATTGTTTGTTGTTGCCACCGATAGATTTGCTATATTCGTGTTTTTAGAATAAATAGGATGTGTATTGCAGAAGATATATACAGTACCTTTTATTTATTATTTATATGTATGTATTTAGAAATATATAAGTATGTTTATCAATTGTCTAGTACCCATAACACAAGCTCTGTTTAACTTGAGACTAGATGGCGTTGGGTGATTGTTGTGGAATATTTTATTATTATTATTAATTAAACTATGTACCAAGGCAATGAAGGAGTGGATTTTAGTCAGTAAAAGTCTGACACGATCTAGCGTTCGTTGAATGATTTCTCACTTAAAAATAACTACCTAAGTAGGTACTCTTTATATTTTTATATGCATACGTAGTGATTAAAATGAAGCTCAAAAAAGCAATTATGAGAAAAAATTAGTAAACAAAAAAGTTTAATCAAATTCAAATTTCTAAACGCTGTTTTGCAAATCATCTTTCAGTTTCACTTCGGATATTTTAGGATTCTATTTAAAACAAAAAACTGAAAAGCTTAGCAAAATAATTACTATGAAAGATGAGAACAAAGTTCTATTTGATTGATTGCCAACTATGTATTACTTTCTGAAAATAATTTCGCTTTAACAAACTTCAAAGTTTTATTTTTTATTTTTAAACTATATTAAATTAGGCTTATGATTTTGTTTATTGTAAAAATATTTTTTTTTTTTTATATTAGTTTTTATGAACTTTGTGAAAACAAATATGTCAAAGTTGACCTTTTAACCGTTTATGTTGGACATATCCAAGAACGAAGA
Source organism: Leucania comma (assembly GCA_958295575.1). NCBI lineage: Eukaryota > Metazoa > Arthropoda > Insecta > Lepidoptera > Noctuidae > Leucania > Leucania comma. The sequence continues at coordinate 18,700,438 of OY282470.1, forward strand.
ATTTCTGTTTTGGCACCAAAAGTTTTGGCATCCTAGCTATTCCTCTTTCGGCACCAATAGGTATTTTTGGTACGTTGTTTTCAGATTCGGCACCAAGCTATTATACCTATTGGTGCGGAAAGAGGAATAGCTTGAGTGCTGAAACTTTTGGTGCGGAAAAAATTGGTACCAAAACAGGAATACTTCCAAACAACCAATCTTGCGTCTATTCCGCCAGGGTCGCACATCCACGACCAATATAATACTCCATCCCGTCAGCTCTTTTGTCACCCATGGGGATTAAAGAGGTAAATGAGATGGAGTACTCAGTCGCAAATACACGACCCTGGCGAATAGAACACGAAAATACTCATTATTTTGTTACATTTTTTTCCCGCGCTGCTGTACAAAGCAAATGTTTTTACAAGTTACGAGTACAATTCAAAACGTGATTCTAAAACAAGGACCAATATTTACAACTTAAAATTCATAGCCCAGACCCTTAATAAAATCGCAAACAATGTTGCTCCTTTATTTTTTACGACGCTATTCCGTGCCCTTCGTATGAGGTTTTACCATAATTTCGTAACATGACGTTGCATTTAAATCGGTTACGGCCACTTAGACCCGACGCTCACAGGACGACAAGGGGTTCTTAGGTGACGAATCGTAATTTGAATAGATGCCAAAAAATTACTCATTCAGAATAGAATAGAATAAACTTTATTGTTCACCATTAATAATAAAATAAAAATTCTCTCTTAGATTTAGTACCCTTTTCTCGGAAAGCACGTAAAGTCAGATGTCACATCCACCAACACGCACTGGGCCCGTGTGCTGGATTACGGCCCATACCCTCTCCTAGAGAGGAGGCCTGTGTCCTATCAGGGAGAACATTAAAAAGCTGATGATGATGACCATCTCACAGAATTGATGGTCGATCAGGCTGAAAAGATCTGAAGTGGCGATCGTGTACCGAAAAACGCAGCGTCGGAAGACCTCCTACACGGTGGATCGATGACCTGGTGAAGGGGGAATTCATGCATAAAACCAGGCGTTGTGGCGACACTTACTGATGATGCGATGATGATGATGATGACCATTCCAAGCATAGACAAAAATTAGCCCACTTATATTTTAAAATTATCATCATCTAAAACCTCTTTGTCATACAACGCTAGTGAAAGCCAAATGAACCGGCGTTATGGCGACACTTTCTGAAGATACTGCTAATGATGACCATCCCAAGCTAGCCCACGTATGCCTTAAAACTAGCGTCACCTAAAGCACCCATGCGATGCCACGCCAGTGAACGCTAAGCCTAAAGAGGAAGTATCATCCCAATCGCCCGTCTAGCCAAGTCATTAATATTAGTTATAGCTTCCTAACCTAAGTGTAAAACACTCGGACACTCCACTAATTGATACACGAACACTTACCGAAGCTTTTATCGTAGTGGCGGTTTTATATTACCAACTAATGGATGCTAAAGGGGTGAAACTAAAAACAAAGGGAAGGTAAGTATTTCGATATCAGCAAAAGAGTCGTCTAAGGTTATTTGCACTAATTAAAAGTGTAAGTGATACTTAATAGCAATTTGCTTTGCCTTTTCCTAAGGTCTTTTTTACATAGCATGGTTAGGATGTGAGCAGGACGGAAATATACATCTTCGAGATGAGAGAAAAGGATAGGTATAGCTAGCATTGTAGAAATCCGACAGCTGTCACCTGCACCATCCTATAACGTTTGTAGTGTAGCTCGTATGTTGGAAATCGGCTTCCAGTATAACCGGATAGTGCTGAATATCACCAATTTAAATCGGTTATAATCCTCGTCACACAAGTTGAACCATCATGGTTGGCCTTGAATACGCAGTTACCGCTTTTCGGGTCTTAGTCGAAGAGGGGGTTGCGTGTAACCATAGCAAATAGTTTAACTTATTTGCCGTGTACAAAAACTCATAAAAAAAATATAAAAAAAAATATACATGTATTGAAACCTTGCACATTTATTTAATCTTCTACTGATTTCTGAACGACGAAAAAGTTTTCCATAAACTTATAAGGTATTCAAAAAATAAATAAAAAAACACTTATCTCTTGGAACAAGTTTTGTGAAACGTTCGATTAAATTACGGAATCACCAATTGCCAGATTTTTTTATGCGTTATCTCTTTTTCTTCGTGTTGCCTCTTCATTAATCATTGCGTTGGATTAAGTTGGATTAAACAACAAGGTTTTAAACTATACTCGCATTGACAGTAGAATAGTGGGCAAGAACCCTCTTTTTTGGCATGAATCGGTCACCCATTTATGGAGCGTTTTTTCTTTTTATGTTAGGTAAAATCATCCAATGACAAATCCCGCCCTTGGGCGGAGCGGGAAGTATTGTCAGACTCTTACTGACTAAAAACCTACCCCGTTCCTTCGTAGCCTACCCCGTTCCGTCGTAGCCTACCCCGTTCCTTCGTAGCCTGCCCCGTTCCTTCGTAGCCTACCCCGTTCCTTCGCAGCCTACCCCGTTCCTTCGTAGCCTACCCGGTTCCTTCGTAGCCTACCCATCTATAGAGCGTTGGTATCTGCAGACCAACCTCTGCGAGCATTATAATTATTATTTCATCACGAGCGAAACCCCTCGTCAAGAGTCAACTAGAATTATCAGCACTAATTAGTGATGAAAGTGATACTCAATTATCATATAATTATAAATCTGCATTGAGTCGATCACGTTTCCGAATTAAGTTCGAATTAATATTTGTATTTTAAAGTGGGATTTGCTTCGATAGCGCAAATGTCGGATAATTATTATTGGTCGGATTTGTTGATTTTCAATTTCGTAATACGTATTTGGGTTTCGGGAATTTTAGTTGGCTTTGTTTGTGTTTGTAAGGTCAGTTGTTTGTTTTTGTTTTTGGCTGTTACGATTTCCATTTAGAAGCGTTTATGGTTTAGTAAGTGAGGATTAGGGGGCTTACCATGACCTATTAAAAAACAGAATACAAACGTGCAATAAAGAGCCTCTAGTGGATGTACTGACATAGGAGTAAACATATTGGCTCGTTACGTCACCAGCAGTTGGTTCCAGACGTCCGGTCCGGTTCACGGCCCGAAAGCAACTGTCCAATGTCGCAACTGTCCATGGTCCCTGTCATCCGTGATTCCGAGACAAGTATACAAACACTACACACTATATAGCTCCATCCCATTAACAGTACGATTTAGGTCTTCAAATGTATCGCGTTAAGCTCGTGGTAAGGCCTTAGATAACAAAAAACTTAAAAACAAAAGAAACAAGAGGTCTCCGTGCATCGGATATTACAAGGCAATTACCGGCCATTGTAGACGCGGGCTTATGAACGACGAGCAATATGTAGCTCGCCGTCCGGTAGTACGGGTAAGGGCCAAACCCGAGTTGTTGACACCACGACGTTGCGTAATGTTCCCTGTTTCCAAGTTCGCAAAGAAGTTTCGATTTGATGTTTTTATTTTGAAGTTTGCCCTTTCATATGACACTAAAAACTTGTAGTATCTCACTTTAGCCCACTTTTGAAACGAAAATTATTACAAAATTAAATTAACAAATCACCAAATATGCGTTATCTGTTGTGCTTGAGTAAATTGGTTGTAAACAGTCAATCATTACTTGATTTAATTTCAATTAGATATTAATATGTGAGGCGTGTTTATTTTGTTAATCTAAATCAAGTGGATTTATGTGCTCCTTCAGTACCTATCCCTTTACGTTCTGTGATAACTCTGGAACAATAAATACTGCAGCCCTGGTATGACAGTTCTACCTACCAAACCATATTCTCTATCAATCCTTCTTTATTCTTCTGTCAGCATCCATTGTTTTTCAAACTTGCTGCTGAATAATAATATTTTTAACGATATAAATATTTCACAGATGAGTTCCGAAGTCGAACTGGCTGTGAAGGCGAGGCGATCAGGCTCAGCTGTAACCCTCACTCCAGGCTTGCCATCTTTGATGCTCAGTACGGCAGGACTGCATTCGAGGCCATAACCTGTCCCCAGACACAAGGAGTGCCGGATGAAAGTAAGTATTTTATTTTTATCTTTTTTGCACATTGCACCGTTCCGGCGTCTTTTTGTCAGCACTGGCCTACGCCGAAAACCAGCGCTGTGTGCTCATCGCATTGTGCATGAGGGCACAGCTTTATGCTGAGCGTTCGGCCGTTTTGCACGGATGTGGCGCATATCTTTCCTATATGATTTTATGTTTGTCTAGTTTTTAGTTGCGTCATTCCGTGTAAATAAACTGATTTTCTTTCTTTTTTTTTTCTTCTATTTGGAGAAAATTTCATCGTTGAAATTTTTTATAAAAATCTCGCCGTGAGAACTTTTTAAATTTATGTATACTAGTGCTTGACTGCGATCCCACCTGATGCTAAGCATTGATGCAACTTGTGAACTTGGTGAAGTGAACTTCTCAATTTATTTATTTATTAAAACTTCATGCAACACAAAGGTACAAAGGCGGACTTAATGCCTGAGGCATTCTCTACCAGTCAACCAAGGGTAGTGAAGAGAAAACATGGCAGGTGCATAAAAAAAAACAAAAGGTTAATAAGAGACAAGGGTACAAATGTATATAAATACAATTCAATTCAATTTATCTACGATCAAGGTATTGACAGCTTATTTGGAGCACTTTTATCTAAATTTTCTCTGTGTATTCTTATGGAATATCACTGCTGAAATTACGGTCAAGAGCTGTCGGAGTTATCATTACTGTGGAATTTTGACAGTGATGGCTCTTGAACGCAGTTTTGATATCCTAAACGCAGTTTAAACCTAGTTTGTCAAACAGCAAATTATTTTACGTTTTTATTTTCCTTTGATAGTACATCTGTAGGAAGCAGTGCACGTCTTTCTATACATATGTTTGTTTTCAACTTTTTCAAATGATATAAAAGGGCTTGACTTCAATCCTACCTGAATTGAATGGTAAGCAGTAATGCAATCGTTGATGATGAGGCGCACTAGTTTATTATGAGCCTAGCCTTAGACACAATTAAATTATAATCGGACGGAGGATCGAAGTAGGCAAATTGCATGTTCTTTTCCATAAAAGTCAACTCGTTGAAAAGTTCAAATAATTTCACTTTTATTGTGACTGACCGACAATACAAAACTTACTTAAATGTTTTAATTGAAATAGGACAAACTGTATTTATTTTTCATTTAGAATCTTAACTTTTTACTTAAATTCTTTACTGTTCATTTAGTTCATAGAACTGATAACAATATTGTTTTATGATGACAAGAAAAAATAAGCCCTTTTCTTGACTACGTTGTCATAATAAAAGAAAAGTTATGATTCCATCAATGTAGTCGTATGAAAAGGCCGTATATTTCATTGCCTTATCACGAAGAACTGGTAGGGTACTTAGATACACGTTGTAACTGCTGACATGAGCTCTTACTGGAATAATATGATGAGAACCCCTTACTCCTTTAGATGCAAAGATTATGTTTTGACAAGTTCTCGTTTGAACACTATCAATCTCACCTGATGGTAAGTGATGATGTGAAAAATGATGGAGCACGCTTGCCTAGAAGTAACTTTTACATTCTTGGCTTAAATACCCCTAGGTTGTAGCTATCAGGAAACACAGACTCTGGCACAGAATTCCGCTCCTTAGCCGTACGCATTTGTACGTATATAGGGTGACTGGTAATTTGTGAACGATACTTTAACACGTGATTGTAGTCATGGTAACAAACAACTTTTACTAGGGGACCAAACCTGAAATCGCGAAAAAAAAAATCTGCTGGAACTGAACTTGTCGATTTTTGTCTTGTTTTTTTTTTATATCAAAATTTTTTGGCTACCATTTGAGCTTTTGCTTTGATGTATTCGTATGAGCCAAAATTGAGGGTAGATGATATTGTAATTACGCTACATTTCTGATTAAAATTGTTAATTAAGTTTCTATGTTAACAGTCGTTTGGTATCTAATATTTCCTTTAGTTCCATTAGTTAACCTATTTTCTGACATCTAAAATTAGTTTGTAACTCAATTTTCTATTTCTACTACTAATTTTAATCTTCAAAGAACGTGTAGAAAATGGCCAGTAACGATGATGAAGAAGCGAGAATATTAAACTGAAGGAAATACGGTCCTTTTACCTTATTTTCTTCGAATGATTCCAAGTTCCTAATGATTCTGACGATAAAAACTGAACGAGGGTCTTTTGATGAAGTGGCCTCACTACTGACGAGTAATTAAATTAGTTTTCGTTATTGTAGACTTGACCTTGGGCCTTAACATGTTGTGTTAAAATGTCATCTGTGTGAGTGAGAAATAGTGATAGAGTTGTACAGGTAAACGCTATCAAAATTATTTTTAGTATATGCTAAACCAGAATATAGTTTGTTCAGAATCAGTCACTGAATGGATTCCAATATTTTTTTACACCATGTTATATTTTTTATCAAGAATATTTAAATAAGGTCACAAGTTGGACACCACCGACACTAAGCACAACACAAGTCATGGTAGGTTATAGCGGGCATGCGAAGTCAGCGCACAGCTGGGTTTTTTTTTTTTTTTTTTTTTCTGGTAGGTAAAATCATCCAATGACGAATCCCGCCCTAGCGCACAGCTGGGTGCGACGGCAAAATAATCCCTCAGTCGCCCGGATGATCCGTTGACCATGTGTTTGTGTGAACAACCAGATAACGGAACAAGCTTATAACTTTGTGATTTTTCATGATACAGTTATGAAATTTTGTACATAGATTCTTTACCTAAAAATACTGGACATGTGTTTCAAGATTCGCATATATACTAAAAATAAGGTTGTATAGCTTCTTGCCTATAACAGTTCAGTGTAGGTCGTCAAACGGGTTGCGTTAAAAGCTCGTGGTAGGCCCTCTTAACGTAGGAATGGAACATCATATTTTTAAAATTTTAACTTTTTGGGATTATTGTAAATGTTAGGACAATAAACACTATCGATGACAAGGACTCGTTCATGAGGATCATACAATGATTCAAAAATTTCAGATTTGAACACGCTAGTTAGATGCAGGCCATTAACATATTAGCATACCGTCCACGGACGCATAGCTTCATAAACGCGTAATCATCATTATACGCTTGGTGTCCACGATGCTGCCACTTTGTCGACAGAGTTTTGTATGTAGTTTTGTTTGTAGAGGCCCAGCAGGGCCGAAACCCTGTTGGGCTCCTTTTTGCTGACATCTCTTTGGAACACTACGCGCCGTTTCAACTGATGTGATGCGACGATACGACACTATGTTCGCTTAAATTTTTCCTATACTTAGAAAATTGATCGTTGTATATTATATTATATTATATCATTTTCATTATAAGATATACTAGATTTTTTTTTGTGTGTTTCGATTTTACACAAAGAAACTATTATTTAACGCAAATCTATTTTTCTATCCATTCGAATTCACTTTATGAATAGCCCAAAAAGGTCTTAAATATTAATACGATTTATTTAATATCACAAAATACTTCAACTACTAACAAAAATAAAAGTTCGTAGAAGTCAAACCATATTCGTGGAAAATGTGTTGTATGTTCCAAAATTGTGTGAATTTCATTTGTCATCCTTAATGTCAGACGGGTGTGGCATTGTCCTATATTAGTGTGTAACGCTAACATTTGTAATTTGTTTTGACATACTCCAAATTAGTGAAATTATTTTTTCGTCGTAAAATAAAACAAAATGTCATATGAGCGTGACATTTATTTGGTGTGTGTGTGTTTAATGTGACTGGGGGATACTAAGTCAGGTTGAAAAGTAGAAAAAGCGCATAATAAAAGGTATTATTACCTTATTGTACCCTAGACCCGGAGAAATCATTGATGATATCCCGCCTCGACAAAAATACCTAATTGGGGGCACGTTTCAAAGAGTAACCGTGGATCTAAAATATAAACAGCAATTGAAACCTACGTAAGGTTTTAGTCGGTAAAAGTCTAACACCTAGAGCTCGTGTAGTCATTGATGATTTACCGCCTCCATCAATCGACCCAGTCTGTTTTTTCCAACTGAGTTGTCTTCGGCTTTTAAGTCTAACTGGGTGTGCTAAATATTCACCAGTATTTTTTCATGAAGTAACTACCATCGAATATTGCGGATACTGCGGAATGGGCCTGCGTGGTGAATTTCGGCCCATTCCCTCTCCTAGAGAGGAGGCCTGAGTCCCAGCAGTGGGAACATTAAAAGGGCTGATAATGCTAACTAACATCAGTCTTTATGAATAGCTCTAGTAGCTATTTTTATTAAATAGTTAATTTATAAGTTACATATATCAATTTTGTAAACACTACAAGTGTATTTAGTTAGTAGAACCAATGTAAAAGGGTACGATGGGGCTGACATACCCTGATAAAAGTCCCTAAATAAAAGCAGATTTTAAAAAAAGAACTACCATCTGACGACCAAAACCGTGAGCAAGAGTAATAATTTAGTAGATTACCTACTTCTAGGCAAACAAGACCTATCGACAACACAAATCAAGGCTTGCCATCATGTGAGATACAAACCTAACAAAAAAAAAAAAAAAAAAAAATTAGTAAAGGCACTTCAGGCTTCTGTCTAATTGTAACGTCAGACGTAGATTGGCTGATGACAACTTGAATCATCCGCTCGGCTGTCATACCGGGGTCAACAAACCCACTTTATTAGGCATGCAGGATTGTCTTGACATATTGTAATGGACTGCTGCGCATGGTGACATCAATCGGGGATTGATTTTACAATATTTTTATATTATAAAGATATAAAGGGGCAATGTAAATTTGTTAACTTAGTACCCAAAAATACAATAAATTTAGTAAACTATGAATGCGCGGAGTCTAGTACTCTCATTTACATTATAATAACTATAAAATTAAAAATTAAAAAAAAAATGCCCCGACAGTCCTTTTCATCAATATGAAATGTATAGAAGTGGTCAAAAAAAATATAATGAGCCCAAACTTAATGGGTTTACTAGCAGGCATTCCAAAGTTCCATCAGCCAGCTGCCAGTGCTAGTATCAGGTCCTTGTCATCACGAGAAATGTATAGAACTAGCCAAGACGAATCTAATGAGCCCAAACTTGATGGGTTTACTATGTTAATAAGCAATCCAGGGTTCTTACCTTCGAGCTCCATCAACAGACCAGCTTAGTGGCACCAGATTGTATACAAGTATTTCAAATATTAGGTCACACATATGTTTTAAATAAAGTGAATATCTGTTAAGTGTTTAAAAACCCTACCGCAGTTAACAAACGAGCTGGTGACTTTAAACTCCTGAACAGATCTCCATAAATTGTAACTAAAAACTATTTCGATTAAGCCAGCATGAAAACAAAAAAAAACCGCATCAAAATCGGTCCATTCGTTTGGGCGCTACGATGCCACGGACAGACACACAGACAGACCGGTCAAACTTATAACATCCCTCTTTTCCGTCAGGGGTTAAAAAAGGCTGCACAAAAACACACATAGATTAACTCTTTGATCAACACGTAAGGCTGTATAAAGCCTCTTAAAAATCAAGCCAGCAACTTGCAAAAAAAATTCTTGCATTCATATTGTGCAGAATATAGTGTAAAAAATTCGCGTACGGAAAATGGCTTACACAAGTATGAACGGTGTAGAGCAGTATATCAGTGGTGGCCCAGAGGTACCAGCCCTGACTTACAACTAGGTCGCAGATTCAAACCCAGATAAGCGCAATACTTTGGGTAATTTATTTCATTACCACAGCTCTCAAAATGAAGAAGGAAAACATCGTAAGGAAACCGGCATGCCTTGGAAACAAAAATTCGTAGACATGTGATATCCACCAACCCTTACTGGGACTGCGTGGTGAATTACGGCCTATTCACTCTCTTGGAGAGGAGGCCTGAGTCTCAGCAGTGGAAATATTATACTACTGATTATATAAGTATTACGAAAACACTTTTTTTATTTGTTATTATAATCAATCCTTTAAAAATTTACCAAGATTTCGAACTAAAATATGAAACTGATTTTCACTATTCTACCTACCGATTTGGTTAACGATCTCTGAAAATTTTTGTTTCTGTGTACTTATTGATCTTTACAGCCCTTGACGACGAATGCAGCGCGGTGATAATGTAAAAGACATTGTCACATTGCCGCGCCGCATTCGTCCGCAATCTGCATATTTTAATGGCAAAGTCCTGACTCATCAACACCCAGTTCAAACTTTTGGACCTAAACGCTGAAACTCTGCACAGAGGTTCATTTTATGATGCATAAAAAATTTGAAAAGATTTTTCAAAAATTATCTCCTAAGTAGATGAAGGAGAGGTCCAAATTTTTTATAAAGAAATCTAATTTCGCATGGGCGAAACCACTTGAAAAAGCTACTAAATTAGAAACAATGTACTCTATCACAACATTATAAGTTTTTTAAGCTTAATGAGTTCATGATTTCCTAGCCGATTACTCTAAGAAGAAAAACGCCAAAAAAAAAATACTCGTAGATCAAAGAAGTGCAACCACTTCATAATGTTAGAGATTATAAAAAATAATTATAAATAATATTATAGGTTCTATGAAAAAAGATTTTTCGTATCTACGTCGTGTCGCGCTTCTTTGCAATAAAAGCAAAATTTTAGCTACAACTACTTTCCAATTGACAAAATGAATGTGGATGTATTAATATGTTGTAATCTGTAGCCTTGTCCACAGCATGCGTGACTCCTCATGCAGTGAAGACAGTCATCCAGCTGTGTCTGGGGAGGAGGCGATGCTACATACCAGCTAACAACAGGACTTTCAACTCTTCCTGCAACTTTCGTTCAAGACCATATCTTAAAGTCGTCTATACTTGTGGTAAGCTTTCGGAACCACCTCTTCTTTCTTCTTACGTATTAATAAAAAAAGTTTTTTTAAGTTAATAAAGCAACAAATTTCGTGTCTGTGCTTTTGGATGTTGAAGAGTTCCCTTATCTGGAGCTAATGTCGAATTTTGATTCAGGTTGCATTGGACAAATGCATTGTCATTGAAGTAAACCAATATTTCACATAAAAATTCTACTGTATAAAGTAAAATGTAATGGTTTTAATTCAGTTTGCAAGATTTAACCTAAACAAAATAACGTATTATAAAAAAATGAAAGTTAAATAAAAGCTTGAAATACTGTTATAGCTACCTTTAGAAGTACTTTACCTCTGAGAATGTAGCTCAAAAATCATTATTAAAAAGTGGCATACGTTAAAACCTGTTTACAAGATTTCTAAATGATAAAAAATTAAGTACATTTAGATAGCAATGCAAAAACAATCGCTTTATATGTTCTTTGAAACCATTATTCAAGTGTATTTTTTTAATGATTTAGATTAGTGCTTGACTGCGATCCCACTTGATAAAAAAAGGTGAAGAGCTCTAGTCTATTAACAGCCTATTCACTCTGGCCTTTCTTTCTTTCTTTATTCTTTATTGTACACAAAACCATTAAAATACCCAGTAGTTTGACAATTCATGTACAAAGGCGAGCTTAATTCAACAATAAGTTTTCTGCCAGCAAACCTTTGAGTGACAGAGAAAGTTGACAAACAAGGGTAGAATCAAGTGTACAATATAAACCTACACATATATATAAACATACATTAATAAGTCTAAAAATAGCCTTGTTTTTCAAGAGAACATTATTTTAATCGAGCAATCAAATTAAATATGTGACCTATTATTTTTGCAATCTAAGTGTATTTCAAAACAATTATGAAACATTTTGTATTTTAAAAATATTTTTGGGGCTTAAATTTATTTTTTGCTTATATTCCTTTTCTGAGCACCTTTTATTCACATTTGAAATATTGGCATAAAAACATCTATGTTGTTCAACTTACGTATACACGTTCTTCATTTATTTACGTATTAAATGACATCGAAGTCTGGTCTGAAGGACTTTCGTCAAATTGGCTAACTTCAAACTCTGTAAAGTTGTATACTAATCAGTAGATTACTTTATCACAACATCACCTCAATCTTGTGTAACCTCGAACAACTCCTGACACGTTTTAGCCCGTAATTGCTCAACTTGCTCAACTCTGAACTACCCTATTCTGGTGCATCTTGTAAGTTTTAACAATACAAATCACTATTTTACCTTGCAACTTTGCTCTTTGTTCTATTGTTCGGTGTAAAGTACTAGAATTTATGCTCGTATTAGTGTCATAATCGTCTTTTCTTTTCAACGTTTCTGAGTTTGTTTGAAAGCATTTTGGATTTTCTATTTCTTGCGTTTCGTATCCAAAAGATAAAAGGGGACCCTACTACTAAGACTCCACTGTCGCTGTCTGTTTGTCCATCCTTCACCAGGCTTTATCTCAAAAACCGAGATAGTTTAGTAAGACAGTTGAAATTTTTACTGATGATGTATTTCTGTTACTGCTATTACAAAAAATGCTAAAATGAGAAAAATGCAAATTAAACATATTTAAAGGGGCTTCCGTATAACAAAGTGATTTTTTGCTCACTCTTTGGATGGTACGGAACCCTTCGTGCGCGATTCTTACTCGCATTTGTTTAGATATTGTCTTGAACTTCTAAATGATGTTATTAAATAATATAGCTGATCAGTTTTGTCACTCTATCCGTTTCGATTAGAAATAAACAAATGCGTCTAACTAACTACGCAAAACTAAATGTAATTTTCTTTTTCAGTACCATTAGGTGTCCTCTCAGAAAAGTATGAGAGTGCGCCTGAGAGAGATGAAGATTCCACAACTTTTGACCATAGCAAAACACTTTTTGATGAATCAGGTAAATATGGCAACAATATTAAAATTATCAACGGCTATAAAATAGGGTAATAAACGATTAATATTTTATTATTTTATTTTGTTAGAGGAAGCAGGTGAAAAATGGGGCGAGCCAAATGCTGATCACGCTCTGCAGCCATCTCTTGCTGAAGATAGTGACCCACCAATTCCTCCAGAAGTTGAAATTGAAGTCCAACCGAAACCAACCGAACCGAAAAGGAACATTAACAAAAATGAAGGTAAATCACGATTTTTAAATTTTCTAGCATTCAATTATTCCGAAATCCTTTTTTACCTTAATATTTCATTCTCAAACGCGATCCATAAATTTCTAGTACACCAATTTAACTCCTAACAAACATAATACATCAATGTGTTTGTGCTGATCCGGAACTAGAACGCATTAGTTAATTTCGTACAAATATTAGGTGCTATATGAGAAAATATTTGTTTGTTTCAGAGCCACAACACGGTAACTCGATATTACTGTTGTCCGTTAGTATAGGACTGCTAATATTCATCATCATAATTGGAACATTCATTGCTGTCAGATGTTATATTAATCGCAAAAAAGATCATTCCAAAAACGGAGACATGTATACCACTGAAGCTCCTAACGTCTTCAATGATGCTTTTTCTGATATCGACAATGACGCGGACATCAGCCATATTTCAGGAACATTCCATGACCCCATGCATCCAGATATGATTCTTTACAAAAACGTTCCCGGAAGCAGAGGAACTCTAAGAGCTATGAAACCATTGTGTACAATTTATCCTTCTAATGCAGAAGCTAATATGTACGGCAACGTGGACTATGTGCCTTCACATACGAGAGAGATAGCTCCTAGGTTTACTAGAAGCAGAAGTAATGAAGAAGATATGGAACCGAATGTTATGACTAGTCCTAGGAGTTTAGGAGCGCATTCCAGTAATTATTACTACGGCTGACATCACGACGATGGAGGCAGACAAGATGCCTCTAGGACATACTGCTTTTAAAGTGTAATCTCAAACAAGTGCACAAATATACAGAAGGCTTATAAAGCAAAGGATTGTGTAAAAATAATGGTTAAAGTATGGAACTGTTAAAGACTATGGATTTGTTTGTGAGATTTTTAATTGTTACATTGTATTTAGTTTAAGAATCTTGATTGTACTGTAAGTTCTTCTATTAATTATTCAATCTGTCACGCTCATTAGAGATGCACCTATTGTATTTCAACATCCTATACTAGTCAACTCAGCACTTTTGTATTTCAAACTATAACTACATTCCCATCTGTGATGGTAAATTCTATTATCCTCTACAATTCTAAATATAGAAAAGATTATTTGTATAGAACTGAAGCTTCATTTATAAAATTTTGCCCTACTACATGTAGAACATTGTAAATCCTTTTATATCACTTTTTTAAATAAAAATGCGAAAAATCTGTGTTTTATTTGACGGCCACGGTAAAAGATGTACAACAAAAATAATGGGTGAGACATTAACCACAGTTATACGATATTTTTTCTTGTTAAAACGCGATGTAATGGTCGCGTGGTTGATGTCATTATTCATGGAAATTAAGGGGAGATCCCGGTGGCTATCACTCAAGAAGCTAAATAGGGGAGAAGGATAATGGGAGGTCGGATAACAACAAAGTTATGCATATGAAAAATAAAAGCAATAGATTATGAAAATAGGCATGCCGTTTGAAGTCACGAACATGAAATTTTGGAGCGGACTGCAATATATTACGACACGGAGCAACTGTATTTGTGATCACAGAAAAAAAATACTATCGTGTAGGTAAGCAACAATGACAGTCACACTTTCATTAGCTTTGTTTTATTATTTTATACAATTGGGATTTTAATAAATTGCATTTAGTGGGACAAAAAACTGAACCTGTGGAACAGGCGCAATATTTTTAGCCACTAAACTGTGTATATGCACACAGTACACAATGCGTTCCAAACAATAATGGGAGAGTGAATAACCTCGATTCGACAGTCCGAGAAATGTTGATTGGAAGTACGGTTTGCACAGAAAACTTAGTCGCATATCAATAACGACTCCTTTTTTTGAAGAAGTGCAAACTTTATTGTTTAATATTAACAAATTTTTTAAGTCATAATCAGTAAAAAAAAAAAAAAACTTCTTTCTCATTTTCATTGGCACGATTCTCTTTCTTCTTCCATTTACCGCTACTCAGATACTTTACACAGTCTTGCAGAAATGAGCAACATAAAATAACTAGATTCTGATTAGAATTTCTTCGGTAATAATTCGTAAATTATTAAACAATTTCTTATTTAGCTCACCCGAGAATACTACCTATTATTATTTGGAACGCATTGTACTTAGCTAAATCAATAAATCAAAAAACTTGTCAACACTGAATCCTGAAATTTTCACAGCATCAGAAAATTCGATCTCAAAACGTGTAAAAATTCAATACCCCTAGCAATATTGATTGTGAAGTTTCATTACCAAGTACTGAAGACGATAAATTTTTTATTAAAGCACAAAAGCGGCTCACTGGCCGGGTTCTTGAATCCCGACGAGGAATTTGCATAATTTTACAACTGTAATCCAAAGGTTCACAACTTCAGCTTCGTATCAATAGTTAAGAGTTAGTTCTGTCGTAATCTGTTCAATAATTCTCGTTGATTATGCAATGGACCAGTAGGTGGGATATTGGATTTAACTTTATGATTTAGGTTTATATGAATTACGGTTGGTATTAGTTCAATTGGTTATATCGCACTTTTAGAATGCATGAGCTTGATTAGTGATGCTTGTAAACATGACCCAAGTGAAAGTTTGTGGGATACCATTTTTTTTAAATATTTATAACTATTTTTTTCCTAAAAAGGGGGTATTTTTTTTTGGTCGGAAAAAAAAAATCGGAACAGTCATAGAATCACTTTGTTATCCATTTGGCTGTCTATTGGTCTGCCAGACCTATTTTGTCCGAAACGTGTGGAGGAATTAAGTTGATATTAGTTTTAAATACTTTGGTCTATAATTTCTTCATTAAACTTAAATCAACGCAAGCAAAAGCATACATATATACAGCCGTTTATTTAGAAACTAAATACTTATTTGCGATTATAAATAATTATATTTGCAGTTGCAGAATTTAAAAATAATATTTGAATGTCATTTTCTTGTTCT
The DNA here is from genome assembly GCA_958295575.1 of Leucania comma. Classification (NCBI taxonomy): domain Eukaryota; kingdom Metazoa; phylum Arthropoda; class Insecta; order Lepidoptera; family Noctuidae; genus Leucania; species Leucania comma. The sequence continues at coordinate 18,716,379 of OY282470.1, forward strand.
TTCAGTAGTTATGGGTAACTATAGCATATAGGGGTTCCATAGGAACCCCTATATGCTTGGCCCAATATGCAGTATACCAGCTTTGTTAACTTTGACAGTATCAGTAAGCATATAAAAGATACAGGAAAACATAATTACTCCTAAAACTACACCCAATATGGAATTACAAAAATAAAATTCACCTACAAACTAAAAAAAAAAAAAAAACGAAAATAAGTCAAAAACATAAACTACAATAAAAATATACTTACAAATGAAACATTGCACTGAAAAACATCAACCAGAGGCAATGTCAATTGCATGCATACATGTTCAGATTCACACAACAAATGTTATTATAAATCACACTAACTTTTCAAAATATAAAGCTACAGAAAACAACTTCACCAGATAAAACCTAAAAAAAAAAAAACAAAACTATTATGATTATGTAAAAAAATAAAGCTAACTGCGTCGAGCGTTGACCGCGCCAAAGCTCTGTACCAACATAAATTGTGTGCAATAAAAACAATAACAGTGAAAAAAGGCGGTAAGCTTATTTAGTTTCCTGAAGCGCGCTGCGATCAACATGAACTCAGTCGTGCGGCAACTTCATTATACAGAAGCTCGGTGTGATTAGTTCACGCTACGATCGCTAGATGGCGTTAAACATAATTTTCCAAAGAGTGCAGGAATGTTATTTTTTTGGGTGCTGTTTTAAATTTTATTCAATGAAGAATTATTCTGTGACGGTGTTTTAAATAGATATTTTAATGTTGTGCGAAAAAGTTCGATTGGTATGGAAATACTTGATCTAGAAGAGCCATTGTAATCCATTGTGGAGCATTTAATGCAACCTTTAAAATACAGTAGGTACTAGGTAAAAAGATTTAAGTTTGTAATTTCGATTCTCGTCTGACAGCCGATATTGACATGACTATTACGAAAAATAAAAGAAGAAATAACAGTTTGTTCTTGGGTTCGAACCCAAAGTACTTTAAAGAAAATCAGTAGCAGTCAAAAGCCTGCCTTTTCAACAAGCTTGCTCTTTCTAATATTTTTTTTACATAACTGAGTAAATTGGAGCACGAACAAGATTTGTAAATACCTTAATTATTTATAAAGCAGCCCATATTTTTATAATATTTTAAAATAAGCACCAAATGAATTTGCAATAGTGTAGGTATAGGGGCCCAGCAGAACCGAAGCCTACTGAGGCCTAGGGTTAGGCGAAAGTGAACCCCGGGGCCTAGAACAAAGGCAATAAAGGAACGGGGTAGCATTTTAGTCAGTAAGAGTCTGACACTGTCTCCCGCCCCGCCAAAGGGATTTGTCATTTGATCATTTTACCAACAATAAAAAAAAAAAAAAACTATCTTCATATGTAACAGGACAATATAATTAAGACAGTAACGTGGTCGCTTACTATGGGACTCATCAGAAGGTTCAAAGTCACCCAAAGGGCAATGGAAAAGGCTATGCTTGGAGTTTCCTTGAGCAATCACATCTGGAATGAAGATATCCGCAGAAGAACTACGGTTATCAACATAGCTGGAAGAATCGCAAAATTTAAATGGCTGTGGGACAAAAGGCTCTAGATCACGTACCAGAAGACGCTGCTTTGGAAAGCCTCCCACAAGGTGGGCGATGACCTGGTGAAGGTCGCGAGATTCCGTTGGATGCGAGACGCTCAGGACCGGATGTTATGGCGATACTAAGGGGAGGCTTATGTCCATTAGGGCGCATTCAAATTAGCCGCAAGGTACCACACGGCGGCAGCGCGTTGCAGCTCTGCCGCCACGCTGTTATGTTATTCCATATGAATAAAAACGCGCGACTACCGCGCTACTAGCCGCTTGGTCTTCTGGCTGAAATAATGATGATAATGATATTACATTAACTATTTTTAATTATTAGAAAATATTAAGGATCATAATAGATGCCGTTGGTGCAGTTTTATATCTATATTTACTTTTTTTTTTAAATTAATTATGTATATAAATGGCCAATGACTTGCTATTGCAAATTTATCTAGTTCAAACTGCAAGTATATTAGATATCTACTAAACCAATTAGCAACTTGATCGTGAGACAGTCAACATTCAACTTTGCCGACTGAAGTCACTAATTCAATAATAGTTTAATTAAAGGATTTAAGTTACAAATGAAGTATTTGAGTTTAATTTTGATTAAAATCTGATTTCAACAGATAATTACGAATAGTACTTTCAGTTAATTATTAGTTACAAAACATGAATAATTCTAATAGTATAAAGGCTATTATTTGTTACTCCGTCACGATCAAACGTCAGAACGAAATTTGCTGAAATTGGCGTATAACTATACTTAATTTGTTTAGGTATTTAACTAAATGTAAACAATCTTCAGAAGTTTTTTATCTAAAAAATGTCTAAAAGTGTTTACAGTATTAATTATTTATGTCTTTTATACGTTTTTGTTTTTTATAAAGTGAAATATCAAGATTGTTTACGTTTAGTTGAGTACCTAAACCGATGGAGTATAGATCATGGCCTGACACAATAGCACATAGGATACTTTATAAATTTGTTTACGCACAAAATTGGAATTTCTCTCGGAAAAAATCAAGGATAACTAGAAACTTCTATACCTACCTAATATTCAATCATTTAGAATTTCTTTTGCAGAGCAGAAATGAACTGTACAAAATTTTGTAGGTGTATCCTTCCATTTTCATAGCTGGAGTAGGAGTACTGAATTTAGTCAACCAGCCACAGTCAGAAGCTTTGGTATGAAAAAGTATGGTAGTGAAATAACATAGGAAACAGTGCCGGATGAGCCACATAACCTGACTAGCAATTGCTACGGTCAGGCGCTACGTATTGGGGTGAGCCCATCACTACATAAGGAGCCTGCGGGCTGCGGCCTGTTTGAAAAATAAGTTAAAGAAGTTTTAATTCGTTATCATTAATAAAGATTTAGAGGGTCCCTTGGTGGGATTTGCTATGGGCCTCACCCTGGCTTAATCCGATACTAACAAGATCAGCCGTATAATGGTCCTATTGCTGGGACTCAGGCCACAGTTCTAAGAGCAGTGGTGAAAAAATAAATTACACACAACAATGCGCCTGGCTGGGTTTTCTTTACCTCTCGGCTTACCCGGTTCTGAGGAAACATAAAGTCTAGTAATATTTTTTCGTAATAAACTTTTCACACACACAAGTTTAACACATTTCTATCTTCTGGTTTTAAAATTTGGCTTATAAACTGAGTGCTAAATTCATTAACATCTTAGTAGTAGTAGAAAGTGGTACACTTATATCGTTGATATCTTAGGGTAAAAACAGCTACAAATAATACTATTTATAATAATAGTATTAGGGTAAAAAAGGCTACAAGTAATAGTAATATTGGAGTGCCACTCAAAAAATAGTTCAAAGAAAAAGTACATATAATTAAGTTTTTTCAAGGCCACGCTGAATTTTTCGAATAACTTCGAAGCCCTGGTTGGGCAAGTGGCAAGGCATTGGCCCTAGCAGGTCCCGTCAGTTATGCTGGAAGAACATTAAGGAAGCCTTTGCCCAGAAATGGCACAGAAGAAAGAGTAAACAGAGTAGCTAGTTAAAAGAAATCATTACAAAACCGTAGCAGGTCGTATCTCGAACACCCTAACAAAAAAGTCAAACAGGGACCCAGTGAAACGTTGCTATCTAAGCGATTCCTTCAAAACACGGTCCGTCTGTACCCCATGTCGTTACTCTGCTGATTTATTATTATAGGCCCCATTTGTTTCTTTAGTATGCATGTAAATCCCGCAAAGGATTACTTATACCAATAGAAATCGGTACGTGCCGCGAATTTTGCTTTTCTTTTATTTTATTTGGCGGAATTTTGTCGAAGATCGTCACGAGATGCGTTTAGTTTTGCAGGAAAGAGGTTTATAAGACAGACTATTATTTGTAGCTGATATAAGTGTACCACTTTTTTACCGGACTGAGAGGTTAATGAATTTAGCAGTCAGTGTATTCTTCCACGCTAAGTTAGAGAGGTAAGATCTTTATTCATTAAAATCAATTCTAAGACCGTGGGTTCGGCGGCGATCTCTCGCGCCGGGGCTTGGATCAAGCCATGCTCTGGAGCTAGGAGGAGTGGCAGGCGGTCTCCTCCTTTTGCGAAGCAGTAATGCTAGCAAAGGAGGAGGCCGACCGCATTAGGCAAAGGCGCACACGCCGCCGCCGCCGCTGGGATTCTGATTTCCGGCCACCGTAGGCACGGGTTCGCGGACGGTGGGCAATGGTTAGCTCGCTGTCCGTCCGTCCGGTAACAGACCAGTCCGAGCTCAAGTCGTCTACGGCGCGAACTGTTCCCGCGCGCCTCAAGGAGTTGTCAGCAAACTGTAGGGGTCCAGCATGGCCGCAGCCTAATGGGGCCAAAGGTTATGTGAGAATGTCACCACGGGCCCCGGGACAAAGGCAATGAATGGAAGGGTAGGTTTTTAGTCAGTAAGAGTCTGACACTATTTCCCGCCCCACCCAAGGGTGTGATTTGTCAGTGGATGATTTTACCTACCATAAAAAAAGACCGTGGGTTGCCTTTTTATAAATTCCCTATGGCCCCAGTGGGCATTGGCTTTACGGGACCCAGTAAAACCAATGCCCACTAGGGCAGTTTTGCTGACACCTTTTTGAAGCTCGCGTAGAACTCTACGCCCGTCGGACGTCTCAGGTTTGGTCGGACGGCGAGCTGCCCTGAATGGCTAGTCTGTGTATGGCTGTATCGATGTTATTGTGATCATTTATGTCCACTTATCATCAGATTTGGACGTGTGGTGTATTATGATAATGGCGCAAAATAACAATAATTTATGAACAGACATGATTGTTTGTTGTTAGGAGGTAAACTCTGGAAGTAAGAGATACTTCTCTCTGCATCGATTGTGTAAATTCTTGTACTGGTCACTATTTATAAGAGCATAGTTTAAAAGCTTGTTGTTTCATTGATAACGAGGCAACGCGAAAAAAGAGAGGTAACGCCTAAACGCTACAAAGCGGAGTTACCAAATGCCAACAATGCCATTCGGTAATTTTGTCACTTACTAGGATATCACACTATATCACCTCAAAAATTTTTAGTACTTTATCCAGAATCGTGATTAAATGTGAAAGATATTTATAGTTAGATTTATTTACTTTTTTTAATTTATTGAAGTGCCATATTTTGCGCAAAATAAAATATTTTGTAAAATGATTTTAATAGAAACTTAAATAGTGTTTTAGTTCTAAGCATGGGGAACCCCCAAAATTTATTGGCTTTTTTTTTCTATCACCATCATCATCATCAGCTTTTTAATGGTCCCACTGCTGGGACACAGGCCTCCTCTCTAAGAGGATTTCTATATTTGTGTGAAAATCTTAATGCTGTTCACAGAATACATCTACTTACAAAGATTCAAAAAGTGACTGTGACATACGGACGGACCGACAGACAAACACACATGGCGAATCTATAAAGGTTCCGTTTTTTGCCATTTGGCTATGGAACCCTAAAAAAAGGTATAAGCTTCACACTAATATTACAACGTGTGTATGTTTGTTACTTTTCCACGCTCAAACAGCTGAACGGATTCCCATGTAACTTGGTACACGGATAGACTATATCCTGGAATAAGAATAATGATACTCGTATACATGGGCGTCGCCAAGGGGGGGCAGTCCCCCCCCCCCTAGAGGCACTTACATCTTTAGAGCCTAGTTTAAGCACCAGTCTCCCACAATATATTGCACGTCCTATATGTTACCGTAGATATAAGGCTAGCAATTAGGAGTTATATTGTGGAGAAAAAAAACTATAATATTATTAAAAAAAAAGACTTTTTTTATTATTCTCTATACAACAACGCCCCCCCTTGATCATCGGCTGGCGACGCCCTTGCTCCTATATAGACTTCTAATCCAGGAGTATTTTCTTAATATATGACTGGCCTGTTGGTCTAGTGGTTAGTGGCCCGGACTGCTATGCCGGAGGTCGTGGTGACGAGCACGATCATTTGTTCTGTGTCTGGGTGTTGTTTATCTATGATATGTATGTATTTAAATTATTATTATTGAAATATATTAGTATGTTTATCAGCTGTCTGGTAGCCATAACACAAGCTTTGCTTAGCTTGGTACTAGACGGTGTATGATAGTTGTGGAAATATTATACAATTATTTATTTATTTATTTATTTAAATAGAACGGCCGAAGCCAATTACACTATTTAACTTAAAATTAATATTTTGTAACTCAGTCATGCATCCTTCTCACAAAAATTCAAACATTCCGACATTATCACCTTCCATTCATCCGCAAACACATCAAGACATGTGTTTGAGTTCAGGAGAGCGTTAATGGCAGCTACTGTTCGAGGAATAGGCGACTTGGAATGTGCTATAGTTCGGGATGTTGGAACAGCCAGTAAGCGATGCCTTCTACCACGACAATAATTGCCCGGGACGAACAGATTGCATATCTCATTATGCAGATCTGGATCATCAATTATCCCCCTGAGAATTTTGAGTACTACAGTCATCTGATCGCGCGACCGTCTTACCTCTAGGGAGTTGAAATTTAAGCAACCCAACAGAAATTTAGTGGGGTATAAATAGGGATAGAACCCGTACGAGTGCTTGTAAAGGAACCTGAGGAGCGCTTTTTGTACTTTCTCTAAGGCTAATACATACTGCTTCTCGAATGGATTCCATACGCACGCACTAGACTCAAGCTTGCTACGGACTAATGCCCCAAAAACAAGCTTGATAACGTGAGGGTTGTGAAAGTCCCGACAGTTCCTTAAAACAAAGCCAAGGCGCCTGAAGGACTCCTTGGCAGTAGATGTGATGTGGTCGTGAAAAGTGAGCTTGCGGTCGAATATGACTCCCAGGTCTTTCATGGAATCAGTTCTTGTGATTACATCTCCATTAAGTTTGTATAAAAAGTTGACTGGGTGCCGCATTCGACCGAAAGACATCACGTAGCATTTTGATTTGTTAAATTGCATTTTATTTTCTAAACTCCACTTATATACTGCATCAATGTCTGATTGCAGGGCTCGGCAATCGAGCTCAGATCTTATTTCATAAAATAATTTTAAATCATCAGCGTATAAAAGGGATCTGACATTCGCGACAACATCAGGGAGGTCATTTATCATCAATATGAAAAGAAGAGGGCCGACTACCGAACCTTGACTCACACCTGAGCGAGTGTGGTATAGGAGTGACTCATACAAACCTAATCTTACAAATTGTTGTCGGTCCCGCAAATAATCCGCAAGAAGCCGTAGAAGCCCTGGAGCAACACCTATCGCGCTGAGCTTTGATAGCAAGACGTCATTGTTTACTCTGTCGAACGCCTTTAAGAAATCAAAGTAAACAACGTCTACCTGGCGCCTGCGATCAAGACTAGTAGAGATGTAATTAACTAGTGTAAGCAAGTTAGTATTAACGGATCTTTTTTCGCGAAAGCCATGCTGCTCATTGCACAGATACTGTTTCACTTGGTTGTAAATTCCTTGGTGCAGGACATTCTCGAATACTTTTGCGGGAGAACATAGTATCGCTATTGGACGATATTCATCGACTGAAGATTTATTTGAAGATTTCGGTATGGGAGTCACACGTGAAATTTTCCAAGGTGGTGGATAGACTCCAGATTTTAAAGACAAATTAAAAATGTGCTTTAGGGGCCGAATTAGAAATTCCTCTCCCTCTTTTAAGAACCAAGGGGGAATCTTATCTGGGCCAATTGAACTTTCGGGTTTTAGCTGCTTTATTGCAGTACTTATATCATTTTCGGTGAACCTCAGAATGTTAATGTAATTACTAATATTACTGTTGCTTGGATTAGCTATATTACCGAGATCTAACTTTGGCTTTTCAGCTTGGAAGACGCTCGCGAAATATTCTGCGAACGCCTCAGCAGCTGCCACACCACTGTGCATTTTACCTTTGTGGGTGACGCTAGGCTCAAACCCACCTTTTGATCTAAGGTTAGATATATGCTGCCAGAACTCTTTGGGGTTTTTCCTAATATTCCCTTCGATGCGCCTAATGTAGGTATTATAAGCAGTCGATATACGAGATTTTAGACTAGACCTACAGTCAGAGAATTCCCTATATATTAGTTCACATTTACTCTTTTTCCAGGCAGAATGTAATTTAACTTTTTTCCTAATGTCCCGAATAATATCTGAGGTAAACCAGATAGGATATCTTCTAGTTACCTTTTTGTTTCGGCGTTTTTTAGGGATACAAGCGTCAAATAAGCTGTAAATAATATCATAGAAAGCCTGAGTGCTAGTGCGGACGTCGTTCGATGATACAACTGCATCCCAAGACACCTCTGAAAGCAGCTCGCAAAGCAGATTACGATTACATTTTCTGAAATTCCAGTCCCTACTACGGTCCACGTTACTAGGTTCAAGTCTTTCACTTTCATCGGATGACTGTAGCTTTACTTGGACGCCCAACGGTGGATGGTATGCATCAGGGGGTACTAAACCTTCGACCTCTGTTACAGAAACGCCATGTAGGCTTGCACTCTCCTGAACTAAAACAACATCTAACATTCCCCCATGCATGTTCTCAACAATATTTCTTTCACACATATTAGAAAACGTTAGAAAATAACAGTAATAATTACGAATATTTAAGGAAGCACTGTTTAAGTTTAAATCACCTAAAATGATAACTGCCCCTTTTAAGTCGTTTATAAAACTTTCCACTTTTGTAAACCAAGTCATATAATCACTATCAGTGGCACTAGGTTTTATATAAACAACACACACGTAAACATGTGAACCATGACACGTAAAGCTCGACCAAAGATCCTCACCACTGCCGGTCTCAAGTTCACGTCGACGGCGAAGGACTATAGGGTTGCGTGCCATAAGTAGCACTCCTCCACAAGGCGTACATCTGTCGCGTCGTAGCACGTTCCACTCACCGTTGGTGAGTTCTGAATCTTCAACCGACGCATCTAAAAACGTTTCCGTGGCCGCTATTAAATTATGCTCGACTAAGTGCAGATTATTTCGCCATATTCGAAGCTTTGTTTTGATACCACGAACATTCTGGTACATACAATTTATTACTGTAGTTCTGGTGCTTGTCCTAAAAGCTGCTGTGGGGTCGGCTACATTATTAACACTATGTTGCCTTGTCCTCCTTTGCAAGCTGTTCATGAAAGGGCTGCGGGGCAACAACACGCTGGCCGCCAGATTGGATGGAAGACGGTTTTCTATAGTTAATCCAAGGCTTGATTCTGGCATTCACCGGCCACACATCTGCGGAATAGCAGCGCTCATAACATGCAGTGGGAACACCAATTTTGAATGACTTGTAGTTACCTTTCGGAGTGAGTTCATCAATGGTACAGGAATCAGTATCACATAAAGTGTGAAGGTAGCTTCTAATTTCATCGGCTGTAGACTCCATGTTCCATAAGTGTAAGTACTTACGAGCCTCTACGGCCCTTAGTGATGTTACGCTGGGGCCAGCAGCCCCTTGTATTGACACTGGGCGACGACTTTTAGATTTTTTTGCAACTCGCGACCACTCCTGGGAGTTTGGTGCTTGAGAATTCGAAGAGGAAGTCTGTGACGCCAATTCAGCAATTATATTATTATATATATTTTATTTTATGTATAACAGTTGAACGAATTCCTATATAACTAAGGCTACAAATTAAAATTGTGTTAAAAAAGTTTGTAAGTTCAGCAAACATAATATACATTATCTATTTTGCAAAGTGAAGGTCACGGTCTAGACAGTATATATCACAATATATATAACATAAACAACTCAACCTCTGATCGCCTAAGAATAGACACCAATCAATATAATGAATAGTTATGACATAATTGCTCGTATCTTCACATTATGCCAATCTATTTACTCGCTAGAGAAGTTAAATATCTTTAAAATATATGTAATAGGTCTTTACCTTTGAAACTGCCGTTTTTTAAAACGGGTGGCTTTGAAGTGTTATATCACTGTATAATATATAATATAATATACATTATGAAACTGGACTAGCCTGTTGGTCTAGTGGTTAGTGACCCTGACTGTTATGTCGGAGGTCGTGGGTACGATTCCCACCCAGGACAAATGTTTGTATGCTGAGCACAATCATTTGTTCTGTGTATGGGTGTAATTTATCTATAATATGTATGTATTTAGAAATATTAAGTATGTTTATCAGTTGTCTAGAACTCATCACACAAGCTCTGCTTAGCTTGGAACTAGACGGCGTTATTATAGAAAATACCAAACACAAAGAAACCAGTAAATACCTAATTTCAAAAAAGAATAACGTACCTTTTAATGAAAAGTTTATTTGAACTTATAATTCCAAGTCAGTCCAAAGATATAACTAACACTTCAAAGCAACTCGTTAGAAAACGGCAATTTCACAGGTGAAGACTCATTATTATTGTTCTGTACGTGTATTTGTAACCTAAATCACTGATCCTTAACGGCTTGACCGAATTAGAAGAAATTATATGCAGATTTGATTATGATAAGATTGAGCCCCTGGATGGTATGAAAATACAAAGAGATCCAGTAGATGACGACGCAATCTGATTCCCAATTTTGTTAACTGAAGAAAAGCCAGTTTCCAGACAGGAAAAGTCTATCAAGACCGATCCGAATCCGCAAAACACCCTTAGATCACTATCTAAGGGTGTTTTTAATATCGGGCGAATTTCATCACGCAAAAACATTAGAAAAGGCAAAAAAAAACGCGTCCCGCGTGCGTATTGCACGCATCACAATGAATGCTTGTATAAAAAGGACATTTGCGAAGGTTATGGATGCGGAGCAAAGCCGCATGCGTAATGAAATCCGAATGATATTAAAAACACCCTTAGAATATGATATTCTAGTGGTTCAGTGATGGGCTGCTGCGCTGCGTGTCGTGGGTTCGATTCCACAGGAACAAATATTTTTTGCGGTTCTGGATGTTTCGTGAATTTGCGGTTACATATTTGAGTACGCACCCACGTTATAGAGTAATTCCTAGTTTAAAAAACTATATCTTTATTGTCTTTTTACCCTTATTTATTTATTTATATATTCTTTATTGTACACCGCATAAACAACAAATATAGGACATATTATTATAAATAAGGGTACAATGGGCGGTCTTATCGCACAGGGCAATTTCTTACAGACAACCTTTGGATGGACTGAGTGAAAGGAAATAGATTTAGGGTTGTCAGTGTACAAACATCATAAATAATACTAATAAGACATAATAATCCGAATACATACATACAATACCAAATAATATACTAATAAATATCAAAAATATATAATTGAGTTAGGAGAAGAAAAATCAGAGTGAAAGGTAATGTTCCTTCACCAATTTTTTAAACGTTGGAAGCGTTTGAGCACGCCTCACTTCAATAGGCAACGCATTCCACAAACGTGCAGCTTGAATCGTGAATGATTTGTCAACGAAGGAAGTGGAATGCGCGCGAATACTTAATTTTAGATTTTCCGATGATCTCAAGGACCTACTATGTGTGTCACTAAGGAACTGAAAGCGTTCTTTAAGATAAAACGGGGTACAAGGATTAAATAGCACATTATATAGCAAAGAAAGTATATGGGCGTTCCGGCGAAGTCGAATAGGAAGCCATTTGAGCTTAGTACGAAATTCAGAAACGTGGTCATACTTGCGTAAGCCAAATATGAACCTGATACAGAGGTTTTGAAGTCGCTCAAGCTTATCCAATTGGTCATGAGTGAGATCAAGATAGCTGATACCCTTGTCCCATATGATTTGGGATTGGTACTTTATATTCATATTTTCTATTCTGTCAACTTCTATCTCAGAAGACATCCCGGTGACCAGCATTATACAATAAATATTATAATAAATAATGCCTGGTCTAGCTACCGCACATTTTCGCACTAGTGCGATTTACATTACATTGCAAGCTTAAAGCCCAAAACGTGCTTTAGGTTTACTGTTAATATACTTCAACTAGATAGCATAAATTCGAAGTACTGCAGATTAACTAGAGTACTTCTGAAATATACTCGAGCAAATATATTATGAACTGCTTTGAAAAGCTTAGCATCTTTGTGGCTGCTGCAATGAACAGATTAGAGAAATATGTAACATGTTTCTAATAGAAATAGGAGATTTCAGATTGTTGTTATTATCCGATATATAGACTTTTCCGTTGTATCCTATTAACGTGATAAATCCTTTATCGATATCCACACATAGTCCTTTTTTTTTTCAGAGTGGAAAATCTTTTTTTTTCCACAACTATCTAAATTTCCATATCTATCAAGCTAAGCAGAGCTTGTATTATGGGTACCAGACAGCTGATAAACATACTTATATATTTTTAAATACATACATATTATAGATAAATAACACCCAGACACAGAACAAATGATCGTGCTCATCACACAAACATTTGGCCTGCGTGGGAATCGAACCCACGACCTCCGGCTTAGCAGTCAGGGCCACTAACCACTAGACCAACAGGCCAGTCATCCAACAGGAAAATCATTCAAGTTCCATTTGCGTTTCAAGGGCGCGGTGACAGTTATTTATTAATTTTCTTAGAAATGTTTATTTTTGTTTTGTTATGCTGAAGTCTCTTTGAGGTGCGCGTGGAACTCAATACGCCATTGACCCGAGTTTGATTCTTATCGGTTGGCAACCTACACGTTAAGGCCCATTCATGACTTCAGTCTTTGCGGCGAACGGCGCGGCGAGCGGGGAGGTTATCGGTAGGTGATTGCTCGACGCCGCTCATATCGGCCATAGCGGCGCGCGCTTGCCGATACCGCCCTGCTCGCCGCTAAGCCTGAAGTCGTGAATGCGCTGTTACTAGCCGTTCGCAAATCCGCGCCTACTTTGCTTTGACCCTGTGACTCGCGATCTGCGATTTATTCTACCTCACGCTTTCGAACGCCTCTCTTGGCTGCATTACTGTTCAGCAGATGGTGACTGCTTCCCATGTCACTAGCTCACCGTGTTTTGTAGATTCTCTATTCACTCAACGGTGACACCAGTATGTATCTTTGAAATAGGAAACTTCCTAAAATCGTCTTCGATGCAGTAACGTGCCTTTTTGGGCTTGGATCTACGGTCCTAAGTTGAAGACGTTACCACTGGGTTATCACTACATAACACTATACTATCCCTGTTTATAAGTTTATACATGTTTACAATGGACTTTTAGTTCTAGACGAGTGTTGAAGCTTTTGGGGCACTTATGTCAAAGCTCGTCGTTCCCTATTCGTGCCACGTACACAGCATTGGCAACAAAGTCATAAGCCCCCGTCGAAAGTTTCCGAACTCAACCGACGCGCTTCACCAGACAACCTCGGGAAAATGGCGATCTTAGGAAAATACTACTTTTAACATCAGACTTAAGTCGACAACTAATTCTTTTAAACTGTTATTTAGTTGTTAAAAAAAATACCGTTTTGTTAGCTGTTTTTACAAGCTTTTATTTATTTTCACCTCACCGACATTTGTCTGTGATCAAATCTTGCAAATTAAATTTGATCCACTTCCCGGTTACCGATTGAGATCAAATTTTGCATGCATGTGTAAATCAGATGACGATGTAAAATTTTTATGCAATAGAGCTGATTTGATGATGAAACCGGAAGGTGGCTATAGGAACTCATTAATTAAACAACACAACCCCATCGAGTTAGGGCTCCTGTGGTTCGTTTCGACGTATAATAGTTTTCATTGAAAACTTTTTTAATCTGAATTTGTTCAAATTTTTCTCTGTATAACTTGTGTGGCTTGTTCAAGACAATGCTTGAGACTGACCATCAATTATTGTATGTATATTAATTGCACTAATGGGCATGTGATTAATTTGTGAGTGGCGTCTCTGAGTAAGGCTATTATGCGATTAAAGTAACTTTAGTGTTGGGTCTGTATGTACGCGATATATTTTTTTAAAATTTTAATTTAAGGCTCCTTTTTTGGTGGGTAAATCATCGAATGACATCTCCCGCCCTCGGCCAGTGCAGGAGATAGTGACAGACTTTTACTGACTAAAAAACCTACCCTGTTCCTTCGTTGCCTTTCATATCCTCATATTCGAGCTTTCCTTTCAGAAACAGACCCTTGGCCCTATAGGTTTCGATCCTGCTGGGTCCCTACGGTTTGCTGATAACTCCTTGAGGTGCGCGCGGAAAAGTAGTGCCGTCGAAGACTTGCGCTTGATCCGGATGGTTACCGGGTCGGACAGCGAGCTACCCAATGCTTGCTGTCCGCAAGCCCGCGCTTAAGGTGGCTTCAATTTTAATAACTAATTATTATCTTGGTATACAATAAAGTAAATTTTTAAAAATCTTATTTGCAAAATAAATAAATATCATTTATCATTATCATTTAGTAAAGCAGATAAATAAAATAAATCAATATTGAATATAAAACTAGTGGCATTGAACTTAAAATGAAAACTAGAAAATTTATAAGAGCGTACATAACTTGTTTTGCATAATACATTCAGATATATCCAATATGGCTCGCATTTACAGTTCGAGTGAAAGTTTTCCAGCATGTTCAAGTCAAAACAAAAGATATTGTGTTTGTTTTACAGACGTAGAGACTTACTTAAATATCGTTCAGTTTAAATAGTGTTTTAGAAAATTTCTCTATTCATATTTATTTTCTTGGATTCATGCTCCCGATTTCTTGGAATTAATTACGAAAAGATGGTGTTGGATTTTATTTACTTGTCGAGGTTGTAGTACTGAGAACTGAGGAGGGTTATTCAAGAGCTTAATTAATCCTATCATAAAACGATTCCAAATACTAATTTAGTATTGTGAGAAGCATGTGGGCAATTCTTGCTGAAGACTAAGGAACAAGAAATATGCAAATATAGGCCGAACACTTTTACATTGATGGCATTAGTGCAGTTTTGATGTTCATGCGATGTCAGAGCGACGCTTATAAATACAAATTTAAGTGAACTTGGACATATATAATAATTTTGTAGTCAAGTAAGTAAAACCATTGGTTGTTCAAGCAATGTGATAGCTTCTACTATCGTAATAGTACGTTAGAGAAGATATTATTTAATTTAAACTCTTCCCCATTTTACAATCATAGACTAAAACATGCAGATGTTCCCTGCCACAAAAAGCAGAATTAGGTTTTGACCTACAGATAGTTTACCAAATACAGACTTCGCACGGTATTTTATACTGTTTGAAATTTTTAAATATTTTCTTTAAAGCTCTTTCTTTTTTTGTATAATTAATAACAATGATTTTTTTTTTAATAAATTACGACGAAATGTCAGCAAATCATGAGGTATCAGTTTTCATCGGTAAGTTTTGTTGTTAACCATGCTGTCATTCGTTAGCACTTAGGTAATTTACGTACCATAAATATTACGTGCAGGTTATTATTAAAATTTGAATTAGGTTCACTTGAACTTGTAGTCTTATCAGTGATTACTGATTTATTTATTTATTTACTGTTATTTAGATCTCGTTTTTACATACACTATAATTACATTTTGAAATAGAGTATTATTGTAAAGAAGTATTGTAGGCATGAAACTGTGTCACTTCTGCGGTATAAAAATCTATATAGATGACATGTCATCACACTAAGTTGAACGAAACGCGTAAGTACTAGGAAATTCATGGCGCTTTAGACCTTTTGGTCGCGAAAAAGTATCCTCTATAAGCTGTCTTAGCGCTGTAAGTTTTAAAGTTTTGTTAGACAACATAATGGCAATCTAGCGCTGCAGCAATTTTTTGTTTGAAATTTTCAGTATTTTGACAAATAGTTTATATGAACGTGCTTGTCTATCGCAAGAATATAGGTCGATGCCCAGTGCGGATTGGTGGCTGTCATATGTCTTCGAATTTTTAGTTCTAGGACATGCCATACATTGCTGGCATATAATTTTTTTCTTTTTGCCAAAAGCAAAACCTAGGTTATTTCTTTAAGGACTATATGAGAAGTCAATAGCAAAAAGAATTACGTCTACCAACTGTAACCAAACGATTTAAGTGACTATTTTATTTGCTATAGGTTTTTTATTATTATTTTTTTTTTATCATAAATAATGGTCTGTACGCATTAAATACTGTCAAATAGTATCGCAATACGTATCTTTTCAATTCGCATAACACTTTTGTTTTTACTAGTTTTAGTGATAAAAAACTGCAAATGTAAAGAAATAATATAGGACTATCCAACTCAATCTATTTTATCAATAGAAACTTCAAAATATTACGTATTGCACCAGCAACGCTTTTAAACGTATCTTCGTTTGGTTACAGTTTATGGACCTGGCTTTTTTGCTATTGATTTCTCGTATAGTCCTCAAACGTATAACTTAGATATATATAAGTTTGCATTGGCTTTTGTCATGAAACTAGACCTCATAAAAAATAATGTAGGAAAAAATCTAAAAACTTAAAATTTGTAGTTAGGTACGTCACAAAAAAAATGCTATTCAGAATAGTCTTCATAATTTGATTCGGTAAAACTGCTTTTCTTTGGTAAGTTTGTACGGTACCCTCAGTATGCGCACTTGCCCGGTCTTTTTACGTGGGAAATCATCTAATTACGTCTCTCGCTCTAAGGCGAAGCGGTAGGGTTCGTTGCCTTGCATTCCAAGGCCCCGGGTTTTCAAAAAAAGACCCGGTGCCCTGGAAACACTTAAACGCTTCGCTTCTAAAGAGAAGCAAACACATGGTCTCAGAGGCTTCGACCCTACGGTTTTGCTGACATCTCCTCGAGGCGTGCGTGGAACAGCCGAGCCGTAAAAAGTATCCATAGAATTTCTTGCACGTTCTTCTCTATAGAGATTTACGCTTTGAAACGTGCAATTTAGCGTCACTTTTTTTTGACAATTCAAAAGTGCTTGCAAATGGTCTATTTGAAATAAATGTTTCTGATTTCACCCTATAGATGGGTGACCATCATAACATTTAGAGATTCTTCTATGTTTTGAAAAGCTCGCTAAGCACATGGTTAAATCTTTGACAGCTGTTACGGATAATCAAAAGCCAGGAAATCTGACGCCAGTCTTGCCATTCATCATCAACATCATCATTTTAGCCAATAAAGTGCTCTGTAGGACATAGCGTCTCGCATCCATCGGATTTCCAGACCCTCACCAGGCCATCAATTCACCTTGAATCAACTTCCACCTTGTGGGAGGTCTTCTAGCACTGTGTCTTCCTGTGAGCGGTCGCCACACCAAAACTTTTTGGCCAAATCAACCATTTGTTCTATGAGCAATGTGCACTTAGATTTTGCGATTCTTGCCATTGTATTATTTAATTTCTGGTTGGTCTAGGTCCGCTAGAGTCATGCAAAATACTGTTATTAAGCGGCTAAACTGGAAACCAAACCCAACAAAATTTGGAAAAGGCTAGACAGATTGATCCATTGAAATCTTTTTGCCAGTCCTTCAACTCAAATGCCTGTGTGTGAGATATTCGCAGCAAGCCTACCGAGCCTTGCATATTCAGTACAATAATGCGTTCGAAATTTTTCGGTCTGCCGTGGCCGTGCAGTGCCTTTGGGAAGTTTGCTGAAGCGGGCGCTGATTTCCAGGTCATCTCGCTCGATAATTCAGCTTCCCTGCTGGCTTGTATACGGAGTAGCATCAGCAGCATTCTGAACGTTTGGACTGTCCCTTTCATAGTCAATGGACTATATACATATGTACATGATAGTCCATTGGTCATGTTTTGTCTAGATGTGGCCAGTCATGGTAAATAAAAAGTTAAAAAAGTATGTACTTAATTAAGATTTCTTGAGTATACCACCCGAAATGTTATAATAAGTGTTTAATTATAAATTTGCCGTTTTTTTAAACGAGTTGCTTTGAAGTGTTGTATCTTTGGATTGACTTGGAATTATAAGTTTAAATAAACTTTATATTAAAAGTTGATTAAACGTAATTCTTTTTTTGAAATTAGTTATTTAATGGTATCTTTGTTTCTCTTCTGTGTTTTGTATTTTCTGTAATATCGCAGCACTAATAACTATTTTTGTTTGACATTTAATTTATTATTATTGATAGTAGGTAGGTATTATAGTTATTATTGACCATGCATTGTAATTAGAAAAAGCGCTTTTACTAAGTATCGTAAATCACAAATTCTCAACGTCTTACTATTTAATACTTAAGTTATTTCTAACCCCATCTAAACTCACTTTTCTCCCAATATTACAGCCACAGAAAACATTTGCTTTACAAAAATAACATCGCACGAAATCGAAAGAGTTTTCATGCGATCACGTACGAACGAGTCCAAATTGTACGTAAGCCTCTTTTGGTCGTGACTTGGTGGAAAAACGCGTGTGCAACCCTAATCGACATCTTAATGATCATTGAATGTACGCACCGTGTAATTATCTTCAATTTTCTGAGTCATTTTACTAAAGATCGGGTGGGTTCGTGTAGATATTCTTCTCATTTGGAGTGGAATGTATTCTTAATAATATTTAATAAATATGTGAAATTAAATGAATGAATTATGATTTTATATGTTTTCCAATTTTCTATTTTATAAATTCAATTTCCATCCAAATTTTACAGAAATTTTTTGTTTGGGGTTGAAACTCTCGGATCGTGGGGTTCGAGTGCCCACAAATTATTTAATGAGCTTTCCGAACGGCTTGTTGACACTTTGCGTGACCCGAGGGCTGGCGTTTACCTTAGGCAAAGGATAAGCATTGCCATGGAGCTGCCAGCATTTTGGGTACTTTACCAGTCGACAGCGAACAACTTGGATTACTTTTAGTTAGTTCTTAAGAGTTTTATTTTTTAAATTTAACTGCCTGTTTATATTTATTTAACTGTTTTTTAAATCTGTGTTTTAATATCTGTTTTGGAAGGCCCCTCACAAGCTGGACCGATGACCTGGGCTCTAAGTATGCTATTTTCATAATAACGTCATTCCAAAATGAACCCACTAGCACTGTCATTTTGCTAAAAGTTCGTAATCTGTTAATTCATAATGGCCGATCATTAGTCAGTCAGTGGTCTCGTAATAGATTGTGGTAAGAGCTGACTGGTAATGAGTGAAAAGCAATGACTGTACAATGACGTTTTATAGGTGGATCAGTGATCAAAGGAACTGACAAAATTTTAGCAGATTACCTTATACGTCAGACATTCATTTGTACGAGATTACCATGCCTCCTCCTATACCTTCTTTTTATATTTCCTACTTTCATGTAAGCAATGCCGCTGGCTGAAGTTAGTACATATATAAATACAAACGAACTTAATTTTGAGTACATTTTGTTTTTTTTTTAATCACCGTAATTTACGCTGTATTCCTTTCATATTAAAGACCTGTTTGTGCTATAAGGTTACGCAAAATGTATTCGTATTAAACAAGTATATTGTTTAATACGAATTTAAATTTCGAAACACACAAAATTCCTTTTGTTTGACCTTCCACTAAAATCTGTTTTATGACTTATATTACAAGTACCAGTTTAGTTCTGTGAAGGAACGTTGCTTTGCTTTTAAAGAAAATGAATTTTAGACTACGACAACCTCGCTAGCCCATAAATTTATATTAATACACGGTAGATGGCGTTAGTGTTAAGTGTGTAAGTATATTTTCAGCCTACAATATTATTTTCAACTGAAACCGAAAGCACAAAAGCATAGTATTAAAACCAATCCAAAAGCGTAATAAATCTAGAGTTTGCTCATCAATGCCGTACAGAACGACTCTTGCAAGACAACAGTATTATGTAATAAGTAACCACACATATGACAAAGTGAACCAAGTACATAACATCTTTCGTCTACCTATCAGCAAGAGCAAGAATGCAATACGTCGCTGGCTCCTACGGTTAAACTATTCCAACACAGAAGAGATATTAAATAGCAGAACTTCATAATTACAATCACACTCTCACCAACACATCACACTACCCACCTCACCAAACTCACGGGTACTTGTACTACCGTACAAGAATTTGTAATTTATTATTATTGTAGAATTTATGCTAAATTAATAGCCGCAAAAGAGTAACAAATGACCATCATCAGTATTTTTCTTTTTGTCGCATGCATTGTGATTATTTATTATTCATTAATTTTGAGTTACAAAGTTATATCACAAATAAGTTAAATTGAATTGTATTAAATTGCACAAAATTGAACCAAATTGTGTTAAATTATAATATTTATATTTCAATTAAATGGTGAAGGAAAACATCGTGAGGAAACCCAAGAATCAACAACACCAAACCGCACTAGGCCCGCGTGGTTGATTACGGCCCATTCCCACTCCTAGAGAGGAGGCCTGTGTCCCAGCAGTGGAAACATTAAAAAGGCTGATAATGCATGCTAATGCTAATATTTCAATGTATTAAATTATAATATAGGGAGGAGGACGGTGTCGACTGTGGCACAGTTCATACTAGTACAGTCGTCAACTTTATCTCTTAAGCAGTTTGCTATGTATTGTCTGTGAAAATTTTTAGATTAACAGACTAAGATAAATAAATTATATTCAACTAGCTGCCGCCAGCGGCTTTGCCTACATGATACTGAAAAATATCTCAAGGAAACGTTAAAAGGAAAAGAAACTTCTAAGACATGGTCTACACGTGTACCAAGTTACATTACAATACATTCAGCTGTTCGAGCGTGAAGAACAAAGTCACACAGATGCTCACCAACTTTTGCCTACTTTTACATACTTATATTATAATAATAATAATAATAATAATAAACATTTATTTCGGACGAAGTCCATAATCTGTTAGTAACAATTATCTTAAAACTAATGTTAGTAGGAATTAACAACACAAAACACAACTACATTTTGACATGAAGTCGCACCCATCTTTGCAACATGGGGGACTCCCACCTATCTGCAAAAACACTTAGTATAGTGTTGGTGCTGCCACGAACGCGAGTGAGCAGGGAGGCGCATCTCTTCCTGATTATGGCGGCAAAGCCATCAACCCGCGCCTCAGCAAACATCCCTGACGCACTGCAACGCCACGGCAGCCCCAACAGTACCCTGAGGGCATTGTTATATTGGACACGCAGGTCGCTGTATGTCCGCTGCGAATATCCAACCCACAGGCTGCACGTGTAAAAAGATTGACAAAATGCTTTAAAAAGCGTGATCTTAACTGCTCTTGTACACCGTGCAAACCTGCGGGCCAGCATGTTACAACGGACAGCCAGCGACCTACGCTCCCTATCAATGTCAAAATTATCACTCAAATCCTCAGTGACCCAGTGACCCAAATATTTAAATTTAGAGACTCTGCGCAGTGGTGTGCCACAGAGTGACACATCTGGAAATTCTAGGTAGGAGAAACCATTTGCTTTGAAGAGCATTAGTTCACTCTTTGAAACATTGTACTTGAGCCCATGGGCCACCGCATAAGTTTCACACATTGAAACCAGCTTCCTCATGGCACTGACTGATGGGCTCAACAAAACCATGTCGTCTGCGTAACTAAAATTATTGGTACACACTCCGTCAATATGACACCCGACCATGGTGCTGCTAAGCCCAACAATCAGCTGGTTCATGTACAGATTGAACAGCCGAGGAGAACTTAATCCCCCCTGCCTCACTCCGCATTCCAACCGGTACATGCCCGATAAGGAACCGTTCCACCTCACACAATTATGTTGATTGCTATACCAATATTTAAATATTGATATAACTTCAACTGGTAAAGACGTTTCAGTTAACAACTTATTCCACAGCACACCATAATTAACAAGATCGAATGCCTTCGATAGGTCCAAAAAACAGGCAAATACAGGAGTTTTTCTATTCTTGTAATACTGCACCGTCTGCTTTAAGCACAATATAGCGCTTTCAGTGGACAGCCCAGTCCTAAAGCCAAACTGAGCGTCATGCAAATCAAGATACTTGGCTAATTGTACGTCAAGCAAACGGTCCAGCACCTTGGCTGAAACAGTTGCCAGGGATATAGGCCTATAATTGGAGATATCAGAGGCATCCCCAGTCTTATTTTTAATAATAGGCACCACAACAGTAAACATGAGGCTGTTTGGTAAATAACAGTGACTGACACACAAATTAAACAGCATGGCAAGTACGCGTGGCAAGTGCACCCCGGCGTATTTCAGATGCTCGATGCTGAGCCCATCGTGACCTGGTGACTTCCCTCCTTTCATTGTTTTTACCACCGACGCAACTTCTTTAGGGGTAAACCGAACGTTAATGTCACCAGAAATGGCCTCAGCATCGATAACCCGCGCCGAGCATGCCAGCGGTGACTGAATTCTAAAGTGCTGCTTAAATAAGTTTGCTATTTCAGTTGGCTCTTGCACACCCGCCACGCTCACAGGAAAGCTTGACCGCGGATTTAATTTATTAGTTGCCTTCCAGAATGCACCAAATTGCTTATCTGCTTGGTTTTTAGCTATAATATCCATTTTAATTTGTTGTTCATTATCTTGGCAATATTTTAGCTTTTCTTTGAAAACCTTCCTGGATTTACACATATTTATGTAAAAATACCCTGAAGTGGGTTTATTATGCAGCAACCACGTCTGATAATGCATGCGAGCCTCCCTGTGAGCATCCCGCACATGCACATTCCAACCAACCACATGTTTTCTTTTACAACGTAAGTTATCAGTACCTACATACGCTATAGATGCACCTTCCTTCAAAATACCTATAACTGTATCGTACATCTCATCTAACAGTCTGTGGTGGCTAGCATTAGAGCACATTCCATGCGAGCAAGTACAAAATTCCGTAGGAAAATCTACAAGCCTTAATCTTGAATGACAAAATTTTGAATATTCCTCAATTTGTTTAACAGTTCTTTCACCCCAAATGACCTTATTACAATATTGGGTTTTGTTTACTACCTTAGGTATTATTAAATTTATATTACACTCTATAATCAACGGAATGTGGTCCGACGAGTAAACATCATATAAAACAGTTGCATTCAGTACTAATTGTCTCGCTGCACTACTCACCACGCAGTGATCAAGCCAGCGCAGCGCACCGTTCGCTGTGCTCTTAAAAGTAAAAGTATCATCGGGTAACAACTCCCTGTCCACACATGACCACGACTGCTCCGCACACACTGTAGACAGTTCACTAGCGAATCGTTCACCCGGGTGAGCGTTAAAGTCTCCTAATATGCACACCGTTTCCGTGTCACTGTTTTCAATAATCGCAATAATCTCACTCAAACAAGAAGTGAATTCTATTATATTGTCACTCGAGTCAGTAGGCATATAAACCGAGAAAACTAACAAAGAACGATCAGTGTGATCAATTTTAATAGCCGCTAAACGATTACCTACTGCTACATGTCACTACCGACACCTTTGAGAAAGCCGACTTCCTCCACAATAGGGCAACACCTCCATAGGGCCTCCCCACGAGTACTCCGGCAGACGTATCGACAGCAGATTTTCCCGTATACGCGAAGTCATCATGTATTGCTCCTAAGTAGGCCAAGTCATGAGGTAACAACCAGGTTTCCTGAAGCGCGATGACGTCAGCCACTCGACATAATCTTCTCACACAATCAGCTGATCGAGTGATATTTTTACAGTTAAACGTTGCTAGGTATGTGTTCTTTGTTTTCGTACCCATTATTTTGAGATAATATATTTCCGTTCAAAGTTCTAACGTCTGCTCTATTTTTAAAATGAATGAATCGTCTGAAGGTAATACCCTCCGGCCACAGGTTATCATCTAAAAACGTATTTATTTTGTGCTTAGGAACAAATAACTTGTATGCGTTATATTGTCTATCAGCTTTCATATTAATTTTTTCTAAAGTCACCACTACGTTGACCTTACTTTGTATATAGTCACTTATATCCTTCTCTGTGGTTTCTTTATTTACATACGATATAAATAAAGGTATTTTCATATCAGCAGCACGAAACTTTATCGGCTCATTTGATACAGCCTTCCCCGTCAACCCGGTGAAACGATTCCTTGATTTAGATTTCTGCACCAACGTCCAATCATCCTCGTTTTTATTTTCCTTCCACCCGCCTTTGCTTACAATCTCAGCCATTGTCAGCTGTTTCTTGGCGCTCGCAAGACCGACCGAGCGCTGTGGAGTGTGCAAGCCTGTATGTACATGACTCATACCAATATGAATCGGTTGAGTCAGTGACGGTGCACACTTTGCACTTTGAGATACATTCAATATCTCTGAGTTGTTGTTCTCAATATACCCTTTTTTACTGGTGTTCACGTTCAAACTTGGTAACGGCGCCGGCGCCGACGTCGAATTACTTGCATTCAAATTCATGTTTTCTAGCTGATCTTTGGTTACATAATCACTTTTTATTGTGTTCACTTCTGACCGTAGAACCAATAAATCCTTCAACAGTTTTGTTACGTCTACGTGGTCAAAACAAACTGGCGGTAATTTATGGAGGTCATACGCGACAAAAACAGGGATTTGTTCCGGATCCATGGTTTTAAAAACCGTAATCATGTCCTCCAGGTCTTTCTGCTTTTTGTTTTTACGCCTCGACACAAGTTTTTGGGTTGTCTTCGTAGAAACAAACAATAACTTTTTTGCTTCATCAATATCTTCCTCGGAAAAAGCCGATGCACATATTTTTATTAAACTTTCATTGTCTACTACATCATGCCTATTGCGTAAGAACGCAAGAACCTCCGAGATCACAATATTACAACTCGTACACTTAACCGTATTTGCACAGTTCAAAGACATTTTTTTTTTTAGTTCGTAAATCGGCGACCGCTCAGTAGTGCGCGCGCGCGATGACTCTTTGACTGATTATAGTGAGATAGGTGAAATTTAAGTCTAATAAGTCTATTTTTCCTATGAAAGGGAAATCAACAAACAATTTCTCCAGCTCTGGATATAGCGAGAGTTAGAGTGAAGACTTTAACTGAATATAGCCAGCTAGCGCTCCTTCAATTACCCTTTGCGTTCTAGGGTCACGGTGACTCTTCTCGGCGATAAATCTGGCAGGCGTCAGCCCTAGCAGGATCACGCGCACCTCAAGGTGTTGGGAGTTGTCAGCAAACCGTAGTGGCCCAGCAAGGTTGGAGCCTACTGAAGCCAGAGCCGGTTTCTGAAAGGAAGATTCGACCCCGGTATGAAACAGGAGTGGGTTTTTAGTCAGTAAAAGTCTGACACTATCTCCCCCCCCCCCAGGTCGCGATGTCATTGGACGATTATACCAGCGAAAAAAAAACCCTAGCAGGTTCCGTCGGTTATGTTGACATCTCTTTGAGGGGCGCCTGGATCACAACATCATCTGTTCACCTTAGTCCTAGTCCTTGTCGAAGATTAAGAATAAGAGCAGGAAGAACATAGAAAAAAAAAATCGCTGCTTTGTTAGAATAAAATTAATAATATGGAACGGTTATAATGAGAAAAACATAGGGCGGGTTTCTGAATTGAGAATTTTGAGTTAAGAACGTCTCAAACCATACTTAAATGCCAAATTTTGACAGTTTTACAGGCTAGAGTTTGAGTAATTCTCAACTTCAAATGCTCAAATCAGAAATCGGGGGTATATCTCATTTCTGTTTCTCTGTCTATTCACTTATTCCTAAATCCTATTCATCCCGTTTGTAAGTATAAGACTAGGTAGAAGAACATTAGTTTATCTATTTATGATTTGTATTTATTTATTATTATAGCCAATATTATATGCACAGATTCATTTTATAACAATATTCAAGTACTGCATACTGCATTTGAATTTAAAACACACGATGATGATAATGAGAAAAATAATGATTACAATTACGTCAGTAATAATAACACAAAAACACAGAGCAATAAATAAAAAAGACAATTGAAAATGATATTATGGAAATACATTAACGTCTAATTGAATTGTTGAATATATGCAATCTATATATAATAATAAAAAAAGCGAAATACCACTCACTGATCAATCACGAAATCTTAAAAACTATAACACCTACCAATTTAAAATTTGACAGGTAGGTTTCTAACCTATGATGAAACAGAAAAAATATTGAAAATTGACTCATAAATTGATAAAAACTTAATTAATGCCCACCCACCTACACTCCACATTAACACTACCCCTTCACACAAACACGTTTATTCTCTTCACATATCCATTCTCTTGCTGTGTTAATTAGATATTAATTAAGCTACCAAAAATATCACGGTCATATCAAAAGAAAGAAGAAGAAAAAAGAAAAAGAAAAAGAAGTTTATTTACACGGAATGACGCAACTTAAAACTAGACAAACATAACATTATATAGGAAAGATAAAAAGAAGCCGCTAAATCTCTGACTCCTAAGATACAGGTCTGCGTAAGTACCTAGTAGTTTAGGAGCTTGGGAATTCGACAAAAATTTTGACTGATCAGTACATTGTACAACCTTCTGTTTCTCTATGCAATGTTCTGTGTTGTTGTTTTTCTGTTCAAATAAACCATTATTATTATTATTACCTATAGGGTGTAGACGTCCGCAAAGAACGGATTTTACGAAACTCCACCCCTAAGGGGGTAAACGACTTTCACACGGACGAAACTGCTAGCAGAAGCTAATAACAAAATACATTATTAGTATTATAATTATATTATTACTTTTTTTTTTTTTTTTTTGTGGTAGGTAAAATCATCCAATGACAAATCCCGCCCTTGGGTGGAGCGGGAAGTAGTGTCAGACTCTTACTGACTAAAAACCTACCCCGTTCCTTCGTTGCCTATAGTGCCGGGGCTGAGCCTTCCTCTCAGAAAACGGCCCTTGACCCCAGCAGGCTTCGACCCTGCCTGCCTGCAGTTAGCAGGCTGGGTCTCTTCGGTGTGCTGACAGCTCCTTGAGGCGCGCGGGAACAGAACGCGCCGTCGAATATTATTATTACTTGGTAGAAACCAAATAATTTACCTCTATTAAAACATGTACTATGTGTATGTATGTATGCTTTTGCATTACAGAGAACAATCCAAGCTTATATTACCTGTACAAGATTCATGCGGAGACGATGCCCGGATTGCGCCACTGTGCGGAGCGTCCGGAGGACACGGTGGAGCACACAGTCGAGGTGTGCCCCGCTTGGGAAGAGCATCGCCGTGTCCTTGTGGAGACGATCGGCGGCAGCGATCTCTCGCGCCGGGGTTTGGTTCAAGCCATGCTCCGGAGCGAGGAGGAGTGGCAGGCGGTCGCCTCCTTCTGCGAAGCAGTAATGCTAGCAAAGGAGGAGGCCGACCGCATCAGGCAACGGCGTACACGCCGCCGCCGCCGCCGGGATTCCGATCCCGATTTCCGCCCACCGTAGGCGCGGGCTCGCGGACGGCGGGCAATGGGTAGCTCGCTGTCCATCCATCCGGTAACATACCGGTCCGAGCTCAAGTCGTTTATGGCGCGCACTGTTCCCGCGCGCCTCAAGGAGTTGTCAGCAAACTGTAGGGGCCCAGCAGGGCCGAAGCCTACTGGGGTCAAAGGGTATGTGAAAATGGCACCCGGGGCTCTGGGACCAAGGCAAAGAATGGAACGGGGTAGGTTTTAGTGAGTAAGAGTCTGACACTACTTCCCGCTCCACCCAAGGGCGGGATTTGTTATTGGATGATTTTACCTACCATAAAAAAAAGCTTACATATATTTACACGATTCTTTTAGTAAAAATCTTAATGCACTCTGCTCTTTTAAAATGAAGTAACTAACTAAATACATTAGCAACATTACAAAATGCTTTCAAATACGTCTTTCTTAGCACGTAGATCCACAACTACCAAACTTGTTCATACAAAAGTAGACTCTAAACATCGGAATTAAGGCCTATAGTGGCGTGGATGTGAGAGGACACCGGTGTCCTCTGAGCTAGGACAGATTAGTAAAGCAGATTTACTTTAGGATTGTGTTTGCTCTTTTATTTTATGAGTTAATTAATTTGTTCGTGGAAATTCTATTTTTCAGTGTAAAACTTGTTATGAAGCTTGATGGAACATCTAGGAAAAAGGGGCTCGTAACTAATAGTTATTGTAATTTTTTTTTTATCAGTAATACTTGTATTTTTTTTTTATCCTATTACATTCTCATGAAATCCTGGGCCACCAAGATACAGGCTGTGCCTAGTTTGGGGCCCACGGCTACTTCTAATGTGTTCTCGTTTTGTCCTCTTCTCAACTGTAGGTATACCACTTATTTCTGTATAAACTTGTGTGTTTGTCAATAAACCATTATTATTAAACCATTATTATTATTTAATTGTCATTGTTTGAAACGTCTGTTCTATATTCCTGTGTCGTTGGTGCGACAGCATTTTAAATTTCTTTCTAAATTCTGAGAGTAGGTATTAGTATGATGAATAAAATTTTTGCCATTGATCTTTGCCCTTGTATTTTTTTTTACTTTATGATAACGATTATACGCTAAACTTAGCGCGGTCATTTCAATAATATTTTGTTGAAATGGGTTACTTAATTTTTTTTTTAAACTTTGTTCTACACTTGGAATTATTCCTGTATCATGGGTGGTGGATGTGTTCACAAACATATACATTCATTTACTTAAGACACCCAGTCCCAAATCTGTAGGCCATATAAATATTTATTCTGTGTGATCCCACACGAACCTACGACACAAAGTGCAATCGGTTAACGGCGTCGTCAAATTCGAAAAGCATGTGTGATGGACCAGGTTCGAGTTGAATGATTGGGATACGGGATTGTTTGAAAGAATTACCACGGCTCTCGAACGCAAACATGAAGGAACAAAGGTAAATTTTAGCAAATAAAACACTAACTGACACTCCCAATCACTCTACTAAGAAAAAAAGAGAAAGAAAGACAACGTCGTATAAATTAAAAATACGTAGGTATGGAAAAATAAAAATTAAATCTGAGCGAGACCAAAAAGGCGACTAATTATTTAAAACCATAAATAATGCAGCTCTGGTATTTAAAAGGAATTATTTGGGAGCAGTAGTGGTCGAGTGGTAACGACCCTGACTTACGAGTGGTAGGTCGAGGGTTTAAACCCAGCCAGGCGCATTACTTTGTGTAATTAATTTCATTACCACTGTTCTCAAAACGAAGAAGGAAAACATCGTGAGAAAACCGGCATGACATAGACACCAAAAATTAGAAGACATGTGTCATTCACCAACCTGCACTGGGCCCGTGTGGTGGATTACGGCCCATTCCCTCTCTTAGACAGGAGGCCTGAGTGAAGACTGATTATGCTATTATTATTATTTGAGAATTCGCAAACATAAAAACTAAATAACTGACAGCATGTATGTTAATAGATAGAACAAGGTTTTAAATATATGTTTTTTTAACAGTTACTTAATTACTAAATCAACTTTGAGCTTTACCGTGAAAACACAGATTTGTTTGATAAAAATACAGCATATTCTCCCTGGACACAAACTTAGATACCCAACTTAAAAAATGACTAAATATTCTTAAATCAGTAGAGACTCCTTATTCATTTAAATACAGCTTCGTATCTTGAAACAAAAATCTCAGGGATTCTCAGAAACGTTAGTCGCAAATACGCTAGCTATAAGCTAAAGCGAAACAAAGTACTAACTTATTTTACTAAAGCCTGAACACAGAATAGATAGATGCAGAAGTTCCTTTCCTTACAACAAGCGAAAATAGGTACACGCACACACGGGCGCATATTTACGGCGATTATTGTCATTTTTTTTCCGATGATAGGCTCACGCTTGACCACCTTTATTATTATTATTCCATTTATTTACATTATACCAACATATTTCATACATTTTTAAATATTTCTTAACAAAAACATTATGAAAAAAAACATTTAAAAATATTAAAAATAGTAGCCCACCGGCATCGGGAACAGGGTCCAAGCTGCCGGTGGTCAGGGCTCCTGAGAGAGGAATCTCCGGACAACGCGCGCCGTGTCCAAGAGTACTACTTTCTGAATCAGGCCCTTGATCCAACTGCCTAACGAAAGGTTCCTCAGATGTCGGTCGAAGCTCTTGGCTAATAAGCCATTGGCCGTCACGACTATCGGCACAATGACTGCTGCGTCCACTTCCCACATGTCGACAACCATTATTATTATTATTAAACGTCTAAATGGTGTTAGTTACGCTATATCTGATATCTTTTGAAGACTAATTTAAATATGAAGTTGGTAACTTTTCTGCGCTCGTTATATAAAACAAACCTTCTGTACTTATTTATTTGGTGGCCTGAATCTAGTACTGAGGGATAGTGCTTCCAAGTCCCGATGTAAATGGAAGTGGTCGCTGGCGGGTAGTCTCGCAAGTTCTGTTTTTAACCTACTTTTTCTCTGCCTCTGTCTGTTTATATGTTTGTGTGTTTATAAAATTATGTTCGGTCTGTTTTTATTATGAAAGTCTTGTTGAAATTCTCTTGTTTGAGTTGAAGAGGTGCTCTCATAATTCATTAAGCCCGAGAACCAAAATACGTAGTGTTCTTTGCACTTGAGTAGTTTGTGTGGTGTAGGTAACAACAAATTCCCCGACTATACTGACCCGTTTGATTTGTATGAACATTTTAATTTAATTGAGATATCGTCGGTGAAGCGTCTCGGTAGTCTGTGACCAGATTAAAACACAAACAATCTTAATTTTTTTTGGCGCACACAAAGATCAATTTATTTATTTTATTTGCTATGTCCTAGAGTAGTACCTATAAACAGTAATACTTACATTATAAATATGAGTTCAAAGAAACTGTTTATTTCTTTGGGAATTTCTTCCAGCAGATCTGCCAAATGAAACGTTAAAAGAAATGTAGAAAATAGTGTGTAAAACATAAGTAGAGTTTTACCAAAAAAGGTCTAATTGCTAAATTACTTATATCTAGCAGCTATTACATCATCAGGATTACCCCAGAGTCGTGGCAGTTCATCACGGACGTGGTAACTAGCGATTTAAAATACCGGTTTTGTTTTTCAATACAGTAACCTGTATTGAAAAACAAAACCGGTATAAATACAGGTATCAATACCGGTATTAGTATAAATATCGGTATCAATACCGTAATCACGGTATTGAACGCAAGCTCAATTACGATATTGAGAAAACCAGTAAAAGTCATGTTTTGATTTTCAAATCCATCTTTAATAAAGTTATTTTCTGAAAATAATCGATTTCCAAAAAAAAGGAGGGTCTCAAGCTGTTTTTTTTATCTTTATCGCTCCGGAAAATGTTCAGTGATATCTTAATCAAATATTTACCGATTTTGATGATTTTCTTTTGTTTAAAATAGTTTTATCCGTAATTGGTGACTGTAACGAAGAACTTCAGAGATAAACCATGAAATTGTTCAATAAATAGCAAATTTTCAGCAAATGCTGAAATCGCATGTGTGTTTGTGTTAATTTCATAACATACGAGTAACATCGCACCAGTACTAAATGGGTACAGAAGATGAGTAAAGTTAACTCTAGTTTATCCTCAATTCAATAATTAAGTTCAAATTTAATAGTTATCAATTCACGCATAACTTTTTTAAGGACCAATTTTAAAGATTCTTTTTCTGCTGGTTTAAGTTATAATAACACCGTGATAATTCTCTAGATAATTCAAGTACCTATGGATCGAGCAATGGGTAGCTCGCTGTCAGATCGTCCGGTGATCGACCGGACCGAGCTAAGTCGTCGACGGCGCGTAATGTTCCCGCGCGTTTGTCAGCAAACCGTAGACCCAGTCAGCTAGCTGCAGGCAGGCAGGGTCGAAGCCCACTGGATTCAACGGCCGCTTTCTGAAGAGAAGGCTGAGCTCCGGTATGATAGGCAATGAAGGTAGGTTTTTAGTCAGGAAGAGTCTGACACTATTTCCCGCTCCACCCAAGGGCGGGATTTGTCATTGGATGATTCTATCTGCCATAAAAAAGTACCTATGGGTATTTTGTCAATCCCAAAGGTAACAAGGTAAGGTAAGGTTAACATGCTCGCCATTTAACTGGTTATCTATGTCTGTTAACTAAAAAGTGAAAAATTGAAAGCTTTTTACAAAAAATACAAAATTCGTCTTCAAAAAACGAATACTAACAATTTTAAAATAACTTTCGAAAGTCGATGTTAAAAAAATAAAAAAAGCAAAATCAAAACACCGACTTCCTGACTTAAATGATATTTTGCAATTTTTGTTTGTTTTAGTATAACAATTTAGCATTGAATACGGCTTAATTTCAACAATCGGCTTAAGAGGCCCCATAAGGCCTTTTTGAACTGGGACTTCTCCCGCTCTAGGGTGAAGCAAGAGGGCATGCCAGACATTTACTGACTAAAACCCTCCTATGTTAAGCCCTCAAAGACTTGGGACTTGGTCCCTATCGCACGGGAGAATGGTGCGCTCGTCAAACGCAAGCCTAAGTCTTCGGTAGCCGGGAATTGCCTTACTACTCTTGTCGCGGAGGCAGGGGTATTAATTCATTATTCTCCGAGAGGACGCCGGCGTCCGCACACCTATTGTCTTTATATTCTGTCTCTAATTACGGTATTCAACAGGTATGTCCGTTCTCTTACGCTTGCGGCCATCTTTTTTGCTAGCATTACTGCTTCACAGAAGGAGGTGACCGCATCCAATTCCCTCTCTCTCCGGACCATGACCCGAACCAGGGCCCACGCATTATCAACAGCCAGTGTCACTTATGCCAGCCAGTGACCTTCTTAGTGATTGGTGATTGCTGTAGCTTCATAGATCAAGACAAAGCTAATAAATGGACAAGTAAAAACGTAGTCCAACCAAAGTCATTTCACGGAGTGTCAAATGGAAAGCCTTTCTTTATACCGTGTTGTACGATCAGAACGTGCGCCGAACCTTTGTATTAACAGTTTACGATCCCCTCTACGTGTCTGTAGTTAAAGTCGTGGAAATATTTCGATAGCACTGTTGGCAGTGAATACACCTTTATTTTTCTTATCTATATTATTATATTCTTTGTTTCCTGCCAAGTTTGGTTGCCAAGTAGTTACAGTAATATTTTTAATACAACGTTTTTTAAAAGAATATCTTGTAAAAGAGGTGTCGAACGAACATAACCTGAAGTAATTTGCGGTGCTCAAAAGAACGTGCCAAAGCTACGTGAATGTTTATTATAAGAGTGGCTAAAGCCTAGACCAATTTTTACCAGACTGTCTTAGTGGGTTATCTTTCTGATGACGTTAATTAGGCTGGGTATTTCTCCTCTCGCTTAACTCTAAAGGCGCCATTCGAATTCATATGCGGAAAATGTATGAAGCCACCTGCAACTACGACTGGTTTTCTATGTAATGTGGATTTCTGTGAAAACATTCTGAACGCGGCTGCAGCTTCACTTGCTGTCGCTGCATGTACTGCCTGCATCTGCAGTCTGCAGCCGAAGTTTGAATACCCAAGGGCGGGATTCGTCATTGGATGATTTTACCTACCCAAAAAAAAAAAAAAAAACCTTAAGGTACATCTCCGAACACGGCAAGTTCGGTCCGTACCTGTACAAAATTCGTGCGGAGACGACGCCCTGGTGTCGCCACCGCCCGGTGGACACGGTGGAGCACACAGTCGAGGTGTGCCCCGCTTGGGAAGAGCATCGCCGTGTCCTCGTGGGGGCGATCGGCGGCGATCTCTCGCGCTGGGGCTTGGTTCAAGCCATGCTCCGGAGCGAGGAGGAGTGGCAGGCGGTCGCCTCCTTTTGCGAAGCAGTAATGCTAGCAAAGGAGGAGGCCGACCGCATAAGGCAAAGGCGCACACGCCGCCGCCGCCGCCGCCGGTTTTCCGATCCCGATTTCCGGCCACCGTAGGCGCGGGCTCGCGGACGGTGGGTGATGGGTAGCTCGCTGTCTTATTCTTGCCCGATGCAAGCCCGGTGACACAACTCATCATATTCGCTGTGAGGCGGATTTGCACCGCATTTTCACGACGTCACCAATTGGCGGTGAAGGTGGCAACAGACATTAAAAATTTAATTCTTTACTCGACTATGCGGTCACAAAGAAAGGGTTGTCTTTTTTTTGTTTTTGTTATAGTTATTTTTTTTGCTTTCCAAGATGTTTTTGTGTTAAACGCTAAAGCCAAACAATTATATTGTATATTATTAGTGTCAATGGTTATCAAACAGATTTATAAAGTAGGATTTGATATACGAGTATTACGTCTCTCTAATTCAACTGTTACATTGTTGTTTATCTTGTATTGCAGTTGTTTATATTGTTTCTTAGTAGTAGGTATATGTCTCACGGCACTTTTTTGCAACGTACACGTAAACGAGTTTATTGACACTACAGATATTATTATACACGTAATTATTATAACTAAACTTTACACTATTGACATACGACTACATACATATGCATATACATTAACATATACAATACGACTACAATTAATACTACTATTTTATGAAATTATTGAATATACAAGTTTTACTATATACTATTATAATGATGACTAAAGGCGATAAGTTTTTTAAGGTTGGTTTTCTTAATGCCGGATCGTTAGGCACGGGTCATGACGACATGATTGGCTTACTGGACAGACATTGTTTCGATGTTATGGCCATTAATGAGACGTGGTTGCGGCCTGGGGAGGGCGGACGTGCGCCGGTGGTGCCGGGCTATCGACTACGTCACACTCCGCGGCCGGCTAATGTTCGTTCGGGTAGAGGTGGGGGTACAGGCTTTTATATCCGGCAAGGTCTAAACGCACGTATTTGTTCTGCCGCGGTCGATCCTAGGTTCGAATCCGTTGAACAGATGTGGCTTACGCTGACAATAAACGGCAAAAAAATTGCTGTCGGTACCGCGTACCGTCCGCCCTGGCTGGATCTTGTCCTTTTTATTGATGCCATAACAGATTTTATAAGTTCATTGGGACATTGTGACAACTTCATATTGCTCGGTGACTTTAATGTTAACTTGCTAGACACATACGGATTGAAGACAAGGAAAATTAATGAGTTTTTGCATAGCCTCAGCCTTTCTCAACTGATCACAACACCAACACACTTCACAGCTACCAGTGAAACTCTTATTGATTTACTATGTACCGACCTGGTAGCAAGACATACGTCAGTTGAATCTTTTGGTTCAATCAACGGCCATTCTGTCATAGTTGGGGAGTTTCATGTGAAACGGGGTAAGTTTAAACCATACGTTGCTAAATTTAGGCCACTCAAAAACATTTGTTTGGACAGCTTTAACACGGATTTACGACTTTTCTGTTTCGAAAACATTATAAAGTTAGAAAATGTCAATGATATGGTGAGTTTCTTTAACCATCTCATCACATCCTTATTTGATGTTCATGCACCAGTGAAGACTACCACAATAAAAGAAAAGTCGTATCCGTGGATTACTGATACGATTAAGCTAATGATGCGTTTACGAGATGACGCACTTACTAGTTACCGCAAAACTAAATTGAGTTCAAAAGGCGAATACTACAAAGATTTAAAAACCTTAGTGGTAAGATCACTATATAGAGAAAAAATGGCATACTACGAGCACCACATAAATAATCATAGTAAAAATCCAAAATTACTTTGGAAAAATCTGAAAACCACGTTACTAACTACAAATTCGAGACAAGACCTTCCGTCGCACTTCACAGATCCTGATAAAATTAATGATAACTTTTTGACTGTTCCTGGTAACAAAGTGGCAAGCATGTCCTTGCTGACCAAGTACAACAATCACAAACATGGTGAGAAAACTTTTTCAATCGTTCCAGTGGAGCAAGCTGACATCTCTCGCATTATCTCTAACCTTAAAAGTAATGCCGAGGGAAATGATCACATCACCCTGGACATGATTATCATGACCCTACCCCACACGTTAAATGCTATTACAGCCATGATAAATTGCTCAATAGTGACTTCAAAATTCCCCGAGGAGTGGAAGATTGCCTCAGTCAAGCCCTTACCCAAGAATTCAAATCCCGTTGATCTGAAAGACCTCCGGCCTATTAGCATCTTACCATGTCTGTCTAAGGTGCTGGAGAGGGTCGTGTGTGACCAATTAACACATTTTTTGGAGCAGAACAGCATATTACCAGACTTACAATCAGGTTTCAGAAAGCAACGAAGTACCGCTACTGCTTTACTGGATGTTACTGATAATGTGTTGTCTGCCCAAGATAAGGGTATGTGTACGTGTCTGGTTCTGCTTGATTTTTCCCGTGCATTTGACGCAATTAATATACCATTATTATTGTCGAAGCTAAGATATTATGGTTTCGACCCTGGAGCTGTGGAATGGTTCCGGAGCTACCTCGGTGATAGAAAGCAATTTGTAGATTTGCGTTTGGGGGATGGGACCAATCTAAAATCGGCACTTAGTGCCATAGAGAGAGGAGTGCCGCAAGGGTCTATCTTAGGTCCAATACTTTTTATCTTGTATTGCGCGGATATCATCAATTGCCTCCAGAAGTGCAAGTACCATATATACGCTGATGATGTCCAACTTTATATTTCTTTTTATCCTGACGAGTATGAAAATGCCATTAAAGACCTAAATGACGATCTTAGCAGAATTGCTGTCTGGTCTGGAGATAATTGTTTATCGCTAAACCCAAACAAAACCAAATTCTTGGTACTTGGCTCTAAACAGCAACTAGCTAAACTACCCGCTATGTTTTCGCTTCAACTAATGGGCAAACCGATAGACAGAGTCTATGAAGCAAGGAACCTTGGTCTTATTTTAGACAAAGAACTACGGTTTGAAAAGCATATCGCAGACTCAGTAAAAAACTGTTTTTATCGCCTGAAAATTCTATACAAGATGAGGCCTTATCTATCAGAATCACTTCGGGAACAACTTGTGGAAAGTCTTGTTTTGTCTAGATTGAACTATGCAGATACGGTGTACGGTCCACGCCTACTGGCTCGTACCGATCGGCTCATTCAAAGAGTTCAAAACGCGTGTGCTCGCTTTTGTTATAAAATACCTCCCAGAAGTCACGTAACACCATACCTTAATAAGCATTTTACCCTCAAAATGAAATCGAGACGCAAGCTACACTTGGCATGCCTGCTATTTGGTGTAATTAAATTAAAAAAACCAGAGTACCTATACAATAAGTTGAGTTGGATCACTGGCAAACGAGAATGCGGAAGAAGGCAATGTTCACAGCAACTCTCATCACAGCCCCATAGTACAGCGGCATTCAGAGGCACTTTCCGTTACTCATCATCTAAGGTATGGAACAATATTCCACCCCCCATTAGAGCAATAAACACCATAAGTACTTTTAGAAGACGTTTACGGCAATATTTAATTGATGCGCAGCGAAAACTGGACCTGACTAATATAAATGTTTCTATAATATGATATGTGAGCCAATTTTTCAATTATTATCGTCGTTTTGTGTGTGCATGGGTCATGTTGCGATATTGTAAGAGTGTATACATAGCTACAATATTTTGGGTGATGGAGGTTCCTTGGGCACCGGTTTCTCTAACAGCTGCCTCGTTTTCTTGTGTTCGCAACTCATTGGTGAAGACGTATCATACGCGTCACCGACACTCACTCGCAGTTGGGAGACCTGTGGGAAATGAATGACACGCTAAT
Source organism: Leucania comma (assembly GCA_958295575.1). Classification (NCBI taxonomy): domain Eukaryota; kingdom Metazoa; phylum Arthropoda; class Insecta; order Lepidoptera; family Noctuidae; genus Leucania; species Leucania comma. The sequence continues at coordinate 18,753,885 of OY282470.1, forward strand.
GAATTCTTTTATCTTTTCTTTTTTTTTAATTTTTTTTTTCTTTTTTTTTTCTCTTGTTATCGCGGAATTTCATTATACTCAAATAATAAACAGTTACTATTTAATTGCCTTGAAGTTGTTTAGTCAAATACGTTTATAGTTACATACCGTATGTGCCTGGCCTACGTGCGGCTGGTAGATGTTTTGCGCCTGCCTTTCAATAATCCTCATTACAAGAAATATCCTTTTTGACGGTATGGATAAATCGTTATGACCCGCACCTGGAAATATGAAAAATCACACAAACTTGTAATTGAATCCACTTATTTGTTTTATGCTATGGATAAGCAATACTTACCTTATGTCAATACCTTTCTAAGTTTCACTTTACAAACTTAACGTTGAATTACACACGCATAATCTGCATTTTATCTATTTATTTATTAATATTATTTGTTTTCTTCAAATACCCGAATAAAATTTCTTTTGCTCCAATATCACATTTTTCGCTGGTGTGCAACCGTCTGTCTGTCGCGCTCAGATGCTAATGGCATAGTAAATTATGTAACATGCTACTATGCACTGTATTGATGGCGGTGGCTCGAGACCGGTTTTATTAGTCATCATTGGAAATTTAAACGTACTCAAAATTTTATTGACTATGGCGTTATTTGGTTTATTTACATACCTACACAGCTAAAACACACATATTCGTCTTCAAAATTATTTGTTTTTTGTATTTATTTGATGTATCATATTATTAAATCACATTATACTCTTATTCTCATCCGTGATTGCACCCAAGGTTCAGTTGAAAACCAGCGTCAGGCAACTGCTACGAAGTTGTCTGGCATCATGCTGAACTGAACCTATTTGGCGCAGCCGTGAGGCATATTCTTGTTGCTGTTGATTTTTTATTTTTTTTTTATTTTTAATTATTTTTTTTTATTTATGTTTAAGTTTTAAAACTTGTATTGTGCTTCATTGCAGGCCAAATAAACGTGTTTTCTTTCTTTCTTTCTTTCTTTCTGTCCGTCCGTCCGGTAACAGACCGGTCCGAGCTCAGTACCTCTACCATGAGTTTTAAGCAATAGTATTCGTCGCTACTCGATATCGACGCCGTAAATATTTTGTATGGCAAATTTTGCAGTGCCTCTAGCGGTCACTTGCAGAACCAAAATTTGCCATACAGAATATTTACGGCGTCGATATCGAGTAGCGACGAATACTATTGCTTAAAACTCATGGTAGGGGTACCGGTCGTCTACGGCGCGCACTGTTCCCGCGCGCCTCAAGGAGTTGTCAGCAAACTGTAGGGGTCCAGCAGGGCCGAAGCCTACTGGGGCCAAAGGTTATGTGAGAATGTCACCACGGGCCCCGGGACGAAGGCAAGGAACGGAAAGGTAGGTTTTTAGTCAGTAAAAGTCTGACACTATTTCCCGCCCCACCCAAGGGCGGGATTTGTCATTGGATGATTTTACCTACGTTAAAAGAAAAAAAAAACCTTGAGGTACATCTACACATCACATCACACTAATATTATAAAGCCCAAAGTTTGTGTGCTTATTATTTCTTTATGAAGGGCTGAACGAATTTCAATAAAACTTGGTACACGGGTAATACATATCTTGGAATAGCTCATAAGATGAATTTCAGAAGGAATTGGGATTCTACTAAGATGCAGGCGAATCTGCTGGTTGCAGCTAGTAGGTAAATAATATTTTTTTAAATGAAATAAACCTTGCCCGTTTAGTATCTTAAACGAATATTCACCCAGTAGGCATAAAAGATAAAGACATTCAATTTCAAAAATAGAACCCAAAGAAAAAAAAATACCTGGAAGCGAAAAAAAAAAGTGAATTTACAAAATGGCGATCAAACGTTCGGATAGTCACCTAGCTAATCAGGAATCGAGACGAAATCGAACAAAAGTAATATAACTTTCCTTATTGAGCATATTAAGTAAAATCGGACGCGGTCATACGTATAATTAAGGAACCTCAAAGTTCGTTTAATATAATCGTCGGTTCTACCGATTGTCGGATTGGAAGTCTAGAGAAACTTGCGCTATAGAATAATAAAGGGAGGATTTTAGGGCATAGTAAATCGGTATTATAATTAAAGTTTCTGTTTGAAATGAACTTAGAATTTCCTCATACTCATAAACAGACTTTAAGTCTTCTGATGGCTCTGAAACGTGGTCACTCACAATAGGTCTCGTGAGTGAGCACGTTTTAGACTCATAAGTCACTCAATGGGCAATAGAAAGGGCTGAACTCGGAGTTTCCTCGCGTGATCACATCTGAAATAAAAATATCCGCAGGAGAACCAAGCCGACATAGCCCAAAATATCGTCAAACTTAAGTGGCAGTCTGGGCAGAGCACATAGCTCGCGGCACAGATAGTCGATGGCGACTACGTACCGGAAGACGCACCGTTGGAAAGCCTCATAAAAGATGGACTGATCACCCGGTTACGGTCGCGCGAGCCGATGGATGTGAGACGCAAACGATGGGTCTTTATGGCAACACTTGAGAGAGCCCTATGTCCAATAGTGGACGTCTTTCAGCTGAAATGAATCAGCGAATATGATGATGATGAATAAACAGGATATTCTAGGTACTTTCACGGTACATTTTATAAAACTAGCATTGATTCAGCCCATTACTGACCTCAATAGGAAAACAATCATAAAACAAGTCCTATGAAAAATAATATCCGGCAATTTGCTGCTAAAATGTTAGAAATACTTGAACCAAAATGCCTGTAAAAATAATATATTGTCATTGAAGAGTGAACGAGAAAAATATCATAAATCATCTGTTAGTGATGTTTATATGACTTAATTTGATTTAGATGGGTATTTCAATTGGGATAATAACGGTTTTTTTGGTCGGTATTCGTTGCTGCGATCATTTGGGAAGTAAATAAAAATGTTTGTAAATTATGGTGAAAATTCTACCATGTTTGGAATACATTGGGTAAAGTACTCTGCTTATAATATATTTATAATAATAGGAATATTAATTAATTACCACTAATTAGTTTTGCCTTGGCTTGCGAAGTTGGCGACTTGTGGAAAATGAATATAGTAGTCATAGTCGTGACGGCCAATGGTTTAATAGCAAAGAACTTTGACCAAGATCTGAGGAGGCTCTCGTTGGGCAGTTAGATCAAGGATTTGAGGCCGACCGCATCAGGCAACGGCGCTCACGCCGCAGTCGCCGCCGAGGTATGAAAATCCATACCAGGGCCCTGGAACTAAGGCAAAGAAGGAACGGGGTAGGTTTTTAGTCAGTAAGAGTCTCACACTATCTCCCTCTCCGCCCAAGGGCGGGGGATGTCATTGGATGATTTTACCTACCATAAAAGACAATAAAGGGTAATTGTATTGTATAATTTATAACGTTTTTGCCTTTGGAAACAATAGCATGGTATATGCTATTTTTTCAAATTTTGTGAATGTTACCAGAACCGGTCATTATGGCGACATTTCATATGGTAGAACATTATAAAATGCATAAGTAACCGAAAATTTGAACTGACTTCAGTCTCAGAAATTGATTGTTGGATCTGTATTTGTTAGTTTGATCCAACCACCTGTAAGATATCCTTCCGTCTAGATTATAGATCTCCTGTAAGAATTCCAGTGCTTTGCGGTCAACCCAGCATCCCAACGTTTCGACTACGAAATCTGACATCAGAATTCTAAGCTAAAATTTGACCAAAACTAAGCCAATAGAGATGTGTTGTGAATGTTTGTACCTGATACACTATCGGATTCAACTACGAGTATCTATTGCTGTATCGATAACACATCTGATTGCAAACTCAGCCTCAGGGAAATTGATACTATTGTAAATTATACCCTATGTGCTATGTTCTGTTTATTAAGAGTACATACAAGAATAATGTTTTGTATCCTTTTTGATGTATTGAACTGTATGTACTATGTTTAGTTTAGTTATATTTCAATGTGGGTAACCGCAGTAATAAACTAGCTAGCGAGCAAGACGGTTGTTTCATTACTACGCACCGACACACTATTTGGCGGCGAGGACGTGATCTACCTACGTACTTTGCGAAAATGGCAAATTTTATGGGAAATTTAAATGTTTTCGACCATAAAATTCACGAATGGGACGTGTTCCGCAGCAAATTGACGCAGTTCATTAAATTGAATAAAATACCCAACGACAGTCAAAGTGCAGTGCTGCTAACGTATTTGTCGGACGAATCCTACCGTCTGGTTCGGAACTTATTACATCCGAATAAGCTCGAAGGAATCACGTACAGTGAGCTAGTGAACGTACTTGATAAGCATTTCACGCCAAAAAGGTCAACATTCGCCGATAGGGCGAAGTTCTACGAAGCGATTAAATCCGACGGTGAAAGCATCGAGGAGTGGGCTGCGCGGCTGCGAGGGCTAGCCGTGTACTGCGATTTTGGTTCGGAGCTGGACATGCTTTTGCGTGACCGCTTCGTGCTTGGCTTCAGAACGGGACCGGAACGTGATAGACTGTTCGAGTGCGACTCGAAGAGCCTCAGCTTTGGACAGGCGCTGGAGGTCGCTCAGAAAGCGGCGTGTGCGCGGCAAGCGCGCGCTGAGCTGGTTATGAAGGAGGAGCCGGTGTTCCATGTGCATGCTGGCGGACGTCGCGACGCGCGGCCCACCGCCGCCAGCGCGGGCGCTTCTGCAGCGGGCAGGAGCCGCGCCAACGCGAGCGCTCGCGATTCCGACGACGACGATCAATTGCGATGCACGGTGTGCGGTTTGAAAAAACACAGCGCGGCTCAGTGTAGATTTAGGAACTACAAATGCCTTATTTGTGGACAAAAGGGCCACCTAAAGAAGTTATGCGCAAGGAGAAAGTCAAATCTTAATAATATCGGCACGGAGGATACGGAGACAATTCAGGGAAGTGACTGCAAAGAGTGTGAACTATATAACATGAGGTATGTTGACTATAATCCTATTAAAATTGAAGTTAACGTGAATAAAATTGATTTGTGTATGGAGTTAGATACTGGTTCGGGAACCACGGTGATTTCTGAAAAATTGTATTTGCTTCATTTCTCTAGTCTAAAATTAAATAAAAGTGATTTAACAATGTGTTTGTACAACGGTCATAAAATCACACCCTTAGGATATTTTGTCGCTAAAGTAACTTATGACAATATAACTCAAGATATTAAAATATACGTCATTTCCAACGGCGGGCCTCCTTTACTGGGACGTGATTTCATGACAAAATTTAGCCTTTATTTCGCAACAAATAATTACAACCTTGTCTGTGAGAATAAAAACATTGACGAAGTACGACGGTTATTGAATGAATATCCAGATGTTTGGAAGGATGGACTAGGATGTTTTAATAAGTTTGAAGTCGAATTGCAATTAAAAGATAATGCAACACCAAAATTTTTTAAGCCGCGTTCCGTTCCTTTTGCGTTGAAAGACAAAGTCAGCTCAGAACTGGATAGATTAGTGAGTTTAGGAATCCTTGTTCCAGTTAATTATTCAGAATACGCCACACCAATAGTGCCGGTATTGAAAGAAAATGGCAAGTTAAAAATAGCAGGTGATTTTTCATGTACTCTAAATAAAGATCTAAAAATAGACAAGTACCCCCTACCTCGTATAGAGGAAGTATTTTCCAAGATAGGAGGTGGCGAACATTATACGAAATTAGACCTGAGCAATGCGTATAATCAGTTCAAATTATGCAAATCATCGCAAAAATTAACCACAATAAATACACAAAAGGGGTTATTTTCATACACCCGGCTCGTCTACGGGTTAGCTAACGCTCCAGCAATATTCCAAAAAGCAATGGAAACCTTGTTGTCAGGTTTAGAAGGAGTCAGTGTGTGGCTTGACGATATCTGTATAACAGGGTCAACAAAAGAAATACACTTGTCAAGATTGCGCGAGGTTTTACGTAGGTTGCAAGATGCAGGATTGCGCCTGCAAAAGGACAAGTGTGTTTTTTTCCAAAGTAGGGTGACCTATTTAGGTTACGTAATCGACAAGAGTGGGTTAAGGACTTGTCCGGCTAAAGTCGAGGCTATCCTCGGTGCACCTGCGCCCACCAATGTATCCGGAGTTAAACGGTTTATAGGTGTAGTTAATTACTACAGAAACTTTATTCCGGGCGCTTCGACTCTGCTGAGTCCGCTGCATGAACTACTTCGCGCGGGCGCGGAATGGCAGTGGGGTAAACGACAGCAAGAGGCATTCGAGAGCGTGAAGCGCGAACTGGCCAGCGAACGCGTACTGGCACATTTTGATCCCGAAGCGCCACTGGTACTAACAGTGGACGCAGGGCCGTGCGGGCTCGGTGCTGTGCTCTCGCACCGCCCGGCGAGTGGCCCGGGCCATGAGCGACCGATAGCTTACGCCTCAAGATCGCTGACGGCTAGTGAAAAAAATTATAGCCAAATTCAGAAAGAGGCAACAGCTATCATATTTGGAGTAAAACATTTTCATCAATACTTATATGGTCGCCAAACGCCTTTTATCTTGAAAACAGACCACAGGCCTTTGCTGTCGATTTTTGGAAAAGGAAATGGTATTTCGGTTACGGCCTCCCTACGTTTACAAAGATATGCAATCATTTTATCCGCATATAACTATACTGTGCAATACGTAAATGGTAAAAATAATGAGGTTGCGGATTATTTTTCTCGGTCACCGTTATCAGTCGCAGTCGGTGATAAGCGAGATGAAGAGAGTTCCAAGTATTTTCTGTTCTTAGAAGCTAATGTAAAACCGGTTTTGTTCGAAGACATTAAACGTGCGGTCGCCGCTGACAGAGTGTTGAAAACTGTAACCAAGTACATGACTAACGGCTGGCCTAGGAAAATAAAATGTAAATCTGTAATGCCATATTTTCAATGCAAAGCAGATTTAGAATTGCACGATGGTTGTTTGTTTCGCGGCCATAGGGTAGTAATTCCGACCGTCTATAGACGCAAGATGTTGGAAGAATTGCATTCGGCTCATTTTGGCATCGTTAAAACTAAAAGTGCAGCGCGTAGTAGAATGTGGTGGCCTGGCATTGACGGAGATATATTACGATGGGTAGGAGCGTGCGGTGCGTGCGCCGCGGTGCGCGCCGCGCCGCCGCGGGCGACCCCCGCACCCTGGCCGCGACCGCCGGGCCCATGGCACCGCATTCACATCGACTACATGTCCATAGGTCAGGTGGTATATCTTGTCGTCGTAGACGCGTATTCTAAATGGCTGGAATGTGTTCAAATGGACCGTGGTACTTCGAGTAATGCGCTTATTCAAAAATTAAAGGATATGTTTTCTAGGTTCGGTGTGCCTAATGTTATTGTATCGGATAATGATGTAAAAATTTGTTCATCAGAATTTCATACCTTTTGTGAGATAAACGGAATAGAATATCTTAATTCGCCTATTTATCACCCGGCTAGCAACGGGCAGGCAGAGAACTCCGTTAAAACATGCAAAAAGATGATAAAATGTATATTCGCAGAGTCAGAGGGTAGAAGTCAAAAAGATATCCATGAGAAGCTACAGAGTTTTTTATTTAATTTTAGGAACACTGTTCATTGCGCCACTGGTGTCACCCCGGCGATGTTAATGTTAGGCCGTAATTTAAGATGTCGATTGGATTTAATTCTACCCCAGGTGAAATCATTTGATAAGGGCACCGAACCATCGGTTTTAAAATGTAACAGATGTTTTCAAGTAGGTGAGATTGTATGGGCTAAATGGTTTATTGCAAGGAAGAGTATTTGGAGTATAGGTATTGTAAAAAAGATTATAGGTACAAGAATGTTCGAAATTTATTTTAAAGATTATGGAACTAGTTGTAATAGACACATAGATCAGATGAGAAAATATACTAACTCGATTAAAAATACTGATGTAGATAAAAGACAACCTGGAAGAACGTCCAGCATCGACAGTTCGGTATCGTGTGACCGAGTGCCGGCGCTGGACGCGCAATCGCCGCCGACGCAGCTCCCGTCCCCAACAATAGAATCCGATGAACAATCCCCCGCGACGCCGTCGCCACCGGCACCTTTTTCGCTTCCATCAGCTAGTGCTGGGGAAGGGAGAGAGTTGCGGGTCGCGACTGGCGTCACAGAAAATAGTCATGGTAAAGTTATAGAACAGAGGGAGGCGGACAATGATGAGTGGGCGGAAGCTTACGAGGTGATGAATGAAGAGACTCAACCAGTTGAACAGAGTTGCGTTTCAAATGAAAACAATAAGTCAAGTATTGAAAATGCACCTCTGGTTGAGCGCTCAAAGAGAATCCGAAAACCTGTTTGTTATAGGAAATATTTTTAAGTAGGTAACCATAAGCTAATGAGTGTATAGTGTGTATTTGTAGGTATGTGTACTGAGGAAGTTTTAATATTGTTACAGGTTCCCAAATTAATGTTGGAGGGATGAACTGTATGTACTATGTTTAGTTTAGTTATATTTCAATGTGGGTAACCGCAGTAATAAACTAGCTAGCGAGCAAGACGGTTGTTTCATTACTACGCACCGACACACTATGTATACCATCAGAATACATACAAGCTAAATCAGCCTTATAATGTTCTTATTGCTTGAATTCAGGCCTCTCTAGAAAAAAGTGTGGGGCGTAATGCACTACAGAGCCAGGGCGTGCGGACCGCCCGGTGGACACGGTGGAGCACACAGTCGAGGTGTGCCCCGCTTGGGAAGAGCAGCGCCGTGTCCTCGTGGGGGCGATCGGCGGCGATCTCTCGCGCCGGGGCTTGGTTCAAGCCATGCTCCGGAGCGAGGAGGAGTGGCAGGCGGTCGCCTCCTTCTGCGAAGCAGTAATGCTAGTAAAGGAGGAGGCCGACCGCCTTAGGCAAAGGCGGACACGCCGCCGCCGCCGCCGGGTTTCCGATCCCAATTTCCGGCCACCGTAGGCGCGGGCTCGCGGACGGTGGGCAATGGGTAGCTCGCTGTCCGTCCGTCCGGTAACAGACCGGTCCGAGCTCAGGTCGTCTGCGGCGCGCACCGTTCCCGCGCGCCTCAAGGAGTTGTCAGCGAACTGTAGGGGTCCAGCAGGGCCGAAGCCTACTGGGGCCAAAGGTTATGTGAGACTGTCACCAAAGGCCCCAGGATAAAGGCAAGGAATGGAAAGGTAGGTTTTTAGTCAGTAAAAGTCTGACACTGTTTCCCGCCCCACCCAAGGGCGGGATTCGTCATTGGATGATTTTACCTACCACAAAAAAAAAAAAAAAAAAACTACAGAGCCAGGGCAAGTTTGATGGATGTCACATGTCTTCGAAGATTATAGGAAATGCCAAATTCCTAACGAAGTGTTCTTTCACATATTTTTATTTGGATAGTAATGAAACAAATTTCACAAAACAAAACGCCTGTTTGGTTTTATTACCACGTTGTGCAATTCGTAAATTAGGGTCAGTACCATTGGCCTTGAACTGGTACCTATAATACGAAAGGAAGTGTAAGTTGTATTTTTTCTTTATCCTCCAATGCGTTTCTTTTTTTTTGCGAAATTAAAGTCAGTTAAAATAAGTATTTCCATATGTGCCGCAGGAAAGATACCAACTGGGAATTTCTTAAAAGGAAATCCGTGGTTTTCCTTATTATTAAGATTTCTGTTCGGTCCTAGAACGCATAGAGTAACTGTTGAATACACGAAAGCCGATTTTCATAAGATTTAATTATTACAAGAGAGCAGTGGTAGCCGAGTGGTAACGGCTCTGACTTACGAGCGTCAGGTCGCGGGTTCAAACCCAGCCAGGCACATTACTTTGTGCAATTTAATTCATCATCACTGCTCTCAAACCTATGAAGGAAAACATCGTGAGGTAACTGGCATGTCCTCGAACCAAAAATTCGAAGACATGTGACATCCACCAATCCACACTGGGCCCGCGTGGTGGATTTCGGCTCCCCTCTCCTACAGAGGAGGTCAAAGTTCCAGCAGTGGGAACATAATAAGGCTGATGCTACGCTATACTAATTATTACAAGAATGGTACACCGGCACAGTTGTTGATGTGATGAGAGACTTAGGGGGTCCTTCTTGATTGTAAGTTTTTATATGTTCTTCATATGGGAAATATTATCAAAAAAGCTTCAAAACACTTGGCTCATGGTTTTCGCAAGCCTAAAAGAAAAATTTATCTATTTAATTGCCTCATTCGTACTATACTGGCGGCATATTGCTCAGTTGTGTGGAACCCTCACTAAGCAACACATATTCTTAAGTTGAAGCGCATTCAGAAAAGATTTTTGAACCATCTTAACTACTCGATGAAAACAGCCAAAAAGTTCCAAGCTATGCAAAATGGCTATAAAAATTAAAGATGACTTTTCTCGAAGAACACAGAGACAAAAACGATCTCATTTTCTAATTAAAAGTTCTTCACAGTAAAATAGATTGTCCTCAGTTGTTATGTAAATTAATTTTAAACCTACCTCACAACTATCCGCGTCATCTAATCAAATTAAGTTACTACGTCCCCCATTCCGAAAACTATTTCAGGGTCTAATTTTCCAATACCAAGACTTTGTAAGCTTCTTAATAATTGCGATGTAAGTTTAGATATTTTTTGCATATCCATTCAAAAATTCAAGCGTCAAGTCCCCTTATAATGACTAACCATTAAGGGTTTTTTTTTAATATTATGCAGATTTCATCACACATGCGAATTTGCTCCGCGTGTAGAAAATTTCAAACAGCAAAAAAAAAAAACGTGCGTATTGCTTGCGTTACAATAAATACTTGTATGTAAAGGACATTTGCGGAGGTTACGCATGCGCAACAAATCTGCATGCGTGATGAAATCTGTACGATATTAAAACACCTTTACCTATATTTGTTTTTTTTTTTGTTTGTAACTGTTCTATTTATTATAATATTGTAAAATCTTTTCTGTTTTAATATTGTTTAAGCATGCTGTGTCTATCGTATTATATTGTACGCTTAGTTTATAATAATAGCAAGCATATTATTCTGAATGTGTAGTGTAACAATTGTTGTTAGGCTAATAAACAAATAAATAAATAAAAGACAGGTTTGGTTATTAGAAAAATCTGACACGCTCTCCCACTCCATCCTAGAGTGGAAAAAGTCATTGAATAATTTCCTATCTTGGAAAAAATAATGTTCAAATACAAATTTCAACTGATAAAGTTGAATTAATTATTGAATTGAATTGGTATTTGAGAAGTCTCCAACTCGTCCAGTTTTGTTGCCTCGGCACTTCCCAATTGGTTGTCACTGTTGATTTTGGCTAGGTTCGTTCCACAATAATAGTAATCGTACACAGACAGTTAACTTTAAAATACATTTTATTGATAAATTGTTAGTACTATTCAAATATTTATTTTTTAAGCGACAAAATCAATAAATAACATGTTCAGCTCTAAATAAAGTCAAAGAAATGTAAAAATTGTACTGACTATAATCGACCCATCTCACTTTGCCTGTCTGACTGGCCTGTTGGCCTAGCGGTTAGTGGCCCTGATTCCCACCTGAGGCAAATGTTTCCGTAGAGATCGAGTAGGACCAATACTTGCTGGAGCCATAGGTTAAGTGAAAATAAACCACCAGGGCCCTGGAACGCAACGCAAAGATGGAAAAAATGAATGGGTTTTAGTTAGTAAAAGTCTGACACCATGCTCCGCTCAAGATCGGGAGATGTCACTGGATGATTTCTCACTTTAAAAAAATCCAAAACAAATGTTTATATGATGAACACGATCATTTTTGTTCTATGTCTGGGTGTAATTTATTTATATTTTAGGGCCTTGATGAAACTTTCCAAAGTTCTCGCAGTTCAGTGCCTTACTATTACGTGTTACAAATACTGGCGTGCAATTTTCTATGAAATGCAAATTGGTACATTGTCTACGAAATTAATTTCTTTAAGTAAACGAGTCAATTACCTTGTAGCTAGTCGTCGGTCGTTGCGTACTAACTCCCTACAGTTCATTGGCCTCGCTCATCTGACGTTTACGTGAAGAAATTAATTTCGTACATGCGTAAATTAATTCGAGTTTAAAAAAAAAGTACTATATTTTTTTAATTTTGTCTTCACAAATCGATAGTGTTTTATGTACCGAAGCAATCCACCGCGGGATTAAAACGACTAAAATTTAACGGTGTATAACTTCATCATTTTAACAGTTCAGTTTAGGTCAGCAAATGGATCGCATTAAGAGTTCGATAAAGAAATTGTGATCTTTTAAAATCCCTTGAACCGCATTTCGTCCGGCGAGCTTCCACCATTGTAGTTTTCAAACATATTATGTGCATAATACATTACTAGCGTCAGGGAAACAATGTGTAGGTAAGCCACACGTTCTCAATAATATTTGACGTCTATGATGCATGAGGGAGCCGGTGTATCGCCATTTATACCTGACTGAGTAGATAAAGGGGAAAAGTTATGTTTCGAAATTCTGTGGCTTTTTATCACAATTTATCGTGTTCTGAGCAGCCAGTCTGATAAAATATCCTCCTTCCTGTGAAAAACAAAAACAGAATATATCTATATACCGAATAACAAAATAAAATATACCTTTATGCCTGTTTGAAAGTATCCGGGCCACGTACCTACCGTTTCTTTTGGAGATGAAAATTTTCAAAATATCCGCTCTTTTCATACTGCTTTTAAGCCACGCAATTTAGAGATCATATACCTACGACAGTAGTAAGTGCAGCCATCGAGACGGGGTGGCGGCCGTTCCGCTCGTGTGTGTGAACTCTGTTTTCCGTACTAATGCAAAAATATGCACGAGTGCGCCCCCGCCACAATTAATTGGATTCATCTTATCAAACAAGAAAAGCGGCGTTTGATACACGTTCAAAGTCACTGCAGCACTCCGCGTCGATCGCAATGACAAAGTTTCCCTTATTGTATCAAAATATTCTGCTATAAGTAAAGCGAATCATCATCATCATCATCATCGTCATCATTTTAGCCGAAAGACGTGTACTATTGGACACAAACCTCCCGCAAGTGTCGCCACAATGAATGGTCCTGTGCGTTTCGCATCCATCGGACTCCCGCAACCCTTACCACGTACCGGAAAACGTAGTGTTGGAAGGCCTCCTACAAGGTCGACCGATGACCTGGTCAGTAGAGCAAATGGGAGTGTCAAATTTTCACTGATAAAAAACCCAACCGTGTTCCTTCACCTGCCCTTTGCGTGCGACTTCGGTAATTCTTTCAAACAATCGCGTAGCTTTAGACGTTATTGGCTCTAGCGGGCCTCGTCAAAGGTCATGCTGACATCTCTTTGTAGCGCGCGAGAAACAGAACGCGCCGTCAAACTTGGCCTGGTTGTCCGGTAACAGACCGGTCCGAGCTCAAGTCGTTTACCCGCGCGCCTCAAGGAGTTGTCAGCAAACTGTAGGGCAGCAAAATTGACAGAGCAAGTTATAACCGATTCCTGCCAGGGTCGTGGTTTGTTTGAAGTTGTTACCGAAGCCCTCGCAAGAAATGTAACTGAAGGAACAGTATGGGTTTTTTTCAGTAAAAGTAAGGAAAAGTATTTGTAAGGGAGTGACAGCACTCCCTTCTACTCTCAAGGAGTTGTCAGCAAATTGTAGGGGCCCAGCAGGGCCGAAGCCTACTGGGGCCAAAGGTTATGTGAAAATGTTACCCGGGGCCCTGGGACAAAGGCAAAGAATGGAGCAGGGTAGGTTTTTTGTCAGTAAGAGTCTGACACTATTTCCCGCCCCACCCAAGGGCGAGATTTGTTATTTGATGATTTTACCTACCATAAAAAAAAACTTGGCCTGGTTCGTATCGAACCCCTAGCTTTGGAGGCATCCTATATTACAAGCTTCTAGTTTATTTATTTATTTATAATTATGTTCTCTTGTACGCCGCATAAACATCAAATATAGGACAAACATTATTATAAATAAGAGTACAATGGGCGGTCTTATCGCACAGGGCAATTTCTTACAGACAACCTTTGGATGGACTGAGTGAAAAGAAATAGATTTAGGGTTGTCAGTGTACAAACATCAGATATAATAGTAATAAGACATAATAATCCGAATACATACTTACACTTCAATAGGCAACGCATTCCACAAACGTGCAGCTTGAATCGTGAAAGATTTGTTAACGAAGGAAGTGGAATGCGCACGAATACTTAATTGACTATACTTTTATGGCTTGGTAGTAAGTACTAAGTACTATGATGTCGAAGGAGATCGCATGAGGTACTTGCGTATTAGTAAACAGACTGGCTGGATAGATGTTTTGAAGGATGTTGGCAGTTCTAGAATGAGTTTGAAAATTTGATAGGAAAAAAATTATTTGTTGTTTTGGCAGTCTGCTTGTGGTCATTGAAGTGATCAATATATTGGTGTCTCCTAGTCCAAAATTCGTTTTATTTCATACAACGATTGCGGAATCAAGGCCTGCCAGGGCCAGGACTCGAGTCTACCTTACACCTCAAACTACAGATAAATAGGACAAATTAAAGCACTTTCAAGACAAAGACAAAAAGAAAGAAGAAAGAAAAAGAGTTTATTAAGTACGACCAAAGTGATTTAAAGAGATATTATAGAGCGGATATTAGAACAAATGTCTTAGAAAAACTGTCATCCTATAGTATGTCATCTAGCTTTCAATAGTAAACATGCGAATTAAATTTGTAATTTATATGTTTTTACTCTATTTTCTAGAACTATTTGCGAAAATCATTGAATTCTAATTAATCAAAGAGTAAATACGAAACATATTTATAGATAGATAACTGAAGTTAGGTCCAGTCGTCCACACTAGACTGAGCTACTTACTACCTAGATAACAAGTCACTAATTACGATTTTGTTCGCTATGTCCTGTCTATTGGTAGTATATATTTAATGTCTTTGATTACGACAAACAACACCAACCAACATCAACAGATAATGTACATATATTAATATAATAAAGACGTAAAGTCATTGTTTGAAACCGAGACGGTGTCTCATTAGTGTGGCCTAGTTTTTCTTTTCAATTTGATATTTCTATTTGCTTCTTATTTTTCCCCGGTTACTAAATATATCAAAGACACTCATTTGCGCCTCGTGGCTTACGACACAAAATACATGGATACAAAAGCTAGGCCAGACGAAAGAGACGTACTCTCTGTTACAAAGAATCACCCTAAAATTTTTAAGTTTGTATTATAGAGGGTAATCTCTGAAACCACTAAACTAATCCGGAAAATTATTTTACCCGATTTACGGGCGCTTCTACCCGCGTGTACTCGCAAGAGTTTCCCAAGACTTACGACCTCCTCGATGAATAGCGCATTGGACCGCTGCAAAAGCGACTGGCAAATAGGATATCGTTGACCCTTTGCAAACACAGCGCCGGTTTGGAGCCTCTACACAGGGCACTCTCCTTTCGTGCTCGGCATGCCCAACGACCCGTCCCTTCTACGACTTAAAAGATGTCAACGGCGTAGCTTTCCAGGTGATTACATATTGGTCGGAACAACATAATTCCAGTCGAATCGGCAAGAAAGAAGAAGAAGAAGCTATATTATCCTTGAGTGCTCTTACACACCTACAGCAATAGACTATAATTTATTTGCTGAATGTTAGAGTTTATGTTTAGACGCATCACTTCAGAACGGCAGCTCCTATTTCTTCTTGTTTTGTTCGTAATAGACAGACACAGGTTTGTGAAAAAAAATAAAAATGTCCAAAAAAGAGCGAAAGCATTTTATTTCAAATAAACCGTTTACAGGCACTTTTGAAAAGTCAAGAAGTCGGTCTGTCATAATAAAAAATGATGCTAATTGCACATTCCAAAGCGTCGATCTCTACGGAAATGGTAAAAGGTCATAAGTTGGATACCACCGGCATTGAGTACAAAAGAGGTCACAGTAGGTCATAGCGGGCATGAGGCACCAGCGTAGAGTAGGGTGTGAGGGCAAAACAACCCGTCAGTCACCCGGATGGCCCGGTGACCATTTATTTGCTTGTGTGGAAAACCAGGTAACATAACAAGCTTATAACTTTATAAATTTTGTAGATAGATTCTTTACATAAAAATACTAGATCCGTGTATTGGGTTTCGCATATACTAAAAATAAGGTTGTATATAATATCGCAATGGCGTAAAATCTTTGAACGGCAATTTAATATCTATACTCCGTCTTCGAGCTAGCAATCTACTGCATCACTTATGTCCCATTTAGTACCTCTGCATACTTAAATACGTAATCTTATTCACTCCACACTATGTTAATGGTTTGAAGATCCTTAACGCCATAAATTCAGATATACGCCATAAAGCGAACGTTAGTACTATTTTATGGTCTTCATAGATGCTATCCTTCGTTCTCCAGAAGTTTATGGGTTGTTAGTCATCCTTGGAATTTATAACGTGTTCCAATTATGGCGTTTAGTTAGTACTTAAGAGAATCCGTAATTTTCTTGTGATTACTTGGAACTGAATAAGCTATTTAAGTAATCATGATAATGACAAACTGGCTTTGTCATGACCATTATGATCGGACGAATCGCTTTGTTAACATAGTCGTACATAACAAGGACCCTTTAGGATGTTTTTAATATCATACGGATTTCATCACGCATGCGGATTTGCTCCGCATGCAGAAAATTTCAAAAAACCGCGTCCCGCATGCTTATTGCACGCATTACAATAAATACTTATATTAAGTATGAAAAGACCTTTTGCGGATAAAATCCAAACGATATTAAATCAGCCTTAGGCACTGCACTCACGAAGGGGTTTTCTCCCGCGGCCGCCGCGGCAGAGAAAGCGGCTATTTTGTTTCAAAACTCACGAGACGATAGATTCGCTTCCGCCACCGCCGCCGCAACGGCTGCGATTTTCGATCGCAAGCCGGCGGCCGACAGGGCGTGGTCGCCGCTAACCGACCGCAGAACGAGCGGACGCAAACCGCTGAGATGGCGGCGGCCGACTGCGGTGCCGGCGAGCGGCAGCCGCGAATAACCGCGGCCGTATACCGCGTCGAGAATATTACTTTAATTTTTTACATATATAATTGCATTCTACAGAAACTACCGCTAATCGTAGCTGCCGCGGGAAAAAGCCTCTTCGTGAGTTCTCTCCCTTTGACTCGGACCTGGCAATTTCTCAACAGTTATTATCATCACCATCTTTCTGCCCTTATCCAGTCTTCTTTGGGATCAACGCAACACGTCTTTTTTCTTCCGTTCTGTCCTGTCAACCCGTCGTGCTATCACTAACTCACTTTTCAAACTTCCTTTAATTTGCTCGTTTCTCACTTTATCTATTCTTGTCACACCACACATCCACTTCAACAATGTCATCTCCGCTACAAGCAATCTTGTCTCAACAGTGATATTCCAAAAACAATTCAACCTTACTGATGGTGTGAAATGCACGTCTATTTAAATAATATGTTATGTTTATTGCAAGTGTGTCTAAAAGAGTTCATCAAATCAAATCATGCAATGACTTTTCGCGCTCTAGGGTGGAGCGAAGGAGCATGTCAGCTTTCAGCTGACTAAAACCACACTAGTACCCTTTTTCCCTTTTTGTTCTAGGACTTAGGACCACGGTTTTCGTTTTTATAAATTACTTGAGGCTCTAGCAGGTATCGGCCCTGCTTTAAGATTTGTTGATATCTCTTTGAGACGCGCGCGTGTTTCCATTCAGATTGGGAAAATTTATTTAATGGTTCTAGTACTCCACAAAAAAAAAAAAAAACCCTGTGTACGATCCAGTAATGCTTATACAACAAAACATCTACGGTTTGCTTAATAATCTCAACAATTATAATTAGCCGTAACTACGTCTTCGTCACGCGGTAACGTGTCACATAAATAAACGAAATTTTACTATTAAAAAAAAAGCATTATACGTGTTACTTGGTGGTTTGGGGTTTTTCAATTATAACCTACTAGCTTCTGCCCGCAAGTTCGAGTGCCCCGAGTTTACACTCGACATTACTGTACCTTCCCATTAGTAAAATAAGTTTTTGGAATCGGATCAGGGATAGTTTCAGAGACATGCTGCCTTAAGTCAGATAGACGCTGCGCACGTTCAGCGCTAGATTCCCGAGCACGGGCCTGCGATGTTATAACATTTTGGTTAGCGAGCCGCTGCGAGCGCTCAGCGCTTGCGTTTTAGTAATTTTATATTATCTCCGAAACTATATGACCAATTGACATACTGTAAACGGCAAATCTTATCTGTATGATGTCCTTGTGATACTGAAATAAATTATTGTGACAAGAGTTAATATTTCGTTGCTGAAATAATCAACCAAACGTAAGTATGCCGAAAAAATACTTTTTTAATGCAAATAAAGAAGTATAAAAGATAACATATAAAATATAGAAATATGGTATCGCAGACTTTTTTGTAGATATAATTAAGACGAATCAGGTTGCCATACATTGTTTTTAATTTTAAGCAACTCTCTAGGCAGCGCACGCAAATAATTCTGTTTTATGAGGTATTTTTTTTCCGACTTGCAAGATAAAAATTGTGATAGCTCGGTTAATGTACATGTTATAAAAATAATTTATAGCCTATAGCACTCAGGAATAATGTAGCTTTCTACCAGTGTAAAAATTTTTAGAATTGGATCATGAGTTCCAGAGATTACCCCCTACATACAAACTTACAAATTTTACCTCTTTATAATATTAGTATAGACAACAACTACTGGAAGATCTTCAACGGTGATATACTCCAACACTAGAAGGCTCGGCCCCGGTATTTAAGACAACGAAGGAATGGGGTGGATTTTTTAGTCAGTAAGAGTATGACACTATCTACCGCTCCGTTCATGGGCGGGAGATGTCATTGGAATATTTTCACCCACCATAAAAAAAAACACTGTAGGTAATCTTTTTAAATTTAACCTACCTACATTATACCATCCATCAGCATCTTTTGATACACACTGTATTAAACTCAGTAACTGTGTTAGTTCGTTAATTACACAGCCTGCAAATATCACTAGAACAAAATCAACATGAAAGAATACTCGTATTGCTGCTCTAGTTAGTCTCAAAAATACGAATTTTTTTGGGTAGTAAATTCATAACTTCCCTTCAGAGCTTACCGTAGTCAACCTAAATGAAATTTAATGCAACATCCAAAAGGGATTTCCAGAGAGTTGTACTAATTGAAGGAAATATTTACTTAGGATGCTTTGAGCTTTTCTTAATCTGTCCTAGCTCAGAGGACACCGGTGTCCTCTGACATCCACGCCACTATAGGCCTTAATTCCGATGTTTAGAGTCTACTTTTGTATGAACAAGTTTGGTAGTTGTGGATCTACGTGTTAATTAAAATAAAGTTCCTATATTATTTCTGGTTTATGGGACTGTTTTTATTAAAATCTTCTAAAAATGTTTCATGTTAAGAAACAATTTTATTTCTTTACATTTCATTATTAAATATCATAAGTACTTACATTTCTCTACATTACATTGTGGTAGTGCTTTTTCCTTTTGTTTAGGTTCAAAATCACCAAATGACAGTGTCAAACTTTTACTGACTAAACACCATGAGTGTTCCTTTGATTGCCTTTTTCGAACAAAGCAGCATTGGTAGATAAATTTTTATTTTCGATATTCAAAATAAAAGGGTTGGGTTTGGATTCCTAACGTGAAGAACAATTTCTTAGTAATACACAAATTAAAATGCTATTTTATCACGTAAGCAATTTGACATGGCAGACATTTATTTATTTATCAGCTATAGCATAATATTTTCATGTATCAGCACTAGCTCAGAAATGTTTTCTTTTTTAGTTTAAATACCTTCCAAACAATAAAAAATCGGGCAAGTGCGAGTTGGACCCTGAGGGCGCACTGAGGGTTCCGTACAAACTTACCTATGAAAGCAGTTCAATTCCCGAATATTTTCGAACGAAGATTTTTTCGTATAGCAATTTTTTTTTGTAATTTTTCTTCAAATTTACAGTTTTCAGATTTTTTCCTGTACTTATGCTATAAGACCTTGCTTCATGCCAAATTTAAGGATTCTAGGTCAACGGAAAGTAACCTATGAATTTTGATTCCGCTTTTTTTCCTTTTGAGTTACGGAATCCTAAATACGAAGACAGGTTCAATGAACCTAGCCACCGCACACACAAGCCAATTATAGAACACTGTCACGTCAACTTTAAACCACCGCTTAACTTATCTTTTAGTCCCTAAATTACAATTTCTGAGGTACCCTGTATCAGCCATTGACCTTTGCCATTCATCAACCCGCAAACGGAAAAGTGAAAAACGTAGATGTAAGCATTATAATATTGTGAAGTGACATGAATATTTTTCGGTTGAGCGCACATTTAGGACGCGTGTTTGCCAAAGATCGAGTACCTTATTTATCGCTTTTGGTAGGAATGGTTAAAGAGAAGACGATGCATATAAGCTGGAACTGCTAGTGTACTATTCTTGTGATATTGCTGGAAACTAAAAGTTCAGTCAGGTCATCTCAAATAGGTTATTTCTAGGCTAGCGTGCTCTATTGTCGACTACACCATCGCTTACCATCAGCCCCTTTAGCCAAGTTACAATCGGTTTGTATAGCGTGAACGCTTGGAGTTGGCCATGCCCCCAATTCCTTTATTCTGACCACGTTACTGAGCGTTGAGATGACGTCAGAACAAAGGAAAGGGGGCGTGGCCAACTCCAAGTTTTCACGCTAAACGAAACGATTGTAACTTGGCTAGGGGGCTAGAGAGATAGTGGTCAAACGGAAGGCTACTGATAAAAAATGATGCATAATAAATAACTGGCTAGCTAACGCTATTTCCATTTTCAGTGAATTCATCATTTTAGCAGAAATACGTCCACTGTTGGACTTATTTAGGTTAGGGTAGTTCTCCCAAGCGTCGCCACAATGACCGGTTCCGTTCGTCACGGATTCATCAAATTCCCGCGAGTCTCACCAGATCATCGGCCAACCTTGAGAGAGGCCTTCCAACACTGTGTTCCAGTACGCGGTCGCTACTCCAGACCCATTTCTGCCCCATCGACATCTATTCTGTGAGTAATCTTACTTATATCGCAGATATCTTCATTCCTGATTCGATCACAAAATTGAACAAGCATAGCCAGAAACTATCGACTCCATTTTGAAAACGTTAAGTAATAGGGTAGGTACCTTTTACTTATTTTTATAAGATGTCTGAACTATTAAAAAATCACGTAATTTCTATTCAATCGATTGACGTGTACTGTGTAGCCATGACAATAAAATTTCCTATTGTAACTATCGAATT